>CM035125.1:40308013-41571763 GCA_020205555.1 Panax stipuleanatus
GAGACCTATAAGGCCCGACTGGTTGCAAAAGGTTTCAAAAAAAGACAAGGAGTTGACTATAATGAAATCTTCTCACCAGTAGCCATGCTCAAGTCCATTCTGATTTTGCTTGCGATTGCAGCTTATAACGACTATGAGATCTGGCAGAAGGTTTAACGAACATGAATTTTAAACTCCTTATTTATTAAATATATGATTTAATTTTAACGAGTTAGTTTTGTGAGTTTATTTAAACCTTATGTGGTTATGTGAATTTGTGAAATAATTAAGGAAGTCACTAATGGTTTATTTAAATTAGTGGACTAGCCCTGAGACTTTAATATCAGAAAATTGATAGGATTATTAACAATTAAATATTCAATTTATTTGAATATAGTGGCAAGATTTGAACCTATTGATTAATTTTAATTATGATTAATTAATCGATAATGTGTTGTTTAATTATTATGAATAAATAATAATTAATGAGTAAGAGAACTGATAATATAATATTATTATATTTACTTGATTTACTGTTATACACAAGCATGCGATACTAAACCTTTACTATATGGTAGCTATCTATATTATACATAATGCAATGTGACATATTAATGTGGTGAATATTATATATATAGACTATATAGTAAGCTTTACTACATTCATGTGAATTGCATGATAACATTTCTGATGTGACTTGAAGGGTGTAAGTAAACATTCATGTATGCCTCATCAACATATAGTAATATTAATAAACATTATTAATTGATAATGATTTCATTAAGTTATTAGGATTATAAAAATAACAGTTATGGTAATAAATAATGAGCAATACACAATTATATTATATTTGGTGTTAATAGAAAATGTACATGGATTATATGTATATACACTACTTGATACCTTGTAAGTAAAAAATAACATTGTAGCACCCATTTAATTGTATAACTTAGGTCTATACTATTTGTATATATATATATATATATAGTATACAACTTAGTGTATTAGCAAGTGCTGAGTTTACATTGTCCCATAATAAGAGCCCAACTTCTTCTCACGTGAACAAACAAAGCTAGCTACACTCTACATTTCTCTCTCAAATTCAACAAACATAGGCATAATCATGAGATGGGGAGTGGGATTCATGAGTGGAATCACCAACTCTCACCAACTTCTTCTTATCCATTATACATTCTTGCAATCCTTTGAATTGATTTGAAGGAGAATTGCATTAACTGGTTATTGAATTATCTATATAATGAGCTTTCTCCTTCTCATTTACAATTGCTGTGATATTGGTAAGTAGAACAATTTTATTGAGAGAGTGAGAGATAGCAGCAAGTTTAGTTTTCATTTACAGAGGTATAACTCCATTTCAATTTCTGTAAAATTCTTAAACTTTGATTATTGAAATTAAGCATGTAATTGTTGATAATTGATTTGGGATATGTTGATAAGTGTTATACAAACTTCTTAATATGTTAGAATTGCAGTATGTCATGATAGAAACAAATTTCGTAATTGTTTTCTAAGTTGGGTTTGCAGAACTGCCAAAGCAGTTTCGCTTCTGGTCTGGCCGACAGCCTGCGCAGCTGCGCCACAACCTGCTCTTGGATTGGCCGGACACCGGCGCAGCTGCGCCGGGTTTATACCTGGTGCCTGCGCAGCTGCGCAGGTTCCTGTGGCCAGTTTTTGTTTTCTGCTTCTGTTAAGCTGCTGTGATATACTAACATGTGATATACCATTGAAACATGCTTGTGAACATGATTTAAATGTAGATATTAGTACAATAACATGATATAAGTATGTATTCGTTGATGCTAAACGTATATGCCATGACCATATGTTTTAAAAAGGGAAACTTGTAATTCAAAAGTAAACCTTGTCATGGACGTATCACGTGAACATTCTAATTTTGTAAACACAATAGTGTGGTTTATATTGTCATGAAATGCGAGTCTAAAGTGTGTTCACACACTAGCATACGTGATAGCAAGATTCTAGCGATTTTGAAATAAGAAACTTAAGAACTTTCAAAGTGAACTTGGCTAAGGTTAATATCTTTTAGATTCTGACTATTTGAGAGCATATATATGGTTTATATATGAGTCCTAAGACATACGAGTTATGAGCACAAGGCACTTAACATGTATTATGATACCTTATTGGCTTAGTGTGATTTTTTCAACGTAAAGCTTAGAACGTGAAAGATTATATCATCGATCACCATGTGGATTACGTATTGATCATACAAGCATGTACATTAGAGTTCGTTATGCCTATAAGCATATTAACATGGACCTCGTTGAGTTAACGTATAGATTTCACATATGCACGTATTCATAGAAAATGAATTTCTAAGGCATGAAATAGGTGGATTAAAGTATATATGTATAGTATACGCATGAGCATGCATGTTATGTTTAACCTTGTTATGTGATAACATGAAGCATGAACTTGTGTTATGTAAAGTATACAAATTACCGACATGAGAGCATATGACTTTAAACTAGGATTAGGTTGAGCATGCTAGGTTTTCAAAAATTTATAATCATAAAACATGTATGTTGATTAAATATAAGTAACTTGAAGTATTATGTGTTCAAGTCTATATTGATGCATAGAAACTAGATAATCTAAAGTTATTAAATCTATGACATGATTAGATTGACTTACGTGAATTATGGATAGATTGATATGATAAGCAGATTCTTGTAAGTGTAGACTCGTATTAGTTTACACATGCTAATTGGAATACCGACTGATTAATGTTAGGTTATTTCAGCTAGATTTAATTAAAGCTAGAACTTAATTGTAGCTGAGCAATCAGGCAAGTCTCCGAACTTCACTATTTGGTTGTGCAAGTTCTTTAATTCCTATTTGTATAAGTTCCTATCCTTCTCATATTGTATTGAGCAGGTTATTATCGTATTGACAGTTAATTATTTAAAGCTTGAACTTTATTTCCAAGAATGCTATTAGGTGGTTTAATTACTTTACAATTATTCCACATCGATATTATTGTTATTCGCATTTGGTGCACTTGATTTCGTACAGTCTTGGACTTGTACATTATTTAAAGTTCTATACTTCTTGAACTGCGTCAGATAGAGTCTGAACCCTTGTTCGGTCAGAATATTGTATAAAATTTTTATAAAAGCTATCCAAACCAATTGATGGTAAGGATTCTTAGACTGAAAGAACACCCCTTGTATATATAGGGGAGTACCCCAGGTATCTAGTATAAAGATACAAACAGCAGAGTTGAATGTTATGCATATACATGGCATACGCGAGGCTGATCACCTCAAGTACTTATTCTGTAGCCAGTAACCAAAGGGTCAATCAGCTATTGATTCTGTTGGAGTTTTATAGTTCAAAAGTCTACTTGACTATCAGTTATTCTAAAAGTAATCATTATTCTTGCTTTCGATATTCATGTTGTTGAATTCATCATGATATATCCTTCATTGTTGTACTTAAACTTGCTGAGCAAACTTGTTGCTCATTCTTGCTATATTATGACTTATATTGCAGTTATGCCCGAGACTTCAGGGAAGGACAAGGGTAAAGGGAAGATGTAGGATTAGTTTGCAAGGAGCAGACTTTATTTTTATGTTTAATTAATTATTGTTATGAAATATGAACCCTAATGACTATTCTAGGGTATGTTTGTATGTTTGTATTTAAGGTTATCGAATCTTGGGACTAGTAACACCTTTTGAATGAACGACGTACGTTTATTATATTCCGCATTTTAGTTATCGTATGTTATTTAGAGGTGGATGTTTAGTATTATTTCATGACGACCGGACCGGGGTCAGAGGACCCGGATTCGGGGGTGTCACAGGTTGGTATCAAAGCTTTAGGTTATAAACGTTAGGAATTATAACCTTAGTAGAAACTCAAGTAGAGTATGTAAGTGATGGGTTGAGGAGATCCATCGGGTTTTATTGTGATACTGAAGTTGTTTATTTGAATCACATATGATTGATAGACGTCTTAAACTTCTTAATGCTAACATAAATAGCATATCACGTAAAGCCTAATGTTTTCTTCCTTTCCTCAGGATCATGCCGCCTAGGAGACTACCGCAGAACCAGAGGGAGGAAGGATCCGTTAATAATGGCGGAGGGGAAAATATCGACCCTATGCAAAACTTCGTTAACTTGTTAACTGAGGCAATGCAGAACAGACCCCAGCCAGCAGCAGGGCAGCCAGGACATCACTTGGCTAGTTTCAAAGATTTTAAATTGGTAGGACCGCCAGAGTTCCAGGGAACCTTGGGCCCAATCGAAGCCCAAACCTGGATAGAAGAGATGGAGAAAGTGTTTGAGGTCGCACGAGTGGCCGAAGCACAGAAGACGGGTTTTGCCACTTTCATGATGAAGGGCGAAGCTAACTATTGGTGGAAAGCCAATAAGGGACGAGCAGGCGAAGGAGTTATTCCTTGGGATAAATTTAAGGAGCTATTTCTCGAGAATTACTTCTCGGAGAATACGCAACAGGATATGGAAGTTAAGTTTCTGGAACTGAAACAAGGTAGTATGTCTGTCGCAGAGTACGCGGCAAGATTTAACGAGTTGGCCCGATTCGCTTCACATCAGGTTGACACGGAAGCCTGGAAGGCAAGGAGGTTCGAATTAGGACTAAAACCATAGGTGTAGAAAGTAGTCGCGGTATTGAAGATTAAGACTTACTCTGATCTACTAGAAAGGGCTATCATTGCCGAAGGAGGTAATGAAGCCATTGCTCGATTCAAGCAAGAAAAGAAGATTGGTCTGGAGGGACAGAAAGGGGGAAGCAGCGGAGGGAGCAACCCCAACAAGCGTAAATGGACAGAGAGCCAATCCTCTGGAGGCAACAAGTCCGGGGGAGAGGCCAAGAAAAGTGTAAAGTGCAACAACTGTGGGAAGAATCACTCGGGGGAGTGCATGAAGGGAAAGAACGCTTGTTACCGTTGTGGACAACCGGGGCACATGGCTCCTCAGTGTCCGAATAAGCAGAAAGGAGGGTGTTTCTCGTGTGGAGCCCTAGACCATCAAATTAAGGACTGCCCGAAGAGAAAGGGCGACGCAGCCAGCGGCAATCGCAACAACAACAACAACGGACTGAGCATCGGAGGGCCAGCCAGTCAAGCCAACAGACCAACGGCACGCAAGTTCAACATGACCGTTCAGGATGCGGTGGAGTCTAAGGACGTGGTGTCAGGTATCATCCCAATCAACAATATAGATGCATATGTGTTATTTGATTCGGGTGCTACCTGCTCTTTTGTTTCCGAAGAATTTACTAAACAGTTAGACTCACCCCGTGAAAGATTAGAACACCCTATGAACGTAGAAGTAGCAAACAAGGAAATTATTCCCGTAGAATACATTCATAGGAACTGTTATACTGAATTGCGAGGATTTAAGCTCAGAGTGGATTTGATACCGATTCATTTGGGGGAGTTTGATGTAATCCTTGGAATGGATTGGTTATCGGTTCACGGAGCAGTTATTGATTGTAAGAAGAAATGTGTAAGCTTTAAGACTCGGAATAAGTCGAAGGTGGTATTTTATGGTAGTAAATCGCCAAGACAATCTCATTGTCTGACGATGGTGCAAGCGCAGCGATTGCTTAGGAAGGGTTGTGTAGGTTATTTAGTTCACGTGGTTGATACTCGTCAAGTCGAGGATGAACTAGGTCAGATACCTATTGTAAGGGAATTCGCCGATGTCTTCCCAGACGAGATTCCGGGATTGCCACCGGATAGAGAAATTGAGCTTGTCATTGATTTGGCACCGGGGACAGGACCGGTATACAAAGCGCCGTATCGTATGGCACCGGTAGAGATGAAGGAACTGATGGCTCAATTACAAGAGTTGTTGGAAAAGGGATACATTCGACCGAGCGTATCACCGTGGAGAGCGCCAGTCTTATTCGTGAAGAAGAAAGATGGATCGCTCAGACTTTGTATCGACTATCGTGATTTGAACAAGGTCACCATTAAGAACAAGTACCCATTGCCTAGGATCGACGATTTGTTTGATCAGTTGAAGGGGGCGAAGTACATTTCAAAGATTGACTTGAGGACCGGTTATCATCAATTAAAGGTGAGGCCGGAGGATATTCCAAAGACGGCATTTAGAACTCGGTATGGACACTTTGAGTTTTTGGTAATGTCATTCGGATTGACGAACGCGCCGGCAACATTTATGGACTTGATGAACAGAGTGTTCAAGCAATATTTAGATAAGTTTGTTGTCGTGTTCATCGATGACATTCTGGTGTATTCAGAGACGGAGGCAGAACACGCCGAGCATCTTCGAATAGTGTTGGAGACATTAAGGAGAGAGAAGTTGTATGCAAAATTCTCCAAGTGTGAGTTTTGGTTGCAAAGAGTGCAATTTTTGGGGCACGTTATCGACAAGAATGGTGTTTCGGTGGATCCAGCAAAGGTAGAAGCGGTTATCAACTGGGAGCAGCCGAAGACGCCAACAGAAATCAGGAGTTTCTTAGGATTAGCGGGATACTATCGAAGATTCATCCAGAATTTTTTGAAATTAGCATCGCCGTTGACCAATCTTACTAGAAAGATAGTTAAGTTCGTTTGGACGGAGAAGTGTGAAGAGAGCTTCCTAGAATTGAAGAAGAGGCTTAGTCAAGCACCTGTGTTAGCTTTACCAGATAACACGGGAGGATTTGTAGTGTATAGCGATGCGTCACACAAGGGTCTTGGCTGTGTACTGATGCAACATGGCAGGGTCATTGCGTACGCTTCGCGTCATCTGAAAGATTATGAGAAGGGTTATCCGACTCATGACCTGGAATTAGCAGCAGTAGTTTTTGCCTTGAAGATTTGGAGGCATTATTTATATGGTGAGAAGTGTGAGATATATACGGACCACAAGAGTCTGAAGTATATCTTCACGCAGAAAGAATTAAACATGAGGCAGCGCCGATGGCTAGAATTGATCAAAGATTATGATTTTGAGATTCTGTACCATCCAGGCAAAGCAAATGTAGTGGCAGATGCCTTGAGCAGAAAAGGCAGAGAGAAGTTATCGAAGTTAACCGTTCAAGAAGAGTTAGTGAAAGATTTCGAACGACTAGGTTTGGAGGTTAAGTATCCGACGGAGACCATCGAGAAATTATTTTCAGTGACAGCGAGCCCGACTTTATTAGATAAGGTTAAGGAGGCACAAGAGAAGGACGAAGATTGTGATATTATCAAGAAGCGGATTGTTGAGGCTGATGATTTGAAATTCAAGGTTGATAGCACTGGACTGCTAAGGTTTGAAGGACGAATTTGGGTACCATTAATACCGGAATTAAGAGAAATTTTTTTACAAGAAGCGCATAGTACGAGATACTTGATACACCCAGGAAGCACGAAGATGTACCAAGACTTGCGTCATCACTTTTGGTGGCCAAACATGAAGAGGGAAGTTGCAGAATGCGTAAGTAGGTGTTTAACTTGTCAGAGAGTCAAGGCAGAGCACCAACAACCAAGCGGGTTATTACAACCGTTAGAGATTCCAGAATGGAAATGGGAACACATCACGATGGATTTTGTGGTAGGACTTCCGGCAACGCAGAAAGGGCACGACGCCATATGGGTAATTGTAGATCGTCTTACGAAGTCAGCTCACTTTTTGCCGATTAAGATTAAGTATAGTTTGGATCAGCAACCCAGATTATATGTCAAGGAAATTATCTCGAGACATGGGGTGCCGGTATCTATTGTATCAGATGGAGATCCGCGATTCACATCGAATTTCTGGAAGAGTCTTCAAGAGAGATTGGGGACACAATTACGCATGAGTACCGCGTATCATCCGCAGACCGATGGGCAAAGCGAAAGAACAATTCAAACACTTGAAGATATGCTCCGAGCTTGTGTGATGGACTTCAAGGGTAGTTGGGAGGATCACTTACCATTAGTAGAATTTGCGTACAATAATAGTTTTCACGCTAGTATCGGAATGCCACCGTACGAGGCACTATATGGGAGAAAATGTTGAACACCGTTGTGTTGGGACGAAGTTGGAGAACGTCGACTGTTGGGACCAGAATTGGTACAGCAGACTGTAGAGATTATCAAGGTGATAAAAGCACGGCTGGTAGCTGCTCAAGATCGCCAGAAGAAGTATGCGGACTTGCATCGCAAGAAGAAAGAATTTGAATTAGGAAGCTATGCTTTTCTGAAAGTAACTCCCTAGAAGGGGAAGATTCGTTTTGGGAAGAAGGGCAAGTTGAGCCCTAGGTTCATAGGACCGTTTGAGATTCTGAGGCGAGTCGGTGAAGTGGCGTACGAGGTGGCGTTACCTCCTGAACTTGAGCACATTTACAACGTGATTCATGTGTCAGTATTATGGTCGTATAAATCAGACTACAAGCACGTTATCTCCTATGAACCAATCCAAGTCGAGAAAGACTTATCATACGAGGAAGTTCCTGTCCAGATACTAGATAGGAAGGAACAGAAGCTGAGGAATAAGATCATTTATTCCGTTAAGATTCTTTGGAGGAATCACGCAGTTGAAGAAGCTACATGGGAGCTAGAAGAGAAAATGAGAGCAAATTATCCGTTTTTATTTGAGTAACCTTATTTTCACAATTCCGAGGACGGAATTTTTATAAGGGGGGAGGGATGTAACGACCATGAATTTTAAACTCCTTATTTATTAAATATGTGATTTAATTTTAACGAGTTAGTTTTGTGAGTTTATTTAAACCTTATGTGGTTATTTGAATTTGTGAAATAATTAAGGAAGTCACTAATGGTTTATTTAAATTAGTGGACTAGCCCTGAGACTTTAATATCATAAAATTGATAGGATTATTAACAATTAAATATTCAATTTATTTGAATATAGTGGCAAGATTTGAACCTATTGATTAATTTTAATTATGATTAATTAATCGATAATGTGTTGTTTAATTATTATGAATAAATAATAATTAATGAGTAAGAGAACTGATAATATAATATTATTATATTTACTTGATTTACTGTTATACACAAGCATGCGATACTAAACCTTTACTATATGGAAGCTATCTATATTATACATAATGCAATGTGACATATTAATGTGGTGAATATTATATATATAGACTATATAGTAAGCTTTACTACATTCATGTGAATTGCATGATAACATTTCTGATGTGACTTGAAGGGTGTAAGTAAATATTCATGTATGCCTCATCAACATATAGTAATATCAATAAACATTATTAATTGATAATGATTTCATTAAGTTATTAGGATTATAAAAATAACAGTTATGGTAATAAATAATGAGCAATACACAATTATATTATATTTGGTGTTAATAGAAAATGTACATGGATTATATGTATATACACTATTTGATACCTTGTAAGTAAAAAATAACATTGTAGCACCCATTTAATTGTATAACTTAGGTATATACTATTTGTATATATATATATATATATATAGTATACAACTTAGTGTATTAGCAAGTGCTGAGTTTACATTGTCCCATAATAAGAGCCCAACTTCTTTTCACGTGAACAAACAAAGCTAGCTACACTCTACATTTCTCTCTCAAATTCAACAAACATAGCCATAATCATGAGATGGGGAGTGGGATTCATGAGTGGAATCACCAACTCTCACCAACTTCTTCTTATCCATTATACATTCTTGCAATCCTTTGAATTGATTTGAAGGAGAATTGCATTAACTGGTTATTGAATTATCTATATAATGAGCTTTCTCCTTCTCATTTACAATTGTTGTGATATTGGTAAGTAGAACAATTTTATTGAGAGAGTGAGAGATAGCAGCAAGTTTAGTTTTCATTTACAGAGGTATAACTCCATTTCAATTTCTGTAAAATTCTTAAACTTTGATTATTGAAATTAAGCATGTAATTGTTGATAATTGATTTGGGATATGTTGATAAGTGTTATACAAACTTCTTAATATGTTAGAATTGCAATATGTCATGATAGAAACAAATTTCGTAATTGTTTTCTAAGTTGGGTTTGCAGAACTGCCAAAGCAGTTTAGCTTCTGGTCTGGCCGACAGCCTGCGCAGCTGCGCCAGTACTATACTGGCCAGCGGCGCAGCTGCGCCACAACCTGCTCTTGGATTGGCCGGACACCGGCGCAGCTGCGCCGGATTTATACCTGGTGCCTGCGCAGCTGCGCAGGTTCCTGTGGCCAGTTTTTGTTTTCTGCTTCTGTTAAGCTGCTGTGATATACTAACATGTGATATACCATTGAAACAAGCTTGTGAACATGATTTAAATGTAGATATTAGTACAATAACATGATATAAGTATGTATTCGTTGATGCTAAACGTATATGCCATGACCATATGTTTTAAAAAGGGAAACTTGTAATTCAAAAGTAAACCTTGTCATGGACGTATCACGTGAACATTCTAATTTTGTAAACACAATAGTGTGGTTTATATTGTCATGAAATGTGAGTCTAAAGTGTGTTCACACACTAGCATACGTGATAGCAAGATTCTAGCGATTTTGAAATAAGAAACTTAAGAACTTTCAAAGTGAACTTGGCTAAGGTTAATATCTTTTAGATTCTGACTATTTGAGAGCATATATATGGTTTATATATGAGTCCTAAGACATACGAGTTATGAGCACAAGGCACTTAACATGTATTATGATACCTTATTGGCTTAGTGTGATTTTTTCAACGTAAAGCTTAGAACGTGAAAGATTATATCATCGATCACCATGTGGATTACGTATTGATCATACAAGCATGTACATTAGAGTTCGTTATGCCTATAAGCATATTAACATGGACCTCGTTGAGTTAACGTATAGATTTCACATATGCACGTATTCATAGAAAATGAATTTCTAAGGCATGAAATAGGTGGATTAAAGTATACATGTATAGTATACGCATGAGCATGCATGTTATGTTTAACCTTGTTATGTGATAACATGAAGCATGAACTTGTGTTATGTAAAGTATACAAATTACCGACATGAGAGCATATGACTTTAAACTAGGATTAGGTTGAGCATGCTAGGTTTTTAAAAAATTATAATCATAAAACATGTATGTTGATTAAATATAAGTAACTTGAAGTATTATGTGTTCAAGTCTATAGTGATGCATAGAATCTAGATAATCTAAAGTTATTAAATCTATGACATGATTAGATTGACTTACGTGAATTATGGATAGATTGATATGATAAGCAGATTCTTGTAAGTGTAGACTCGTATTAGTTTACACATGCTAATTGGAATACCGACTTATTAATGTTAGGTTATTTCAGCAATATTTAATTAAAGCTAGAACTTAATTGTAGCTGAGCAATCAGGCAAGTCTCCGAACTTCACTATTTGGTTGTGCAAGTTCTTTAATTCCTATTTGTTCAAGTTCCTATCCTTCTCATATTGTATTGAGCAGGTTATTATCGTATTGACAGTTAATTATTTAAAGCTTGAACTTTATTTCCAAGCATGCTATTAGGTGGTTTAATTACTTTATAATTATTCCACATCGATATTATTGTTATTCGCACTTGGTGCACTTGATTTCGTACAGTCTTGGACTTGTACATTATTTAAAGTTCTATAATTCTTGAACTGCGTCAGATAGAGTCTGAACCTTTGTTCGGTCAGACAATTGTATAAAATTTTTATAAAAGCTATCCAAACAGCAGAGTTGAATGTTATGCATATACATGGCGTACGCGAGGCTGATCCCCTCAAGTACTTATTCTGTAGCCAGTAACCAAAGGGTCAATCAGCTATTGATTCTGTTGGAGTTTTATAGTTCAAAAGTCTACTTGACTATCAGTTATTCTAAAAGTAATCATTATTCTTGCTTTCGATATTCATGTTATTGAATTCATCATGATATATCCTTCATTGTTGTACTAAACTTGCTGAGCAAACTTGTTGCTCATTCTTGCTATATCATGACTTATATTGCAGTTAAGCCGAGACTTCAGGGAAGGACAAGGGTAAAGGGAAGATGTAGGATTAGTTTGCAAGGAGCAGACTTTATTTTTATGTTTAATTAATTATTATTATGAAATATGAACCCTAATGACTATTCTAGGGTATGTTTGTATGTTTGTATTTAAGGTTATCGAATCTTGGGACTAGTAACACTTTTTGAATGAACGACGTACGTTTATTATATTCCGCATTTTAGTTATCGTATGTTATTTAGAGGTGGATGTTTAGTATTATTTCATGACGACCGGACCGGGGTCAGAGGACCCGGATTCGGGGGTGTCACAGATGGACGTGCAAACGGCCTTCCTCAATGGGAAACTTGAGGAGGATGTGTATATGACACAGCCAGAGGGATTTATTTCAAAAGTTGGAACAAATCAAGTCTGTAAGCTACAACGATCCATTTATGGGTTGAAGCAAGCTTCTCGTAGATGGAACATTCGTTTTGATGAGACAATCAAAGAGTTTGATTTTATCAAAAACGAGGATGAACCATGTGTATACAAGAAGGTTAGTGGGAGCGCAGTATCATTCCTTGTATTATATGTTGATGATATATTACTGATAGGGAATGGCATTCCTATGTTACAATCAATTAAAATCTGGTTATCTAAAAACTTCTCCATAAAGGACTTGGGTGAAGCATCCTATATTTTGGGGATAAAGATCTATAGAGATAGATCTAAAAGGATGCTCGGCTTATCCCAAGGAACGTACATTGATACGATTCTAAAGAGGTTTAGCATAAAAGATTCCAAAAGAGGTCTCATGCTGATGAGCCATGCAATACATCTCTTCAAGAAATAGGCCCCAAAGACACCTGAGGAGAGAGACCGTATCAGTAAGATCCCTTATGCTTCTGTAATAGGATCTATTATATACGGTATGATATGTACTAGACCGGATGTTGCTCATGCACTTAGTGTAACGAGCAGATACCAGTCGAATCCAGGAGAAGAGCACTGGAAGGCAGTGAAAAATATCCTAAAGTACTTGAGAAGGACTAAAGATATTTTTCTTGTCTACGGTGGGTCTGAATTAAAACTCGAGGGATTCATGGACTCAAGTTTTCAAATAGACCAAGATGACAGTAAATCTATTTCAGGGTATGTGTTTACCTTGAACGGAGGCGCAGTGAGTTGGAAGAGTTACAAGTAGCAAACAGTTGCTGATTCAGTGACAGAGGCAGAGTATATAGCTGCAAGTGAAGCTGCAAAGGAAGCTGTTTGGATGAAGAAGTTCATAACTAAACTTGGTGTGGTTCCTAGCATTTGAGAAGCAGTTCCCGTATACTGTGACAACACCGGAGCGGTTGCACAGGCTAAGGAACCCAGGTCTCATCAAAAACCCAAACACATGTTGCGGCGATTTCACTTGATCAGGGAGATCATTAAAAGAGGAGACGTCACCTTAGAGCGTGTGGACTCTCAAGACAACATTGCAGATCCATTTACTAAAGCTCTAACATAACAGCAGTTTGATCATCACTTAGAGAAGATGGGTATGAGATACCATAGCGATTGGCTTTAGTGCAAGTGGGAGATTGATAGTAGTGTGCATACAAGCCAAGTCAGGTACCACAAATTACCACAGATCAAAGTCAGGTACCTAACCAAGTAGAAGAACTTACTATACCACACCCTGTTCGTAAATCTGAAAGAGTACCGAAGATACCTGAGAGGTATGGATTCGTTATAGAGGATGACGATGAGGTACACATCATGAATGATGATGATCCATTGAATTACGAACAGGTTATTAGTAATAAAGACTCAGGGATATGACTTGAAGCCATGAAATATGAAATGGACTCCATGTATGAGAACAAAGTATGGACTTTGGTTTCACCACCTGAAGGCATTAAGCCTATTGGGTGTAAATGGGTTTTTAAGAGAAAGACTGGAGCAGACATGAAGTTAGAGACCTATAAGGCCCGACTGGTTGCAAAAGGTTTCAAAGAAAGACAAGTAGTAGCCATGCTCAAGTCCATTTGGATTTTGCTTGCGATTGCAGCTTATAACGACTATGAGATCTGGCAGATGGACGTGAAAACGGCCTTCCTCAATGGGAAACTTGAGGAGGATGTGTATATGACACAGCTAGAGGGATTTATTTCAAAAGTTGGAACAAATCAAGTCTGTAAGCTACAATGATCCATTTATGGGTTGAAGCAAGCTTCTCGTAGATGGAACATTCGTTTTGATGAGACAATCAAAGAGTTTGATTTTATCAAAAACGAGGATGAACCATATGTATACAAGAAGGTTAGTGGGAGCGCAGTATCATTCCTTGTATTATATGTTGATGATATATTACTGATAGGGAATGACATTCCTATGTTACAATCAATTAAAATCTGGTTATCTAAAAACTTCTCCATGAAAGAATTGGGTGAAGCATCCTATATTTTGGGGATAAAGATTTATAGAGATAGATCTAAAAGGATGCTCGGCTTATCCCAAGGAACTTACATTGATACGATTGTAAAGAGGTTTAGCATGGAAGATTCCAAAAGAGGTCTTATGCTGATGAGCCATGGAATACATCTCTTCAAGAAACAGGCCCCAAAGACACCTGAGGAGAGAGACCATATGAGTAAGATCCCTTATGCTTCTGTAATAGGATCTATCATATACGGTATGATATGTACTAGATCGGATGTTGCTCACGCACGTAGTGTAACGAGCAGATACCAGTCGAATCCAAGAGAAGAGCACTGGAAGGCAGTGAAAAATATCCAAAAGTACTTGAGAAGGACTAAAGATATTTTTCTTGTCTACGATGGGTCTGAATTAAAACTCGAGGGATTTACAGACTCAAGTTTTCAAACAGACCAAGATGACAGTAAATCTATTTCAGGGTATGTGTTTACTATGAACGGAGCCGCAGTGAGTTGGAAGAGTTCCAAGCAGCAAATAGTCGCTGATTCAGTGACAGAGGCAGAGTATATAGCTGCAAGTGAAGCTGCAAAGGAAGCTGTTTGGATGAAGAAGTTCATAAATGAACTTGGTGTGGTTCCTAGCATTGGAGAAGCAGTTCCCGTATACTGTGACAACACCAGAGCGGTTGCACAGGGTAAGGAACCCAGGTCTCATCAGAAATCCAAACACATGTTGCGGAGATTTCACTTGATCAGGGAGATCATTGAAAGAGGAGACGTCACCCTGGAGCATGTGGACTCTCAAGACAACATTGCAGATCCATTTACTAAAGCTCTAACACAACAGCAGTTTGATCGTCACTTAGAGAAGATGGGTATGAGATACCATGGCGATTGGCTTTAGTGCAAGTGGGAGATTGATAGTAGTGTGCATACAAGCCAATCATGTATGATGATAAAGCACATACTTTGTAAACAATCTTATTTATTTATTAATAAAATATTCATTTAAGGCATTTAATTATCTACATGGTGTTGTTTTTAATAATATGTAAATAACCTATAGTTTTAAGCAACGATTTTAGAATCATGATGAGATCATGCTAATGAGATCTAAATTCTTAGAAAGCTTAAAAACTAAAATAGTTCCCAATTGTGGGATTACTAAAATGGGAATTAGTAAATCCGGATAGATTGGTACATATGTTGCTTGCTCATTGGATGAGGATGACTAATCTCATGGTCATTTATGTGGAGAGACTAAAGCAAGTATGTAGGTGCTTATTGGAGAATAAGTTCACTGAACGTGACTCACTATGGAATACCTAATGGATTTTTACTCGCTTGTTAATAGCAATTCCTAATGTGATAGTAGCACAAGTGATCCTTGGACTTGAGATCATCATAGTATCTTGTATGTAACAAATTATACTTTGACTTATTCCTTAAGGCCTTTTAAGGCATATATAGTGTATGCTTGGGTATAATGAGTTTTATATGGAGATAATGTATGATCAATAAAGAATCTACCACCTCTAGTAAAAGAGGAGATATGTCCTATGTGATTCGTTAAATGACAACTCAGGAATCCTTGGCCAAGGTAGAATAAAATTAGAAAGAGGTTTCTAATTTGCATTGTTTGGAGTTGTGCGTTTTCTAATCGAAGTACATATGATTAAATAAATTAAGACTTGACAGTAAATCCATGTCTTATATTTAATTGGGACATTGTATGATGGAAGGATTGAATTGTACGGTAACTATTAACTTACAGGTTCTTTTATGATTAATGTTGAAATCTATATTATCTGAAAAGTCGTTGATCGCTAGGGAGGCTTATCCCTATTGTAGAATAAATGTTATTTATTTAAATAGATTATTAGTTTAATTTATTTATTTAAATAAGATTAGAATTGTTCTAATTGATTTATTCACAACCGGTTTAATATGGAGAACCTAAAGAGTCATACCATAAAAGGAAGAAGAATTATTTAAGAAAAAAATGGCGTGATAGTAATAATGCATTAAGTGTAATTAATTTAATCTATGGTGATAAAATAAATTAAATAGCTTAATATTTATTATTTAATATTTTTAAAATATTAAATATAAATTAATAAGAGGAGTCTTATTAATATTAATATTAATATTATTATTTTAATTCTAAAGGAGTTTAGGAATTAATATAATATCAGTACTCTCTCTCAATCCTAATAAGATTAGGATATAAATTAATTAAAAGTGTTTAATTAATTAATTAAATAAAAAAACCTATTCTAATTGGAGTAGGAGGGTTAACCTAATATCTATATAAGAGAGTCTTATATCAGAAATAAGGTACGTAAATTTTTCCAAAGGTTGGGAGTACACATATTTTATAAAGATAGAAACAAGGATTAAGCCAATAACCCATCTTCCTGAGTTCTTCATCTTCCTTTGGATCACAGTTAGAGGCCAAACATTTGGGTGGCTGACATTGATCAAGGGAAGGAGCCACTACAGAGGAATCAGAGGAGTAGAATTTATACCTGAGGAAGCTTGGATCTTCAAAGGTATAATTCCATCCTCTCCTTCTATGTATTGACTGATAATTAATGCACTAGAAAGATCATGGTTAAGGGTTTGTAAGAAAATTTTAAAATCTAATTTTTTATCCCTTCCGCTACGTTTATGTAATTTGATTGCATGCTTATGTTTCTAGCAAACCCAACAGTGGTATCAGAGCCAATCTTGTGCTAATTATCAGTTTATGTTATTTTATACATGTATGATATGCGATTGGATAGAGTTCTTGGGCAACAAAAGTTTTTCAGATTCTGCGAAGCTGCGCAGCTGCGCCGGTGCAAGGCATTCTTGCTGCGCAGCTGCGTCGGTGTCTGTTCTTGGTTTTCATGCTGCGCCGGTTCCCTTTACATTCCTGGTGCAGCTGCGCCACTAGACAGGAACTGGAAAATTTTTCTTTTGTTTTGATTAATTAAATAAATGGTTTATTTAATTAATAAAGGTTTAAAATAAAGAAGTTTATTTTATATGAAATATGATTTCAGAATTACTAAAATTAAAGAGTTTAATTTGGAATTGTTTTTGAATGAAATAAAGGAGTTTATTTTTCCAAAAACAAAGTTTAGCAAACTTTTGCCCATTAACTGATATTAATACATATATGGACTGAATTTACTTTCATGAGATGAATAAGTTTTATTGATACGTATGATGAGATGTATGTTAATAAAAAGGATTGATTATGGACTATGACCAATGTGATTGGATTTTATTTTGGATGAATGCTTGAATGTATGGGTTTTATAAAATGGGGTCTGCGTACCTTGTCTTTTCTGGTTTTTTTTATTGTAAATTCTATCTCTCTCCTATGTACTTTCCCTTGACTGTTGATCAAGGTTTCTATTTAAATGAAATAGTTTATGTAGTAGGATTAGTTAGAAATTTTGAAGAACTGGAGATCAAGGAGCAAGGAGCGCTTGAAAATCCATTTGTATGGAGCCCGGGTTTAAATGTAATCGTTACGTTTAAATTTAAATTCTTGCACTCCTAGGTTTGACCTTTTTGGTTCACTTGGTGGCTCTAGTGAACCAAACTAGAATAAAAGTCCATAATCAATCCGGGTAGAATATAGTATTCTATATTGCTTGCTAAATATTATATATATTATATTTTATGCAAACATGCTTCGCATGTTTAATAAAATGACGCGTATTTTATATATATATATATATATATATATATATATGTGCATGATCGCTAAACAAGACGAGACAAATAATAACAAACCCCTCAAAGAAATAATATTAAGTCCGAAGCGTTCAAATGATATTTGGGATATTGAACGTCGCCTTCTAGCATGATTAATTAATAGAGTATTAAATATTTAATATGAGTTTGTTGTGCTATCCACAAGGCGAGTATTGAGTATTTAAGATGTTAATTAATCACATTTGATGCTTATCAAGAAAATTGAATGATCTAGTCTTGTTGTGCTATCCACAAGGGCGAACATTTTTCTTTTTTGAATTTATGGAAGTGCTAGGCTGGACTTAACTTAAATTATTTTAGTTCGGATGTGCACACACATGACCATTATGATTTAAGAGGCAAAATAAAAGGAGTTACATGGTGATGTAATTGACAAGAGTTGTCTACCTATTTATTTGTATATCGCTTGTTGTACTATCCACAAGGTTATATACATTTGAAATGGGATCCTTAATCTCACTAGCAAATCTTTAATTAGATGTTGCCGAACTATATAAGTGAGGGTAATATAGTTTGATGAAAATAGTGGGAGATACCAATTTAAAATAACGACCTAAATTTATTTTGGTATGCAAAGTTAATAAAATGAATGTTTGCTAAAAATATTGTCTTTTCACATGCAGAATTTTAAAAATGTCAAAATCACTAATCTCACTACAAAGCATACTTGATGCAAATAAGCTTACAGGGCCGAATTATGAGGACTAACTAAGAAATCTGAGAATTGTTCTCACTGCTGAAAAGATTTCTTATGTCCTAAATTCAACTATCCCTGAATCTGCTTTCGGAAACAGCCTCTGAGGAAGAGATTGCCACTTTCAATAAATGGCAAGATGATGCATCTGTGGCTCAATGCATCATGCTTGCATCCATGAATAACGAGCTTCAGCGTCAGCACGTAAATATGGATGCTCCTGCTATGCTGCTTCACCTCAAGGAGCTGTATGATGAACAGAGTAGGACTGCTAGATATGAGATATCTAAGGAGCTCTTCCGATGTCGGATGACTGAGGGCACTGCCGTCGAGATTCATGTTCTGAAGGTAATCAATTTGATTGAACGCCTTGGACAGCTTGGGTTCGTCATGGATGGGGAGTTGAGTCAAGACTTGGTCTTGCAGTCACTCCCTGAGACCTTCTCGCAGTTTGTGGTTAATTTTCACATGAATAAGCTAGATGTCAGCTTGCCTGAGCTGCTTAACATGCTGAAAACTACAGAAGGTCACTTCTCATCCAAGAAGAACCATGTCTTGATGGTGGATTCTTCCAATAAAAGGAAGAGGCCCAAGGTGTCTTCTGAAAAGAAGAAATCCAAGAAGGCTAAGGGAAAGGGGAAAGAAAAAGAACAAAAGACACCTGAACCAGCTAAAGGAATGTTCTTTCATTGCA
The DNA here is from genome assembly GCA_020205555.1 of Panax stipuleanatus. Lineage (NCBI taxonomy): Eukaryota > Viridiplantae > Streptophyta > Magnoliopsida > Apiales > Araliaceae > Panax > Panax stipuleanatus. Next base: position 40,327,509 of record CM035125.1, read on the forward strand.
TCGAGCAGGGACATTGGAAGAGGAACTGCAAGAAGTTTCTAGCAGAGAAGAAGCTTGGAGAAGCTTCGACTTCTAATCAAGGTTTGTTTATGATTGAAATTAATTTTTCTGAAAGTCATAATTCTACTTGGGTATTGGATACCGGCTATGGGTCTCACATATGTAACAATGTGCAGGGACTGGTTAGAGGTAGAAAGCTGAATAATGAAGAGGTGATCCTACTAGTGGAAAATGGAGCAAAGGCTGCTGCATTAGCTGTAGGAACTTATTGTTTAGCAATGCCTTCGGGCAAGTCCATTTATCTTAATAACTGTTATTATATTTTGAATATTATTAAAAACATTATTTTAATTTCTGTATTGGATATGAAAGGTTTTGACATTATTATAAAGAATAATGGTTGTTCTATTTATAAAGACAATGTTTTATATGGTATTGGAAATTTGCGAAATGAGCTTTATATACTTGACTTGCAAGAAAATATATTTCAAATTGAACAAACTAAGAAAAGAAAAAGAGATGATATTAATTATACCTACATGTGGCACTATAGACTCTGTCATATCAATGAAACAAGATTATCCAAGTTGCATAAGGATGGGCTCCTAGAGCTATCCGATTATGAATCATATCCAACTTGTGAATCTTGTCTCATGGGTAAAATGACTACATCTCCTGTTAGTGGAAAAGGAGAAAGAGTTACAGAGTTGTTGGCATTGATTCACACAGACGTTTGTGGACCTATGACAACAAGTGCACGGGACGGGTATTCTTATTTTAATATTTTCACTGATGATCACTCAAGATTTGGATATGTATATTTAATGAAATACAAATCAGAATCATTTGAAAAGTTCAAAGAGTTCAGTAGTGAAGTAGAGAAACAAACGAGCAAGAGTATTAAGATACTTCGATCAGATCGAGGTGGAGAATACTTAAGCGGTGAGTTTCTCAATTGTCTCAAAAAAAATGGTATCTGAAAGGAGAAATCGAACACTGTTGGACATGGTTCGATCAATGATGAGTTTTACCGACCTTCCAATTTCCTTCTGGGGTTATGCCCTAGAAACGGCTGCATACTTACTTAACAAGGTACCTACAAAATTCGCCCCAAAGACTCCATATGAAATGTGGAAAGGGAGAAAACCAAATCTTAAGCATGTTAAGACTTGGGGTTGTCTAGCTTCTGTCAAAAAGTTTGAACATGATAAGCTACAGACTAAATCCGATAAGTGTAGATTTGTGGGATACCCTAAAGAAATCGTAGGGTATTATTTCTATCATCCAACTGATCAAAAGGTGTTTGTTGCGAAATATACTGCTTTCTTGGAGAAAGAGTTTATCCATGAAGGGGTCAGTGGGAGTAAGATATATCTTGAAGAAGTTCAAGAACCACAAATTACCACAGATCAAAGTCAGGTACCTAACCAAGTAGAAGAACTTACTATACCACACCCTGTTCGTAAATCTGAAAGAGTACCGAAGATACCTGAGAGGTATGGATTCGTTATAGAGGATGACGATGAGGTACACATCATGAATGATGATGATCCATTGAATTACGAACAGGTTATTAGTAATAAAGACTCAGGGATATGACTTGAAGCCATGAAATATGAAATGGACTCCATATATGAGAACAAAGTATGGACTTTGGTTTCACCACCTGAAGGCATTAAGCCTATTGGGTGTAAATGGGTTTTTAAGAGAAAGACTGGAGCAGACATGAAGTTAGAGACCTATAAGGCCCGACTGGTTGCAAAAGGTTTCAAACAAAGACAAGTAGTAGCCATGCTCAAGTCCATTTGGATTTTGCTTGCGATTGCAGCTTATAACGACTATGAGATCTGGAAGATGGACGTGAAAACGGCCTTCCTCAATGGGAAACTTGAGGAGGATGTGTATATGACACAGCTAGAGGGATTTATTTCAAAAGTTGGAACAAATCAAGTCTGTAAGCTACAATGATCCATTTATGGGTTGAAGCAAGCTTCTCGTAGATGGAACATTCGTTTTGATGAGACAATCAAAGAGTTTGATTTTATCAAAAACGAGGATGAACCATATGTATACAAGAAGGTTAGTGGGAGCGCAGTATCATTCCTTGTATTATATGTTGATGATATATTACTGATAGGGAATGACATTCCTATGTTACAATCAATTAAAATCTGGTTATCTAAAAACTTCTCCATGAAAGAATTGGGTGAAGCATCCTATATTTTGGGGATAAAGATTTATAGAGATAGATCTAAAAGGATGCTCGGCTTATCCCAAGGAACTTACATTGATACGATTGTAAAGAGGTTTAGCATGGAAGATTCCAAAAGAGGTCTTATGCTGATGAGCCATGGAATACATCTCTTCAAGAAACAGGCCCCAAAGACACCTGAGGAGAGAGACCATATGAGTAAGATCCCTTATGCTTCTGTAATAGGATCTATCATATACGGTATGATATGTACTAGATCGGATGTTGCTCACGCACTTAGTGTAACGAGCAGATACCAGTCGAATCCAAGAGAAGAGCACTGGAAGGCAGTGAAAAATATCCAAAAGTACTTGAGAAGGACTAAAGATATTTTTCTTGTCTACGATGGGTTTGAATTAAAACTCAAGGGATTTACAGACTCAAGTTTTCAAACAGACCAAGATGACAGTAAATCTATTTCAGGGTATGTGTTTACTATGAACGGAGCCGCAGTGAGTTGGAAGAGTTCCAAGCAGCAAATAGTCGCTGATTCAGTGACAGAGGCAGAGTATATAGCTGCAAGTGAAGCTGCAAAGGAAGCTGTTTGGATGAAGAAGTTCATAAATGAACTTGGTGTGGTTCCTAGCATTGGAGAAGCAGTTCCCGTATACTGTGACAACACCAGAGCGGTTGCACAGGGTAAGGAACCCAGGTCTCATCAGAAATCCAAACACATGTTGCGGAGATTTCACTTGATCAGGGAGATCATTGAAAGAGGAGACGTCACCCTTGGAGCATGTGGACTCTCAAGACAACATTGCAGATCCATTTACTAAAGCTCTAACACAACAGCAGTTTGATCGTCACTTAGAGAAGATGGGTATGAGATACCATGGCGATTGGCTTTAGTGCAAGTGGGAGATTGATAGTAGTGTGCATACAAGCCAATCATGTATGATGATAAAGCACATACTTTGTAAACAATCTTATTTATTTATTAATAAAATATTCATTTAAGGCATTTAATTATCTACATGGTGTTGTTTTTAATAATATGTAAATAACCTATAGTTTTAAGCAACGATTTTAGAATCATGATGAGATCATGCTAATGAGATCTAAATTCTTAGAAAGCTTAAAAACTAAAATAGTTCCCAATTGTGGGATTACTAAAATGGGGATTAGTAAATCCGGATAGATTGGTACATATGTTGCTTGCTCATTGGATGAGGATGACTAATCTCATGGTCATTTATGTGGAGAGACTAAAGCAAGTATGTAGGTGCTTATTGGAGAATAAGTTCACTGAACGTGACTCACTATGGAATACCTAATGGATTTTTACTCGCTTGTTAATAGCAATTCCTAATGTGATAGTAGCACAAGTGATCCTTGGACTTGAGATCATCATAGTATCTTGTATGTAACAAATTATACTTTGACTTATTCCTTAAGGCCTTTTAAGGCATATATAGTGTATGCTTGGGTATAATGAGTTTTATATGGAGATAATGTATGATCAATAAAGAATCTACCACCTCTAGTAAAAGAGGAGATATGTCCTATGTGATTCGTTAAATGACAACCCAGGAATCCTTGGCCAAGGTAGAATAAAATTAGAAAGAGGTTTCTAATTTGCATTGTTTGGAGTTGTGCGTTTTCTAATCGAAATACATATGATTAAATAAATTAAGACTTGACAGTAAATCCATGTCTTATATTTAATTGGGACATTGTATGATGGAAGGATTGAATTGTACGGTAACTATTAACTCACAGGTTCTTTTATGATTAATGTTGAAATCTATATTATCTGAAAAGTCGTTGATCGCTAGGGAGGCTTATCCCTATTGTAGAATAAATGTTATTTATTTAAATAGATTATTAGTTTAATTTATTTATTTAAATAAGATTAGAATTGTTCTAATTGATTTATTCACAACCGGTTTATTATGGAGAACCTAAAGGGTCACACCATAAAAGGAAGAAAAATTATTTAAAGAAGAAAATGGCGTGATAGTAATAATACATTAAGTGTAATTAATTTAATCTATGGTGATAGAATAAATTAAATAGCTTAATGTTTATTATTTAATATTTTAGAAATATTAAAAATAAATTAATAAGAGGAGTCTTATTAATATTATATTATATTATTATTTTAATTCTAAAGGAGTTTAGAAATTAATATAATATCAGTACTCTCTCTCAACCCTAATAAGATTAGGATATAAATTAATTAAAAGTGTTTAATTAATTAATTAAATAAAAAAACCTATTCTAATTGGATTAGGAGGGTTAACTTAATATCTATATAAGAGAGTCTTATATCAGAAATAAGGTACATAAATATTTCCAAAGGTTGGGAGTACACATATTCTATAGAGATAGAAACAAGGGTTAAGCCAATAACCCATCTTCCAGAGTTCTTCATCTTCCTTGGTGGATCACCATTAGAGGCCAAATATTTGGGTGGCTGACATTGATCAAGGGAAGGAGTCACTACAGAGGAATCAAAAGAATCAAAGGAGTAGAACTTGTACTTGAGGAAGCTTGGATCTTCAAAGGTATAATTCCATGCTCTCCTTCTATGTATTGACTGATAATTGATGCATAAGAAAGATCATGGTTAAGGGTTTGTAAGAAAATTTTAAAATCTAATTTTTCATCCCTTCCGCTGCGTTTATGTAATTTGATTGCATGCTTATGTTTCTAGCAAACCCAACATATAGGCAACTGTTTGGCCACTGTTGGAGCAACTGATGATTTTTATATCTCAATAACTTGCTTAGTTTGGTTCCTTTAATTCCCAAAAATGTAATTTTAATGTATATTATTACTATAAATGGAAGGTTTAGGGATTATATATGTATTCATATCATATAATTCATGTATATTTTATCTTACCGATATAATTTAACCGGATATTCTCACATTACATTATCTCATGTATTATTCAATTAAATTCTATTAATCAATAATTGTTTATCATATATCCATGATGCATTATTTTATTGTATACTCATATACACATTGTCACATACACATTTCATGTAACTCTTACAACTCAATAAACTTTACTATATAATTTATATACATATATAACATAGTCCCATTTCACTTTACACTTCGTATAATATATAGTTAGCTACTATACGTTATACTTTTAATATCGCATGTTTGCACAAAGGAATTAATAAATTACTTGTCTTATCAATTAAATATTAATTAATAATATTAATCCATCCTTTATCAATCAATGTAATTATTAATCTCCATAACAATTATGTTATTCATATGATTAAAGTTCACATTAAATAAATATAAATCTTATTATATTCATAAACAAGTTACTTATTATTATTCTATTATTTGTAATAATAATAATCAACATATTATTAATCACCATTAATATTCCATCTTTCATAATAAAAATTAAATAACCATTAATATTTGATTAATTGTTCACGTAGTAATTCTTTCATTAATTAATATAATCATTAATATTTCTCATCACTGTGCCACACAAGGCATTCAACGAGTTTATCGCAAACTCCATATATTCTCAACTATTATAATTATTCAATTTAATATAATTGAGTTAACTCATCTCATAACATAAAATCATTTATATTCAAATAAATTCTCATTCCTATTAAAATATTCATTTAATAATATATGAAAATTCTCGTGTATTACAGTAGTGTCTACTCTTCCTCTAGTGAATCCTTTTTCAATAAGAAAGTAGTTAGTGTCTCATACCATGCTCTAGGTGCTTGTTTAAGTCCATATAAAGCTTTGTCTAATCTATAGACATAATTAGAAAGGGTTGGATTGATAAAACCTAGAGGGTTGTTCCACATATACTTCTTCTTGAAGTTCACCATTTAGGAATGCACTCTTGACGTCCATCTGGAATACTTTGAACTTCATGTGGGCAGCAAATGCAAGGAATATTCTGATTGCTTCAAGTCTGGCAACTGGTGCAAAGGTCTCATCGTAGTCTATGCCTTCTTCTTGAAAATAACCTTTGGCCACTAGTCTTGCTTTGTTCCTTGTGATCACCCCATCTTCATCCAACTTATTTCTGAAGACCCATTTGGTGCCAATGACTGAGTGATTTCTTTAATCTTTGAACTAATCTCCAGACTTGGCTTCTTTCAAATTGATTCAGTTCCTCTTGCATGGCTTCAATCCAGCTTGCATCTAGCATTGCATCTTCAATCTTCTTGGGTTCTATTTTAGATAAAAAAAAACTAAAATAGAAACATTCATTCTGTGTTGCAGATCTTGTTCTGACTCTGGAAGTTGGATCACCAATGATCAGGTCTTGAGTGTGATCTTTTGCCCATATGTTCCCTATTGGAACATCAGTTCTGGTGCCTTCTTGTCTGAACTCTTCAAGATTGACTTCTAGTTCTTGTTTATCAGAATCGTGGTGTAGCTCTCTCTACAATTTCTTCTTCGGACACTACGATTCCTCCTTTAGGAACTATGGTCGTAGTGTTGGGCTCGACCACTTCATTTGTAGTGTCGGTATCGTCAATCGTAGTGTCTTGTGGTGCAGACTTGTCCGAGTCTGTTTCATCAAAGATGATGTGGATCGAGACTTCAACACTTAGTGTCTTCTTGTTGAACACTCTATAAGCTTTGCTGTCTGTGGCATATCCAAGGAAGATTCCTTCATCTGACTTGGGTTGGAACTTAGTCAGATATTACTTCCCATTATTGAGAATGTAGCATGAACAGCCGAACACATGGAAGTAACTGACATTTGGCTTTCTTCCTTTCCACAACTCGTAGGGAGTCTTTTTCAACGTAGAGTGTACAAGAGATCTGTTCTGTGTGTGGCACGGAGTGTTGATGGCTTCTGCCCAGAAGTATTCAGGCAGATGAGCTGCTGCTAGTAGAGTTCTTCCAGCTTCCATAAGTGTTCTATTCTTTCTTTTAGCTACTCCATTTTGCTAAGGAGTTCGTGGTGCTGAGACGTTGTGGCTGATGCCATTGTCTGAACATAACTGATCCATTTCTGAGAAGTCAAACTCTCTGCCATGATCACTCTTTATTGCCTTGATTGTCTCTCCTTTTTCATTCATCACCCGCTTGAACATCTTTATCAGTTGGGAGCTTGTCTCATCTTTGGAGTTAATAAAGAACACCCATGTATATCTAGTGTAGTCATCCACTATGACAAGTGAGTATCTCTTTCCTCCTAGGCTCACAATTGGAATTGGCCCGAAGAGATCCATATGAAGTAGTTGTAGGGGCCTGTCAATTGAGTTGACTGCTTTCCCTTTGAACGAGCTCCTTATTTGCTTTCCAAGTTGGCATGCTTTAGATGGTCTTTCTTTGATGAAGCCGTACTTGGGTAAGCCTGCTACCAGATCTTTGGAGGCTAGCTTTGACATACTCTTGAAGTTGAGATGAGATAACCTTCTATGCCAAAGCCAACTTATTTCTTCAGTGGCTTTAGCAAGAAAACATACTGTCTCATTAGAACTGAGTTGAGCAAGATTGAAAGTGTAAACATTTCCTTCTCTGGTTCCGGTTAGCTTGATAGACAATGTCTCCAAATCTCTGACTTGACATTGGTTGTTGAGAAAGGTGACTTGATGACCTTTATCGCAGAGTTGGCTGATACTCAGAAGATTATGCTTTAGTTCGTCTACCTACGCCACTTTGTTGAAGGACACAACACCATTCCCAGCTGAACCATATCCTTTCATCTTGCCAGAGCTGTTATCTCCAAAGATAACAGTTGGTCCCTCCTTCTCTACGAAATTAGACAGAAGGACTTTGTTCCCGGTTATATGCCTTGAGCAACCACTGTCTAGATACCATGTTGTAATCGTAGTGCTCATTTCCTATAGACAGATTCAATTGTTATGTTGGTACCCAGAGTAGCATGGGTCCTGCAATGTTAGTACCCTTAGGAACCAAAATCTGCTTGACTTTGGGTCTCCTATGCATAATATTATGAAAGCATAGTGCAACTTTATGACCAAATCTTCCACATGCAAAGCATCTAATATAATTTGTGTTTGTGTGTGTGTGTGGATTCTTTCTCCATTGGGACTTGTGTGGATGCTTGGTAGCCTTACCCTTATATTGCATCTTCTTGTTCCATGCAGCCTTGAGATTCATGTTTTGTGCTGAGTGAACCTCAACACCACGATTCCTTCCAAGTTGATTTGTGGAGTCAGTTTTTCATGACTCTACGATTCTTCGAGGTTGGGCAGTGGTAACTGAGTTACTCTTCTGCTTTCTGGATCCTAGGCCAGCAAAATACGTTGTGTCTAGGGACATGGCTTGGATCAGAGGAACAAGATTGCACTGGTTCATCCTTTTACGTGGACTTCACAAATGTAATACTTATATTAAAATTAGAAGTACCACTCATGTTAGTTTCCTTTGCCTTTTCCACACATGATTCTGGGGTGGATTCCCCAAACCCTAAACTTGTTCTGTCAGAAACATTCTTCTGACTGGAGATCAGGGAGTCCATAAATGAAGAAGACCTATTCCATGTAGAGATAGTCTTTTCTAACTCCTCAATCTTAGAGGTTAGCTTTGACTCTCTTTGTATGCTCAGTTCATTGGTCTCTCTCAAGATTTTATTCTCAGCTTCAAACTTAGAGAGAGTGTCAGAACTTAGTAGAGCTACTTCCAGCTCTTTCTGAACTTTCTCTTTCTCCTTTTGAAGATTAGAATAGTCTTTAGATAGAACTCTTAACCATCTCATAGTTTGATATAGATCAGTTGATATGTCACGAATGCCAGTTCTTAAATCATCAATATCTATATCAGGAGATTTAAAATTAAATACCTCGTCTATGACTGCTTCAGCACTTTTCCTGCTGAGTGCATCTTTGGCCATCAGGCATATGTTGGCTTTTTTGGGGTGCTTCATCATCTTCAGACTCAACATTGGTGTTGTTGTCTGAATCGCTCCAAGAGCTTCCAGCAACAAGCCCTTTGCCTTTCTTCTTATTCTTTTAGTAGCCTTTGAGCTCCTTCTTTGGATTTGACTTTCTTTTCAGCTCTTCTCTGATAGCCTTGTTGCAGTTGGCAATGAAATGACCAGGCTTCTTCCAGTAATAGCATAGGTCACTGATCTACTCCTGACTGCTATTATTATTGAATCTTTTAGGTTTGCTGCTTCTCCCTTTGAGCATAAGCCTTCTGAATCTTCTGGCCAACATTGCAGCTTCATCATCATCATCATTATCATCATCATCTTCCTCAGAGTCAGATTCATCTTCTACATGAGCTTTGGAGATCTCTTTTTTTGCTTTGACAGCAACTCCTTTATCCTTCTTTCTTCCTTCTGATAGAGTTCCTGCTCGTTGAGTCAGTTCTAGCTCGTTGGTAAGAAGGTTTTTGTAGAGTTATTGAACTGTCATCTTATCTAGATTCTTTGACGCTCTGATTGCAGTGGTCTTGGCATCCCACCTGCTTGGTAAGAACCTCATGAACTTGATGACTAGATCTTTGTTTGGGTAGGTCTTTCCATAAGCTCTGAGAGAGTTGAGTAACAGTGTGAATCTTTCATAAGTGGAAGTGACATTTTCTCCAGGAACATGAGCAAACATCTCATATTATTGAGTCAGTAGAGACTGCTTGTTTTCTCTAACTTCTTTTGTTCCTTCATGCATAATGAGCAATATCTTCCCAAACTTCCTTAGTAGTTTTGTAGTGGACCACGTTCTCAAACAGATTATCTTCTAAGGACTGGAACAAGATGCTTTTAGCCTTTTTGTCCAGATGTACATCTTTCTTCTCATTGTCAGTCCATTCAGATTTAACCTTGATCACAACTCTGTTTGGTTCTTCTGGAGTTGGTGCAAGCCTTGTTGGTATGTAGGGCCCATTAAGTACAGTTTCAAATAGATCATCATCAATTGAATCTATGTATGCTTGCATTCGAACTTTTCAGTTGGCAAACTTATCTCTGTTGCACATTAGTGGCTTGCTTCCTCCACCTGTCTTGGTCTCGCTTATCAGATGTGCCATTAGATCTACTCAAGCTTGTATGCTAGTTGAGAGAACCTTCTCTGATACCAATTGTTAGTTCCCAAAGGCACGTTAGTTATCTAGAAGGGGGGTTGAATAGATATTTTAAAATTTCTTAGTTTAAAATACTTTGTCAGTATTGAATATACTGACAGCAGCAGAATATATGCTTTGTTCCCCCTTAAGATATTGCAGTTATGGTTTGATAAGCAGTTATAACAGATATAGCAGTTATAGCACTTAATGTGAGACAATGAGACACAAAGGTTTTAAGTGGTTCAGAGCACACAAGGCTCCTAGTCCACTCTTCTACTCCACGAGTAGGAAATCCACTAAGGATGTCTCTTACAACTGAATCACTTAGATTCCTTCAAGGCCAGCAGCCTTGGTACTCTTCTCTTAGTTCACTTAGAACTCTTCAAGGCCAGCAGCCTTGGTACTCTTCTCAGTTCACTTAGAACTCTTCAAGTCCTTCTAACTTGGAACACCTTGGATTGAGAGTTGTATTCTGGTGTGTGCTACTCAGTTGCAATTAAGCATCAGTTCTGAAGAACTGAGTAGCGAAGCAAGCTTTCCTTTTTCAGGATTATAAAGTTGATCGTTGAGTGTTCTTGAGCTTTTCTCAATGTATTCTTTCTTTTCTTGTCTTGCTTGTTTAGTCTAAATCCTTGTCTGATTTCCTTATAAAAGAGTCATTCAAAATGTTTCCGTTTGAATGCTCCCGTTGTAGCATTAAATGCTTTAGACGTTTCTGTGTAGTTGATGTTGACATCCTGCTTTCCTGCTGCACTGCCGACTGGCCCACTGACACAGTAGACTGCATTCTCACCTAACACCTGAAAAGATGTTTTCAGCAGGCGATTTAGTCCTTTCCTTAGCTTCTTCAATACGCTTCTTCGATTTGAACTAAGGATGAATATAGAATCATTGGGACCACCAAATTGTCAATGGCTATAAGCCTTCCTTCATTTGTTGCTCTTCCTCCCTTCATTAGAACTATGATCTTTGATGCTAACTGGAGGAACACTACGATTATGGTCATTGTACCATAATCATTGTGTGTTGGCTTGCACAGGCTTGACTCAGACTTGATTGTAGAAAACACTATGATTTCTCTTAAGCTCTTCGGTAGACTACGATTCCTTCTTGCTTGTCTTGCAGACTCCACATTTTCGAGAGCACACTGCGTTTCTTGACTTAGCTCGGCAGGCACTCGGATCTTTTCTATGATTCTCAATGTGGCTTCCAAGGGCAGACTACGATTCTGATATTTTCACTTAAACTCCACGAATCTTGCCTTGGCCTCTGCAGACTTGGTTCTCTAGGCAGACTACGATTATGGACATCATCATTGAAACTCCATGATTCTGCCTTGTCTTCTGTATGCTGCCTTTTACAGACTACGATTCTGTCAAGGCTTTATCTTTTACAACTCAAATAGATCAACCTAATAGTTTTGGTCTTTTCTTCTATACATTTATTTACATAAATGATAAATATTAAAGCTCAGATTAACCTAACATTTTGATCTATTATCTAAGTTATTGTACTTATGATCTTTGAAGGACTTTACACTTAAGCATTTATATGTACTTTTAATATCAAATATGAATATGCAATTCCTAATAAATATGATTTAGTGTTTCAGTGAGCAGCTGAAATCTTTAGAGAATAAGCATGAATTTATTGATGTTAAAACAGATATTACAATTCAGCACAGTTACATCAATAAGAAACAAATTTAAACTTATCTCTATTTTCTTTGTCTCTTGCTCCTCGGAGGGTTGTCATGCTATGCAACTCTCCTTCTTCTGCTGGCTTCATCTCTCCATGCAATATCGTCTAGTTCACTTTGACTTATCCTTTCTCCATGATCATGTCTGTTTATGAAGGAAGGATCTCCAATGGGCATGTTAAGACCAGTATTGGTTACTCCTTGTGAGCTGAGAGATGGGCCTTGACTCCTTATAAAAGGTTCCGCCATTATGATTGGTTGGCGCTGTTGCTGCTCAATTCTTGGAGTCTGGTAGCGAGGCTGTCTTGAATAGCTCCTGTATGATTGTGCAATTTATTTTCCTTTGCCTCTGCCTCTGCCTTTGCCTTTCTCCCTTCCTCTTTATTCTCCCCCTTTATGTCATCATCCAGGGTTCGAATGTCTTCTAACAGACGATTGACTCCTTGCACCAGCTCATGCATTTGAGAATGATTGTGAGCAATGTCAGCACGATTCTCTTCAACCATGGTTTCAGTATTTTGTCTTTATTGCTTTAACATGGACATGACATCTGCAGTCTGTTGTACTTGAGTCATAGACTAGTTCTGGAATTCGCGAAGGGTGAGACACAGCTCTTGGATTTGATCAGCAATAAGAGCATTTTGGGATTCTTGAGTTTTCTAGAGAATTTGCACAGCTTCCTTATGCTTGTTGATGGCCTGAAAGTGAATAGCATCCCTTTGGTTGAGACTTTCACTCATTTCCCGTATAATCTCCTTCAATTTCTTTGAGAGCTCAGTTGCCAAGTTTCTCAACAAGGTTTTGATAGAGTCGATTACATGGTTGAATCATTGATGAAGTGCCAAGTGAGTTAGCTTCAAGGTTCTCCTCTGTCTCTCGGGCCATATGACTTGCTAAATCAGCCAGCTCCTCTTTGGTGGGAAGTAGAGACAGACGATCAAGAATCTTCTGAACATCAGGAGGAGAGGTCGTAGTGTGTTCCCTTGGCCTTGACATGCTTGATAAGTGGGTTTCATACCTACGAATCGATATTCATTATAGCTTGATTCTTGGTGTTTTCAAGTATTTTTCCTATCATTTTACTCAGGTGTATACTATTATTTGCAGGAAATGGAATGGATAGAAAAGTAGCTTATAAAGTGAGGTTTTTAGCATATATGAGGAGCATACCCACTGGAGTAGTCCCTCTTGTCTCAATAGTAAAACAACTACTCATAAGGCTTTGGGTCCAAGAGGTCTTGGGATCCATTCCTGCCTAAGACAGGAATGTTAAGATTTAACCTAAATTTAGCAAAAAAAAAATAATACCCGCTGAAGCGGGTTCCGGAAGAGGATAACAACCGTTGGGGAGAGCCTTAGAGATTTTCAGCATGCTGGTCAGTGAGTACACCCGCTTGGGGCGGGTGTGGCAAAGCTAAAAGCCCCATCGGGCAGGGAGGCGCGCGACAACCGGACGATTCTCCTTGCTCGAGTAGGATTTGGGCTAGCAAAATGGAAATGACTAGGGTTGCGATTGGGGGTATATAAAAGGTGATTATTAGAGATACATGGAGACACTGAGCCATACACAAGCCCTAACTTTAGTTATCAACTTGGAACGAGATTTGAAGCTTTCTTGGATCATAAAGAACGCAAGATCGTGGAGACGAGCGGTGATATACTTCATAGTTTATTTTCTCTCTTTCTTTACATCTTGTATTCAGAATGGTTTTTATTAAGTGGATTATGGATTGTGATTCATCTATGATGAACTAACTTTCTATTTAAGCCTAGAGCTTGTTATGTAATGGATGATTAAATAGTCTTTAATTCAGTTTATGAATATTATTTTCGGATTATTTGCTATGAGTTGTGTTTAATTTATATAATTACTTGATCACCAATTACCCGTTATCCCATATGGATTCGAGAGATGACATATGGGATTGGAACTAGCCATAGTGATATATGTTTGTGATTTCTGCGTAGTTGGGATTCATAATTCATGTATAGGATAGAGATATCTATGCATCATATGTAATCTGTTAAGAACTTGTTATTAAACCTCATTTAATTGTAATTCACGTAAAGATATAGTGAGATAGTTATTTAAGGTGTCTTGCTTAATTCTATCATATGTGGATTTGAGTGAGTATGGGTATAATGCATTAAGTGATGGTTATATTTGCTTTAGTGTTCTTGATTAATAATTTGGAGAAATTGACATAAACTGGAGAAAAGGATATTATCTAAAGTGAAATAATAAGTGAAGTTGTAGGCTTAATTCTCTAAAACTTGTTAAAATCTTGAGTTAGTATTAAAATTGGTTTAAGTAGTAATTTAGTTAGAAAATCATCTTTTAATCATTAGTTTGATAAAGCTAAAATAATATAAAACTGGTACTTGTTTGATTAAATAAGAATTATTGTCTCTGTGGGTACAATATCTAAACTTATCAGTATATTACTTATTGACCACGTACACTTGCGTGTAGCGCGTTTAGATTTTACCCAACAAGTTTTTGAGAATTAAGCCTACAACTTCACTTATTATTTCACTTTAGATAGTATCATTTTCTCCACTGAAAAGGAATTACTTACAGTTGTGTAATTTTGATCGTACTTGGTAGGGACAAAAGAGGTGGTTTACATAGATCACTCAGCTATCCGGTATCTAGTTGAAAAGAAGGACACAAAGCCGAGACTTATCCGATGGGTTTTGCTACTCCAGGAATTTGATTTAGAGATTAAGGATCGGAAGGGGACAGAAAATCAGGTGACCGATCATCTTTCACGACTGGAGAACCCGAATCAAGACGAGACAAATAAGGTGGTGATCAACGAGTTTTTTCTCGATGAGCAGTTATTCTTAATACAAGGTGAGTTCCCATGGTATGCAGATTTTGCGAACTACTTGGTGAGCAATATTTTCCCACCGGATTTGACATGCCAACAAAAGAAGAAATTCTTATATGACGTGAAGTGGTAATATTTATTTGTTCCGCCAGTGCGCTGACAGAATGATCAGGTGATGTGTGCCGAAAAGCGAAGTTGAGGGCATCTTACAGGCTTCACGCCTCGTTATACGGGGGACACTATTGGAGTGAGAGAATAGCTGCAAAAGTCCTCCAAGCCGGTTTTTTCTGGCCCACTCTGTTCAAAGACGCACATCAGTGCGTGAAAAACTGCGATAGATGTCAGAGAGTGGGAAATATTTCGAAGAGGAACGAGATGCCACTAAACATAATCTTGGAAGTCGAGATTTTCGATGTATGGGGAATCGACTTCATGGGACCATTTCTGTCTTCATTCAGAAATCTGTACATTCTATTAGCAGTGGACTACGTATCAAAATGGGTGGAGGCAGTTGCATTACCGACAAATGATGCGAAGGTGGTTTTAAAATTCTTGCAAAAGAATATATTCACCCGTTTCGGCACCCCAAGGGCAATAATCAGTGATGAAGGGAGCCACTTCTGCAATAAACACTTCACCGCTCTCTTGACAAAGTATGGGGTCAAACACCGAATTTTCACAACCTATCACCCTCAAACGAGTGGCCAAGCCGAAGTATCTAACTAAGAGGTGAAGAGAATCCTAGAAAAGGTTGTCGACCCAAACAGGAAAGACAAGTCATTGAAACTAGACGACGCTCTGTGGGCGTATTGGACCGCCTACAAGACTCCGATAGGTATGTCCCCATATCAGTTGGTTTACGTGAAGGCGTATCACTTTCCGGTGGAACTCGAGCATAAGGAGTATTGGGCCATCAAGAAACTGAACTTTAATTTATTAGCAGTAGGAGAGAATAGAGTGTTGCAATTCAACGAGTTAGATGAATTTCTCCTGCAGGCATACAAAAATTCGAAGCTATACAAAGAAAAAAAATCAAGAAATGGCACGATCAGAAGATAATGGACATAAGGTTTGAACCGGGCCAGTCAGTATTGCTATTCAACTCTCAGTTGAAATTGTTTCCCGGAAAACTAAAATCCAGGTGGTCGGGCCCTTTTACCAACAAGATAGTGTTTCCACACGGCGACGTTGAAATTTATAGCAGGGATTCGACCAACACATTCAATGTGAATGGCCAATGCCTCAAGCACTATTCGGGCGGTGACATCGATCGCCAAGCGACCGCGATCGAACTTACCGAGCCAATCTAAAATAGGGAGTAGTCTGGCTGAATTACTTAAAAATCAAGCGCTCGATGGGAGGCAACCCATTCTTTACGTTCGTTTTTGTTACATGAATATCATTTAGTTGTAATAATGTATATCACGTAGTAATTTTTCTTAATCATGCAGGTTCTAACAAGTGTTATGTTGTGCTTGTCAAAATAGGACCCGTGCAAGAACCTCCAGGCCACAAAGCAAGAGGCAAGCATATTAGCCAATAAGGGGAATCAAATTCAAGCTACATTTTCCAGCAAAAGATAGTTAAAATGCAAAACAAAATTTTTGGTCAGACTATTCACCCGCCCCAGTGGGTGTTTATTGAAGGAAAGACTCGCCCCAGTGGGTATGGTCGCTAGTGGAATCCCACCCCGGCAGATGGTACAGCAGGAAATCCTCCGCCCCAGCGGGGGGTCGTGATGGCAGCTTGTTTTAAACCCAGATTCATTCCCCTTTTTGACTCCTATCACAATACAATTTCACTCCTAACTTACCTCTAAGCACTCTACACACCAAGCCACCACCGAATTGGTTCTCCCACCCCAGAAGAATTTGAAACACCCAAATCAAGCAACATCTTCAACTATCAATTCCTTCTCTTTGCAATTGAAACTCAAATCCACCAGAAACACTCAAACCCTAAGAGATGAAAAACACATTCAAGGCTTCCACCACATCGAGTTCTTCTCAACCGCTGAAATCAACGAAGAACCATCACCAACTGATCATCTCTCACATCCTTCACTCTACATCTTTGGAACATCAAGCATAAATCAAGGTATTTGTTTTCAATTGGGTCGAATCTCTGAAGACAATTTGGGGTTATCTGTTGTGGATTTTTTTTGGAATTACTAGTGAAGAATTGGGTAATTGTGATATATATCTTGTGCTTGCTTGGGTGTGTAATAAAAATTTGGGGAAAGCACAACAAAACTGACTAACATCAAGCCACCTTGACAACGCCTACCAACTGTTTAATAAAAGTCCGCAACCATAGTTCTTCAGGAATTCTTCGTTTTTGAGCAAGCCAACAACATGCCACCACGTCCACAAAAGAGGCAAAAGGGTGAAGGGTCCTCCATGACCATTCCATAGTTTGACCAGAGGAAATTCTGGAGTGCGGCGATCGTCGAACGATTTGAATATGTGGCGGGGAAGGAACTAATACCAGAACGTGGACTTAGAACCGATGTTCTGGATGGAGATATGAGCTTGCAAATCCTAGAACGGTATTGGGGACACGCCTTCACAGTTCAGCCTGAGGCAGCGGTGGTAGCCGTGGTAAAGGAGTTCTACGCCAATGAGGAGGACGCACCTCCATTTAAAGCATTCGTCAGAGGCAAACTAGTGGACTTCAGTGCAGAGGCCATAAACGACCTCTACAATGTCACACCACTAGAGGTGTGTCAGTACACGGAATTGCGAGATAATGGGATTTATTATGATCAAATCCTCAAGGAAATGTGCAAGCCTGATACAGTATGGGAAAAAGACAGTAGAAGAGGCACGATCATCCAGAGATCCAGCTTGAACAAATATGAAAAAGTTTGGTATTCTTTCCTCTGTGCAAAACTATTACCTTCAAAACACACGAGCGAAATCACTAAAGAAAAAATCTCATTATTGTATGCGATCGTCAAAGATCTCCACATCAATATTGGGATGATCATCAGCTTCTCCATTCGTCGGTGTTTGAGAGGTGGCCTAGCAGGAGGATTACCACACCCATCGCTCATCACTGGGCTGTGCAAGCAAGAAGGGGTCATATGGGCAGAGAATGAGCCGGTTCAGCCACTATTGATGCTTCTAGACTCTAGGCTAATGAACCAATTTGAACCATGGAAGGGGGCATCTTCACATCCTCGTGGCCTGGGTTTTATTTTTCCAGACTCGGATGAGGGGGAGAATGAGGCCAGGGATGAGGATTACGTGTTGCCCGAAGATGAGTTGGAAGCAGACGAACATTCTCCTTCGACGAAGTCCATGATCAGAAACCTTCAGCGCCAAATGGCTCAACAGCATAAGAGGGACGACTGATTGGCAGCAAGACTAGGTCACATGTTTGAGACTCAAAACCAATTTAATGTCGTTGTCGCCGATGCCTTCGCATGACTCAACACCGCCGCTGACCCATTTCAGTTCCCTACTCCACAACCACTCCCAGGCTATCCTCCTTTAGATTCTGACACGGAGGAGGTTATCGGACCAGATGTTTAATTTCACAGGGAAGTCCTCGACACTTAATTTCTTTATTTATCACAATGAGGGCATTGTTCAGTTTAAGTTTGGGGGTTGGGTTTATATTATTAATCATAATCTTGTTAGCATATTGCATGATTAGTGTAGGTTATTTATAATTTGCATATTAAAGTAGATTATTTGTTTGAGTAGCGCTTTAGTAAAGTTTTTATGTCTATAAAAAAATTTAAATAAAAAAATGGAAATATTCAGAAAATATATATATAAAAAAAGAGTAGTAGTTAGGATTGCATGAGTCAAGTATGTCAGTCTGTGTGAAGAAACTTTAGCCAGTGATGAGATTGGACTTACATAGAAGTTAAACAGTAATGATAACTAGAACATAGATGTAAATTCTGACCTTTGCATGAATTGTTACCTGTTTGACACTATTGTACCGGTTAGCACGTTAGGATGACAATGTGGTTTAACTTGGGCCGAATAGTCACATAATTGACATCTTGATGGAAATTGGGCTTTAAATAATAGAAATTTTGTAAACTGGTAGTAATGACTAGATTAGGCAGAAACCTAAGTTTGGGGGAAAATATGGGAGCTATGTAAAAGAAAAAAAATAGAAAATGAAAAAAAGTGAAAAACATGAAAAAAGCAAGAAAAAGAAAGTTAAAATAAACACCGTGACTTGTTTAGTTTCGTGGCCTTTGATGCTTGAGTAAGTAAGCCCTAGGGGATGTCTTTACACCCAGCGGCCTAAAGTCATTTAGTTTGGGAGTCGTTGGTCGAAAGCTTGCTACATGGGTATCACTGAAGAGCCTAAGTGAACTAAGCATTGCACAGTCATGAGTAAAGTGGAAGTACGGGAAAATGAGCAAAATGCACCCATAAAGGAATAAAGATAGCAAATCTCCCATATCGACTTCTGACTTGCTTAATATTGAGTCATGTGTCTGCATTACTTGTTTACGAGATTCCTTAAGTTAAAAGCTGTATATCTGTAATACCCGAGAATTTTTTAATATTATTAAATAAATATATTAATGAAAATGAGAATTTATTAGAATATAAATGATTTTGTGTTATGAGAATGATTAATTCAATTATGTTAAATTGAATAATTATAATAATTGAGAAATTGATGGAGTTTGCGATAAACTCGTTGATAGCCTTGTGTGGCACAGTGACGTAATATAAGAATGATTATATTAATTTAAGCGAACAATTAATCTAAATTAATTGTTATTATAGAATATTAATTAATTGTTATCGTAGAATATTAATTAATTGTTGTAGAATATTAACTGTGATTGATTAATAATATGTGATTATTATTATTGCAAGAAATATAATAATAATAATGAGCAACGTGTTTATAAATATAATAAGATTTATATTAAAGTGATAATTAATCATATAAGGGTTAATTAAATTGTTACGGAGATTAACAATTATATTGATTGATGAAGGATGTGCGTATATTATTAATTAATATTTAATTAATAAGATGAGTAATTCTATGTGCAAGCATGCGAATTAAATGTGTAACATATATTAGCTAACTATGTATTATGTGAAGTGTAATATGACACTATTATATGGTAAGGCTTATTGAATTATGGGAGTTACATGATAATGCCTATGTGACATGTGAGTATACAGTAAAAGAATATGGCATGGATTATATATGTGTAAATTAATTGTACCACATTGCCATGTTAAAAGTACATTGTGACTTAAAAGTATATATTATATAATCTAAGTGGACTTGTATAATATAAGTATGTGTGTATAGTTAAAGTATATAAATAATTAATAAAGTTCCTTCATTTATTGAATAAGGCAAGATGTGTTGTGACATTAAAATAGCCTATGTGACAATATGTATGTAAGTATACATTAAAATAGTGTATCATGAATATAAATAATAATTGATGATTATTTATATATATAATGGAATAATAAAATTAATAAAGGAGATAATGTGATGTGATTATATCCGAGTAAATTATATCCGATATTAATAAATGTATATGGATGATATGTATGTTACATTTCCATATCACATCTAAATATTAAGCATGTGACTTACATTATAATGTTAATTATAATCTAAATATATAGTAGGAATATATATGTAATAGCCTAAGTGTATGATATATGTATATATGGCCATAATGTTAATACACTTCATGTTGCAAAATGCTGGATACTTAGAAGCTTGGCCCATATTGACAAACACAATCCTTGTACACGTGAACAACTCAAGCTAGCCTACTCCCTATTTCTTCCTCAAACTCAGCATTGTATAGCTCATGATTATGGAGGGAGTGGGATTCATGATGAATCCAACTACCATTTACCTACTACTCTTTAACCTCCATGCAATTCACAAATCTAGTTGGTTTAATTTGTTGTACATATACATTGTCTGGGTCTTGGCTTTGCTATTTATATGGCCCTTTCTCCTTCACATTTCATCTTGCTGAGATTTTTCTTGAGTTTGATAAGTTGAGAGCTAATATATATACATCAATTTGCAACAAGCTCAATCCTTATTAGCAGAGGTATAACACCTCTTGTTCTTTATTTCTTATTTTCTGTCAAGGATTTCAATTGTTGATTATAGTTGCCATTTATGCTAAAGTTAATTTGGACATGTTTCTTAGTTGCTATATAGCCTTATAAGCATGTTTAAACTGAAATGTAGTTGAGTAGGAACGAAAATGTGGTGAAATTTGGGAATTGGCCTGGAAATCTGCCGAGGCTGGAACAGTCTGCCGCTGGCTGCAAGCCGGCGCAGCTGCTCCAGTTTTGTACTGCGCAGCTGCTCCAGTTTTGTACTGGGCAGCTGCGCCAGTTTTGTACTGGGCAGCTGCGCAGCTGTGCCAGCAGCCTGCTGCAGATTCTGCTTTCTACTTGCTTTCTGCTACGTGATAGTTTCTTGCATTGATTTAAATAAACATGTTAGCATGAGTATTACCTATACATGAGTATATTAACATGATGTGCACGTGTGTTGCTATAATGTCATGCAAGATTAATGGAATGACTAATAGCATTGAAATAAATCTCAAGTTTCTTAAACAAACTTTAACATATATAGACCATGAATACATTCTGACTTTTGAGACATGCTAGTATGAATTAGAAACACATGAAGTGCATGTTAGCTTATCTATATAGGTTCCGTGATATAATATGAACATTTGAATCTAACTAGTGCGCCTTCCTAACGAATATGTAAGTTTTGAAAGTGGATTTGGACATGTAAATGCCATATATACGCTCTGATGTTATGAGCATCTTTAGATGACTTTGAAATGCATGGAAGACATGTTGACTTGCTTATATATATTTCATAGTATGACATGAACATGTGAACTTCATTTGTGAACTTTACTAAGTAAAAGTATAAGTTTGAAACGTAAACCTTGAACATGTTTTCAAAAAGATAGTTATATCACGTGAGTATCTAGATTCTAAAGGGTTAAGATGACATGTTCGAGTTGATATGCCTCTAAACATGATTCGTATGTAGTAGACATAATGATAACATGAGTTTAAAGCATGCTCCCAAGTATTAAACAATACTAGTTATGAATAAATAGTGTGAACACTATAAGCATGTGTATTAATAGATTATGTGACATTTATGTAAACATATAGCCAAGTTACAAAGCATGATAACCACATGGTTTTTCTATCCCTTAATACCATGTAAAATGTAAGTTAAAATTGTGATAATGAACTCAAGAATGATTATATGCTACGATGTTACTTGAACCCGATTTTGACGGTTAACTTAGGGGAATGCCATAACTTGCTAAAATGAAATATATTTAGTATTGATTGTGGTTTTATATGATATAAGAGCATATTTGCTAATTGTTGCGATCTTATATGATATGAGATTGTGTTTAAACTCTAAAGAAGGAACGTTAAGGATAGAAATTATATTCTATATAACTGTGTAGCTAGGTTAAAACTTAGCTTATGTGTTAATCGTATACTCGAAGACAAATGTGAAGTTAAATTATATGACTAATGAATATCATATATATACGTAATTGTATTATGATAGGAATTCGAAAGTGTTGGCTAGCTTTACGTGAGTAAACTACGCTTAAGGCAAGTTTCCCAACTTACACTCTTTTACGGTGCAAGTATCCTAACCGATGCATTTACTTTATACAAGTATTCTATCCTTGTATATTACGAACTAGTTTCCTTACTTAATCGTTTGAATTGAATTAGCATACTTGAACTTTTATTTCATTAAAGTTATTATTCATGTTAAACTTGGTATTGTTCTTGAATATTATGAAAGTGTCTATGCCATTTGATTCGGCTAGACTTATATTATTGAGAAGCGACCCAAAACCAATTGATTGGTGCGGGATCTTGTATTTGACTGAGAAGAACAACCTTCTTTGAAGGGAATATATAATTGTCGAAGAACCGACGTGCACACTTGAGTATGATTGATTGTTATGCATAACGATGGTGCTTTAGGCGGATCACCTGTTGTACCTATTTTTGTTGGATTTTCAGTTTATTACTGTTAATTCTAGTAGAAGTTCATAGTCCTTAGTGACTGCTCAGTATTCAGTTATCTTAAAATCTTGAATTGATTTATTATTGAATCACATTGATATTATTCTGTCCTTAGCGACTGTTATTAAAAACTGTTGATATTCTTGTTATCCTTGAACTATTAAACCTTGCTATACCCGTTTCGAGAATTGAGAATTATATTACAAATCCTTATCGTATATTACTTGCTGAGCAATTTGTGCTCATTCTTGCTTTTCCCTAAAACATTTCAGTTAAGGAAGAGCATGGCGAACCTTCGGGCTTTGATAAGGGCAAGGGCAAGGCTACCAACTAGCTTGTCTCTTTTATGTTTTTAAATATTTTAATGTTGTATTAAGATGATGTAGTAAGACTAGATTTGATTATGTTTAAGCTTATGTTAGATTAGTAATAAGTCGTTAATTGATATTATTATGTAATCTATTAAGTACTGTAGGTTGCGAGACTTGGGAGAATAATTATAATAAATCATTGTATATTATTCTAAATTAGATATTCTGCTGTGAATGTGTGATTTTAGTTATTATTGTATTACCATGAGCACGTGACGAACCGAATTCGAGAGTCCAAGTGGCGGCCACAGATTTGGGGGCGTCACAATATCTGTCTAAGATGTGTATTATGTGATATATTTGAACTGCAATTGGTCATATTGTTGTCAATCACATACACACGCATTGGTGTTAACCGGTATTGATTCATAGAAGGGTTGGAAGTGCGGATATATTCTTGGTTGAATTTATTGTTATATTTGTGTGATTTCTCTGAGGCAAGATTGGTTAACTTTGTATAAGCTGACAGTTGCATTCATAAGCATTGTAATTATTTGCATGTGCATGGTTTTTGTTTGAGGACAAGCAAAGTCTCAAGTTTGGGGGTATTTGATGAGTTGGTTTCATACCTACAAATCGGTATTCATTATAGCTTAATTCTTGGTGTTTTCAAGTATTTTTCCTATCATTTTACTCGGGTGTATACTATTGTTTGCAAGAAATGGAATAGATAGAAAAGTAGCTTATAAAGTGAGGTTTTCAGCATACATAAGGAGAATACCCACTGGAGCGGGTCCCGAAAGAGGATAACAACCGCTGGGGCGAGCCTTGGAGATTTTCAGCATGCTGGTTAGTGAGTACACCAGCTGGGGCGAGTGTGGCAAAGCTAAAAGCCCCGCTGGGGCGGGGAGGTGCGCAACAGCTGGACGGTTCTCCTTGCTCAAGTAGGATTTGGGCTAGCAAAATGGCAATGACTAGGGCTGCGATTGAGGGTATATAAAAGGTGATTATTAGAGATACATGGAGACACTGAGCCATACATAAGCCCTAGCTTTAGTTATCAATTTGGGATGATAATTGAAGCTTTCTTGGACACGAAGAACGCAAGATCGTGGAGACGAGCGGTGATATACTTCATAGTTTATTTTCTCTCTTTCTTTACATCTTGTATTCAGAATGGTTTTTTTTAAGTGGATTATGGATTGTGATTCATCTATGATGAACTAACTTTCTATTTAAGCCTATGACGGAGCTTGTTATGTAATGGAGGATTAAATAGTCTTTAATTCAGTTTAAGAATATTATTCCCGGATTATTTGCTATGAGTTGTGTTTAATTTATATAATTGCTTGATCACCAATTACCCGTTATCCTATATGGATTCGAGAGATGACATATGGGATTGAAACTAGCCATAGTGACATATCTTTGTGATTTCTATGTAGTTGGGATTCATAATTCTTGTATAGGATAGAGATATCTATGCATCATATATAATCTGTTAAGAACTTGTTATTAAACCTCATTTAATTGTAATTCACGTAGAGATATAGTGAGTTAGTTATTTAAGTTGTCCTGCTTAATTTTATCATCTGTGGATTTGAGTGAGTATGGGTATCATGCATTGAGAGATGGTTATATCTGCTTTAGTGTTCTTGATTAATAATCTGTAGAAATTGACATAAACTTGAGAAAAGGATATTATCTAAAGTGAAATAATAAGTGAAGTTATAGACTTAATTCTCTAAAATTTGTTAAAATCCTTAGTTAGTATTAAAATTGGTTTAAGTAGTAATTTAGTTAGAAAATCATCTTTTAATCATTAGTTTGATAAAGCTGAAATAATATAAAACTGGTACTTGTTTGATTAAATAAGAATTATTGTCTCTGTGGGTACGATATCTGAACTTATCAGTATATTACTTGTTGACCACATTCACTTGCATGTAGCGCGTATAGATTTTACCAAAAAATGCTTGTGAGAGCAAGAGTCACATCAAAATATTCATTGTTGGAGGATGAGGGAATATCTGACTTTGTGAGAGGTGTTTGGGGTTGGTGTATGGGAGAGGAGTTTGGCTCAGATTGGGGTAACTCGACGAGCATGAATCTTTGATCTACGATTTGGCTCGGTGGCTCAAAGGTCGTGGTGTCGTGTAGTTGGTCGACGATTATAAATTATTGTTCGACAACCATGGAGTCACTAGCAGTTGGCTCGACTATAATGGAAAGTTGGTTATTTGGTTAATCAGTTATAGAGTTTTGGGACTCTGTAGCTGGAAACTGGTTTAGTGAGTGAAGTACCACTTCCAACCATCTTGGTAGTTCATAAAACTAGTTGAAGTTTAATGGAGGGCAGTGGTGAACTATGAAAGAGATGGGAATAGATTGTACCTCATACTCAGCCTCTGAAGATGAATGATCAGTGATCAGCTTCTGAGCAAAGTTGAGGTTGCCTGGGATTCCATATGCTAGCAGTGAAATTGCTGGATAAGCTTTGTAAGTCCAGAATATGTGATCCCAGGAGTTGAGAATCAGAGCTCTATGATAGGAGATCATGGGTAAGTAGAATAACAACTGATTGTAGTTGGCTCTCCTATATCCATTCTAGCCTACTGCAATAATCTCAACTTCTTCATCCTTTTCTTTTTCCCTGTCTTCATCATCTTCATTTATTATTTCCACCACATCCATCATCTCCTCGTCTTCTCTTTGTTCTTCAGCATTTTCCACCTCCATAGCTTCAACACTTTCCATCTCTACAGCTTCAAAGACTATGATTTCTTGAGGGGCTGAGGGGGCTTCATGAACATCTTCTGGCAGCTCCCCCTCAGCTGTAGCATTCTTTGGCTCAGATTCTTCTAACAACTCCTCCTCAGCTGGAGCACTTCCTTATTCAGGTGCGTTAAGAAGCTCCCCCTCAACATGAGATGTACTCTCCTCCATTTCTTCTGACACCTCCTCCTTAGCATGAATGATAGCTTAATCAGATAAAGTAGGGGTTACTGCACTATTGAGGTTGGCTATCACATCAACAATGATCCTGGTCTCATCCAAGGACTCAGTGTGAACATTAGATGCTTGAGGTTCAGATCTTGTTTTAGTCTACTCAGCAACAATTCTCCTTTCTTCTTTCTTCAAGGCTTTTTCATTGACAAAAGTCTATTTCTTGACAAGCTTCTTCTTTGTTCTCTTGGGCTTAGCCATAGCCTCAGCTCTTTCTTTAGCTTCAGCTTGATCTGGCTGAGAGACTGTTGTAGCATCTTTCTCAAGAATGATGGTAAGTTTGGACTCCACGATTGGTAAGGACTCCACAATCGTAGTGAGTGAAGACTTCTTTGATCGATGACTGCGCTTCTTTTTTTGAGGCTTAGAGCTTCCTTCAAACTTATCCTCAGTATTCTCCTTCTTCTTATTATTATTATTCTTCTTCTCCTTCAGAACCTCTTCTGGTGATTCGATTGCTTCAAGAGTGAGTTCCCTTTAAGTGACAAGACCTCGAATCCCAGTACCAGAACCCCCTTGGGGTACGTCAGTAGTTGAGCCTTGGGGCTCTTCTTCCATCTGAACTCTTCTCTTTGCTCTTCCTGACCAGAGCAGAAGGTTCTTCTTGGTTGACTTCTTCGTTTTCCTCAGCTTCCTTCACAACCGACATATTTCCTTGCAGAATCGATTTCTTCATTTCACTAGTTCTTCCACTGGACTCAGACATCATCTTCATATTTTCTGCAAGATTCCTCTTCCAGTTTTGAAACAGCTGTTGGGTCATCTTTCTGTTGGGGTTGATGGGCGCACCTTCTTTGTCTCCAATTTTGCCTCCCATAGCAGATTGGAGAATAATCCTGATGAATCTCCCATAAAGCATCTTGCTAGAGCTCTTTTCCTTCTTCAAACTGAGAATCCACTTCCCAATCCATCCCATGAGTAGGGCTCCATAATTGATTTGGGACTTGAAGCAGATTGTTGTCATGAGCTTCAGTTGGTTTTCATTCACCGAGTCGTGGTCAGAGCTCTTGCAGCATATGCATTTCCCAACAATATCAGCCAGAAATTTATACTTCTGGGGAAACTCTTTCTTCTTGCAGCCCTTGATGCCTTCAAACTTCTTATGGTGCATCGTCTTAAGACCTTCATAAAAGTCAATGTGGCCCAGAGATGGAAGACCCTTTGGTTTAAACCCTAGGGCCAGGTTTATATCTTCAGCTCCGAGCCGAATTTGCACGCCCTTGACCTTTGAGGTGATGACATCATTTTTGAAGACCCCATTGCAGTAGAACTCTTTCACCAGCTTTGGGTAAATCCTTGTGCTGGTGCTTAGAGCTTCTTTGAGACCAGCTTTCTTCAGAAGGTACAAATTTTTGTGAAATTGAGGCTCAGCTCTCTTGAATTCGTCAAAGCATAGCTGGTAACCAGATACAACATTGAAAGCAGCCATTGATTTTTTTGATTATCCTGTGACAAACAAACTTAGCTTAGCTTTCTGAAGCTTAGGGTTTCTTTTGAGAGAGAGAGAGAGAGAAATGTACTTTTGAAATTCAAAGGTGAACTGACAAAAGACAGTTCAAAATGTATTTGTAACTTCCTTCCTCATGATCTGTAGAGTGGGGCACGTGTCGAGCTCTGCAGGTCTCCACAATTTTAAGTTGTAAGAAAAGTATTGGTCTGCCATTAGCTCCCCCTGAGCTAGTGTATCCTTCCGGATGACTACGATTGTCGAGGACTACTCCAAGATTTTTGAGTTCATGGCTAAACCAACTCCATGACAGTTGACTCTATAGTTTCTTGTGATGCATTCTGAATCAGCATCCCTTCTGGGTTAAGGTTGCTCAGGAAGGGCCAACCTCTTAGTCTAAAACTAAGGATCAGGTTTGTCCCGGAGGCACTTATCAGAAGGGTTGCTTAGTCTTGGTAGAAATGTTGTCATCACAGTGGGCTTCTCTGCCATGTCGAGACTACTCCACGATCGTGGTTTCTCTTAGTCATCTCCACGATTTTGACATAGCCTTTTTATCTGCATGGTTAGCACTAACTAGAGCATAGAATTTATGGTTGTAGATTTAACATACCTAACTCATTTATTAATTTATTAAATCTGGATTCATCTAAGAGTTTTGTAAAGACATCATCAAGTTGATTTTCAGTAGGGATGTATTGTAAAGATATAGTTCCATTTTGAACATGATTTCTAATTAAATGATATCTTATTTCTATATGCTTTGTCATATAATGTATGATAGGATTATGTGTTATTGCTATGGCACTTGTGTTATCACAGTGAACAGATATAAACTTGAAATCAAACCCATAGTCTGCTAGCAGGTTTTTCATCCATAGGATTTGAGCACAGCAGCTGCCTGCAGCAATGTATTCAGCTTCTGCTGTTGAAGTTGATACTGAATTTTGCTTCTTGCTAAACCATGACACAAGTCTGTTCCCTAGCAGTTGACAAGTGCCACTGGTACTTTTTTTATTAATTTTGCAGCCTGCAAAATCAATATCTGAATATCCTGTCAGTTCAAAGGAGGACTCCTGGGGTTACCAAAGTCCCAAGTGAGGTGTGTGCCTTTGAGATACCTAAAAATTCTTTTTACAGCAGTTAAGTGTGATTCCTTAGGATTTGCTTAAAATCTAGCACATATACATGTAGCAAACATGATATCTGGTCTACCGGCTGTTAAGTACCGAAGAGAGCCTATCATACCTCTATATTGGGTAATGTCAATACATTTACCTTTCTCATCTTTGTCAAGATTAGTTGCTGGAGCAATTGGTGTTTTCATGGGAGAAGCTGATTCCATGTCATACTTCTTAAGTAAGTCTTTGATGTACTTGGCTTGGTTAATGAAGACACCTTCATCAGTCTGCTTTACTTGCAGTCTAAGGAAGAAATTCCACTCACCCATCATGCTTGTTTCGAACTTGCTCTACATAAGCTTGGCAAATCTCTTGCACAGATTTTCATCAGTAGAACCAAAGATAATATCATCTACATATATTTGAACTAGTAAAACTTTATCTTTGTGTTTTCTAAGAAATAATGTGGTATCTACTCTACCTCTATTGAATCCTTTTTTAATAAGAAAGTTAGTTAGTGTTTCATACCATGCTCTAGGTGCTTGCTTAAGTCCATATACGGCTTTGTCTAATCTATAGACATAATTAGAGAGAGTTGGATTAATGAAACCTGGAGGTTTCTCCACATACACTTCTTCTTGAAGTTATCGATTCAGAAATGCACTTTTAACATCTATCTAGAAGACTTTAAACTTCATGTGGACAGCAAAGGCAAAGAATATCCTGATAGCTTCTAGTCTGGCCACTGGTGGGAAGGTCTCATTGTAGTCGATGCCTTCTTCTTGGGAATAACCTTTGGCCACTAGTCTTGCCTTGTTCCTTGTGATCAACCCATCTTCATCCATTTTGTTTCTGAAGACCCATTTGGTGGCAATGACTGGGTGATTCCTTGGTCTAGGAACTAATCTCCAGACTTTGCTTCTTTCAAACTAATTCAGCTCCTCTTGCATGGCTTCTATCCAACTTGAATCTTCCATTGCATCTTCTATCTTCTTGGGTTCCATTTGGCACAGAAAGCCCAGATAGAGACACTCATTCTGGGTGGCAGATCTCGTCTTGATTCTTGCGTTGGGATCTCCAATAATCAGGTCTTGAGTGTGATCTCTTGCCCATCTATTCCCTGTTGGAACATCTGTTCCGGTGCCTTCTTGTCTGAATTATTCAAGATCAACTTCTGTCTCTTGTTGCAGAGGTTTGTCGTCTTGTGTAGCTCTCTCCACGATCTCTTCTTTAGGCTCAATGATTCCATCATATGGGGCTGTGATAGTGGTGTTGGGATTGACCACCTCATTCGTGGTGTCTGGGTCATCGATCGCAGTGCCTTGTGGTACAGACTTGTTTAAGTCTATTTCATTAAAAATGATGTGAATTGAGACTTCAACACTTAGCGTCTTCTTGTTGAACACTCTATAGGCCTTGCTGTCTGTGGCATATCCAAGAAAGATTCATTCATCTGACTTGGGTTGGAACTTAGTCAGATATTATTTTTCATTGTTGAGAATGTAGCATGCACAGCCGAACACATGGAAATAGCTGACGTTGGGCTTTCTTCCTCTCCACAGTTCGTAGGGAGTCTTCTTTAGTGTAGAGTGAACAAGAGACCTATTTTGAGTGAAGCATGCAATGTTGATAGATTTTGCCCAAAAGTATTCCAGCAGATGAGCTGCTGCTAGTAGAGTTCTTCCTGCTTCGATCAATGTTATGTTCTTTCTTTCAGCTACTCCGTTTTGCTGTGGAGTTCGTGGAGCTGAGAAGTTGTGACTGATGCCGTTGTCTGCACAGAACTGATCCATCTCAGAAAAGTCGAACTCTCTTCCATGATCACTTCTTATGGCCTTGATCTTTTCTCCTTTTTCTTTCATCACCAGTTTGAACATTTGGATCAGTTGGGAGCTTGTTTCATCTTTAGAATTTAGAAAGAACACCTATGTGAATCTGGTGTAGTCATCCACTACGACCAGTGAGTATCTCTTCCCTCCAAGGCTTACAGTCGAAATTGGCCTAAAAAGATCCATGTGAAGTAACTGAAGGGGTATATCAATTAAGTTGACTGCTTTGCCTTTGAATGAGCTCCTTGTTTGCTTTCCAAGCTGATAGGCTTTGCATTGCCTTTCTTTGATGAAACTTAGCTTGGGTAGGCCTGTTACTAGATCTTTGCAGGCCAATTTTGACATACTTTTGAAGTTAAGATGAGACAACCTTCTATGCCATAGCCAGCTCATTTCTTCAGAGGCTTTAGCAAGAAAGAAGATTGTATCATCAGAACTCAGTTGAGCAAGATTGACAATATAGATGTTTCCTTCTCTTGTTTCGGTCATTTTTATAGAAGAGGTCTTCAGATCTCTGACTTGACACTGATTGTTGAGGAAAGTGACTTGATGACCCTTGTCGCAGAGTTGGCTAATGCTCAGAAGTTATGCTTTAGTCCTTCCACATAGGCTACTTTGCTGAAGAACACTGCACCATTTCCAGCTGAGCTATATGTAGACACTCGAAATTTTGTTTTCCTGTTACTAACCCTACAGGAGGGCAAAATCGTATTCTCAGCCCCGGTCACCAATATCAGAATGTCAACTCAGCCCCGGTCACCAATATCGAGATGTCAACTCAGCCCTGGTCACCAATACCGGGATGTCAACTCAGTCCCGTTCACCAATACCGGGATGTCAACTCAACCCGGTCTCAATACTAGGCCATCAGGTCAACCCTGGTCTCAATACCGTGCTATCAGGTTAACCCCGGTCTCAACACCTGGCCATCAGGTCAACCCCGGTCATAATACCGGGCCATCAGGTTAACCCCGGTCTCAATACCGGACCATCAGGTCAAACCGTCTCAATACCGGGCCATCAGGTCAACCCCAGTCTCAATACCGGGCCATCAGGTCAACCCCGGTCTCAATACCGGGCCATCAGGTCAACCCCGGTATCAATACCCGGCTATCAGGTTAACTCTGGTCTCAATACCGGGCTATCAGATTAACCCCAGTCTCAATACCGGGCCATCAGGTCAACCCCGGTCTCAATACCGGGCCATCGGGTCAACCCCGATCATAATACCGGGCCATCAGTCAACCCCAGTCTCAATACCAGGCAATCAGGTCATCCCCGATCACAATCGGGAGATCCAGTTCAGTCCCAGAGATAACCCTAGGAAGCTAATTCAGCCTTCAGAGACAAACCCGAAGCATCACATCATCCCCGGAGTCAATATTGGGAGGACCAAGTCAGCCTCAGAGACGACCCTGAGGACAAACAGAATCGGTTGCGAGCCAAACCTCGGGGAACAACACTGGGAAACCCGCTGAAGACCATGCCAGCACTGAAGGCAACCCCGAGAGGGGCAAAATGGTCATTTCACAAACTTAAACCCGATTCAGTCAAACTCAAGCCGAATTGATGCCACCAAGGTCAGAAAGAACCATAACAATGATCCCGAGTGGAAACCACGCAAGACAGCTCAACGGATAAACTACGAGGAGTCGAAGACCTAGTTATGAACCCATCTTTTTGGACTTGGAAAAGGTTTACTCCAATGTTATTGCAACACTCTCGGCGAGGGCTTTCCGGAAAGGTATAGCACGCCTCAAACGGACGCTCCAATCAAAAGTTAAAAAGTTTCGAATTTAACCTCGCATTACTCGGAGTGCACATACTTCGATGCAATGGGACTTGCCACGTGGGCCCTGCCACTTGGAGCCATAGGTAGATCCGCGGCTGCCCCGGGTAGAACCGCTTCCACCGGGTCTATAAATAAAGGTGCACCCCCAGCTCATTTAATAATCGAAAAACGCTCTGAACCTCTGCCCGTTTCGTTTCTCAGCCGTATTCTTGTCCTCCAAACCCAAATTTTTTTCACTCTTACATATAGATACACCCACATACTACCACATATCAAAAATTAACCAGTAGAAACGGACGTTTAAAGCCTACGATTTGGCAAAAACCCCGTGTAGCATTCCATTATGAGTATTTTTATGATCAGAAAGTTCATATTACTTCTTTGCACTTTTATACACTTGCACGTTAAGTTTCACTTTTTGAATATGCCTGGAACTCAGTTTCGTGGCCGTTTTTGCTTACTTTTTATACATTTTAGTACATAAATGCATTTTTTGGCATTTCTACAACTCGGATTGACGATCCGTCACTTTTAACCGCTTATATATGCACCCTTCACCAGACTGGGTTATCTTTCCAGTTCCGGTTTGACTATTTTATGTCTATATTTAACTATATATATATATATGTATATATATTAACTTTTCAATTCTGTCAAGCTCGGATGTCAAATTCGAGGTAGTTTACTTCTTTTATATATATAACTATATATATATATATACATTTTTCTGACTTTATTTGGCCTGGATCATTCTGTGGCCTTTTTACTGCTTATATATATATATATATGTATATATATATGTATATATATATATATATAGATATATGTATATCTACATTTCTGTCTGGGCAAAGGATAGAATGTTCATCGCCCTTTACTGCTTTTCTATATATACATTTACGTTATGTCCATCCTAGATCATTTCGTGGCTTTTATACAGCTTTTATATATATATATATATATATATATATATATATATATATATATATATATATATTTACATTCCAGTCCGTGCATCGGAGTGAAAACCCACCGCCCTTTACCGCTTATATATATATATATATATTTCCATTCTGTCAAGCCTAGATTATTCCGTGGATTTTTACAGTTGTTATAAATATATATATATATATATATATATATATATATATATACATTCCAGTCCGGGTATCAGAGTGAAAACTCATCGCCCTATACAGCTTTCGTATATATAACTACATATATATACTATTACTCATTCTGATTCAATTATTGCTTTAAATATTCATTAGATATGAATCAGCATTGACATTTCTACGGGCGAACTAGATTTCTTTAAATCTCGCCAGCTCTAGCTTTTAAATGGTTTAAAATAGGTCCAAACGGAACCGAAAAGCTAGAGTGGCTGAGATTTATTTAAATCTAGCATTTTTTTAGTTTCAATTAAAGAAAGCTACCTCGCGGCCCTTAGATCGCTATCTAGTGGGAACGAGATGCTTCGGCTATATGCGAGCCAGGATTTACTGATGAATCCTTGGTTCTGGCGACATCTGGATGAAAATATATATTTCTGTACATATTTGAGTTGTGTAGGTTTTATTGGCTTCTCTTTGTGAGCTTAGGAATCGTGGGATTCATGATCAAACTGATCAGAATCTGATTCCCACTGATGGAAAAACTCCACTTTACAGATGTACCCTGCAAGTTTTTTCTGTAAAATGTACATCTGAAAGACCTTACAACGGTTATTCGGGTTTTAGGTCTCAACATAATGAGAATATGGTTTTTCATGTCAGAGTCACTCCGATGGCTCTCATGCCTATGAGAAGACCGACACTTATATATATGTTTGGTCGAGGATGCTTCGCAGCCCAATAATCACCATTCAAATTGAGCCAAAAGGCTAAAAAGATGAAACTGAAGTATTGACATGTTTCAATTCCTATGTTAACGTAAGGGTTTGAAAACCTGCTTTAAAAACATCATTTGAATAATCTTGTCTAAAAAAGAGACTTTTGCAAATCAAATCAAATCCTTCGTATATAGGTTCAACGAAGCATGTCCATGCTTTCAATAAATCAAACAAAGGCCCAATTTCTTCCAGCATTCACACACACACATTGTAGATTTAAAAGGGAAATATTAAAAAGATGTGGTACCGTATTTTCATGGGAGTTGTGGGATGCCTAACACCATCCCCACACTTAACCAAGCCCCCGAACTTAGAACTTCGGTTTCAAAGATCAATTTTTGACAGTGTCCAGGAAATTGGGCCTCCTTTTAAACAAACTCGGTTGAGTTGGTACAACCATTTCAAAACTACAAACTGGCGACTCTATAAAACGTTCAAATAATCGACATAATACATGTTGGCTTTTTCCTAAAAAATCCTTTCAAAACCTTTTTCACAAAAAAAAGATAAAATAAGGGTAGACAAAACTTAGGAAGAGAGAAAGATTCGGGTCCAACTCGAACTAGATTTTTTTTCCGACGTCGACACCATATCCTCTTGTCTTGCCAGAGCTGTTGTCTCCAAAGATGACTGTTAGACCCTTCTTCTCTGTGAAGTTAGACATGAGGGCTTTGTTCCCGGTCATGTGCCTTGAGCATCCACTGTCTAGATACCATGTTGTGATCGTGGAGCTCGGTTCTTGCAGTAAGGTTAAGCTTTCATTTTGTTACCCAGACTTGCATGGGTCCTACTTTGTTAGTACCTT
The DNA here is from genome assembly GCA_020205555.1 of Panax stipuleanatus. Lineage (NCBI taxonomy): Eukaryota > Viridiplantae > Streptophyta > Magnoliopsida > Apiales > Araliaceae > Panax > Panax stipuleanatus. The sequence goes on from CM035125.1 coordinate 40,362,553, forward strand.
TGAGAACCCAGATTTGCTTGACTTTGGGTCTATTATGCAAAGGATTATAATAGCATACTGCAGCCTTATGACCGTATCTATCACATACAAAGCATCTAGCATGATGCATGCTTGTGTGGGTGTATGGATTCTTTCTCCATTTGAACTTATGTGGATACCTGGTGGCCTTTTCCTTATACTGGTTCTTCTTTTTCCATGCAGCCTTCTGATTCATAGCTTATGATGAGTGAATCTCAACTCCACGATTCCTTCCTGGTTGGTTCGTGGAGCCTGTTTTACTTGACTCCATGACCCTTCGAGGTTGGAGAGTGGTGACTGTGTTACTCTTCACCTTTATGAATCCCAGGCCAGCATGAGATCCATTATGTCTTGGGACATGACTTGGATCAGAACAGCAAGGATGCATTGGTTCTTCCTTCTTTGTGGATTTCACAAATGTAATGCCTCTATTAAAATTTGAGGCACTACTAATGTTAGTTTCCTTAAGCTTTTCCACACATGGTTCTGAGGTAGATTCCCGAAAGCCTAAACCTGTTCTGTCAGATGGACTTCTCTGACTGGAGATCAGGGAGTCTATAGATGAAGAAGACCTATTCCACATTTAGATTTTCTTTTCTAGCTCCTCAATCTTTGAGGATAAATTTAACTCTCTTTGTGTGATGATTTCATTGGTATGTCTTAAGAGTTTATTCTCAGCCTCAAGTTTAGAGAGAGAGTTAGTACTCAGTAGAGCTGTCTCCAGTTCTACTTGAGCTTTCTCTTTCTCTTTCTGAAGAAGAGAATAATCTTTAGACAAAACTCTAAACCACTTCATGTATTGATGCAGATCAGATGTTATGCCATGTAGAGCAGTTCTAAGATCATCAATGTCTACATCAGAAGAGTTAAAGTCAAATACCTCATCGATACTTACTTCGTGATGGTCAGTGCTCTTCTTGTCTTTTACATCTTTGGCCATCAGACACAGATTGGCTACTTGATGTTCTTCATCATCTCCTGACTCAGGGTTTGTGTCATTGTCTGAGTCACTCCACGATCCACTGGCTACAAGACCTTTGTCTTTCTTCTGAAGCTTTTTGTACCCTTTGAACTCCTTCTTTGGATTTGTTTTCCTCTTCAGCTCTTCTCTAAGACGTTTTTTGCAGTTTGCAATGAAATGGACAGGCTTCTTGCAGTTGTAGCATAAGTCGTTGATCTGCTCCTGGCTGCTATTATTGCTGAATCTCTTAGGTCTGCTGCTTCTTCCTTTGCGCATGAACCTTTTGAGTCTTCTGACCAACATTGCAATGTCCTCGTCCTTATCTTCCTCAGAGTCGGATTTATTTTAATCATAAGCTTTGGAGGTGGCTTTTGTTTCCTTGAGAGCAACTCATTTATCCTTATTTCTTCATTTAGATAGGGTCTCTGCATGTTGGGTAAGCTCTAGTTCGTAGGTAAGAAGGTTGCCACAAAGTTGTTGAACTGTCATCTCATGGAGGTTCTTTGATTCTCTGATTGCAGTGGTTTGGGCATCCCACTTGCTTGGTAAAGACCTCATGAACTTGATGATAAGATCTTTGTTTGGATAGATCTTTCCAAAAGCTCGAAGAAAGTTCAGCAGCATTTTGAATCTTTTATAGGTGGAAGTGACGTTTTCTCCTGGAACATAAGCAAATATCTCATACTGTTGAGTCAGAAGAGATTGCTTGTTTTCTCTGACCTCTTCTGTTCCTTCGTGCATGATGAGAAGTGCTTCCCAGACTTCTTTGGCAGCCTTGTTGTTGACCACATTTTCGAACAGATCATCTTCTAAAGACTGGAACAAAATGTTCTTGGCTTTTTTTTCTAGTTGGACATTTTTCTTATCGTTGTTAGTCCATTCTGATTTGATCTTGATCTGTATTTTGTTTGGATCTTCTGGAGTTGGTACAAGCTTTGTTGGAACGTAGGGCCTATTCAGAACGGTTTCAAATAGATCTTCATCTATTGAATCCATATATGTTTGCATACGAACTTTCCAGTTGGCAAATTTGTCTTTGTTGCACATTGAAGGCTTGCTACCTCCACCGGTCTTGGACTCGCTTATCAGATGTGCCATAAGATCTACTCAAGATTTCTAAGCTAGTTGAAAGAACCTGCTCTGATACCAATTGTTAGTTCCTAGAGGCAAAATAGTTATCTAGAAGGGGGTTGAATAGATATTTTAAAAATTTTCCTTTTCAAAATACTTATCAGGTTTGTTAATAAATTAATCACAGCGGAATATATGATTTGTTTGTTCCCATTAAGATAAACCAAGTTTATAGGTGATAAGAAGTTATAATAGTTTAAAATTCTCAATTCTCAAAAGGGTATAACAAGGTTTGATAGTTCAAGGATAACATGAATATCAACAGCTTTCAATAACAGTCGCTAAGGACATAATAATCAATGTGATTCAATAATAAATTAATTCAAGATCTTAAGATAACTGAATACTGAGCAGTCACTAAGGACTATGAACTTCCATAGGAATTGACAGTAATAAACTGAAAATGCAACAAAAACAGGTACAATAGGTGATCATCCTAAAGTACCATTGTTATGCATAACAATCAATCATATTCAAGTGCGCACGTCGGTTCTCCGACAGTTATATTTTGTTCTTCTCAGTCAAATACAAGATCCCGCACCAATCAATTGGTTTTGGGTCGCTTTTCAATAATATAAGTCTAGCCGAATCAAATGGCATAGACACTTTCACAATATTCAAGAACAATATCAAGTTCCACATGAATAATAGCTTTAATGAAATAAGAGTTCAAGTATGCTAATTCAATTCAAACGATTAAGTAAAGAAACTCGTTCGCAATATACAAGGATAGAATACTTGCACCGTAAAAAAAATATAAGTTAGGAAACTTGCATCCAAAGAGATAAGGTTTAGATACTTGCCTTAAGCATAGTCTATCCACGTAAAGTTAGCCAACACTTTCGAATTCCTATCGTAATATAGTTACGTATATATATGATATTCATTAGTCATATAATTAAACTTCACATTTTATCTTCGAATATACGATCAACACATAAGCTAAGTTTTAACCTAGCTCCACAGTTATATAGAATATAATTTCTATCCTTAACTTCCACTTTTCTCAAGTTGATCATATTCATACATCATTACTATCATGTGAGACTACCACAATTAGCAATCATACTCGCATATTATTAATATCACATAAGACCACAATCAATACTAAATATATTTTATTTTAGCAAGTTATGGCATTCCCATAAGTTAACCGTCAAAATCGGATTCACATATATCACATAGTATATATATATACATGTTAAAGAGTCTTTTTATATTCGTATAACCTTCCCTTATTCCAAACATATGTGATATAGATTCTAAGTCTACACTTACGGTCATTCAAGGTCATGAAATTTACAAAGCCTATCATGCTTGCTTTCAAAACACTTAAGATAATCATATAACTCGTTTTTAGGCATGCTTATGAGTATTCACATTTCATACATGTAACTATCATAGTTATTAGTTTGAATACATGCTTCACTTAGGCCTATCTTGATTTCACGATATCTAGCATCGTAGGCATACATGTATGATACATTAGTGAGTCTAAGATTACCATCAAACACGTTCAAAATTATCAGATTCTAACTCTCGACATAACATATCAAAGTTCACGTTCAAAGCTCATATTTTCATTAGTAAAGCTTGCTAATAAGGCCTAACATGTTCATGCTATCTACATACATATGTTATCATGTCCGACATGCATTTCACGGCCATATAAACATGCTTATAAGATCAGAATATCAACATGGTCATAGCATGTCAAAGTTTCTTTTCAAAACTTATATTTTTGTTAGGAATGTGCATTAGTAAGGTTCACATGTTCACATTTTATTATGGAACCTATATACGCTAGTTAGCATGCTTTTCATACATCCTTAAATCATACTAATATGCTTGCAAGGTCAGAATCTTAACATGGCAAGTATACATATCGAGTTTGTTTTCAAATTCGAAGTTTGTTTATAAAACGCTAAGTTTATCTCAAACTCTAAGTATGCGTGTAACTCTTAGTAAAACATGCTTACATTGCCCTAGTATACCCATATATATGTACCACTCATGCTAGCATGCTTGTTCTAATTTATCTCAACAATTTACACTTAGCAGAATCAAGCAGGAAATCAAAAACTGCAGATAGTGTCTTGCGCAGCTGCGCAGCATGCCAAGGTCAAACCGGCGTAGCTGCGCCACCACTGGTTCTGGCCGGACTGCAGTCTGCTTCGGCAGTTATCTGCCCAATTTACAAAATTACTTCACCGATTCGATTTTTAAACATGCTACATTATATACTAACATGTTACTAGGTCTATATAACAACTAATAACCATTCTATAATTCAATTAACATTCCTTGCAACCAAAATCAAGAAATGGAATTTTGACAGAAACTAAAAATGAAGAACATGAAGCAATCTTATACCTTTGCTATATGAAATGAACTTGCTGAAATTGAAATTTCTCCCTCTGTGACTATCTTGTTAACAAACTCACAACACTCTCAATCCAACACTTAGCAAAATTCTCAGCAAATCAAATTGAAGAAACATGGCTACTATTTATAGAACTTCAAATATACAGACAATGTGATTGCCCTTCAATTTAAACCAATGAGAATGTTAGATTACATGGTGGTTAAGAGGGAGTTGGTAAATGGTTGGTAAATCTCATCATCAAAACCACTCCCATTGATCATTGCTAGCTAAGCTTGGGAGAAGAATGGGGAGAATAGGCCTTAACCTTTTTGCCATACACGTGAAGGAGAAGGAGAGTGACTATTATATTGGGACAAGGAATTATCAGCATTTGCAACACTGATATATATATACAATACTTGTTTTACTATGCATATTTCATATATATATATATATATATATATATCCAAGTTGTATTTGTATAATACATTCTTAGGTTGTAATTAAAATGTCACAATGTAATTCACATACTGTAATAAGTGTAATTTCACACATATGATCCTTGTACATTATATTACACCGGTATAATTTAATCGGATACTATCACATTATTAAATTCTATAATCAACAATTGATTACAATATATTCATATTATGTTAATGTATACTTCCATACATATTGTCATATACACATAATTCATGTAGCTCACATAGTTTAGTTGATCATAACATATAGTTTATGTTTACTTGCATGGTCACACTTAAGTGTTTCTCTACACTATATAATATAGTTATATTCCATATACCTTATATATTCAAGTATTGCACATTTGCACATATCAATTAATATAATCTTATTATATTAATAACTTACTTATTTGTCAAATAAATAAATTATTTATCTCATTGATTAATTAAAGATAATATTAATTAATCCATTCCTCATTGATTGTTAATTTCCAGAATAATCGATTAACACTTATACGATTAATTATCACATTAACAACTATAAATCTCAGCACAGTTATAAACAAGTGGTTTATTATTATTATATTTCTTGCAATAATAATAATCACATATTATTAATTAATCACAGTTAATATTCCATAACCATTAATTAATATTCTACAATAGCAATTAACAACTAATATAGATTAATTGTTTACTTAATAATTCATTCGTTAATTAATATAATCATTAATAATCCTCATCACTGTGCCACACAAGGCTATCAACGAGTTTATCGCAAACTCCATAAATTTCTCAATTATTATACTTATTCAATTTTTATATAATTGAATTAATTCATCTCATAACACAAAATCATTTATATATGAATAAATATTCACTTCCATTAATATATTCATTTATTAATATATGGAAATTCTCGTGTATTACACCATCATTACTTACTTGTTTAGATAAGACCGAATTGATATAATTTTAGTATTTGAATAGCGTTAGTACTATTTCCCTGTGGGTTCGACACTCAACTTATTACTGTATTACTTGTTTAACCGCGTATACTTACACGTGTTTATTAATCGTGAAAACGACTAACAAGTTTTTGGCGCCGTTGCCGGGGACTTAGTATTATTTGTCTTTCAATATTAATACTAATTCAAAACTATTTTAATTTTAAATGATTTAACTATTTAATATTTTTCGCAGGTACTCTTGACTGTGTATGCCACCTTACACGAATCAGAATATAATACCTCTTGATCCTGAGGTAGACAGAACATTTAGACGATGTAGACACTCAAAATTTTGCACTCCTATTACTAACCTTGCAGGAGGGCAAAACAGTCTTTCACCTTCCAGAGACAACCCTGGAAGTCCAAATCATCAAGTCAACCCAGACGACAACACCGGGAGATTAAGCCAAACCCCAGCGACAACACCGGGAGATACAGTCAACCCTGGCGACAACACCAGGAGATCAAATCAAACCCCAGCGATAACACCGGGAGAAACAGTCAACCCCGACGACAACCCCAGGAGACCAAGCCAACCTTCGGAGATAGCCCCGAAGCATCAGATCATCTCTAGAGACAACCCAGGGATATCAAGTTAACCTCGGAGATAACCCTAAGGAATAACAGATTCGGCTAGGTTTACAACTCGGAGACAACCCCAAGAAACAGTCGAAAACCTTGAAGACATGTGGAATTTTATCTACTTGACATCAAATCAAATCAAAATCAAGACAAATCAATGCCATGTAGGTCATGCAGAGCTATAACACCAATCCCGAGTGAAAACATCACAAGACAGCAACAGATGGACTACGAAGATTCAAAGATCTGGTTATGGACCCATCTTCCCTGATTCAAAAAAGGTCAAATCCCATGTCATTGTGTACCTCTCAGAAAGGGCTTTTCGGAAAGGTATAGCGCGCCTCCATCGGACTCCCGGATTAAAAGTAATGAAGGTTCAAAGCAGATAGCAAGTTGATCGAAGTGCACGTACTTCGAGAATACGGGACCCACAGGACCGGGACCCAACCGAGGAGCCTCAGGTAGACCAGCGGCTATTTTGGTCTATAAATAGAGACCCCCACCAGCCAAAATGAAAAAGAAAAAAAGAAGAAAATAGAGAAAATTCCGCCCATTTCAGCTCTTAACCCTACCTATAGAGCTCCAAACTTAAATTTTATTCTTTTAATACGTTTGTATACATATATATACTAACATATCAAATTTTAATTAGTGGAAATGAAGTTTTAAAGCCCTCCAAGTGGTTTAAAGCCTATAGCACTACATACTATATAAGACTTTTTGTGATCTAAAGCTTTTTACTTCTTTATCGTATATATATATATATATAGCTTCTAGTTTCGCTTGAATTTCAAATCTGTTGCCTTTCTAGCTTACATTTATGTATATATATATATATATATATATATATATTTAAGTGCTTTTGCAGCCTAGATTTTAATTATGTGGCTTTTATCGCTTTATATATATATATAAGTATTATTTAGCCTGGATTGTTAATCTGTGACATTTTTAGCTTTAATATATATATATATATATATATATGTATATATATTTACATTTAATTTAGTCATGCCTGGATTATAAATCTGTTGTTTTTTTTGCTTTAATATATATATAACTATATATATTTATACTAACTCCGTTAGCCTGGATTGCTAATCCGTAGCTTTTCCTAGCTTTAATATATATATATATTTACATTAATCAGTTACGCCGGGATTGAAAATCCGTGGCTCTTTTCAGATTTAATATATATATAAGTATATATATATATATATATTATTTATTCAAAGCGATTAAATATCTGTTTTAATTGTTCATTTGATGTAAATATGTTCTAATGTAGAGTTTATTGATTAGATTTATTTAAATCTAGCCATCTCTAACTTTCAACCGGTTCAAAAGTTGTCAAACTGGAACTGTTGAGCTAGAATGGCTAAGATTTATTTAAATCTAGCTTTCTTTCGAGTTTTGTAAATATTAAAGCAACTATGCGACCCTAGATCCGTATCTAGAGGGAACGAGAAGCTTTGGCTACGTGCATGCAAGGATTTAACTGATGAATCCTTTGTCTTGCGGCGTCTAGATTTTAATTTATATTTTATTTCAATATCTCTTCTGTGCAGGCTTTTTTGAAAATATTCTGTGAGCCTAGGAATCACAGGATCTATGATTAATCACATGGATCTAGATCTGGTCCCACAATGGACAACTTTGCACTAAAAATATCGCCAACCTGTCTTCTTGTAAATGTAAATCAGAAGGACCTTAAAAAGGTTATCCGGATTTAAGGTCTTAGCATAATAAAAATGTGGTTTGTAGTGCTCGGGTCACTTCGATGGCTTTCATGCCAATAATGAGTCCGACATTTGTATATATTATTTGGTCGAGGATGTTTCGCATCCCGACAATAAAATCAAAATAAGACAAATTTAGAATAAAATGGAAGTATAAAAAAGCTTCAATTCATATGTTAGCGAAAGGGTTTGAAAACCACCTTTCAAGACATCACTTTCATATCTTGTCTAAAAATGGGCTTTTCATTAAATTAAACCCTTCGTATATATGTTCAATAAAGCACGACACTACTTTTAAGTAAAGCACTTAGGCCCAATTACTGCAAGCACACACACAAACTGCAAATAAAATAGGGAAACTGAAAAGACGCGGTAACAGTGTTTCACAAAAGTCGGGGGGGGGGTGCCTAACACCTTCCCCCCCACTTAATCAAACCCCTGAACTCTATGAATCTCAGTTTCCAAGGCCAAGTTAAATAGAGTCCAGTAATTGGGCGTACTTACAAAACTTTTCAAACAAAACTAGGTTGAGTTGGTACAACCATTTCAAACATACCATGTGGCGACTATGGAAAATCAAACTTTTCAAATCGTTGACTTTATATGTCGGCCTTTTCCTAAAAATTCATCCTTCAAATCAAATAAATAACAAACAAGGGTAGAAACACATTAGGGAAAGGTGGATAAATAAAGATTTTTCCCGTCGTCGACAGGTGGCGACTCCGCTGGGGACAGTAAAGGGCTTAAGCCGCATTTCAATTTTTTCAAGAATTCCCTATTTTATCTGCATGTGTGTGGATGTTGTGTTTACATTGAATGGATGCAAATAAATGTTTTACTGCTTTAAATATTAGTGCTTCGCACAATGCCATCATTTCATACGGTGAGACACGATGTATGTGAATATAAGTTGTGTGATTCCTCCACCAAGAGGCGAACCCGTCAGTGTGTGATTACTAGACTCAAAGGAGACTAATCCTCTAAGGCTCAAGAAAGGCGCCACTCAGATCTGCTCTAATTGAAAGAACGGATTAATTTTCCTTCTAGTAAATTGCGATGATCTGGGGACCTTCATGCCGAGAAGCAGCGAGAGTAGCCTAAGATACGTCAGCCTCTGATAAACGAAATCCAAAGGGGAGTCTCTTCATGCCTTCCCCGTTTAAATTCTATGTAAATTTAATGTAAATTTTAAATTCTATGTAATTATCAAATAAATGTAAATATACATTCCATATCTTGTAAATCTTGTCATACTATCCTGTCATCAAAATAATTGACCTTTATTTTATAGGAAAAGATTAAAAAACTTCAAAAAATCATAAAACATTGCATAGCATACATACTGTTAATATATACATCAAAATTAATATACCTACTTTTATTATAGGAAAAAATGGTCTCGCTACAAGATCAAAGTCTAAAAAGGCACTAGGCCCATTTCCAGCATCACTTCAAGTGCCCAACCCAAATCCACCGCTTTCTCTCGGGAAGAGTTTGAAGGATTAAAAAACTAGATAGTTGAATTGGCTATTTTCCTTAAAGAACAAAGAAAAAGTGTTCAGGGTAAACAAATACCAGTTCAAATAGAATCGTCCACATAAGGTGGTAGTTAGGATACCGACAAAAAGAAAGATACTCAGATACCATAGCCTCAAAACAAGGATCTGACCAACAAAACACCTGAAATTACCAATCTCAAAAAAGGTCAGGAAACTGGTGATATCAGGAAAAAGGTCCAACAAATGGAACAAACAATCCGGTCCATAAAAGGAAATGGGGCATTTGGAAGTGTAAACTACTCAGATCTGTGTAGATTCCCAAGGGCTCAATATCCAGACAAATTTCAAGTACCGAATTTTGAAAAGTATGACGGATTAGGAGATCCTTACACTCATTTAAAAGTGTTCATTAGATAACTCGAATCCTATGCTGAAGATGAGAAACTCAGAATGCAGTATTTCCAAAAGAGTCTGACTGGAGAAGCCCAAGCTTGGTATGCCCGACTCGATAATTCCAAGATCCATAGTTGGGAAGAGCTGGACCATGCATTTTTAAATCAATATAGCTTCCAGTCCTAGATGGCTCCAGATCGATATCAACTGACCAAGGTCAAAAAGCAAAGCAATGAGTCTTTTCGTGAGTATGCCCAAAGATGGAGACGGATGGCTGCACAAGTCACCCCACCTATGACAGAGACTGAGATAGTAATTACTTTCATAGACATCAAGGAAGCTCTATATTATGAGAGGGTTCTAGCAGGTATAGAAAAACCATTCTCATAAATGATTAAACATGGAGAAATGACCGAAATGGGACTGAAGTCTGGGAAGATCAAAGACCTTACCGCTTTGGAGGCCGTGGCTGAGCATATTCAAGCTTGAAGCTACGGGAGTAATCCTCGGAGAGTCCACAAAATATTGGAGGAGGATGTTTCCTTGATACTTCAGGGACATAATTAGAGAGGCAATCCAAGTTTGCCTATTCAAAGGAGAAATTATTCTACTTTTCAAACTCCTACACAATCTTCTAATCCTCCCTTTCAAAAGACCGAAGAAGTTAAACGTCAAAGAACGTTCACACCCTTATAGGACTCACTGAAAAATGTACTGAAACTTATGACAACACAAAAGAAAATTTTACAGCTCCTTATGCCGGCCAATTCAAGCGGACAAATTTTTAACCCTTGTGAGAAGTGTGCTTATCATTCTGGAGCATCGGGCCACGATACCCCAGATTGTTGTTCTCCCAAACATAAAATTCAGTACCTGATAGATAATGGGGAGATTGTGGTGACAACACAAGAATAACCACATGTTCAAGATAATCCTCTGCCTCAACACAATGAGGAGAGCGTCAACATGATCAGCATGGGAAACGGAGAACGATCCAAATACCTCCAGTATGTCAGAGAATCATCCCAAGCAAACAAAGATAGGACGGACAATTGGGAATTTTTGGAAAGGCAGTTTCTGATAGAGCAAGAAATTAAATCTATCAAGGAACATGTTGGACAATTGGCAGAGCTGGTAGTTTATCAACATCAAATAAGACGGTATTTGATAAATCAAACCAATCAGCAAGAAACAAATCATCTGATGTCTAAAATTAGTCCCATTGCCAGGAGGGATCATTATCGATTTCATCAACATGAACCCTGGGCCGATAAGGTTGTTAAGGAAGAGAAGTTCCGAGCTAACAGGGAGTTTGCCTTCAAAAGGAATTTCACTCATTTGAGTCAGCCTATGAAAGAAATTCTCCAAATGTTGATTAACGAGGGGAAAGTCATAGAATTATTACCCCTAGTAGGCCCTCGATCTAGGAAGTTCAAACCTGATAGGATTTGTCAATATCATTCCAACACGATTGGTCATGACACAGAGGATTATTGGGGACTTTGTCAGTTGATTCAAAACCTAATTAAAAGTGGTGAGCTGCTGAAGGCAAACCAAGATTATGGCTATCCTGGTGAGGAATCAATCTTTCTGCCCATGGCATGGAATCTGAAAGAAGTATTGGCTGTCATTTCCTTTGAAAAGGATCTAGCCATAACACCCCTGATACTTCAGGGAAAATGGGCACAAGAAGGGAAGAATCCTGTGAAAGTGGCTGCACCAGAACCTCTAATATTGCCATCCAGACTGCAATATCCTGTAGTCATCTTGAAGAAAGTCCCATGGAATAATGGGAAAGATAAAAGATCAACATCCAACCCCATTGCTATTATATCAAAGGAAAACCCGATGTACCTGCCTCAGCGAGTAATCAACTCAGTCATTAAAGCCAAGGGAAGAGTGTCTGAGGAGAAAATTGAAGAATTCCTCAGCAAGATGGGGCATGATAAAGTCAAAGTGGTGCAAATCTTAAAAGAAGCACCCGACAGATATCCTTTTTGGATTTGGTCTTATATTTAGAGGATCATTGCAAGATTCTAGTGAAAGTACTGGAAGAAGCACATCTGTCGAAGACGGTAGATACTGAGAAGTTTCATTATGTGATAGAGCACATTTTTAATAGCAATGTAATATCTTTCACTGGCGATGATATACCAGTGGAAGGGACTGATCATTGCAAGTCATTACATATAGTAGTGATGTCCTCAGGATATGTGATAAGAGGTGTGCTGATAGATGGAGGATCATCCCTGAACATCTGTCCCTATGACACATTTGAGAGAATGAAGATTAATCCAAACCGAATCAAGACTAGTCATGTAGTTATCAGGGCTTTTGATGGATCTCACCGAGAGGCTCTGGGAGAAATTGAGCTACCACTAGAGATTAGTCCCCATACTTTTTACGTATCCTTCCAGGTACTAAACATTACCACAGGATATAATTTGTTGTTGGAAAGACCGTGGATTCATATGGCTGGAGCAATTCCGTCCACCCTTCATCAACAACTCAAGTACATCATTAATGGTAATTTGATAACTGTAAATGCCGAGCCAAAATATCTTGTCTATATACAAAGCGATATGCCTGTAATTGGTCTCGATGAAGGGATTGAGCCTGTCAGTTTTTAAGCTCTTGAGGTGAGCAATACTCAATACTTACCTATTAGGCACTAGCCTTAAAACCAAAAGTTTTCACCGAAGTGATGACGGTCAGTCAAGAAATGATATCCTTGGGTTTCTGTCCTAGAAAAGGGTTAGGGAAAAGTTAACAAGGAATCTGATGTCCAGTGCAAATCCCTAGTCAGACAGGGAAGGCGGGAGTAGGCTATTCCTCCAGATCAAACCACCGGAATCCGCACAAACATCCTCCGGTTCCTGCCTCTACCATACTGTTACCAAATCTCATTGATGCAGGATTTATGAAATCAATGAGGAAGATTCCTGCTGCTATATCAGGTATGCTGATTCCTCAGGTCAAGTTGAATAATGGAAAAGAAGTCCCGAAGTCTGATAAGGAAAGCAAAAAAGGGAAGGAAAAGTTCCTGCAATGAGGAATAGACCAGTTTGCAAAAATGTATTTTCTGGTGCACACTGAGGGTATGAACGACAATATTCCAGATGATGATCATTCAGAAGATTAAGTCCTAATCCATCGAATCAACAGAGATAAGGAAAGTAGTTCAAAGAAAAGCATTGGCCCTGATATAAATGATGTCTTAGTCATCATCAAAGAGGAGACAGAAAACAACAACTTATTTATCCTCCATGTTCATGAGGACTTGATTCTAGATATTTGGAGCAGCACTCCGTGCATTAGTCAAAATCCGTAAAAGGGAAGAAAGTCCATTTGCACTGAAGCGTGGTTTTATTTACTGCTTATTTTTGTTGCACAGAAATAGCAATTACTTTTGTCATAGTTTTTGCTAAATGCTTTGTATGATCAAACAATTTCATATGTTAAAGTGAAAGCATTTTGTTTTTAGGACTCCAGAGTTGAAATTTTTTGGCCCTGCTGATGAGATGAAAACTTTCACAGTAACTACAACTTTAATGTAGAACTAGACTTCGACTTGATGGAGATTGATCAAGAGGAGATGGATGACTATGAGGTGCCCGAGGAATTCTAAGAACGGGTCGAAGAAAAACCCAAACCAAACCTCGACCAAACCATCACTATCAATATGGGAACCTCAGAAAACCATAAAGAAATCCAGATAGGCATGTACCTTACCCAAAACAAAAGAAAATACCTGATTGAACTCTTAACTCAGTTCCAGGATGTGTTTGCATAGTCAAATGAAAACATGATTGATTTGTATACTGACATTGTCATTCATCGGCTGAACATTAAAGATGGATTCAAGTCAGTCAAGCAGAAGCTCAGTCGATTGAAACCCGAGTGGAGTTTGAAAGTCAAAGAAGAAATTGTCAAGCAATTCAAAGCTGGCATCATCATGGTATCAACTTACCCTGAGTGGCTATCAAACATAGTTCCCGTGCCTAAGCCCGGAGGAAAGATACGAGTATGCATGGATTACCGGGATTTGAATAAGGCTTGTCTCAAGGATAACTTCCCAGTACCTTTTATCCACATACTGATAGACAACATGACACAGTATGGCATGTACCATCAAATCATGGTTGCTGAAGAGGACAAGGAGAAACCAGTCGTCATCACTCCCTGGGGAACCTTTTGTTATAAACGTTTGTCTTTCGGCTTTATCAATGCTGGTGCCACATATCAGCGATCCATAATGGCCCTTTTTTATGACATAATGCACAAAGAAATAGAGGTCTATGTGGATGACATCATTGTCAAATCCTGGGAGGAGGACGACCACATCAGCCATCTCAAAAAGCTTTTAAACAGGTTGCGCAAGTATAACTTAAAGCTGAATCCGGCCAAATGTGCTTTTGCTGTCAAATCAAGAAAGTTGTTGGGATTTCTAGTGAGTAACAAAGGCATTGAACTGGATCCTGCCAAATTTAAAGCAATCACCGAAATGCCCGTGCCCCAAACAGAAAAGAAAAAACAGGGATTTATTGGGAGAATCAATTTCATAAGCAGATTCATATTTCAACTCACAACAACTTGTGAACCCATCTTTAAGATGTTAAGGAAAAACTCCTCCATGAAGTGGAATGAAGATTATCAAAAAGCTTTCCTTTCCATCAAAAAGAAGTTAATCGAAGCCTCTGTCTTGGTACCCCCAAGGGATGAGGTTCCCCATTTTATGTACCTGTTAGTTACTGTCAATGCAATGGGCTGTACGCTGGGGCAGAAGGATGACAAAAGCAAGGATAAAGCTATCTATTACCTCAGCAAAAGATTCAGTAGCGGCGAGCAGAAGTTCACTTCAATTGAAAAGACCTGTTGTACGTTAGCATGGGCCGCCATGAGGTTACAACATTATTTGCATGGGCACACGACCTATCTCATATCCCGCATGGATCCACTGAAGTACGTATTCAGGAAACCCATGTTGAATTGTCGATTGTCCAAATGGCACTTGATCCTACAATAGTTCGACATTATCTACGTGACACAAAAAATTGTCAAAGGTTAGGGAATTGCGAATCAATTGGCCGAAGCACCGTCAGGGGATTTTGAACCCTTGGAAACTTATTTCCCGGATGATGTGATAATGACAATTCAACAAATCCTTCAAGAAAATAAAGTCCAATATTGGAAAATATATTTTGATGGAGCCGTGAATATGGAAGGTGCCGTAGCTGGGGCAGTTCTTGTGACAAACGAGAATTTTATAATTTATTTAATTAAATAAATACTTTTGTGGATTTATTTATTGAGTTAAATAAATATTTGATAGAATTGTGGTAGATTAATTTAATTAAATGCGTTACATTGATTAAATTAATATGGAATAATTTTATAATTCAAATTATGAATTTAAATTGAGATTATTTAATTAAATGAGTTGTTATAAATTATAATGTTATTCTAATTAATTTAATAATTAATTAGAGATTTAATTATTTATCATAATTAATAAATGAGAATTTTAGTTATGTGATGATGTGATTTAATGTGCAATATTATCTTTTATTTAATTAAATTTAACTTATATTATTTTATTAGTTAAAGTGTGACAAATAAACTATATAATGAACATTTAATTAAAATAATGGGAAAGGAGCCTTTTGTATGCTAGCCAAACAAGGCCTTAGGAACATGAGAGCAGTTAAGGCCTGATGCGCTTAACTGCTACTCATGATTCCAACGGTTATTAACTATACGTAATATATACTTATATCATATCAGTATTCATATTATTTCATCAGTAGAAAGTTTAGAGAGAAAAGAAAGAGTTTGAGAGAATTTGTGAATTGAAGAAAGTTCTATCATCTTCTAGCAATCTAAATAAGAAAGCAAGGGTAATTCCCAATCTAAGCTTTTAATTTCACGTTCTTAGTTTTCTCCATTAATGTATACTTGAGTTTTTTGTAAATATAATTTCATGATTTAATTGCTAAGAACTTGGAGTTAAATGTTTATTAGCATGTTGTAGACACTCGAATTTTTTTTACATTCCCGGTACTTACCTTGCAGAAGAGCAAAACCATCAACTCAACCCCGACCACCAATATCAGGATGTCAACTCAACTTCGGTCACCAATATTGGGACAACCACAGCCCCTATCATCAATACAGGGACAACCACAACCCCGATCACCAATATCGGGATGTCAACTCAACCCCGGTCACCAACACCAGGACAACCACAGCCCCGATCACCAATATCAGGAAGTCAACTTAACCCCGGTCTCAATACCGGGCCATCAGTTCAATCCCGGTCTCAATACTGGGCCAATAGTTTATTCCCGGTCTCAATACCGGGCCATCAGTTCAGCCCCGGTCTCAATACCGGGCCATCAGTTCATCCCCGGTCTCAATACCAGGCCATCAGTTAAACCCCAGTCTCAATACCGGTCCATCAGTTCTTTCCCGATCTCAATACCGGGCCATCAGTTCAACCCCGATCTCAATACCGGGCCATCAGTTCATCCCCGGTCTCAATATCGGGCCATCAATTCAACCCCGATCTCAATATTGGGCCATCAGTTCAACTACGGTGTCAATATCGGGCCATCAGTTCAATCTCAGTCTCAATATCGGGCCATCAGTTCAACCCCGGTCTCAATACCGGGCCATTAGGCTAACCCCGATCTCAAAATCGGGACCTCAGGTCATCCTCGGTCTCAATACCGGGATATCAATTCAGCCCTGGTCACAACCCGAGAGGTACAGTTAAGCCCCGGTCACAACCGGGAGATCCAGTTCAACCCCAGGGATAACCCTAGGAAGCCAATTCAACCTTCAAAGACAAACTCGAAGCATCACATCATCCCTGCAGTCAACCAGTCAACCTTGGGAGGACCAAGTTCACCTCATAGACGACCCTGAGGACAAACAAAATCGACTGGGAGCCAAACCTTGGAGAATAACCTCGGGAAGACAGCCGAAGACAGTGCCAGCACAACAAACAACCCTGAAGGGGCAAAATGGTCATTTTACCAACTTAAAACCATTCATTCAAAACCAAACCGAATTGATGCCATCAAGGTCAGAAAGAACCATAACATTGATCCCGAGTGAAAACAGCGCAAGACATCTCAACGGATAAACTACGGGGAGTCGAAGACCTGGTTATGAACCAGTCTTTTTGGACTCAAAAAAGGTTATATCCCATGTCATTGCGATACTCTAGGCGAGGCCTTTCTAGAAAGATATATCACGCCATAACTTCCGTGTAAACACGGTACCGCATCTTTTCAATATTTCCCTTTTAAATCTGTAGTGTGTGTGTGTGTGTGTGTGTGTGTGTGTGAATGTTGGAAGAAAATTGGGCCTGTGTTTGATTGGAAGTATGTTTACACATCATTGAACCTATATACGAAGGGTTTGATTTGATTTGCAAAAAGTCTTTGATTTGATTTGCAAAAGTGTGTGACTTGATTTACAAAAGCTTCTCTTTTCAAAAAAATTATTGAAGTGATGTTTTGAAAGAAAATTTTCAAACCCTTACGCTAACATAGGAATTGAAGCACATCCATACTTCAGTTTTATCTTTTCAGCCTTAAGGCTCTATTCGAATGGTGATTGTCAGGCTGCGAAACATCCTCGACCACAAAATATATACAAGTCGGTCTCCTCATGGGCATGATAGCCATCGGAAGGACTCTGACATGACAAACCATATTTTTACTATGTTGAGACCTTAAATCTGGATAACCGTTTTAAAGTCTTTTGTATATACATTTTTACAGAAAAACTGGCAGGGTACATTTGTAAAGTGGAGTTTGTCCATCGTGAAAATCAGATTCTGATCAGTTTGATTATGAATCCCACAATTCCTAGGCTCATACAGGGAAGCCAATAAACCTGCACAGCTTAAATTTGTACAAAAATATATCCAAATATCGCCATAACTAAGGATTCATCAGTAAATCCAGGCTCGTATATGGCCGAAGCATCTCGTTCCCACTAGATAGCGATCTAAGGGCCGCTAGGTAGCCTTCAAAACTGAAACTATAAAAATACTAGATTTAAATAAATCTCAGCCATTCTAGCTTCCCGGTTCCGTCTGAACCTATTTTGAACTTTTTGAAAGCTAGAGTTGGCGAGATTTAAATAAATCTAGTTCGCCCGCAGAAATGTCAGTGCCGATTCATATCAAATGATTATTTAATACAATAATTTAATAAAAATGAGTAAAGCAATATATATATATATATATATATAATTATATATACGAAAGCTGTAAAGGGTGATAGATTTTAACGCCGATGCCCGGACTGAAATGTAAATATATATATTTATAATTGTTTGTATAAAAGCCACGGGATAATCCAGGCTGGACAAAATGTAAATATATATAGAAAAGAAGTAAAGGGCGGTGGGATTTCACTCTGAGGCCCGGGCTGAAATATAAATATATATTTATAAAAAGTTGTAAAAGCCACAGAATGATCAAAGCTGGAAAAAATTGAAATATATATAGAAAAAAACAGTAAAGGACGGTGGGTTTTCACTCCGAGGCCCGGACGAAAATATAAATATATATATAAAAATAATAAAAAGGCCACAGAATGATACAGGCCGAACTCGAATGTAAATATATATATATATATATATTTATAGACAGAAAAATAGTCAACCAGGACTGGGAAGATAACTTGTATGGTGAATGTTGCATATATATATAAAAATAGTAAAATGGCCACAGAATGGTCTAGGCCGAACTGGAATGTAAATATATATATATATATATATATATAGACAATAAAGTAGTCAACCAAGACTGTGAAGATAACCCAGTGTGTTGAATGTTGATTATATATGCATATATATATATATAAAAGCAGTAAACTACAAAAAAAAAATAGTATAAATAAAGTTAGATATATATAAAAAAAATCCAAACCCAGACTGGGAAGATAACCCAGTCCGGTGAAGTTGCTCAACACCAAGATAGTAGTATATGCAAGCTGTTGGAAGCGACGGATCGTCAATTCGAGTTATAGAAATGCCAAAAAATGCGTTTAGGTACTAAAATGTACCAAAAGTTAACAAAAATGGCCACGGGACTGAGTTCTGGGCATATTTTGAAAACAAAACTTGATATGCAAGTGTATAAAAGTACGAACAAGTAATAATAACTTTCTGATCATAAAAATACTTACAATGGATTGCCACACGGGCTTTTTACCGAATCATAGGCTTTAAACGTCGAAATCTACTGGTTATTTTCTTATATGTTATAGTATGTGGGTATATCTATGTGTTAGAGTGAAAAAATTTGGGTTTAGAAGAAAAGAAAATGGTTGAAAAACCAAACGGGCAGGGATTTAGAGCGTTTTTGAATTAAAAATGAGCTAGGGGTGCACTCATATATATAGACCAGATGGAAGCAGCTCTATCTGCGGCTTCCTCCACTCTACCTGTGGCTCCACATGGCAGGTAGAGGTGGTGGGCCCCGTTGCATCGAAGTGAGTGCACTCCGAGCAACATGATGTCCGTTTGAGGCGTGCTATATCTTTTTGAAAAGCCCTCGCAGAGAGTGTCGCAATAACATGGGATAAAATCTTTTCTGTGTCAAAAAAGACGGGTTCATAACCAGGCCTTTGCTTCCTTACAGTTTGCCCGTTGAGCAGTCTTGCGCTATTTTCACTCGGGATCAATGTTATTGTTCTTTCTGACCTTGATGGCATCAATTCGGCTTGGTTTTAAATGAATCGGTTTTAAGTTGGTAAAATAACCATTTTTCCCTTCTAGGGTTGTTTACTGTGTTGGCATGGTCTTCGAATGTCTTCCCGGGGTTATTCCCTGAGGTTTGGCTCCCAGTCGATTCTGTTTGTCCTCAGGGTCGTCTATGAGGCTAACTTGGTCCTCCCAAGGTTGGCTCCGGGGATGATGTGATGCTTCGGGTTTGTCTTTGAAGGTTGAATTGGCTTCCCAGGGTTATCTCTAGGGCTAAACTTGATCTCTTAGTTGTGATCGGGGCTTAACTGTACCTCCCGGGTTGTGACCATGGCTGAATTGATATCCCGATATTGAGACCGGGGATGACCTAAGGTCCCGGTATTGGGATCGGGGTTGAACTGATGGCCCGATATTGAGAGTAGGGATGAACTGATGGCTGGTATTGAGACCGGGGTTGAATTGATGGCCCAGTATTATGACCGAGGTTGAACTGATGGCCCGGTATTAAGACCAGGGATGAACTGATGGCCCGGTATTGAGACTGGGGTTGAACTGATGGCCCTGTATTGAGATCGGGGATGAACTGATGGCCTGTTATTGAGACCGGGGCTGAACAGATGGCCCGGTATTGAGACCGGGGATGAACTGATGGCCCGATATTGAGATCGGGGTTGAACTGATGGCCCGGTATTGAGATCGGGGTTGAGTTGACATCTTGATGTTGGTGATCGGGCTGCAGTTGTCCCGATGTTGGTGACTAGAGTTTAGTTGACATGCTGATATTGGTGATCGGGAATGTGGTTGTCCCGGTATTGGTGATCGAAGTTTAGTTAACATCCCAATATTGGTGGCCGGGGTTGAGTTAACAGTTTTTCCCTCTTGCAGGGTTAGTACCGGAAATGCAAAATTTTTTTGAGTGTCTACAGATGCCCCTCTTTATCATGTTTATGCAATACAATGGAATGAACATGATAAAGATTTACTAGACACTGGAAATATGATAGGATATTAATGATGCAAATTACAATGCAATGAATGTTAAAATGTTTTCGCAAATCGCAAATCGTAAATTGCATATCGCATCGCGTATCGCTTTACCTTTATCGGTGCCTGTGTTGGGGCTGATATCCATGGTTGACTTTTATTAGTGATGCTGGTGTCTATGTTGGTGTTGACTCCAACGGTTTAATTTCCATTGGTGTTGCCGATGCTTATTTGAGGATGATAAATCGAAATGTTTTCCACATTTCTGATGGGGATGATGTACTGAAATCATCAAATCTTTTTGATGTTTATAATGGTAGTTTACAGCGGTGCCTACCTTGCTGGTATTTCAGAACGATGCCTACCCTGCTGGTAGTTGACAACGGTGCCTACCCTACTGGTAGTTGACAACGGTGCCTACTCTGATGGTAGTTGACAACGGTTGATCATCGGACTGTCTTGATGCCTACTCGATCGGTAGTTTTCAACAGCCAAATTTTTCCTCTAGTCAGGGTATTCTAATGCGTATGCATATTTAACTCTATTAGGTATTCATGCTTAATTTTTTAATGGAGATGTGCGCTGATATAGCGCTTGTTGCACATGTGGAGACCTAGACATAATATGATGATCTTAATTTGTCCTAGGTTGATGCATATGCTTAATTGACTTAATGTAGAACCAGACCTCATTCTTTCTGAGGTGAATGGATTTTGAGAGGCTTATCAGCTCTAACTCCTATATCACTTCTTTTGGCATGGAAGATTCAGATGTTCCACTTTTATATATCGTCTTTGGTGGGGATCCCGTTGAGGCTGCTATTTTTTTAGATCCGGATCTGGTACTGGTCCCTCTGGCGGTCCAAACACTAATTGCTTTATTAGGAGATATCTCGATATCTTCGCTGAAGTAGTTTTCCACGGCCTACATCACCGGATCCTTCTTCGATGCTACGCTGGATTGACAGCACCGGTTTAATCAATGATTATGAAAAATGGCGAACTCTTTACTTTATGACCCTACTGGATTAGATCTGGCTTGGCTGATAACCCGGGTGAGGCTGACGTCCTGGATGATGTAGCCCATTTATTCATTGCCCAGACTTGAAATGTAGTGTAGAGGCCTTGACTTAAGAGGACTTAGCAAAGGATGACATGTTTAATGATGTAGGTTTCATTTGCCAGACTTTTTGTCATCGGGCATCTATTTTTTCCCAGTTAAACACTCTCTTGAGAAATTTTTCCTTCTTGTGGAGGGACAAACTTATATCGCCTTGATTTCTTTCAAGAATTCTCCCTTTTTTTGGATGAGGAGCTTGGTCCCGTCGTAGATCCTTTCCATTTCATGGAATTGAAAATGCCCCAGCCCTTTCACAGGTTGTTACTGGGGTTCACAGAAGAAACTTTCTTTGTTAACCACATCCTAAGTGAGCAATTTCTTGTATATTTGATGAGTAGGTTGAAAACCTATGATTTAATCTCATTTTAGCTTGTTATATTGTAAGTTTTTAAGTATTGTTCATATTACTTTAGGTGTTTTGTGTTTATGGTGCAGGTATGAAGGCTGGAGTTGGATTCGTGTGAAAAAAGATAAGGTATGGACAGATCTGAAGGAGAAGCGCTGACCGTACCCTAGCTATGGTAATTGAGGCGCTGACCTCACGTAAGGAGGAAGAGATTCTGCATAAGGAGCGCTGACAGCGCAACTGAAAGAGTGATTAAAGTACTGACCACGCTGGATCGAGACCAAGTTCCTGGATACCAGGCGCAGACCGCGCGACTGTGAGAAGAGACTAAGCACTGACCGCGCGTGTCTGATAGGATTGACCATATTTAGTTACATTAAAATATAAAGTTGATTATAAAAGGGACTGCAGACTTGCCTTATTGTACTAGGGTTTTGATAGACTATTTATATGAGTTGTTTTTTTAGGTTTTAATCATCTTAGATCTTATATTTCATCTCTCATCTTAGAACTAGAAGGAGGCTATAGATTCATCAAAGCATGTCAGGTTAAGTTCTTTTATTCAATTATGAAGGGATGTTGAACCATATTATCAATTAATGGTTTGATTAAGTTTATATTATTTATTTTTTCATATTGAGATTTATTCTACTGATATACGTAAACTTTTATGTATGTTATTCAATTGACTAATTTGGTTTCTGCAGGATTAAATTAGTAAATTGATATCATCTGCTTGATTATGATATATATTAAGCAAACGATGTATGTCTAATCATAAGTAGCAATTAATGATAATTGATTGTGGTCAAGCTTTTGAATATTGTTAAGGTTTTCAGAAGACAAGTTAAATAATTCTTGATTGTGTAATTATTGCTTGGAATAATCTAATTCTCATTCTTCATACTTCTGTCATATTAAATCTTGACTGATAGTTCTAGGTTGTATGATAGTTAGGATCTTTTGTTGACGATCATCGCATTAGATTTACACTTAAGGAGAGTTTCGGATAATTTGCGATCGCGGTTATCTAGGGTTATTAATATCATTGAAAGGGTAAATAGTGTAACCACTTGGTTAATCCATAATTGTGAAAAGGGGATACTGAACTAAAGAATTGAAGCTTTTTACTCATTGATATTTTCTTTAAATTCACTTTCGCTAGTTAAACTATTCAAACTAAAAACCCCCAATTCATTAGAAATACTTAGATAGACATTAAATATAATACTTTCTGTGGGATAGATACTTGCTTATTACTATACTAATTCTTGAATTAGTTGAATAGAAGTAAGGTAAATTTTGTAGTGCTAGATGACAACTACAAAATTTTGGCGTCGTTGCCGAAGAGTGTTATTTATTTTTATTTATTCAATTGTTTTTGTTTTTAATTTTTTTTATGCCTCGATCCTCTCACTTCTCTTGAATTAAAATTTGATCCAGAAATGGAGAGAACCGCACAAAGGCTTAGGAAAAAAGCTCGAAAAACTCAAGGTCTTCTTGCAGATTCCGAAGAAGCTCCATCATCGGGCCTCAACATCGCACTCACACTACTTTCGGACCAATCTTCTTCAAGCGAATCAGAAGAGGAGATGGCGCTGCCAAATAACAGGACTTTAAAGGAGTTGTTAACTCCTAATCTTACTCAACAACCCCTTTGTATTGAATATCCCGCTTTGAATGCTGCGTTTGAACTAAAATTTGGACTAATTCATCTTTTGCCTACTTTTCGTGGTCTTACAGGTGAAGATCCGTACAAGAATTTGAAGGAATTCCATGTTGTGTGCTCCACTATGAAGCCACACAATGTTACGGAGGAACAGATAAAGCTGAGAGCTTTCCCATTCTCACTGGGGGATTTAGCAAAAGATTGGTTGTATTATCTCCCATCGGGATCAATACAATCATGGAACGACATGAAGAGGCTATTTTTGGAGAAGTACTTTTCTGCTTCAAGAGTAGCCAATATAAGGAAGGAAATTTGCGGAGTTCGACAATTTAGCGGTGAAACACTATATGAGTACTGGGAGAGATTCATGAAGCTTTGATCCAGTTGTCCACCCCACCAGATTGACGATCAACACATTATCATATACTTTTATGAGGGACTCGTACCGATGGATAGGAGTATAATCGACACTGCTAGTGGAGGAGCATTAGTGGATAAAACACCAGAGGCTGCAAAGAACTTGATTGCAAACATGGCAACTAATGCACAAAAATATGGAACACAGAATGATCATCCAGCGCAAAGGGTAAGTGAGGTAAGCACGACTAATATAGAGCAACAAATTTCTAACTTAACTGATATGGTGAAATAATTAGCAACAGGTCACTTGCCGATTGCACAAGCTTGCCAGATATGTTTAATGGCGGGGCACCCTACAGATGCATGCCCGACATTACAAGAGGATGAGAATGCACAACAAGCTAATGCAGTGGGAAATCACCAAGCACAGCCGTAGAGGAAATATGACTCTTTTTCCAATACATACAATCTAGGATGGAGGGATCATCCTAATTTGAGTTATGGGGGTGCTAGGCCGCAGGTGCAAGGGTTTTACCCATTTTAACCACAATTTTAGCAAAATCAGCCACAGACCGACCCAGACCAGCAGCACCAGCCAATCCTGGAACATCCTTGGAGGACATGTTCAAGGCATTTATGACACAGACACAACAGTTTTAACAAGAGACGAAGTCTTCCATCCATAGTTTGGATAGTCAAATGAGCCAATTAGCTACTATTGTGGGACGATTGGACTCTCAAGGTTCAGGGAAGCTTCCATCGCAAACTGTTATAAATCCGAAGGAGAATGCCAGTGTTATAACCTTGCAAAATGGAAAGCAAATGGATACACCTACACCCACAATTGAGTTTGAGAAAGAGCAAGCTAAGGAGGAACCGAAAAAATCTAAGGTACATTCTAACCATCCTTGTCAGCTTAAAGATATTCCACTTCCCTTTCCTCATAGAAATGCTAGAAATTTAAAGATGGATGAACTGGAAAAAGAAATTCTGGAAACTTTTAGGAAAGTAGAAGTGAATATTCCATTACTTGATGCAATTAAACAAGTGCCATGGTATGTAAAATTCTTAAAAGAATTATGCACTAATAAACATAAATTGGAAAACGATGAGAAAGTCACAGTTGCGGAGAATTTATCAGCTGTTCTTCAAAGAAAAATGCCACCTAAAATGTAAAGATCCAAGCATGTTCACGATCCCGTGTAAGATAGGAAACACTGGATTTGAGAAGGCCATTCTAGACTTAGGTGCTTCAATTAATGTGATGCCATTATCTTCTTATAATTCTCTAAATCTAGGTCATTTGAAAAAAACTGGTGTGATTATTCAATTGGCAGATCGTACTAACACCTACCCTCGAGGGGTAGTTGAAGATGTCTTGGTGCAGGTGAACGAACTAATCTTTCCTGCAGATTTTTACATTGTGGTTATGGAAGATGATACATCACCGAACTTATCACACATCTTGCTAGGAAGACCCTTCCTAAAAATAGCGAGAATTATGATCGATTTGCACAATGGGACCTTAACAATGGAATTTGATGGCGAGAAGATCCAATTTAACATCTATGATGCCAAGAGGTACCCTAGTGATATTTGTAAAGTTTTTGCAATTGATGTGTGTGACTCTTTAGTGAAGGAAAGTTTTGAACAAATTCAGAGAGACAGTTTGGAGGTTGCTATTTCCAACAGTTTTGACATGGATGGGAAATATAAACTTCAGCACAGTCAGGAATTGAAGGAAATTGTAGTTGCACTATAGTCATTGCCCAAACTCAAAGATAAGCAAGCAATTCAGTTAATTCAATTGCCTGTGTCTCACATAAAACTATTACCATCTGTTGAGCAAGCTCTAGCACTTGAATTGAAACAATTACCTGCCCACTTGAAATATGCATATTTAGGAACTAATGGAACTTTACCTATGATAATTGCTAGTAATCTAACAAAAGTGCAGGAAGAAAAATTATTGAGAGTCCTTAGAGACCACATCACAGTGTTTGGTTGGACTATAACAAACATCAAGGGTATTAGTCCCGCGATGTGCATGCATCGAATTTTGCTGGAAGAAGGAGCAAAACCTACGAGAAATGCACAAAGACTGTTGAACCTACCGATGATGGAGGTAGTGAAGAAAAAAGTAATTAAATTGCTTGTTGTAGGAATCATCTACCTTATCTCCGACAGTCAATGGGTAAGTCCGGTGCTGAAAGATCCTAAGAAATCCGGAATCAAGGTTGTCAAGAATAACAATAATGAATTAGTGTCCACAAGAATGCAAACAGGTTGGAGAGTGTGTATTGGCTATAGGAGATTAAATGCTATAACTAGAAAAGACCACTTTCCCCTTCCTTTTATTGATCAAATGTTAGAACGATTAGCTGGGCATTCTTATTATTGCTTTCTAGATGGTTTTTCAGGCTATAACCAGATTATGATTGCACCCGAAGACCTAAAAAAGGCCACATTCACATGTCCCTTTGGAACCTTTGCCTATCGGCGAATGGCCTTTGGACTTTGCAATGCCCCAGGTACTTTTCAAAGATGTATGGTGAGTATTTTTTTTGACCTTTTAGAAGAATGCATTGAAGCCTTTATGGATGATTTCACAGTTCATGGTGATTCATTAGATGCCTGCTTAGATAATCTGACACGTGTATTGGATAGATGTTTATAAACAAACCTTGTGTTAAATTGGAAATATTGTTATTTTATGGTAGAACAAGGAATTGTACTTGGGCATGTAGTGTTAGTAAATGGTTTAGAAGTCGATAAAGCCAAAATTGATATTACATCTGCATTGCCTTACCCCGTCAGCGTGCGGGAGGTACGCTCTTTTCTTGGACATGCATGATTTTTCGTAGGTTTATCAAAGATTTCGCCAAGATAGCATTGCCCTTATGCAAGCTGCTTCAGAAAGATGAGGAATTCTAGTTTCATGATGAATGTAAGGCGACTTTTGATACCTTGAAGAAATTGTTGACGTCAGCCCCTATCATTCAACCACCAAATTGGAAGTTCCCATTCGAGATAATGTGTGTTGCGAGCAACTATGCTGTCGACGCCGTCTTGGGCCAAAAGACTGACAAAGCTGTCCATGCCATCTACTATGCTTCTATAACGTTGAATGCGGCTCAGATAAACTATTCCACAATTGAAAAAGAACTTTTATCTGTTGTATTTGCTTTAGATAAGTTTGGATCATACTTACTTGGTAGTAAGTGATAGTTTATTCTTACCATGCTGGTCTTAGGTACTTGCTTACTAAGGAGTTGAAACCTCAAATTATATGGTGGATCTTGCTGCTGCAAGAATTCGACTTGGAAATTAAAGATAAAAAGGGTGCGGACAACTTGGTAGCGGATCACTTGAGCAGAATTCTTATGGAGGAGGAAGCACTACCATTACAAGACATGTTCCCGGACAAGCACCTACTTTCCATTGGAAATACAACCCTCTGGTATGCCAACATTGTGAATTATTTGGTAAGTGCGTATTTACTAAGTGAGTTTTCAAAATCCCAGAAAGAAAAACTTAGGAGTGATGCAAAATATTATGTGTGGGATGACCCATATTTTTGGAAATTTTGTGCTTATCATATAGTTAGACGTTGTGTACCTGATAATGAGTTTCAATCTATTCTAACTTTCTGTCATTCCTATGCTCGTGGAGGTCATTTTGGACCTAAGAGAACATCACATAAGGTGTTTGAGAGTGGTTTCTTTTGGCCATCAATTTTCAAAGACTCTTATTTATTTTGTAAATCATGTGATAATTGACAAAGAACTGGTAATATATCTCATAAAATTCAAATGCCACAACACCCTATTCTAATTGTTGAAATCTTTGATGTTTAGGGTATTGATTTCATGGGACCTTTTCCTGTTTCTTTTGGTAATATTTACATCTTATTGGCAGTTAATTATATTTCAAAATGTGTGGCAGCTAAAGCCACCAGGACTGACGAGTCTAAAGTTATTGCAGATTTTGCAGGACCAATATATTTGTCAGGTTTGGAGCACCACGCCCATCATCAGTGATAGCGGAACTCATTTCTGTAATAAGGTGTTAGCAGCCTTGTAAGAACCCGAATATTCAGATATTATTAAATAAGAATTTAATAAATAAAATTCTTAAACTGTGAGATGGGTTTGAATAAGAGTATATATATGCGATATGAAGTATGTGGCATTATATTACATAGGGTAATAGGGACTATGTAATATGTGTTTTTGTGATTTATAAATATTTTATTAATATATATTTGTTACTTAGCGTAGAGACGATTCAGTTGAGATAAAGGGAGTGGATAAAATTATATATAGTTATTAAATAATTTATAGAATTATTTTATCATAGTAAGTTGGTGACATTAAATATCCTTAATGTATAATCACCATATTCTTGTGTATGTGTATTAATAACTAGTATGTTTATAATATAGGTTACTAATAGCACTTAAGCTATCGTGAATAGGTTTGGATAGTGAAGCATGAGTTAGTTAAGGAATTAACTAATAAGAATAAATATTAGTTAATTTAAGTTGGGAGTTATATTCTGGAATAATATAATGAGAGTATTGAACCTTAATTAACTATGATGATATAGTACAGTATTTAATTTACTTAAGTAAAAGAGTGAATTAATATGTGTGTTGATTATGTAATTATAGTTGATACTTTTTATATATATTACTTAGAGTGGTAATATGTGAGAAAGTCTAATGTGCGAATAACGTTAATAAATATATATACGTTATTAAAGGGAGATGTAAATCATTATATTTTAAATGAAGATTTAATAATTGAAGAAATTATTTTGGGGAAATAATTTATAGAAAAGAAAGAGAAATAGATATTATATATTTCTAATAAAGGATATTAAATAGTTTCTAATGTTGAATTATTTTAATAAAAGAGGGAATGTTATTTTTGAATAATAATATTACCTTATATGTTTTGGTATGATGTAATAAGTGTGATTAATTAATATGATAAATACATTAAAATATATTTGCTATATATAAATAAATTGATGGAAACAAATTATAGAAAATAAACTTATTACCTATTTTCTATATATAATGTACATGTGTCGTACATATAGTTATTTATTATATTAAGAAAATTGTCTTGAGACAATAAGTAAATTATTTTCTAATAAAGAATGTCTTTATTTGGAGAAAACGTAATATTTTATGTTATGGCTAAATACAAAATTTCTAATGTATTTTCAAGGGAGTTTAATTAATGAAAGGAAACTAAGTTATTTTAATATATTAAATAACTTAAGTTATTATTTGATCGTGAATATTATTATTTGAATAATTAATAGAGTATATATATTAATTACTATAAGTGTAAAGGTCGTACTTACTATAAGTAAAAATATTTGAGGTAGTTTAGCATTTAAATGCTTGAGTCACACAAACATTATATATATTACGTGTGGTGGTAGTGATAATAAGCTCGATGTAAGCTTGTGTGAAATGCCTTGTGTGGCACGATAATAGATCCGACGATTAATTAATTCAATGACGGAAGAATTATTAATTAAACAATTAGTCTATATTAATTGTTATTATAATAATATGTTGATTTATTATTATAACTAGTGATAGTTTAATAATAAGAAAATTGATTATACATATAATCGAAATTGTATTGCTGAGGTATGAGATATATTGTCTTATAATATTAATTATTGTTATGGACAATATACTAGTATCTAGTAATTATTTGATAATATGTTGATTAATGAGTAAATAATTTATAAATATAATAAGATTTATATTTATAAGATAAATGTTAATTAATTGTTATAGAGATTAATAATTTCATTGATTTACGAGGAAGGGGTATTATTATTAATTAATTGATAAGATAAGTAATTTATTAATTCCTATGTGCAAACATGTGATATTAAAAATATAACATATAGTAGTTACACATATGTTATATAAAGTGTAGTGCAACATTAATGTGACTATATTATATATATATATAAACTATATAGTATGATTGGTTTCATTAAGAGAGTTCCACAATAATATTGCTTATGTGACTAAATAGTGGTGGGTAGACCTTGAGATATACCATATTACCATATACCAATATCAATAAACAATTGTTATTTGATAATAATTTTAATAGTTATTATAATTGAAATAATAACCATTTTATAATGAGTAATACCCAATTGAATTATATTTGGTGATAATGTACATGGATTATATGTTGGTGTATATACCTATTTGTTACATTGTATTTAGAAGGGACATTGTGACTTAAAAATATACTATGTGAACATACATTATAGTATATATATTATGTGTATGGATGTATTAACCTAAGTGTTATATTACCTTTACAATGCTGAGAATTGCTTGTCCCTAGTTTTGTGAGAGCCCCTCTCATCTCCTCTTCACTTGCACAAACTTCAAGCTAGTCTATTCCTATAACCATAAAACTCAGCAAACATTCATAGCAATGATGAGCAAGGGAGTGGGTTTCATGATTCAATTCAACTACTATCTACCAACTCCCTCTTAACTACCATGCAATTCTCATTCCCGTTGGTTTAAATTAGGGAGCAAAGTTATGGACTGTGTATTAGAATTTCTATAAATGCAGCCTCTCTTCTTCTCTTTTCTAATTGCTGAGATTCTTTGTAGAGCTAGTATAAGTTTTTGTAACTGAGAATTTAGAGAGTGTATAGCATGTTGGTGAAGAGTCTGATAATTGAGAATGAGTACATTGAAGGAGTATTCATTTGAGCTTTAACAGAGGTATAATTACCTTGTGTTCTTCATTTTTTATTCTCTGTAACTTTCCAAAGTTCTTGATTTTGTTGAATTGGATGTTAATTGAATTGAGAGACACTTGTTATGAGTAATACAAGCTTATAGATATGTTAGAATTATAATAAAGCATGTTTAGATTCGATTTGGCTGAGAAATTGTGAGTTGGGTTTGCAGTTCTGCCGATTCAGGCTGTCTCTGCCCCTGGCCGGAGCCCTGCACAGCTGCGCCAGTTTTACACTAGGCCAGCGGCGCAGCTGCGCCGGTACCAGAATTGTGTTTTGTTGGCCAAGGCCCTGCGCAGCTGCGCCAGTTTTGAACTGGGGAGCTGCGCAGCTGCACCGGTTCCAGATTCTGGAATTTTGTTTTCTATTGCAGTCTGTTTATTCTAGCTTGGTTGTTACCACTTAGAGCAAGCATGTGGACATAAACAACATACATACTTTGATACAACATGCATGATTTTAACAATGTTATAATGTATATCATGAAATGGAAAGTGTATGTTTTAAGGAAAAACTTATAGTTTTAAAATGTAAATTTTAGTTTTAAATGTGAACTTTGGCATATGTATAACATATGTACATTCTGATTTTGGAAGCATGCTCGTATGGTTTATATTGACATGAAATACGTAATTTAAGTGTTAATCGTACACTAGCATACATGAGTGAAGGATCCAAGAGGTTTTCAAGAAAAACTTAAAGACTTTTTGAAATAAACTTTACCAAGACTTATGTCTTTTAGATTCTGACCATGTGAGAACATTTATGTGGTTTAGATATGTGTTTCGAGTGCACATGAGTTATATGTTGAGATGCCTTGCATGTACTAAGTTGACTTAGGGCAATTTTCAAAGAAAACTTGGACGTTTTGGAAGAACTAAAGTACATGAACATGATAGGATAACATTCAGATATTCTGGACACATATGATAATGTCTTTAGCATCATTTAGATTGGCCTACATGTGTTCATACTATGATAGAAATCATGAAAGTTAGTAAGCATAAATGTGACATGATTTAAAGCAATTATCGATACTAGTTATGCGTATATAATAAAAGTAATTGTGAGCATGTGTCTTAACATTATTTGACCCCTCACATGTATACATGATGAACCTAGTGGCCTTGCATGACTAAGTTTAAATGTAATGGTTATATAAAACTCGGGAATTATAAATTCTATAAGAAATGTAAGAGTAATATAGATTATGTATCTATGAGTGTTAAATATATGTCAAATACCTTTAGTTAAGTGTATAATACATGTATATGAAGGATGATAGTAAGTACGTATGGTTAAAGTATACTTATACCTACATAGTTATTCTAAGAATACGATAGGAAAGTGAAACGAAGGTTCTAAGAACCAAGATAGAAAATAATGTAATACTTATTATTATATTGAGAAGGTATGAATGTATGACTAATGGATATGAATCCATGATTATATAACTGTGTAGGATTACACGAAGCGCTAATATCTTAAGCAGTTAAGTCGTAGTTGTTAAACTACGAATCAGGCAAGTCTTTCAGTTCCTATTTGATATATGAATTCAATAACTGTTAGTTGAATTATATTATGCTGTGATAATGTGAACTTATATATGAACTGTATATGAGATATAAATGAGATTGAAAGTTGATCTTTGATGATATACTTGTTATGTGAAAAGTAATATGCGTAGTAAATATATATTGTTTATAAATGCATGAACTGAGTATGATGTTATATGCTATGTGATGCATGAGAACTGTTAGAATTGCTGAGCTGTCGAGCTCACTCTTGCAAATAACCACTTTTGCAGGTTAAGGACTTACGATAAAAACTTCGTGCTTCTTGATTGATAAAGATAGATAGTATCGCAATGAAGAATATTGTTTAGATTATTACTCGAACTATGTTTAGGTTCTAGTCGTTGTACTTGATATTTGTTTACAAGGTTTAATGCTTGTCGTACTGTAAAGATGTATTAGATAATACATAGAGGATATTAAGTTAAGATATATGCGATTATACATAAATTTGAATAGAGTGAATCATGATATAGTTTGATTCAGGAAAATGTAATGGATTTAAGTTATGGAATCAATAAAAGATTTTGTTCAAGGAAGACTGAAAAAGTTTAAGTTATTCCGCATTTTAGTAACATCGGACATGATGTATAGACAGGAACGGTATATGACCGGGATTTAAAACTTGTAAAGGTTTGGAGTCTTTATACAAGATCTTGGATATAAATAGAATTTATATTCTAAATTGTAATAAACAAAGTTGTATTCTTTTACTAATGATTAAAAGATGTAATAGTTTGACGATAGTAGTATCGTGACTGCACCGGATCCGAGGTAATAGAAGGGACCCGAATTTGGGGGCATGACAAGCCTTGTTGAAGAAGTACAGTGTTTTTCACAGGATATCGACATCCTATCATCTGCAAAGCAATGGCCAAGCAGAGGTATCCAACCGAGAGATCAAATCCATTTTGGAAAAAGTAGTCAACCCAAACAGGAAGGATTAGAGTCTTAGATTAGATGATGCACTATGGGCATATAGGACGGTATACAAAACTCCGATTGGTATGTCACCTTATAGGCTGGTGTTCAGAAAACCATGCCACCTACCGGTAGAGCTAGTGCATAAAGCTTTCTGGGCGATCAAACAGTGCAACATGAATGTGGATCAAGCTGGCGTCCATAAGAAGTTACAGTTACAAGAACTCAAGGAGTTGCGTAATGAAGCATATGAGAGTTCTAAATTGTATAAGACGAAGACAAAATCTTTCCAGGATAAGAAAATTTTGAGGAAGAATTTCACTGTAGGACAAAAAGTTCTACTTTTTAATTCTCGACTAAAATTATTTTCTGGTAAGTTGCGTTCTCGTTGGGAAGGTCCATTTATTGTTATTGATGTGTTTCCCCATGGTGCTATAGATATACAAAATCCAAAGACAGGAAATATATTCAAGGTGAACGACAATAGGTTGAAGCCATTTTTGGAGGACATTCAGGTGGACGAGGTTGAAATAATGACTTTAATGGAGCTGGTTTCAGGATAGCTGAATGAATTCCAGTCAAGCTAACGACGTTAAACAAGGACAACTATGTAGGAGGCAACCTATAAGTTTTATATACGATTTGAGTAATTATATTAGTTTCATTAGTTCATTAATATTTAACATTTTAGGATACTGATAGATGATCTATAATTGTGCAGGAAAGTAGAAGCAAGTAAATGAGAAAGTCTTAAGGGAGGTGCGAACCATGCAACCATAGACACTGGGCGTAGGCATCATGTAGAAGGTGGCACACAATTCAACCAGGGAACCGCTGAGCGAGCCCAATAAGGCGCGGACCGCGCGCGGTATGCAGCAACTTTTGGCCAATTCACCACAGGAACGCGCTGACCGTGCCATACGGATGAATAGTCTAAAGTTGGAATAAGTCGGTTCATGCACCCATACACCACTCACCCTTTCCGTTTCTCCTTCAACTTCCTAAATCCCTTCTCCTATTCTGTTTCTACCCTAAATCTCCACTTGCTCTCCTACTTAATCTCTACAAACACAACACCCATTGTCGTTACACATCAAATTCTTCATCTTTTCCCAATTCTCTCTCCTCAATTCATGGATTAAAAACCTATACCCTCTAAACTCCTAAATCCACATACAATCTCCTCAAAACCCCTCAATAATCCAAAATCAACACACGCTCTTTATATCCATCCCATCTTCACAAAGGGTAAGGATAACCAACAAGGATTCAAAGTCTCAAAAGGTAACAAATTGGTTTGCTTTTACTTATTAAAATTCATATCATAGTTAATTTTGTTAGTTTTTTCTTGCTACAACAATGATTGGGATACCTTGGGTAACTTAAGACCCAAGGCTTTTAGTAATAATTTGTGGTTTAGATTATGATAGTAAGGAAGTTAGTTTTGGGGGAAAAAGAAAGGTGCGAGCCAAGTGTTCGACAAATTGTGCCAGTCAACAATTTGGTGCAAATTTCCAATCATGACATCAAAACGGCCTAAAATGTCATCCTCTGGTGCTCGGCCAACTTTTGACCCATCAAAGTTCGTGAGCAATGCGGCGACGACTCAATCCAACGCCGTGATCGCCAAAAAGACTCTTGTTCCGGAATAGGGGTTGACACCCGATGCTAACTTGTATGGTGACATGGCTTTGATGATCGTCGAAAGGCAATGGTTTCAGTTGGTGGAACAACCACGACCCGCAGTGCTCAACATTGTAAAGGAGTTCTATGCCAACGCCATAGAGCATGAAGGGCGGGTTGTGCAAGTTAGTGGAAAATCAGTTTTATTCCACCACACAACAGTCAATGCACACTTTAGGTTGGAAACACCAATGGGGGACCGCTACGGAGACAACCGCCCAAGCTTGGACGAGATTATTGCTTGCCTATGCAAGCCCGGTACACAGTGGGTAACCAAGCCTGGGACGGACATAAAAGTCATGTTCCCACATTCGGAGTTGAGCAAATATGGAAAAGCATGGTATGCCTTCATTTATGCTAGGTTAATGCCTACACACCATCAGTCTGATGTCACGACAGATAGGGCACGTCCTTCTACGGGATCGTACATCATTGGTATGAAAGGCCAAATGTCGTGGAAATCTCTTACGTAGATGTCAGCATGTGTATCCAACAGTCCATTGATAGGGCATTGCATGGTGGCACTATAACGCCCGAGAAAATTGAGCGTTTATGTAAATGATATTTTATTTGATTTATTGAATAAAATTTAGATTATTTGCTTATTAAACTGAGTAAGTTAATTGTATGTCATTTTATGAACTAGAGAATGCAGAAATGAGTGGGATTCTGGCTACGTACTTGGAATAAATGATATGAATTTATAAGACCAAAATAAAAGGTTTCCGAGAATAAAAATATTATGGGAAAAGATGAAATAGACACTATTCAACCCTAAGGGTTAGGGTTTGACCCTATGCCATTCTGAGAGTTCGGAATGTCAGAATGACGTTCTGTCGAAAGATTTGACGGTAATATAGCGTGAAAAGTTAAGTTAGCTAAGAAAAGTTTTCTCAGGAGGAAAAGTACGGGAATCACTATTCATCCATTTTTGCTTGGGAATTTAATTTGAAATTTTGAGAAACGCGTAATAATAGGATTTCAATACGAGATGGAATATGTAATAATATTTCATTTATAACTCACAAAGTTTTCGCGTAGGGACTTAAAATCCTAACGGTTAAGGAAAGTGATCTAATGAAATAATTGTTTACGTGTAATAATAAATGATTACTGTATAAAAAAAATACGTGTATAATACGAGGTATTATACAAGAATAATACGGAGAGAGTACGAGAATTATATAACGTACAATACAAATTTTTATACAGAGTAAATACGTTAAAATGTATTGAATTGGAATTAAAAGTAAATAAGTTTGACCCGTGGGTGGAACCATTGGATAAACGGGTGGTTTTAACCCATGGTTCAACCCACAACCCATGTTGGACGTGGGGGAACAAGGCCACATGGGAGCATGTGGGAGAGCACAAGGGGAGACATGGTTGACCATGTGCTAGCACATGGGCCTTAACTTGGTGGGAAAGAAAGAAGAGGAGGTGGGAATAGTAGAGGAGGTTGGGCCTAAATTACCATCCTACCCTAAGCATTGCCAACTCTATAAATAGAAAGCCTTGTCTTCATATTTTGGTTATTTGAGAAATCCTAACATCTAGAGAGAGAGATAAGAAGAGAAGCTAGCTTGTGTTTGTGAAGAAATTTCATCAACCAAGGGGATTAAGAAAGCTTTGAGTATTCATAGTCATTCCACCAAGAACCTTAAAGGTATTCCTATAAGGAACAATACGTAAAACTTTATTTTCTTTCAATATTAGTGTTGATAGAGAAGTGTTGGAGAAATCTTGAACCCTAAGAAGTTATAAGGATGGCTTAATAGTGAACTAAGAACCTTAACAAGCCATGCATGATGGAAGACTAAAAATTGATTAGGTACTAATAATGGACTTAATGAATTCATAAAAAATGGACTAATGAACATGTGAAACCATGAAAAACTTAAATGATTAAAATTAGTAATAATCAACCATGGGATTGATTCCAAGTGGTTTGGAGTAATAATAATGAAGAACGAAGATTCGACAAAAGGTACGTGATTAGACGATAATCGTCGTCAACGTAAATTTCTCGGATTAAAAGTCAAAAGTCGTCGTGAGCATCAAAAATGATGGTTTTCAATTGCAACACGTGAATTTAGGTAAATAAGACTTGTGAGGGAAAGAACGGATTGATTCCGACGTAAAACAAAGATTTGAGCGTCGAACGTTCACGAACGTTTAACGAAAATGTAAAAATGGACTAATCGGCCAATTTCTCGTCGACAGATTCAGAAATGAATTCTAACTTGATAGGATGGTAGAGCATGCCGTTTATGAACTTTTAGCTTTGGAACGAACCAATTCCGAGTTATAACGATCAAGTTACGGACTCCGGAATTTAAGAATTTTCAAAGACTCTAAGTTGCAGAGCTAGCGCCGCAGCGCCAGCCAATAGGCTTAAGCTGGCGCCGGAGCGCCACACCCAGGAGAAAGCTCTGGAGAGTAGCGCTGTAGCGCCACTCCAATGGCAAAATCTGGCGCCGCAGCGCCAGCATGTCAGAAAATTCTAACAGTGTTAGTAATTACTTAACCTTTTGCATATCATTAAGGGGCTAGTAAGTGATGAATATACACTCTTTAAACAACATGTTTAACCAAGGGTGATGAAGATTAAATGTTAAATAAACGTAATTAAACTTAAGTTTTGGACGTTAAGCAAAACTAAGTTAAGGAAGAAGTTAAATACTCGTTTAATCATCATGCCTAGTGATGATTAAGAAGAGTTGGTTTATAACATATGATGTTAATAAACCGTAATGAACATTAAATAACTTAAATGAATGTTATTAATTTAACATTTCGATTAAGTTATACAAGAAGGAGAAGTTAGGCTATACTCGGTATATCGATGATGAATTCTCATAGGAATGCTTTGTGTTATGCTTTGTAGACGTTGTAAAGACTGAATAGACTACATGTAAAGGTTTAGAAGATGCAAAGGAAAGTTTTATAACTTCGTTCATACTTTACTATGAATGCAAGTTTTCTAAACTCTTGTCTATACATTATGGTTGGACAAGAGGTCATTGTGCATAATTGCTTATGCATGAACTGTTATTGAATAGTCGATGCCATTTGATTCGGCTAGACTGAGATTTAGCATATTTTGGTGGGTTTTTCCACAAATCTTTCCAAAATATATATAATGTTGTGATCCTATGCCAACTGCTTAGTACGGATTCTCAGGTGAACCTGAGTATGAATAAAATAAAGGTTTTAAACGTCGTTAATTCGACAGGCATGTGAGGTTGCCACCAATTAAATATAAACACGTTTAATGTATGAGTGTTGATCAACATAGAGTACTACAGGCTGATCACCTGGATGTGCTCGTAAGCTATATCGAACTTACGGCCTTCGTGCCGAGTTGTTCCTTTCATGAATGAGAACTAAAATATGGTTCATGGTCGTTGACCAAGATGGATTCCGAAGAGGCTATAAAGTCCTTGGAAATGGTTTTAAAGGAATAAAAATGATATTTTGATTATTCTTAAGTACTTCATAACTATTGTACAGTAATTAAAGACCAAGGAATATGATTCTTGATTTTGTAGTTTCAAGATATAATGTTTAACTTGTTGAGCTGTTTATGCTCATTCTTGCTTAAAACTAAATGATTTCAGCTAAGAACGAACGGACCGAAGCATCCAATAAAGACAAAAGCAAGTCCAAGCTGGACAAGTAGTGACCTTTGTAATAGTATAGTATTAGTATTGTATTTACTGATATTATAACACAGAACAATTTATTGGTTACGAACACTTGGGAAGGAATTTAATAGAATGTAATAATTAGTAAACTCATGCATTGATATTGATGTCCTCTATTGAATGTATGAGTAGATTGTAGCACCGTGTAGTACCATGTCCTGTGTTTGAAGGTACCCGGATTTGGGGGCGTCACAGGCACAACAGGCGACCTAATACACAGATTTCTGATCACCGACTTATGCCAAAAGGTCGGAGTGTAGTGGGATGCGTCGGAGCCTGTTCAGCCGCCCACGAGGGCCATTGATCACAAGAACATCATAACCTACAGAGAATGGTCGGGCGCAACGTCACATCCTCGGGGCAAGGGTTACATCATGACACCAGTTTCCACAACGCCCTCACCACCGCCAGCCACAGATGAAGTAGGACCATCTACGACGTCAACAACAAGGAGTCAAAAGCAGATGCTCCGGCTTGCCCAACGCCAAAACCAAATGCATGCGTACATTATCGCATTCAGCACGTTGGCGGATGCGTTCTCCCGTATCAATCCAAATGCACCAGTCTAGCTTCCAACTCATACTATTCTGCTTGCTTACCCCCCTTCGGATGATGAAGGATCTCAAGACGAGCATTGACTCATCTCGCAGGGAAGTCCTCGTGCTTAAATTCTTTATATACACGTAATGAGGACATTACAAAAAATAAGTTTGGGGGGTAATTTAAATTATTTAGTATCATGTTTAGGTACTTACTTTATAGTATTATATCTGCATATATATATATAAATAATTTTGCATTCATGTAGGAATTGTGTTAGTTTGCATAGAGATTGAACGATTAAGCCTTGTTAGTTATGATGAAAGCCAATGAGGAATTTGATTTATGGCTTGCATGCCTAAATTGACTATCATGTGTTGACTAATTTTGACCATATGAACTTCATAACATGAGTTTTATATTTTCTAAAATCAGGTACACCAACTGATTTTCAATGATAACGGAGACAGATGTAAGAAAAAATATGGGCATGTATTCATTTGATCACAGATTAAAATTAAACAGTGGCTTACACATAAGTTTGGGGGAATTGTGGCTCAAAAGAAAAGAAAAGAAAATTCAGAAAAAGGAAAAAAATATATAGTGTTGAAAAAAATTTGACTTAGTTCAATTTCGTGGTCTTTGTTACTCGGACAAGTAAACCCTAGGGGATGTCTTGACACCTAGAGCCCTAAAGCCTTCGGGTTTGGGAGTCGTTGGCCGAAAGTCCGTTACATGGGTAGCATTAAAAATCCTACGAAAATTGAACATTGCACAAGTCAAACTTGAGAAATAATTAGTGAGATGGAGCATTAAAATGCACTCACTTAGTATAAAGAGCGTGTTTCAAAATGTTGATTTCCGTCGTATTTATGTGTATGTGATGATTAAAGTACAAGTCTGATTTTAGATATTTTACATGTGTATGAATTTATCTAAGTTATTCGTTGTTATTGTTGGCATCATGTTGGACACACACACAGAGAAACATACAAATCTAATATTTCTGAGGTGAGGATGTGAGAAGTTAAGGTAACGCATGATGTGATATTGATGTCATAATAGTTGTTGATCTTTGAGGCATATGATTCGTCTAACTAACTTGGTTATTATTTGATCTCTGTAGTTGCATTCATTTTAGTTTAGTATTAGTATCATTGTGTTTGGTTGAGGACAATCAATGGTTCAAGTTTGGGGGAATTTGATGAGTAGTTTGAAAACCTATGATTTAATCTCATTTTAGCTTGTCATATTGTATGTTTTTAAGTATTGTTCATATTACTTTTGGTGTTTTGTGTTTATAGTGCAGGTATGAAGGTTGGAGTTGGATTCGTGTGAAACAGGATGAAGTATGGACAGATCTGATGGAGAAGTGCTGACCGCTCCCTGGCTATGGTAATTGAGGCGCTGACCGAGCGTAAGGAGGAAGAGATTCTGCATAAGGAGCGCTGACAGCGCAACCGAAAGAGGGATTGAAGCGCTGACCGCGCTGGATCGAGACCAAGTTCCTGGATATCAAGCGTGGATCGCGAGGCTGTGAGAAGAGACCAAGCGCTGACCGCGTGTGTCTAACGGGATTTATCTGATTTAGTTACTTAAAAATACAAAGTTTATTAGAAAAGGGATTGCAGACTTGCCTTATTATACTAGGGTTTTGATAGACTATTTGTATGAGTTGTTTTCTTAGGTTTTAATCATCTTGGATCTTATATTACATCTCTCATCTTGGAACTAGAAGGAGGCTATTGATTCATCAAAGCATGTCAGGCTAAGTTCTTTATTCAATTCTAAAGGGATGTTGAACCTTATTATCAATTAATGGTTTGATTAAGTTTATATTATTTATTCTTTCATATTGAGATTTATTCTGCTGATTTACATAAACTTTCATGTATGTTTTTTAATTGACTAATTTGGTTTCTGCAAGATTAAATTAGTAAATTGATATCATCTACTAGATTAAGATATATATTAAGCAAACGATGTATGTCTAATCATAAGTAGCAATTAATGATATTTGATTATGGTCAAGCTTTTGAATATTGTTCAGGTTTTCAGAAGACAAGTTAAATAATTCCTGATTGTGTAATTATTGCTTGGAATAATCTAATTCTCATTCTTCATGTTTCTGTCATATTAAATCTAGACTGATAGTTCTAGGTTGTATGATAGTTAGGATCTTTTGTTGGCGATCGTCGCATTAGATTTATACTTAAGGAGAGTTTCGAGTAATTTGTGATCGTGGTTATCTAGGGTTATTAATCTCATTGAAAGGGTAAATAGTGTAATCACTTGGTTAATCCATAATTGTGAAAAGGGGATACTGAACTGAAGAATTGAAGCTTTTTACTCATTAATATTTTCTTTAAATTCACTTTCGTTAGTTAAACTATTCAAACTAAAAACCCCCAATTAATTGGAAATACTTGGATAAATATTAAACACAATACTTTCTGTGGGATCGATCCTTGCTTATTACTCTACTATTTCTTGAGTTAGTGGAATTGAAGTAAGGTAAATTTTGTAGTGCTAGATGACAGCTACCAACATTGAACAAAATGTGCCAAAAGCTTTATGGCTTGGGCCGTCAGGATTAGTATGATCTTGTAAATGAGGCATTTGAAGTTTAAAGTTTATGAAATTGAATGCTTGTATTCAATGCGCTTTTATCTTATTACTAAAGATCTTGAAAGGGAGTATGAAAAATGAATTTTTTCCTAAGGAAATCGACATTTTCATTTGACAAGTTATGAGATCGCAAGAAAAATTTTAAGCGTCCATGGACATTTTTCATGGGTAGGATCAAATTCAAACGACTCATCTCCCTTCATCAGAGACACCTCATCTTCGCTCTAGACACTACTCCACAAAATTAAACATCATATGACATGTGCATTTATGAGAGACGCAACCCTTAGCAGGAGTTTCTCTTCTATGACTTTAGATGATCTCGTTTTTTCTCTTGCAAAATTTTCTGCTTCCCTCGCTTAACTTTTTCTCATTTTCTTAGGCTATTTAGGGTTACCCCTGTAACGAGTTTTGAACCAATGACTGTAACACCCCCGAATTCAGGTCCTCTGACCCCGGTCCGGTCGTCACGAAACAATACTAAACATCCACCTCTAAAGAACATACGATAACTAAAGTGCGGAATATAATAAACGTACGTCGTTCATTGTTACTAGTCCCAAGATTCGATAACCTTAATACAAACATACAAACATACCCTAGAATAGTTATTAGGGTTTATATTACATAACAGTAATTTAATTAAACATAAAGATAAAGTCTGCTCCTTGCAAACTAATCCTACATCTTCCCTTTACCCTTGTGCTTCCCTGAAGTCTCGGGCTTAACTGCAATATAAGTTATGATATAGCAACAGTGAACAACAAGTTTGCTCAGCAAGTTTAAATGCAACAATAAAGGATATATCATGATGAAAAGAATATATCTGACAATGAATTCAACAATATGAATATCGAAAGCAGAATAATAATTGCTTTTAGAATAACTGATAGTCAAGTAGACTTTTGAACTATAAAACTCCAACGGAACCAATAGCTGATTGACCCTTTGGTTACTGGCTACAGAATAAGTACTTGAGGGG
The DNA here is from genome assembly GCA_020205555.1 of Panax stipuleanatus. Lineage (NCBI taxonomy): Eukaryota > Viridiplantae > Streptophyta > Magnoliopsida > Apiales > Araliaceae > Panax > Panax stipuleanatus. The sequence goes on from CM035125.1 coordinate 40,405,761, forward strand.
ATCAGCCTCGCGTACGCCATGTATATGCATAACATTCAACTCTACAGTTTGTATCTTTATACTAGATACCTGGGGTACTCCCCTATATATATAAGGGGTGTTCTTTCAGTCGAAGAATCATTACCATCAATTGGTTTGGATAGCTTTTATAAAATTTTATACAATTGTCTAACCGAACAAGGGTTCAGACTCTATTTGACATAGTTCAAGAATTGTAGAACTTTAAATAATGTACAAGTCCAAGACTGTACGAACTCAAGTGCACCAAGTGAGAATAACAATAATATCGATGTGGAATAATTGTAAAGTAATTAAACCACCTAATAGCATGCTTGGAAATAAAGTTCAAGCTTTAAATAATTAACTGTCAATACGATAATAACCTGCTCAATACAATATGAGAAGGATAGGAACTTGCACAATAAGAATTAAAGAACTTGCACAACCAAAGAGTGAAGTTCGGAGACTTGCCTGATTGCTCAGCTACAATTAAGTTCTAGCTTTAATTAAATCTCGCTGAAATAACTTAACATTAATGAGTCGGTATTCCAATTAGCATTTATAAACTAATATAAGTCTATACTTATAATAATCCACTTATCGTATAAGTTTATAATATCACGTTAAATATCAAACATACCATTTATAGCATCATAATATGCTAACTGTTAAAATCAGACTTAAGCAAATTGTTCGGGCCTGAAAGTGTCCCGGCGTAACTCTAGCATGCAACTACTGACATTAAACCAATACACATGCTTATCAAGTTATAATTTCTTATTCGAAACTAGCATACTCTTTCTATATTCAATTCGAAGTCATGTTTTCATGCCGGCAAATATTCACATACTTTAAGCTATACACGTTCATGCTTCAAAATCGGTTACTAAAATCATGTTATCACATAACAAAGCTAAACAATATTTAATATGCATGCTCGAGTATACTACACATATATACTTTAATCACGTAGTCCATGCTTCAGAAATTCATTTCTTATGAATACGTGCATATGCGAAATTCACGCTTTGACCAAACGAGGTCTATGTTAATATGCTTATAGGTATAATAAACTTTAATACACATGCTCGCATGATCATAATATCATTTTCATGGTAATCGACACTATTTAGTTTTCTCCTTCTAAGTTTTCACATCGAAAATCACATTAAGTCAACAAGATATCATAACACATGTTAAGTGCATTGTAGTCATGACTCACATGTATTAGAATGCATATCTAAACCACATGAAAGTTCTCATATGGTCAGAAATCACAAGCCAAAGTCCTTGGTCAAGTTTCTTTTCAAAGTTCATAAGTTTCTTATTTCAAAATCGTCCGAATCTTGCAATCACGTATGCTAGTGTGTGAACACACTTTAGACTCGCATTTCATGTCAATATAAACTATACTATCATGTTCATAAAATCAGAATGTCCATGTGATACGTTCATAACAAGGTTCACTTTTGAAATTACAAGTTTCCCTTTTTAAAACATATGGTCACGGCATATACGTGTAGCATCAACGATTACATACTTATATCATGTCATTGTACTAATATCTAAATTTAAATCATGTTCACAAGCTTGTTTCAATGGTATATCACATGTTAGTATGTCATAGTACTTAATAGAAAATAGAATTTGGAAGCTGGTACTGGCGCAGCTGCGCTGCTGGCCAGTACATAACTGTCGCAGCTGCGCAGGCTGTTGGCCAGTGACAATAGCTGCCCAGCAACGGCAGAACTTAGCCCAACTCAGAAATTTTTCTACGAAAATTGATTCTAATATAACACATTGTAATTCGAACATGCTTAACATCTTGTATAACACTAAACAACATATTCCAAATCAATTATCAACAATTACATGCTTAATTCCAAGAATCAAAGATTAAGAATTTTATAGAAATTGAAATAAAGTTATACCTCTGTAAATGAACTTGTAGCTAACAAAATCTATAATGTTACTATGATACTCACAATGTTACTATAATACTCCTTCCTAACTCAATTGAAATCCTCAACAAATGAAATGAGGAGAAGGGGAGCTATATTTATAGATAAATATTTACACAGACTTTGCAATTCTCCATTAGATTAAACCAAAGGAATTAGTGTTTGTGCAATGGTTAAGGATTGGTGGTTGAGTAGTTGGTGAGTTCATCATGAACTCCACATCTCTTGAAATCATTAGCTAGCATTGATGAATTTGAGAAGAAGAGAGGCTAGTGTAATATACATGTGGGCATACACGTGAAGAGGAAATGGACTCTTATTTAGGGACAATGTAACTCAGCATTTGCTAACACACTAAGTTGTATACTATATATATACACATAGTATATACTTAAGTTATATGTATTTACTCCATATACATTTAAATGGGTGATACTATGTTATCTCAAATAGCAATTAATAATGAATAGGTACACAACATATAATCCATGCACATTTTCCTTAATACCGAATATAAAGCAATTGGGTATTATTATTACTCGTTATTATAATTATTATAATATAATTATAATAACTCAATAAAATCATTATAAATTAATAATTGATCTTATTATATGACAATAGGGTATACATGAATGTCCACATAGTGTCACATACCTTCAATTTATCTCATCTTACTATATAGTCCATACATGCAATATTCACCACGTTAATATGTTACATTGCATTATGTATAATATAGATAGCTGCCATATAGTAGAGGTTTATTATCGCATGCTTGTGTATAACAGTAAATCAAGTAAACATAATTACATATTATATTAATTGTTTCTTTGTTCATTAATATATTATTTCCAACAATAATAATTTCATACGTTATCGATTAATTACTCAATATTGAAATTAATCACTATGTTTAATTCATACCACTATATTCAAATAAGTTGAATATTTAATTATTAATAATCTCATCAATTCTCTGATATTAAATCCTTAAGGTCAATCCACTAATTTAAATAACTCATTAGTGACTTTCTTTAATCCTTTCACAAATTCTCACCATCACATAAGGTTTAAATAAGCTCGCAAAACTAACTCATAAAAATTAAATCACATATTTAATAAATATGGAGTTTAAAATTCACGGTTTTTACATCCCTCCCCCCTTATAAAAATTCCGTCCTCGGAATTGTAAAAAAATAAGATTACTCAAATAAAAACGGATAATTCGCTCTCATTTTCTCTTCTAGCGCCCATGTAGCCTCCTCGACTGCATGATTTCTCCAGAGAATCTTAACGGAATGAATGATCTTATTCCTCAGCTTCTATTCCTTCCTATCTAGTATCTGGACAGGAACTTCCTCGTATGACAAGTCTTTCTAGACTTAGATAGGTTCATAGGAGATAACGTGCTTGTAGTCTGGTTTATACGGCCGCAACACTGACACATGAAACACGTTGTGAATGTGCTCAAGTTTAAGAGGTAACGCCACCTCGTACGCCACTTCACCGACTCGCCTCAAAATCTCAAACGATCCTATAAACCTAGGGCTCAACTTGCCCTTTTTCCCAAAATGAATCTTCCCCTTCTAGGGAGATACTTTCAGAAAAGTATAGCTTCCTAATTCAAATTCTTTCTTCTTGCGATGTAAGTCTGCATACTTCTTCTGGCGATCTTGAGCTGCTACCAGTCGGGCTCTTATCACCTTAATAATCTCTACAGTCTACTGTACCAATTCTGGTCCCAACAGTCTACGTTCACCAACTTCGTCCCAACACAACGGTGTTCGACATTTTCTCCCATATAGCGCTTCGTACGGTGGCATTCCGATACTAGCGTGATAACTATTGTTGTAAGCAAACTCTACTAATGGAAGGTGATCCTCCCAGCTACCCTTGAATTCCATTACACAAGCTCGGAGCATGTCTTCAAGTGTTTGAATTATTCTTTCACTTTGCCCATCGGTCTGCGGATGTTACGTGGTACTCATTCGTAACTGTGTCCCCAATCTCTCTTGAAGACTCTTCCAAAAATTGGACGTAAATCGCGGATCTCTATCAGATACAATAGATACTGGCACCCCATGTCTCGAGATAATTTCCTTGACATATAATCTGGCTAGCTGGTCCAAACTATACTTAATCTTAATCCTCAAAAAGTGAGCTGACTACGTAAGACGATCTACAATTACCCATATGGCGTCGTGCCCTTTCTGCGTTGCCAGAAGTCCCACCACAAAGTCCATTGTAATGTGCTCCCACTTCCATTCTGGAATCTCTAACGGTTGTAGTAACCCGCTTGGTCATTGGTGCTCTGCCTTGACTCTCTGACAAGTTAAACACCTACTTACGCATTCTGCAACCTCTCTCTTCATGTTTGGCCACCAAAAGTTGTGACGCAAGTCTTGGTACATCTTCGTGCTTCCTGGGTGTATCGAGTATCTCGTACTGTGCGCTTCTTGCAAAATTTCTTCTCTCAGTTCCGGTACTAACGGTACCCAAATTCGTCCTTCAAACCTTAGCAGTCTAGTGCTATCAATCTTGAATTTCAAATCATCACCTTCAACAATCCGCTTCTTGATAATATTACAATCTTCGTCCTTCTCTTGTGCCTCCTTAACCTTATCTAATAAAGTCGGGCTCGCTGTCACTGTAAAAATTTTCTCGTTGTTCTCCATCGGATACTTAACCTCCAAGTCTAGTCGTTCGAAATCTTTCGCTAACTTTTCTTGAACGATTAACTTCGATAACTTCTCTCTGCCTTTTCTGCTCAAGGCATCTGCCACTACATTTGCTTTGCCTGGATGGTACAGAATCTCACAATCATAATCTTTGATCAATTCTAGCCATCAGCGCTGCCTCATATTTAATTCTTTCTACGTGAAGATATACTTCAGACTCTTCTGGTCCGTATATATCTCACACTTCTCACCATACAAATAATGCCTCCAAATTTTCAAGGCAAAAACTACTGCTGCTAATTCCAGGTCAAGAGTCGGATAACCCTTCTCATAATCTTTCAGCTGACGTGAAGCATACGTAATGACCCTACCGTGTTGCATCAGTACACAGCCAAGACCCTTGTGTGACGCATCTCTATACACTAAAAACCCTCCCGTGTTATCCGGTAAAGCTAACACAGGTGCTTGACTAAGCCTCTTCTTCAATTCTAGGAAACTCTTTTCACACTTCTCCGTCCAAACGAACTCAATTGTCTTTCTAGTAAGATTGGTCAACGGCGATGCTAATTTTGAAAAATCCTGGATGAATCTCCGATAGTATCCCGCTAATCCTAAGAAACTCCTGATTTCTGTTAGCGTCTTCGGCTGCTCCCAATTGATAACCGCTTCTACCTTTGCTGGATCCACCGAAATACCATTCTTGACGATAACGTGCCCCAAAAACTGCACTCTCTGCAACCAAAACTCACACTTGGAAAATTTTGCATACAGCTTCTCTCTCCTTAATGTCTCCAACACTATTCGAAGATGCTCGGCGTGCTCTTCCTCTGTCTCCGAATACACCAGAATGTCATCGATGAATACGACAACGAACTTATCCAAATACTGTTTGAACACTCTGTTCGTCAAGTCCATAAATGTTGTCGGCGTGTTCGTCAATCCGAATGACACTACCAAAAACTCAAAGTGTCCATACCGAGTTCTGAATGCCGTCTTTGGAATATCCTCCGGCCTCACCTTCAGTTAATGATAACCGGTCCTCAAGTCAATCTTTGAAAAGTACTTTTCCCCCTTCAACTGATCAAATAAATCGTCGATCCTAGGCAAAGGGTACTTGTTCTTAATGGTGACCTTGTTCAACTCTCGGTAGTCGATACAAAGTCTGAGCGATCCATCTTTCTTCTTCACAAATAAGACTGGCGCTCCCCACGGTGATTCACTGGGTCCCTTATCCAACAACTCTTGTAATTGAGCCATCAGTTCTTTTATCTCTACCAGTGCCATACGATACGGCGCTTCGTATACCGGTGTTGTCCCCGTTGCCAAATAATGACAAACTCAATTTCTCTATCTGGTGGCAATCCCGGAATCTCTTCTGGGAAGACATCGACGAATTCCCTTACAATAGGTATCTGCCCCAGTTCACCATCGACTCATCGAGTATCAACCACGTGAGCCAAATAACCTACACAACCCTTCCTAAGCAATCTCTATGCTTGCATCATCTTCAGACAATGAGATTGTCTCAGCGATTTACTACCATAAAATACCACCTTTGACTTATTCAGAGTCTTAAGGTGTATGCACTTCTTCTTACAGTCGATAACTGCTCCATGATTCGTTAACCAATCCTTTCCAAGGATTACATCGAACTCCCCCGAACGAATCGGTATCAAATCCACTCTGAGCTTAAATCCTCGCAATTCGGTATAACAGTTCCTATGAATGTATTCTACGGGAATAATTTCCTTGTTCGCTACTTTTACATTCATAGGGTGTTCTAATCTTTCTCGGGGTAAAGCTAATCGTTTAGCAAATTCTTCGAAAACAAAAGAGCAGGTAGCACCCGAATCAAATAACACATAAGCATCAATATCATTGATCGGGATGATACCTGACACCACCTCTTTAGACTCCACCGCATCCTGAACGGTCATGTTGAACGTTCGTGCCATTGGTCTGTTGGCTTGACTGGCTGGCACTCCGATGCTCAGTCCGTTGTTGTTGTTGTTGTTGTTACGATTGTCGCTAGCTGCATCGCTCTTTCTCTTCGGGAAGTCCTTAATTTGATGGTCTAGGGCTCCACACGAGAAACACCCTCCTTTCTACTTATTCGAACACTGAGGAGCCATGTGCCCCGCTTGTCCACAACGGTAACATACACTCTTTCCCTTCATGCACTCCCCCGAGTGATTCCTCCCACAGTTGTTGCACTTTACACTTTTCTTGGCCTCTCCCCCGGACTTGTTACCCCTAGAGGATTGGCTCTCCGTCCATTTACGCTTGTTGGGGTTTCTGCCTCCGCTACTTCCCCCTTTCAGTCCTTCATGTCCGGTCTTTTTTTCTTGTTTAAATCGAGCAATGGCTTCATTGCCTCCTTCGGCAATGGTAGCCCTTTCCAGTAGATCTGAGTAAGTCTTAATCTTCAATATCGCGACTGCTTTCTGCACCCATGGTTTTAGTCCTAATTCGAACCTTCTTGCCTTCCTGGCTTCCGTGTCCACTTGATGTGAAGCGAATCGGGCCAACTCGTTAAATCTTATCGCGTACTCTGCGACAGACATACTACCTTGCTTCAACTCCAGAAACTTAACTTCCATATCCTGTTGCGTATTCTCCGAGAAGTAATTCTCGAGAAATAGCTCCTTAAATTTATCCCAAGGAATAACTACTTCGCCTGCTCATCCCTTATTGGCCTTCCACAAATAGTTAGCCTCGCCCTTCATCATGAAAGTGTCAAAACTCATCTTCTGTGCTTCGGCCACTCGTGCGACCTCAAACACTTTCTCTATCTATTCTATCCAGGTTTGGGCTTCGATTAGGTCTAAGGTTCCTCAAAATTTCGGAGGTCCTACCAACTTAAAATCCTTAAAGCTTGCCAAGTGATGTCCTGACTGCCCTGCTGCTGGCTGGGGTCTATTCTACATTTCCTTAGTTAACAATTTAACGAAGTTTTGCATATGGTCGACATTTTCCCCTCCGCTATTATTAACGGATCCTTCCTCCCTCTGGTTTTGCGGTAGTCTCCTAGGCGGCATGATCATGAGGAAAGGAAGAAAACATTAGACTTTATGTGATATGTTATTTATGTTAGCATTAAGAAGTTTAGGATGTCTATCAATCATAGCTGATTTAAATAAACAACTTTAGTATCACAATAAGACTCGATGGATAACCTCAACCCATCACTTACATACTCTACTTGAGTTTTCTACTAAGGTTATAACTTAGGTTTCGCATTCCTATCATTTATAACCTAAAGTTCTGATACCAACCTTTGACACCCACGAATCCAGGTCCTCTGACCCCAGGCCGGTCATCACAAAACTATACTAAACATCCACCTCTAAATAACATACAATAACTAAAGTGCGGAATATAATAAACGTACGTTGTTCATTCAAAAGGTGTTACTAGTCCCAAGATTCGATAACCTTAATACAAACATACAAACATACCCTAGAATAGTTATTAGGGTTATATTACATAACAATAATTTAATTACACATAAAGATAAAGTCTGCTCCTTGCAAACTAATCCTACATCTTCCCTTTACCCTTATCCTTCCCTGAAGTCTCGGGATTAACTGCAATATAAGTCATGATATAACAAAAGTGAACAACAAGTTTGCTCAGCAAGTTTAAATACAACAATAAAGGATATATCATGATGAAAAGAATATATCTGACAATGAATTCAACAATATAAATATCGGAAGCAGAATAATAATTACTTTTAGAATAACTGATAGTCAAGTAGACTTTTGAACTATAAAACTCCAACAGAACCAATAGCTGATTGACCCTTTGGTTACTGGCTACAGAATAAGTACTTGAGGGGATCAGCCTCGCATACGCCATGTATATGCATAACATTCAACTCTGCAGTTTGTATCTTTATACTAGATACCTGGGGTACTCCCCTATATATATAAGGGGTGTTCTTTCAGTCGAAGAATCCTTACCATCAATTGGTTTGGATAGCTTTTATAAAATTTTATACAATTGTCTGACCGAACAAGGGTTCAGACTCTATTTGACATATTTCAAGAATTGTAGAACTTTAAATAATGTACAAGTCCAAGACTGTACGAACTCAAGTGCACCAAGTGCGAATAACAATAATATCGACGTGGAATAATTGTAAAGTAATTAAACCACCTAATAGCATGCTTAGAAATAAAGTTCAAGCTTTAAATAATTAATTGTCAATTCGATAGTAACCTACTCAATACAATATGAGATGGATAGGAACTTGCACAATAAGAATTAAAGAACTTGCACAACCAAAGAGTGAAGTTCGGAGACTTGCCTGATTGCTCAGCTACAATTAAGTTCTAGCTTTAATTAAATCTCGCTGAAATAACTTAACATTAATGAGTCGGTATTCCAATTAGCATTTATAAACTAATATAAGTCTATACTTATAATAATCCACTTATCGTAAAGTTTATAAAATCACGTTAAATATCAAACATACCATTTATAGCATCATAATATGCTAACTGTTAAAATCAGACTTAAGCAAATTGTTCGGGCCTGAAAGTGTCCCGGCGTAACTCTAGCATGCAACTACTGACATTAAACCAATACACATGCTTATCAAGTTATAATTTCTTATTCGAAACTAGCATACTCTTTCTATATTCAATTCGAAGTCATGTTTTCATGCCGGCAAATATTCACATACTTTAAGCTATACACGTTCATGCTTTAAAATCGGTTACTAAAATTATGTTATCACATAACAAGGCTAAACAATATTTAATATGCATGCTAGAGTATACTACACATATATACTTTAATCGCGTAGTTCATGCTTCAGAAATTCATTTCTTATGAATACGTGCATATGCGAAATTCACGCTTTGACCAAACGAGGTCTATGTTAATATGCTTATAGGTATAATGAATTTTAATACACATGCTCGCATGATCATAATATCATTTTCATGGTAATCGACGCTATTTAGTTTTCTCCTTCTAAGTTTTCACATCAAAAATCACATTAAGTCAACAAGATATCATAACACATGTTAAGTGCATTGTAGTCATGACTCACATGTATTAGAATGCATATCTAAACCACATGAAAGTTCTCATATGGTCAGAAATCACAAGACAAAGTCCTTGGTCAAGTTTTCTTTTCAAAGTTCATAAGTTTCTTATTTCAAAATCGTTCGAATCTTGCAATCACGTATGCTAGTGTGTGAACACACTTTATACTCGCATTTCATGTCAATATAAACTATACTATCATGTTTATAAAATCAGAATGTTCATGTGATACGTTCATGACAAGGTTCACTTTTGAAATTACAAGTTTCCCTTTTTAAAATATATGGTCATGGCATATACGTGTAGCATCACCGATTACATACTTATATCATGTCATTGTACTAATATCTAAATTTAAATCATGTTCACAAGCTTGTTTCAATGGTATATCACATGTTAGTATGTCACAGCACTTAACAGAAAACAGAATCTGGAAGCTGGTACTGGCAGCAGCTGCGCAGGCTGTTGGCCATGGACAATAGCTGCCCAGCAACGGCAGAACTTAGCCCAACTCAGAAATTTTTCTACGAAAATTGATTCTAACATAACACATTGCAATTCAAACATGCTTAACATCTTGTATAACACTAAACAACATATTCCAAATCAATTATCAACAATTACATGCTTAATTCCAAGAATCAAAGATTAAGAATTTTATAGAAATTGAAATAGAGTTATACCTCTGTAAATGAACTTGCAGCTAACAAAATCTATAATGTTACTATGATACTCACAATGTTACTATAATACTCCTTCCTAACTCAATTGAAATCCTCAGCAAATGAAATGAGAAGAAGGGGAGCTATATTTATAGATAAATATTTACACAGACTTTGCAATTCTCCATTAGATTAAACCAAAGGAATTAGTGTTTGTGCAATGGTTAAGGATTGGTGGTTGAGTAGTTGGTGAGTTCATCATGAACTCCACACCTCTTGAAATCATGAGCTAGCATTGATGAATTTGAGAAGAAGAGAGGCTAGTGTAACATAGCATGTGGGCATACACGTGAAGAGGAAATGGACTCTTATTTAGGGACAATGTAACTCAGCATTTGCTAACACACTAAGTTGTATACTATATATATACACATAGTATATACTTAAGTTATATGTATTTACTCCATATACATTTAAATGGGTGATACTATGTTATCTCAAATAGCAATTAATAATGAATAGGCACACAACATATAATCCATGCACATTTTCCATAATACCGAATATAAAGCAATTGGGTATTATTATTACTCGTTATTATAATCATTATAATATAATTATAATAACTCAATAAAATCATTATAAATTAATAATTGATCTTATTATATGACAATAGGGTATACATGAATGTCTACGTAGTGTCACATACCTTCAATTTGTCTCATCTTACTATATAGTCCATACATGCAATATTCACCACGTTAATATGTTACATTGCATTATGTATAATATAGATAGCTGCCATATAGTAGAGGTTTATTATCGCATGCTTGTGTATAACAGTAAATCAAGTAAACATAATTACATATTATATTCATTGTTTCTTTGTTCATTAATATATTATTTCCAACAATAATAATTTCATACGTTATCGATTAATTACTCAATATTGAAATTAATCACTATATTTAATTCATGCCACTATATTCAAATAAGTTGAATATTTAATTATTAATAATCTCATCAATTCTCTGATATTAAATCCTTAAGGTCAATCCACTAATTTAAATAACTCATTAGTGAGTTTCTTTAATCCTTTCACAAATTCTCACCATCACATAAGGTTTAATTAAGCTCGCAAAACTAACTCATAAAAATTAAATCACATATTTAATAAATAAGGAGTTTAAAATTCACGGTTCTTACAATGACTCCTAAACTTGATGGTTTTAGGGTACTAGGTGTTAAGGCACCCCTTCAGTTTTACTGGCTCCAGTAATAAAGGCCACACTTCGAGACAAGTCAGGCGGTATACTCTTTTTGATCCTCGCTTGAGCTTACACAAGATTCATTTTCTTAGGCTATAAATTACCCATGTAGCGAGTGTTGGGCCGGTGACTCCCAAAATAGATGGCTTTAGGGCACCAAGTGTAGAGACACCCCTTGGGCTTATTTAATCGAGTAACCTAGGCCACGATTCGGATCTTCTCAGGTTTTGCCTTTTTCTTCTTGTAATGCTCGTTTTTTTAGGCACTGAATTACTTATGTATCTAGCGTTGGGCCGGTGGCATCCAAACTAGATGGCTTTAGGGCACCAGGTGTAAAGACACCCCTCAGGCTTAATAACTCGAGTAACCCAGGCCACGATTTGAGACATTAGGTTGGATACTAATCGTCATCCTTGTCGTCATAGTTTTATACCCCACAACTAAGAGTTAGGGTGTCCACAAAGTGCAGACGTGCATATGAGGTCAAGTTTGTTCCAAAAAGCGCTTTAAACTAGGATGTCGTGCCTAATCAAAAGGTTAAATTGTCTTAATTCTCTAATCGTTCCCGTGATTCTTACTCTACGGACGTTTATCAGAGTTAATCCAAGTCATAATAAGTTAAGCAAAAATCTTCTTTCCTTTCCTCTTTTTCCTGAGATTAGAATGCAAGAGTTATCTATACTTAACGTATATACCCTTGCTAATGCATGTAACTGGAAGTTAAAACCACAAAAAGAGATGAAAGAAGTGTACTATACAGTGGATTGCAGTATTCTAAGAAACTTATGATTAGAAAAGACAGATTGATCATACCGGATCGCCAATGATGGAAGCTTTGATGATGACAAACCATGCTGATGGTGCCGACTGGTGCATTTTCATTGGAAGGTTGATAAATGCGCTAGTGTTGAATTGACGCAATTTCTGAAATTGGCCAATTCTTGTTGTAAGGGTCCCAACATCGGGTTGCCTTTGATTTTGAACTTGCCCCGGTCTTGCTTGTCATCTACGATGATATGTTTGACAGATGGGCTGATAAGACGCCGAGATCGCAAGAGTCTTCTATCTGATAACCCACATGGTGAACAGGTAGTTGATATGAGCTTTGATGTTTGGATGCCTCAATCATTGTTTCTAACTTGTGGGCGCAATTGACTTAGATGGTTGATATCAGAAGTCCTGTGGATTCCACTGAATTGGACTCAAGGGCTTGTGATGGTTGGTGATGTAAGAACCGTGACATTTATGAATAAAATTTTCTTTTTGTGATATAATAAGAAAATGAATATTACGTGAACATAAATGTTTATGTGTTATGAGGGAAGTAATTCGATTATACTAAATTGAATATTAATAATTAAGGAAATATGGAGAATTGTGACAAACTCGTAGAATCCCTTATGTGGCATGAGAATGGAAATGATGATGATTTAATTAATTTAAGAGGGAAATCGTTAAGTGAAGGACTAATTTTTATTACATTGTTAATTAATTGTTGTTATTAATGAGTAGTTATTAATAATAGTTATTATGAGTAACAAAACATTTAGAGTAAATAATTAATGAATATAATAAGAGTTATGTTTATTTAATTATTTGTTGTTGTACGCAATACATTTGATAAGTAATCGTACAATAATGTTATTAATTGTTATTGCGAGTGGTAGAATATTATTGAGTAAATGAATAATTAATATTTTATCAATTGTTACTATGAATGATAGTAGATAAATGAATAAATAATTAATTTATGGATCAATGCTTGATCGATTGATTGCTAAGTGTAAAGTTATGTAAATCACATATTGTATAATAGTTACACCTATATGATATAAAGTATAATGAAACATCGGGCTATGACTATGTAATATAGGAACAATATAGGAAATGAAGTAAGTCACATGAACTACACTAATGAATTTATGTGAATGCATGATATGTGTACTTGATATTAAATCAAACTATAAAGTGTAGTATGACACTTTAACGTGACTATACAATATATGAGAACTATATATTAAGATTAATTGGATTATGTGAATTTCACAATAATACTTATGCGACAAATGTGATGTGGACTATATTAAATATATACCTCATGAGTATTAAATAAACAATTGTTACATAATGTTTAGTTCAATAGATTAATATAATTGAAATAATATGGTTCATGATAATGTGGAAAGATAATACCCAATTGGATTATGTTTGGTATTATAAATGTACATAGATTATATATTAAGAGGTATACATGTACCCCAACTTACTACATTGTAATATTATTTCTTTATTAAAAACTACATTGTGACTCTAAATGAATTTACTACCTAAGTATACATATATGCCTAAGTGTATATAATATGTGTATGTATTGGGTTATTTTATTTTTACTACATTGGTTCATGTTGCTGAGCTTTAATAAGCCTTGTCCCAAAATAATAAACTCATTTCTTGCTCACGTGAATAACTATAAGGCTAAAGCCTATTGATTGAACAATCAATCTCAGTATGCTAGCCAATCATGGCATGGGGAGTGGTCCAAACAGTGATTTACCAACTCTCTCAACCACCCTTCCTTAACCACTGAGTTCTTGTTTCTCCCGTTGATTCAATTTGGTAGATTATTGCATTATCTGTGTAATACTTTCTCTATAAATGAAGCTCCCTCCTTCTATTTTTTTTATTTGCTCAGTTTTTGCTAACTGAGAATTTGAAGAAGTATGTCATTGTGGTGAGAATTCTGAGAATTAAGGAAAGCAATTTAGCAACAAGTTCCTATCTAGCTTAGCAGAGGTATAACTTTCATTTAATGTTCTTCAATTTGAAAATTTCTAACTCCTTGATTATGCATGAATTTTGCTAATTAGATTTAGGAAATGTTGCAAATTTGTTATATAGACTGGTATGCATGTTAGAAATATAGTGTAGCATGATTTTAGCATATTTTGTAAGTAAATTTTGTGTTGGGTTTGCAAACTGCCGAAGTAGAAAGCAATTCTGGTTCTGGCCGGGAAGTGGCGCAGCTGCGCCCAATTTGTTCTTGGGTGCAGCGCAGCTGCGCCGGTACCTAATTTCAGATTCTTCTTCGGTTAACAAACCTAGTTAAGTACCAATATGTTAATACTACTTAGACAAGCATGGGAACATGGTTAACATGTATATATGAGTACATTGACATAGTATGAACATGTTTGACTATGATAGTATATAATTACTAAAGAAAGTTATAGTTTTCGAAATGAACTTAGAGTTTTTAAAATGAACTTTGACATATTATATTGATGTTTATGCTCTGACGTTGTAAACACATTTGTATGGTTTAGATATATATGAAGGTCATATTAATATGTGTGTATATGTTTCATGATGTAGCATGAACATGTTTGACCTCATTAGTGAACATTTACTAACGAAAGTATACGTTTTGAGAATGGCCTTTGACATATAAGTATGATATTCATATTCTGAACATATGAGCATGATAATATATGACTAATTTATGAACATAAGCTAGCATGATTAGTGATACATGGTTTCCTTTTTCATATCCAAATTGTTTGGCTTTAAACTAAATGGCTTTTCAAAGGAAACTTGATATATTTAAAACTAATATCCCTGAATACCACATGAGAGATGTTCTAACTTTTTGAGTATGTAAACATGACTTACTACATATGAAATGTGAATATAAGGTGTTGAGTTTACGTTAGCATACTTGGGTCAAGTCGTAACGATTTCAAAAGCAAAGTTCGAACTTTTTGCAAACTAGGTTGCATGATCATAGTGTAATAGCATTCTGATATTTTTAATAGCGCGTTTAACATCACTAATATATCATGTATGTGCACATACTTATTAGAAACAATGCGAGTTAATCGAGTATGAGGTTGACTATGTTTTTAAACAAATAACGATGCTAGTTATGCATATAGGATGTAGAAACATGTGAGCATGCTTATTGATAGATTATATGACCACCTCGCATGTATGCATATCAAACATGATAGCCTTTATGATTTCATGACTTTATATATCCTTAAGTCATCAAAGATATTAATCTTGAACCATTGCATGAAAGATTGAACTTAGAAAGGTTATGTAAGCATCTAAGACCCTTTAACATATGAATATACTATGTGTTGATGAATGGTTACATATTGGATAGAAGCAGTGAGGTAAAAGCTCAACCCTGGTCTGGCCAGGGGATAGAGCAGCTGCGCCGTCCCTAGGATTAACTAGGGCGCAGCTGAGCCAGTCTGTTTTTAGAGTTTATGCAGTCTGATTATTTTCTGATTATATTAATTGACTTGTAATGTTACTTAAGCTACTGATCATGGTTTGATCTCTACTAATATCTATGAGATGACAATATAACATAGTGATGTTTAAAGAAAGTCCATGGATAGTAATAATTAATTGAGCGTTGTGATTAAATACAATGTCATGTGTAGTATAACTATTTTATGTGATTGGATAAACTAATTTCATGCTACGTGTGTCCAAGTACGTAATGACATGCGTATAAAGTCACAAGACTAAGTTAGAACCATATGTGTATACTTGAATTACATATCGAGCTTGTGTACCGAATGTGCTTAGCTCATGAGTATCCTATACATGTAAATATATTATAATAGGTTTCGAAAGTGTTGATTAGCTTTACATGGATAGACTACGCACAAGGCAAGTATCTTAAACCCTTCCATTACTTTATTTAACGGATATTGTAAGCAAGTTTCTCTGACTTACACTCTTTTATTGTGCAAGTTTCCTTAAACTCGTTCTTGTGTTGTTAATTACAAGTATCCTAACCTTTGCAATGGACCCTTGTGAAAGCAAGCTATCTTACTTACTCATTTAAATTGAGTTAGTATGCTTATTGAATAAACTCTTGTTTCATTTGAGCTATTATTCATATTGAACTTAGCATTATTCTTGAATATTGTAAAAGTGTCTATGCGATTTGATTCGACTAGACTATGTGCATATTTAGAAAGCTATCCAAACTAATTGACTGGTGTGGAATCTTTAAAAACTGAGTCGAACAACCCTTATGGTAAGGGGAGTGTATATATTGTTGGAAGCCCCAACACACGCGTGAAAATTATTGTGGTGTTATGCATAACATATAGTTTATAGACTGATCATCTATCATACTTATTTTTGGGTTATCAGTTTAATATTGATAATTCTAGTAGATGTTCAATAGTCCTTAGTGTCTGTTTAGTATAAATTACTTTATCTAGTTGGATACGTTGATAGCCTTTGAATTCATATATATCTGTCGATCTATAATGAACTATCGTTTCATATTCCAAGGTTTTGATTTGAGAATTGTTGATACTCGTTGTTCATGATGTTATTCTTCAAACTCTTGATTATCATCAAGATTTTACTTTGATATTTCAAGCTCGAGTTATAAAATTCTTCGCCCTTATCGTATATTACTTGCTGGGCAATTTGTGGTCATTCTTGCTTTTCCTAAAATATTTCAGTTAGGGCAGGGCAAGGTGGAACCCCAGGATAGGACAAGAGCGAAGGCAATGCTATGAAGTAGCTGTGCTCTTTTATATTAGGATGTCTCCTATATGTTGTATTAAGACTTAATTAATGTTATGTATTAAGATATGTTTGGATTAAGTTATGCAATTTATTAGTAATAGTTTTGAGACTTGGGACAAAAATATTTATGTTATATCAATGTAAATTATTCTGTTATTCCATTGTTTAAGATTTTAATTGTTATTAGAATTAGTACGTGACAAACCGAATTCGAGATCAGTGACGGTCTGAATTTGGGGGAGTCACAGGTGATGTGATGGATTTAATCGAATTTGGTTCGATCTGTGAGGTTTAATCCGCGGCCTTCTGCTCAGGGAACAGGTTATTGGGTATGAGGTAGACTTTTTTCATGACGGTCGCCCCTATTCTTCTGTAGGTAAAAAGAGATCAAGTCTTATCGCACTTCAGGAGTGATGAGTTGCTGAAGGTTTGCATCCTATGATGATTGCCATTTCATCCCTGTGACTGGTCATCTTGATGTATCGCTATCTCTTGCTTTTGAGACTTGCTCCAGATTTGATGGAACAACATTGAGGTACCGTTGGGTCCTCTAAACTTGGGTCATCGATCTTGAGTGTCTTTCTTGAATGTAGGCTTTTCAGGTTTGGCCTTCATGAGTCAACTCCTACACTTGACGAGTATGAGCGCCTTACAGGTTTGGCACTGGATCTGCCTTATGCCAGGTCAGCCATCAGTGACTTGAGGTGACCGTTCATAGGTATGACAGGCCTGAGGCGTCGGGTCGTTTCTGAGGAGGTTACTGCAGGACACGTACTATCCATAGATTATTTGATTAATCGCTTTGGTAGGTTGGACAGCTACGGGAGATTCTCTGGGGATTTTATTATTCTGGCAGAGGAGTGGCAATTTGCACGAGTGGATGTTCTTTTGATGTGCATCTAAGAATATCTGTACATGCCCCTATATATGGACCACTTAGATACTGGCATGATGGTAGTGGTTCGTGCCCTCAAATAGGTTTGTACTATTTTGCAGATGATATTAGCCGAGACTCTGAGGTCGCCTACTTTTTGCAGTACCCATCCAGGGGGAATTTTTAGAGGTAGCGTCGTTCTGTTGTATGTATGGTTCATAACGCATTTGAGTTCGATTGGCACCTTCAGATACCATGGGTACTATTTTACCCAGGATATAGCTATGTCCTACTCCTTCCAGCCAGTGGAGTGTTCAGATGTAGCGACATGGTCGGCCTTTTTGTTGGAGATCGAGCATCCCTTTTCGATCTTGCCATGCTTAGGGCTTAGCTCCCCCTATAGCTTCATCACTCATGTAGTTGGCATAGATTATTTTCCCCTAACGGGTTTGAGAGGGGCGGCCACATATCATCCACTGGTAGTTATGGGCCAGTTTGATCATTTTAAGAGCTTTCACCACTTTGAGGGGCTACAGATCAACGGATATCTTCTTCGTCTTTGTTGTCAACTGACCTTACCAGAACTTATGAGTGTTGGACTAGTAGGGAGAGGCTTGATTTTTCTACTAGCTATCCAAATTGTTCTCTAGAATATTCTGCATGGTTAGAGGCCGATATTGCAGTAGCTGCGGTGATTTAGTCAGCTCCGATTGTGGATCCAGACAAGGGGGAGCCTATAGAGGATCCTGATTCTCCCATAGAAGATGAGTTGTTTACTAGTTTAACCGCGACTTTGGTTAGTGTCCCTCCGAGTATTCCAGCTTGGACAGATCCAACTATGGCAGATTCACTGGCTCAGATGACTTTCGAGGGAGATCAGGCTAGGGCGTTGATGTTGACAGCCCTTTATAGCAGAGATATGGCTCTTGCTGCTAGAGACGAGGCTTGAGCTACTCGGGCTACCGCATTTGTTGAAAGAGACGACGCATGATCTACCCAAGATATAACTTTTTAGGAGATTGAGGAGGCATTAGTTGTCCAGGATGCTGCTTATGTTTGAGAGGAACAAGGCTATAGCTACCCGGGATGTTTATATTGCAGAAAGCACTGCACTTTAGATCATATACACACAGCTTGGTTGCAAACATGAGTGCTTTCCTAGATGGTTATAGCAGCATAATTGAGAAGGTTATGGATATTCTTGCTCATATGGAGACCGAGGGTCATGAGTTTGCAGCTGCTCCTCCATCTTCTGAGAGGGATGCCATGTTAGCACTGCTATCCCACTTGTCCACGGGTTCATAGACTAACTTTATTCTTCCACTTTTCATGACTTGCCATTGTTGATTTATCATGAGCTTCTCCCTGATAGATCGATATTGAGATGTCAGAGAGTACCTTAGTAGGGCCTGTTGTCCAGGGAGGCTTTATAGTATTTGGGTTTTATCAGGTTTCGGTGTCTTGGTACTGGTTTTTAATGGCTTTTGTTTTTCTTTGAAATTGAAATTCATACTGCACCTTAAATGGCTGTCTACGTACTCCCGAGTTGAGGGAGATCAGGTCATTCGTAGTTTAATTTTTGTGTGAGAGGTTTGAGAAGTATCTTTTTTGAGTTTGAGTTTGGTTTGATGGGTTTTTGAACTTTTTGTTTTGGTTTGACCGCACCAGAAATGGTTGCCTACGTACTCCCGGGTGGAGGGAGATCAGGTCATTCGTAGTTCGTGCTTTGGACAAGGACTAGTTGATTTGATTTTTTTGATTTTTTGATTTTTTGATTTTGTGATTTTGTGATTTTATTTTTATTTTGTAATTTTTTGATTTGTTTGAATTTTGATTATCTACATGCATGGAAAATAAAAAGTATAATGCTAAGAAATTGATAACGTCACAGCATCTCCTAGAACTTTTAACTTTCCTCTTGATTTACGTCTTCTTGGCTAGCTGAGGCCTGATAGTCTAGTTTTTAGTGGTTATGTTGCCTTTGAGGCTTGTGATAAAGGTTACCTCCTGGTCATGAATATCTTCAATTCTGGCCATAACTTGATCACCCCCTGAATCAGCATATCCCTTAAGGAAGCTTAAACTGGACACGTCACAGATAGGGATGACCTCTAGATTCCTTGATGGGTTGGCTTCCCTGACAACTTCATCACCTTTTTCTTTATTTGTCCCTTCACTTTCTCATAGGCTTGAGAGGATTTGCTTATGAAATCACTCTCGCACTATTGTTGTATTTCTCGCAAGGAACTTTTCTTTTTGGCTTTTTCCACCCTAGGAAGGATCAATATTTCCTCTTCATCATCTAGGAGGGTAAAATCAAGAATGTGGTCGCTGGCTTTAGGCAATAAGATATTTGATGGTGGCGGATGAATTTCCTTAGAGGACTCTCTTGTCTCCTCCGTCACTTTCGACATTAAGATCTATCCACCTAGTGTTCTGCCAGGATTGATGATCATAGTCGTCACATCCTTTGAACTGCTTGTTTCAAGTGGACATCTTAAGCTCCTTATTTCCCTTTCGCCTTTTCTGGTCATGGGGACTTCTATCTTCAGTTCTCCATTTTCAATGAGATCCTGGATTTTGTGTTTTAGAGACCAGCATTCCTCAGTTGCATGTCCAGGTGAGTTAGAATGGTAGAAACATATCTTAGTGGTATCATAACTTTTCATCTCGGGTTTTACAGGAGGCATCAACTCAATAATCTTTCTCTACGAAACCAACTATGCGAACACATTTTCCAATGAGTCCCCCAAAGGTGTGAATAACCTTTTCTGTCTACTCTCCCTGAATCTCGGTGCGGTAGGATTTCGAGGGTTTGCCAGCGTTTGAAATGTTGCTTGATATTTCCTATTTGGGAATTTGCATTCCTTCGGACGATCTTTCCTTTGGCGTGATCTTCTAGTAATTTTATCATTCCCCCTTTCTCGTCTACTGAGCATGCTTTGATCTTATTTATTTAGATGGCCGATGTTGGAGAGAGATATGCTTACATTCTAAATAACCACCTCTTTCTATTGGCTTTCTTATAGTTGAGTGAAAAGCTTCCTCGTATCCTGATGTTGGCGTATTATCAGATTAGCCAACAGAGTTACTTGATGCTGGATCGTATACAACTGTCATACCATCCTCTACATTTTCTAGCTCTAGGACATTTTTTCTGTTCTTTTGGGGTATTCCTCCATCCTTTGTATGTATTTACGATTTGGATGCATTTCATCGCTTCCTGACCCGATCATGTTTACTACCTCCGTATCATGCAACATCAGAAGGTTGGTGTTGACATTTGGATGGTAAGGTTATTGGACTATAATATCGCCGTTTTCGATCAGGTTTTGGATTTTATGCTTCAAAGACCAACAATCTTATGTATCGTGTCCTGGAGATCATGAATGGTAAGCACATCTTTGGTTAGGATTGTATCTTTTGCTTTTCAAATCCAAAGGTGGAGCCAGTTCGATAATTTTCTTGTGATCTATTAACATCACTAATATGTTTTCAAGGGAATCGCCTAATGGAGTGAACACCCGATTTTTCGTTGTTTTAAAATTTCTCTTTCTGTCCTGGCATTGGTTGAATACGGCCTGCTAGTTGAAATAACTGATTGTCTTCCATCTTCCAAATGGGGGGACTACGATTGGGTCTCCTAGACTGCCCCTGTACAATGAGGGATACATCTTCATTGCCTTTCCTGGGTATCCTCATGGGATCACTCGCATAGTTGCCAGACTTTATATGCTCGGTGACTACTTTTAAGGCCGTGAGATCTTTAATCTTGCCTGCTTTCAGGCCCATCTCTGTCATTTCGCCGTGTTTGATCATCTCTGAGAATGACTTCCCTATTCCAGCTAGGATCCTCTCATAGTAAGGTTCCTCTTGAATGTCTATAAAAGTCATTACCATTTCAGTTTCTATCAGAGGTGGGCTGACTTATGCTGCCAGACGTCTCAATCTTTAGGAAAGACTCGTTGTTTTATTTTTTGACCTTGGTCACTTGATACCGATCCGGAGCCATCTGAGACTGGAAGCTGTATTGGGTTAGAAAGGTATGAGCTAGCTCTTCCCAACTGTGAATTTTTGCATTATCAAGTCGGGCATACTATGTCCTAGCCTCTCTAGTAAGGCTCTTTTGGAAAAGCTACATTCTGAGGCTTTCATCCTCAGTATAAGACCCTAGCTCGCCAATGTATACTTTCAAGTGTGTATAGGGATCGCCTGCCCTATTGTACTTTTTAAATTCTGGGACTTGGAATTTTTTAGGATATCTAGCCCCTAGGAATCTGCAGAGATCTGAATAGGAGGCATTTCCAAGGTTTCCAGTTCCTTTCATTGAACGAATGGTTTCTTCCATTTGTCGGACTTTCCTTCGGATATCGCCTGTTTCTCGATCTTCCATAAGATTTGTGATTTCAGGGCTTTTGTTGGTTCTTTGACTAGATCGAGGTTCAGGGATCTGCATTTCCCCCTTTTTGTCAACACTTTGATTGCCACCCTATGAGGAGGACTCTGTTTGTTTGAGTGTTGTCTGGCCCTAAGTATTTTTACTTTGTTCCTTTAGGGGGATAGTCAACTCTGCTATTTAATAATAATGAATAATCAAATTATTGTTTGTCTTTAATTATTATTTAATATTAATTAAATAATAATTAATTAATTTCTTATCCTTGAATAGTAAATAATTATTTTATTTACTTTATTAGTCTTTAATTATTCCTTATTATTATTTAAAGAATAATTAATTAATATTTGGCCTTATTTATTATCTAATATTAATTAAATAACAAATAATTAATTCATCTCATAAATCTTTAATTATTCTTTCTTATTAAAGTTAAGAATAATTAATTATTACTTGTCTTTATTCATTATTTTTTGAAAATGAATTTTTGTTTGATAAAAAATGAATAGATATGTTTTGTATATCTAATATACATCTCCCCTATCTTCTTTCTTTCTTCCTCTAATAGCCGGGTATACTCCCTCCATTATCCCCTATTTTTGGTTTATTTTTAATTGCTAAATTTGCCTTAATCAAATGACATTAAAGTCCCTACACTAATTTGGCCAATTAGTTAGCTACCATCAAGGCAAAATTGTCATTATGCCATCACTAGAAAAGGGAAAAATGGTACTTAAGTCATCTTAAAGAAATTTCCTAGAAATTTCCTCATATGACATATTGGTCATAATCAATTTTCTTTAAGGACAAAATTGTCATCTTGCTTCAATTAAGAAATTTCCTAGAAATTTCATTCAAGGATTCCATGGCCATTAACAAATTTCTCTTAGGGCAAAATTGTCATTTCCCTATTACTAGGAAACTTCAGAGCAATTTCCTTCTTAGGACACAAAAGTTATTAATAATTTTCTGTTAGGGCAAAATAGTCTTTTGCCACTTCAAGGAAATTTCCTAGGAAATTTCTTAACAATCATCACCCATCATTACTAGTGGGGTCCACCTTATATACCAACACTTTCCTACATTTAACTCAAGTATGGTTAGCTCCTAACCATAGTTATTCTGCTAGCACATATCCCATTATTTTGGGTTACTAAATAAATCCTCATTGGGCTACCTAATAATTCTTTTGGGCTTGATAATAAAATAAATGGGCTATGTAAATTAACATAGTCTACTAATTTTAATTATATCCTACCCTAATTATTTAATTAGGATTTCTATTCACTCAATTTGTACATCAAATTCTTACTCATGTACATTTGATTACTTAACCCAATTAGAATTGTTTTTCTTAGATTATTTAATTATCATTCCTAATATATATATTAGGTTACATAACTTTTATTCTTAATTCTCTTTTGTATACAAAAAAAATATATACACATTATATAATGTATATTTATTCAATCTATTTCATTATTCACATAAGTCATCACATATACCACTTTTAATTCTAATTTTGACTTTTCTCCATAAAAGTCCACTGTTGACTTTGACCAAAAAGTCAACATTTACACATTTTGTGTTTATTGTCTTTTTTGACTAAACTTGACGTTCCGGACGCAACCGAGCAGTCCGTTCTTCAAAATTCTATCTCTAACTCGAATTCTGAGTTTTAACGTACTCAATTTTTATTGCTAATCATATTAGCTATTAGCTATTAGCTTTATACTTATTCCTCTTCTTATTTGCTAATCAAGGCCAACATTTCAGCTATGCTAATTACAAACATAGTTTTATCTTGATTTTCATATCCGTAACGTAATTCATCATTCCTCTTGCTAAAATATATAGCACCTTACTAAGTATATATATATATTTCTATACATATACTCATCTTCGTTTAACCTCATAGTTTTTCTTCATGTTAAATTTTATTTCCTTAATAAAATTTTCACATGTATCATTATAACATTTCTTACACCATTTAGTTCACAATAATTTTTATAAGTATCGTAATACCTTATTCTTAACATTCCTTCACACCCTTTCTAGGGTTTTAAAATTTTGTAACCCATATTTTCGTTATTCCCATTTAAGTAGCAAACCCTATAGGTTTTACTTAATTTTTTTTTAATAAATTCTCATCTAGGTTTTATTCTTTAACCTTTATTTTAATCATTTAAGATTTTATAAATTCTCGGGTTGTCACATTCACCCCTTCTTCTAAGAATTTCGTCCTCGAAATTATAGCCTACTAATCCCTACTTCTTTTATCCATCAAAACTAGGTTTTCAACATAACTTTTATTCAATCATATTAGATTCTACCCGTCCACGACGAGTTCATACACATCTTCACATGCTACCCAGACATTCTCTCTAAGGAGTTAAAAACTTTTCAAATTATGCTGAGGGGTCATATAGACCAGGAACTATTGAGATTTATAGGTATTACTACCTGCGACCTATTTTAATTAAGAAAAAAGGTACTCGACCCCTTACAAAGGTTAACAGTATGTTTACAATCACAAAAAAAGTAAACTACAACTGCTAGTACTTTAGGTGATTAGCTTATCGTACGTTTACGTCATGTATAACGTATCAATCATGTCTAGCGAATATTTGCGCTACTAGATTGGATTATTTTATCCAATCAACATAGTTCACCTCAGTCTTATCATAGGATTCCGCACCAATACAATTTAATTCGGGATAAATTCTCAAAGAATACTTTGAATTGTCATAAACATTTGTCTAGCTGAATCAAATAGCTTAGACTTATACCAATAATTTGAATTTCAATCGAAACATGTCTGTCCAAATTCAGTTGGCAATAATTTACTTTTAAAATTCTAAAAATTATTTTATGACGTCATGATACCGCACTGTATTTACAGTCCGTTTGAGGATTCCGTCATTTTGTGACTTTGTCATACTACATCATTCCATAGTGGGATAACGATCTTTAGATCGCATCCAACACTAAGTAATTCTGCATTGATAACTCCATCCTTTTATCATCTCTGCACCAGGTTCAGTGATGCATTAATGATATATAAAATACATTTTGATATCTCAAATCATTGTCGTCTAGCCGAAATAATTAGCATAGACTATTCTTTAAATGCTTCAAAAATCATTGTAAATCAGTTTTATCATCTCAACAAGTAACGATGTGTCAGTGTCCCGAAGTCCACACATACACACTAGTCACCGGGATTTGAGAATAAAAATTCATTTTTAAAAGGCACATAGTGTGTATTTAGCTTGATGTCAAAAATTTTGAAGTCTAGCATAGCTAGAAGATTTAGAATACCTATGCTTCCACTAATGATCCATTGCTTAATCAGTCTATCTATTCATATTATCCTTAATACTCCTCCATTCACACTTAATTATACCCAGTTCGTCAAACTTACCACACGTTATGAGTTCAGGAACTTTCCACAATCATATGAGTTTAAGAACTTGTCCTAGACAGACCATTGGCGTCCATTCGCTGAGGGGTTGAAAAACATTTCATATAATTATGAGTCACGAACTTACCATAAGTATGAGTTTTAAGAACTCGCAACTTAATCTTATATTCTCTACCTATCTGGTATACTCATGAGAAAAGAATCACCTTCTCAACATGTATATAGCAAATAGCGTGACACAAAAATTTCAATGACTATCAATACCAGAAGCTAAGTAGTTATCGAACCAACTCGGTCACTAATCAATATAGGAAGCTAAGTGAAGGATAATTCCCCGCCCATACAAAGAATTGTTCAACTTAACCACGATATCAACCAGGAAGCTAAGTGATTCTAAAACCAAGTACAAATTCCTCGCCCATACAAAGAATCATACAACTCAACTGCTGAAATGAGTCCTCAATTGAAATCCCACATATTCCTAGTTCCCTCAATACTCAATACGAACTTCATTTAATCCGTATCTACAATTCACAACTCTTTCATGAGTTTTAATAGTACAATTTCATAGTACCCTATTCATATAGCAATTCTGCTATAACGTTTTCAATCAAACGATTGATCATCTGTCCTCTTATGACCTCATCAGATCACGTTGTGATCTCATATTATAATCATATTATATTACGATTCTTTTCTATGTCCCGATCGTTTTGTTTTACGATCTTTTTTTTCCTTTATACTTTTAGTCTTTTAGACTATATCTATTCATTACTACTGTTCATCTTTATTATCAGAGTTAAGTAACTCTGGATCTTTATTACTCGTCGAGATTCGTCTTTGAATCTTATAGACGCGCTAACTCTATTTAAGTTAGTCCTAATCCTTATCACTGCGATTATTAGCCTAAGGTAACCCTACCTAAGGTTTATAACCTATAGCTTTGATACCAATTGTTGCGCCCCCAAATTCGGGTCCCCAGAACCTCGGAACTGGTACGTTACGATACACCATTTCTATAATTATTGCGGAAGATATAAACATAAATTCTTTATACAATAACCTTTACACCTAATTCCCAAGGTCCGAAATCTTAACTTAATACCTGAATTCAATATCTTATCCGACATACAATGTCATTTGCATATAATACTATTACAAGTTTTATCTGTACGATAAACCAATGTTGGAACTGTCTTCGACTTTTCCTGTATCCGACATATTCACCCTAATCTGCAATGTTTATCATGATATAGCAAGGGTGAGCAACAAGTTTGCCTAACAAGTTTAATTTCAAGAAAAGATATATCATGATTGAAAAGAATGAACAATAAGCTAGCTGACTTTCAACAATATAACCATTGTGAAATAGCATGAATCAAATTTACATAACTGAATGACCGAGACAATAAAAATGAATGGTCAATAAGGAACATGAATAAATTCAACTGAACAATATGGTAATGAAGGTGATCAGCCTTTCATACCTGATGAACACATGCAATATGCACAATGTGCGAATCAATAATTCATAGACGTGATGTAATCAACAAGGATTAACCGCTAGCATAATTGAAGAATCATAACTCAAGGTTGAGTTAAAGAAAACTTGCCTTTATCGCCGACTACTGCTATGCAGTCTATTTAGCTTCATCTGAAGACCTAATATTAATAATACCGATCTCCACATTAGAATAATATCATCGCAATAACTATTGCTAATTACAGTTATAAAATAACCTAAACACATTATCACATAATCCTATCGGTCAACATAACACATAAGACCTAGTATCAAGTCAAGCTATTTCAGTCTGAGTTGAGTTCGGTACTATTTCGACCTCCCGATTGCCTAATCGGATAATTATCGAGCCTAATATTAATAAGACTCTACTTAAACACTATAATATTAACTTATAAAATCAGTTAAAATATTTTTCACAAGCTCATAATAATTTTCAAATAATTGTTATCATTTATAATGATTTTTCAATCAAAAATATCATATTTAAATGATTTAAATACCACAATATTCCATTATCATTAATATTTATTTAATTTCAAATATTAATGAAATACATGTCATAATATTATAAGTTATTTATAATATCTCAAAGTATTTTTAATACCTTAATATCACTTTTAAATGATTTTAAAACATTTAAAACCATTATTAAATAACTTGTCATTAATATTAAAATATTAATGTAATTAATGACAAAATATTAAAAGTTATGTTTTATAACTTAAAACATTTTTTATAACCTTTAAATCATTTTTAAATGATTTTTAAAACATTAAAACAATCTTTACATAATTTATTTAATACAATTATTAAATAAATTTATTATCATAATATTAATCTATATCTTCATTTGATTACCATTTAATATTAATTAAATAGTAATTAATTAATTACCTTTAGTTATTATTTAACTAATAAATAATAGCCAATTAGATCTATTCATTATTTAATGATAACTAGATAATGAATAATCAAATTATTGTTTGTTTTTAATTATTATTTAATATTAGTTAAATAATAATTAATTAATTTCTTATCCTTGAATAGTAAATAATTGTTTTATTTACTTTATTAGTCTTTAATTATTCCTTATTATTATTTAAAGAATAATTAATTAATATTTGGCCTTATTTATTATCTAATATTAATTAAATAACAAATAATTAATTCATCTCATAAATCTTTAATTATTCTTTCTTATTAAAGTTAAGAATAATTAATTATTACTTGTCTTTATTCAGTATTAAAGAAAATGAATTTTTGTTTGATAAAAAATGAATAGATATGTTTTGTATATCTAATATACATCTCTCCCATCTTCTTTCTTTCTTCCTCTAATAGCCGGGTATACTCCCTCCATTATCCCCCATTTTTGGCTTATTTTTAATTGCTAAATTTGCCTTAATCAAATGAC
Source organism: Panax stipuleanatus (assembly GCA_020205555.1). NCBI lineage: Eukaryota > Viridiplantae > Streptophyta > Magnoliopsida > Apiales > Araliaceae > Panax > Panax stipuleanatus. The sequence continues at coordinate 40,434,586 of CM035125.1, forward strand.
ATTAAAATCCCTACACTAATTTGGCCAATTAGTTAGCTACCATCAAGGCAAAATTGTCATTATGCCATCACTAGAAAAGGGTAAAATGGTCCTTAAGTCATCTTAAAGAAATTTCATAGAAATTTCCTCATAGGACATATTGGTCATAATCAATTTTCTTTAAGGACAAAATTGTCATCTTACTTCAATTAAGAAATTTCCTAGAAATTTCATTCAAGGATTCCATGGTCATTAACAAATTTCTCTTAGGGCAAAATTGTCATTTCCCTATTACTAGGAAACTTTCGAGCAATTTCCTTCTTAGGACACAAAAGTCATTAATAATTTTCTGTTAGGGCAAAATAGTCTTTTGCCACTTCAAGGAAATTTCCTAGGAAATTTCTTAACAATCATCACCCATCATTACTAGTGGGGTCCACCTTATATACCAACATTTTCCTACATTTAACTCAAGTATGGTTAGTTCCTAACCATAGTTATTCTGCTAGCACATATCCCATTATTTTGGGTTACTAAATAAATCCTCATTGGGCTACCTAATAATTCTTTTGGGCTTGATAATAAAATAAATGGACTATGTAAATTAACATAGTCTACTAATTTTAATTATATCCTACCCTAATTATTTAATTAGGATTTCTATTCACTCAATTTGTACATCAAATTCTTACTCATGTACATTTGATTACTTAACCCAATTAGAATTGCTTTTCTTAGATTATTTAATTATCATTCCTAATATATATATTAGGTTACATAACTTTTATTCTTAATTCTCTTTTGTATACAAAAAAAATATATACACATTATATAATGTATATTTATTCAATCTATTTCATTATTCACATAAGTCATCACATATACCACTTTTAATTCTAATTTTGACTTTTCTCCATAAAAGTCCACTGTTGACTTTGACCAAAAAGTCAACATTTACACATTTTGTGTTTATTGTCTTTTCTGACTAAACTTGACGTTCCGGACGCAACCGAGCAGTCCGTGCTTCAAAATTTTGTCTCTAACTCGAATTCTGAGTTTTAACGTACTCAATTTTTATTGCTAATCATATTAGCTATTAGCTATTAGCTTTATACTTATTCCTCTTCTTATTTGCTAATCAAGGCCAACATTCCAGCTATGCTAATTACAAACATAGTTTTATCTTTATTTTCATATCCCTAACGTAATTCATCATTCCTCTTGCTAAAATATATAGCACCTTACTAAGTATATATATATTTCTATACATATATTCATCTTCGTTTAACCTCATAGCTTTTCTTCATGTTAAATTTTATTTCCTTAATAAAATTTTCACATGTATCATTATAACATTTCTTACACCATTTAGTTCACAATAATTTTTATATGTATCGTAATACCTTATTCTTAACATTCCTTCACACCCTTTCTAGGGTTTTAAAATTTTGTAACCCATATTTTCGTTATTCCCATTTAAGTAGCAAACACTATAGGTTTTACTTAATTTTTTTTAATAAATTCTCATCTAGGTTTTATTCTTTAACCTTTATTTTAATCATTTAAGATTTTATAAATTCTCGGGTTGTCACATTCACCCCTTCTTCTAAGAATTTCGTCCTCGAAATTATAGCCTACTAATCCCTACTTCTTTTATCCATCAAAACTAGGTTTTCAACATAACCTTTATTCAAACATATTAGATTCTACCCGTCCACGACGAGTTCATACACATCATCACATGCTACCCAGACTTCTCTCTAAGGAGTTAAAAACTTTTCAAATTATGCTGAGGGGTCATATAGACCAAGAACTATTGAGATTTTTAGGTATTACTACCTGCGACCTATTTCAATTAAGAAAAAAGGTACTCGACCCCTTACAAAGGTTAACAGTATGTTTACAATCACAAAAAAAGTAAACTACAACTGCCAGTACTTTAGGTGATTAGCCTATCGTACGTTTACGTCATGTATAACGTATCAATCATGTCTAGCGAATATTTGCGCTACTAGATTGGATTATTTTATCCAATCAACATAGTTCACCTCAGTCTTATCATAGGATTCCGCACCAATACAATTTAATTCGGGATAAATTCTCAAAGAATACTTTGAATTGTCATAAACATTTGTCTAGCTGAATCAAATAGCTTAGACTTATACCAATAATTTGAATTTCAATCGAAACATGTCTGTCCAAATTCAGTTGGCAATAATTTACCTTTAAAATTCTAAAAATTATTTTATGACGTCATGATACCGCATTGTATTTACACTCCGTTTGAGGATTCCGTCATTTTGTGACTTTGTCATACTACATCATTCCATAGTGGGATAACGATCTTTAGATCGCATCCAACACTAAGTAATTCTGCATTGATAACTCCATCCTTTTATCATCTCTGCACCAGGTTCAATGATGCATTAATGATATATAAAATACATTTTGATATCTCAAATCATTGTCGTCTAGCCGAAATAATTAGCATAGACTATTCTTTAAATGCTTCAAAAATCATTGTAAATCAGTTTTATCATCTCAACAAGTAACGATGTGTCAGTGTCCCGAAGTCCACACATACACACTAGTCACCGGGATTTGAGAATAAAAATTCATTTTTAAAAGGCACATAGTGTGTATTTAGCTTGATGTCAAAAATTTTGAAGTCTAGCATAGCTAGAAGATTTAGAATACCTACGCTTCCACTAATGATCCATTGCTTAATCAGTCTATCTATTCATATTATCCTTAATACTCCATTCACACTTAATTATACCCAGTTCGTCAAACTTACCCCACGTTATGAGTTCAGGAACTTTTCACAATCATATGAGTTTAAGAACTTGTCCTAGACAGACCATTGGCGTCCATTCGCTGAGGGGTTGAAAAACATTTCATATAATTATGAGTCACGAACTTACCATAAGTATGAGTTTTAAGAACTCGCAACTTAATCTTATATTCTCTACCTATCTGGTATACTCATGAGAAAAGAATCACCTTCTCAACATGTATATAGCAAATAGCGTGACACAAACATTTCAATGACTATCAATACCAGAAGCTAAGTAGTTATCGAACCAACTCGGCCACTAATCAATATAGGAAGCTAAGTGAAGGACAATTCCCCGCCCATACAAAGAATTGTTCAACTTAACCACGATATCAACCAGGAAGCTAAGTGATTCTAAAACCAAGTACAAATTCCTCGCCCATACAAAGAATCATACAACTAAACTGCTGAAATGAGTCCTCAATTGAAATCCCACATATTCCTAGTTCCCTCAATACTCAATACGAACTTCATTTAATCCGTATCTATAATTCACAACTCTTTCATGAGTTTTAATAGTACAATTTCATAGTACCCTATTCATATAGCAATTCTGCTATAACGTTTTCAATCAAACGATTGATCATCTGTCCTCTTATGACCTCATCAGATCACGTTGTGATCTCATATTATAATCATATTATATTACGATTCTTTTCTATGTCCCGATCGTTTTGTTTTACAATCTTTTTTTTTCCTTTATACTTTTAGTCTTTTAGACTATATCTATTCATTACTACTGTTCATCTTTATTATCAGAGTTAAGTAACTCTGGATCTTTATTACTCGTCGAGATTCGTCTTTGAATCTTATAGACGCGCTAACTCTATTTGAGTTAGTCCTAATCCTTATCACTGCGGTTATTAGCCTAAGGTAACCCTACCTAAGGTTTATAACCTACAGCTTTGATACCAATTGTTGCGCCCCCAAATCCGGGTCCCCAGAACCTCGGAACTGGTACGTTACGATACACCATTTCTATAACTATTGCGGAAGATATAAACATAAATTCTTTATACAATAACCTTTACACCTAATTCCCAAGGTCCGAAATCTTAACTTAATACCTGAATTCAATATCTTATCCGACATACAATGTCATTTGCATATAATACTATTACAAGTTTTATCTGTACGATAAACCAATGTTGGAACTGTCTTCGACTTTTCCTGTATCCGACATATTCACCCTAATCTGCAATGTTTATCATGATATAGCAAGGGTGAGCAACAAGTTTGCCTAACAAGTTTAATTTCAAGAAAAGATATATCATGATTGAAAAGAATGAACAATAAGCTAGCTGACTTTCAACAATATAACCATTGTGAAATAGCATGAATCAAATTTACATAACTGAATGACCGAGACAATAAAAATGAATGGTCAATAAGGAACATGAATAAATTCAACTGAACAATATGGTAATGAAGGTGATCAGCCTTTCATACCTGATGAACACATGCAATATGCACAATGTGCGAATCAATAATTCATAGACGTGATGTAATCAACAAGGATTAACCGCTAGCATAATTGAAGAATCATAACTCAAGGTTGAGTTAAAGAAAACTTGCCTTTATCGCCGACTACTGCTATGCAGTCTATTTAGCTTCATCTGAAGACCTAATATTAATAATACCGATCTCCACATTAGAATAATATCATCGCAATAACTATTGCTAATTACAGTTATAAAATAACCTAAACACATTATCACATAATCCTATCGGTCAACATAACACATAAGACCTAGTATCAAGTCAAGCTATTTCAGTCTGAGTTGAGTTCGGTACTATTTCGACCTCCCGATTGCCTAATCGGATAATTATCGAGCCTAATATTAATAAGACTCTACTTAAACACTATAATATTAACTTATAAAATCAGTTAAAATATTTTTCACAAGCTCATAATAATTTTCAAATAATTGTTATCATTTATAATGATTTTTCAATCAAAAATATCATATTTAAATGATTTAAATACCACAATATTCCATTATCATTAATATTTATTTAATTTCAAATATTAATGAAATACATGTCATAATATTATAAGTTATTTATAATATCTCAAAGTATTTTTAATACCTTAATATCACTTTTAAATGATTTTAAAACATTTAAAACCATTATTAAATAACTGTCATTAATATTAAAATATTAATGTAATTAATGACAAAATATTAAAAGTTATGTTTTATAACTTAAAACATTTTTTATAACCTTTAAATCATTTTTAAATGATTTTTAAAACATTAAAACAATCTTTACATAATTTATTTAATACAATTATTAAATAAATTTATTATCATAATATTAATCTATATCTTCATTTGATTACCATTTAATATTAATTAAATAGTAATTAATTAATTACCTTTAGTTATTATTTAACTAATAATAATAGCCAATTAGATCTATTCATTATTTAATGATAACTAGATAATGAATAATCAAATTATTGTTTGTTTTTAATTATTATTTAATATTAGTTAAATAATAATTAATTAATTTCTTATCCTTGAATAGTAAATAATTGTTTTATTTACTTTATTAGTCTTTAATTATTCCTTAATATTATTTAAAGAATAATTAATTAATATTTGGGCTTATTTATTATCTAATATTAATTAAATAACAAATAATTAATTCATCTCATAAATCTTTAATTATTCTTTCTTATTAAAGTTAAGAATAATTAATTATTACTTGTCTTTATTCATTATTAAAGAAAATGAATTTTTGTTTGATAAAAAATGAATAGATATGTTTTGTATATCTAATATACATCTCTCCCATCTTCTTTCTTTCTTCCTCTAATAGCCGGGTATACTCCCTCCATTATCCCCCATTTTTGGTTTATTTTTAATTGCTAAATTTGCCTTAATCAAATGACATTAAAGTCCCTACACTAATTTGGCCAATTAGTTAGCTACCATCAAGGCAAAATTGTCATTATGCCATCACTAGAAAAGGGTAAAATGGTCCTTAAGTCATCTTAAAAAAATTTCCTAGAAATTTCCTCATAGGACATATTGGTCATAATCAATTTTCTTTAAGGACAAAATTGTCATCTTACTTCAATTAAGAAATTTCCTAGAAATTTCATTCAAGGATTCCATGGTCATTAACAAATTTCTCTTAGGGCAAAATTGTCATTTCCCTATTACTAGGAAACTTTCGAGCAATTTCCTTCTTAGGACACAAAAGTCATTAATAATTTTCTGTTAGGGCAAAATAGTCTTTTGCCACTTCAAGGAAATTTCCTAGGAAATTTCTTAACAATCATCACCCATCATTACTAGTGGGGTCCACCTTATATACCAACATTTTCCTACATTTAACTCAAGTATGGTTAGTTCCTAACCATAGTTATTCTGCTAGCACATATCCCATTATTTTGGGTTACTAAATAAATCCTCATTGGGCTACCTAATAATTCTTTTGGGCTTGATAATAAAATAAATGGGCTATGTAAATTAACATAGTCTACTAATTTTAATTATATCCTACCCTAATTATTTAATTAGGATTTCTATTCACTCAATTTGTACATCAAATTCTTACTCATGTACATTTGATTACTTAACCCAATTAGAATTGCTTTTCTTAGATTATTTAATTATCATTCCTAATATATATATTAGGTTACATAACTTTTATTCTTAATTCTCTTTTGTATACAAAAAAAATATATACACATTATATAATGTATATTTATTCAATCTATTTCATTATTCACATAAGTCATCACATATACCACTTTTAATTCTAATTTTGACTTTTCTCCATAAAAGTCCACTGTTGACTTTGACCAAAAAGTCAACATTTACACATTTTGTGTTTATTGTCTTTTCTGACTAAACTTGACGTTCCGGACGCAACCGAGCAGTCCGTGCTTCAAAATTTTGTCTCTAACTCGAATTCTGAGTTTTAACGTACTCAATTTTTATTGCTAATCATATTAGCTATTAGCTATTAGCTTTATACTTATTCCTCTTCTTATTTGCTAATCAAGACCAACATTCCAGCTATGCTAATTACAAACATAGTTTTATCTTTATTTTCATATCCCTAACGTAATTCATCATTCCTCTTGCTAAAATATATAGCACCTTACTAAGTATATATATATTTCTATACATATATTCATCTTCGTTTAACCTCATAGCTTTTCTTCATGTTAAATTTTATTTCCTTAATAAAATTTTCACATGTATCATTATAACATTTCTTACACCATTTAGTTCACAATAATTTTTATATGTATCGTAATACCTTATTCTTAACATTCCTTCACACCCTTTCTAGGGTTTTAAAATTTTGTAACCCATATTTTCGTTATTCCCATTTAAGTAGCAAACCCTATAGGTTTTACTTAATTTTTTTTAATAAATTCTCATCTAGGTTTTATTCTTTAACCTTTATTTTAATCATTTAAGATTTTATAAATTCTCGGGTTGTCACATTCACCCCTTCTTCTAAGAATTTCATCCTCGAAATTATAGCCTACTAATCCTTACTTCTTTTATCCATCAAAACTAGGTTTTCAACATAACCTTTATTCAAACATATTAGATTCTACCCGTCCACGACGAGTTCATACACATCATCACATGCTACCCAGACTTCTCTCTAAGGAGTTAAAAACTTTTCAAATTATGCTGAGGGGTCATATAGACCAAGAACTATTGAGATTTTTAGGTATTACTACCTGCGACCTATTTCAATTAAGAAAAAAGGTACTCGACCCCTTACAAAGGTTAACAGTATGTTTACAATCACAAAAAAAGTAAACTACAACTGCCAGTACTTTAGGTGATTAGCCTATCGTACGTTTACGTCATGTATAACGTATCAATCATGTCTAGCGAATATTTGCGCTACTAGATTGGATTATTTTATCCAATCAACATAGTTCACCTCAGTCTTATCATAGGATTCCGCACCAATACAATTTAATTCGGGATAAATTCTCAAAGAATACTTTGAATTGTCATAAACATTTGTCTAGCTGAATCAAATAGCTTAGACTTATACCAATAATTTGAATTTCAATCGAAACATGTCTGTCCAAATTCAGTTGGCAATAATTTACCTTTAAAATTCTAAAAATTATTTTATGACGTCATGATACCGCATTGTATTTACACTCCGTTTGAGGATTCCGTCATTTTGTGACTTTGTCATACTACATCATTCCATAGTGGGATAACGATCTTTAGATCGCATCCAACACTAAGTAATTCTGCATTGATAACTCCATCCTTTTATCATCTCTGCACCAGGTTCAATGATGCATTAATGATATATAAAATACATTTTGATATCTCAAATCATTGTCGTCTAGCCGAAATAATTAGCATAGACTATTCTTTAAATGCTTCAAAAATCATTGTAAATCAGTTTTATCATCTCAACAAGTAACGATGTGTCAGTGTCCCGAAGTCCACACATACACACTAGTCACCGGGATTTGAGAATAAAAATTCATTTTTAAAAGGCACATAGTGTGTATTTAGCTTGATGTCAAAAATTTTGAAGTCTAGCATAGCTAGAAGATTTAGAATACCTACGCTTCCACTAATGATCCATTGCTTAATCAGTCTATCTATTATATTATCCTTAATACTCCATTCACACTTAATTATACCCAGTTCGTCAAACTTACCCCACGTTATGAGTTCAGGAACTTTTCACAATCATATGAGTTTAAGAACTTGTCCTAGACAGACCATTGGCGTCCATTCGCTGAGGGGTTGAAAAACATTTCATATAATTATGAGTCACGAACTTACCATAAGTATGAGTTTTAAGAACTCGCAACTTAATCTTATATTCTCTACCTATCTGGTATACTCATGAGAAAAGAATCACCTTCTCAACATGTATATAGCAAATAGCGTGACACAAACATTTCAATGACTATCAATACCAGAAGCTAAGTAGTTATCGAACCAACTCGGCCACTAATCAATATAGGAAGCTAAGTGAAGGACAATTCCCCGCCCATACAAAGAATTGTTCAACTTAACCACGATATCAACCAGGAAGCTAAGTGATTCTAAAACCAAGTACAAATTCCTCGCCCATACAAAGAATCATACAACTAAACTGCTGAAATGAGTCCTCAATTGAAATCCCACATATTCCTAGTTCCCTCAATACTCAATACGAACTTCATTTAATCCGTATCTATAATTCACAACTCTTTCATGAGTTTTAATAGTACAATTTCATAGTACCCTATTCATATAGCAATTCTGCTATAACGTTTTCAATCAAACGATTGATCATCTGTCCTCTTATGACCTCATCAGATCACGTTGTGATCTCATATTATAATCATATTATATTACGATTCTTTTCTATGTCCCGATCGTTTTGTTTTACAATCTTTTTTTTTCCTTTATACTTTTAGTCTTTTAGACTATATCTATTCATTACTACTGTTCATCTTTATTATCAGAGTTAAGTAACTCTGGATCTTTATTACTCGTCGAGATTCGTCTTTGAATCTTATAGACGCGCTAACTCTATTTGAGTTAGTCCTAATCCTTATCACTGCGGTTATTAGCCTAAGGTAACCCTACCTAAGGTTTATAACCTACAGCTTTGATACCAATTGTTGCGCCCCCAAATCCGGGTCCCCAGAACCTCGGAACTGGTACGTTACGATACACCATTTCTATAACTATTGCGGAAGATATAAACATAAATTCTTTATACAATTAACCTTTACACCTAATTCCCAAGGTCCGAAATCTTAACTTAATACCTGAATTCAATATCTTATCCGACATACAATGTCATTTGCATATAATACTATTACAAGTTTTATCTGTACGATAAACCAATGTTGGAACTGTCTTCGACTTTTCCTGTATCCGACATATTCACCCTAATCTGCAATGTTTATCATGATATAGCAAGGGTGAGCAACAAGTTTGCCTAACAAGTTTAATTTCAAGAAAAGATATATCATGATTGAAAAGAATGAACAATAAGCTAGCTGACTTTCAACAATATAACCATTGTGAAATAGCATGAATCAAATTTACATAACTGAATGACCGAGACAATAAAAATGAATGGTCAATAAGGAACATGAATAAATTCAACTGAACAATATGGTAATGAAGGTGATCAGCCTTTCATACCTGATGAACACATGCAATATGCACAATGTGCGAATCAATAATTCATAGACGTGATGTAATCAACAAGGATTAACCGCTAGCATAATTGAAGAATCATAACTCAAGGTTGAGTTAAAGAAAACTTGCCTTTATCGCCGACTACTGCTATGCAGTCTATTTAGCTTCATCTGAAGACCTAATATTAATAATACCGATCTCCACATTAGAATAATATCATCGCAATAACTATTGCTAATTACAGTTATAAAATAACCTAAACACATTATCACATAATCCTATCGGTCAACATAACACATAAGACCTAGTATCAAGTCAAGCTATTTCAGTCTGAGTTGAGTTCGGTACTATTTCGACCTCCCGATTGCCTAATCGGATAATTATCGAGCCTAATATTAATAATACTCTACTTAAACACTATAATATTAACTTATAAAATCAGTTAAAATATTTTTCACAAGCTCATAATAATTTTCAAATAATTGTTATCATTTATAATGATTTTTCAATCAAAAATATCATATTTAAATGATTTAAATACCACAATATTCCATTATCATTAATATTTATTTAATTTCAAATATTAATGAAATACATGTCATAATATTATAAGTTATTTATAATATCTCAAAGTATTTTTAATACCTTAATATCACTTTTAAATGATTTTAAAACATTTAAAACCATTATTAAATAACTGCCATTAATATTAAAATATTAATGTAATTAATGACAAAATATTAAAAGTTATGTTTTATAACTTAAAACATTTTTTATAACCTTTAAATCATTTTTAAATGATTTTTAAAACATTAAAACAATCTTTACATAATTTATTTAATACAATTATTAAATAAATTTATTATCATAATATTAATCTATATCTTCATTTGATTACCATTTAATATTAATTAAATAGTAATTAATTAATTACCTTTAGTTATTATTTAACTAATAAATAATAGCCAATTAGATCTATTCATTATTTAATGATAACTAGATAATGAATAATCAAATTATTGTTTGTTTTTAATTATTATTTAATATTAGTTAAATAATAATTAATTAATTTCTTATCCTTGAATAGTAAATAATTGTTTTATTTACTTTATTAGTCTTTAATTATTCCTTAATATTATTTAAAGAATAATTAATTAATATTTGGGCTTATTTATTATCTAATATTAATTAAATAACAAATAATTAATTCATCTCATAAATCTTTAATTATTCTTTCTTATTAAAGTTAAGAATAATTAATTATTACTTGTCTTTATTCATTATTAAAGAAAATGAATTTTTGTTTGATAAAAAATGAATAGATATGTTTTGTATATCTAATATACATCTCTCCCATCTTCTTTCTTTCTTCCTCTAATAGCCGGGTATACTCCCTCCATTATCCCCCATTTTTGGTTTATTTTTAATTGCTAAATTTGCCTTAATCAAATGACATTAAAGTCCCTACACTAATTTGGCCAATTAGTTAGCTACCATCAAGGCAAAATTGTCATTATGCCATCACTAGAAAAGGGTAAAATGGTCCTTAAGTCATCTTAAAAAAAATTCCTAGAAATTTCCTCATAGGACATATTGGTCATAATCAATTTTCTTTAAGGACAAAATTGTCATCTTACTTCAATTAAGAAATTTCCTAGAAATTTCATTCAAGGATTCCATGGTCATTAACAAATTTCTCTTAGGGCAAAATTGTCATTTCCCTATTACTAGGAAACTTCCGAGCAATTTCCTTCTTAGGACACAAAAGTCATTAATAATTTTCTGTTAGGGCAAAATAGTCTTTTGCCACTTCAAGGAAATTTCCTAGGAAATTTCTTAACAATCATCACCCATCATTACTAGTGGGGTCCACCTTATATACCAACATTTTCCTACATTTAACTCAAGTATGGTTAGTTCCTAACCATAGTTATTCTGCTAACACATATCCCATTATTTTGGGTTACTAAATAAATCCTCATTGGGCTACCTAATAATTCTTTTGGGCTTGATAATAAAATAAATGGGCTATGTAAATTAACATAGTCTACTAATTTTAATTATATCCTACCCTAATTATTTAATTAGGATTTCTATTCACTCAATTTGTACATCAAATTCTTACTCATGTACATTTGATTACTTAACCCAATTAGAATTGCTTTTCTTAGATTATTTAATTATCATTCCTAATATATATATTAGGTTACATAACTTTTATTCTTAATTCTCTTTTGTATACAAAAAAAATATATACACATTATATAATGTATATTTATTCAATCTATTTCATTATTCACATAAGTCATCACATATACCACTTTTAATTCTAATTTTGACTTTTCTCCATAAAAGTCCACTGTTGACTTTGACCAAAAAGTCAACATTTACACATTTTGTGTTTATTGTCTTTTCTGACTAAACTTGACGTTCCGGACGCAACCGAGCAGTCCGTGCTTCAAAATTTTGTCTCTAACTCGAATTCTGAGTTTTAACGTACTCAATTTTTATTGCTAATCATATTAGCTATTAGCTATTAGCTTTATACTTATTCCTCTTCTTATTTGCTAATCAAGACCAACATTCCAGCTATGCTAATTACAAACATAGTTTTATCTTTATTTTCATATCCCTAACGTAATTCATCATTCCTCTTGCTAAAATATATAGCACCTTACTAAGTATATATATATTTCTATACATATATTCATCTTCGTTTAACCTCATAGCTTTTCTTCATGTTAAATTTTATTTCCTTAATAAAATTTTCACATGTATCATTATAACATTTCTTACACCATTTAGTTCACAATAATTTTTATATGTATCGTAATACCTTATTCTTAACATTCCTTCACACCCTTTCTAGGGTTTTAAAATTTTGTAACCCATATTTTCGTTATTCCCATTTAAGTAGCAAACCCTATAGGTTTTACTTAATTTTTTTTAATAAATTCTCATCTAGGTTTTATTCTTTAACCTTTATTTTAATCATTTAAGATTTTATAAATTCTCGGGTTGTCACATTCACCCCTTCTTCTAAGAATTTCGTCCTCGAAATTATAGCCTACTAATCCTTACTTCTTTTATCCATCAAAACTAGGTTTTCAACATAACCTTTATTCAAACATATTAGATTCTACCCGTCCACGACGAGTTCATACACATCATCACATGCTACCCAGACTTCTCTCTAAGGAGTTAAAAACTTTTCAAATTATGCTGAGGGGTCATATAGACCAAGAACTATTGAGATTTTTAGGTATTACTACCTGCGACCTATTTCAATTAAGAAAAAAGGTACTCGACCCCTTACAAAGGTTAACAGTATGTTTACAATCACAAAAAAAGTAAACTACAACTGCCAGTACTTTAGGTGATTAGCCTATCGTACGTTTACGTCATGTATAACGTATCAATCATGTCTAGCGAATATTTGCGCTACTAGATTGGATTATTTTATCCAATCAACATAGTTCACCTCAGTCTTATCATAGGATTCCGCACCAAAACAATTTAATTCGGGATAAATTCTCAAAGAATACTTTGAATTGTCATAAACATTTGTCTAGCTGAATCAAATAGCTTAGACTTATACCAATAATTTGAATTTCAATCGAAACATGTCTGTCCAAATTCAGTTGGCAATAATTTACCTTTAAAATTCTAAAAATTATTTTATGACGTCATGATACCGCATTGTATTTACACTCCGTTTGAGGATTCCGTCATTTTGTGACTTTGTCATACTACATCATTCCATAGTGGGATAACGATCTTTAGATCGCATCCAACACTAAGTAATTCTGCATTGATAACTCCATCCTTTTATCATCTCTGCACCAGGTTCAATGATGCATTAATGATATATAAAATACATTTTGATATCTCAAATCATTGTCGTCTAGCCGAAATAATTAGCATAGACTATTCTTTAAATGCTTCAAAAATCATTGTAAATCAGTTTTATCATCTCAACAAGTAACGATGTGTCAGTGTCCCGAAGTCCACACATACACACTAGTCACCGGGATTTGAGAATAAAAATTCATTTTTAAAAGGCACATAGTGTGTATTTAGCTTGATGTCAAAAATTTTGAAGTCTAGCATAGCTAGAAGATTTAGAATACCTACGCTTCCACTAATGATCCATTGCTTAATCAGTCTATCTATTCATATTATCCTTAATACTCCATTCACACTTAATTATACCCAGTTCGTCAAACTTACCCCACGTTATGAGTTCAGGAACTTTTCACAATCATATGAGTTTAAGAACTTGTCCTAGACAGACCATTGGCGTCCATTCGCTGAGGGGTTGAAAAACATTTCATATAATTATGAGTCACGAACTTACCATAAGTATGAGTTTTAAGAACTCGCAACTTAATCTTATATTCTCTACCTATCTGGTATACTCATGAGAAAAGAATCACCTTCTCAACATGTATATAGCAAATAGCGTGACACAAACATTTCAATGACTATCAATACCAGAAGCTAAGTAGTTATCGAACCAACTCGGCCACTAATCAATATAGGAAGCTAAGTGAAGGACAATTCCCCGCCCATACAAAGAATTGTTCAACTTAACCACGATATCAACCAGGAAGCTAAGTGATTCTAAAACCAAGTACAAATTCCTCGCCCATACAAAGAATCATACAACTAAACTGCTGAAATGAGTCCTCAATTGAAATCCCACATATTCCTAGTTCCCTCAATACTCAATACGAACTTCATTTAATCCGTATCTATAATTCACAACTCTTTCATGAGTTTTAATAGTACAATTTCATAGTACCCTATTCATATAGCAATTCTGCTATAACGTTTTCAATCAAACGATTGATCATCTGTCCTCTTATGACCTCATCAGATCACGTTGTGATCTCATATTATAATCATATTATATTACGATTCTTTTCTATGTCCCGATCGTTTTGTTTTACAATCTTTTTTTTTCCTTTATACTTTTAGTCTTTTAGACTATATCTATTCATTACTACTGTTCATCTTTATTATCAGAGTTAAGTAACTCTGGATCTTTATTACTCGTCGAGATTCGTCTTTGAATCTTATAGACGCGCTAACTCTATTTGAGTTAGTCCTAATCCTTATCACTGCGGTTATTAGCCTAAGGTAACCCTACCTAAGGTTTATAACCTACAGCTTTGATACCAATTGTTGTGCCCCCAAATCCGGGTCCCCAGAACCTCGGAACTGGTACGTTACGATACACCATTTCTATAACTATTGCGGAAGATATAAACATAAATTCGTTATACAATAACCTTTACACCTAATTCCCAAGGTCCGAAATCTTAACTTAATACCTGAATTCAATATCTTATCCGACATACAATGTCATTTGCATATAATACTATTACAAGTTTTATCTGTACGATAAACCAATGTTGGAACTGTCTTCGACTTTTCCTGTATCCGACATATTCACCCTAATCTGCAATGTTTATCATGATATAGCAAGGGTGAGCAACAAGTTTGCCTAACAAGTTTAATTTCAAGAAAAGATATATCATGATTGAAAAGAATGAACAATAAGCTAGCTGACTTTCAACAATATAACCATTGTGAAATAGCATGAATCAAATTTACATAACTGAATGACCGAGACAATAAAAATGAATGGTCAATAAGGAACATGAATAAATTCAACTGAACAATATGGTAATGAAGGTGATCAGCCTTTCATACCTGATGAACACATGCAATATGCACAATGTGCGAATCAATAATTCATAGACGTGATGTAATCAACAAGGATTAACCGCTAGCATAATTGAAGAATCATAACTCAAGGTTGAGTTAAAGAAAACTTGCCTTTATCGCCGACTACTGCTATGCAGTCTATTTAGCTTCATCTGAAGACCTAATATTAATAATACCGATCTCCACATTAGAATAATATCATCGCAATAACTATTGCTAATTACAGTTATAAAATAACCTAAACACATTATCACATAATCCTATCGGTCAACATAACACATAAGACCTAGTATCAAGTCAAGCTATTTCAGTCTGAGTTGAGTTCGGTACTATTTCGACCTCCCGATTGCCTAATCGGATAATTATCGAGCCTAATATTAATAAGACTCTACTTAAACACTATAATATTAACTTATAAAATCAGTTAAAATATTTTTCACAAGCTCATAATAATTTTCAAATAATTGTTATCATTTATAATGATTTTTCAATCAAAAATATCATATTTAAATGATTTAAATACCACAATATTCCATTATCATTAATATTTATTTAATTTCAAATATTAATGAAATACATGTCATAATATTATAAGTTATTTATAATATCTCAAAGTATTTTTAATACCTTAATATCACTTTTAAATGATTTTAAAACATTTAAAACCATTATTAAATAACTGCCATTAATATTAAAATATTAATGTAATTAATGACAAAATATTAAAAGTTATGTTTTATAACTTAAAACATTTTTTATAACCTTTAAATCATTTTTAAATGATTTTTAAAACATTAAAACAATCTTTACATAATTTATTTAATACAATTATTAAATAAATTTATTATCATAATATTAATCTATATCTTCATTTGATTACCATTTAATATTAATTAAATAGTAATTAATTAATTACCTTTAGTTATTATTTAACTAATAAATAATAGCCAATTAGATCTATTCATTATTTAATGATAACTAGATAATGAATAATCAAATTATTGTTTGTCTTTAATTATTATTTAATATTAGTTAAATAATAATTAATTAATTTCTTATCCTTGAATAGTAAATAATTGTTTTATTTACTTTATTAGTCTTTAATTATTCTTTATTATTATTTAAAGAATAATTAATTAATATTTGGGCTTATTTATTATCTAATATTAATTAAATAACAAATAATTAATTCATCTCATAAATCTTTAATTATTCTTTCTTATTAAAGTTAAGAATAATTAATTATTACTTGTATTTATTCATTATTTAATATTTAATTAAATAATATATAATTAAAACCTTTTATCTTAATGTAATTAAGTAATTACATTATTACTACTTAATCTTTACTTAAACATTCTTTAATCATCATTTAATATCAATTAAATAATAATTAATCAATTGTTAATCATAATTAAATAATAACTAGTTACTTTATGAACACTAATTCTACTTAATTATCATTTAATATCATTTAAATAATAATTAAATAGTTAATTATATTTAATATTGTATGTAATTAATTTGCTAACCATTTAATGGCTTTAAATAATTATTTTTAATAATTATTCATTTCCACTTATTTACGATTATGCCATTCTCGCCCACAATTTTTTAGATTTGGCGTCCTTTACGGAAACCCTTGTAAAACGAAATCTACAACTCGGAATTAAGTTCCGTTAGAGGCGTTGGATTCGTAACTTCCCAAGCTACAGTTTCCATTTATCAAACACTCAATTTGGATCTATATAGCTTCCAAAAAGCAGCCCCAAAGAGGCTGGTCAGAAACTTTTTTTTTCTTGTTTTTCCAACTAGAAAGTGTTTTACTAAAAATTCCATAACTTATTCATTCTTAAACATTTTTGTGTCATTCAAAAGGGATTATTCACATATCTCAAAGAGCTAGCATACCCCCACAACAAATCACAAATACCAAACGTAGATGTTTAAAATAAAACACATAGATCTCACATATTAACTAAAAACTTCCATGAAAACTTACTAACTTCCATTTTTCCAAATGTTTCTAACACAATCTAACATATATAACCAATATACATAACATATCTTAAGATCTAACCTTATCATAATGTTAACCCAACAAGTTCATAAAACTTCATATCATAAAAAAAAATAAAAGTGCAAAGCTTCATAAAACTTTAACTAAATCTAGAAAAAAAAATTCTTTTTCTTTACCTTTCTTTCTTCTTCCTCCCTCCTCTCCTTCTCCATCCATGGCTACCTTTCTCTCTCTTGCTCCATGCCTTTAATCCCTCTTCTTCTTCCTCCTCTAGCCGTGACCCCTTCCCTCTCTCTCTCTTTGGCTTTCTTTTACTATTTTGGAGAGATAAATAAAAGAGAAAGGAAATGGATTTTTGTTTGATAAAAAATGAATAGATATGTTTTGTATATCTAATATACATCTCCCTCATCTTCTTTCTTTCTTCCTCTAATAGCCGGGTATACTCCCTCCATTATCCCCCATTTTTGGTTTATTTTTAATTGCTAAATTTGCCTTAATCAAATGACATTAAAGTCCCTACACTAATTTGGCCAATTAGTTAGCTACCATCGGCAAAATTGTTATTATGCCATCACTAGAAAAGGGTAAAATGGTCCTTAAGTCATCTTAAGGAAATTTCTTAGAAATTTTCTCATAGGACATATTGGTCATAATCAATTTTCTTTAAGGAAAAAATTGTCATCTTACTTCAATTAGGAAATTTCCTTCAAGGATTCCATGGTCATTAACAAATTTCTCTAAAGGCAAAATTGTCATTTCCTCTGCTCTACCTTTTCTAGCTTTCCTGCCAGATCCTTATTCATAGCCACCGACTTGTGGAACAAGGTCCCCATCTGGATCCTACCTCCATGCGGTAAGCAACCTCCACCTTTAACTCCTGCATCACTAGCTTCCTCTAATGGTCCTCATCCCTTAGCTTCTGGAACTCAGACTCGCTCTCCTGGGCCTCAGTCTCCAGCTCCCGCACTCTTCAGTCCAACTCTAGAATACGCTCCTCGTACTCTCCCAGCATATGCTCCTCCAGGTTAGGCTCGTAAGAGTCCTCCATGGGCTCGCTCTCCGTAGGCTCGCCCTCCACAAGCTTGTTCTCCATAGGCTCTTCCTCTGGGTCAAACTTTACCTCGATCTCATTTTTGTCGTCAGACAAAAATGGTGCAATAACCTGCACAGGCATAGCCTCTAGAGGTATCAGACACAATAATTTTAAGTGGTTCAGAGCACTCAAGGCTCCTAGTCCACTCTTCTACTCCACGAGTAGGAAATCCACTAAGGATATCTTTACAATCTTTGAATCACTTAGATTCCTTCAAGACCATCAGTCTTGGAACTTCTTAGCTCACTTAGAACTCTTCATGCCCAACAGACTTGTAATACACTTGATTGAGAGTTGAGTTCTTGGGTTGTGCTACTCAGTTGCTGTTAAGCATATGTTCGAAAGAACTGAGTAGCTGTGCAAGCTTTTCTTCTGATTGTAGAATTTGGACGTTGAGTGTTCTTGAGCTTTTTAGTTCTTGCTTGCTTGAATCTTAATCTATGTCTAATTTGTATATGAAGGAGCCTTTAAAATGTTTTCGTTGAAGGCATCCGTCGTAGCATTAAATGCTTCAGACGTTTCTGAGCACTGATGTTGACTTTCTGCAAATCTGATGTTCTATCGTCTGGCCCACTGACACAGCAGACTGCTTTTTCACCTCACACCTGAAAATGTGTTTTTAGCAGGCATGCAGTCCTTTCCTTAGCTTCTTCAATATGCTTCTTCGATACATAGTAAGGATGAATGTTGGATCATTGGGACTCCCAAAATGTCAACGTCTATAATCCATTCTTCATTTGTAATACTTCCTCCTTCATCAGATAGACACTACTTGAAACTTCTGATGTTGACTGGAAGGACACCACGATCATTGTCTTTGCCATTATCGTTGTGCCTTGTTATGCTCGTGCTTGATTCAGCTTTGATCGTAGAGAACACTATGATTTCTCTTAAACTCTGATAGACTACGATCTCTACTTGCTTGTTTTGTAGACTCCACGTTTTCGAGAGCTGACTGCGATTCTTGACTTAGCTCAGCAGGCGCTCGGACAATCTCCACGATTCTGAGTATGGCTTTCAAGACAGACTACTATCCGAAGCAACTTCTTTGATACTCCACGATTCTACCTTGGCTTCTGCAAACTTTTGGCTGGCTCGACAGACTACGAATCTGTTAAGCCCTAACAATTACATCTCAAAATAGATCAACTTAATAGCTTTGATCTTTCTTCTATACATTCATTTACAGAATGATAAACATTAACCACAGATCAATCTAACATTTTTGATCTATCATCTAAGTCCTTGTACATATATTCTTTAAAGGACTTTACACATAAGCATATATATTTACTTTCAACATCAAATTTGAATATGCAATTCCCAACAAGCTACACCAAAAGACGAACCTCTGCAACAAGAGACAGAAGTTAATCTTAAAGAATTCAAACAAGAAGGCACCAGAACAGATGTTCCAACAGGGAGCAGATGAGCAAGAGATCACACTCAAAACTTGATTATTGGAGATCCAAATGCAAGAATCAAGACAAGATCTGCCACCCAGAATGAGTGTTTCTATCTGAGCTTTCTGTCCCAAATGGAACCCAAAAAGATAGAAGATTCCCTGGAAGATTCGAGTTGGATAAAAGCCATGCAAGAGGAGCTGAATCAGTTTGAAAGGAGCAAAGTCTGGAGACTAGTTCCAAGACCAAGAAATCACCCAGTTATTGGCACCAAATGGGTCTTCAGAAACAAGATGGATGAAGATGGGGTGATTACAAGAAACAAGGCAAGACTGGTTGGTAAAGGTTACTCTCAAGAAGAAGGCATCGACTACGACGAGACCTTTGCACCTGTTGCCAGACTGGAAGCCATCAGGATATTCCTTGCCTTTGCTGCCCACATGAAATTCAAAGTATTCCAGATGGATGTCAAGAGTGCATTTCTGAATGGAGAACTTCAAGAAGAAGTATATGTGGAGCAACCTCCAGGTTTCATTGATCCAACTCTCTCTAATTATGTCTATAGATTAGACAAAGCCTTGTATGGAATTAAACAAGCACCTAGAATATGGTATGAAACACTAACAAACTTTCTTATTGAAAAAGGATTCACTAGAGGTAGAGTAGATACCACATTATTCCTTAGGAAGCACAAAGATAAAGTTTTACTAGTTCAAATATATGTAGATGATATTATCTTTGGTTCTACTGATAAAAATCTATGCAAGAGATTTACCAAGCTTATGCAGAGCAAATTCAAAATGAGCATGATGGGTGAGCTGAATTTCTTTCTTGGACTGCAAGTGAAGCAGATTGATGAATGTATCTTCATTAACCAAGCCAAGTACATCAAAGCCTTACTTAAGAAGTATGGAATGGAATCAGCCTCTCCCATGAAAACACCAATTGCTCCAGCAACTAAGCTTGACAAAGATGAGAAAGGTAAATATATTGATATTACCCAATACAGAGGTATGATAGGCTCTCTTCTGTACTTAACTACCAGTAGACCAGATATAATGTTTGCAACATGCATATATGCTAGATTTCAAGCTAATCCTAAGGAATCACACTTAACTGTTGTAAAAAGAATTTTAAGGTATCTCAAAGGAACACCTCACTTGGGACTTTGGTATCCCAAGGAGTCCTCCTTTGAACTGAAAGGATATTCAGATGCTGATTTTGCAGGCTGCAAAATTGATAGAAAAAGTACTAGTGGCACTTGTCAATTGCTAGGAAACAGACTTGTGTCCTTGTTTAGTAAGAAGCAAAATTCAGTATCAACTTCAATAGCAGAAGCTGAATATATTGCTGCAAGCAGCTGTTGTGCTCAAATCCAATGGATGAAGAACCAGCTAGCAGACTATGGGTTTGATTTCAAGTCTATACCTGTTCACTGTGATAACGCAAGTTTCATAGTAATAACTCATAATCATGTCATGCATTCTAGGACTAAGAATATAGAAATAAGATATCATTTTATTAGGGATCATGTTCAAAACGGAACTATATCTTTACAATACATCCTTACTGAAAATCAACTTGTTGGTGTCTTTACTAAATTAATAAGTGAGTTAGGTATGCTAAATCTACAACCATAAGTTTTATGCTCTAGTTGGTGCTAACCATGCAGATAAAAAGGCTATGTCAAAATTGTGGAGATGACTAAGAGAAACCACGATCGTGGAGTAGTCTCGACATGGCAGAGAAGCCCACTGTGATGACAACATTACTACCAAGTCTAAGAAGCTCTTCTGATAAGCGCGTCAGGGACAAACCTGACTCTTAGTTTTAGACTAAGAGGTTGGTCCTTCTTGAGCAACCTTAATATAGAAGGGATGCTGATTCAGAATGCATCACAAGGATTAGTAGAGACAACGGTTGTGGAGCAGGTTCAAAAATGAATTCAACAATTATGGAGTAGCCTCGACAATCGTAGTCATCATGAAGGATACACTTGCTCAGGGGGGAGGTAAGGGCAAATCAGTACTTTTTATACGACTTCAAATCGTGGAGCCCTGCAGAACTTGACACATGCCCCACTCTGCAGATCGTGAAATAGGGAGGTTACAATTGTATTTGAAATATCCTTTTGTCAGATCACCTTTGAATTTCAAAAGTTTATCCCTCTCTTTCTCTCTCACAGAAACCCTAGCTTTCAGAACACTTATCTAATTTTTGTTCCTCTTAGGAAAATTATAATAATCAATGGCTGCTTCAAATGTTGTATCTGGTTACCAACTATGCTTCGACGAATTCTAGACTGCAGACCCACAGTTTCACAAGATTCTGTCCCTTCTGAAGAAACCAAGCCTCGAAGAAGCTTTGAGCACTAGCACAAGGATTTACCCAAAGCTGGTGAAAGAGTTCTACTGCAATGAGGTCTTCGAGAATAACGTCACCACTACAAAGGTCAATAGTGTGCAGATTCGGCTCGGAGCTGAAGATATAAACCTAGCCCTAGGGTTTAAATCAAAGGGTCTTCCATCTCTGAGCGTCATCGACTTTTATGAAGGACTAAAGAGGATTCACCACAAGAAGGTTCAAGGTTTTAAGGGTTACAAGAAGAAAGAATTTTCCCAAAAGTATGAATTTCTAGCTGATATTGTTGGGAAATGCATATGTTACAAGAGCTCTGGCCACGACTCTATGAATGAAAACCAACTGAGGATCATGACATCCATCTACTTCAAATCCCAAATCAACTATGGAGCCTTACTCATGGGATGGATTGGGAAGTGGATTCTCAGTTCAAAGAAGGCAAAGAGCTCAAGAAAAATGCTCAATGGGAGATTTATAAACATTATTCTCCAATCTGCTCTGGGAGACAAAATTGGAGACAAGGAAGATGCACCCATCAACTCCAACAGAAAGATGACCCAGCAGCTCTTTGAAAATTGGAAGAGGAACCCTGCAGAGAACTTGAAGATGATGTTTGAGTCTAGTGGAAGGACTAGTGAAGTGAAAAAATCTGTTCTACAGGGAAATATGTCTGTGATAAAGGAAGCTGAAGAAGAAGTCAACCAAGAAGCTTGGCTCTAGTCAGAAAGAGTAATGGCAAGAAGAAATTGAAAGAAAATGTTTAGAGGACAGAAGAGCCTCAAGGCTCAACCACTGATGCGCCCCAAGGGGATTCTGGCAAGGAGATTCTAGGTCTCATCACACAAAGAGAATTCACCCTGGAAGTGACCGAATCACCAGAAGAAGTTCTGAAGGAGAAGAAGAAGAAGAAGAGTGAGGATAAGGCTGAAGGAAGTTCTGAGCCTCGGAAGAAGAAATGCAGCCATCGAGAAAAGAAGTCTTCACTCACCACGGTCGTGGAGTCCTTACCGATCGTGGAGTGTAGACTTACCATCATTCCAGAGAAGGATGCTGCAACAGTCTCTCTGTTGGGTTTGTATGAAATCATGGACGCAATCAAATTGCAAAATAAGTAGAAACATGGTATATCAGAGTTAAAATTTTTTTTTACAAAATCATTACCCGGATCAACCTTTATGCAAATTATTAATTTAAAACGATAAATAAGAAGTTATGGAATCATACCCTTATAGAACGAAGTTTTCACATGTACGAGTTAAACTCCTTGTTGTTCATGATCTCTTTGAATTTCCTGGTTAGATTTCTCTATTTGATCAACGTTAGCCACCCAAGTGTTTGGCCTCTAGAGGTGATCCACCAAAGAAGATGAATTATCAAAGAAGGAGGGTAGTTGGCTAAACCCTAGTTTTGTATCCTCTATAGAAAAGGAGTACTCTCCAACAATTAGAATTTTATCAACTAATATCTGTTATAAGACTCCTCTTATATAGATATTGCTCAACCCTTCTAATCCTATTAGACATGGGGTTTCATTTAATTAATTAAGCTCCTTTAATTAATTTAGGCTTCCCACCATATTGGGAATAATTAATTAAATTCATTTAATTAATTTATCTCCTAATCTTATTAGGAATAAATGAGAGCACTAATATTAAATTAATTCATAAACTCCTTTAGAAATAAAAATAATAATAATTGTAATAATATTAATAAGACCCCTCTTATTAATTTATATTTAATATTTCCAAAATATTAAGTAATAAATACTAAGCTATTTAATTTATTCTGTCACCATAATTAAATTAATTACACTTAATACATTATTACGATTTTGTCATTACCTTCTTAAATAATTATTCTTCCTTTTATGGTGTGACCCTTTAGGTTCTCCATATTAAATCGATTGTGAATAAATCAATTAGAACAATTCTAATCTTATTTAAATAAATAAATTAAACTAATAATCTATTTAAATAAATAATATTTATTCTACAATAGGGATAAGCCTCCCTAACGATCAATGACTTTTCAGATAATATATATTTCAACAATAATCATAAAAGAACCTGTGAGTAAATAGTTACCGTACAATTCAATTCTTCCACCATACAATGTCCCAATTAAATATAGGACATGGAATTACTGTCAAGTCTTATTTTATTTAATTATATGTATTTCGATTGGAAAATGCATAACTCCAAATAATGCAAATTAGAAACTCCTTTCTAATTTCATTCTGCCTTGGCAAGGACTACTAGGTTGTCATTTAACGAATCACATAGGACATATCTCTTCTTTTACTAGAAGTGGTAGATTCTTTATTGACCATTCATTATCTCCATATGTAACTTATTATACCCAAGCATACCCTTTGATATACCCTAAGGGTCTTAAGGAATAAGTCAAAGTA
Source organism: Panax stipuleanatus (assembly GCA_020205555.1). NCBI lineage: Eukaryota > Viridiplantae > Streptophyta > Magnoliopsida > Apiales > Araliaceae > Panax > Panax stipuleanatus. The sequence goes on from CM035125.1 coordinate 40,459,584, forward strand.
TAATTCATTACACACAAAAAATTATGATGATCTAAAGTCCAAGGATCACTTGTACTACTATCACATTAGGAATTTCTATTGACAGGCAAGTAAAACTCCATTAGGTATTCCATAGCGAGTCACGTTCAGTGAACTTATTCTCCAATAAGCACCTACATACTTGCTTTAGTGTCTCCACACAAATGATCATGAGATCAATCATCCACATCCAATGAGCAAGCAATATATGTATCAATCTATCCGGATTTACTAATCCCGTTTTTAGTAATCTAACGATTGGGAACTATTTTTGTTTTAAGCTTTCTAACAATTGAGATCTTATTAGCATGATCAATATTATGATTCTAAAAGCATTGCTTAAAACTATGAGTTATTTACATATTATAAAAATAGCATCATGTAGATAATTAAATGCCTTTAATAAATGAATTCTTTTATTAATAAATAAATAAGATTGTTTACAAAGTATGTGCTTTATCATAATACATGATTGGCTTGTATGCACACTACTATCACTCTCAGCCTGAAAAAATCATCACAGCTGAAGCTAAAGAAGCTACTGAGGCTGTGGCTGAGCACAGGAGAACGACGAGAAAGCTTGTCAAGAAGTATGTCTTTGTTAATGAGAATTCTTTAAAGAAGGAGGAAAGAAGAATTGCTACTAAGTAGGCTGAACAAAGAACTGAGCCTCAAGCATCTGGTTCTCACAATGAGTCCTTGGATGAGACCAGGATCTTTGCTGATGTAATAGCCAACATCAATCGTGAAGTAACTACAATCAATTTTTCTCCTACTTGCCCATGATGTCCTATCACAGAGCCCTGATTCTCTACTCTTGGGATCACATGTTCTGGGCATACAAAGCTTATCTAACAATTTCGGTGCTAGCCCAGGGATTCCCAAGCAACCTCAACTTTGCTCAAAAACTGATCACTAATCATTCGTCTTCAGAGACTGTGCATGAGGTACACTCTATTGCCATCTCTTTCATAGTTGACCACTGCCCTCTATCAAACTTCCACCAGTTTAATGAACTGCCAAGATGGTTGGAAGTGGTTCTTAACCCAGTGAACCAATTTCCAGTTACAGAGTCCCAAAACTCTGTAACTGATGAACCAAATAACCAACTTTCCCTTATCATCAAGCCAACTAATAGTGACTCTATGGTTGTCGAGCAACGATTCACGCTCGTCGAACAACAACCCATGATCGTCAAACAACGATTCATAATCGTCAAATGACTACATGACACCACGACCATTGAGCCACCAAACCAAACCATCGAGCCAATTATCCCATATACTAAACCATCCTCCTTTACCATACACCAAACCCAAACACCAAACCCAAACACATCTCACACAGTCAGATATTCCCTCATCCTCCCACAATGAATATTTCGATATGGCACTTGCTCTCATAAGCATGTCAAGGCCAAGGGAGCACACTACAACCTCCCCTCCTGATTTTAAGAAATCTTTGATCATCTTTCTCTCCTCCCCATCAAAGAGGAACTTGCTGATGTCACAAGCCAAGTTGTCCTAGAGACAGAGGAGAACGTTGCAGCTCACTCCCTGGCAACTCATCAACGCTTCAATAATATGATCGAGTCTGTCAACACTCTGCTTGAAAATTTGGCAACTGAGCTCTCAAAAAGACTCAAGGAGATTATACGGGAGATGAGTGATAGTCTTAGCAAAAGGGATGCAATCCATTTTTAAGCCTCTAATAAGCATAAGGAAGCAGTTTAACTTCTTCAGAAAACTCAAGAATCTCAAAATGCTATTATGGCAGATCAGATTCACCAGCTGCGTATCTCTCTACACGAATTCCAAGAGTATTCCATGACTCAAGTAAGATAGACTGAAGATGCCATGGCCATGATGCATCAATAGAGAAGAAATACTGAAGCCAGTGGTTGAAGAAAATCGCAGTGACATTGCTCAAAATCGTTCTCAAATGCATGAGCTGGTGCAAGGAGTCAATTGTTTGTCAAAAGACATTTGAACCCTGGATGTTGACATAAAGGGGGAGAATAAAGAGGAAGGGGAGAAAGGCAAAGGCAAAGGGAAACAAATTGAATCAAGGAGCAATCTGAGAAATTAGCCTCGCCAGCCTCACTATCAGACTCAACGTTTTGAACATCAACGCCAACCAATCATCATGGCACACCCTCTGAGGAGTCAAGGCCCATCCTTTAGCTCACCAAGGGTATCCAACACTGGCTTGAGCATTCCTATTGGAGATCCTGTCTTCATGAACAGACACGATCATGGAGAAATGCTAAGTCCAAGTGAGCTAGAAGATATTGAATAGCGAGATGAAGTTAGCAGAAGAAGGAGAGCTGAAGAGCATGTCAATCCTCCGAGGAACAAGAGGCAAAGAAAATAAAGATAAGTTTAAATTTGTTTCTTATTGATGTAACTGTGCTAAATTGTAATATCTGTTTCACAACATCAATAAATTCATGTTTATTCTCTAAAGATTTTAGTTGCTCACTGAAACACTAAGTCATATTTACTTTCTAGCATCTTGCATTTAGAAATTGATGATATAATGCAAATCTCCTTGGTTATGTGAACATCAAATAGGGGGATATTGTTAGGAATAACATATTTAAATTTAATGTTGAAAGTAAATATATATGCTTATGTGTAAAGTCCTTCAATAGAACATATGTACAAGGACTTAAATGGTAGATCAAAATTGTTAGGTTGATCTAAGCTAAATGTCATTCTGTAAATGAATGTATAGAAGAAAGATCAAATTTGTCAGGTTGATCTCTTGCAATTTAATAGATAGGTCTCAATAGAATCGTATTCTGTCGAGCCAGCCAAGAGATTGCAGAAGCCAAGGCAGAATCGTGGAGTATCGAGGAAGTTGCTCCAAAATCGTTGTCTATCTTGGAAGCCACACTCAAAATCGTTGAGACAGTCCGAGCGCTTGCCGAGCCAAGTAAAGAATCGCAGTCAGATCTCGGAAACATGGAGTCTGCTAAACAAGCAAGTAGAGATCTTAGTTTATCAGAGCTTAAGAGAAATCGTAGTGTTCTTTACGATCAAGACTGAATTAAGCATGAGCACGACAACACACAACGATCGTGGTACAAAGACAACGATTGTGGTGTCTCTTCAGTTAACTTTATAAGCATCAAAGTTTCGACCATCTGATGAAGGAAGAAGTATACCAAATAAAGAATGGCTTATAAACATTGACATTTTGGGAGTCCCAATAATTCTAATATTCATCCTTAGTTCAAATTGAAGAAGTGTATAGTAGAAGCTAAGGAGAGTGCTTTCTGTCTGCTGAAAACACCTTTTCAGGTGTTAGGTGAGAAAGCAGTCTGCTGTGTCAGGTGGGCCAGATAGCAGAACTCCATATTCCCAGGATGTCACCATCGGTGCTCAAAAATATCTGTAGCATTAAATGCTACAACGGATGCCTTCAACGGAAAGATTTTAAAGGCTCCTTCATAAGCAAAACAGATTGCAGATTCAGTGCAAGCAAGCAAGAACGAAAAAACTCAAGAACACTCAACGTGCAAACACTACGATCCTGAAAGAAAGCTTGCTCAGCTATTCAGTTCTTTCGAACGAATGCTTAACTGAAACTGAGTAGCACACCCAAGAACTCAACTCTCATCAAGTGTATTCTAAGTCTACCCGACTTGAAGAGTTCTAAGTGAACTAAGAAGTTCCAAGACTGCTGGTCTTGAAGGAATCTAAGTGATTCAAAGATTGTAAAGATATCCTTAGTGAATTTCCTACTCGTGGAGTAGAAGAGTGGACCAGGAGCATTGAGTGCTCTGAACCACTTAAAATCACTGTGTCTGATATATCTTCTATAACTGTTATAACTGTCATAACTGCCATAACTGCTTATCACCTATAAACTTGGTTTATCTTAAGGGAACAAACAAATCATATATTTCGTTGTGGTTAATTTATCAACAAATTTGTTAAGTATTTTGAAAAGGAAAAAGTTTTAAAATATCTATTCAACCTCCCTTCTAGATAACTATTGTGCCTCTGGGAACAAACATAGTTGATTGTATTGTTGTGAAATCAAACTCACAAAATACACATAGATAAACGTACACACATTATTGTAAGAGATATAAAATATGGACGCAAGAATTTACGTGAAAATCCAATTGAAAAAAAAACACGTAGAGAAATTAAAGAAGAAATCCACTATAAAATAATAATGGGAGTAAAAATTGTTTATTTGTGTCATCTCCCCAAACACTTGATTATTGCTTTATTTATAGATATCATGTCCACCTGAATTCAATTAGGAGTACGAGTCTTTTTCAGAATCACCTTATAACTGCAATTAATGGTTGATCGATTTCTTCCTAAATTAGATCTATGTATCCCACCAAATAAGAAAATACAATCTTACTTTAATAAGGGCTCTCTCACTATTTCAGCAAGCTGTCCAAATAAATGAATATGAGCCAACACCAGCTCCGGACTATTAAATAAATTGGGTTACACCTTTGTTAGACCCAAATAATTACATCCCAACATTGCCCCCCAGTCTCTTATTTATAAGGAACTTAAAATAAGAGAGTATACAAATTTATACCAACGAAATATCTGTATCTGCCGAAGACAAACTGTCACACCCAAATACTATATACGTCGGAAAAAAAACTTTTGGCTCTCAATATTGCCGCCCCACTCTTCTATGCAATTCTGAGATAGATAAATAATCGCCCTTATCACTACCGAAGATAGATAAATAATCGACTTTATCACAACCAAAGATATAAATAATCAACCTTATCACAACCGAAGATATAGAAAACCAACCTTAACACAATCGAAGATATAGATAACCAACCTTATCACAATCGAAGACATAGATAACCAAACTTATCACAACCAAAGATATAAATAACCAACCTTATCACAACTAAAAATATAGATAACCAACCTTATCACAACCGAAGATATAGATAACCAACCTTATCACAACCATATATCCTTCCTTGTACCGCCTTCCCGACCCTTGTGAGAGGTATCAAATAGAGGTTTACAAAGAACTAAATTTAACAAATAATGAAATATTCGTTCCGAAGAAATGAATGTATTTGTTCCGAAGGACGTTGTCTGTTCGGTAGGACGGTGGTCCGTTCCGAAGGTTGTTAACCATTAAAGAGGATGTTGATCCGTCTCGAAGGATGTTATCCATTCGGGAGGATGTTGATCCGTCCAGAAGGATGTTATCCGTTCGGGAAGAACAACGCCTCTCCCGAAGAATGATTATCCATTCGGGAGGAACAAAGCCTCTCCCGAAGGATGTTTCCGTTCGGGAGGATGTTGATCCATCCCGAAGGATGATTATCCGTTCGAGAGGATGTTGGTCTATCCCGAAGGATGTTATCCGTTCGGGAGGAACAAAGCCTCTCCTGAAGGATGATTATCCGTTCGGGTGGAACAAAGCCTCTCTCGAAGGATGTTTTCGTTCGAAAGGATATTGATCCGTCCTGAAGGATGATTATCCGTTCTGGAGGACGCTGGTCCGTCCCGAAGGATTTTATTCGTTCAGGAGGAACAAAGCCTCTCTCAAAGGATGATTATCCGTTCGGGAGGAACAAAGCCTCTCCCGAATGATGTTATCTATTAGGGAGGAACAAAGTCTCTCCCGAAGGATGTTTTACCCGACCTTATACCCCATCCGACCTTGTATCCCTATAATAGTCTTCTCAACCCGTTGGGAAGCTTTGATCCGGCTTTATATCTCTAAATGTAGATAACCGAAGACATGATGAAGCCGATGTGATATAGTCTGAAGCGAACTAAAATTATCCGAAGAGGGTTGTTGTTGCCTGAAGTGAGTCGTCTTTACCCGTAGCGTCATCAACTCTCATATTAAACTTATTTATTATGCCCAGAGATTTTCCTCCCTGCTAATTTTTTAGTTGTGCCGAAGAGAGACAATAAGTGATAACCGAAGTGTGAAGAGATGTCTGAATAAGTGTTTTGATTGTCGAAGCATGAATTTGTCGACGCGTTATGATTGCGATCTAGATTCAAAATCTTTGAAGAAGTTTGCTTGCAACGGCCCTTATAAGCACCCGATCCACCTGGGCATCTTTTGGTAGCCCGAACGTCCTCATAAACCTGTCGCTACTCCTCTCCATGCGGTGTCATTTTTGCCAATCCAATCTCCACTAATACCTTCAACAAATATATTAGGACCCACCACCTCCACGGTTATATCTCTTCGACCAAATTGTAATTTGATAAAAGAGAACCACTTATCTTTTATGCGTAGGATCTGCCTCCTTATCTTAGCAAGCCAACACGAAGATAGATTAATTATGTTGGTGATTTTTCGAACAGAGTTTTTGTTTCCCACATACGGCGTCAATGTTAACGTTAAATTTTGTATGCCTGCTGAAATAACAAAAGTTGTAGGCAGCGCTAACAGCTAATTGTATTGTTGTGAAATCAAACTCACAAAATATACACAGATAAACATACAAACATTATTGCAAGAGAGATAAAATATGGACACAAAATTTTTGTGAAAACCAAATTGGGAAAAAATCACGTAGAGCGAGAGAGAGAGAGAGAGAAGAAATCCACTATAAAATAATAACGGGAGTACAAATTGTTTATTTGTGTCATCTTCCCAAACCCATGATTATTGCTCTATTTATAGATATCATGTCCACCCGAATCCAATTAGGAGTATGAGTCTTTTTCAGAATCACCTTATAACTACAATTAATAGTTGATCGATTACTTCCCAAATTAGATCTCCCTATCTCACCAAATAAGAAAACACAATCTTACTTTAATAAGGACTCTCCCACTATTTGAGCAAGCTGTCCAAATAAATGTATATGGGCTAAACACCATATTCGAATTATTAAATAAATTGGGTTACACCTTGGTTAGACCCAAATAATTACAACCCAACACATTTTAATCTCAACTAAACAATTAGATACAATACGGAAGTTGTGAGCTCAACACAGAAAAAGAAGTTACAGAAGCCATTTTTTGATTATCTGAAATAGAAAAAACTTTCGGCTTAAAGGCAATAGCAAAGCTGCATTTTGTTGAGTAAAGCCCCAGCCGCCCAAGCGCAAGGCACATATTTAAGCACCCTTTTCGAAGAGGAGGGGGCGAAGACAGTGGAGTTGAGGGCGGCAGAGCTGCAGAAGGAGGTGGGAGGATGAATGAGTTGATTCAGACAGATAAGCTTAAGGCGCGGTTTTTGGGCAAAGTAAAATTTAACCCTTACATTGCACACTTGAGTATATATGAACTCTCAAACGGGATTAGAAATCCCTTCCATTATACATATTCTTCGATTTCTTTCTATACACACTTAGCGATGCGAAAATTACATTAACGACAAAATAAAATTCGTCACAAACAATTATCGACAAAATAAAATTTCTCACAAAAAATTGTGTTGCTAAAAGTTTCGCTAAAAGTAATATGTCACTAAATATATATTAGAAAATTATAAAGAATATGTATAATGGAGAAGATCTTAATCCTCTCAAAAGTAAATAAAATTATTTGTGTTGATATTGTCATGCCAATATTTATTCTATCAATTAAAATAAAAAGTGTTATTAAAATAAGAGTGTCGCTAAAAGAAATATAAATTTATCATTAAATATATATTTGTTTTGAATTCATAAATATTATTTTTGTGATGAAAAAAAGTAAATGTTATTTTAGTGATCAACAAAAATATGCTGATAGAGAAATAAGTGTCGGTAAAAATACAAAATATTGCTTAATCAAATATTTAAGTGTCGTTAAGTATACATTTTTATAAACAAAAATAAAATTTAACAAATATATATATATATGTGTGTGTGTGTGTATGTGTGTCATTAAATGCGTATTTTAGTAGACAAATATATACATGTGGAGTATGAAATTAAGATAAAATGTAACCCTTGCACTGCACACTTTGAGTATATATCAACTCTCAAAAGAAAATAAAATCATTTTATGCTGATCATAATGCATGAAATCAAATTTGTTATCCTATTTTTTGTCTCATCTTTTGTTATATCCAATAAATTGATCTCCACTAAGAAAGTAGTTGTTGACAAATATTAGGTAGAAATAATACATAGAAATAAGACAATTTAATAGAAATAATAATGACTTCGAGTGGTCCAAAACCTCGTGAATAAGAAACAGAATTAAACTCCCCTTAATGTCTCAATAATATTTATGTTGTTAGAATAATAAGTGTTGTTAAAATATTACTAAAATAAATATAAAAGAGAATTAATATTTCCGCAGGTTATTTTGATAGTTCCACAATAGACCCCGCATTCAAATTGAAAATCATCTTTTGTGCCAGTTTACCCATATCTGCAACAACACCCCCATTCCTCTCTCTCGCACCTTCTGCACTTCATCTTCTCTTTCTAAACTCCACAACTATCTCAGTCTAACTCAATTTTACCTACTCAAGTAGAAAGTAAGTAATCTTTTATCCGATGAAAGAAATACCCACAAATTTGAACTACATACCCAGAAATTATCTAACTATTTAGCAAAAAAAGAAATGAAAATAAATTATCTAATCAAATCCATCATCTCCTCCCTCCATCAAAACTCCCATGTAACTGCATCTAATTCAAATTTATTAATTCTTTTTTCTAATTTCACTTTTCTCTACTCAAATAGAAGTTACAACGGTAAGTTATGGTTCTTCCACCACTGCTAGTGGTGGTCTGCGACTGCGAGGGTTCATCATCATCATGCCTAAACAAATAATTCCTGAGCATTGTACTTAGGATCCGAAATATTTTTAGGCATCTTCTTATAGTGGTTTTATGATGTCCTTATCATGTTAGATCTATTGAAAGATGAGAGATTGTGGTGTAAAGATCAGTCAATTGCAGACAACGGAGCTCAATTAGGTATTGTAACAAAAAGGGTAAAATGGACACAAATAAATTACTTTTAATTAAGATGTAGGGTCCACTGCGGAAATATCAATCCATCTTGCGGAAATATCAATTCTCATATAAAAATATCGTTAAGTGTATTTTTGTTCTGACTTTATAAATAATTATTATTTTTGTGATGAAAAAGAGTAAGTGTGTTGAACCATGTATAAGAGCATATTCAAGGGATTAGTTAATCAACTAGAAAAAGTAATATATACTTCATCCGTTTCTTAATATAGGACGTTTTAGAGTTTTGCACAAGAATTAAGATAATGACTGAAAAATATTAAATATAGTATCAATTGTCTATAATATCATTAAATCTTATCTTATCATAGTTATCTCATACACCCTCACATATTTTTCCATAATTTTCTCCTAAAAAAACTCATTAGTCTCATTTACTCATTGGTCTCTCTCTCAATCCCCATAAAACAACTTATCCAATTCTTTAGTTTATCAAAAAATTAGGTAGAGTAATGAGGGGTAATTTTGAAAAAATTGTGACAAATTCTCCTAGATTTTAACAAACGTCAAATAATTAGGGACAAATAAAAAATTCTAAAACATCCTATATTAAGAGACGGAGGGAGTATATGATAAATCTTAGGGAATAAAAGCTAATTTTGACAGATAGGATTTTCATTTTTGGATGTGATTTAGATGCACTTAATTAGCATTTCTTGTATTCTCTAGTTAAAATAAATTTCTATAATAAATATAACAAGTGAATGAAATAAAATTAAATATAGCGCATCTTAAATATTCTTAAACCTAGTGCCCCTTTAAAGTCATATAGCAGAAAGATAAGGTGAAAATATATATATATATATATATATATATATATATATGTGTGTGTGTGTGTGTGTGTGTGTGTGTGTGTGTGTGTGTGTGTGTGTGTTTATATAATGTTTCAAAAATAAATATAACATATATAATATAGGATATAATTACTCATCAGCTACTTGATTTATGTTAAGGTTATGGTAGACATTTGGCCAAAGGCATTTGATCACATGACTTTGTCAAACAAAAGTAAATAGGAAATTCATATTTCTATAATACTTTTTGATATTTTCAAACGAAAAGTATCGTTATAAATGTATAGTGAATAACGACGATTTTTATGTGAAAATATCATTTTTTGTTGTACATTTATCAGTTTTTGAGTAAATAATATAGTTCAAAAATGTCTAGAGTTTCTCTTTGCTCAAGGAAAATATGAACATGATGACCAAGTAACAACTTTAGTATGATGTGGGCAAAATTAACTCAATAATAGGTAGGTAGGTGCCACGTGTTATTTTTAACATACAGTAATTTGGCTCATCGTGTGTTCTAGAAGTAGTCCAGTAGAAAATAAAATTGATAGAAGTTTAACCTATTAAGTACTGACAACTTAGTAGGTCTCTAAATCCATAAAGGATTCTAATTCCTAACTTTTGAAAGAGAGTACTCTCATGCTATAAATAGGGGATCTCCATCACATTCAATGTATCCAACTTTGGTGGACCATTTGCATGTTTTCCAGCGAGATCAATGCAGTCAAATGGTGGTCAAATTTAAAGTTCATGGGTTGACCGAAACCCTAATTTGAAGGTTGTTGATTGACGCATCGGATTGGCGTTGTCTATGGAAAACGAACAAAAAGCCATCTGTTTTTCAAAATCCAGATAATTAACATGGTAAATACTCGCGCTAGTGCACGGGGTCACAACCCTCCACATCTTCTAACAATCAAGAACAAGGAGCACAATATATTCATGTTCCATAGCCCTTTCATCATCCTCATCATCCACCTCCTCACATCTAAGAAGAACCCATTCGTACTCAGAATAGACCATATATTGTGCACTCCCAACATCAAATTCAAGTAGGTCTTCGATCACAAATCAATCAGAATCGTGGTGATCCAAATCTGCATAGACGAATCCAAAATAATCGTCAACATGGTAGAAAGAATAGCCCCAATAGGCATGATCACCCAAGGGCGGATGATAACGTGATTAACTAGCTGAGGGAAATTATAAACAATCTCCAAGAGCAACTACAAGATCTGGAGAAGGGTCCTAGACAACCTCAAAGGTTAGAGCATCACCAAATCAATAAGGCTGCTAGCTTGAGATCAGTTGATAGGCCTAATGCACAAGAAGTGACAAAGATCAAAAGGGAAGTACAAAGATGACTCCAAGACCGACAAGGAATCCAACCATCCCAAAGAGTTCAAGGAACAAGGATTGGACATATGATATATAAAGCATGAACTTCACCATTCACTCAAGATGCCATGGATGAACCTCTCCCGAAGGCTTCAAGGTACCTCGGATGGATAAGTATGATGGAATAGGTGATCCTACAAATCATATACTCACTTTTGATGTACTTTTCTGATTACATAATGTCTCAGATGTGATAAAATTTAAGGCTTTTCCACAAACCTTGAAAGGTCCAGCCCAAACTTGGTACAAGTAACTTACTCTAGCCTTAATTAGTTCTTTTGATCAATAGAGTGAGTTGCTTGCAAATCAGTTTATTGGAGAAAAGACTCATACAAAGAGTTCAGCATCACATATGTTCGTGGTTCAACGAAATGAAGAATCCCTGAGGAACTACTTGAACCGATTCACAAAGGATGGACTAAAAGTTCCCAATTTGGATCAATCCATAGCAATGGTGGCTCTTATTAATGGAACAACTAACGAACATTTGAAGATGTCATTGGCTAAGAATCCTCCACAAACCATGGAGAAACTTTAGAGGAAAGAAGGAAAATACAAGGTTTTCGAGGATATTATTCGACCCAAGAATATTACAAGAGTTGATAGAAAGAGAAGGAATAATAAATATGGAAATAGAGACAACAACAATGGAAAAAGATTAAGAGGTAACATTGGGTCTTCAAAGGTAACATCTTCATCAAGGTACATTGAATATACACCTCTGACTTCTCAAAGAAGTCAAATTCCTTATCCAATCTGTTTAATTCAGTTCGATTAATTAGCATCTAATATGCTACGCAGTGATAGTAATTTAGACATTGTAAAATTTTGTAAATAAATTTGTAATTATCAACATTATAGCATACATTCCTTTATTAATTACCAAAATAAATTAGGTCTTGTTTTAAATTGATATCTCTCACTATTTTAATCAAATTATATTACCCTCATAATATATAGTTCGACAAATCTAATTAAAGATTTGCTAGTGAGAATAAGGATCTCATTTCAAATGTATATAGCCTTGTGGTGACACAACAAACGATATATAAATAAATAGGTAGACAACTATTGTCAATTACATCAACATGTAACTCCTTGTATTTTGCCTCTAAGATTATTTTGATCAAGTGGTGACACATCCGCATCAAAATTATCCAAGTTAAGTCCAACCTAGCACTTTCATATATTCAAAAAAAAATTGCCCTTATGGTGACACAACAAAACAACATCGTTCAGCCTATTTATAAGCATTAAATGTGATAAATCAACATCTTAAATATTTAATACTTGCCTTGTCGTGACACAACAAACTCATAATAAATATTTAATACTCTATTAATTTATAATGCTAGAAGGCTACGTTCGATATTCCAAATATCTTTGAACGTTTAAGACTTAATATAAAATCTTTGAGGGGTTTGTTATTATTTGTCTCATCTGGTTTAGCGCGCATGCACACACACACACACACAAACACACACACACACACACACACACACACATATATATATATGTTGGGAATTGCATATTCATATTTGATATTGAAAGTAAATATAAATGCTTAAGTGTAAAGTCCTTCAAAGATCATATGTTCAAGGACTTAGATAATAGATCAAAATGTTAGGTTGATCTGAGCTTTAATGTTTATCATTTATGTAAATAAATGTCTAGAAGAAAAGATCAAAACTGTTAGGTTGATCTATTTGAGTTCTAAAAGACAAAGCCTTGACAGAATCGTAGTTTATCAAAGGCAGCATACAGAAGACAAGGCAGAATCATGCAGTTTCAATAAAGATGTCCAGAATCGTAGTCTACCTAGAGAACCAAGTCTGTAGAGGCCAAGGCAAGATTCATGGAGCTTAAGTGAAAATATCAAAATCGTAGTCTGCACTTGGAAGCCACATTGAGAATCATGGAAAAGGTCCGAGTGCCTGCCGAGCTAAGTCAAGAAACGCAGTGTGCTCTCAAAAACGTGGAGTCTGCATGACAAGCATGAAGGAATCGTAGTCTGCCGAAGAGCTTAAGAGAAATCGTAGTGTTTTCTACGTTCAAGTCTGAGTCAAGCCTGTGCAAGCCAACACACAACGATTATGGTACAATGACCATAATCGTAGTGTTCCTCTAGTCAGCATTAAAGATCGTAGTTCTGATGAAGGGAGGAAGAGCAACAAATGAAGAAAGGCTTATAGCCGTTGACAATTTGGTGGTCCCAATGATTCTATATTCATCCTTAGTTCAAATCGAAGAAGCGTATTGAATAAGCTAAGGAAAGGACTAAACTGCCTGCTGAAAACATCTTTTTAGGTGTTAGGTGAGAATGCAGTCTACTGTGTCAGTGGGCCAGTCGGCAGTGCAACAGAAAAGCAGGATGTCAACATCAACTGCACAGAAACATCTGAAGCATTTAATACTGCAACAGGAGCATTCAAACGGAAACATTTTGAATGACTCTTTTATAAGGAAATCAGACAAGGATTTAGACTAAGCAAACAAGATAAGAAAAGAAAGAATACATTGAGATAAGCTCAAGAACACTCAACGATCAACTCTACGATCCTGAAAGAGGATAGTTTGCTTCGCTACTCAGTTCTTCAGAACTGATGCTTAATTGCAACTGAGTAGCACACACCAGAATATAACTCTCAATCCAAGGTGTTCCAAATCAGAAGGACTTGAAGAGTTCTAAATGAACTGAGAAGACTACCAAGGCTGCTGGCCTTGACGAGTTCTAAGTGAACTAAGAGAAGAGTACCAAGGCTGCTGGCCTTGAAGAGTTCTAAGTGAACTAAGAGAAGGTCCAAGGCTGCTGGCCTTGAAGGAATCTAAGTGATTCAGTTGTAAGAGACATCCTTAGTGGATTTCCTACTCGTGGTGTAGAAGAGTGGACTAGGAGCCTTGTGTGCTCTGAACCACTTAAAACTTTTGTGTCTCATTATCTCACATTAACTGCTATAACTACTATATCTGTTATAACTGCTTATCAAACCATAACTGCAATATCTTAAGGGGAAAAAAACATATATTCCGCTGCTGTCAGTATATTCAATACTGACAAAGTATTTTAAACTAAGAAATTTTAAAATATCTATTCAACCCCTCTTCTAGATAACTAACGTGCCTTTGGGAACTAACAATTGGTATCAGAGCAGGTTCTCTCAACTAGCATACAAGCTTTAGTAGATCCAATGGCACATCTAATAAGTGAGACCAAGACAGGTGGAGGAAGCAAGCCACCAATGTGCAACAGAGACAAGTTTGCCAACTGGAAAGTTTGGACGCAAGCATACATTGATTCAATAGATGATTATCTATTTGAAACTGTACTTAATGGGCTCTACATACCAACAAGGCTTGCACCAACTCCAGAAGAACCAAACAGAGTTGTGATCAAGGTTAAATATGAATGGACTGACAACGAGAAGAAAGATGTACAGCTGGACAAAAAGGCTAAGAACATCTTGTTCCTGTCCTTAGAAGACAATCTGTTTGAGAACGTAGTCAACTGCAAAACTGCTAAAGAAGTTTGGGAAGCATTGCTCATCATACATGAAGGAACAGAAGAAGTCAGAGAAAACAAACAGTCTCTGCTGACTCAACAATATGAGATGTTTGCTCATGTTCCTGGAGAAAATATCACTTCCACTTTTGAAATATTCACACTGTTGCTCAACTCTCTCAGAGCTTATGGAATGACCTACCCAAACAAAGATCTAGTCATCAAGTTCACGAGGTCCTTACCAAGCAGGTGGGATGCCAAGACCACTGCAATCAGAGAGTCAAAGAATCTGCATTAGATGACAGTTCAAAAACTCTACGAAAACCTTCTTACCTACGAGCTAGAACTGACTCAACGAGCAGAAACTCTATCAAATGGAAGAAAGAAGGATAAAGGAGTTGTTCTCAAAGCAAAAGAAGAGATCTCCAAAGCTCATGTTGAAGATGAATCTGACTCAGAAGAAGATGATGATGATAATGATGATGATGATGAAGCTGCAATGCTGGCCAGAAGATTCAGAAGGCTCATGCTCAAAGGGAGAAGCAACAAACCTAAAAAATTCAACAATAACAGTAGTCAGGAGCAGATCAGTGACTTATGCTACAACTGCAAGAAGCCTGGACATTTCATTGCCAACTGCAACAAGCATATCAGAGAAGAGCTGAAAAGAAAGTCAAATCCAAAGATGGAGCTCAAAGGCTACAAAAAGAGTAAGAAGAAGGGCAAAGGGCTTGTAGTTGGAAGCACTTGGAGCGATTCAGAAAACGACACCAATGTTGAGTCTGAAGATGATGAAGCACCCTAAAAAGCTAACATATGCCTGATGGCCAAAGATGCACTCAGCAGGAAAAATGCCGAAGCAGACATAGACGAGGTATTTGATTTCAATTCTCCTGATATAGATATTGATGATTTAAGAAATGGCATTCGTGATATGTCAACTGATATATATCAAAATATGAGATGGTTAAGAGTTCTATCTAAAGACTATTCTGATATTCAAAAGGAGAAAGAGAAAGTTCAGAAAGAGCTGGAAGTAGCTCTACTAAGTTCTAACTCTCTCTCTAAGTTTGAAGCTGAGAATAAAATCTTGAGAGAGACCAATTAACTAAGTATACAAAGAGAGTTAAAGCTAACCTCTAAGATTGAGGAGTTAGAAAAGACTATCTCTACATGGAATAGGTCTTCTTCATTTATGGACTCCCTGATCTCCAGTCAAAAGAATGTTTCTGACAGAACAGGTTTAGGGTTTGGGGAATCCACCCCAAAATCACATGTGAAAAAGGCAAAGGAAATTAACATGAGTGGTACTTCTACTTTCAATAGAAGTATTACATTTGTGAAGTCCACACAGAAGGATGAACCAGTGCAATCTTGTTCCTTTGATCCAAGCCATGTCCCTAGACACAACGTATTTCATGCTAGCCTAGGATCCTGAAAGCAGAAGAGTAACTCAGTTACCACTGCCCAACCTCGAAGAATAGTAGAGTCACGAAAAACTGACTCCACGAATCAACTTGGAAGGAATCGTGGTGTTAAGGTTCACTCAGCACAAAACATGAATCCCAAGGCTGCATGGAATAAGAAGATGCAATATAAGGGTAAGGCTACCAAGCATCCACACAAGTTCTAATGGAGAAAGAATCCACACACACACACAAACATGAATTATATTAGATGCTTTGCATATGGAAGATTTGGTCATAGAGTTGCACTATACTTTCATAATACTGTGCATGGGAGATCCAAAGTCAAGCAGATTTAGGTTCTTAAGGGTACTAACATTGCAGGACCCATGCTAGTCTGGGTACCAACATGAAAGCTGAATCTATCTACAGGAAATGAGCACCACGATTACAACGTGGTATCTGGATAGTGGTTACTCAAGGCATATGACCGGGAACAAAGCCCTCCTGTCAAACTACACAGAGAAGGAGGGACCAACAGTTATCTTTGGAGATAACCGCTCTTGTAAGACAAGAGGCTATGGATCAGCTGGGAATGGTGCAGTGTCCTTTAGCAAAGTGGCTTATGTTGATGGTCTAAAGCCTAATCTTCTTAGCATCAGCCAACTCTGCGATAAAGGCCATCGAGTCACCTTTCTCAACAATCAGCGTCAAGTCAGAGATCTGGAGACATCCTCTATCAAGCTGACAGGAACAAGAGAAGGAAATGTATACACTGTCAACCTTGCTCTGCTCAGTTCTAATGAGACAGTATGCTTTCTTATTAAAGCATCTGAAGAAATAAGTTGGCTTTGGCATAGAAGGTTATCTCATCTCAACTTTAAGAGTATGTCTAAGCTAGCCTCCAAAGATCTGGTAGCAGGTTTACCCAAGTTCAGCTTCATCAAAGAAAGGCCATGTAATGCATGCTAGCTCGGAAAGTAAATAAGGAGCTTGTTCAAAGGCAAAGCAGTCAACTCAATTGACAGGCCCCTACAACTACTTCATATAAATCTCTTCGGGCCAATTCCTACTGTGAGCCTAGGAGGAAAGAGATACTCACTTGTCATAGTGGATGACAACACCAGATATACATGGGTGTTCTTTCTTAACTCCAAAGATGAGACAAGCTCCCAACTGATAAAGATGTTCAAGCGGGTGATGAATGAAAAAGGAAAGACAATCAAGGCAATAAGGAGTGATCATGGCAGAGAGTTCGACTTCTCAGAAATGGATCAGTTCTGTTCAGACAATGGCATCAGCCACAACTTCTCAGCACCATGAACTCCTCAGCAAAATGGAGTAGCTGAAAGAAAGAACAGAACACTTATAGAAGCTGGAAGAACTCTACTAGCAGCAGCTCATCTACCTAATACTTCTAGGCAGAAGCCATCAACACTGCGTGCTACACACAGAACAGATCTTTTGTACACTCTACATTGAAAAAGACCCCATACGAGCTGTGGAAAGGAAGAAAGCCAAATGTCAGTTACTTCCATGTGTTCGGCTATTCATGCTACATTCTCAACAATGGGAAGCAATATCTGACTAAGTTCCAACCCAAGTCAGATGAAGGAATCTTCCTTGGATATGCCACAGACAGCAAAGCTTATAGAGTGTTCAACAAAAAGACACTAAGTGTTGAAGTCTCGATCCACATCATCTTTGATGAAATAGACTCGGACAAGTCTACACCACAAGACACTACGATTGACGATATCGACACTACGAATGAAGTGGTCGAGCCCAACACTACGACCATAGTTCCTGAAGGAGGAATCGTAGTGTCCGAAGAAGAAATCGTAGAGATAGCTGCACTAGACAACGATTCTGATCAACAAGAACCAGAAGTCAATCTTGAAGAGTTTAGCCAAGAAGGCACCAGAAATGATGTTTCAACAGGGAACAGATGGGCAAGAGATCACACTCAAGACCTAATCATTGGTGATCCAACTTCCAGAATTAGAACAAGATCTGCAACACAAAATGAATGTTTTTATTTGAGTTTTCTGTCTTAAATAGAACCCAAGAAGATTGAAGATGCAATGCTAGATGCAAGCTGGATTGAAGCTATGCAAGAGGAACTGAATCAATTCGAAAGAAGCCAAGTCTAGAGATTAGTTCAAAGACCAAAGAATCACCCAGTCATTGGCACTAAATGGGGTGATCACAAGGAACAAAGCAAGACTAGTGGCCAATGGTTATTCTCAAGAAGAAGGCATAGACTACAATGAGACCTTTGCACCAGTTGCCAGACTTGAAGCAATCAGAATATTCCTTGCATTTGCTGCCCATATGAAGTTCAAAGTATCCAGATGGACGTCAAGAGTGCATTCCTAAATGGTGAACTTCAAGAAGAAGTATATGTGGAACAACCCCCAGGTTTTGTCAATCCAACCCTCTCTAATTATGTCTATAGATTAGACAAAGCCTTATATGGACTTAAACAAGCACCTAGAGCATGGTATGAGACACTAACTAACTTTCTTATTGAAAAAGAATTCACTAGAGGAAGAGTATACACTACACTATTTCTTAGGAAACACAAAGATAAAGTTTTACTAGTGCAAATATATGTAGATGATATTATCTTTGGTTCTACTAATGAAAATCTGTGCAAGAGATTTTCCAAGCTTATGCAGAGCAAGTTTGAAATGAGCATGATGGGTGAGATGAATTTCTTCCTTGGACTGCAAGTGAAGCAAACTAATGAAGGTATCTTCATAAGCCAATCCAAGTACATCAAAGACTTACTTAAAAAGTACGACATGGAATCAGCCTCTCCCATGCAAACACCAATTGCTCCAGCAACTAAGCTTGACAAAGATGAGAAAGGTAAAAGTATTGACATCGCTCAATATAGAGGTATGATAGGTTCCCTTCTCTACTTAACTGCCAGTAGACTAGATATAATGTTTGCAACATGTATATATGCTAGATTTCAAGCTAATCCTAAGGAATCTCACTTAACTGCTGTAAAAAGGATTTTCAGGTATCTTAAAGGTACACCCTACTTGGGTCTATGGTATCACAAGGAGTCCTTATTTAAACTGACAGGATATTCAGATGCTGACTTTGTAGGATGCAAAATAGATAGAAAGAGTACCAGTGACACTTGTCAACTGCTAGGAAATAGACTAGTGTCCTGGTTCAGCAAGAAGCAAAACTCAGTATCAACTTCAACAGCAGAAGCTGAATATATTGCTGCAGGCAGCTGCTGTGCTCAAATCCTATGGATGAAGGACCAGCTAGCAGATTATGGGTTTGATTTCAAATCTATACCCATACACTGTGATAGCACAAGTGCCATAGCAATAAAAAATAATCCTGTCATTCTTTCTGGGACCAAGCACATAGAAATAAGATATCATTTTATTAGGGATCATGTTCAAAATGGAACAATATCTTTGCAATACATCCCTACTAAAAATTAACTTGCTGATGTGTTTACAAAACCTTTAGATGAATCCAGATTTGATAAGTTGTTAAGTGAGTTAGGTATGTTAAATCTGTAACCATAAAATTCTATGCTCTAGATTGGTACTAACCATGCAGATATAAAGGCTAAGTTAAAATCGTAGAGATGATTAAGAGAGACTACGATCATGGAGTGATCAAGACAAGGGAGGAAAGCTCACTATGATGACAGCACTTCAAAGACCAAGTAACCCTTCTGATAAGCGCCTCAAGGACAAACCTGACCCTTAGCATATGTCTAAGAGGTTGGCCCTTCCTGAGGTATCTTAACTAAGAAGGGATTGCTATCTCAGATTTCTTCAAAAATCATAGAGTCATCGTTTATGGAGCAGATCCAGCTAAAGAACTCCACAATCTTGGAGTGGTTCTCAGCATTCGTAGTCTTCTCTCAAGGACACACTAGCTCAGGGGGAGCTAAGGACAAAAACAGTGTTTCCATATGATTAAAACCGTGGAGTCCTGCAGAACTCGACACGTGTCCCACGATGTAAAACATATGGAGGGAAGTTAAATTCATTTTGAATTGCTTTTTGTCAGTTTGCCTTTGAATTTCAAAAGACTATCTATCTTTCTTTCTCTCTCAAACAAAACCTTAAGTTTCGGAAAGCTAAGCCAAATCCGTTCATTACATGAAAATCAATTTACATCAATGGCTACTTCCAAAGTTGTTTCGTTTACCAGCTATGCTTTGACGGGTTTGAAGATGCTAGCCTAGAAATTCACAAAGTTCTTTCATTACTGAAGAAAGCTGGACTCGAAGAAACTCTGAGTACCAGCACCCTGATCTATACGAAACTGGTGAAAGAGTTCTACATCAATGGAGTCGTTGAAGGAGACTCTATCCTCACCAAAGTCAAAGGCGAGCAGATACGATTAAACGCCGAAAGCATAAATCTACCCCTAGATCTTAACAATGAAGGTCTTTCGTCAATGGAGATAATTGATTTTCTCAAAGGCCTAAAGAAGATGAAACACGTCAGAACTAAAGGAAAGAGTGGCTACAGGACGAAAGAGTTTCCCCAAGAATATAAGTTCCTTGCTGACATTGTTGGCAAATGCATATGTTGCAAGGGCTCGGGTCATGATTCTGTCAATGAGAAGTAACTGAAGCTCATGACAGCTATCAGGTACAGTGTTCCACTCAACTATGGAGTTCTACTGATGGAGTGGTTTGGGAAATGGATGGAAAGTCCCAAGAAGACGAAGAACATTGCGAAGATGCCCTATAGAAGATTCATCAGCATCATCCTGGAAGCTACTTTGGGGGATAAAATTGAAGACAAAGAAGGTGTTTCTATTATTCTTAATAGAAAGATGACCCAGCAGCTATTCCAAAACTGGAAGAGAAATCCAGCATAAAATGTTAAGATGATGTCTGCAACATCATCTGCTGTGAAGGAAGCTGAAGAGGATGAAGAAGTGAATGAAGAAGAACCAGTGGCTCTGGTTAAAAAGAGCAAAGGGAAGAGAAAAATGTATAAAAGTGTTTAAGCAGCTGAGGAGCCTCAAGGCTCAACCACTGATGCACCCCAAGAGGGTCCTGGTACTAATATGGAGTACATAAGCCTTACCTCCAACAGAGTCATCACTCCTAAATCACCAGAGGAGGTTCTGAAAGAAAAGAAGAAGAAGAAGAAGAAGAGGGAGACAAGTGAAGATAAGGCTGAATGCAGCTCTGAGCCTCAACAGAAGAAGAAACGCATCCAAAAAGCAAAGAAGTCTTCACTCACTAAGATTGTGGAGTTATCACCAATCGTAAAGTCCAGATTAGCTGCCACTGCAGAAGGAAAAGCTGCAACAGCCTCTCAGCCTAAACAAACTCAAAGAGCTGAAGCTGAAGAAGATGCAAAGGCTGTTCCCAAGCCAAAGAAAAGGGTGAAAAAGTTGGCTAAGAAGTATGCTCTTACCAATGAAGAAATATTGGAAGTAGATGACAAAAGGAGAGCTGCAGAAAAGGCTGAACAGTCCACTAAGCCTCAAACATCTGGTCCAACCCCTGAAAAGACCAGAATCATTAAAGATGTGTTAGCTTACATCAGAGATGCAGACAACACTGCTGCACCTGATCAGGCTATGAATCAAGATGATATGGAGATGCCTGAAGATGGTACTTATGCTGATAAAGTGCAGGAAGAAGAGATGCCAGAACCAAGTACTATTTATGAGGAAGTACATCATGAAGGTGCTATTTTCTCTGAAGAAGTTCTAGAAGCTCCTGTTCAAGAAGGAACTACAGCTGAGGGGGAGCTGTTAGAAGTAATGGAGACAGAGAATGCTAAAGTTGAGGGGGAGCTATAAATAGATAATATTGAAGTTCCCTCAGTAAATGAAAAATTCGTAAAGTCAGCTGCTGCAGAAATGGTGAATATTGCTGTTGATGATGTGATGAATGATGTGGTGGAAGTTCATGATATAGAGAATGATGAAGAAGAGGATAATGATCTTGAGATTCTGTATGTGGGACAAGATGGTGAAAGGACAGCAAACTACAATCAGTTGTTCAATTACTTGCCTATGATGCCATATCATAGAGCTATGATTCTCAATTCCTGGGATCATGATGTGATAAAAATATGTAACTGCAAGTGCACAGTGTCAAGTTGAAGAACTGGCAAGTACAGGTCGAACCCACAGAGACTAGATTAATTTTAATATATCTTTAATTAATATTTTAGGCAAATTAAAAATAAAGATTGAGAGTTGATTAACTAGAATATGAAAACTAATAATGAAAAAGCAATCTAGGAATCCGAATCCATTAAATAATAAACATAACATATAATTCAATATATTCTATTTTTATAACTTAATTATGATTTTGATCTCCCTTCCCTTTAATTTAGTAATTTTATAATTAACGTGGGCAAGCATAGACTATGAAAATTTAAGGATTAACTATAACCCATCAAAACTTCTTTGAGCAAGCATGGATTATGAAAAACTCATGTATTAACAATAATCTATCAAAACCTCTTAATTAATTTAAAATCACATATGAACTATAAAACGAAGGTATTCCAATAACGAAACATGAAGGCGAAATCAATTAAACATAAAAGCATAAATAATAGAAGAGATAAAAAATATTATCATGAATAATTATTTAATTTCATCTTCATCCTAGATTAAAGAAATTAACTAGACATAAAAAATATAAATTAACTAACTAAAATAAAGAAGAGAAGAAGATTAAAAATAAATAAGAAAACTCCCTTTATTGACGATTCTCTAACAAGCGTACAATGAAATAATTTAATCTACTCCTACTCCTAACCTAAACTAATACAATATCTAATCCTCCCCTCTCTCTAAAACAAGAGACCTATTTATAGGAAAAATAACTTTGTGTCCTAATTTAGATACATTGAACTTGGACACTTTTGTTCCCATGTAGGTTTTAACTTCCTAGTGGCAATCAACTTCTCAAAGAGATCTTCTAGATAGACTTTTCTTTCTCTTGTTGGATTTGACTTGCACACCAAGATTATTCCACCTCTTTTCTTCTCCTTGTAGGATTCTTCTTGGATATTTCTTACATGAATAAGAGCATTAAATATCACTTGATCACCAAGATTTTGACTTTATTGCAATAAATATTAAACCCTACAAAATAAAATAAAACATATTAATTTAATAAACTAATATAATTAAAAGGACAAAATTAGGGATAATAAAATGTATGAATTATGTGTCTATCAGATCACATCTTTTGGACATTCAAGGCATATCCAGCAATTTCAGTGCTTGCATATGGATTCCCAAGAGAAAGGAGGTTTGCTCAGAAGCTGATCACAAATGAGTCAACTTCAGAAGCTGAGTCAGAGGTATACATCACTCCTCTCTCTTTCATTAACAACCATTCTCCATCATCTCATTTTAACCAATTCTACGAATTGCCCAAATGGTTGGAAGTGGTTCTGCATCCACTCAATCAGTTTCCAGTTACAGAGTCCCAAAACTCTGTGGCTGATGAACCAAACTACCAACTTGTTCTCGTAGAGCCAACTATTAATAATCCAATGGTGATTGAGCATATTTTAAGAGTTGTCGAAGAAATGATTGCAAGCTAAACCATTGAGACACCAATTATGGACGACATACTACAATTCATGCATATTGATCAATCTGATGTGGAAATCGTAGAGTCTCCAGAACAGCTCAACGAAACAGAAACACAGACACCTGAGCCAAACACTACGCCTATACAGCAAACACAAACACATGCCCCTCTAACCCAAGCAGACATTCCCTCATCCTCCAACAATGAATATTTTGGCATGACACTTGCTCTAGCAAACATGTCAAGGAGAGATGAACACACTACGGTTCCTCCTCCTCCTGAGACACAACGAATTCTCGATCAATTATCTCTAATGCCTACAAAGGAGGAGTTGACTAAAACATTGAACCAAATGGGTTCAGAGTCTGGAGAGATTCTTGAAGCATACTCCCTAGCACTTCACATGAGATTCGATAATATTATCGACTCTGTCAAGACTCTGCCAGGAAATTTGGCAACTGAAATGTCCAAGAGGCTAAAGGAAATTGTCAGAGAAATGGCTGACAGCCTCAGTAAAAGGGATGTCATTCACTTTGCTGTAACAAAGAAGCACAAGGAGGCTATGGAGATCATGTAGAAGAATCAACAATCTCAAAATGAGCTGATGACCAAATAAATTTCAGAACTGCGTCTCACTATAATAATTTCAAGCCTGCAGTGTAGCTCAAATTAATTAAAATAATAATGCAATGGAGCGGCTTCAGCAACAAAGAAGACAAACTGAGGCTCTAGTCGAGGAAAATTGTAGTGACATTGCACTCAACCAATCTCAGATGCATGAGCTGGTGGAGGGAGTCAAGCGTCTCTTTGACGATATTCGAACCCTTGATGCTGATATAAAGGGGGAGAATAATGAGCAAGGAGAAAGAGGCAGAGGCAGCAGAGGTGGACGGCAAAGGCAAACACACATTCAACCATCTCAGCAGGGAAGGCAAAGGCAAACTCACATTGGTCAATCGTCGGCTAGCAACTCCAGGAGTCCAAGTTCTCAGCCTCCACGATCTGATCAACATCTACAGCGTCCTCTCATGGCTATACCTCTTCAAAAGAGTCAAGGTCAAGCTTTTAGCTCACAAGGCATGACTTTTACTGATCAACAGTCTCGAGAAGAGCTAGACGACATTACCTGGAGAGATGAGCAAACCAGAAGAATGAGAGCAGCAGAATATGCCAACCCTCCGAGAAATAAGAGGTAAAAAAGATATAAATAAGTCTAAGCTTAACTGTATATTGATGTTTCTATGCTAGATTGTAATATCTTTTCAAACATCAATAAATTCATGCTTATTCTCTAAAAATTTTAGTTGCTCACTGAAACACTAAGCCATATTTACTTTCTAGCATTCTGCATTTAGAATCTGATGATATGATGCAAATCTCCTTGATTATGTCAACATCAAATAGGGGGAGATTGTTGGGAATTGCATATTTGATATTAAAAGTAAATATAAATACTTAAGTGTAAAGTCCTTCAAAGATCATATGTACAAGGACTTAGATAATAGATCAAAATGTTAGGTTGATCTGAGCTTTAATGTTTATCATTTATGTAAATAAATGTATAGAAGAAAAGATCAAAACTGTTAGGCTGATTTATTTGAGTTATAAAAGATAAAGCCTTGACAGAATCATAGTCTGTCAAAGGGAGCATATAGAAAATAAGGCAGAATCATGGAGTTTCAATAAAGATGTCCAGAATCGTAGTCTGCCTAGAGAACTAAGTCTGCAGAGGCCAAGGCAAGATTCATGGAGCTTAAGTGAAAATATCAGAATCGTAGTCTGCCCTTGGAAGCCACACTGATAATCATGGAAAAGATCTGAGTGCCAGCTGAGCTAAGTCAAGAAATGTAGTGTGCTCTCAAAAACGTGGAGTCTGCAAGACAAGCAAGAAGGAATCGTAGTCTGCCGAAGAGCTTAATAGAAATCATAGTGTTTTCTATGATCAAGTCTGAGTCAAGCCTGTGCAAGCCAACGCACAACGATTATGGTACAATGACCATAATCGTAGTGTTCCTCCAGTCAGCATCAAAGATCATAGTTCTGATGAAGGGAGGAAGAGCAACAAATAAAGAAAGGCTTATAGCCGTTGACAATTTGGTGGTCCCAATGATTCTATATTCATCCTTAGTTCACATCAAAGAAGCGTATTGAAGAAGCTAAGGAATGGACTAAACCGCCTTCTGAAAACATCTTTTCAGGTGTTAGGTGAGAATGTAGTCTACTGTGTCAGTGGGCCAGTCGGCAGTGCAGCAGGAAAGCAGGTTGTCAAAATTAACGGTACAGAAACGTCTGAAGTATTTAATGCTGCAATGGTAGCATTTAAACGGAAATATTTTGAATGACTCTTTTATAAGGAAATCAGATAAGGATTCAAACTAAGAAAGTAAGATAAGAAAAGAAAGAATATATTAAGAAAAGCTCAAGAACACTCAACGATCAACTCTACGATCCTGAAAGAGTAAAGCTTGCTTCGCTACTCAGTTCTTCAGAGCTGATGCTTAATTATAACTAAGTAGCACACACCGGAATACAACTCTCAATCCAAGGTGTTCCAAGTCAGAAGGACTTGAAGAGTTCTAAGTGAACTAAGAAGACTACCAAGGCTGCTTCCCTTGAAGAGTTCTAAGTGAACTAAGAGAAGTTCCAAGGCTACGTGCCTTGAAGGAATCTAAGTGATTCAGTTGTAAGAGACAACCTTAGTGGATTTCATACTCGTGGAGTAGAAGAGTAGACTAGGAGCCTTGTGTGCTCTGAATCACTTAAAACCTTTGTGTCTCATTATCTCACATTAATTGCTATAACTGTTATATCTATTATAACTGCAATATCTTAAGAGGGAACAAAACATATATTCCAGGACAACTTGTGCTGCAACCCGTCTCCATCGCTGGGTATACTCTTTGAATGATTCAGTGTTCTTTTTCTTGATCTTGGTAATTTGGTATTTGTCTAGAGCCAGCTGAGATTTGAAGCTGTACTGACTGAGGAAGGAATGGGCCAATTCTTCCCAGCTGTGAATCTTAGAGTTGTCCAAACGGGCATACCAGGCTCTGGCCTCTCCAGTCAGACTCTTCTGGAATAATTGCATTTGAAGCTTCTCGTCCTCTGCATAGGATCCGAGTTCTCTGATGAATACTTTCAGATATGTATAAGGATCTCCCAATCCATCATATTTCTCGAAATCAGGAGTTTAAAATTTTTCAGGATAACGAGCTCCGGGGAAAATACAGAGGTCAGAGTAATTAACACTACCGAATGCCCCAGTCCCTTTGATAGACCGGAGAGTCTCTTCCATTTGTTGTACTTTCTTCTTGATGTCACCAGCCTCCTGTTCTTTGTTGAGGGTGGTGATTTCAGGGATTTTATTAGTTGTGTCCTGGTTCTGTGGTCCAGGAATCTGAGTCTCGGCCTTTTCAGTCTCTTGACTGCCACTACCACCAGGTATTCCTGGTTCTATGTGAGCTTGGGCTTGCTTCCCTTTAAGGGCCTTGCTTTGTTCTCTTAGAAAACTGGCTAGTTCAGCTATCTGATTTCTCAGTCCTTTGAACTCTTCCCTATAGACAGGGGTGGATTCTGGTTGAGCACTCAAAGTCATGTCTGTGGATGGACCTAGTGCTTTCTTAGACTTTAGACCTAATGACAGGACCAATTTTTCACCTACACCAAAATGTAGGCGTGTCAATTTCCTGAGGTAGGTAGGATAGGATGCATGATGTGTTTTTTATTCTTATCCTGCAAAACCGAGATTAGTTGTTTTGATGACAGGATGATAAGAGTTAAATATTGAAAACTGGACATTGAATTGAAAGAGCAAGGCATGAAGAGACTTTCTGTCAGATTTGGTTAATCAAAGGCAGGGTACATTTGTACAACGGAATTTGTCCATCGTGAGAATCAGATTCTGATCAGTTTGATCATGAGTCCCACGATTCCTAGGCTCACATGTGAGTGGAAAAACCCTGCATAGTTCAAATTTGTACAGAAATAGATATATCCCAAGATTGCCAGAACCGAGGATTCATTCAGTAAATCCCGATTCGCACGGCCGAAGCGTCTCGTTCCCACTAGATAGCGATCTAAGGGACACGAGGTTGCTTTTGTAAAATGGACTGCTACACGGGTTTTTTGCCAAATCGTAGGCTCTATACGTCCAAATCTATCGGTTATTTTTTGATATGTGGTAGTATGTGGGTATATCTACGTGTTAGAGTGAAAAAATTTAGGTTTAAAAGAGGTGAAAAAGTCAAAAAATCAAACAGGCAGAGGTTCGCTGCGTTTTGAAATTCTTGAAAATGAGGGGGTGGCCTCATATTTATATACCAGGGAGCCTTGGCTCTACCTGCTGCTGCAGCAGGTAGAGGTGCGGCTCCCCTGGTGGGGTCCACCTGTCCGGCTTGGTCGTCTCGAAGTACGTGCACTCCAAGAAACGCGAGGTCAAAGTTAAAACTTTCTAACTTTTGATCGGAGCTTCCGTTTGAGGCGTGATATACCTTTCCGGAAAGCCCTCACCGAGAGTGTCACAATGACATAGGATAAAACATTTTCTGTGTCCAAGAAGACGGGTTCATAACCAGGTCTTCGATTCCTCACAGTTTATCCGTTGAGCTGTCTTGCGCCGTTTGCACTCGGGATCGTCGTTATGGTTTGTTCTGACCTTGGTGACATTAATTCTGCTTGAATTTGATCGAATCGGATTGAAGTTGGTAAAATGATCATTTTGCCCCTCCTGGGGTTGCCTTTAGTGTCGGCATGGCCTTTGGTTGACTTTCGGGCTTCGTTTCCAAGACATGGATCCCATTCGAGTCTGTTTGTCCTCAGTGTTGTCTCTGAAGTTGAATTGGTCATTCCAGGTTCTCTACTGGAGGTGTTGTGGGGCTTCAGGTTAGTTCTCGAAGTTGACTTGACTTCCTAAATTGCGACAAGGGTTGACCTGTACTTCTCGGGTTGAGACATGGGCTGCTCTGATGGTTCTGATTGGAAATCGGAGTTGATTTGAAGCCCCGATATTGAGATCGGGGTTGATCTGACGGTCTGATTAGAGATCAGAGTTGGATGGACTGTCCGATTGGAGATCAGAGCTGGATTGACGGTCCGATTGGAGATCGGAGCTGGATGGATGGTCTGATTGGAGATCGGAGCTGGATTGACGGTCAGATTAGAGATCGGAGCTGGATAAACGGTTTGATTGGAGATCGGAGTTGGATGGAGCGTACGATTGGAGATCAGAATTGGATTGACGGTCTGATTGGAGATCGGAGCTAGATTGACGGTTCGATTGGAGATCGAAGTTGGATTGACGGTCCGATTAGAGATTAGAGTTGGATGGACCGTTCGATTGGAGATCGGAGCTGGATGGACGGTCCAATTGGAGATCGGAGCTGGATGGACTGTCCGATTGGAGATCGGAGGTGACAGGAGTACCGATATTGGTGATCGAATTTGACTGGAGTACCGATATTGGTGATCGAATTTGACTAGAGTACCGATATTGGTGATCACATTTGATTGGAGTACCGATATTGGTGATCAGATTTGACTGGAGTACCGATATTGGTGATCGAATTTGACTGGAGTACTGATATTGGTGATCGAATTTGATTTGATTACCGATATTAGTGATCGGATTTGACTAGAGTACCTATATTGGTGATCGAATTTGACTGGAGTACCGTATTGGTGATCGGATTTAACTGATTTGCCCTCCTACAGTATTAGTAATAGGGGCAAGAAATTTTGAGTGTCTACAATATATATATATATATATATATATATGTGTGTGTGTGTGTGTGTGTGTGTGTGTGTGTGTGTTATTTAGCATATATTGTTAATCTGTGGCATTTTTGGCTTTAATATATGTATAACTATATATATATATATATATATTTACATTAATTTAGTTATGCCTGGATTATAAATCTGTGGCTTTTTCCCGCTTTAATATATATATATATATACTAAATCGTTTGGCCTGGATTGCTAATCTGTGGCCTTTTCAGCATATATATATATATATATATATATATACATTAATCAGTCACGCTTGGATTATAAATCTGTGGTTCTTTCCAGCTTTAATATATATATATATATATATATATATATATATATATATATATATATATATATATATATATATATATTAGTGGTAGCTGTCGTCTAGCACTATAAAATTTACCTTACTTCTATTCTACTAACTCAAGAATTAGTATAGTAATAAGCAAGGATCGATCCCACAGAGAGTATTATGTTTTATATTTATCCAAGTATTTTCTAATGAATTGGGGATTTTAGTTTGAAAAGTATAATTAACGAAAGTGAATTAACAAGAATTATTAATGAGTAAAAAGCTTCAATTCTTCAGTTCAGTATCCCTTTTTCACAATTATGGATTAACCAAGTGTTTACACTATTTATCTTTCAATGAGATTAATAACCCTAGATAACCGTAATCGCAAATTATCCGAAATTCTCCTTATGTGTAAATCTAATGCGACGATTGCCAACAAAAGATCCTAACTATCATACAACCTAGAACTATCAGTCTAGATTTAATATGATAGAAGCATGAAGAATGAGAATTAGATTATTCCAAGCAATAATTACATAATCAGGAATTATTTAACTTGTCTTCTGAAAACCTTAACAATATTCAAAAGCTTGACCACAATCAAATATCATTAATTGCTAGTTATGATTAGACATACATCGTTTGCTTAATATATATATTAATCTAGCAGATGATATAAATTTACTAATTTAATCCTGCAGAAACCAAATTAGTCAATTGCATAACATACAAGATAGTTTATATAGATAATCAAAATAAATCTCAATATAAAAGAATAAATAGAATAAACTTTATCAAACTATTAATTGATAATAAGGTTCAACATCCTTTCAGAATTGAATAAGTAAATTAGCCTGACATGCCTTGATGAATGAATAGCCTCCTTCTAGTTCCAAGATGAGAGATGAAAGATCAAAGATAAAAGATTAAAAGATAGCCCTAAACCTAAGAAAATAACTTATATAAATATTATATCAAACCCTATTACAATTAGGCAAGTCTGCAATTCTTTTTCTAATCAACTTTATGTTTTTAAGTAAACAAATCTGGTCCAAATCGTCTGCCATGCGCGCCCCGCACTAACTTTCCTTCACAAGCGGTGCGCCTCGCGCTAGGGATGTAGGAACTCTAACTCGCTACGGCGCGCCCCACGCTTGGAGTAGTACAAATCAAGTGCGCCCCGCGCTAGTCTGCAATTCTGCCCAAATCTTCCTCTTTTCTTGCTTTAAGCTCAGCTACACTCCTTTCCTGTAAATTCACATAAAAACAATAAAAAGTAACATGCACACTTAAATAATAACAATATATCAAGCTAAGAAATACCGATTAAGTAGGTTTTCAACCTACTTATCAAATATCCCCAAACTTAAACAATTGCTTGTCCTCAAGAAAACAAACACAATGAATGCAACTAACAAGATCGAGCAAAAATCTTAGTAACCAAATACAGGTTGTATAATCCTCACGAATTGACACTTTAGATTAAAATCAATCTTGACTCATGAACAATAATATACTCACTCATCATCACCTCACTTACATGACTCTAATCCCCTTGCGTGCGTGTGTGTCCAATTTTATATCAGCAGTTCAAAGTTATTCATGTGATTATTCCCAAACAAACATCTTACCTTTTACACAAATAACTAAACAAACATGGCATCCACATAAGCATTATGAAAATTAGGCTGTATAAGTAATAAAAGATTAAACATCAAAGCTCATGCTTCGTGGGTGCGTTTTAACGCTCCATCCCACCAATTATTCCATATATCTGACTTGTGCAATGCTCATCCCCCTTAGGCTTTCCAATGTTACCCATGTACCGGACTTTCGGCCAATAACTCCTAAACCCGAAGGCTTTAAGGCGCTAGGTGTTAAGACATCCCCTAGGGTTTACTTGTCCAAGTAATAAAGGCCACGAGGTCAAACTAAGTCAATTTTTATTTCATAAGTATTTTTTTCTTTCTTTTCAATTTTTCCTTTCTTTATTTTCTTTTTTTGCTTTTCTGAACCACAATTCTCCCAAACTTATGTTTCAACCAATGTTCTATTTTTAATATGTGATCAAGTAAGTGTCCGTGTTCTTAATACACATGAATTCCTAATCACAAATGACAATCAATCGGTGTGCTTGAATTTTGAGAGAAAACTAAAATCATGCAATGAGGTTACTATGGTTGAAACCAATCAGATCATGAAACTTAATTTTATGCAAGATCAGTGAAAACCAAAATCATTAACCATGTATTTCATTACCATGACTTACTGTTCAATCTCCATGTATTATACTATATGAATGCTTCTACTAACATAATTCCTACATAAATGCAATATTTTTTTTAATAAAAATGCATATGAACTAAATGAATTAAATGTATTCTACATGCAACCTAAATATATATGCAAAAACACAAAATTGAATTCCCCCCCCCCAAATTTAAATCAGGTAATGTCCACATTACTTGGCATAGGAAATAATAAAAACGAGGACTTCCCTGAGCGACGAGTCAAGACTCGTCGGAACCTTCATCATCGGATGGGGGGTAGACAGGCAGAATTGGAGGAATGGGCAGCTGAACTGGATCTGAATTTGGTGAGAAGCGCGAGAATGCATCGGCAAATGCCGTAAACCCCCCGACGTTTTATGTATGCATCGTGGCTTGGCGTTGGGCAAGTCGCAGACTTCGCTGTTGACTACGTCGCTAAAAATTGGCTGACAACACTGCTTCGGCCGCTGCAGCCCTTGGTTCATCTGCTCGTGGTGGTGAGGGTAGTGTGGATGGTGGTATCATAATGAAACCCTCTCCCCGAGGATGTGACCGTGCTCCTTCCCATAGTCTGTACTTTTCAATAGTAGGATGGTCAATGACGACCATTGGTTGTTGGATAGGCTCTGAGGCATGCCATTGAACTCCTGCTTTCCGGCATAAATCAGTGATGAGGAAACCATATAGCAACCCTCCTGTGGTACCCCCTCTAAGAGATCGATCAATCAATTCTTGGATGCAAAGGCCGATGTCAACATTCAAAATCTCAACTGCATTATTCGACCCGTCCTCATGACTGACGATGCCATAGAGAAGTCGTGCTCGTTCCTTAGTTATGTTATTTTGGTGACACGTAGGCATGAGTCGAGCACAAATGAAGGCATGCCACGCCTTTCCATATCGACTCAGAGCGGCGTGTGGAAAGGTAACTTTTTCATCAGTGCCTGCTTTGGTGACCCACTGAGTGCCTGGCTTGCAAAGACGCTCTATGATCTCATTGAGATTGGGGAGATGGTCCTCATATCGATCTGTCTGTGGTGTCTCCATCCCAAAGTATTCATTGATTGCCGCTTTTCGAAATGACACCGGATTGCCCCTAACCATTACCACATGATCAACGTGCTCGATGGCGTTGGCGTAGAATTCCTTGGCAATGTTGATCACAGCCGACTGAGGTTGCTCTACCAATTGAAACCATTCACGCTCCACAATCATGAACGCCATGTCACCATCTAGATTTGCATTCGATTTCAGCCCTCTTTCTAGCACCAAAGTCTTCTTGTCAATAACTTTGTTGTAGCGGTTGGATGTCGCCTCACTCACAAATCTAGTGGCATTAAAGCGTGGAGGAACACTAAAGGATAAAGTCTGCGGCTTTTTGGATGCCATGAGTTGCTCTCTAGTCGAATTGCCCCAAATAAATTGAAGTTAGATTGTGGAAACCTGTTGAAGCAATTTATCGAACACGTGGTGGGCGACTGTGTCTCTCCCCCAAACTTAGTTCAATTTATAATATCAAATTCCCCAATTACAAACAATTTAAATCAACCTTGGGTCATCAGTAACCCAAGGATTCCCAATATAATTGTTAAGCAATTCAATGAAACTTATGAATTAAGCAATAAAACCTCAATACTAGTGAATTACTTGTATTACCTTGTGATTGTTGCTTCAATTTGATGTTTGTTGATTCAAATACCTTTCTTCCTCTTACTTCCAATTCCTCTTGCTTCCAATTCGTGATGAAGATTATTGTATGTGTAGGATATTGTATGTGTAGAGGAAGTTCAGGAGTGGGGGGTAGTGTTGGACGAATTTGATGTTGATAGAGTTTGATGATGGCTAGAAGAAGAAATTAGGTGGAATTGTGATTGAGGGGGACACGAATTTGGGGTTGAATCGACTTTGGGAGATGGTTAGAACAAAAGTTGGGTTTAAGTGGTTTAGGTTTAGAGAAAGTAGACTTAGGATGGGATTTGGAGAGGACAGTCGGCACAAACCCTTGTTTTTTAAAACGAACCCAGCCGATCGGAACGCCCCGCGCCCGGTCCTTACTATCCCTTGCGTGGCCCGCGCTTGATCGAATGACTTGAGTGAAATTTCTGGAGAAGTAGCGCGCCCTACGCTAGACTAAAAAATTTGTCCTTCATTCGCTGGTAGGGTAGCGCGCCCCGCGCGTGGTGGCTTGTTATTATGGCACAGGCCCGCGCCACTTGGTGTTTTGTGAAATTTGATTTTTGAGTTTTCCTTACCTTGAGTCCTGCCCAAAATGAAAGTGAACTGTATTAGGATATAATAGACATCTATGAATGGAATATATATATATATTAAAAAATACTATTAACTACTAAAGGTCAAGAAATTGGGTTGCCTCCCAAATAGCTGTCCTTGTTTAACGTCGTTAGCTCGATTGTACTCCATTCTATCATCTGGAAGTCGTATCCATCAGTGTCAACATCTCAATGTCCTCAATTTTACTGCTATCCAAAAATGGTTTTAACCTATGGCCGTTCACCTTGAACACATTACCTGTTTTTGGATTTTGTATATCTATAGCACCATGAGGAAATACATTAATAACAACAAATGGACCCTCCCAACAAGAACGTAACTTACCTGGAAATAATTTTAATCGTGAATTAAAAAGGAGAACTTTTTGTCCAACAGTGAAATTCTTTCGCAAAATCTGTTTATCATGGAAAGCTTTCGTCTTTGCCTTATACAGTTTAGAACTCTCATATGACTCAGTACGCAACTCCTCGAGTTCTTGTAACTACAACTTCCTATAGACGCCATCTTGATCCACATTTATGTTGCACTGTTTGATCGCCCAAAAAACTTTATGCTCTAGCTCTACCGGTAGGTGGCATGGTTTCCCGAACACCAGCCTATAAGGCGTCATACCAATTGGAGTTTTGTATGCCGTCCTATATGCCCATAGTGCATTGTCTAATCTAAGACTCTAATCTTTCCTGTTCGGTTTGACTACTTTCTCCAAAATGGATTTTATCTCTCGGTTGGAGACAGGCTTGGACATTGCTTTGCGGATGATAGGATGTAGATACCCTGTGAAGAACATTGTACTTCTTTAACAAAGCTGCTAACACCCTATTACAGAAGTGAGTTCTGCGATCACTAATGATGGCCCGTGGTGCTCCAAACCTGACAAATATGTTAATCCTGACAAAATCTGCAACAACTTTAGAATCGTCAGTCTTAGTGGCTTTAGCTTCCACCCACTTTGAAACATAGTCAACTTCCAGTAAGATGTAAACATTACCAAAGGAAACAGGAAAAGGTCCACTACTAGAAAATCGACCTATAGCGACGGTCGTCGACCCTCGCTATAGGCTAAAAGACCGTCGCTATAGGCTATAGCGATGGTCGCCAACTCTCGCCTTAGCTGCCGTGGCAAAAACCTATAGCGACGGTCTTAAATATCTATATCGACAGTCGGACCGTAGCTAACAAGCAACCCAAAAATGCGTTTGAAGATTTTTATCGATGGCCAATAAATATCAATAGCGACCGTCGCTATATGTATGGGTGGTATAGCGACGGTCGCCGACCCTCACTATAGCCTTTTTAGATTTTTAAAAAAAAAATATTGCTGCAGATATTTATTGAACAAACATAATACAATATAAAATAAAACATAAAAAAATTTATATATATCAATAGCTCTAAAGAAGTGTAGATATCACACTAATCGTATATTTTCAATAATTGTTGTTTACATCTCATCCAAACACAAACACCATGAAACTAAATTCCTAACATGAATGATCCATATAACAAAATAAAATTTGACTAGCAGATTAGAGTTTTTTCCTATTCTATAGAGAACTAACCACCTTTCTCTCAGCTAAAAAAAACCCACTAAAAGCGTAGTCCAAACATCTGTAACCAGATAAAGAGACTGAACAAACTACCCATAAAACAGATGATGCTAAAAAATATCCCTTTCAGATCCGATCTTCACCATCCCCTCCTGCGAGCTCTCTCTCCTCTTCAGCAGCCGCTATCAATTCATCAAAATTCTCAGTTTTCCCCAGCAAAATTCCAATCTGAGTAACAAGAGACATTTAAATAACCACCTAATAGTAAAACGATCCTAGATGGTATTCTTGCATACATGGGAAGGGAGGAGGAAGACACCCTGCAAACATAACTACAAGACAGAAACTATAGATGCTTTAACCTACAACACTAACCTTGGCTTTTTAAACATAACACCCCCTTGATTCATCCTTAATCTCAACAGTAGATGTTATGACCCCTGCAGAATGTATAATTATATTAAAGGAGCTCTCTGCCAATTTTTAAGAGTATGGGGTAAGGAAATAGCATGTAAGATAACTAAACATAAGAAAGACTTGCTTTTAAGAATTTCTGCAATGGTGACAACTGTGTCAATAACTGCATATACACAATAGAATGAACTCATTAGCACAAGGCAAAAGCCCAAAAGAGTTATAACATTTCAACCTCAATTTTATTTCCCAAGTAAAGCAAAGTATATATTCAAAGAGGCTCCAGAGGTCTAAGGGGCCCTGCCACCCATGTACATCACGACGGACCTAACAAACAAAAAAAAGCAGGAAAAACTTGCCCCACCATGATTAAATCAACATCATGCCCTAGTTTCAAATAAATCATCTGAAGAGTTACAGGTCCATCACATCACTGGAAATATTTACAATGTATTTAATTAAATGGAATATAGCTACATACTTTTTGTAAAATATGATAAGAAACTGAGTGATTGCAAATTTGAATGGGATATTGAATATTGGTGGAAGTAAAGAATAAGCTGTTTGAGCATTAATCATAATCTCCGAAACATAACATTATATCATTCAAATGTTTTACCATCTCAGTATCCAGAACTTATAAGAAAGTGACAAGAACAAAGGACACAAAACATGAGTACATAAGCAAGGATAAGATTCAGAGCTTCAAAGTAACTTGAAAGAAAGCACAATATGAAAACAGCAAGCAGAGTAGAAGAAAACTAGATTGACCTCACAAAACTAATCAGCAGTTAAAAACTAATTCAACTTTCAAATCAATGGTAATCAAAATAAGCCCCGACTGCCCGACATAGATATATGTTTCTAATTTGATTGATCCACATTACATTTTTCAACAAAGAATAAGCATTCAAACTTCCATAAACATGTAAATCAATAGT
The DNA here is from genome assembly GCA_020205555.1 of Panax stipuleanatus. Taxonomy (NCBI): domain Eukaryota; kingdom Viridiplantae; phylum Streptophyta; class Magnoliopsida; order Apiales; family Araliaceae; genus Panax; species Panax stipuleanatus. Next base: position 40,496,762 of record CM035125.1, read on the forward strand.
CTTTTGCTCAACCCAAATAGTTACATATACATGTCTACTATGAAAGTTCCCTAGCAGTACAAAAGATAGAAATCAAACAAAACTACGCACTATATGACATATATGCAACACCGGACATTTAAAAATTAAAACTACAAAGGAAAAAAATAAGGTAACTAATCCTGAACTTAACAATGATCCTTGGTACTTGCCAGGTACTAAATACATTTATCTTACTAGTAGCAACAGTAGCAGTAGTATATTAAGTAATGAAAAAATTTTATGTTTGAAATTATAACTACAGGTTTGTCAAAGATTGGGGAGAGAGAGTGGTACTTTTTTATGCCTAGGGACACAAAGCATGGTCACGGAGGGAGGCTTAACCGGACTACTGAACATGGGTTCTGGAAGGCAATTTAAAGGTCACACCATGAAATTTACTAATATTATACCAGTCTGTCTATATGAAATAAATTGCAGGACATAGTGTTGTGTAAGATATATAGGAAGGCAACATCCTTGAAGGAGCTGGAACAAAGAGCAGCTATGGAAGAAGAAGAAAAAGAAGAAGTGAAGACCACAAATACTAATACTAATACCACTCCTCCTACACCTCCAATTTCATCGGAGACCGTATCATTTTGCAGTCAAAACCAAGACTTGTTGGTGGTAGCTGCTAGCCGCCGGATCTTGAAGAAGGAAGAAGAAGAAGAAGAAGAAGAAGAAGCAATGGCCACAAAGGAAAACTTTCTGAATGATGAAGCAAGAGACATTACTAAATGCTTAAATCTATAATTACCAACTGGCATGGAGAAGTTGGAGCTCCAGTTGCCCAAATTTGGTAGCCAAGACCCGTTTTATGCACCCTTATGTAGCCCTTGGCTTGACAATTGGTTGATCCCATATGCAAATGTACTCAATCTCTAATCAATTGGCAAGCGGCAACACTAGAGAGATCTATCTAACAAACTGCATGTGTACATTAGTGTGTACATTAATATTAATACACTCGTGTAACATAAATAAATAATCTCCTTGGCAAAGACTCAATTTGACCCTCCCACCCAAAAAACTAACTCCTTGGTCTGCAAGCTACTTTATGCAACAACTTTTGCATTACCCTCTTAATTAATAATCACTAATACATTAATTTATCATAGCTAAAAAAAAGTCTTGCAGCAATTTGCAGCACAGTATGTAATAATTAGCTAGCCAGTTCCATCATCTATGGATAATACCCACAACTTTGTACACAATAGCTTCCAGGATTGCATTGTCCCTAACCAGTATCCCCAAGACTCTGCGTACTAGCCCAACCCCTATATTATTTCAAAGAATTTGCAATGGTATTTTATTAAAGTAATAATCACCTGTAGCTTCATGGAAAGTTTGGCCAAGGGAAAGCCGCATCTCTCTTTTACAAGTGGCAGTACCACCATCTGTGACAAAGTGACCATAACATAACAGAAAAAATCAATCAAAATCAGCACAAATTCACAACACAAGGCATAATTTAGAATCATTCATTGCAGGCAAGTGAATATGAAATTTCGTCAAGAATCACTTGGAGACAGCCCGAGTGCTCTATCATTTTCCAACCTTTCTAGATAAATCATCACCACTTAAATGACTTGGTAATTTCGTCAAGAATCCGGCTTCCTTCTAAGATACAAATCCATCTATAAATTTCTAAATACCTACATATGTATATATGTATATATATATATATAAAAATGTTTAGTACTGACCTTTCGGATATTAGGGTTTTCGAGATTGGTTTCGGGGGCGGAGGCAGGGTTGACGGGGAGATGGGCATCGGCGACGATGAGGAAGTTAGGGAAATCATCGGAAGTGTGAGTTTCGAGAATCATCTTGTGAATGGAGAATGATCCGTTGAAATATGTGGTCAGAGGCGAGGGGAGCCAGACGACTGGAGAGGCGGAGATTTGGGGGAAAATGATACTAAAATGATTTGGGGGAAAGAATCGGAGGGTTTTATCTAAAAAAACCTCTATAACGACGACCAAACAATGACCCTCATAACAGACTATCTGTAGAGACATGTACTGGCAGTCATCCCATGACCGTCGCTATATATAACCTATAGCGAAGGTTCCGTGCCGACCGTCGCTATAGCTCGTTGCTATATGTCCAATTTCTACTAGTGGTCCCATAAAATCAATAACCCAAGCATAAAAAATTTTAACAATTAGAATAGGGTTTTGTGGAATTTGATGTCTATGAGATATATTACCAGTTCTTTGACAGTTTTCATATGATTTGCAAAATAAATAAGAGTCTTTGAAAATTGAGAGCTAAAAGAAACCACTCTCTAACACCTTATGTGATGTTCTTTTAGGTCCAAAATGACCTCCACAAGCATAGGAGTGACAGAAAGTTAGAATAGATTGAAACTCATTATCAGGTACTTCACGTCTAACTATCTGATCAGCACAAAATTTCCACAAGTATGGGTCATCCAACACATAATGTTTTGCATCACTCCTAAGATTTTCTTTCTGGGATTTTGAAAACTTACTCGGTAAATATGCACTTACCAAATAATTCACAATGTCGGCATACCAGGGAGTTGTATTGCCAATGGAAAGTAGATGCTCATCTAGAAATATGTCTTGTAATGGTAGTGCTTCCTCCTCTTTAAGAATTCTGCTCAAGTGATCCGTTACCAAGTTGTCCGCACCCTTTTTATCTTTAATTTGCAAGTCAAATTCTTGCAGCAGCAAGATCCACCTTATGATTCGAGGTTTGGACTCCTTCTTAGTAAGCAAGTACCTGAGAGCAGCATGATCAGAATAAATTATCACTTTAGTACCAAGTCAGTATGATCTAAACTTATCTAAAGCAAATACAACAGATAAGAGTTCTTTTTCAGTTGTGGAATAGTTTATCTGAGTCGCATTCAACGTTCTAGAAGCATAGTAGATGGCATTGATAACTTTGTCAATCTTTTGGCCCAAGACGGCGCCGACAACATAGTTGCTTGCGACACACATTATCTCGAATGGGAACTTCCAATTTGGTGGTTGAATAATAGGGGCTGACGTCAACAATTTCTTTAAGGTATCAAAAGCCACCTTGGATTCATCATAAAACTGGAATTCCTCATCTTTCTGAAGCAGCTTGCCTAAGGGCAATGCTATCTTGGCTTGGCGAAGTCTTTGATAAACCTGCGATAAAATCCTGCATGTCCAAGAAAAGAGCGTATCTCTTGCACGCTGATGGGGTAAGGTAATGCAGATATAATATCAATTTTAGCTTTATCGACTTCTAAAGCATTAACTGACATTACATGACCAAGTACAATTCCTTGTTCTACCATAAAGTGACATTTTTCCCAAATTAGCACAAGGTTGGTTTCCAAACATCTATCCAATACATGTGTCAGATTATCTAAGCAGGCATCTAACGAATTACCATGTACTGTGAAATCATCCATAAGGACCTCAATACATTCTTCTAACAGATCAGAAAAAAATACTCACCATGCATCTTTGAAAAGTACCTGGGGCATTGCAGAGTCCAAAGGACATTCGCCGATAAGCAAAAGTTCCAAAGGGACATGTGAATGTGGTCTTTTCCTGGTCTTCGGGTGCAATTACAATCTGGTTATAAACTGAAAAATCATCTAAAAAGCAATAATAAGTATGCCCAGCTAATTGTTCTAACATTTGATCAATAAAGGGAAGGGGAAAGTGATCTTTTCTAGTTACGGCATTTAACCTCCTATAGTCGATACACACTCTCCAACCTGTTTCCATTCGTGTGGGCACTAACTCATTATTGTCATTCTTGACAATCGTGATTCTGGATTTCTTAGGAACTATCAGCACCGAACTTACCCATTGACTGTCGGAGATGGGGTAGATGATTCCTACATCGAGAAATTTTATTACCTCTTTCTTTACTACCTCCATCATCGGTGGGTTCAATCGTCTGTGTGCATCTCTCTTAGGTTTAGCTCCGTCTTCAAATAAAATTCGATGCATGCACATTGCGGGACTAATACCTTTGATATCTGCTATGGTCCAACCAAACACTGTGATATGGTCCCTAAGGACTCTCAACAATTTTTCTTCCTCTACTTTGGTTAGATTACTAGCAATTATCACAGGTAAAGTTTCATTACTCCCTAAATATGTATATTTCAAGTGTACAGGTAATTGTTTTAATTGAACTGTTGGAGCTTGCTCAACAGATGGTAATAGTTTTTGGTGAGACACAGGTAATTGAATTAACTGAACTGTATGCTTATCTGAGAGTTTAGGCAATGACTGTAGTGCAGCCACAATTTCTTTTAATTCCTGACTGTGCTCAAGTTCATACTTCCCATCCATGTCCAAACTTCTGGAAATATCAACCTCCAAACTGTCTCTCTGAATTTGTTCAAAAGTTTCTTGCACTAAAGAGTCACACACATCAATTGCAAAAACCTGACAAATGTCACTAGGGTACCTCATGGCATCATAGATGTTAAATTGGATCTTTTCACCGTCAAACTCCATTGTCAAGGTCCCATTGTGCACATCAATCATAGTTCTTGCTATTTTTAGGAAGGGTCTTCCTAGCAAGATGTGTGATGGGTTTGGTGATGTATTATCTTCCATATCCACTATGTAAAAATCTACAGAAAAGATTAGTTCGTTCACCTGCACCAAGACATCTTCAACTACCCCTCGAGGGTAGGTGTTAGTACGATCTGCCAATTGAATAATCACACCAGTATTTTTCAAAGGACCTAGATTTAGAGACTTATAAACAGAAAATGGCATCACATTAATTGAAGCACCTAAATCTAGCATGGCCTTCTCAAACCTAGTGTTTCTTATCTTACATGGAATCGTGAACATGCCTGGATCTTTATATTTTGGTGGCATTTTTCTTTGAAGAACAGCTGATACATTCTCCCCAACTATGACTTTTTCATCATTTTCTAATTTTCATTTGTTAGTGCACAATTCTTTTAAAAATTTCGCATACCGTGGCACTTGTTTAATTGCATCAAGTAATGGAATATTTACTTCTACTTTCCTAAAAGTTTCCAAAATTTCTTTTTCCTGTTCATCTTTCTTTGAATTTCTAGAATTTCTGTGAGGAAAGGGAAGTGGAATATCTTTAAGCTGATAAGGAGGGTTAGGATATACCTTAGATTTTTCCGGTTTCTCCTTAGCTTGCTCTATCTCAAACTCAACTATGGCTGTGGGTGTATCCATCTGCTTTCCACTCCACAGGGTTATAGCACTGGCATTTTCCTTAGGATTCACAACAGTTTGAGATGGAAGCTTCCCTGAACCTTAAGAGTCCAACTGTCCCACAGTAGTAGCTAATTGGCTCATTTGACTCTCCAAACTATGGATGGAAGATTTCGTCTCTTGTTGGAACTGTTGTGTCTGTGTCATAAATGCTTTGAACATGTCCTCCAAGGATGTTCTAGAATTGACCAATGCTGCTAGTCTGGGTTGGTACTGTGGCTAATTTGGCTGAAATTGCAGTTTAACTGGGTAAAACCCATGCGCCTGCAGCCTAGCACCCCCATAACTCAAGTTAGGATGATCCCTCCATCCTGGATTGTAAGTATTGGATATTTCCTCTACGGCTGTGTCTGGTAATTTCCCAATGCATTAGCTTGCTGTGAATTCTCTTCCTCTTGTAATGTCGGGCTATGCATCTGTAGGGTGCCCCATCATTAAACATATTTGGCAAGCTTGTGCAACCGACAAAGTTACCTGTTGCTAATTGTTTCACCACAACAGTTAAGTTAGAAATCTGTTGCTCTATATTACTCGTGCTTACCTCACTTACCCTTTATGCTGGATGATCATTCCGTGTTCTGCAATGAAATTCTTTGCAGCCTCCGGTGTTTAATCCAATAATGCTCCTCTACTAGCAGCGTCTATCATACTCCTATCCATCGACACAAGTCCCTCATAAAAAAAATATAATAAGGTGTTGATCGTCAATCTGGTTGGGTGGACAGCTGGAGCAAAGCTTTTTAAATCTCTCCCAGTATTTATACAATGTTTTACCAGTGAATTATCGGACTTCGCAAATTTCCTTCCTTATGTTGGCTACTCTTGAAGCAAGAAAGTACATCTTCAAAATTAGCATTTTCTTTTCGTTCCATGATTGTATTGATCCTGAGGGGAGATTATACAACCAATCTTTTGCTAAATCCACCAGTGAGAATGGGAAGGCTCTCAACTTTATCTGCTCCTTCGTAACATTATGTGGCTTCATGGTTGAGCACACAACATGGAATTTTTTCAAATGCTTGTAAGGATCTTCACCAGTAAGACAACGAAAAGTAGGCAAAAGGTGAATCAGTCCAGATTTTAATTCAAACGCAACATTTAAAGCAGGATATTCAATGCACAGAGGCTGTTGAGTAAGATTAGGAGTTAACAACTCCTTTAAAGTCCTGTTATTTGGCACCGCCATCTCCTCGTCTGATTCTCTTGAAGACTGGTCCAAAAGTAATGTGAGTGCAATGTTGAGTGTCGACGTTGGAAAATTTAAGAAATACAGTGGGTCGGTTCATAACCCGATTTTTCTCAAATCAATCTTCTTAAGTTATCTCTACCCTTGTTCTTTTTATTGCAAAAAAGGTTTTGAAGGGTTTTTTAGGAAAGAGGCAAACATGTGTATATGTCGACGATTTGATTTGATTTAAATAGAGTCGCCAGTTAGTAGTTTTGAAAATGGTTGTACCAACTCAACCGAATTTGATTTGAAAAGAGGCCCAATTGATGGACACTGTCGAAACTTGATCTTTGAAATTGGAGTTTTGAGTTCGGGGGCTTGGTTAAGTGTGGGGAAGGTGTTAGGCACCCCACGACTCCCGTGTAAACTCGGTACCGCAATCTTTTCAATATTTCCCTTAAAACTTGAATGCATGAGTGAATGCTGTTTGAAAATTGGGCCTTTTGATTGATTGAAAGCTTTGACAAGTTTCGTTGAGCCTATATACGAAGGGTTTGATTTGATTTGCAAAAAGCATCATTTAATTTGATTTACAAAGCTTTTATATTGAATTGACAGTGATGTTTTGAAAGCTGGTTTTATCAAACCCTTACGCTGACATAGGAATTGAAACATATTGCTACTCTCAATTTTATCTTTATAGCCTTAAGGCTGCATACAACTGGTGATTTGTCGGGCTGTGAAGCATCCTTGACCACAAAAATATAAAGTGTCAGGTCTCCTCATGGATATGAAAACCATCGGAGGGGCGCTGACACGGCAATCTATATTTTCACTATGTTTAGACCTTAAATACGGATAACCGTTTTAAGGTCTGTGCATGTACATTTTACAGAAAAACTGGCAGGGTACATCTGTAATTCGTAGTTTGTCCATCGTGGGAATCAGATTCTGATCAGTTTGATCATGAATCCCAAGATTCCTAGGCTCACATATGAATAGCTAGAAAACCTGCACAGTTAAAATTTGTACAGAAGCAGATAAATATCCCAAAATAGCCAGAACCAGGGATTCATTCAGTAAATCCCGGTCCGCACGGCCGAAGCGTCTCGTTCCCACTAGATATAGATCTAAGGGACGCGAAGTTGCTTTTGAAGCTGAAACTATAAAAATAACTAGATTTAAAGAAATCTCAACCATTATAGCTTCTAGGTTTTGTCGGGACATGTTTGAACTGTTGAAAGCTAGAAGTGGCAAGATTTGGATAAATCTAGTTTGCCTGTAGAAATGTCAGTGAAAATTCATATACAAATGAATGTTAAATACAACAGTTAAATAAATTAAACAAAGTAATATATATAGTTAGATATATAAAAGCTGTAAAGGGTGATGGGTTTTCACTCACAAGCCCGGACTAGAATTGAAATATATATGTAGATATATATATTGACAGAAACGTATTCAATCAAGACTGGAAAGATGACCAGTGATGATGAAGGCTGCTTATATATACATAAAGATATATAAAAGCAATAAGGGTGATGGGTTTTCATGCCTGTACCCGAACTGAATTAATATATATATATATATATATATATATATATTGACAGAAATGTAGTTAACCAATACTGGTACGAAGACCAGTTATGGTGAGAGTCACTTATATATGCACAAATATATATAAAAGCAGTAAGCTACCTCGAATTTGACATCTGAGCTTGACAGAATTAAAATGTTAGTACATAAACAGTTAAATATGTACAAAAAAAGGCCAAACCCGGACTGGGAAGATAACCCAGTCCGACGAAGTTGCCAAAACGGTGTGTGCTAGTGCGTTGAAGCTACTGGAGCGGACGGATCGTCAATCTGAATTGTAAAAATGTTAAAAATCGAGTTTATGTACAAAATTATATCAATTTTAGATGAAAACGGCCACGGAACTAAGTTTTGGGCATATTTAAAAGATAAAACTTGATGTGCAGGTGTAAAACATTGCAAAGTAGTAGTATTGACTTGCTGATCGTAAAAATACTTACAATAGGCTGCACTACGGGCTTTTTGCCGAATCGTAGGCCTTAAACGTCCAAATATACCAGTGGTTTTTTGATATGTGGTAGTATATGGGTATATCTATGTGTTGGAGTGAAAATATTTGGGTTTGGAAGAGGTGTAAAAGTCAAAAAATAGTCGGGCAGGGCTTCGCTGCGCTTCTTGCTTATGCAAATGAGAGGGGGCTGCCCCTCTATTTATAGAGGGGGGAGCCACACCTCTACATGCGGCTACTATAGGTAGAGGTGCGGCCACTCGAGGTGGGTCCCGCGTGCCCAACTTGGTCGTCTCGAAGTACATGCACTCTGAGCAATGCGATGTCCGGTTGAAAACTTTCTAACTTTTGATCGGAGCGTCCATTTGAGGCGTGCGATACCTTTCCGAAAAGCTCTCGCCGAGAGTATTGCAATGACATGGGAAAAAACATTTTCTGGAACCAGGAAGATGGGTTCATAACCTGGTCTTCGATTCCCCGCAGTTTGTCTGTTGAACTGTCTTGTGTTGTTGCCACTCGGGATCGTCGTTAGGGTTGATTCTGACTTTGGTGACATTGATTTGGCTTGAGTTTAACCAAGTCGGTTGCAAGTTGGTAAAATAACCGTTGTACCCCTCCCGGGGCTGCCTGTGGTGTCGGCATGGTAGCTGGTTAACTTCCGAGAGCTGATTCCATGACTTGGATCCCAGTCGAGTTTTTTGACCTCAGGGTTGTCTCCGAGGCTTACGTGGTCATTCCAGGTTTTGCTCTGGAGTTGTTGTGATGCTTCAAGTTGACGTCTAAAGTTGACATGACGTCCCGGGTTGAGACCAGGGATGACCTGCACTTCCCGGGTTGAGACCGGGGTTAATCTTGACTTCCCGGGTTGAGACCGGGGTTGAGCTTGAGGATCCGTTTGACTGTCGAAACTTGATTGATGGTCCGATTGACTGTCAGAACTTGATTGTCGTTATTGGAAATTGGATTTAACTGGAGTACCGATATTGGGGATCAGATTTAGGTTGAATGACGATTTTACCCTTCTACTGGATGAGTATCGGGGCAAGGAAAATCTCGAGTGTCTACAGATGCCCCTCTTTATCATGTCCATGTAACGTAGTGGAATGGACAGGATAAAGAATAGTAGACACTGGGAATAGAAAATGCCAGAGTCATTTCGAAGGCTGGGAGTCTTGAAGTAGAATGGGGCCACTTTTTGCTGCGTGCGTTATCACTTGGCTGGGGATGACGCCGTCTTGTATAGCCCTTGATGGTATTAGGTAGTTACCGTGAACTACCTTTGTCATTTTTTGCTGGGGATGACATTATTCATGATAACGGGTTTGACTCTGATGAGATTGGCGGAGTTAAGCTATCACAGATTTTTCCGTCTTGATCTGTTAGGGATGACATCTTTTGCGATAGCTTTGCAGATTCTGATTGATACTATCTCAATGATCCCCTTTGAGGATGTGTACAACTGATTCAATCAGTTGTGATGGATTGTTGTAATTGTTTTCATTTCAAGATCCCTTTTATCGCTTGACTGGGGTTAAGCCGTCAGTTGAAGCGTCATTGGGGTTGAGCCAACGATTGGACTGTATTTTAATTTATACTCGAACTTCGCTGGGGCTGAGCCAACGGCTGAAATTGCTTCCGTCGGAACCCGAACTTTGCTGGGGCTGAGCCAACGGCTGAAACTGACTTCGATCGAAACCCGAACTTTGCTGGGGCTGAGCCAACGGCTGAAACTGCTTCGGTCAAAACCCAAACTTTGCTGGGGTTAAGCCAACGGCTGAAACTGCTTCGATCGCTGAGGCTGAGCCAACAGCTAAAACTGCTTTGGTCAGGACCTGAACTTCACTGGGGCTGAGCCAACATTTGAAATTGACTTTGGTCAGTACCCGATGCTTTGAAAATGGTAATTTTCGGTAGTTTTGCTCAATTTTTGCGCAGTTCTTTCATAGTTTGATTTGTTAATCCTCGGACATGGCTCCGGGATGAATGTTAAGTGTCTCTATAGAGTTTCCCTCTCCGTCATGATTACACTGTGTAAATGCAGGATTTCAGGACAAACCGCTCAATCGCGTAGCGATTTCTCTTCAGATTTGACTTGGCAGCCCGTTTAAACTCCGTTTTGATTCGAATCGAACCGAGAACGGAGGGAGTGGGATCCACCTTGGCTGCCGCATGTAGAGGTACGACAGCCTTTGGTGGAGGTGCAGCCACCTGGGCTACTTAATATGCTGTGGGATTTTCATTTTGCAAGTTTCCCGTTTGAGCAGCTAAAGAATTTTCGATCTTCTTTTTCAGATCTACGAAGTTCTGGCAGTTGGATTCTGATTCCGTCAGTTCCTGTGCGTTCAGCGCAGTGTAGGTAATGTTTACATCCTTCTTTCATAATTTTTGACTGGTAAAAGCATGTGAACTACCTAGGGTGTTTTTAAACGTAATGTATGAAAAATGTATGTCTATATGACCTGTGAAAAATTTGTTGTCTACATATGTATGCATATTTTATTGTAATGCACGTTTGGATGTAAGAAAATTTAGGTTCTGAGACAGTACTATTTTGAGCTTTTTGGTCAGTCTAATCATCCTTTTTGAGGCCTAGCGAGCATGGATTTTCAACTTAAAATGCATATGGTATTTTGGAAACTATGTGAGGCTGGTTTTTAATTTGTTTCAGTAAATATGAACTGTTTCTATTTTTGGATAGGTGTGCTACTGAATGGCCACCTAGACATGCCTATGTGCATGTGGACAGTCCATTTTACAAAGGAGACTCTGGCAAAATTTTTCTAAAATCTTAGGCTTTAGAAAATAGGCATTTTTTACTATGTGGGGAGTTTTTTACTGACCCAATACAGGTTTTTAGCTTTTGGGATTTTGAAAACATACAGTTTTGACAGTACGGGGTATTTTTGATGGACCCATGCATGTTTTAGGACTTAGATATATATGTTGCACTGATTGATTAATAAGCCACAGGTTTTAGGCTTACCACACCCTGTCTGAGGTGATTTTGGAGTACTGGTGTATGCGATGGATTGCGATAGACCCGATAGCTCTAACAGGGTTTCATCAGACGTTAGACGGAGGAGGGCTTTTGCCGTCCCACAGGCCCGTCCAGCTAGGACACCTCGCAAATTGGTAGAGAGCAGGATATGTCCTGCACAGGACGAGCAGCCCATTGACATTGATGACGAGGAGGCTACTTTTGTTGCTCCTGTTCCAGCTCATGTTCCACGTGCGGAGGTCCCGGGCATTGCTGTGCAGATACAGGAGTTCCTTGGCGACTTGAGTCGCCATCCTTTGAGATATCTTTAGGCTAATGAGGTGACTTAAAGTTTTTTCTCTCTGGATTCTTTCCCATCTTTTGGCCATTCTTGGGGCACAGGTTTTTGACATGGGTTGGTTTTTGATGCAGGTCCCTGGCTTGACACAGCCTCGAGGGAACTGGTTTAGTGTGCACTCCCTCTATCAGACTCTGCACGAGGATTACAGGGAGATCGTAGATAACTGGGGGTTTCAGGCCTTCTTCTCGATCCTGCCCCGCCGTTGCCCTTGGGGGTATATGAGGGCTTTATCTGAGCGCTGGTTCCACCAGACACAGTCCCTTCATCTGCTTGATTGTGAGGTGATGATGACTCCTATGGACTGGAGATTTATCACCGACATTAAGTTTGAGGGTGAGACAGTGCCTGTCATGTCTGACATTTTGCCCACCGCAGTTAAATCCCTATTGGGAGTCCCTCAGTCGGCATTCAAGGGTCGGGCAGTCCGATTTGGTCCCTTGAGGATAGATGCCCAAGACGGGACTTTGCAGTTGCCTCTGCCTGATGATCAGAGGGCTAGAGATCGCATTCTAAGGTGATTTTTTTTGTTGATCATCAGGGGTTATTTTGTGGCGGACAACTCGTTGACGGTGTCCTTTGCTTTGATCAGTGCCACTCAGCATGTAGAGCGCCTCAGTGACTTTGATTGGGGCTCTTATACTTTTGCCTATTTTCTTCGGGACATGCGCCTGCTTTCGGAGGGTGTAACGGAGGCTTGGTTAGGATTCCATCAGTTTTTGCTGGTGAGTACATCTTTATGTACCTTTTTGATTTCTGCACTTATTTTTGGCAGTCTTGGTCACTGAGGACTTTTGATATTTGCATGGATAGCTTTGGGCATTTGAGAGGCTTCCTTGCCTACAACCCATTTTAGCATTAGGTCTGGAGACCTATCCACGTGGACGGAGATGGCATCACTCTATTTTGACAGAGGTCCCTGTTGCTGAGGGATTCACTCATACGCGTCTGCAGTTGGTGCTTTTGACGGCAGGCTCGATCACCTGGACGCCGTACACATCCGAGCACTTGACCATCAGATTTGATGGAGGTTTCCCCACTGGTCGGGAGTTTGATTTATCGACCCGCAGAGTCCCTATGTTGACAGAGGGAGGCTGGGAGCTCTATCTTGGAGAGCATACCATTCGAAGCGTTACAGGGGAGATTCACATTCCCATTGCTCCTCATGCTTGACATCATTGACCATTGTCCGTGCCTTTGACAGATATCCCTTTGGAGGGTATAGAAGGCATTGATCTATTAGAGGGCCCATATAGCTAGGCAGCCTTCTACAGTTGGTGGAGTCCTCGCACTATCGGGGCTCAGACTCGTGCTACCCATTTTATGGCAGACATGGTGCCAGGGTCCGTGATGATGACGGACGGGATAGCTTGTATTAGAGAGCCTACTCAAGCAGACCAGATAGCACATCTGACCAGGGAGTTGGACCAGGCTCGTTTCTTAATTAGGCACTTTGGCCGAGATCTATCGAAGGCATCTTCATTTGACCCATCCAGCTCTAGAGTAGGCCCCTCTTCAGGTCCATTCAGTAGTAGTTATACAGGGTCAGATCCTCCCTTATATCGCCCAGATATGCCTGATCCCAGTAGCTTTGTGAAGACAGAGGATCTAGAGCAGGTCGATCGATTTGATACCGAGGTTTTTGACTTCCTGTGATAGCTATGGCAGCTATATTTTTGGTCAGCCACTATTTTGGCTATTCGACGTCTGTGCCATCATTTTGATAGACTACTGTATTAGCTGGGTGGTGGTGCCCCATTGCCCTGTATTCTTCCTTTCACTTTGTACCAGGATATAAGGATGATGTATACAGTAAATATCTTCTTGTAGATCACCTTAATGTGGGATTGGTTGTTGTAGTCAGAGCCCTTAGGCAGGGTAGTACAATCATCCCTATGATCTTGGTGGAGACTATGAGGTCCCTCACCTATTGCAGTACCCATCTAGCGGGGTTTTTTTGGGGTAGCTCGGTTGTGTTGTATATGTGGTTGATGTCACACATACGATCGATTGGATCATTTAGACCTCACGCCTATTGTTTTAGCCATGAGATATCCTCAGTTTACTCCTTTCGTCCACCTGATTACGTCGACTTAGAGTCCTAGTTAGCATTTTTGTCAGATATTGAGCATCCGTTTGCAGTTTTGTTATGCTCAGGGATGGCGACCCCGTTCAGCTTCATTACTCATGCATCTGGCATGGATTATTTGCCTTTGGCAGGATTGAGGGGTGTGACTACTTATCATCCCTTGTTAGTTATGGAGCAGTTTGATCAGTGGCAGAGTATGCACGATTTTGAGGATTCTGCTGATCAGAGGATGTCAGCTTCATCTATGTCCCCGGCCGACTTGGTTAGAGTCTATGAGTGTTGGACTCATAGGGAAAGGGCTGAGTTCTTCATTAGACATCCGGGTCGTTCTCCAGAATATTCTACTTGGTTAGAGGCAGAGACCGCAGTCGCAGTAGCAGAGCTTCATTTACCTCCGCTTGCGGATTCTGACGAGGAGGAGCCCATGGAGGATCCCAATTCTCTTACTGAGGATGAACTATTTGCAGATTTGGCTGTAGCTTTGATTAGTGATCCCCCGGTTATTCCCACAGGGACAGATCCAGCTTTGTCAGATTCTCTATTCAGGATGACCTTTGAGAGAGATTTAGCTAGAGCGCATATGTTGGCTGCCTTATCTGGCAGGGATTTAGCTTTTGCTGAAAGGGATGGTCTCAGGACCGCTTTGGATACTGGATTGATTGAGCAGTAGGAGCTTCGCTCTGCTTTAGATATCGCCATTATGGAGCGAGACGAGGTTCGCTCAGCCAGAGATGCAGCATATGTTGAGATTGAGGAGACTTTGATTTCTCAGGATGCAGATTTTGCAGAGAGGGATGAGGCTATAGCTTCCCATGATTTCCATATTGCTGATAGTACTGCTCTCCGATCTTACACCCATGGTTTGGTTACCGAGATGAGTGCTTATATTGATGACCACAATGCCACTCTGCAGATGACTGTGGATGTTTTTAGCCGTATGGAGGCTGAGTGGATTACTCTTACAGATGCTCCTCCATCTTTAGAGAGAGAAGCCATGCTGGCATTCCTGACCCACTTGTCCTTGGGTCCATAGACTAGCTTTATTTTTCCTGCACAGACTAGATCAGCCATTTTTGTTATGTACAGGGCACTATGTATATAAAGAAGTTTATATATCAGAGAAATATATTTTTGAGATACTTCCCTGCTTAGATATGTATTGTCATCACCGAGTGATTACCACTTCCATCATGACTCGCAGTTATTGATGCATTTTGAGCTTCTCCTTGATGGACTGACAGTTGAGGTGTCAAGGGAGTTCCTCAAATGGGTCTGGTAACCAGACAGCTTGACAACATTTAGCTTTTATTTGTCTTCGATGTCTTGGAACTGGTCTTCTGTTTCTTTGTTTTTTTCTTAAAGGTCAAAACGCGCCGTAGAGGGCTGCCTACGTACTCCCGGGTTGAGGGAGATCAGGTCATTCGTAGTTTGGGTTGTTTAATTGAAGAGGCTTGAAAAGAGTTTATCTAGGATTTGAATTTGGTTCGGTGAGCTTTGGAATTTGATGCTGGGATTTTCAAGTTCTTTGGATTTTTGGATGGTTGCCTACGTACTCCCAGGTTGAGGGAGATCAGGCCATTCGTAGTTCATGTTTCTCTAATGAAAAGTCGAACCTGATTCGATATATAGGACCCAGATGCAGGTATGCACGTGCTTTAGACATAATACTTTTTCATGGTGTCTGAATTGATGAGTTGGGGAAATTCATTCCCATCCATTTCTTATAGCCTGATGGTTCCCCCTGTCAGCACTTCCTTGACAATGAAAGGGCCTTCCCAGTTTGGGGCAACTTTTCCTTTGGCTTCATCCTGATTGGCCAGGATTTTCTTTAGCACCAAATCTTTTTCTTTGAATTGCCGGATTCAGACTTTCATGTTGTAGGACCTGGCGATCCTTTGCTGGTATAACAGTCCATTGAAAATGGTTGTGGCCCTCTTTTCGTCTATCAGGTATAGTTGATGATATCGGTCTTGCAACCATTGATCTTCGTCCATCTGAGCATCTATTAATACTCGTAAAGACTCTATCTCTACTTCTATGGGAGGACTGCTTCCATGCCATAGACTAGTGAATAAGGGGTAGCCCCAGTAGAGGTGCGCATTGACATCCTGTAAGCTAACAGGGTGAGAGGTAACAGGTCAGGCCAGTCTTTGTGATTGGCGGACATTTTCTGCATGATCTTCTTGATGTTTTTGTTCGCCGCTTCGACAGCACCATTCATCTTGGGCCGATAAATGACGGAGTTGAGATGCTTGATGTGGAACTTGCCGCATAGCTCTACCATCATTTGATTGTTCAGGTTTTTGGCATTGTCTGATACGATCACCTCCGGTTGTCCATATCGACAGACAACATTGTTTCTGATGAAACTGATGATGACCTCTTTTGTGACTTTAGGAAAAGAGGCTGCTTTAACCCATTTGGTGAAGTAGTCGATCATGGTGAAGATAAACCGATGACCGTTGCCGGCTTTGGGTTCGACTAGACCTATCACGTCCATTCCCCACATAAAAAAAGGCCATGGTGCACTCATATTGTGCATCTCATTTGGAGGAGCGTGGATGGCATTTCCATGTATTTGGTATTGAAAGCATCTCTTGACGTGATCATCGCAATCATCTTTGAGCGAGATCCAGTAACGTCCTGTTCTAATTATCTTCTTGGCCAGCAGATGGCTACTCATGTGTGGACCACAGACTTTGCTATGGATTTCATCCATTAGTCTTTGGGCTTGCTCTTTGTCAATGCATCTTAACAGGCCTATTCCAGCATCCCTTTTGTAGATTGCATCTCCACTTAGATAGAACTTCATGGCCATTCTGAGAATCCATTTCCGCTCTGATTGGCTTGCACCAGCGGGTATAGATCCATCATGGAGATATTCCTTGATGTCTTGAAACCAAGGTTGCTTGACAGGGGGTATTTCGTCTGATACTTCTCCAATGTAATTCCCGTATATTGGGGCTTTTTGATTTGTGAACTGAATGTTGGGAAACCCACTCCTATTAGATATGCGGATTAATAAAGTCAACGTTGCCAGTGCATTGGCAAAGTCATTTCGACCCTGAGGAATGTGGACGAAAGTTATTATTTCAAACTCCTGGGACATTTTGAGGACCATTCTATGATATGGTAGCAGATACAGTTCTTTTGTGAGATACTTGCCGGTGGTTTGTCTGATGACCAACTTGGAATCTCCAAAGACCAATAAGTGTTTGATACCCATGGATTGGGCTAGTTTCAACCCCAGTATACAGCCTTCGTACTCGACCGTGTTATTGGTGTTGCCAAATTGAAGTTTGGTAGCCACAGGATATTGATCACCTGTACTAGAGATAAGGACTGCCCCAGCTCCAGAACCTTTCATGTTTATCGCTCCGTCGAAATACATTTTCCATGGTTGGACTATATCCTCTGACTGGAGTTGTTGAATTTTCATAATCCCATCATTTGGGAAATATGTCTCCAGGGGCTCGCCTGAAGGTGCTTCTGCTAATTGATCTGCAATGCCTTGGCCTTTGATAGACTTCTGAGTCACGTAAACAATGTCGAACTGCTGTAGAATCAACTGCCATTTAGATAGCCGATAATTTAACATTGGTTTATTGAAAATGTATTTTAGTGGATCCATGCGGAATATAAGATACGTCGTATGCCCATGCAAGTAGTGTTGCAACCTCATGGCGGCCCATGCTAATGCACAGTATGTCCTCTCAATTAGGGTATACTTCTGTTCCCCACTACTGAATCTTTTGCTGATGTAGTAGATAGCTCTTTCTTCGCTACTATCATCCTTCTGCCCTAGCATACAGCCCATGGCATTGGCATTGACGGACAGGTACATGCATAAGGGGACTCCATCCCTTGGAGGTACCAAAATAGGTGCTTTGACAAGCTGCTTTTTGATGGCAAGGAAGGCTTGTTGACAATCCTCATTCCATTTGATGGTAGAATTCTTCCTTAACAGCTTGAAGATGGGCTCACAGGTTGCTGTGAGCTAGGAAATGAATCGACTTATGAAGTTGATCCTTCCTAGGAATCCTCGTATCTCTTTCTCTGTACGAGGCACGTGCATTTCAGAAATGGCTTTGATCTTGGCAGGGTCTAACTCAATGCCCCGATTGCTCATCAAGAATCCTAGCAGTTTGCCTGCCTTAACGCCAAAAGTGCATTTGGCGGGATTTAGCTTGAGGTTGTACTTGCGCAACCTGTAGAACAGCTTCTATGTGATCATCCTCCCTCCGGGACTTGATGATGATGTCATCAACATAGACTTCTATTTCTTTGTGCATCATATTATGAAAGAGGGCCATCATGGCTCGCTGATACGTTGCTCCGGCATTGATGAGGCCGAAGGATAGTCGTCGGTAGCAAAAAGTTCCCCAGGGAGTGAAAAAAGTTGTTTTCTCTCGGTCTTCTTCAGCAACCATGATTTGATGGTAATCAGCAAAGCAATTTACAAAGGAATACATGTTGTACTGCGCAGTATTGTCAATCAGGATGTGGATAAAAGGTACCGAGAAATAGTCCTTGAGGCAGGCTTTGTTTAGATCCCGGTAATCCACACAAACTCGTACCTTCCCTCTGGGTTTAGGTACGGGGACTATGTTTGATAGCCATTCAGGATATGTTCATACCATGATGATCCCGGCTTTGAATTGCTTAATGATTTCTTCTTTGACTTTGAGAGTCCACTCAGGTTTCAATCGTCTGAGCTTTTGTTTGACTGGTTTGAACCCTTCTTTGATGGGCATTCGATGGATGACAATGTCTGTGGATAGACCGATCATGTCTTCATGAGACCATGCAAATACATCCTGGTACTATGTCAGGAGCACGATCAGGTCGGCTTTTTGATCCGATGTGAGGTCTAAACCTATTTGGATTTCTTTGATGGTTTTGGAGGTTCCTATGTTGATGGTGGAGGTTTGGTCAAGGCTTTGGTTTAGGTTTGTCTTCGACCCATTCCTTGATCTCCTCTAGCACCTCATAGTTATCTTCCTTCTCTCGATCAAGATCCGTCAAGTTGAAGCTCAATCTTGCATCATAGTTAGAGTTATGTTGACAGGTTGGCATCTCATCAGCAGAGACACACATATCCAATGCTTGGGTCCTGAAAATAAAAACACTTTCATTAATATATTAAATACACATAGCATTTGTAAAGCATGACAAAAGTGACTGCTTCAGCTGTGTAATCAAAAGTAAGCAGTAAATGAAAGCATGATTAAGGGCAGATTGACTGTCTGCCCCTTTACCCTTTTTGACTGAGGTAAGGGACACTGCTCCAATTATCCAGGGTTAGATCCTCATGGATAGGGAGGATGCTAGAAGTGTGCTCGTCTGTCTCGTCTTGGATGATAACTGAGACATCCTTTAGGATATGGTCGAGGCTTTTCTGGGGATTGTTTCTCTGTTTGCTGCGAGGAAAGTGAGCACGATCTTCGTCATCATTATCTGGGAGTTCATCATTCATCCCTTCGTAGTTGATAATGACTTTCATGTTAGCGAATGAGTCTCGTCCTTCGTACAGGATCTTTTCTTTTCTTTTTTCGCTATCTGCCTTAGGCTTGAGGGCTTTCCTTTTATGGACAGGTATGATTGAAGGAAATAGCACAGCTGATGCCCCCGTAGGGATCTTCCTTATAGGTTTCACCCATCCGGTACTTGTGAGGTTTGGGAGCAGAATCGTGGAGGCTTGAGCCTTGGGATGTTTGTGTGGATTTCGGTGGTTTGACCTGGATGAAAATCCCAATCCTGCTCTTCCCATCTGACTTGGGATTTGGATTGGCATCTTAATGTCGTGCTTGTTTTTTCCTAACCCTTCTCCAGGCAGGAAACCCGCAACTACCACTTCTTGGCCCACTGTCATTACTTCAGTGGAAATTTTAGGCTTTAGGGTTGGTGCCCCAATCGGTAGATATTGAATATCGCTCACCTCAAGATTTTGAAAACTTGCAGGCTCAACCCCTGCGTCCAGGCTAATCACTGGCATGTCCCCATGTATGTGGGTAGGGTATTCCGGTTCAGCATTCACTGTGATGAGGCTGCCGTTGATAATGTACTTGAGTTGCTGATGGAGGGTGGATGAAACAGCCCCGTCCATATGGATCCATGGCCTGCCCAACAACAAGTTGTATCCGGTGGCTATGTTGAGCACCTGGAAGATACGTAGAAGGTGTGTGCACCAATTTCTAGAGGAAGCTCGATTTCCCCCATAGCCTGGCGGCGAGATCCATCGAAAGCCCGGATAACCATGTAACTTGCTTTGATCCGGTTTGGATTGATCTTCATCCTTTCTAACTTGTTGTATGGACAAATGTTGAGGGAAGATCCTCCATCAATAAGCACTCCTCCGATCACGTATCCGGAGGACATAACAGCTATATGCAGAGACTTGTGGTGGCCTCTTCTCTCAGTTGAGATATCATCGTCTGTGAAGGAAATCACATTATTGTTGAAAATGTGTTCTATCACGTGACTAAATTTCTCTGTGTCTACCGTGTGTGGCAGATGGGCTTCTTCTAATACCTTCACTAGGATGTTACGGTGATCCTCTGATGATAGGGCCAAGTCTAGGATGGATATTTTCTTGGGTGCGTCTTTCAAGCTTTGCACTATTTTGATTTCATTGTGTCCCATCTTTTTGAGGAACTCTTGTATCTTTTCTTCAGCCACCTTTTCTTTTGCTTTGGTAACTGGTTTAATCACCCGTTGAGGTAGGTACAATGGATTATCCTTTGACAGGATGGAAATGTTGTTTGAAGTAGAGCTTTTAATGTCCCCGTAGTTCCATGGGACCTTCTTCAGATTGGTAATCGGATACTGAGGCCTGAATGGAAAAATTAGAGGCTGAGGTGCAGCCACCTTCACAAGATTTTATTTGTCTTGGACCCCTTTTCCTGTCAGTACTAGGGGTGTGATGATTGATTCTTTATCGCAGGATATGACAGCCACTGTGTCTTGATACCATGCATCAGGGATCCAGAGGCTATCTTTATCTGTCATGTCGAGGATTTGATTTCCTCTGATTAGGTCACCTTTCTCAATCAGGTCTTGAATTAGGTTACGAAGTGCCCAGCATTCTTCTGTATCATGGCCGGGAGAGTTGAAATGGTACTGACATATTTGGTCAGGTTTGAATTTTCTGGATTGAAGGTTCAGTAGAGGTAGCAAGTTTTCAACCATTCCCTCGTTGATCATCATTTGCAGGATTTCCTCCATTGACTGGTTCAAATTGGTGAAATTCCTTTGAAATATGAACTTCCTACCTGCTTGGACAGTTGCTTCTTCAATCCCCTTGTTAGTCTAGGGTGTAAGCTCACAAGTTCGGCTATGATCTTGATTAGAATTGACTTCCGCTGGAGGAGAGCGACTGCTAATAGATTGATGGATTTGCTTCAACATCTTCCTGGTGAGTTGATGTTGATAGACGACCAGTTCAGCCAACTGCTCAATTTGTTCCTTGATAGAATTTATTTCTTGCTCTATCAGGAATTATTTTTCAAAAGCCTCCCAACTCATTGGGTTGATGTTGTTGGATTGAGTTGATTCTTCAACGTAGCGGAGGCATTTGGGTCCTTCTCCACTTGAAGTGTTGATCATATTGACACTCTCCTCCTTGTGCTGTGGGAGAGGGTTATCTTGGACATGCGGTTGATCGGGTTTTATGACCACAATTTCTCCATTATCAATCAAATCTTGAATTTTGTGCTTGAGGGACCAATAATCTTGGGTGTCATGGCCCGGTGATCCGGAATGATAAGAACATTTCTTACTAGCGTCGAAGTTCCTTGAATTAGTGTTAGTTGGCGGAAAGAGTTGGCCAATCTTCTTCTGAGCTATCAAAAAGTTTGAAGACGTTCTCGAGTGAATCCCCTAGTGGGGTGAAAGTCCTTCTGCGTCTGACCTCCATGTTTTTCTGGAATGAAGGATTTGAAGGCGGTGTTGCAGCTTGGAAAGGGGTATAGTTCCTCCTTTGAATGGGTGTATTATTTAAATTATCGCTTGAATTTTGTCCTTGTAACACTAAGGAAACTTCTTCATCTTTCTTTTTGTGGACCCTCCGGGGATTACTCTCGTAATTTTTGGATTGGATATGGTCAGCAACAGCTTCGAGTGCCGTTAGGTCTTTTATTTTTCCGGACTTGAGTCCCATTTCGGCTATTTCGCCGTGTTTGATCATTTTAGAGAAAGGTTTTCCTATTCCCGCTAGGACCCTTTCATAATAAGGAGCTTCTTGAATATCGATGAAAGTCATGACTATTTCAGATTCAGTCATGGATGGAGTGACTTGTGCTGCGACCCGTCTCCATCGCTGGGCATATTCTCTGAATGATTCAGTGTTCTTTTTCTTGATTTTGGTTATTTGATACCGATCTGGAGCTAGCTGAGATTGGAAACTATACTGGCTGATAAAGGCATGTGCCAATTCTTCCCAACTGTGGATTTTGGAGTTGTCCAGACGGGCATACCAGGCTCTGGCTTTTCCAGTTAAACTCTTCTGAAATAGCTGCATTCGAAGTTTCTCATCCTCAGCATAGGATCCGAGTTCTCCAACGAAAACTTTCAGGTGTGTATAAGGATCTCCCAACCCATCATATTTCTCGAACTCGGGGGTTCTGAATTTCTCAGGATAATGAGCCCCGGGGAATATACAGAGGTCAGAATAATTCACACTGCCAAATGCCCAGTTCCTTTAATAGACCGGAGAGTTTCTTCCATTTGTTGCATTTTCTTGAGAATGTCACCAGCTTCCTGTTCTTTGCTTAGGATGGTGATTTCTGGAGTTTTGTTGATTAGGTCCTAGTTTTGTGGTCCAGGAATCTGAGTTTCGGCCTTTTCTGTATCTTGACCGCCAGCACCACTACCAGATGCTCCTGGTTCTGGATGAGTTTGAGATTGTTTTTCTTTGAAGGCCTTGCTTTGCTATAGAAGGAAATCGGCTAGCTCGGCTACCTGATTTTTCAATCCTTCGAATTCTTCCCTAGACACAGGGGTGGATTCAGTTGGAGAACATGAAGCCATGTCCGTAGATGGACTGGGTGCTTTTATGGCCTTTGATCTAGTGATATGGCCAATTTTTCCCTACCTACACTAAAATGTAGGGGTGTCAGTTTCCTGTGGTAGGTAATGACTGGATGCATTTATGATGTGTGTTTTTTAAGTTTATCCTGCAAAACTGAGGTTAGTTGTTTTGATGGCAGGATGACAGGATATTTGACAGGAAAGTAAATCTTTCATTATTGTCATTTACATTGTGCTCCTCAGTAATTGGAGACTTGACATGGAATTGAAAGAGGAAGGCATGAAGAAGCATCCCGTCGAATTCGGTTGATCAGAAGCTGACCTATCCCAGGATACTCTCGCGGCTTTTGTTTCGGCATGAAGGTTCCTAGATCATCGCAATCTACTAGAAGGGGAGTTAATCCGATTGTTCAACTGGAGCGAATCTGGGTGGTGCATTTTCAAGAGGCAGCCCCGAAGACTTAGTCGTCCCCAGAGTCCTTACTTATCACCGACCGGGTTAGCCTCCTAGTGGAGGGACTCACAGCATACATTCACATACATCAGCCTTACCGCTTATGCATGCAATGACAGTTTGTGCGAAGCACTAATACGGGTGCGAGGCACGAAAGTATTCATTCTCATTCATTCAATGTAAAGGCATAGCATTCGTACATTCAATGAAAGACACAACATTCACTTATCCATTGACTGTGGAAATGCAGGATTTCACACATTCAATAGTTTTGAAAGGGAAATGTTTGAAAAGATTGAAAGCGGCCTAAGCCCTCTACTATCCCCAGCAGAGTCGCCACCTGTCGACGTTGGAAAATTTAAGAAATACTGCTGGTCAGTTCATAACCCGATTTTCCTAAAATCGATCTTCCTAAGTTATCTCTACACTTATACTTTTTATTGCAAAAAAGATTTTGAAGGGTTTTTTAGGAAAGAGGCCAACATGTGTATATGTCGACGATTTGATTTGATTTAAACAGAGTCACCAGTTGGTAGTTTTGAAAATGGTTGTACCAACTAAACTGAATTTGATTTGAAAAGAGGCCCAATTGCTGAACACTGTAGAAACTTGATCTTTAAAATTGGATTTTTTAGTTCGGGGGCTTGGTTAAGTGTGGGGAACGTGTTAGGCACCCCACGACTCCCGTGTAAACACAATACCGCAATATTTTAAATATTTCCCTTAAAACTGGAATGCGTGAGTGAATACTGTTTGAAAATTGGGCCTTTTGAGATTGAAAGCTTTAACAGGCTTCGTTGAGCCTATATACGAAGCGTTTAATTTGATTTGAAAATCAATCTTTGATTTGATTTTCAAAAAGCATCATTTAATTTGATTTGCAAAAGCTTTTTAATTGAATTGACAGTGATGTTTTGAAAGCTGGTTTTATCAAACCCTTACGCTAACATAGGAATTGAAGCATATCGCTACTCTCAATTTTATCTTTATAGCCTTAAGGCTGCATGCAACTGGTGATTTGTTGGGCTGCGAAGCATCCTCGACCACAGAAATATAAAGTGTCGGTCTCCTCAGGGGTATGAAAACCATCGGAGGGATGCTGACATGACAATCTATATTTTCACTATGTTGAGAACTTAAATACGGATAACCATTTTAAGGTCTGTGCATATACATTTTACAGAAAAACTGGCAGGGTACATCTGTAATTCGTAGTTTGTCCATCGTGGGAATCAGATTCTGATCAGTTTGATCATGAATCCCACGATTCCTAGGCTCACATATGAGTAGCTAGAAAACCTGCACAGTTAAAATTTGTACAGAAGCAGATAAATATCCCAAAATAGCCAGAACCAGGGATTCATTTAGTAAATCCCGGTCCGCACGGCCGAAGCGTCTCGTTCCCACTAGATAGTGATCTAAGGGACGCGAGGTTGCTTTTGAAGCTGAAACTATAAAAATAACTAGATTTAAAAAATCTCAGTCATTATAGCTTCCAGGTTCTGTCGGGACCTGTTTGAACTGTTGAAAGCTAGAAGTGGCGAGATTTGGATAAATCTAGTTCGCCTGCAAAAATGTCAGTGCAAATTCATATACAAATGAATGTTAAATGCAACAGTTGAATAAATTGAACAAAACAATATATATAGTTAGATATATAAAAGCTATAAATGGCGATGGGTTTTCACTCGCAAGCCCGGACTGGAATTGAAATATATATGTAGATATATATATATTGACAGAAACGTAGTCAATCAAGACTGGAAAAATGACCAGTGATGATGAAGACTGCTTATATATGCATAAATATATATAAAAACAGTAAGGGCGATAGGTTTTCACGCCTGTGCCTGGACTAAATTAATATATATATATTAACAGAAATGTAGTCAACCAATACTGGTACGAAGACCAGTTATGATGAAAGTCGCTTATATATGCGTAAATATATATAAAAGCTGTAAGCTACCTCGGATTTGATATCTGGGCTTGACAGAATTGAAATGTTAGTACATAAATAGTTAATTATGTACAAAAAAAGGTCAAACCCGGACTGGGAAGACAACCCAATCCGGCGAAGTTGCCAAAACGGTGTGTGCTAGTGCGTTGAAGCTACTCGAGCTGACGGATCATCAATTTGAATTGTAGAAATGTTGAAAACGGAGTTTATGCACAAAAATGTATCAATTTTAGATGAAAACGGCCACGGAACTAAGTTTTGGGCATATTTAAAAGATAAAACTTGATGTGCAAGTGTAAAACAGTGCAAAGTAGTAGTATTGACTTGCTGATCGTAAAAATACTTACAATGGGCTGCACTACGGGCTTTTTACAGATTCGTAGGCCTTAAATGTCCAAATCTACTAGTGATTTTTTGATATGTGGTAGTATATGGGTATATATCTATGTGTTGGAGTGAAAATATTTGGGTTTGGAAGAAGGTGTAAAAGTCAAACAATCAGTCGGGCAGGGCTTTGCTGCGCTTCTTGCTTATGCAAATTAAAGGGGGCTGCCCCTCTATTTATAGAGGGGGGAGCCGCACCTCTACATGTGGCTACGGCAGGTAGAGGTGCGACCACTCGAGGTGGGTCTCGTGTGCCCAGCTTGGTCGTCTCGAAGTACGTGCACTTCAAGCAATGCGATGTCTGGTCGAAAACTTTCTAACTTTTGATCGGAGTGTTCGTTTGAGGCGTACGATACCTTTTCGGAAAGCTCTCATCGAGAGTATTACAATGACATGGGAAAAAATATTTTTCAGATCCAGGAAGACAGGTTCATAACCAGGTCTTCGATTCCCCGTAGTTTGTCCGTTGAATTGTGTTGCGTTGTTGCCAATCGGGATCGTCGTTAGGGTTCATTCTGACTTTGGCGACATTGATTTGGCTTGAGTTTGACCAAGTCGGTTGCAAGTTGGTAAAATGACAATTTTACCCTTCCCGGGGCTGCCTGTGGTGTCGGCATGGTCGCTGGTTGACTTCCGGGAGCTGATTCCAAGACATGGATCCCAGTCGAGTTTTTGACCTCAGGGTTGTCTCCGAGGCTTACGTGGTCGTTCCAGGCTTTGCTCTGGAGTTGTTGTGATGCTTTAGGTTGACGTCTAAAGTTGACATCATGTCCCGAGTTGAGACTAGGGATGACCTGCACTTCCCAGGTTGAGACCGGGGTTGATCTTGACTTCCCGGGTTGAGACCGGGGTTGAGCTTGATGATCCGTTTGACTATTGAAACTTGATTGATTGTCCGATTGACTGTCGAAACTTGATTGTCGCTATTGGAAATCAAATTTAACTGGAGTACCGATATTGGGGATCGAATTTAGGTTGATTGACTGTTTTACCCTTCTACTGAATGAGTATTGGGGCAAGGAAAATCTCGAGTATCTACATTGAGGCCTGGTGATGGAGCTTCTTCGAAATCTGCAAGTGGACCTTGGGTTTTTCGAGCTTCCTTCCTAAGCCTTCATGCGGTTCTCTCTATTTCTAGATCAAATTTCAATTCAACATAGTGAGAGGATCGAGGCATAAAAAAAAATAAAAACGAAAACAATTGAATCAATAAAAACAAATAACACTCCCCGGCAACGGCGCCAAAATTTGGTAGCTATCGTCTAGCACTACAAAATTTACCTTACTTCTATTTTACTAACTCAAGAATTAGTATATTAATAAGCAAGGATCGATCCCACAGAGAGTATTATGTTTTATATTTATCCAAGTATTTTCTAATGAATTGGGGATTTTAGTTTGAAAAGTATAATTAACGAAAGTGAAAATTAACAAGAATTATTAATGAGTAAAAAGCTTCAATTCTTCAGTTCAGTATCCCTTTTTCACAATTATAGATTAACCAAGTGTTTACACTATTTATCTTTCAATGAGATTAATAACCCTAGATAACTGTAATCGCAAATTATCCGAAATTCTCCTTATGTGTAAATCTAATGCGACGATTGCCAACAAAAGATCCTAACTATCATACAACCTAGAACTATCAGTCTAGATTTAATATGATGGAAGCATGAAGAATGAGAATTAGATTATTCCAAGCAATAATTACATAATCAGGAATTATTTAACTTGTCTTCTGAAAACCTTAACAATATTCAAAAGCTTGACCACAATCAAATATCATTACTTGCTAGTTATGATTAGACATACATCGTTTGCTTAATATATATATTAATCTAGCAGATGATATAAATTTACTAATTTAATCCTGCAGAAACCAAATTAGTCAATTGCATAACATACAAGATATTTTATGTAGATAATCAAAATATATCTCAATATGAAAGAATAAATAGAATAAACTTTATCAAACCATTAATTGATAATAAGGTTCAACATCCTTTCAGAATTGAATAAGTAAATTAGCCTGACATGCCTTGATGAATGAATAGCCTCCTTCTAGTTCCAAGATGAGAGATGAAAGATCAAAGATAAAAGATTAAAAGATAGCCCTAAACCTAAGAAAACAACTTATATAAATATTATATCAAACCCTATTACAATTAGGCAAGTCTGCAATTCTTTTTCTAATCAACTTTATATTTTTAAGTAACCAAATCTGGTCCAAATCGTCTGCCATGCGCGCCCCGCACTAACTTTCCTTCACAAGCGGTGCGCCTCGCGCTAGGGATGTAGGAACTCTAACTCGCTACGGCGCGCCCCGTGCTTGGAGTAGTACAAATCAAGTGCGCCCCGCGCTAGTCTGCATTTCTGCCCAAATCTTCCTCTTTTCTTGCTTTAAGCTCAACTACACTCCTTTCCTGCAAATTCACATAAAAATAATAAAAAGTAACATGCACACTTAAATAATAACAATATATCAGGCTAAGAAATACCGATTAAGTAGGTTTTCAACCTACTTATCAATAAGTAATATATATATATATATATATATATATATATTATTTATTCAATGTTATTAAATATATGTTATAACTGTTCATTTGATGTAAATCTGTTCTAATGTAGATTTTATTGATTAGATTTATCTAAATCTAGCCATATCTCACTTTTAACCGGTTCAAAAGTTGTCAAACTGGAACCGTTGAGCTAGAATGGCTAAAATTTATTTAAATCTAATTTTCTTTCTAGTTTTTTTTTAAAATATTAAAGCAACTAAACAACCCTAGATTCGTATCTAGAGGGAATGGTAAGCTTTGGTTACGCGCATGCAAGTATTTAACTGATGAATCCTTTATCTTGCGACATCTAGATTTTAATTTGCATTTTATTTCAATATCTCTGCGGTGCAGGCATTTTGATAATATTATGTGAGCCTAGGAATCACGGGATCTACGATTAACCACATGTATCTAGATCCGATTCCCACGATGGACAACTTTGCACTATAAATACATTTTGCCTGTCTTTTTTGTAAATATAAATAGAGGGCCTAAAATCGGTTATCCGGATTTAAGGTCTCAACCTAGTAAATTGTGGTTTGGGGTGCTCGGGTCACTTCGATGGCTTTCATGCCCATAAGGAACCCGACACTTGTATATATTATATGTTCGAGGATGCTTCGCATCCTGAAAATAAAATCAAAATTAGCCGAATGTAGAATAAAATAGAAGTATCAAAAGGCTTCAATTCCTATGTTAGCGAAAAGGTTTGAAAACCATCTTTTAAAACATCATTTTCATATCTTGTCTAAAAATAAAATTTTTAAATAAATCATACCTTTCGTATATAGGTCCAATGAAGCACATCACTACTTTCAAATAAAGCACTTAGGCCCAATTACTGCAAGCACACACACACACACATTGCAAATAAAATAGAGAAATTGAAAAGACGCGGTAACCGTGTTTCACGGAAGTCGGGAGGTGCCTAACACCTTCTCCCCCGCTTAATCAAGCCCCCAAACTCTATGAATCTCGGTTTCCAAGGTCAAGTTAAATAGAGTCCAGTAATTGGGCCTACTTGCAAAACTTTTTAAATAAAACTCGGTTGTGTTGGTACAACCATTTCAAACATACCAACTGGCGACTTTATAAAATTAAACATTTCAAATCGTCGACATTATATTTCTGCCTTTTCCTAAAAAATTACCCTTCAGATCAAACAAATCAAATAGAGGTCATAAAGGGTAGAAACACATAGGGAAAGAAGGATCGCCAACGATTTTTCCTGACGTCGACACTTTGAACGTGGAAAGCTGATTAAAGGCGACCAAAAATCACTTTATAGTGGACTATGGTTGCTTGAAATCATCTTAGGGTGGTTGATGGAGGTTGGACTTGAGGAAAGAAAGTTCTTTAACTCTTCGGTATATTATCCCTAAAATTCTCCCAAAACTCTCTCAAACTCTAGTGAAAAGTGAAAAGTGAAATGTGAGAATGAACCTCACTATTACCCCTATGTACATAGTATGCTTAAAACAAATTTTTTTTTGGGGAGGGGGGATTTTAAATTTGAATTTTGAAATCCAAAAACTTGTAAGTTGAGAAGATTTGGAAACTTATCACTATAGTGAAGATTGAAATTTTAAATTTCAAATTTCAAAATCTTTAAGGCATGTTTGCCCAAAATTCCAAGGAGATATTTACTAATAGTGTGCTTTTTATAGAATTATTTGTTGCCTCAAAAAACACCAAGGAGTATAAGAAGATAAATAGTGCCTCCGTATTCTACCATAAAGAGTGTCATGGTTGATCTCATTGGCATTATATGTTACCCTAAAAAGTGTCAAGGAACTGACTCCCAAATAGCGCCAAAGAAAACTCCAAATAACGCTAAGGAAATCTCCTAAGAAGTACTAAGAAGAGCATGAAAAAGAGCCAAGAGGCTTGAAGAGTCAAAAAGAACCAAGACGCCTAAAGAGCCAAAAAGCGCCAATGGTGCAAGGAAAAACACCAAGAAAGAAAAGCGCCATAGGGCGTTGTATAGAAAAAATGCCAAAGAGTACTCCTAAATAGCACCAAGGAGCACTCCAAATAGCTCTAAAAAGATCTTCCCAATAGCTCCAAGGAAAGAAAAGCGCAACAGGGCGCTAAAGTATGAAAAAGCACCACGGAAAGAGAAACACCTCGGGTGCTGAAGCATGTAAAAACACTAAGGAAAAGCGCCAAGGGGAAGAAAAATGCCAAGGAGCTAAAAAGCGCCACCCAAGTTAGTACGCAAAAAACGCCGCCAAGCAAAAAGCGCCAAGGAGTTTTCTTTCTAAAAAGCGCGAAGTAGCTTGGATAAAAGGGCCCCACTAAAAAAATTAAAAAATAGAGGGGCTATTAAAATATACCTTTTTAAAAAAATTGTTATTTACTCAGTTAAAAATATATTTTTAAAGGAGTATGAGGCAAGTGATGTGGGTAAAATTAACCCACCAATTAGTAGGAACCACGTGCTATTTTCAAAGTCCTATTAATGAATGGTAGTATGGTAATTGGGCTCACTGTGTGTTCTAGAAGTACGTTAAGTTCAATTGAGGATAGAATTGCTAGAAGTTCAACCTATTAAGAATTGACAACCTTGTAGTTCTTTAAATCCATAAAGGATTTTAATTCATAACTCAAGAAGAAGACTCTCACACTATAAATAAGTCATCTCTATCACATTCATAACAATTCTCTCCCTTCATATCAGTGTCCTGGGGTAGACTAATGTACAAATTTTCACCCTTTCCTTACAAGTTTCAGTTACCACAAAGGCTGAAAGTTCATATATAAGTAGTAGAACTCAATTTTGTCTTTTGGTTTGTGGGTGTGGGGGGTTTTAGAACCCAAGGAAGTATATAGTGTGTGTATATGTGCTACTACATTCTAGACAATCTTTTAAAAGCTTAATTTTGACTGTTTTCTGATTTTATAAATTTAAATATCTTGGATTTATCAATGTAAGCTCTTAGTTAATGTAACCTTTTTCAACTGAAATACATGACAGTAGTTTTATGAGTAAAAAGAAAATTGTTTTTGCAAATTCTTGGTTCGTCTTTGCAAATACTCGAGAAAATTTTCACACTGGTCAAGCCAATAGTAAACTATGCTTCAGTGGACCCTAAGGAGATCACTGCCTTTGTGGACGGCACTTTACACTAGACTCACTGCCACTTGATCTAATTCATTAATTTGTATTGATATACTACGACTTTCCATTAGAGACTTATTTTTGGCCTTTGAATTGGCTTACTATAGATCTCTAATTCATGTTGGTCTTGGTGTTTAATTGCTTGTACTACTACTAGTACTGTTTCATATGAAAGTGAAAATAACAAAAGTTTCATTTCACTTTTCCTCATTTAAATTCCGAACCATAATTTTTTTTGAATCATATAATATACTCTATCCTTTTCAGAAAAAGAATTCTATTTATAAATTTTGTGAATATTAATAATATTTTTTTTGTTTCAGGTGTAGCCACTCGAAATTTTGTTTTCCTGTTACTAACCATATAGGAGGGCAAAAGCATCTTTTCCACTCTAGAGAACAACCCCGAAAGATTACGACATCAAACTAGAACCCCAGAGACTGCCCCGGGAAATCATCAAGCCAACTTCAGAGATAACCCTGAAGACAAACAAAAGTCGGTAGCAGTTGAATCCAGGAGATAACCCCGAGAAAGACAGTTGTAAACACGTCAAGCCCCGACAACAACCCCGGGAGATATAGTCAACCTTCGGAGACAGCCTAGAAGCATCAAATCATCCCCAGAGACAATCCTGAGAGACCAAGTCAACCTCGGAGACATCCCTGAGGGTGAACAAAGTCGGATGAGATCAAATCTTAGAGACAACCCCGAGACAACAGTCGAAAACCTCGCCAACACATGAGAAAACCCCGGAAGGGGAAAAATGGTCATTTAACCAACAAGAAATCAATTTAGTCAAAATCAAGCCAAATTGATGCAAGGAAGGTCAGAAAGAACCATAACATCGATCCCGAGTGAAAATAACACAATACAACTCAACGGATAAACTACGAAAAAACAAAGATCTGGTTATAAACCCATCTTCCTGGATTCGAAAAATGTTAAGTCCCATATCATTGTGTCTCTCTCAGAAAGGGCTTTTTGAAAAGGTATAGCATGCCTCAAACGGACCCTCTGATAAAAAGTTAGGAAGATTCGAACCTGACATCGCGTTACTCGGGGTGCACATACTTCGAGACGACGGGACCCACCAGGTGGGACCCACCAGGTGAGGCCCACCACAAATAGCCGCAGGTAGACCCACGGCTGCCGCGAACAGACCCCTCACCATCGGGTCTTTAAATATAACCCCCCACCAGCAAAGAAAAGGAAAAAAAAAATTAAGAAAACGCTCTAAAGCTCTGCCCATTTCGTCCCTTAGCCCTACTTCTAGTACTCCAAACATCGATTTTATTCTTCTAACACGTTTGTATACATATATTCGACAACATATCAAAAATTAATCAGTGAAAACGTCTGTTTGAAGCCTACCGAGTGGCAAAAAGCCCGTGTAGCAGTCCATTGTAAGTTTTTGTACGACCAGAACTCATTTCTTATTTTATTACTTATATGTGAACGTTCACATAAAGTTTTATCTTCTGGTTTTGCCCAGAACTCAGTTCCATAGCCGTTTTAGCCAACTTTTTAGTATATATTAGTATATATATATATATATATATATATATATACGTTTTTCTTCGTTTGCACAGCCTAGATCGTCGATCCGTGGCTTTTACTCGCTTTTATGTATATAAATATAAATATATATATATATATACGTACTAACTTGTTCGGCCTGAATCGCTGATTCATGGCCTGTTCAGCTTTATTATATGTATATTTGACTATATATATACTAACTTTTAATTCCGTTAGGCCTGGATTGCAAATTCGCGGCCCTTTTACTGCTTTTATATATATAACTATATATATATATATATAATTTTTCTGACTTCGTTTTGCATGAATTGCTAATTCATGGCCTTTTTCGCTTTAATATATATATACTAACTGTATATATTAACATTTATATTTCAGTTTGGCCTGGATTGGAAATCCGTAGCCTTTTTACCGCTTTTATAAATATATATATATATATATATATAATATATATATATATATATATATATTTACATTCTGTCGAGCCTCGATTAATTCGTGGCTCTTTACAGCTTTTATATATATATACACACACACACACACACACACACACATATATATATATATATATATATATATATATTTACATTCAGTTGAGCTTGGAGAAATTTGTGGCCCTTTACCGCTTTTATAAACATATAAACATATATATATATATATATATATATATATATTTACTTTTCTGTCAAGCTTGGATTACTCCGTGGCTCTTTTATAGCTTTTATATATTTACATCCAGTCTAGCCTGGATTAATTCGTGGCTCTTTACCGCTTATATATATATATTTAAGTCGGGCCTTGATTGGAAATCAGTGGTCCTTTACAGCTTTCGTATATATATAATTATATATATATATATATATATATATTCTTTATTCATTGTGATCAAATACCTGTTGCAAATATTCATTTGATATGAATTTCATTTTAATGTAAACTTGGAGCATTAGATTTATTTAAATCTAGCATTTTCTACCTTTCAAACGGTTCAAAATAGGTCCAACCGAAATCGGGAAGCTAGAATGGCTAAGATTTATTTAAATCTAGCTTTCTTTCTAGCTTTGTTAAATATTAAAGCAACCTCGCAACCGTTAGATCCCTATCTAGTGGGAACGAGAAGCTTTGGCTACGCGCATGAAAGGATTTGACTGATGAATCCTTGGTTTTGCGACGTCTAGATGTAAATATACATTCTTCGTGAATATCTGTGCTGTGCAAGTTTTCTTGTTCTTTCTCTGTGAGCCTAGGAATCGTGGGATTCATGACCAAACTGATCAGAATCTGATTCCCACGTTGGACAACTCCATATTACAAATGTACCCTACCAGTTTTTCTGGAGAAAATGTACAGCCGAAGGACCTTAAAACGGTTATCCGGATTTAAGGTTTCAAACGTAATGAAATATGGTTTGTAGTGCTAGAGTCACTCTGATGACTGTCATGCCCATGAGAAGGCCGACACTTGTATATATATTTTTGTGGTCGAGGATTCTTCGCATCCCAACAATCACCATCCAAATCGAGCCAAAGGCTGAAAAGAATAAAAATGGAAGTATCAACATGCTACAATTTATGCGTGAGCATAAGGGTTTGAAAACAAACCTTTCACAATATCATTTTCATATCTCTTCTAAAAAGGACTTTTGCAAATCAAATCAAGCCCTTCGTATATAGGTTCAACGAAGCACGACAATACTTTCAAAATAAACGTAGGATCAATTACTTTCAACATACACACACACATAGCAATTTAAAATGGAAATATTAAAAAGATTTGGTACCGTGTTTCACGGGAGTCGGGGGGTGCCTAACACCTTCCCCCTACTTAACCAAGCCCCCAAACTTAAAGAATTTCGGTTTCAAGATCAAGTTTTGACAGTATCCAGTAAATGGGCCTACTTACAAAATCAAACAAAACTCGATTGAGTTGTTACAACTATTTTCAAATCTACCAACTGGCGACTCTGTAAACCGTTCAAATCATCGACATGATACATGTTGGCCTTTTCCTAAAAAACTTTTTACCCTTCATAAAAAAAGATATGACAAATAAGGGTAGAAAATAACAATTTAGGGAGAGAGAAAGATCAGGTCCACAGTGACAAGATTTTTTCCCGACGTCGACAGGTGGCGACTCTGCTGGGGACGTTAGAGGGCTTAAGCCACGCTTAAATCTTTTCAAAATTTCCCTTTTAAGTATGCGTATGTGTGGATGCTATGTTTTACATTGAATATATGTGAATGAATGCTTTACTACTTTATGTTAGTGCTTTGCACAAATGTCATCATTTCATACGGTGAGACACGATGTATGTGAATGTATGATGTGTGATTCCTCTACCAAGAGGCGAACCCGTCGGCATTTGATTACTAGACTCAAAGGAGAGTAATCATGCGAGGCTCAAGAAAGGCGCCACTCAGATCCAATCCAATTAAAAAAATGGATTAATTTCCCCTCTAGTAAATTGCGATGATCTGGGGACCTTCATGCCAAAAAATCGCGAGAGTAGCCTAAGATAGGTCAGCCTCTGACAAGCCAAACGCGAAGGGGAGTCTCTTCATACCTTTCCCTTTCAATTCCATGTAAAGTTCGATCAATGTAAATTACGATTACATGTAAATGTAAAGAAAAGAAAAAGAAAAGAAAATGTAAATGTACATTCTATTTCCTGTCAATTTTATTATTGTACAGATATCAAATCCTGTCATCCTGTCATCAAAGCAACTAACGTTTGTTTTGCAGGAAAATATTAAAACCCCATAAAAAATTAATACATTGCATCAACGCATGTTATTGATGCTTATTAAAGACTAAACTACCTACTCTTCTCGTAGGCAAGATTAGTCTCATTACCAGATCGAAATCTAAGAAAGCACAAAGCCTATCCACTGACATGGCGGAAAGTGCCCAACATGAATCAGGTTACGTATCTCAAAAGGAGTTTGACGGACTTAAGAATCAAATAACAGAGTTGGCTATCCTCCTAAAAGAACAAAGTAAAAGCACTCAGGGCCAGACAATGCCCAATCAAACAAAGTCCTCTTCACAGGGTGGCAATCAAAGTGCTGACAAAATGGGAAATGCAGATCCCTGAACCTCGATCTAGTGATAGAACAAACAAAACCCCTGAAATCACAAATCTCAGGGAAGATCGGGAAACTAGGCGATATCCAAAGGAAAGTCCTACAAATGGAAGAAACCATCTAGGCAATCAAATGGACTGAAAACCTTGGAAGTGTCACCTATTTAGATCTCTGCATATTCCCAGGGGCTAGATATCCTGACAAATTCCAAGTCCCAGAGTTTGAAAAGTACAATGGGGCAGGCGATCCCTATATGCACTTGAAAGTATACATTGGCAAGCTAGGGTCTTATGCTAAAGATGAAAGCCTTAGAATGCAGCTTTTCCAAAAGAGTCTCACTGGAGAGGCTAGGACATAGTATGCCCGACTTGACAATGCCAAAATCCATAGCTGGGAAGAGCTAGCTCATGCCTTCCTAAATCAATACAGCTTCCAGTCTCAGATGGCTCCGGATTAATATCAAGTGTCCACGGTCAAAAAGCAAAGCAACGAGTCTTTCCGTGAGTATGCC
Source organism: Panax stipuleanatus (assembly GCA_020205555.1). Classification (NCBI taxonomy): domain Eukaryota; kingdom Viridiplantae; phylum Streptophyta; class Magnoliopsida; order Apiales; family Araliaceae; genus Panax; species Panax stipuleanatus. The sequence continues at coordinate 40,533,290 of CM035125.1, forward strand.
CAAAGATGGAGACGTCTGGCAGCACAGTTCAGCCCGCCTATGACAGAAACTGAAATGGTGATGACTTTCATAGACATCCAAGAGGCACCTTACTATGAGAGGATCCTAGCTGGAATAGGAAAGCCATTCTCAGAGATGATCAAAATGGCAAAATAGCAGAGATAGGCCTGAAAGCAGGTAAGATTAAAGATCTCACTGCCTTGGAAGTAGTCGCCGAGCAATATAGTCTAGAAACTATGCGAACACTCCCATGAGGGTACCCAAGAAAGGCGATGAAGAAGTATCCCTCGTTTTACAAGTTAGGAGACCCAACCATAGTCCCCCTATTTGGAAGAGGTAAGACAATCTGTCATTTCAACAACAGGCCATATTCAACCAATGTCAGGACAGAAAGAGAAAATTTTAGAGAAAGGAAATCGGGTGTTCACTCCACTAAGCGATTCCCTAGAAAATGTATTGGAGTTATTAATCAAGCAGAAGAAAATTATCGAATTGGTTCCACCTCTGGATCCAAAAAGTAAAAGATACAATCCAAGCCAGAGATGTGCTTACCACTCAGGGTCTTCAGGACACGATACACAAGACTGTTGGTCCTTAAAGCATAAAATCTAAAATTTGATCGAAAGCAGCGATGTTGTGGTTCAACAACCTGACCATCCAAAGGTTAACACCAACCTTCTGATTCAGCATGATACAAAGGGAGTAAACATGATAGGGTCAGAAAGCGATGAAATGTATCTAAATTGTAAATACATACGAAGGATGGAGGAATACCCCCAAAAGAACAGAATAAATGTCCTAAAAGTGGAAAATTCAGAGGAGGGTATTACAGTGATGCAAAAAATGGATACGATCCAGAACCAAGTAACTCTGTTGGCTAATCTGATAATACGCCAACATCAGGATACAAGGCAGCTTTTCACTCAACTATCAGAAAGCCAAGAGAAAAAGGAGGTTATTCAGAATGTAAGCCTATCTCCCTCCAAGATCAGCCAACTAAATAAAGAAGATCAAAGCATGCTGAATAGACGAGAAAGGTGGAATGATAAAATTACTAGAAGATCTTGCCAAAGGAAAAATCGTCCAAAGGAATGTGAACTCCCAAATAGGAAATATCAAGCAACATTCCAAACACTGCCAAACCCTCGAAATCCTATGGCACCGAGAGTTGAGGAGAGTAGGCAGAGAATGGAATTCACACCTTTGGGGACTAATTGGAAAATGTGTTAGCACTGTTGGTTGCGCAGAAAATGATTATTGAGTTGCTGCCTCCTGCCAAGCCCGAGATGAAAAGTTATGATTCCACCAAGATATGTCTATACCATTCTAACTCACCTGGACATACAACTGAGGAATGCTAGTCTCTAAAGCATAAAATTCAGGATCTCATTGAAATGGAGAACTGAAGATAGAAGTCCCCATGACCAGAAAATGCGAAAGGGAAATACAGAGCTTAAAATGTCCACTCGAGACAGGCAGTTCAAAGGAGGTGACTGCTGTGAGCACCAATCCGGGCAGAACACAAGGTGGACTGATCTTAATGCTGGGAGTGACAGAGGAGACAAGATAGTCCTCTAAGGAAATTCATCCGCCACTATCAAATATCTTGTTGTCCAAAGCCAGCAACCACATTACTGATTTTACCCTTCTAGATGATGAGGAGGAAATACTAATCCTTTCCCGTGTGGAAAAAGCCAAAAAGGAAAGTTCCTTGAGAGAAATACAACAATAGTTCGAGAGTGATTTCATAGTCAAATCCTCTCAAGCCTATGAGAAATGTGAAGGAACATATGAAGAAAAATGTGGTGAAGTTCTCGAGGAAGCCAACCTATCGAGGAATCAAGAGTTCATCCATTTTTGCGACGAGTCCAATTTAAGCCTCCTTAAGGGATATGCTGAATCAGAAGACGATCAAGTTACGACCATGATTGAAGATATTCATAACCAGGAGGTAACCTTTATCACGAGCCTCGAAGGCAACATAACCACTGACAACTGGACTATTAGGCCTCAGCTAGACAAGAAGATGTAGATCCAGAGGAAAGTTGCGAGTTCCAGGAGATGTTGGAACGTTATCACTTTCTTAGCGTTATGCCTTTTATTTTCCATGCATATAAATATTAAAAATCAAACAAATCAAAAAATTAAAATCAATCAAAAAATTAAACCAATCAGGTCTGGTCAAAGCTCGAACTACGAATGACCTGATCTCCCTCAACTCGAGAGTACATAGGCAGCCATTCACGGTGCGGTCAAACCAAATAAAAAATTCAAAAAACCCATCAAACCCTAGTTCAGACCTAAAAGTAAACACTTTTCAAACCTTTCAGGCTAAGCCTGAATTACGAATGACCTGATCTCCCTCAACCCGGGAGTACGTAGGCAGCCATTCATGGTGCGGTCTGACCTTCAAGAAAAAATAAGAAAACCAATAAAAAACCAGTCCCAGAACACCGAAACCCTATAAAACCCAAAAACTATCACGCCTCACTGGTCAAAAAATCCTATTGAGGTATTCTCCGACATCTCAATGTCAATCCATCAAGGAAAAGCTCATGACACATCAAAATAGCAAGTCATGAAAAAATTGGTAATCACTCAGCCATGACAATACATATTCAACAGGGAAGTGAATCAAAATATATTTCTCTGCTATATAATACTGTTTGATATATACATTGTATCCTATACATGATAAAAATGGCTGGTCTAGTATGTGCAGGAAAATGAAAGCTAATCTATGAACCCGTGGATAAACGGGATAGCAGTGTCAACATGGAATCCCTCTCAGAAGAAGGAGAAACATCTATAAGCTCATGTCCCATGGTCACCATACGGACTAGAATATCCACAACCATCTGCATATTACTGCTGCAACCATCTATGAAGGCACTCATATCGGCAATGATGCTGTGAGTATATGACCTGAGCACGGTGCTATCAGTAATATAAACATCCCGGGTAGCTATGGCCTCATCCCTCTCAATGAAAGAAGCATCCCTGGCGACTAAAGCCTCCTCAATCTCAACAAATGCTGCATCCAGGGTTGCTCAAGCCTCGTCTCTCTCAGCAAAATTGGCATCCTTGCTAGAAAGGGTTGTTAACACCAGTACTCTAGCCTGATCCCTCTCAAAGGTCATCCGAGCTAATGAATCAATAAGAGCCGGATTTGTCCCAGTCAGAGTGCTCGGAGGGGGTCACTAACTAAAGATGTTGTCAAACCAGCAAATGAAATATCCTCGGTAGGAGAATCAGGATCCTCCATAGGCTCCTCCGCATTCGAATCAATGATCAGAGCTAACAGGATTGCCGCAGCTAATGCAATATCGGCCTTTAACCATGTCGAATACTCTGGGGAACGATCCAGATGGCTAGTAGAGAAGTCAGCCATCTACCTATGAGTCCAACCTTCGTAAGTCCTGATCAGGTTAGCTGAAGAAAAAGTTGAAGCTGATATCCGCTGATCCATAGCCCCTTAAAATGATGGATGCTCTGGAACTGATCGAACTGGCTCATGACTGCCATCAGATGATAAGTGCTCACCCCTCTCAAAGGGATGCTTAATCACCAATAAAAATGCCAACCATAACGCCGCATCTGAACACTCCTCTGATCGGAAGGAGTAAGAGACGCCTATCTCATGGGTCAAGCAGTACCCATGATGTCTGAAAGTGCCAATAGCACTCAAGTGTGTCATGAACCACACGTACAGCAAAATGGCGCTGCCCTTAAAAAACCCCACTGGATGGGAATGGCAAAATGTGGCCGACCTCAAATTCTCGGCTAATATCATAGGCGGGATGGTACAACCCTATTTGAGAGCATGAACCACTATCATCAAACCAATATCCAAGTGGTCCATATATAGTGGCATATATAAATAAGCAGTAACGCACATCAATAGAGCGTCCACACGTACAAATTGCCATTCATCTATGGGGATGATAAAAGCGTCTGAATATCACTCGTAGCTGTCCAGCCGGCCAAAGCGATAGATCAAAAAGTCCAGGGACACCATATGCCCCGCATCAATCTCCTCAGTGATGACTCTATGTCTCAGACCAGTCATGGTCATGAACGGTCGTCCCATGTCACTAATGGCTTTCTTGACAAATGGCAGATCTAATACTAAACCCGTGAGGCGCTTATACTCCTCCAGCGTAGGAGTCAACTCATGAAGGCCAAACCTGAAAAGCCTACATCCAAGAAAGACACTCAAGATCGATGACCCATGTTGAGAGGACCCAACGACACCTCAATGTTATTCCATTAAATCTGGAGAAAGTCTCGAAAAGAGGAAGTAGCGATGCATTAAGACAGCCCATCCCAGAGAGGAAATAGTATACATCCTAAGATGCAAACCTTCAGTAACGCATCACTCCTGAAGTGCGAGAAGACTTGATATCTTTTGACCTACAGAAGAATAGGGGCGACCGTCATGAAAAAGTTTATCTCATACCCAATGATATGTTCCCTGAGCAAGAGGCCATGAATTAAACCTCACATATCAAACCAAATCTGGTTAAAGCCATCACATCACCAAACATCACATACCCTTGAGTCCAATTTAGTGGAATTCGCAGGCCTTTCGATATCAACCATCAAAGTCAATTGCGCCCACAAGTCAAAAATAATGATTGGGGAATCCAAACATCAAGGCCCATATCCACTACCTGTTCACCATGTGGGTTATGAAGAAAAAAACTCTTGCGATCTCGGCATCTTATCAGCCCATCTGTCAACCATACAACAAAGCGATTTCCCAATATGACAAGCAAGGCTGGGGCAATTTTAGAATCAATGACAACCCGATATTGGGACCCTTACAACAAGACTGGGGCAATTTTGGAAACAACAATAACTCAACACTTGAGCATTTGTCGGCCATCCTGAAAGGAGAATGTGCCAGTCAGCACCATCAGCATGGTCCGTCATCATCAGAGCTTCCCTCATAACATTTCCATGGCGATCTGGTAAGATTAATGGGTCTCTTTTCCAATTATATTTTCCTCAAAATACAGCAACCCATATGTGAGGTACGACTCTTTCATCGCTCTATGTGCTTTCAATTTCTAGTTACATGCATTGGCAATGGTATACATGTTAAGTATAGATGAATTTTGCGTTAGAATCTTAGAAAAAGGTTTTAAAATGAGAAGATTTTTGCTTAACTTGTTATGAATTGGATTAATTTCGATAAGCGTCCGTGGAACAAGAATCACGAGAACGATTAGAGAATTAAGACTATTTAACCTTCTGATTAGACATGGCATCCTAGTTCAAAGCGCTTTTTAGAGCAAACTTGATCTCATATGCACGTTTGCACTTTGCGATTGACCTAACTCTTAGTTGTGGGGTATGAAACTATGGCGACAGGGATGACAATTAGTAGCCAGCCTAATGTCTCGAATCGTGGCCTGGGTTTCTAGAGTTATTAAGCCTAAGGGGTGTCTTTACACCTGATGCCCTAAAGCCATCTGGTTTCAGAGTCACCGACCCAATGCTAGTTACATGGGTAACTCAGTGCCTAAAAAACGAGCATTAAAAAAAGAAAAAGGCAAAACCTGAGCAGATCCAAATCGTGGCCTAGGTTACTCGAGTAATTAAGCCCGAGGGGTGTCTCTACACCTGGTGACCTAAAGCCGTCAGGTTTGGGAGTCACCGGCCCAACACTCGCTACATGGGTAATTTAGAGCCTAAGAAAATGAATCTTGTACAAACTCAGGCAAGGATCAAATAGAATAAACCACTTAACTTGTCTCGAAGTGTGGCCTTTATTACTAGAGCTAGTAAACCTAAAGGGCTATCTTAACACCTTGTGCGAAAAAGCCGTCTGGTTTATGAGTCATTGGTCCAAAACTCGTTACATGGGTAACCATGAATAGCCTAAGAAAATGAGACAAAGTTAGGCAAGGAAAGCAAAAAAAATTTACAAGATAAAAATGAGATCATCTAAAGTCATAGAAGAGAAACCCCTGCTAAGGGTTGCGTCACTCATAATGCACATGTCATATGATGTTTAATTTTGTTAAGAGCGGTGTTTAGAGCGAAGATGAGGTCTATCTGATAAAGGGAGATAAGTCTTTTGAATCTGATCCTGCCCATGAACAATGACCATGGATGCTTAAAAGTTTTCTTGCGATTTCATAACTTGTCAAAAGAAAATTTTGATTTCCTTAGAAAAAATTCATTTTCATACTCAATTTCAAGATCTTTAGCGATAAGATAAAAGCTCAGTGAATACAAGCATTCAATTTCATAAACTTTAACTTCAAATGCCTCATTCACAAGATCATACTAATCCCGACTGCCCGAGCCATCAAGCTTTTGGCGCATTTTATTTGTCCAATGTGTAGGATATTGATCACTCTGGATGTGTTCAACAAATTGAGTTTCTTCTACGAACCCCAGTAACAACATGCGAAAGGGCTGGGGCATTTCACCATTCAATGAAATGGAAGGATTCTAGGGCGGGTTCAAGCTCCTCATCAAAAGAAAAGGGAAAACTCCTGAAAGAAATCAAGGCGACATAAGTTTGTCCCGACAAAAAAAGGAAAAATTCTCAAGAGAGTCCTTAACTAAGGAAAAAAATAGATGCTCGATGATAAAAGGTCTGGAAAATGAAATCTACACCATCAAACATGTCAACCTGAGCCAAGTCTTCACAAGTCGAGGCCTCTACACCGAAGTTTAAAACTGGGCAATGAAAGAATGGGCTACATCCTCGAGGAAGTCAGCAACACCCGAGTCATCAGCTAAGCCAGTATCTCATCCAGCAGGGTGCAAGTAAAGAGCTCTCCCCTTTTCATAATCAATGATCAAATTGTTGGTGTCAATCCAGCGTAGCATCGGGGAAAGATCCGATGATGTAAGCCATTGAACACTACTGCAAGGATGATATCGAGATATCTCATAATAAAGCCATCAGTGTCGGGACCGCCAGAAGGACCAGCACCCGATCCAGATCCAGAAAAATAGCAGCCTCTGCGAGATCCCCACTAAGACGTCGTATGAAAGCGGAACATTCGAATCTGCCATGTGAATTCTGAAAAAAGTCATACGGGAGTTAGAGTTGCTAAGCCTATCAAAATCCATGCCTAAAAACAAAATCCAAATCGCCTAAAAAATGGTGAGGAATGGTTCTACATCAATTCAATCAAGTATATGCATTAACCTAGGATAAATTAATATCATCACATCATGCTTAGTCTGTACATGTGCAGTAAGCGCTATATCAGCGCACATCTCCATTAAAAAGTTAAGCATGCATACCCAGTAGAGTTAAATATGCATACGCATTAAATACTCAGACTCGAGGAAAAATTCTGTTGTTGAAAACCATCGTTCGAGTAGGCATTGAGACAGTTCAGTGAGATAAAGCTTTGTAAACAACTGTTCGAGTAGGCATCTAGACAGTCCGATGATCAATCGTTGTCAACTACCATCAGGGTAGGCACCGTTGTAAACTGCCAGTGTAAACATCAGGAAGATCTAATGATTTCAGAACATCGTCCCCAGCAAAAATGTGAAAAACATTTTAGTTTATCTTCATCAAACAAGTATTGGCAACACCGATAGAAATCAAACCGGTGGAGTCAACACTAGCATAGACATCAAAAACACTGATAAAAGTCAATCATTGAGATCAGCCCCAACACAGGCATCATTCATGACCGGTAAGGGTAAGCGATTTGTGATGTGATATGCGATGAGATTTGTAATGCGATTTGCGATACGATATGCGATTTGCGAAGTGCGAAATGCAATTTTCGAAAACATTTTAACATTTATTGCATTGCGATTTGCATCATTAAATATATATCTTATCATATTTCAAGTGTCTAGTAATCTTTGTCATGTTCATTTTATTGCATTGCATAAACATGACAAAGAGGGGCATCAGTAGACACTCGAAATTTTGTTTTCCTGTTACTAACCCTATAGGAGGGCAAAAACGTCTTTTTCCACTCCGGAGAACAACCCCGAAAAATTACGGCATCGAACCAGAACCTAGGAGACAGCCCCGAGAAATCATCAACCCGACTTCAGAGATAACCCTGAAGGCAAACAAAAGTCGGCAGCAGTCAAATCCTAGAGATAACCCTGAGAAAGACAGTTTTAGCCACGTCAAGCCCCGACAACAACCCCGAAAGGTACAATCAACCTTCGGAGATAGCTCCGAAGCATCAAATCATCCCCAGAGATAAACCTGAGAGACCAAGTCAACCTCGAAGATAACCCTGAGGATGAACAGAGTCGGCTGGGATCAAATCTTGGAGACAACCTTGAGAAAACAGTCGAAAACCTCGCCAACACAGGAGATAACCCTGGGAGGGGCAAAATGGTCATTTTACCAACTTGAAGCCAATTCAGTCAAAATCAAGCCAAATTAATGCAAGGAAGGTCAGAAAGAGTCATAACATCGATCCCGAATGAAAACAACACAATAATGCTCAATGGATAAACTGCGAAAAAACGAAGATCTGGTTATAAACCCATCTTCCTGGATTAGAAAAAGGTTAGGTCCCATATCATTGTGTTGCTCTCGGAAAGCAATTTCCGAAAAGGTATAGCATGCCACAAACGGACGCTCTAATCAAAAATTAAGAAGGTTCGAACCTGACATCACTTTGCTCGGGGTGCACGTACTTCGAGACGATGGGACCCACTAAGTGGGGCCCACCACAAACAGCCGCATATAGACCCGTGGCTGCCGTGGGTAAACCAGCTACCATCGGGCCTTTAAATATAACCCCCCACCAATAAAGAAAAGAAAAAAAATAAAAGAAAACGCTCTGAAACTCCGCCAATTTCGTCTCTTAGCCTTACTTCTAGTACTCCAAACTTTGATTTTATTTTTTTTAACACATTTGTATACGTATATTCTACAACATATCAAAAATTAATCGGTGGAAACGTCCGTTTGAAGCCTACTGAGTTGCAAAAAGCCCGTGTAGCAGTCCATTGTAAGTTTTTTTACGATCAGAACTCATTTCTTACTTTATTACGTATATGTGAACGTGCACGTAAAGTTTCATCTCCTGGTTTTTCCCGGAACTCAATTCTGTGGTCGTTTTAGCCAACTTTTTAGTATATATTAGTATATATATACGTTTTTCTTCATTTGCACAGCCTGGATCGTCAATCCGTGGCTTTTACTCGCTTTTATGTATATATATATATATATATATATATATACGTACTAACTTGTTTGGCCTGGATCGTTGATTCGTGGCCTTTTCAGCTTTCTTATATGTATATTTGACTATATATATACTAACTTTTCATTCCGTTGGGACTGGATTGCAAATTCGTGGCCCTTTTACAGCTTTTATATATATAACTATATATATATATATATATAATTTTTCTGACTTTAGTTGGCCTAGATTGCTAATTTGTGGCCTTTTTCGCTTTAATATATATATATATATATATATATATATATATATATATATATATATATATATACTAATTGTATATATTAACATTTACATTTCAGTTTGGCCTGGATTGGAAATCCATGGCCTTTTTACCGCTTATATATATATATGTCCTTTACTTTTAACTTTGTCGAATGCGTTGATTGCATCTGATGATGACTGGAGCATCCGATGACTGTGGGACCCTGGTGCGCCAGCGTCGTCTGACTTCGTCTGACTGTTGTTTATTCTAACTGTCGAGGTCCGACTCCTTCTGTCGCCGGTGGGTACTGTTGATCTTCTTCTCAGATAGATCACCATCCCCTATTCTTACCACCTATCACGCTCATGATTCTTTAGTACTTGAATTAATAAATTCTCTAGTAAGAAAATCTGGAACTAAATTTAGACTACCTTTAATATATTCAATATCAAAATCAAAAATACTTAATAATGATTGCCATCTTGCAAAAATATGCTTAGCAGCTATATTTTTAACATCCTTTTCTAAAATATATTTGGCAGATTTGCAATCAATTCTTATTAAAAATCTTTGGTTTAATAAATTATTTTGAAATTTACTAATGCATAGAACTAATGCTAAAATTTCTTTTTTAATCGTGCTATAGTTACTTTGAGCCGGATTCCATGCACTAGAATGGAATAGAATAATTTGCTTAGCAGAAGAAGGGGGCAATTTCTGCTTTAGAATACCACCGAATCTAATTTCAGAGACATCAGTTTCAATAATTTTGAATGCAGATTCATTAGAAATGCCAAGGCAAGGCAATACTTAACATATTTTTTAACTTGTTGGACGATGGAAGTATGTTCATCAGTCCAAGGAGGGGGATTCTTTTGTAAACGAAGAAATAAATGTTTACAAATTGTTCTAAGATTTTGATAAAACTTACCAACATAATTTAGAGATCCTAAAAAACGTTGAAGCTGAGTTTTATCGATTATTTTATTAGAAAATTTATCTGCAAATTGAATAACTCACTGAATAGGCCTAATAAGACCACGATGAATATCATGACCAAGGAATTTAACTCTAGTCTGGAAAAGACTACATTTAGTAGGGGAAAGGACCAAACCATTAACTTTGATTGTTTTGAAGAACGAACCTAAATGGTTATAGTGTTCGTCTATGGAATTAGAAAAAATTAGAATATCATCAATGTAAACAATGATGAAATGACTAAAGGGATTCAAAATATCATTAAGAATATTCCGAAATTCACTGGGAGCATTTTTGAGACCGAATGGCTGAACAATCCATTCGTAATGACCAAAAGGAGTTGTGAAGGCAGTTTTATATATATCACTGGGATGAATACTGACCTGCCAGAACCCTGATTTAAGGTAAAATTTACTAAAAATGGTTGCTTTACTAAGTCTGCTAAGAAGGTCTTCTTTGTTAGGAAACGAATACCTAATCCATTCCAGAACCTTGTTTAGAGGCTTATAATTAATAACTAATCTGGGGACTCCTCTTTCTTTTTCAGCTTCATTATTAACATAAAAAGTCAGACAAGACCAAGGAGATTTACTAGGTTTAATTAAGCCTTTTGCAAGTAAATCATTGATTTCTTGTGTGCAAAGCTCCATTTATTGATGATTCATTTGTATAGGTGTAGCCTTAGTAGGAATTAAATGTTCTTTAAATTCCTTAGCATAAGGTAACCAAATAACATGCTTTCTTCTGTGCCAAAAAGTATTGGGTGAATCAGCACAAAGGTTTTTTACCATAAAATTTCTAAGTTCTTCAATCTTATTCTGAACCTTTTCTTGAAGAAGAATATCTTCAACTTGTTTATACTTAATCTCTTGCTTCAAGAATTTTAACTGAGAAGTTTTACAGTTTAACAAGTTTAAAGATTTTGAAATAGATTCATCTTGAATAAATTTCAAATCTCTTTCTTTGGGTTAAATAATGAAATTAAACACTACCTTTTGACCCAAATGTTAAGTGGTTAAACCATTATTATTAGTAGTGAATAGATATAGCAAATATATAAACGGAAGACCTAAAATGACCTTATCCATCAAGTTGCGAATTAAAACAAAAGTTATTTTAAAACACATATTATCCTGACAAATATGGACTTTAGGAAGTTTATATTTTATTTCCATTTTACTACCATTACCAGAGTTCATTTTTTCACTAGTTTTCTTATAAAACTTAGTAGGGATTAACCCTTCTTGAATACAATTAAGATCTGCACCAGTATCCACTAGGGCAGGGAGTGTAATTGTAAAAGTTTTATCGATAACTAGTTTGATAATGATATACCATTTTTGAATGGTAATATCTTTTAATCTTTTCAAGGAATATGCCTTGAACCATTAGAACCGAGTCATCCTTAGCATTAGAGGATTCAGCTTCATCTTCTGAAGATGAGGATTCAGAGATATGAAGATCTGAGCCTTTAGTTGCTAAATTGGATACCTCTTTTCTTAGATTAGAGATTTCAGTTTTTAATGCTGAAATTTCCTTTTTAAGTTTATTGACTTCTTGGTTTAATTCAGGTAGGGTAATTTCTTTGTCAGGAGTCTTAAATCTCTCTAACATTTTATTAAGACTTATAATAAGCTTTTCTTTACCCTTAATGACCCTATTTTTCCCAGAATTGATTTTAGTTAACAATTCTTTTAACTGTTTCATGTACTGTGTTTTTAATTCAGGATCAATAATTTTACCAATTAGATCAATTAACAAAGAGCTTTCCTTATCATCTTTGTTAAGAACATTAATAGTTTTATTGCAGTAATCAGATCTACAATTATCTGTACACATGGTGACTTCATTTTCTTCACTTTCAGTTTGATTATCTTCATTATTATTAGAGGAATAAGGAATATCAGAATAGTCGTTACTATCGACCTCATTCTCTATTCTTATTAGCTTTAAAATTTTATCCGTTTCTTCAGCTGAAATGTTTAACTGACTCAATTTCTATTTAATCTTATATTCTCTTTTATAATGACCCTTTTGACCACAATTATAACATGTAATTTTACTCTTATGTTGACTTTTAGACTTGTGAGAAGATTTTTTATTATGAGTTTTCCTTTTAGACTTAGGCTTCTCATAATAATTATCTTGATTTTTAAACTGACCAGTCCTTTTTCTATGATGCTTACTACCTTTGCGTTTTTCAATATGTTTTTTCCAGTGCTTTCTTCTAGAGGGAGCAACAGGAGGTAAACCATATTGTTCGCAGAAAGTACCAAGTTCATATTTGGCCTTATTTTTATCTTTACTAGCTTGTTTAGCAAGTTTATAATCAATACACATCTTTAGACCAATTCTTTGAATATAACTGATTATATCACCATAAGTCAGGTTATCATAATCAATATAACCCAAAGTTTTACTAAGTTCTTCTCTAACTTTGTGAGCAAACAAATTAGGAAGACCGTTAACAAATTTTTCTTTCCAAAAAGGCTTGTTACTATCACTTCGCATCATGACTCGAGAAATAAAAACATCTTTGTACCATCTAAAATCACTTAGAGCGGGACAAGTGAGATTACTTAACTGATTATGAATCCTTTCGGTGATATTACTAAAAGTTCTAATAAAATGTTTTATTATGGTAAATATTAAAGTATTAACACCATCAGGAATACCAAAACCAATATCTTCTCTGAAGATTGGTTGACCATCATCATCCAGTTGGCGTGCATGAATTATATTATTTCTAGCATCTTCATCAAGGTGTTTTTCCCACCAAGAACGAAGGACACCAGTAAATCCATTAATTAATATTTAAACAATTTCAGGCTGAGTCAAGCTACTGAATATTGTAATATAACTATTGGCAACCATGGACAAATGATTCATTTTAGTAAGGATCTGATGCTCACTAAACCCATCAATATTCTATTCATATATTTTATTAGATGAAACAGAAAATTGATTATCTAGATTCTTTTCCTCAAACTGAAGATCAAGATGAGTTGGTCTAGGATAATAATTTTTTGTTATACTTGTGTTATTAAAGGTTAACTTTTTTAACTGATACGCCAAACGCCAATAATTATCCCTGATCAAACACCGAACACTAAAACAATAGAAATCCAAGAAATAGCCAACCAAGAATCAACCAAAGAAGCATCATAAAACATTTTGCCAGCTAAAAAACCTCGCATCGAACCATCTCCTCCACACACCCCTCCTACTTGATCTCCTCCACAAACTGACCCTTCCACAAGCCGAGTTCAGGAAACTCGAGCAAACATGACACTTTGGCCAACCGACCCTGAAGAATACCCCCATAAACTCTTCGAGAACTTCATCCTTCCTGATGATGAAAATCAATTTGAAGATATTAGTTTCCAAGGGCTCATCTATACTAGCATCATGCATCAAGGTCGGGTAAGAAATTTCTTACTTCCACCGTTATAAAATTCACTTTATTGTCACATCACTAACTTTTCTGAACTCTTATACACAGGATGTCGTAGTTTCTGGTCGACTCATACGCCATTTCAACCAGATCGAAGCCAGAGAAAAAGAATTGGAAGCTAAAATCCAACAACTGAAATTTGAACTTGATGAAGCCTAGTAACTCAAAGACGATCTCTACTATTCAAAGCTCAGGATGGATGCCGCCATAGTCGGGCTTAAGAAGGAAAAAATTCTTCACTCCAATACCACCTTCTACTACCAGAAGCTCGAAGGCGACCTGAAGGCTGAAAAGCATAAGGTTGTCGAAGGAGAAGAACGCTATTATGGCCGAAAGTGTGGCAACAAAAGAAGAAAATGAAGATCTGAAAAAGAATGCCGAAACTATGATCAGCCAACTTCAGAAGATGCAAGAAGAGAAAAAAAACTTGATCGGCTTTTGTAACGCTAAGGAAAGGGAATTCGCCAAGTACAAGGCTCTTGGCCCACCACTTACTGAAGAAAAGAAGCAACAAATTTTTCAAGAGTACCGGAAGCCCCCTAATTAACAAAAGAAGTCATGCAACAGTTTGGGGATGGCTACTAAAGTTCTCGAGACAAGGATAAAGAAAAAATGAAAGCCTCTAGTCTCGACTGAACCATACTGGACTCTTACGATGACGAGACCGAAGCTTAACAGTTTTTTTTTTGTTTTTGTACTCCTGATCTTATCATGTAAAGAAAAATATGCAAATCAATGAAAATGTTATTCATTTTAAAAAACTGGATGTTTATTTCACACATGCATCCTAATAAAAACGTTCGTTCGAAGAACTGAACACTTGTGCAATTGATGAAAATATTCGTTTAGATAAACTGAACATAAGTAACGAAAGGTATTCGTTTCGAGAAACTAAATAATTAATGAAAGACATTCGTTTTGGGAAACTGGATATCTTTTAAACACAATAAAGAAGGTATTCTTTCGGCAGAACTGAATTCCCCTTTAAACATAAGTAGTACTCGTTTAAAAAAATTGAATACTCAATTCATTGATAGGCTTAAAATTTACAGAGTTGTAAAAATGAACTACTTAATATTCACTACTAATAATACTTTCTAAGCTTGTCTGCATGCCAAGTCTTCTTGAATTATGTTCTATCCATTGCTCGAAGCCGGTGTACCTGGCTTCGGCACTTCAATGACCTCTTAGGGTTCCTCCCAATTAAGCATCATCTTTAAGAGATTTTGGGGGGCAGAAGCCTCCACCTCCCGAAGAACCAAATCCCCCACTTCAAATCTCCTCAATTTTACTACTTTATTATAATGTCTGACCACTCTCCTTTGGAAGGCTGCAAGCCATACCAGGGCCGATTCCCTAATGTAAGACCCCAACTTTTATGAATAAAGATTTAATTTTCTTTATATATTATTTCGCAATAGTAAGGTGTTGATTTGATAAATGTGAAAAGTTATGGGTAAAATGAGCAAGTGGTTATAAAATATTCATTGTTGTCGGAAAATATTCGTTTGGTCGTGGAATATTCTTGTTGTCGAGGAATATTCGTACGACGGGACAGCTATTTGTGGGCCCCACAACGGAATAACTGTCGGATATAGAAAGCGACAGAAATAACCTTTTTATAAAATAACGGCGTAGTTGTTACCGTTAGTACTGTTGAAATACCCGGTGGTTAAAATACAGTAATACGCGGTGTTGCACAGTAGCACACGGTATTGCACAGTATTTTGTATTATTGATTCTTACGTGAGAAGGCACTTACTCAATTATTGTTACAGTAATTACTGTTCAATATTTTATATTATTGATTCAATAATTGCATGATATTTTATCGGTTTAATAATTGCTACGTTGATATTTTATATCAATAATTGCTACGTTGCTATGATTGATTCAATAATTGCTACCGTTGATATTTTATATTATTGATTCAATAATTGTCATTGCACAGTATTTCACATTATCAACTCAATAATTCATATTATTTGAATAATATTATTAGATAGCATTATTGACAATGTCTAAGGAAGTTCTGTCTAGGAGGGGTAATTTAATTGCGCGCCAGTAAGGAGAAATCCTTATCGTAAGGCCCCCTCTTTCCTGGGAACGACCTGGTTGTCAATATTGTAGTTCTGTAATATTATTTGTGAATAATTAATTATTGATTTATATGATAAGGAAATATTTATTTTGTAGATATAAAAGAAGGAATTAGTGCTGATATATTTTTATCAGTATTTTGGTGTGGAAAATCATCCGTTTATGAAATTCGGATAATTTATGTTTGAAATTTGGAAAAACTTCCTTCTACAAAGTTGTAGATAATTAAATTTCCTATGGAAAGGACATATCATTTGTATTTTTCTGACAAAAGGGCTATTTATTATGAATTATTGAAGTTTCAGAAAATAAATGTTTTTTAATTAAAAACATGGGTGGGCCCTACTTTTGTTTTTTTGTTGAAAATTTTTGATTTTTGAACCTATGAAAGCAACCAGAAAGCTTCAAACCAGGTGTGCAGCCGCCGGTAGCAGTTAGTCTACTTTGGCATCCTAAGCTTTTCTTATAAATAGGGTGCTTAGGTTAGAATTGAAAATCACACCAGAATCAAAAATTTTCTCTCTATAATATCGAGCGTATTTTTGTGAGTATTTAGATACTTTGAGTGTTACTATTCAGTGCAAGTTTTCTTCAGCCTTATATCCGATATTCCAGTCAGAAGTACTATTCTTTTAAGGTAAAGGATGTTATTTCTTTCATAAATGATGTTATTCTTTTCAATATCATTATACGAAAATATTGTCATGGATTTTATTATGAAATTCTTTTTTTTCAGTCGGGGTTATTATTCACGTATACGGCACTATTCACGTATACGGCACTATTCACGAAAAAAATTAAATTTTCTTCTATTTGTCCAAATTGTCTGTTATGGTTACTATCTTTGATTGGATCTAAGTTTTGAGCTTCATTCTTGAATTTTGCTCCACAAAGTATTATTATAGAATATTCTTGAACTTGGATAAACTAAAATACGAATCCTTAATCTTATCCTTTATTTCACTGGATTCGTTATTTATGTTATTTTTCATCATCCTCAGTCCTAAGTGGTGATATAATTGAATATCTTTGGCCTGTAGAGCAAAGATGAATGATTACCTGATGAATATCTTTGGCAGTAATGCAAAGATGGACAGGTGTTGAGATGAACATGACCACTGGTGATACAAATGAATATCTTTGGCCCGTAGTGCAAAGATGAATATTTGATTTGAGATATATATTGATTGATGTTACAGGGATAAAATATTGATGATGGACTTTTAAATCATAGAAGATAGTAGACTTCATTCTCTACTTAACTCTTCTAAAGAATTATTATTTTCGCTACGAATATTGATCTAAAATTGGTTGTCCATTATATTTTATCTGATTTATTGAAGGCTAACGATAATTTATTTTCCATTATCTTAGTCATAATATTCTTTACTGTGCTAGTTGAGCTCACCATTTTCATCTATTGTCCTCTTCAGGAAATGAGAATGTTGCAGGATCTAGTCGGAGGACAGAGTGATGGTCCGAGTTAGAGCAGTAGTAGTCCTCGCTATTTTTGTAAAATAGTGGGATAATAATTGTAATAAATAAAGAATGAATTTGAATGTTGATATTTCGTATTACATACGATTTGTATTGACACTCACAGTTGTGTGGTCGTATTTTGCACGACCGTGTGATATAAAAGTTTGTATTTGAATTCTGTACCATGTATTTGGCGACTCAGAATGGGTTGGGTTGACTGGACCTATTCTGGGGGCGTCACAGTAATAATCTTGTCTTTCCGCACCGTTGATCCGCTTCGATAATCCTGGAAAAAAAAATTAGAAGAAAAATAAACAACTAATTCGAATAAATAAAAATTAAGGAATATAAAATTCAGTCTAGTCCCCGGCAACGGCGCCAAAAACTTGATGTGTTAAAATTATGTAACTGCAAGTGCATAGTGTCAAATTGAAGAACTGGCAAGTACATGTCGAACCCACAGAGACTAGATTAATTTTAATGTATCATTAATATCTATTTTAGGAGAATTATAATTAAAGATTGAGAATTGATTAATTAGAATATGAAAATTAATAATGAGGAAACAATCTAGGAATCCGAATCTATTAAATAAAAAACATAACATATAATTCAATCTCTTCTATTTTTATAACTTAATTATGATTTTGATCTCCCTTCCCTTTAATTTAGTAATTTTACAATTAACGTGGGCCAGCATAACAAAACTTCTTCGAGCAAAACTTCTTCGAGCAAGCATGGATTATGAAAAACTCATATCTTAACAATAATCTATCAAAACCTCTTAATTAATTTAAAATTACATAAGAACTATAAAACGAATATATTTCAATAACAAAACATGAAGGCGAAATTAGTTAAACATAAAAGCATAAAAAATAGAAGAGATAAAATATTATCATGGATAATTATTTAATTTCATATTCAACCTAGATATGAAAAATTAACTAGACATGAGAAATAAAATAAATAACTAAAATAAAGAAGAAGAATAAGATTAAAAATAAATAAGAAAACACCCTTTAATTAATGATCATCCAACGAATATATAATGAAGAAGTAATTTCATCTACTCCTACTCCTAACCTAAACTAATATGATACCTAATATCATATCTCTCTAAAACAAGATACCTATTTATAGGAAAAATAAATTTGTTCCCTAATTTAGATTCTTTGAACTTGGACACTTTTGTTCCCTTTTTTCCTCTTCTTTCCTTCTTGACTTCAATCTCTATATGGCAATCCTCCAATAGTCCTTTTCTATCTTTAAGAGTTAGATATAAATCATTTATTTGCACCCCAAGAAAAATAAATGTTATTTCCTACAAAACAAAATAAATTGTGTTAGTTAAATAAAATAAGCATATAAAATAATGAATATAGGAATATTAAAATGTATTCATTACGTGTCTAGTAGTCACACTCTCGGAAAGGGCATTCCGGAAAGGTATAGCACGCCTCAAACAGAAGCTCTGATCAAAAGTTATGAAGGTTCGAACCTGACATCGCGTTGGTCAAAGTGCACATACTTCGAGACTACAGGACCCACGGGAGTGGACCCCACTTGGAGAGTCCCAAGTAGACCCGTGGCTGCCGCGGTTACACCTGCAACCATCGGGTCTTTAAATATAAGACCCCCTTGCCAAAAAAAGAAGAAAAAAATAGAAAACGCTCTGAAGATCCGCCCATTTCGTCCCTTACCCTACTTCTAGTGCTCCAAACTTAGATTTTATTACTCCAATACGTTTGTATACGTATATTCTACAGCATACCAAAAACTAACCGGTGGAAACGTCCGTTTGAAACCTACCAAGTGGCAAAAAGCCCGTGTAGCAATCCATTGTAAGTTTTTTTACGATCAGAACTCATTTCCTACTTCATTACGTATATTTGTACGTGCACGTAAAGTTTTATTTTTTGGTTTTTCCCGGAACTTAGTTCTGTGGCCGTTTTAGCCAACTTTTAGTACATTTTAGTATATATATATATATATATATATATATATATATATATGTATTTTCTTCGCTTGCACAGCCTGGATCGTCGATCCGTGGCTTTTAATCGATTTTATGTTTATATATATATATATATATACGTATTAACTTGTTCAGCCTAGATCATTGATTCGTTGCCTTTTTAGCTTTATTATATATATAACTGACTATATATATACTAGTTTTCAATTCTGTCAAGCCCGGATTGTAAATTCGTGGTAGTTACTGCTTTTGTATATATAACTATGTATATATATATATATATATATATATATATATAATTTTTTGACTTCGTTTGGCTTGGATTGCTAATTCGTGGCTTTTTTCGTTTTAATATATATATACTAACTGTATATATTAACATTTACATTCCAATTTGGCCTGGATTAAAAATCTATGGCCTTTTTACCGCTTTTATATATATATATATATATATATATATATATATATATATATATATATATATTTACATTCAGTTGAGCCTGGTGAAATTCGTGGCTCTTTACCGCTTTTATATATATATATATATATATATATATATATATATATATATATATATATTTACTTTTCTGTCAAGCCTGGATTACTCCGTGGCTCTTTTATAGCTTTAAATATATATATATATATATATATATATATATATATTTACCTTTCTGTCAAGCCTGGATTACTCTGTGGCTCTTTTACAGCTTATATATATATATATATATATATATATATATTTACATTTCTGTCCAGGCCTGTGATTGGAAATCTGTCGCCCTTTACAACTTATATATATATATATATTCTTTATTCGTTGTGATTAAATATCTGCTTCAATTACTCATTTGATATGAATTTATTTTAATATAAATATGGCAAATTAGATTTATTTAAATCTAGCCCTTTCTACCTTTCAAACGGTTCAAAATAGGTCCAACCGGAACCGAAAGCTAGAATGGATGAGATTTATTTAAATCTAGCTTTCATTCTAGTTTTGTTAAATAGTAAAGCAACCTCGCGACCCTTAAATACCTATCTAGTAGGAACGAGAAGCTTTGGCTACGCGCATACAAGGATTTGACTGATGAATCCTTAGTTTTGCGACGTCTAGATGTAAATATACATTCTTTGTGAATATCTGTGATGTGAAAGTTTTCTTGGCTATTTCTATGTGAGCCTAGGAATCGTGGGATTCATGATCCAACTGATCAAAATCTGATTCCCACGATGGACAACTCCACATTATAAATGTACCTTGCCAGTTTTTTTGTAAAATGTACAGCCGAGGGAACTTAAAACGGTTTTTCGGGTTTGTGGTGTCAAACTTAATGCAATATGATTTGTCGTGTCAAAGTCACTCCGATGGCTGTCATGCCCATGAGAAGACCTACACTTGTATATATTTTGTGGTCGAGGATGCCTCGCAGCCCGACAATCACCATTTAAATTGAGCCAAAGGCTGAAAAGAATAAAAAATAGGAAGTATCGATATGCTTCAATTCCTATGTGAGCGTAAGGGTTTGAAAACCTTCTTTCAAAACATCATTTTCATATCTTATCTAAAAAGGACTTTTGCAAATCAAATCAAACCCTTCATATAAAGGTTAAACGAAGCACGACAATACTTTCAAAACAAACGTAGGCTCAATTACGTTCAGCATACACATGCACATTGCAATTTAAAAGGGAAATATTGAAAAGATGTGGTACCGATTTTCACGGAAGTCGAGGGGTGCCTAACACCTTCCCCCCACTTAACCAAGCCCCCGAACTTTAAAATCTCGGTTTAAATGCTAAGTTTCGACAGAGTCCAGTAATTGAGCCTACTTGCAAAAATAAACAAAACTCGGTTGAGTTGGTACAACTATTTCCAAATCTACCAACTGGTGACTCTATAACCTTTCAAATCGTTGACATGATACATGTTGGCCTTTTCCTAAAAAGCTTTCCACCCTTCATAAAACAGACAAGACAGATAAGGGTAGAAAACAACAAAAATTAGGAAGAGAGAAAGATATGTCCAAAGCGACAAGATTTTTTCCCGACGTCGACAGGAGGATCACAAGAAGACTTAGATGATCGATTGATTATTGGGTTTGTCGACGTCGGGAAAAAATCCCGTCATCGTTGGACTGAATCTTTCTCCTTTTCTAAGTCCTGTGGTCTTCTACCCTTATTATCTTGTATGTTTTATGAAGGGCGAAGTTTTTTAGAAAAAGGCCAACATGTATCATGTGACGATTTGAACGGTTTACAGAGTCGCCTGTTGGTAGATTTGAAATGGTTGTACAAACTCAATCGAGTTTTGTTTGAAAGTAAGCCCAATTACTGGACACTATCGAAACTTAGTCTTTGAAACCGAAATTCTTAAGTTCGGGGGCTTGGTTAAGTGGGGGGAAGGTGTTAGGCACACCCTAACTCCCGTGAAAATATGGTACTGCATTTTTTCAATATTTTCCTTTTTATTTGCAATGTGTGTGTGAATGCTGGAAGAAATTGAGCCTACGTTTGTTTGTTTTTTGAAAGTAGTGCCTTGCTTCATTGAACCTATATACGAAGGGTTTGATTTGATTTGTAAAAATCCATTTTTAGACGAGATATGAAAATGATGTTTTGAAATGTGGTTTTCAAACCCCTATACTCTCATAGGAATAGAAGCCTGTTGATACTTCTATTTTTTTTTTATCTTTTTAGCCCTTTGGCTCGATTTGAACGGTGACTATCGGGCTGCGAAGCATCCTCGACACAAAATATATATAAGTGTTGGTCTTCTCATGGGCATGACAACCATCAGAGTGACTCTAGCATGACAAACCATATTTTATTATTTTGAGACCTTAAACCCGGATAACCGTTTTAAGGTCTTTCGGATGTACAGTTTTATAAAAAAATTGGCAGGGTACATTTATAATGTGGAGTTCGTCCATCATGGGAATCAGATTCTTATCAGTTTGATCATGAATCCCACAATTCCTAAGCTCAGAGAGAGAAGCCAAGAAAACCAGCACATCACAGATATTTACAAAAAATGTATATTTACATCTAAACGTCGCAAAAAACCAAGGATTCATCAGTCAAATTCTGGCATGATAGATAGAAATCTGAGAGTCGTGAGGTTGCTTTAATAATGAACAAAACTAGAAAGAAAGCCAGATTTAAATAAATCTCAGCCATTCTAGCTCTCCGGTTTCGGTTGGACCTATTTTGAACAGTTTGAAAGGTAAAAAGGGCTAGATTTAAAGAAATCTAGTTCGCCAAATGGATATCAAATGAATATTTAAAGCATAAATTTAATCACAATGAATAAAGAATATATATATATATATATATATATAATTATATATATACGAAAGATGTAAAGGGCAACGAATTTCCAATCCTATGCCCGGACTGGAATGTAAATATATATATATATATATATATATATATATATTTATAAAAGCTGTAAAAAGCCACGAAGTAATCCAAGCTTTACATAATGAAAATATATAAATAAAAGTTGTGAAGGGCGACGGATTTCCAATCCTATGCCCGAACTAAAATGTAAATATATATATATATATATTTATAAAAGCTGTAAAAAGCCACAAAGTAATCCAGGCTTGACAGAATGAAAAAATATATATAAAAGCTGCGAAGGGCGACAGATTTCCAATCCTATGCCCGGACTGGAATGTAAATATATATATATATATTTATAAAAGCTATAAAAAGCCACGAAGTAATCCAGGCTTAACAGATTGGAAATATATATATAAAAGCTGTGAAGGGTGACGAATTTCTAATCCTATGCCCGGACTGGAATGGAAATATATATGTAGACACTCGAAATTTTGCTTTTGTCGTACTAACCCTGTAGGAGGGTAAAAGCGTCATTTTACTTCGGAGACAACCCCGAAGTAGGGCAAAAGATCCCGGTCATCTCAGAGGCAACCCCGGGAATGGTGAAGAGGACCAATGAAGTCTAAACATACCGCAACCCGATCGAAGATCGACGAGCTGAGACAGTGATCATCGAAAACCACCTCAGCAAACCTCGAACGACGTACCATCAAGAGATAAGCTTGCAGACTAATATCTGGACCTGGAAGGTATCTCGGCTACGAGTATCAACTTCCCAAACCCTAACTCAGTTGGACTCGGTCATATCTCACTGCGTTCGTCAAATACGGTCCGAAAGATCAAACGACAGATGTCAACTTCTGACGAATTGAGACCGAAGAAGCCATAACCAAGCCGGGGGGTCCCACCTAGGTAGCCTCCACTATGTATGTGGCTAGAAGCATACATATGTGCAGCTACCCCGGACAGGTTATAACCCCCCACTTAGTTCATTTTAAAAAAAAGGAGAGAGAGATATAGAGAGAGAATGACATTTCTAGAGAGAGAAAGGCTCGGGTTGGACATCAACATAGCAACTTGAAGCTTATTTCTTCTATCTAGCATCTCATTGAAGCCATCTTAGTGTTCTTACTTCATCTCGGGAGTCAAAATGCTTGTTCACGCGTCCCCCAATGTGAAATAATGCACTTCTAGCTTCGTTTTCTTTGTAAACTATGTTCAAATGATAGATTAATGAAGGATCTTGTTTGAATCTAGCTATATTTGTTGTATTATAAGCATATTGTGTAATAGTTGATAGTTTTAACGTTTCTATCAGTTATTTATTACTTTAATACGTTGTATATAGCTTCGAAGACTAGATATACCTCAAGCTAAGCTTAAGCTAGTTCCCGAGAGGTTGTTAGCATGATGCTTCAACCCGGGAGCTAGAACGGCTTAGATCCGTGGTATATCTATGGATGTATTTACTTGTAAATGGTCCCGGTTAACCCGTATAGCCCTAAATATAAATTTAGAGGTGAAAGGGGGGCCGAATCGGCGTGAACGGTGATTTCAACCGATGAAATCACTTAGTAATGAAGTCGTGGATGTTATGTATATATGAAATGGTACAAATATTGTGAGCCTAGGAATCCCAGTGTAGAGATCCCCGAACGGATCCGACTTGATTCCCACGATGGACCAGTTTTTACGTTGTAAAGCTTTAAATACAGTAAATATCGATGTGCATGTAATATTTGGATCTTGAAGACAAACTCGAGGGGTTAGTCTCGAGAGCTCGGATTCAAGATCCCGTGATAGTGAAAACCTTCATTACGGGAGCTCGGTTCATCGAGATGGCTTTTATGCCCAATGATGATCCGAACCTTCTTAACGCTTTAGTATACATATCATCAAAATGATTTCTCAAAGAAAACCACAAAGAGCTTTTGATGAAATAAAGCGATTCAGGGTACATCACGTAATTAACGTAAAGAATAAAAGGAAGTATCGAAGTCCTCGATTCTAGTCGGGCAAAGGATTTGAAAACCTTATTTTCCAAAACCTCATTTCAATTTGCATATCTTGTTAAAATTGAATCTTTCGCTAAATCAAATCCTTCGTACCTAGGCGCAAAAGAGGTACAACACTACTTTCAAGTCACCAAAAAGACTTAGAAACCAACTAATAAAGCTTTCAAAATCACACACACACACACACACACACACACTTTTGCATAGAAAATTAATAAGATGTGGTACCGTGCTTGCACGGGAGTCGGGGGGTGCCTAACACCTTCCCCCCACTTAACCTAGCCCCCGGATTCCACGAATCTCGGGTTTCAAGACCAAATCAAAGAGTCACGCATTCGACCATCTTGCGAAAAACTATTAAAACTCGGATGAGTTGGTACATGCATTTCCAAAATACCAACTGACAACTCTATCTCAATCGGTCCAATCAATAAAATCAATCTTTCAAAATAGTCGACACATATGTCGGTATCGGTTTCCTACGAAATTCACCATTTAAAACGGAACCCCAAAGACAAAGCGAAAGCGAAAGGGAAAATAATAAAATAAGGAAATCGGGGCACTCCTCTCTCGTCCCACTGACAAGAGGCGAGGGCAAGCAACTCCAAAAGAGAAAAAGAGACCTCCTCCTTCAACAAAAGGGAGACCAAGGACTTGATTTTCCGCCCAGCGTCGACAGGTGGCGACTCTGCTGGAGATCAAAGAAGGCTTAAGCAGCGATCAAACTTTTTTATTTTCATTCTGCATATGCATTTGTGTGAATGATCTTTGTGTGTGTCAATCCTTTAGCATTTTGTATTAGTGCCTCGCACAATATATTAGTGCTTCGCACAATGTCATCATATTACATGCGGTGAGGACGTGAATGTATGTGAATGTATGTTGTGTGGTACCTCCATTAGGGGGCAATCCCGTCGGTTGTTTATTACTGGACTCCTATAGATGTTTCCATTGTGAGGCTCAGGAAAGGCACCACTCAAATCCGCTCCAATCGAAACATGGATGTTTTCATCAAGTATATTGCGAAGATCTGGGGAACCAATTTCAAACAGCCCATGAGAGTAACCCTAAGATAGGTCAACCTTTGATAAACCAAACGCGCAGTGTGCTTCTTCATGCCCCATTTAAATCTTCCGCGTATATAAATGACCGTTATATTGAACTATTATACATACATCTTTCACACCCTGTCATCAATTCGACTAACTCGTTGTATTGCAGGAAAAGATTAAAAAACCATTAAACTGATGCATAGCATATCATGCATCCTTATCCACCAGTATCCAGTCTAAACTTGATATCGGTTGTTGTGCAGATTGGTCCTAAAACCCGATCTATAGCCAAAAGGCCCTTTCACCAGTCCAGATGGCTGAAGCAAGTTCATCAGAACCCATCCCTATATCTCGAGATGAATTCGAGGAGTTTAAGAAGCAAATGGCCGAGATGACGACCATGTTAAAAGAACAGTGCAAACTATCTCAGGAATCTAAACACAAGAGTTCGACTGAATCCTCTGTGTAAGGAGACATGAAAGTACCCAAAAAGGAAGGTGATACCCATACGTCCACACCTATATCTCCCCTCAATGTTGAAGTACCCAAGGAGGCCCTGATCCAGAAGACGACACGGGACATCACAAACCTCCGGGAGGACAAAGACACTAGAGACATTAAGAAGAAAGTTAGACAGACGGAATACGCTATCCAGTCTATGAAAGGGACGGGATCCCACGGGAGTGTGAATTACTCGAATCTGTGTATTTTCCCAAAGGCGAGATACCCGGATAAGTTTCAAATCCCCGAGTTCGAGAAATACAACGGACTGGGAGACCCGTACACTCACTTGAAAGTCTACATAGGTGAACTTGGAACTTACGCTGAGGATGAAAACCTCAGGATGCAGCTGTTTCAGAAGAGCCTTACCGGTGAAGCCTGCACGTGGTACGCACGGATAGACAATTCCAAAGTCAGAGGTTGGGAAGATTTGGCCCATGCTTTCCTCAACTAATACAGTTTTCAATCCCATATGGCACCTGATCGCTACCAGGTCACCAAAGTCAGAAAGCTGGGCAATGAATCGTTCAAAGAATACGCGCAGCGGTGGAGGCGAATGGCGGTCCAAGTCAACCCACCAATGGATGAGGGTGAGATGGTGACCACCTTCATTGATATACAACAAGCCCCTTTCTATGAGAGAGTCCTCGCCGGGTTAGGAAAATCCTTCTCTGAAATGATCAAACACGGGGAACTGGCATAAATGGGTTTAAAGTCTGGAAAAATCAAAGACCTCGCTGCTTTGGAAGTCGTAGTCGAGCACATACAGTCGAGAAATTATACAAGTGCTCCCAAGAGAGGATCAAAGAGGAAGGAAGAAGATGTCTCGTTAGTATTGCAAGGATAATCTGCTAACAAGAGCCCTAACTCACCTATCCAGAGGCAGAACCCTCATCCAGCGAATTTTTCAAATCCTACAGCAATAAAAGTTGGGGAAAACAAGCGAAGAAGGATATTCACTCCTTTAAGAGACTCCTTGGAAAATATATTAGCCCTACTGATTGCCTAGAAGAAGATCGTTGAGCTCGCTCCACCTTTCGATCCAAATGGAAGGCAATTCGATTCCAGCAAGAAGTGTGCCCACCATTTCAACTCACCGGGGCATGATACTCAGGAGTGTTGGACTCTGAAGCACAAAATTCAAAACTTGATTGACAACGGGGAGATTATAGTCAAAGCTCCCGAACAGCCAAATGTCAACAACAACCCTCTGCCTCAGTATGCAGAGGAATGAGTCAACATGATCAGTGCCGGAAGCAGGGAAAATCGTAAATACCTGAGGAAGATGGGAGAGTTACCCTCGACACATGACCCTGCAATATGAGGATACCCTAAAGAAAATTATGGGGTAGAACAAGAATTGGCTTCAATCAGAGCCCAAGTGGATCAGCTAGCTGAATTGGTGGTATACCAACACCAGTTGACCCGACAGCTCATCGACCAGGTCTTATCAAAGCCAAATGACCCCATATCTGTCCAAGATGTTTCCACCTCCAGAAGGGATCGGATCCGTTACCCAGAGCAGAACAAATGGACTGAAAAGATGGCTCGAGAAGCTAGATTGCAGAGTCGTTGAGATTTTGCCGCCAAATAGAAATTCACCCCGTTGAGGCAATCTAGGGAGGAGATTCTCTGTACCTTGATCGAGGAGGGGAAGATTACAGAATTTCTGCCACCCCCAGATACGAGATCGAAGTGTTTCGATCCTTCCACATCCTGCCTTTACCATTCTAATGCTCCTGGACATTCCACGAAAGAATATTGGGCTTTGCGACAACTAATCCATAACTTGATTGAATCCGGAGAGATGGACTCAATAAACAAAGCTGAGATCTTTCCTGAGGAAGAAATATACTACCCTCGGGGACCGAGGAACGTAGAAGGTATGATAGCCGTTATCCTTTGCATGGAAGGAATATCCGGCAGACCCATAACCATCCAAGGGGTACCTGAGCAGAGAAATAAAGCCACTCTCGAGATACCAATGCCTAAACCACTGATGTTAGCCCCTTGGCCACAACTCCTAATTCTCAACCTAAAGAAGGTACCGTGGAATTACGGAGAAGGGATAAAGTTGGCACCTGACTGTACCGCCATCATACCTAGGGAGAATACATGTTATCTCCCGGGGCGTTTGGCGAAACCGACAACCAAGGTATTAGGGAAGGTATCTACTGGAAAGATCACTGAGTTCCTCCATAAAATGGGACATGGTGAAGCCAGGACGGTGAGGCAATTGCAAGCTGAACCCCATCAAATTTCTATCCTGGATTTGGTATTAGAATCTGATGACCATCATCAAATTCTGATCCAAGTATTGGAGGAAGCACACTTACCCAAGACTATCGATACTAAGAAATTCCAGCACTTGATCAGCCATGTACTGGACAGTAACGTGATATCCTTCACTGACGACGATATACCAGCCTAAGGAACTGGGCATCACAAACCATTGCATATCACTTTCATTTCATTAGGATATATGGTAGGTGGCGTGCTGATCGATGGAGGGTCGTCTTTAAACATCTGTCCACAAGATACTCTCGAGAAGATGAAGATCAACCCAAACAGAATCCGGGACAGCCATGTCGTGGTACGGGCTTTCGATGGATCAAGAAGGGAAACCGTGGGGGAGATTGAACTTCCTGTGGAGATTGGCCCTTTCACTTTTAACATACCTTTTCATATCCTGAAGATCACTACTGGGTATAATTTGTTGTTAGGACGACCATGAATCCATATGGCTGGCGCCGTCCCTTCAACTCTTCATCAACATCTGAAATATATCGTCAATGGCAATCTGGTGACTGTCAGTGCAGAACCTGATTATCCTATTCATGACCTGGGAGATATGCCCCTGATCGGTGTGAATGAAGGGGTCGAGCCCGCTAGTTTTCAAGCCTTCAAAATCAGTAATCCACGATATAACTCTGTGGGAGCCCCGGTCTTAATTCCCCAGATATCTACAGAGGTGATGGCAGTTGGCCAAGAGATGATGTCCCGAGGACATCAACTAGGCCGAGGACATCGACTAGGCCGAGGACTGGGGAAGAATAGCCAAGGAATCAGGAACCCAATCCGTATACCCACGCAATTGGGAAAGGCTGGACTCGGATACCATGGTGGATCCAATCATCAGAATCCTCACAGGCGTCAACCGGTTAATCAGTTAATTCACCTCAAGCCAAACCTGGGTGAAACTGGATTTAAAGAGCCACTCAAGAAGATTCCCCTTATGATTTTAAACCTTCTGATTCCTAAAGTCTATCAAAGAGGACATCAGACGGACGGGGATGAAAAGCCTCTCAAGGATGCGGCCCAAAAGGCCAAAGACCAAAAGTTTCTGGAAGAGATCCAGTTGCAATTCATGAGCAGTTTTGGCCTCTTTGAAGAGGACCTGAAGAAGTCCGACAGGGCAGATCTGTCAAGTGATCAACCTAACCTCCCGACACTTAACTGAGGAAATGTAAACGTCCCAAGAAGTGATCCAGGGACCGGTTCCAAACCAGTTATGGCCATCTTGGAAGACTGCGACTCCAGTAGCGCGTCTATCTCAACGACTTCACAGGAACTGCAGACCAGCAAGTGGACGATCACTCCACTAATCGTCCGAAAAGGGTAAAAACCGAGAAGCGACCGCTGACAGGGGGCTCTACCTTTATCTATATTTATGTCTGTTTTATTTCATCTGTAGCTTGTTATTGCCAGTTGTCATATTAACTAATGAATCTTTTTGTAATTAACGACTACTTGTATATATTTAGCAATCAAGTTTTTGTATCAGGTTTCCAAATTTTCATGTCTCTAGCCACGTCCATGGTTTGCCGAATTTGAGTAATGATTGCGATTTCGACATAGAATTGGACTTTGACTTGATGGGAATCAAGCAGGAGGAAGGGGATGATGACGAGGTGCCCTAGGAAATCAAATCATGGGTCGAAGATAAACCTAAACCCAACCTTGATCAAACCACCACCATAAATATCGGAACCCCCAACGATCCCAAAGAAATAATGATCGGAACCAACCTTCCCTCTAACCAAGAAAAAGAACTAATCCAACTCTTAACACAATTCAAGGATGTTTTTACCTGGTCTCATGAAGACATGATAGGTCTATCCACTGATATCGTCGTCCATCAACTACCAATTAAAGAAGGGTTCAAACCAGTTAAGAAGAAACTGAGATGGTTGAAACCAGAATGGAGCCTGAAGGTCAAAGAAGAAATTATCAAACAGTTCAAAGCGGGAATCATTATGGTGTCAACGTACCCTAAATGGTTGTCCAACGTAGTCCCAGTGCCAAAATCGGGGGGAAAGGTGCGAGTTTGTGTGGAATATCGAGATCTCAACAAAGCCAGCCTTAAGGATGACTTCCCAGTGCCGTTCATCCACGTATTAATCGACAATACTGCACAGTTCGAGATGTATTCTTTCACTGATTGCTTTACTGGATATCACCAGATTATGGTTGCCGAAGAAGACAGGGAAAAGACCGCCTTCATTACCCCGTGGGGAACCTTCTATTATCAAAGACTAGCTTTTGGCCTTACCAACGCTGGGGCTACTTATCAAAGAGCCATGATGACTTTATTCCATGATATGATGCATAAAGAAATTGAGGTGTATGTGGATGATATCATCGTAAAGTCCCGGCAGGCTGATGACCATTGCACCTATCTTCAGAGGTTGTTTGAACGACTCCGAAAGTTCAATTTGAAGTTAAACCCAGCAAAGTGTGCTTTTGGGGTGAAATCCGACAAACTACTGGGATTTTTGGTGAGAAACCAGGGCATTGAGTTGGATCCTGCCAAAATCCAAGCCATCACGAAAATGCCTGAACCAAAGACCGAGAAGGAAATCTGAGGTTTCCTGGGAAGAATCAACTTCATCAGCCGGTTCATATCGTAGTTGACAGCAACCTGTGAACCCATTTTCAAGCTATTAAGGAAGAACTCTTCGGGAAAATGGAATGAAGACTGTCGAAAAGTCTTTCATATCATCTAGAAGAGGTTGATTGAAGCACCTATTTTGGTACCCCCAAAGGATGGGATTCCGTTGTTCATATATATCTCGGTCAACTCCAATGCTATGGGTTGTCTACTGGGGCAGAAGGATGACATGGGGAAAGAAAGAGCAATCTATTATCTCAATAAGCGCTTCAGCAGCGGAGAACAGAAATATACTCTGATCAAAAGAACCTGTTGTGCATTAGCTTGGGCAGCCACCAGGTTACAGCATTATTTGCATGGCCATACCACTTATCTCATATCGAGGATGGATCCTTTGAAATACATCTTCAGCAAACCAATTTTGAACTGCCGTCTATCCAAGTGGCAGTTAATCCTTCAACAGTTCGACATCATATATGTCACCCAAAAGTCCATCAAAGGGCAAGGGATTGCGGATCACCTGTCGGCTGCACCAACAGGGGGTTTTGAGCCTCTGGAAATGTATTTCCCTGAGGAAGAAGTGTTGACTATTCTCCTGATTGATAAGGAGGATCAAGGTCAATTCTAGAAAATGTACTTTGACGGCGCATAAAACGCTGAAGGTGCCGGCCCCGGGGCAGTCCTGGTATCCATCACGGGAGATCAATACCCGTGGCAACCAAGTTGCATTTCAACAACTCCAACAATACCGCCGAATATGAAGGGTGCATTGTGGGGTTAAAGCTAGCTCAGTCCATGGGAGTAAAATGTTTAGCGGTGTTTGGAGATTCGGAGCTAGTCATCAGACATTCTACCGGCATACACCACCAAAGAACTGCATCTACTGTCGTATCATCGATATATTCTCAGATTGGCAGGGGAATTTGAAGACATTGCCTTCATGCATATCCCCCGGAACCTAAATGATTTCGCTAATGCATTGGCCACATTAGCTTCACTGGTGAACCTGTCAGCAAGAAAGGGAATGCCTGTCATCACTTTCACTATGCAGAAGACACCGTCATATGGGAACAATGTAGGGGAGATATCAGATGAGATACTACCTGCGGGGCCACCATGGTACCACCATATAAAAGAATATCTGCGAGATCAGTCAACCCCGGAAGGGATGAGTCAAGCCGCGAAGAAGCGAATACAGAAAATGGCTATAAATTTCTACCTAAGTGGAGATGTTCTCTATAAGAGAGATCCAGGTGTAGGCCTCCTGAGATGTCTAGACCGGGAGCAAGCACAGTGACTTATGAATGAAGTACATAATGGAGTATGCGGAGCACATATGAGTGGACCTCTGCTTGCCAAAAAGATTCTGAGGACAGGACACTACTGGATATCCCTCAAGGCGGATTGCGATGATCATGTTTAGCGTTGCTATCGGACGTCGACTCGAACCTCGACTGGAGCAACACCCTACTCATTAGTATATGGTATGGAGGATGTACTTCCTGTCGAAGTGGAGATGGAATCACTAAGAGTGATCCTTGATTCCCAGATAGAGGAGAGCCAATGGATACTAGATCGATACGATCAGTTATCCTTGATAAATGAAAGAAGATCTACTGCTATATTTCATGGTCAACTCTATCAACAGCAAATGTCTCAATCTTATAACAAGAAGCTGCGACCTTGAGAATTCAAAGAGCATGATTTGGTACTGAAGAAGATCATTCCAGGCCAGGATGCAGCTAAGGAAAATTTGCCCCAAACTAGGAAGGACCCTTTCTTGTCAAAGCAATCCTATCAGGTGGAGCTTTGAAATTGGAAGAGATGGACGGTGAGGAATTCCCGCAACTGATCAATTCTGACTCGATGAAACGGTATTATGTCTAAGACCCCTTTTCACCTTCTGACTGGACTACTATGTCTTGATAAAAAAAAGAAAAGAAAAAAAAGAAAAAATATATCAAGTCTAGTTTTTCAGGTCTGAGCCTGAACTGCGAAAGACCTGATCTCCTATCTACGGGAGTACGTAGGCAGCCATTTATGGTGCGGTCTAACCCTGGAAAAACATCAAAATCCTATCAAATCTTACCCTTGAAAAACATCCAAAACCTCATCAAATCAAACTGAAAAACATCAAAAATCTTATCAAATCAAACTCAAACCCCAAATAAACCCCTTTCAAACTTTTCAGGTCTGAGCCTAAACTACGAAAGACCTGATCTCCTATCTATGGGAGTACATAGGCAGCCATTTATGGTGCGGTCTAACCTTCGAAAAAGTCAAACACTTTCCTAACCTATACAGAAATCCAAAACCTATCCATCAAGCCCAAACCAATCGACGGCTCATGTGGAGATGACCTAGCGACATCTCATCATCATTCTTGCCGAATCTGATGCCACATAACAAGACTAGTTCCATGTCGACATAATAAATTATGAAGCAAAAATGACAACAGTGGACATGCTTAGACATGCGCAAACAAGGGAAGTGAACTAAACTTGCTTCTTTTTAATATATACAACTGTTTAGAATACAAAAGTTGATTCTAACCTATGACGAGTGATAATAACAAAGTCCCTACAGGAAAATAAAATAAAGCTATAAATCAGTGGTAAGACGAGCCAACATCCCCAAATATCCAGCAGTCTCTGTAGTCGAGGGAGCAGCTCTGAGCTCGTGCTCCAACATGTCAACCCTCCTCAGCATCTCCGCTGCCATGCGAAAAATCTCCTCTTAACTCTGCACTACACCTTGTACGTGATCGATGAGTCCATCTGAGAAAGTCTCAGCTGCATCTCTATCAATGATGGCCTGATCTCTGGAAGCACGGGCTGCATCTCTCTCAGTGATAGCAGTATCCCTACCAGCTACGGTGGTCAATAATAGAGCCTGAGCCTGATCTCTCTCAAATGTCACCAGCTGAAGCTGTCTACCCATCGCCTCTATGGAAACTGAGGCCAAACACGAGACAGTGCTCACTAAAGAAGCTGTCAACTCTGTAAATAACGCATCCTCAGTTGGAGATATAGGATCCTCCATCAGTTTCGCTGCATCCGTGGACCAACCATCGTCATCAGATAAAGATCATGTACCAACCTGATCTGCGGTCTCTGGTGCCAAATCCGACTTAAGCCAAGCTGAATACTCTGCAGAGCGGCCCGGATGGCAATCTCTAAACTCTGCTGTCTGTCGATGAGACCAGAACCCATAAACCAGAGCCAAATCAGCCTCGGTAACTGAGCAGATGGGGAATCGATAATCCTCAATCCCCTCAAATGCATGGACCTCCTGGTACTGATCAAATTGACCCATCACCGCCAGAGGATGATAGGTCGTCACACGCCTCAAACCCGCCAAGGGGAGGAAATCCAGGTCAGCGACATGGGTGGTGAAACTCATAAAGGAGGAGTACCCATAATACATGACTATAGCAAAAGGCTCCTCCATGACACCCAGAAATAAAATCCAGGATGCCTCATCGACGCAAGAAGTCGGGCGATATAAATAAATCTAAGACAGGCCATGTCCAAAACAGAAACCATGACGGCGAAGCCGCCCTATCGGTCGATGGTGCGTCATCAACCAGATGTATAAAAGCACTGGACTACCTCTGAGCTCCTGATCACCAGCATCATGGCAGATAGAGGCTGAAATCAATGTCTCTGCCAGGATAAGGGGCAATATAGTAAAGTCTTCTCGAAGAGCCCTAACAGCCACCGATATCGCCACATCCAGATGATCGGTATAAAATGGCATGTATAGATAAGCTACAAGGCACATAACCAAGGCATCCACGCGGGCAACGTACCAGCGCTCCTTCGAAATGGCGAAGTTTCCGTGATAAACAGTGAAGCTATCCGCAGAAGCAAAATTCCTAAACATAAAGTCCATGGAGATGATGTGGCTACCACCCACATAAAGTCATGAACTGGCGGCGCATATGGCCCAAAGCCACTCGAGCACATGGCCCCTCTATCGACAGTCCTAAAATGCGACTATACTCCTCTAATGTAGGAGTCAACTCAGCTGAGCCGAATCGAAAGATATGACGCTCAGGAGTCCAATACCTAAGTATCCCGGTAACAAATCCCTCCTAAATCTGGAAGGACAGTAAAGACATGGAGTGGCCCAGCATGCGGCTGATGGCAGCTGGTCATACCAAACCCTCAAGCTAGTAGCTATATGGCTAGCAGGAAGGTGGTCCAAACGTACCACTGCAGAGGACGACATCTGTAAAACCTGTGTCAATAAGACCATACAGGGGTCAATCTCTATCAAATCATTTAAATATATCTGAAGCATGCATTATACTAATGATAAAACAGCATGTGTGATGAATAAATAAGAAGCATCATATATAAATATCTGTCAAGTACATTAGTTTCATAAACATCACTGTC
Source organism: Panax stipuleanatus (assembly GCA_020205555.1). Lineage (NCBI taxonomy): Eukaryota > Viridiplantae > Streptophyta > Magnoliopsida > Apiales > Araliaceae > Panax > Panax stipuleanatus. The sequence goes on from CM035125.1 coordinate 40,568,891, forward strand.
ATACCTATGATACATGTGAAAACTAAAAATAAAAAGTACAGGATATTGGGGCACAAATGCCCAATGACTAACAAAGGACCTATGGACTCGCCCCCTCATCAAAATCATCCAAGAAGGTGAGGGTCTCATCAAACTGATCAACCTGAGGTCGTCGACCTGGAGTGGGTGCATCCTGCTGATCCGGCCGATAAGGTGTCTCCTGCGTATCCGAGGGAACGGTGAAGGGAACATCTCTATCCTGGAAGCCACCAAAACCTGAATGTCCAACACCATGGGAGCCACCACCGCCTGACGGCCCAGCCTCATGACCCTAAGAAGAAAAAGTGTGAGCCAAGGACAGGTCCAAGCCATTGAAACTATAATAGGCCGACAACTCCTCCAAGTGAAGTCTCAAGGCAGCAATCTGATCCTGATGAGATGGCTCCTGAAAACACGATATCCAGTCCCTCATTATAAGGGATCCTGGAACCAGATCGCCCAAGAACTGGGTAGCCCGGGTCTGAGCTCCTATTGTGCACCGGACCCATCAAGCGATAAAGTTCGCCAAAGAGATCGGACCCTCAGACAGGAGGAAACCATCAAACCCCAAGGTGGGAATCGATGCAACTGACGAAGTCAGAGGCCAAAAGTGCTGGGTTGGAGGAAGATACGGCAGACAAATCTCCCCAGTAATGCATTGAATAGCGCGCTATCCAAGTTAGAGCTCCCAACCTCCATCAAAAAGGAGTGGAATCCGACGAGTCGATAAATAGAACTCTGGCCCTGTCGGCACGCCATCCTCAAATCCCTCGGCTAAGTGCTCTCTAGAATATGGGGTCCACAATATGTCTCGAGCAAGCAACGTCTCCAACTGAAGACGGGCATGGGCAAAGTCCTCCGCGATCGGGACCTCAGACAGAGTAGACTGATTCCATCTACGTCCCCGGGGATAAGTATCCAAGCCTAAGACAGAGGTAGGGCGAAGACAGGGAAGCCTCTCATAAGCCCAGAACTGTCAATTCAAATAAACCCTCCATCAGTTGTGGGAAAAGAGAAATCAATCAAAAGGCAAATAAATAAAATTCGGTCAAAAAGACTTACCAGAAGAAACGGGAAAAATCCGACCCAGGCGTCAGTAACTCCCTCGGGTCGCAGTCGCATCCCATACAAGAAAAGAGCAAATGTGAACGATCCCCAATCGTAGTCCCCAATATGGTCTACATATCAAACAGCCCCTACCATGCTGAAGGGCACAGTGGAGGAGTTGTTCGCTATAAAATAACCCCTTATGATGGTCAGGAACAGACGCCGCAAGATGCGATCCCTCTCAGCCAAATCAACAGGCAACTCCTGCTGCAAGGTGCCTCGAGCTGAATCAATGCCCAGGCATCCTGATCGAATACTACGAGCCTTGAAGGCTTGCTCCTGAGTAAAAAACCCTAGGAGGGCACGCACAGCAGCCCCGGTGATAGACTGCTCCAAGGGCACCCTATCCCCGATAAACTCCAAGCCAGTGATGTACCTCCAATCCATGGAAATCATCATCACCTCATAATCCAATAGATGCAGTGACTGACTCTGGTGAAACCATCTCTCACCCAAAGCCTGCAAATAGCCCCCAGGGCAACGACGGGGAACATTGGTGAAGAAGGCCCCGAATCCCCAAGAATCTACGATTTCTCTGTACTCGGGATGTAGTGACTGATACAGAGCGTAGATACTGAACCAGTTACCCCTAAGCTGGGTAACTCTGGCACCTGTACGACGTCAAGGTTAAGAAAACCCGTCTATGGCAGAAAGAAAAAAAACCTATTAATCCCATACCTCATTCGCCTGCAAGTGAGTGGACGGATTGTGGCTCAAATTCGTGCCCAGCAAATCTGGGACTCTACCTCAATGCCCGAAAGAAATCTAGGCATAGTAGGGAGTGGAGGCGGAACCTTAGGCTCGGGAATGTCCTCGTCCAGGAGTGGCTGATCCTCCCCAGCCGACAAGCGAGCGGGCTCGGTCAAACGCTGCACCTGTCAGCTAATACGTGGAACCGGAACCTCAGAGGGGGTCCTACACCGGCGAACTCCCGATGAAATCGGTCGTCCAGTGGCACGACTAAGCTCCTCAGGATCCATGTCTGAACAATGAGTTTGTAGGAATTAAAGCCAAGTCAGGTATATTCTTACCATTTGCAAATTTCAAATTAAACCCATAAAATATAATCATCACATCATGCATGTCTTACATGCGTCATTAAATGTGTATGTCATTTGTATCTTAGTACATCTATAATGTATCTATGATCCGGACATTTGGTTTATGAAATTTTTTTGCCAGAGTCTCCTTTATAAAACGGACTATCCACATGCCCAAAGCATGTATTAAATCACCCTATGAGGGTACATCATCACAACCAAGCATGCAAACATCAATTTCAACTGTTATTCTAACACATATGTACAATGTATATCTAGATTAAATGATAAATGGCAATATCTCGCATTCATACGATCGATAGGATGATTTGTATCCATGCATTGCATCATAAACACATTTATCCATCTATATATGCATGCATGTTAGATATATTGCCTTTAAGAAAGGAAATACGTGTTTCCGCTAACAAAAACATGAAAGAACGGAGTTTAGACGTTACCCGTAGTCCGAAGGAGTATGCGGTGGCGGATCGCTCCAAATCAAGCTGGAATCGAGTATAGACGAAGAAACGCTCGGTTTTGTAGAGAGAAACAAGATGAAATCCGAATGGAATGGGTGAAAATGAGGCCTCCCGAAGGTATAAGCTCGAACGCGGGTAGCCTTGAACATGGTTGCTCTAGCCGCAACCATGTATGCGGCTACCTTAAGTGGGTTCCGCATCATTCTGTTTGGCAACACGATGTCCAGAACGTGTTCTTTTGGGTTCAGAATGGTCACATTATGAAAAATGATGCCTTTTCGGGACAGTTTGAAACCCCAAAAACCCTAAAAATCCTCCGAAACAGTAGAAGTTCGGTGAAGATCAGACAACCCGACGTTGAATGCCGAAAGACCAGGAAATCAATCAAAATCAACCTTACAACATGTAATCCACCGACAATGAATCGGTGAAGGCATCGGCTTGACCCCGACGATGTAATCCACCGACAACGAATCAGTGAAGGCGTCAGCTTGACCCCGATGATGTAATCCACCGACAACGAATCAGTGAAGGCGTCAGCTTGACCCCGACGATGTAATCCACCGACAACGAATCAGTGAAGGTGTCAGCTTGACCCCGATGATGTAATCCACCGACATTGAATCAGTGAAGGCGTCGGCTTGACCCCGACGATGTAATCCACCGACAACGAATCAGTGAAGGCGTCGACTTGACCCCGACGATGTAATCCATCGACAATGAATCAGTGAAGGCGTCGGCTTGACCCTGATGATGTAATCCACCGACAACGAATCAGTGAAGGCGTCGGCTTGCCCCCGACGATGTAATCCACCGACAATGAATCAGTGAATGGTATCGGCTTGACCTCGACAATGTAATCCATCGACAATGAATCAATGAAGGCGTCGGCTTGACCCTGATGATGTAATCCACCGACAACGAATCAGTGAAGGCGTCGGCTTGCCCTTGACGATGTAATACACCGACAATGAATCAGTGAAGGCGTCGGCTTGACCCCGACGATGTAATCCACTGACTAATAAATCAGTGAAGGCGTCGGCTTGACCCCGATGATGTAATCCACCGACAATGAATTAGTGAAGGCGTCGGTTTGACCCCGACGATGTAATCCACCGACAATAAATCAGTGAAGGTATCAGCAAATCCTCGATGATGTAATCCGTTGGCTACCACCCTATGCAGGTCGGTAAATCCCCGATGAATGTAATCCGTTGGCTACAAACCAGTGAACGTCGACAAATCCCCAATGAATGTAATTCGTTGGCTATAAACCAGTGAAGGTCGGCAAATCCCCGATGAATGTAATCCGTTGGCTACAACCCTACGCAGGTCGGCAAATCCCTGATGATGTAATTCGTTGGCTACAACCCTACGCAGGTCGGCAAATCCCCGATGAATATAATCCGTTGGCTACAAATCAGTGAAGGTCGACAAACCCCCGATGGTGTAATCCGTTGGCTACAACCCTACGCAGGTCGACAAATTCCTGATGATGTAATCCATTGGCTACAACCCTACGTAGGTCGGCAAATCTCCAATGATATAATCCGTTGGCTACAACCCTACGCAGATCGACAAATCTCCGATGATGTAATCCGTTGGCTACAACCCTACGCAGATCGATAAATCCCCGATGAATGTAATCCGTTGGCTACAACCCTACGCAGATCGGCAAATCCCCGATGGTGTAATCCGTTGGCTACAACCCTACGCAGATCGGCAAATCCCTGATGATGTAATTCGTTGGCCACAACCCAGTGAAGGAATCAGCTCAACCCTGATAATGAATTCGTTGGCTACAAACCAGTGAAGGCATCAACAAGACCCCGATGGTGCAATCCGTTGATTACAATTCAACGCAGGTCGACTCAACCCCGATAACGTAATCCTTAACTTCCCCAGCCGGGGAAGTAACCCTCTTATACATCTCATATATCATTGCATCGATCATACATGACATTGCATCATAAGATATACCTTGTCATTCATTCTCCGTGTCTATTTAATCTTTATCATGTTCATTCCATTACATTGCATGAACATAACAAAGAGGGGCATCTATAGACACTCAAAATTTTACTTTTGTCGTACTAACCCTGCAGGAGGGTAAAAGCGTCATTTTACTTCAGAGACAACCCTAAAGTAGGGTAAAAGATCCCGGTCATCTCGGAGACAACCCCGGGAATGGTGAAGAGGACTAATGAAGTCTGAACATACCGCAACCCTATTAAAGATCGATGAGCTGAGACAGTGATCATCGAAAACCACCTCAGTAAACCTCGAACGACGTACCATCAAGAGATAAGCCTGCAGACTGATAACTAGACCTGGAAGGTATATCGGCTATGAGTATCAACTTCCCAAACCCTAACTCAGTCAGACTCGGTCATATCTTGCTGTGTTCATCAAATACGGTCCGAAAGATCAAACGGCATATGTCAACTTCTGCCGAATCGAGACCGAAGGAGCCATAACCAAGCCGAGGGGTCCCACCTCAGTAGCCTCCACCATGTATGCGGCTAGCCGCATACATGTGTGCGGCTGCCCCGGACAGGTTATAACCCCCCACTTAGTTCATTTTTTTTAAAAAAAAGAGAGATATAGAGAGAGAAGGACATTTCTAGAGAGAGAAAGGCTCGGGTTGGACATCAACATAGCAACTTGAAGCTTATTTCTTCCATCTAGCATCTCATTGAAGCCATCTTAGTGTTCTTACTTCATCCAGGGAGTCAAAACGCTTGTTCACGCGTCCCCCAAGGTGAAATAACGCACTTCTAGCTTCGTTTTCTTTTTAAATTATGTTCAAATGATAAATTAATAAAGGATCTTGTTTAAATCTATCTATATTTGTTGTATTATAAGCATATTGTGTAATAGTTGGTAGTTTTAACGTTTCTATCTGTTATTTATTTCTTTAATACGTTGTATATAGCTTCGGAGACTAGATATACCTCAAGCTAAGCTTAAGCTAGTTCCCGAGAGGTTGTTAGCTTGATGCTTCAACCCGGGAGCTAGAATGGCTTAGATCTGTGGTATATCTATGGATGTATTTACTTGTAAATGGTTCCGGTTAACCCGTATAGCCCTAAATATATATTTAGAGGTGAAAGGGGGGTCGAATCAGAGTGAACGGTGATTTCAACCGATGAAATCACTTAGTAATGAAGCCATGGACGTTATGTATATATGAAATGGTACAAATATTGTGAGCCTAGGAATCCCGGTGTCGAAATCCCCGAACGGATCCGACTTGATTCCCACGATGAACCGGTTTTTACGTTATAAGTGCTTTAAATACCGTAAATATCGATGTGCATGTAATATTTGGATCTTGAAGACGAACTCGAGGGGTTAGTCTCGAGAGCTCGGATTCAAGATCCCGTGATAGTGAAAACCTTCATTACGGGAGCTCGGTTCATCGAGATGGCTTTTATGCCCGATGATAATCCGAACCTTCTTAACGCTTTAGCATACATATCATCAAAATGATTTCTCAAAGAAAACCACAAAGAGCTTTTGATGAAATAAAGCGATTCAGGGTAGATCACGTAATTAACGTAAAGAATAAAAGGAAGTATCGAAGTCCTCGATTCCTAGTCGGACAAAGGATTTGAAAACCTTATTTTCCAAAATCTCATTTCAATTTGCATATCTTGTTAAAATTGAATCTTTTGCTAAATCAAATCCTTCGTACCTAGGCGCAAAAGAGGTACAGCACTACTTTCAAGTCACCAAAAAGACTTAGAAACCAACTAATAAAGCTTTCAAAATCACACACACAAACACACACACACACACACACTTTTGCATAGAAAATCAATAAGATGTGGTACCGTACTTGCACAGGAGTCGGGGGGTGCCTAACACCTTCCCCCAGCTTAACCTAGCCCCCGAATTCCACGAATCTCGGGTTTCAAGACCAAATCAAAGAGTCACGCATTGGACCATCTTGCGAAAAACTATTAAAACCCGAATGAGTTGTTACATCCATTTCCAAAATACTAACTAGCGACTCTGTCTCAATCTGTCCAATCAATAAAATCAATCTTTCAAAATCGTCGACATATATGTCGGTACCGATTTCCTACGAAATTCACCCTTTAAAACGGAACCCCAAAGACAAAGCGAAAGCGAAAGGGAAAAGAATAAAATAAGGAAATCGGGGCACTCCTCTCTCGTCCCACGGACAAGAGACGAGGGCAAGCAACTCCAAAAGAGAAAAAAGAGACCTCCTCCTTCAACAAAAGGGAGACCGAGGACTTGATTTTTCACCCGGCGTCAACAATTTATATATATATATATATATATTTATAAAAGCTATAAAAAGCCACAGAGTAATCCAGGCTCGACATAATTAAAATATATATATATATATATATATATATATATATATTATAAAAGCTTTAAAGAGCCACGAATTTATCCAGGCTTTACAGAATTAAAATATATATGTATAAAAGTTATAAAAAGGCCACGAATTTCCAATCCAGGCCAAACTGAAATGTAAATGTTAATATATACAGTTAGTATATATATATATATATATATATATATTAAAGCAATAAAGGCCACGAATAAGAAATCCAAGCCAAACAAAATCAGAAAAATTTATATATATATATATATATATATATATATAAAAGCAGTAACTGCCATGGATTTGCCATCCGGGCTTGACAGAATTGAAAAGTTAGCATATATATAGTTATATATATATATAATTAAGTTAAAAAGGCCACGAATCAGTGATCCAGGACGTGAAAATTAGTATATATATGTATATATCTACATAAAAGCGAGTAAAAGCCACGGATCATTGATACGGGCTGTGCAAATGCGAAAAAACGTATATATGTACTAAAATATACTAAAAAGAACGCAAAAACGGCCACAGAACTGAGTTTCGGGAAAGATCCGAAGATAAAACTTTACGTGCAAGTGCAAATAGACGTAATGCTGTAGAAAATGAGTTCTGATCGTAAAAATACTTACAATGGACTGCTACACGGGCTTTTTACCACTTAGTAGGCTTCAAATGAACGTTTCCACCGGTTAATTTTTGGTATGTTGTAGTATATGAGTATACCTACGTGTTAGAGTAATAAAAACAAGGTTTGGAGTACAAGAAGTCGGGCTAGGAAGCAAAATGGGCGGAGTTTCAGAGCGTTTTCTATTTCTTTATTCTTTTTTTTTGGCAAGGGGAACTGTATTTAAAGACCCAATGGAAGCGGGCCTACCCGCGGCAACCGTCAGTCTACCCGTGGCTCCACGTGGCAGGGCCCACATGGTGGGTCCTGTCGTCTCGAAGTACGTGCACTCTGAGCAATGCAATGTGAGATTGGAAACTTTCTAACTTTTGATCGGAGCGTCTGTTTGAGGTGTGCTAAACCTTTCCGGAAAGCCCTCACCAAGAGCGTCACAATGACATGGGACTAAACCTTTTCTGAGTCCAAGAAGATGGTTTCATAATTGGATCTTCGATTCTTCGTAGTTTGTTCGTTGAGCTGTATTGTGTTATTTTCACTCGGGATCAATGTTATGGTTCTTTCTGACCTTCATTACATTAATTCGGCTTGCTTTTGATCGAATTGGCTTCAAGTAGGTAAAATAACCATTTTGCCCCTCCAGGGGTTATCTCCTGTACTAGCACGGTCTTTGACTGTTTTCCCGGAGTTATTTCTGAGGTTTTGATCCCAGTCATTTCTGTTTGTCCTCAATGTTGTCTCCGAGGATAACTTGGTTTCCCAGGGTTATCTCTGGCGATGATATGATGCTTCGGGGTTATCTTCGAAGTTGATTTGGCCTCCCAGATTGTGACCGAGGCTTGACCTAACCTCCCGAATTGTGACCAGGGCTGAACTAGATCTCCCGGTGTTGTCGCTGGGGTTTGACTTGACATCCCGGTGTTGTCATTGGGCCTTGACTTGACCTCCTGGTGTTGCCAGGGTTTAACTTGACATCCCGGTATAGTGATCGGGGTTAAACTTGACATCCCGGGGTTGTCGCTGGGGCTGGTTGACATCTCGGTGTTGTCACCGAGGCTTCACTTGACCTCCCGATTTAGCCAGGGTCTTACTTGACATCCCGGTATAGTGACCGGGGTTGAACTTGACATCCAGGGGTTTCCGCCGGGGCTTCTTGACATCCCGGTATTGTCACCAAGGAAAAAAGACGGTTTTACCCTCCTGCAGGGTTAGTACTAGGAATGCAAAATTTTGAGTGTCTACAGATGCCCCTCTTTATCATGTTTATACAATGCAATGGAATGAACATGATAAAGATTGCTAGACACTGTAAATATGATAGATGCAAAAGTAATACAATGCATGATCAGATATGTTATGAATATTAGGTACCTTTATGGTGATGGGGCTATCAATGACGGATTACGTCATTTTCTGCTAGGGATAACGTCATCCGTGATAGCCCTTGAGGAAGATTTTCTCTCGGCTGATGCCGTTGGACATCTCTGAACTCGACGTTGGGGTTGTCACCAACACTTTCAGCCTTCAGATGAACTTTCTAATTTTCATCTCTGTTGGGGATATTCTTCTATGCTGAGTTACCTCATTGGAGAATCCCGATGCCTATCCTGATGATAGCTCCAACCGGTTTACGTCATAGGACCTTTCCCGATGCTACGTTGGAGTTATCGCCAACAGTTTGAATTATTGTTCAGTCGATGCCGACATTTTTGTTGATGCCTACCTAACTGGTAGCTTACATAGGTCGATTGATCTTAACTTGGTTCATACTCGAACGGTAGTTTGCAGAGTCGACCGTGACAGAACCTTCTCATTGCACACTTGAACGGTGGTTGCAACGATCGGTTGAATCACTGATCCTTCTCAGTGCTCCCTCAAGGGATTTGTATAAAAGATTCCATCATCTGTCCTCTATGGGGATAAATTAATACACTATTTTCGTCATCGGCTCATTCCCGATGCTTCGCTGGAGTTGTTGCCAACGGCTGGACTGTCATTTATTCTGAACTTCACTGAAGTATCCTTCAACGGATTCACCACCGCATCATTCTCGATGCTTCACTGTATTTGTCACCAATGGCTGATAGTTTCAGACCCTCTGACCTTCGCTGAAGTAGCCTTCAACGGCTGATATCACCGGATCGTTCCCGATGCTTTGTTGGAGTTGTCGCCAACGGCTAAAATGTCAATCCATTTGACCTTCGCTGAAGTAGCTTTCAACGGCTGATATCACCAGACCGTTCCCAATGCTTTGCTGGGGTTGTTGCCAACGGCTGATAATGTCAGACCTTCTGAACTTCGCTGAAGTAGCCTTCAACGATTGATATCATCGGATCGTTCTCGATGCTTCGTTGGAGTTGTCGCCAATGGCTGCAATGTCAAACATGATCAAGTTTAATATAAAGGTACTCTTTCTGACAAAACACACCCTCGAATTAATCTGGATAACTTGATACAGTCAGAACCTGCCGCTCATACCGTCGGACCTTCCCGATGCTCTGACAGCGGTAGTTTTTAGCAGATTTTCATAGTTTTTCAACAGTTTTCATCATTAGTCCCCAGATATCGCTTCGGGATAATAACCAATGGCTTATATGAAGTTGTTCTTTCCATCAGGAATTCGCTGCTCATACTCAGGATTTAAGGTCAATCTGCTCAATCGCGCAGCAGTTTTTTCAGGATTTGACTTTTCAGCCTCTGTAAACTCTATTTCTACTCTAACTAGACCGAACCAGAGGGGGTGGACCCCACCCTAGGGAGCCACAGGTAGGGGTGCAATAGCCGCAGGTGGGGATGCTCCCTCTTACGAGTTTAAGTTGAGCTCCCGTGGCTTTTCAAATTCATTTTCAATTTTAAATCCTAAAGGAAACCTAATTTTCTTTCTCAGATCTGCGGAGTTCGGGCAGCTTTTTTTAGATTTTGTCACTGCACAAATGCTCTGCACATCTATGGTAACATTTACATCCTTTCTTTTCAAGTTTTGACCGTTAGAATGTTGTAAACAACGTAGTGTGCTTTTAAACACAATGTATCAAATATGTATGCATTTATGACTTGATAAAAAATTTTAGACTTAGTAAATATGCATATTTTACTGTGCTGAATGTTTTTATGTAAAAAAAATTAAATTCTGAGACGATCAATTGACGCCCTTTTTGATCAGTTTACTCATCTTTTTTGAGGCCGAGTGAGCCTGGATTTTCAACTAAAAATGCATGTGGTAATTTAGCTGCCACTGGAGTTTATGTTTGACGTTTTTCATAAATATGAACTATTTCTATTTTTGGATAGGTGTGCTACTGAATGGCCACCTAGTCATGCCAGTGTGCATGCGGACAGTCCATTTTACAAAGGAGACTCTGGCGAAATTTTTTTCAAAAGCCTGAGCATGCAATTTTAACTCTACAGGGCACAGGTTTGATCTGGATTGGCTTTTTGATGCAGGTTCCCAGCTTTACACTGCCTAGGGGGAACTGGTTTAATGTCCATTCCTTATACCTTACTCTGCATCCGGAGTATAGGGCCATTGTTGACACCTGGGGTTTTAGGCATTCTTTTCTATCCCTCCCCGCCATTTCCCTTACGGTTATCTGAGGGCTTTGTCTGAGCGCTGGTTACACCAAACCCAATCTCTCTATTTATTGGATTGCGAGGTGATAATGACGCCTATGGACTGGAGGTTCATCACCGGGATAGAGTTTACAGGTGAGCCAGGGCCAGTTGTGGCTAATATTTCACCTACTGCCGTTCGGCCCCTCTTGGGAGTTCCTGTGACGGCCATCAAAGGTCAGACGGTCCATTATGGTCCCTTAAGCATAGATGCCTAGAGTGGGGCTTTGACTGAGCCTCTGCCTAATGATCAAAGGGTTAGAGATCGCATCCTACGACGACTATTTTTGGTGATCATCAGGGGTTATTTTCTTGCTAACAACTCCTTGACGGTGTCCTTTACCCTGGTCAGCACTACTCGCTACATGGAGCACCTCAGTAATTTTGATTGGGCTACCTACACCTCAGCAGAAATGTAATTTTGATTGGGGTACCTACACCTTTGCCTATTTTCTCCGAGGGATGCGTATGCGCTTGGAGAGTGTGACGGAGGCTTGGCTAGGTTTTTACCCATTCCTGCTGGTGAGTACATTTCTCTTGTACCTTTTTGATTTCATCATTTGTGTTTTTCAGTCTTGATCACTGAGGACTTTTGATATTTGCATGGCCAATTTTGGGCATATGAGAGGCTTTCTTACCTACATCCTGCCACTACTCTGGGCTTGGACACTTATCCTCCGGGACGGCTTTGGCATCACTCCACGTTGTTGGAGGTCCCTGTAGCTGTGGGATTCAACCATTCCCGCCTGCAGCTATAGCTATTGACGACCGAGTCGATCTCGTGGGTCCTGTATACCTCAGACTTTTTGACAGGCAGGTTTGAGGATGGCTTTCCCACTGGCTGGGAGTTTGCATTATCCACCCGCCGAGTTCTATTTTTGACAAGGGGAGGTTGGGAGCTCTATTTAGGAGAGCGTGCTATTCGGAGCACCACGGGAGATATCTACATTCCCTTTGTTCCTCCTGTTTGGCATCATTGGCCACTAGCTCAGCCACTCACAGGCATTCCTATGGTGGGTGTAGATGGCTTCACCCTGTTAGAGGGTCCTTACAGCCATGATGCATTTCACAGCTGGTGGAGTCCTCGTACCATTGGGGATCAAACTCGTGCTACCCAATTTATGGTAGATATGGTGTTGGCGTCTGTGATGATGACAGACTGAATAGCTTACCTCCGAGATCCGACTCATCTAGATCAAATTACAGGACTGACCCAGCAGTTGGAGAGAGCTCATTTGTTCATCAGGCACCTTGGCCGAGAGCCATCCGAGGTAGATTCTTTTGATCCTTCTAGATCTGGAGCTGGTACCTCCACAGGTCCATTTTCTAGCAGTTATGCAGGTGCTGATCCTCCCTTGTATTAATCGGACATTCCCATTGGCCGAGACTTTGTGACTCAGGAGGAGCTGGAGCAGGTTAATAGCCTGGAGACAGATATTCTTGATCTCTTCAGATAGCTTTTCTCACTATATCTTTTGATAGACCTCTGTTTAGCTATTGGGCTGATGTACCCCATTTCTCGCTATATCTTTTGATAGGCCTCTGTTAGTAGTTGGGCGGTTGTGCCCCATTTCTCTGTACTTTTTATTTTATATTTTATTAGCAGACAGAGATGATGCTGGCAATAGATAGTTTATTCTAGATATGCATGATATTTCCTATATATTGCATCACTTTTATCATTGTCATTATGAATGTATTATATCATGGATATGCATTTAGATGGTGAGTTCAGATTTGACCCCTGGATAGTCTTATGATACGGTGATACAGATGTCGTCATCTACGGTCAGCAGTATTGAGCATTCACCACCATCTTCGGTAGCATCTTCATTGCGGTCGTGGTACGATAGTCTGCCCCATACAGCCAGAGGGACAGTAGACCGGATGCTGGGGAATTCTTTGGCCCTTTTAGATTTCCAGGTTCTGTATGGATTCGTGGATGGCATTCTATCCTGCTGGATACCCGAGCGGCAGGTTTTCCACTGTGGACTGCACGAGTTGACTCCTACCTTAGAGGAGTATGAGCATCTTACAGGCTTGGCACTGGATCTACCTTGCGCTCGCACAGCTATCAGTGACATGAGGAGTCCATTTATGACTATGTCTTGTTTGAGACGTCGAGTCGTCACTGAGGAGATTATTTCAGGACATGTGATATCCATTGACTTTCTGATCGATCGCTTTGGTCTGCTAGACAGCTATAATCGACACTCTGGGGATTTTTTCACTTCTGTAGATGAGTGGCATCTTGCCCGTGTAGACATCTTGTTGATGTGCATCACGACCTATGTATACATGCCACTATATTTGGAACATTTAGATATTAACTTGATGGTCGTGGTCCATGCCCTTAGACAGGGTAGTACTATTTTGCCGATGATACTGGCCGAGACCTTGAGGTTGGCTACATTTTGCAGCACCCATCCCGAGGGGTTCTTTAGAGGTAGCTCTGTTCTGCTGTATGTATGGCTCAGGACACATCTGCATCCGATTGGCACCTTTAGACACCATAGGTACTACTTTACCCATGAGATAGCCATGTCCTACTCCTTCCAGCCAGTGGAGTGTTCAAATGCAGCAACATGGTCAGCCTTTTTATCAAATATTGAGCATCCCTTTTTGATCTTATCATGCTCAGGGCTTGTATCCCCTTACAGCTTTATCACTCATGCAGTCGGCATGGATTATTTGCCCCTAGCGGGATTGAGAGGGGTGACCACTTACCATCCGTTGCCAGTTATGGGTCAGTTTGATCAGTTTTAGAGCCTCCACCAGTTTGAGGGGGTCGTTGATCTACGAATATCAGCTGCATCTCTATCACCAGCTGACCTGATCATGATTTATGAGTATTAGACTCATAGGGAGAGGGCTAATTTCTCTACTAGCCATCCGAATCGTTCTCCAGAGTATTCGGCATGGTTGGAGTCTGATATTGCATTGGCTGCGGCTATCCAGCTTGCTCTGAGTATTAATTCAGATGAGGAGAAGCCTATGGAGGATCCCGATTCTCCCATAGAGGATGAGTTATTTACCTGCTTGACAGCGGCTTTAGTTAGTGACCCTCCGAGCGTTCTTGGCGGGACAGATCCAGCTATTGCTGATTCATTAGCTCAGATGACTTTCGAGCGAGATCAGGCTAGGGCGTTGATGTTGACAGCTCTTTCTAGCAAGGATACAACTTTCGCCGCTAGAGATGAGGCTCGGTCTGCTCAGGATGCAGCATTGGTTGAGAGAGACGAGACTCGATCCACCCGAATGCAGCTCTTGAGGAGAGAGATGAGGTCTGGTCTATCAGAGATGCAGCCTTTGAGGAGATTGAGGAGGCCTTAGTTGCCCGGGATGCTGCTTATGTTTAGAGGGATGAGGCCATAGCTACCCGAGATGTCTATATTACGGATAACACAGCACTTAGATCATATACACACAGTCTAGCTGCAGATATGAGCACTCTCATAGATGGTCACAGCAGCACTATGCAGATGGTTGTGGATGTTCTTGCTCGTATAGAGATCGAGGGTATTGAGCTTGCAACTGCTCCTCCATCTTCAGAGAGGGATGCTATGTTGGTACTACTATCCCTCTTGTCCACAGGTTCATAGACTAGCTTTGTTTTTCCTACACATACTAGATCAACCATTTTTGTCATGTACAGGACACAGTGTATATATCAAATAGTATTATATATCAGAGAAATATATTTTGATTCACTTCCCTGTTGGGTATGTATTGTCATTGCTGAATGATTACCACTTCTTTCATGACTTGCTGTTGTTGATGTATCACGAGCTTCTCCTTGATGGATGGACAGTGAGATGTCAGAGAATATCTTAGCAGGGCCTGTTGACCAGGGAGACTTGATAGAATTTGGGTTTTATCGAGTTTCAGTATCTTAGGACTGGTTCTTATTAGTTTTTATTTATTCTTTGAAGGTCATACCGCACCATGAATGGCTGCCTACGTACTCTCAGGTGGAGGGAGATCAGGTCATTCGTAGTTCAAGTTTTGTGTGAGAGGTTTGAGAATTATCTCTTTTGAGTTTGAGTTTGGTTTGACGGGCTTTCGAACTTTTTGTTTGGTTTGACCGCACCAGGAATGGCTGCCTACGTACTCCTGGGAGGAGGGAGATCAGGTCATTCGTAGTTTGATCTTCTAATGAAAATCAAAATGATTTGATTGATTCGCAGGACCAGGATGATGGCTGGCAGGTGCTTTAGACATAGTACCTTTTCACAGTGTCTGAATTGATGAGTTGGGGAAATTCGCTCCCGTCCATCTTTTGCAATCTGATAGCTCCTCTTGTCAACACTTCTTTGACAATGAAAGGACCTTCCCAATTCGGGGCGAACTTTCCTTTGGCTTCATCTTGATTGGCCGGAAATTTTTTCAATACTAAATTATTTTCTTTGAATTTCCAGATTCGGACTTTCTTGTTGTGTGATCGAGCAATCATTTGCTAATATAACTTCTCGTGGAAAATGGTTGTAGCCCTCTTCTCATCTATCAAGGACAGCTGGTGGTACCGCTCTTGCAACCACTGATCTTCCTCCATCTGAGAGTCTATTAAGACTCACAAGGACTTCATTTTGACTTCTATGGGCAGTACTGCTTCCATGCCATAGACCAATGAATAGGGGGTAGCCCCAGTAGAGGTACGCATTGACGTCCTATATGCTAACAGAGTCAGAGGCAACAGGTCAAGCCATCCTTTTTGATTGGCGGACATTTTCTTTATAATCTTCTTGATGTTCTTATTGGCTGCTTCGACAGCACCATTCATCTTGGGTCGGTAGATGACAGAATTGAGATGCTTGAAGTGGAACTTGCTGCATAAATCTCTCATCATTTGATTGTTTAAGTTCTTAGTGTTGTCTGATACGATCACCTCCGATTGTCCATATCGACAGACGACATTGTTTCTGATGAAACCAATGATTACCTCCTTGGTGACTTTGGGAAAAGAGGCGGCCTCAACCCACTTGGTGAAATAATCTATCATGGTGAAGATGAATCGATGTCCGTTGCTGGCTTTGGGTTCTATCGTCCCAATCACATCCATTCCCCACATGGAGAAAGGCCATGGCGAAATTATATTGTGCAGCTCATTTGGGGGAGCGTGAATAGCATTTTCGTGGATTTGGCATTGGTAGCATCTCCTAACGTGATCATCACAGTCAGCTTTGAGAGAGATCCAGTAATGCACTATTCTTAATATCTTCTTGGCCAGCAAATGACCGCTCATGTGTGGACCACAGACTCCACCGTGGACTTCATCCATCAATCTCTAAGCTTGATCTTTATTGAGGCATCTTAAAAGGCCTATTCCAGCATCCCTCTTATAGAGTGCATCTCTGCTCAGATAGAACTTTATAGCCATCTTGTGAATCCGCTTTCGTCTAGCTTGGCTTGCCCTAGCGGGTGTAGATCCATCTCGGAGATATTCCTTGATGTCTTGATACCAAGGCTATTTGATATGAGGTATCTCATCTGATATTTCTCCAATGTAATTCCCATATGTCGGGGCCTTTTGGTTTGTGAATTTGATGTCTGGAATTCCCCTCCTACCCGATACGTTGATTAAGGAAGCCAACGTTGCTAATGCATCAGCAAAGTTGTTCCTGCCTCGAGGGATGTGGATGAAGATTATCTTTTCAAAATCCATGAATATGTTGATGACCTGCCGGTGATAGGGCAGCAAATGCAATTCTTTGGTGTGATACACCTCGGTGGCTTGTATGATGACCAATTCAGAATCCCCAAAGACTAGTAAACGCTTGATACCCATGGACTGATCTAATTTCAACCCCATTATGCAGCCTTCATACTCATTCGTGTTGTTGGTGTTGAGAAACTGTAACTTGGTAGCCACACGATACTGTTCTCCTGTACCAGAGATGAGGACTACCCCAGCTCTGGCACCTTCCATGTTTACCGCTCCATCAAAGTACATTCTCCAGGGTTGGACTGTATTCTCTTGTCAGATTTGCTGAATTGTCATGATCCCATCATCCGAGAAATAAGTTTCCAAAGGTTCAAAACCTCCGGACGGTGCTTCGGCTAATTGATCTGCAATGCCCATCAAAGACCTTTGATGGACTTTTGAGTCACGTAGATAATGTCAAACTGTTGGAGGATCAACTGCCATTTGGACAATCAACAATTCAACATTGGTTTGCTAAATACATACTTTAGTGGGTTAGTGTTGTAATCTCATGGCGGCCCATGCTAACGCACAATATGTCTTCTCAATCACTGTGTATTTATGTTTGCAGCTGCTGAATCTTTTGCTGATGTAGTAGATGACTCTCTCTTTGCTACTATCATCTTTCTGTCCCAGCATACAGCACATTGCGTTGGCATTGACTGACAAGTACATAAATAAGGGAACTTCATCCCTCGAGGGCACCAAGACAGGTGCTTCGATCAACTGCTTCTTGATGGCAAGGAAGGCTTTTTGGCAATCTTCATTCCATTTCGTGGAGGAATTCTTTCTTAGTAGCTTGAAGATCACAAGTTGCTGTGAGCTGGGAAATGAACCGGCTTATGAAATTGATCCTCCCCAAGAACTCGCGTATCTCCTTTTTTGTTCGGGGTATGGGCTTCTCAGTGATGGCTTTAATCTTGGAAGGATCCAGCTCAATGCCTCTATTGCTTACCAGAAATCCCAATAACTAGCCCGATTTGATGCCAAAAGTACATTTGGCTGGATTCAGCTTGAGGTTGTACTTACACAACTTGTTGAATAGCTTTTTGAGATGGCTAATGTGATCGTCCTCCTTCCGGGATTTGACAATGATGTCATCCACATAAACCTCTATCTTCTTATGCATCATGTCATAAAATAGGGCCATCATGGCTCGCTGATATGTGGCACTAGCATTGATGAGGCCGAAAGACAATCGTCTGTAACAGAAGGTTCCCCAGGGAATGATGAAGGTTGTCTTCTCCCTATCCTCTTCAGCGACCATGATTTGATGGTATCTAGCAAAGCAATCCATAAAAGAATATATGTCATACTGCGCGGTATTGCTATCAGGATGTGGATGAAAGGTACCGGGAAATTTTCTTTGAGATAAGATTTATTCAAATCTCGATAATCTACGCACACTCGTACCTTCCCTCCTAGCTTAGGCATGGGAACTATGTTTGACAGCCACTCCGGGTATGTTGATACCATGATGATGTCGGCTTTGAATTGCTTGACAACCTCTTCCTTGACTTTTAGACTCCATTTCGATTTCAATCGCCTGAGCTTCTGCTTGACTGGCTTGAATCCCTCTTTGATGGGAAGTCAATGGATGACAATATCAGTAGACAAGCCAATCATGTCTTCATGCGACCATACAAACACATCCTGGAACTGAGTTAAGAGTTCAATCAGGTCAACTTTTTGGTCTGGGTGAGGTCTAGGCCTATCTGGATTTCTTTGAGGTTTTCTGAGGTTCTGATATTGACAGTGGGGCTTTGATCGAGGTTTGGTTTGGGTTTATCTTCGACTCATTCTTTGATCTCCTCGGGCACCTCATAGTCATTTGTCTCTTCTTGATCAACTTCCATCAAGTCAAAGTTCAGTTCTAATCAAAGTCGTAGTCACTTTGATAGGTTGGCATCTCATCAGCAGGGACAAACAAATCCAATTCTAGAGTCCTGAAAACAAAATGCTTTTGCTTTAATATATGAAACTACTTAAACATATAAAGCATTTAGCAAAGCATGACAAAAGTTACTACTATAGATGTGCAACCAAAATAAGCAGTAAATGAAACCATGTTACAGGGAAGACGGACTCTCTGTCCTTTTACCCTTTTTGAATGAGGCAAGGGACGATGCTCCAATTGTCCAGGGTTAAATCCTCATGAATAGGGAGGATCAAGGAATTATGTTCGTCTTCTTCATCTCGGATGATGACTGAGACATCCTTCAAATCAGGGCCGGGATTCTTCTTTGAACTGCCTCCCTTCCCCTTCTTGATGCGAGGAATTTGGATATGATCCTCTTCATCACTATCTGGGATATCATCATTTATCCCCTCGTAGTGCATCAAAAAATACATGTTAGCAAATGGGTCTCGTCCTTCATACAGGAACTTTTCTTTTCCCTTTTTGCTCTCCCTACCAGGCTTTGGGGTTTTTCTCTCACTAATTGGTTTGATTGGAGGGAACAATGTGGCTGACACAACAGCAGGAATATTCCTCATTGGTTTCATAAACCCGGCATCAGTGAGGTTTGGTAGCAGGATAGTGGAAGCAAAAACCATTGGACGCTTGTGTGAGTTCCGATGGTTTGCTCCAGATGAATAGCACAATCCGGCTTTCCCTGACTGGCTTGGGATTTGCACCGGACTTTTGATTCATTGCTGATTTTTCCCTAACCCTTCTCCAGGGCGGAAACCCAAAGATACCATCTCTTGGCCCACTGTCATCACTTCGAGAGAAACTTTTGGTTTCAGAACTGGTGCCCCAACAGGTAGGTACTGAATATTGCTCACCTCTAATGCTTGAAAACTTGCAGGTTCAACCCCTTTATCCAGACTAATCACTGGCATGTCTCCCTGTATGCAAACAGGGTATTCTGGTTTGGCATTCACCGTGATTAGGTTGTCATTGATAATGTACTTGATCTACTAATGGAGGGTGGATGGAACTGCTCCTGCCATATGGATCCACGACCTTCCCAGCAACAAGTTGTATCCTATGGTAATGTTGAGTACCTGGAAGGATACATAGAAAGTGTGGGGTCCTATCTCCAGTGGAAGCTTAATCTCTCCCACAGCCTCTCGACGAGATCCATTAAATGCCCGGATAACCACATGACTGGTTCTGATTCGGTTCAGGTTGATCTTCATTTTTTCTAAGGTGTCGTAGGGACAGATGTTTAGGGACGATCCTCCATCTACTAGCACACCTTCGATCACATACCCTGATGATATCATTGTGATGTGTAGTGACTTGCAATGACCTGTCCCCTCAGCGGGTATATCATCATCAGTGAAAGATATCACATTACTGTTGAAGATGTGTTCTACCATGTGACAGATTTTTTCAGTATCGACCGTCTTCGGCAGATGGGCTTCCTCCAGTACTTTCACCAGAATGTTGCGATGATCCACTGAGGATAAAACCAGGTCCAGGATGGACATCTTCTTGGGTGCATCTTTCAAGCTTTGCACCACCTTGATCTCATTATGCCCCATTTTCCTGAGGAATTCTTTGATTTTTCCTTCAGCTACCTTCCCTTTAGCTTTGATAACTGAATTGAACACCCGCTAAGGTAGGTATAGCGGATTCTCCTTGGATATACTGGCAATATTGTTTGCGGTTGAACCTTCATCATTCCCATAGTTCCATGGGACTCTTTTCAGACTGATCATAGGATACTGGGGTCTGAAGGACAGTATTAAAGGCTCAGGTGCAGTTAATTTCACAGGATTTTGTGTTTCTTGGACCACTTTCCCTTGCAGTATTAGAGGTGTCACAGCTAAATCCTTCTCACGGGAAATAACAGTCACTGTCTCCAAATTCCATGCCATGGGAATAAAGAGTTTTTCTTCATCGGGAAAGTCGTACTTTTGATTCCCTCTTATCAGCTCACCGCTTGCAATAAGATTCTGAATCAGGTGACGAAGTCCCCAGCAATCCTCGGTGTCATGACCGGGCGCATTGGAGTGATACTGGCTGATTCTGTCAGGCTTGAATTTTCTGGATCGAGGGTTTATCGAGGGTAACAGATCCGTAACCATCCCCTCAATGATCAACATCTGGAGGATTTCCTCCATCGGCTGATTCAAATTAGTGAAATTCCTCTGGAAGGCGAATTCCATATCATCTTGGAACTTCTCCTCCTTGGCCACCTTGTCGGCCCAAGGTTCATGCTCGTGAAACCGGTAATGATCCCTCATGGTAATGGGACTAATTTCTGGTGTGGGAGGACTTGCTTCATGCTGGTTGGTTTGGTTTATTAGCTGCCTGGTTGTCTGATGTTGATACACGACCAGATCTGCTAACTGTCCAATCTGTTCCTTAATAGACTTGATTTCTTGTTCTATTAGGAACCGTCTCTTTGAGAACTCCCAACTGTCTGGGCTATTGGTGCTTGATTGAGTTGATTCTCCGACATACCATAGGTATTTGGATCCTTCCCCATTCCTCTTGTTAATCATGTTGACACTCTCCTCTTTGTGCTGAGGGAGGGGATTATCCTACACATGCGGTTGTTCGGGATTGGTCACCACAATCTCTCCATTATCTATCAAGTTTTGGATTTTATTCTTGAGAGACCAACAGTCTTGTTTATCATGGCCCGAGGATCCGGAATGGTATGTACACTTTTTGCTTGGGTAGAAATTTCGTCCACCAGTACTGGTTGGTGGAAGGAGTCTTCTTATGTGCTGTCAACAGTTTTAGCACATTCTCGAGTGAATCCCTTAAAGGGGTGAATGTTCTTCGCCGTCTGGCCTCCGCAGTTTTCTAAAATGGAGGATTAGAAGGTTGGGCTGGAGCTTAAAAACGGGAATAGTTCCTCCTTTGAATGGGAATGTTGCTCGAATCGCCCCTCGAATTCTGTCCTTGCAGTACTAAGGACACTTCTTCTTCTTTCTTCTTGTGTACTCTCCGAGGATTACTCCCATAACTCCCAGATTAGATATGCTCGGCAACGGCTTCCAAGGCGATGAGATATTTTATCTTCCCAGACTTCAGCCCCATTTCAACCATTTCTCCGTGCTTGATCATCTCCGAGAATGGTTTTCCAATGCCTGCTAGGACCCTTTCGTAATACGGAGCTTCTTGAATATCGATGAAAGTCATGACTATCTCAGACTCAATCATAGGTGGGGTGACTTGTATTGCTACCCGCCTCCATCGTTGGGCATATTCTCTGAATGACTCAGTGTTTTGCTTTTTAATTTTGGTGATTTGATATCTGTTTGAAGCCATCTGAGACTGGAAACTGTATTGATTAAGGAAAGCATGTGCTAACTCATCCCAGCTATGAATCTTGGAGTTATCCAGAAAGCATACCAGGCTCTAGCCTCTCCGGTCAAACTCTTCTGGAACAATTGCATTCTGAGCTTTTCATCCTCTGCATAGGATCCGAGTTCTCCAATGAATATCTTCAAATGGGTGTAGGGGTCTCCCAATCCATCGTATTTCTCAAAATCAGGGACTTAAAACTTTTTTGGATAACGTGCTCCTGGAAATATACATAAGTTTGAGAAATTGACACTCCCAAATGCCCAATCCTTTTGATGGACCAGATGGTTTCTTCCATCTGTTGTACTTTTTCAGAATATCACTAGCTTCCTGCTCTTTGTTGAGGATGGTGGTTTCAGGGGTTTTGTTGGTCATATCCTGGTTCTGGGGTTCAAGAATCTGAGTGTCTTTCTTTCCAGTTTCTTGACTGCCACCGGGTGTAAATGGTTCTGTATGACCGGTTGTTTGTTTCCCTTGAAGGCTTTTACTTTGTTCTTTCAAGAAATTAGCCAATTCGACTATCTGGTTTTTCAATCCTTCAAACTCTTCCCTAGAAATAGGGGTAGATTCAGGTTGCGCACTTGAAGCCATGCCTGAAGATGGGCCTGGTGCTTTCTTAGATTTGATCTGGTGACAGGACCAATTCTTACCTACAACAAACATAGGAGTGTTAATTTGCTGATGTAAGTATCGGTTGGATGCATGCTATACAATGTGTTTATTTTTGAGGTTTTTAATCTTATCCTGTAAAACAAAGGTCAGTTATTTTGATAACAGGATAGTATGACAAGATTTACATGACATGAAATGTATATTTACATTGAAATTTACATTTGGAATTGAAAATTTGACATTGAATTGACAGAGGAAGGCATGAAGAAGCTTTCCTTTGAATTTGGTTAATCAGAGGCTGACCTATCTTAGGCTACTCTCGCGTCTTTTCGGTATGAAGGTCCCCAGATCATAGCAATCTACTAGAGGGGAAATTAATTCGATCTTTCAATTAGAGCGGATCTGAGTGGTGCCTTTCTTGAGCCTCGCAGAATTAGTCTTCTTTGAGTCCAGTAATCAAACACCGACGGGTTCGCCTCCTGGTAGAGGAATCACACAACATAAATTCACATACATCGTGTCTCACCGTATTAAATGATGATATTGTGCGAAGCACTAATATAAAGCAATAAAGCATTCATTCACATCCATTCAATGTAAAATGAAACATCCACACACACGCAGATAGAAATTGAAATTTTTAAAAGATTTTAACGCGGCCTTAAGCCCTCTACTGTCCCCAGCAGAGTCGCCACCTGTCGACGTCGGGAAAAAATCCTGTAATCGTTGGACCGAATCTTTCTCTTTTCCTAAGTCTTGTGGTCTTCTACACTTATTACCTTGTCTATTTTATGAAGGGTGAAGTTTTTTAGGAAAAGGCCTACATGTATCATGTCGACGATTTGAACGGTTTACAGAGTCGCCAGTTGGTAGATTTAAAATGGTTGTACCAACTCAACCGAGTTTTGTTTGAAAGTAGGCCCAATTACTGGACACTGTCGAAACTAAGTCTTTGAAACTGAAATTCTTATGTTCGGGGGCTTGGTTAAGTGGAGGGAAGGTGTTAGGCACCCCCCCAACTCCCGTGAAAACACGGTACCGCATCTTTTCAATATTTCCCTTTTTATTTGCAATGTGTGTAAATGTTGGAAGAAATTGAGCCTATGTTTGTTTGTTTTTTGAAAGTGGTGCCTTGCTTCGTTGAACCTATATACGAAGGGTTTGATTTGATTTGTAAAAGTCCATTTTTAGACGAGATATGAAAATGATGTTTTGAAAGGTGGTTTTCAAACCCCTACGCTCTCATAGGAATAGAAGCCTGTTAGTACTTTCATTTTTTTATCTTTTTAGCCCTTTGGCTCGATTTGAATAGTGACTGTTAGGCTGCGAAGCATCCTCGACCACAAAATATATATAAGTATCGGTCTTCTCATGGGCATGACAGCCATCAGAGTGACTCTGGCATGACAAACCATATTTCATTATGTTTGAGACCTTAAACCCGAATAACCGTTTTAAGGTCTTTCGGATGTACATTTTTATAAAAAAAATTGGCAGGATACATTTGTAATGTGGAGTTTGTCCATCATGAGAATCAGATTCTGATCAGTTTGATCATGAATCCCACGATTCCTAGGCTCACAGAGACAAGCCAAGAAAACCTGCACAGCACAGATATTTACAGAAAATGTATATTTACATCCAAACGTCACAAAAAACCAAGGATTCATCAGTCAAATCCTGGCATGCGCGTAGCTAAAGCTTCTCCTTCCCAATAGATAGAAATCTGAGGGTCGCGAGGTTACTTTAATAATGAACAAAACTAGAAAAAAAAAGAAGCCAGATTTAAAAAAATCTAAGCCATTCTAGCTCCCCGGTTCCGTTTAGACATATTTTGAACCGTTTGAAAGGTAGAAAAGGGCTAGATTTAAAGAAATCTAGTTTGCCAAATGGATATCCGTGCCAATTCATATCAAATGAATATTTAAAGCAAAACTTTAATCACAATGAATAAAGAATATATATATATATATATATATATATATAATTATATATATACGAAAGTTGTAAAGGGCGACGGATTTCCAATCCTATGCCCGGACTGGAATGTAATTTTATATATATATTTATAAAAGCTGTAAAAAGCTACGAAGTAATCCAGGCTTGACAAAATGGAAATATATATATATATATATATATATATATATATATAAGCCGTGAAGGCCGACGGATTTCCAATCCTATGCCCGAACTGGAATGGAAATATATATATATATATATATATATATATATATATATATATATAAATGCTGTAAAAAGCCATGGAGTAATCCAGGCTCGACAGAATTAAAATATATATATATATATATATATATATATATATTATAAAAGTTGTAAAGAGCCACGAATTTATCCAGGCTCAACAGAATGGAAATATATATGTATAAAAGCAGTAAAAAAGGCAATAACGGCCACGAATAAGCAATACAGGCCAAACGAAGTCTAAAAAAATTATATATATATATATAGTTATATATATAAAAGTAGTAACTGTCACGGATTTGCCATCCGGGCTTGACAGAATTGAAATGTTAGTATATATAGTTAACTATATACATAATTAAGTTAAAAAGGCTACGAATCAGTGATCCAGGCTGTGAAAGTTAGTACATATATGTACATATATACATAAAAGCGAGTAAAAGCCGTGGATAGCTGATCCGGGCTGTGCAAATGCGAAAAAACATATATATGTACTAAAATGTACTAAAAAGTATGCATAAATGGCCACGGAACTGAGTTCCGAGAAAGATCTGGAGATGAAACTTTACGTGCAAGTTCAAATAGACGTAATGAAGTAGAAAATGAGTTCTGATCGTAAAAATGCTTACAATGGACTGCTACACGGGCTTTTTGCCACTTAGTATGCTTAAACTGGACGTGTCCACTAGTTAATTTTTAATATGTTGTAGTATATGAGTATACCTACGTGTTAGAGTAATAAAAATGAGGTTTGGAGTACAAGAAGTCGGGCTAGAAAGCGAAATGGGCGGAGTTTTAGAGCATTTTCTATTTTTTTTTCTTTTTTTTTGGCAAGGGGGGCACTTGCATTAAAGACCCGATGGAATCGGGCCTACCCGCGGTAGCTGCGAGCTTACCTGCGGCTCAACGTGGTAGGGCCCACATGATTGGTCCTGTCGTCTCGAAGTATGTGCACTCCGAGCAACGCGATGTCAGGTTCAAAACTTTCTAACTTTTGATCGGAGCGTTCGTTTGACGTGTGCTATACCTTTCTGAAAAGACCTCGCCGAGAGCATCACAATGACAAGGGACTAAACCTTTTTTGAGTCCAAGAAGATGGGTTCATAACCGGATATTCGTTTCTTCGCAGTTTATCCGTTGAGCTGTATTGTGATGTTTTCACTCGGGATCAATGTTATAGCTCTTTTTGACCTTCATTGCATCAATTCGGCTTGATTTTGATTGGATTGGTTTTAAGCTGGTAAAATAACCATTTTGCCCCTCCAGGGGGTTGTCTCCTGTACTGGCATGGTCTTTGACTGTTTTCCCGGGGTTGTTTCCGAGGTTTTGATCCCAGTCGATTCTGTTTGTCCTCAGGGTTGTCTCTGAAGCTAACTTGGTTTCCCAAGGTTGTCTCAAGGGGTGATATGATGCTTCGGGGTTGTCTCCGAAGTTGATTTGGCCTCCCGGGTTGTGATCGGGGCTTGACCTGACCTCCCGGATTGTGATCGGGGCTGAACTGGATCTCCCTGTGTTGTCTCCGGGGTTTAACTTAACATCCCGGTGTTGTCACCGGGGCTTCACTTGACCTCCTAGTGTTGTCGGAGTTTGACTTGACATTCTGGTATAGTGACCGGGGTTGAACTTGACTTTCCGGGGTTGTCACCGGGGCTGCTTGACATCCCGGTGTTGTCATTGAGGTTTCACTTGACCTTCCGGTGTTGTCGGGGTTTGACTTGACATCCCGGTATAGTGACCGGGGTTGAACTTGACATCCCGGGGTTGCTGCCGGGGCTACTTGACATCCCGGTGTTGTCACCGGGGAAAAAAGATAGTTTTACCCTCCTGCAGGGTTAGTAACAGGAATGCGAAATTTCGAGTGTCTACAGGGTTGTCCTCAATCCTATATAAGAAAAGTCCGTTACAACATTAATATAATTATATAACAAACAAATTAAAGTAATAATAATGCATATGGACCAGGACCACTGACAACATAACATGGTCCACCAGATATATATATATATATATATATATATATATATATATATATATATATATTATACACATAATAACACAGATTCATCATTCATGCATGCAATTATGCAATAAATATTAGTCATAAAGAACCTAGTCCCTAAATATACAATAAAATATGCTCTAAATTTTTGGGGATTGGAGTTTAGACAAAAAATTAGGGATTTAAGCTCTAAGAAATTACTAATTAGAGTTTAAGTTTAAATAAATTAGGACTACAGAGTACAAATTGACGGATAACAATAAAATATGAAATCAAACAAGAAAATATAAAGAGAAAAATAGATTACATACCTGTTTAGAAGTTATCGCAAGAAGAAAAACTTGATAAGCCAACGTCGAAGGTGGAGATCGAAGGAAGAACAGGACTATAGGAGACGGAAAGATATGGCCATATGGGTGGAGTCGTGGTCATAAAGAAGTCTGAAACTTGGAAGACTATGGAAGACTAAGAGTCTAAGATATTTTAACTTATTTAGGATTTAGGAATAGCCGAATAGGATATAATTATATAAATATATATATATATATATATATATATATAGAGCGAGCAAGGATCAAGAGCATAACTCTTAAAGAGCATAACTCCTTAAAGAGCATAATTTCCCTTTAGCGACGGACCAAACCGTCGCTAAATGCGTCGCCATAGGTCCGTCCGTCGCCATAGGTCCGTCCGTCCTTAGCTATATATTGTCCGTTGGATAAGACCTATGGCGTCGGACGGACCTATGGCGACGGATATGCGACGGTTTGGTCCGTCGCTAAAGGTGTTATGCTTGTTATGTCTTTTAAGAGTTATGCTCTTGAAATGCTCCCTATATATATATATATATATATATATATATATATATATATATATATATTATAGTAGTGGACTAGTGGTCAATATTATTATTTATTACATAATTAGTCTAGAATAAATAAATAATATTTTATCTATTTCATAAAAATAATCTTATTTAAGATTTTTTATAATCAAATTGTAAAATTACTAAGATTTAAAATAATGTGAATTTAGTTTATTTAGATTAATTTAATATCTAATAGATTTATAAACTAATATTGTTTCCCTTGAATACAATAAATCTTGAGAATTACTTTATAAGAAGTGTATAATTTTCATAATTATATTTTTTAAAACTAAATAAATTAACTATGATTCTAAGAAAAAAGGCTCTAAGCTATTTAGAGACTTTGTTTATTTATTTTTTTAAATTTACTTATTCTTATTTAAATTAATAACTCATTTTAATTTCATACAAACGGTATTGTGAGTCTGTGACATATTGTTTAATTGGACTTTTCTCAATAACTTTTTACACTAAATAAGTAAATATGATTACTTAATTGCATAAATGATAAATCAAAGTTAGTCAATCACTCTATATCTCTGTCTCACATATACACCGCAAGTTTGTAACACTAAAAAAATTCAAAAATTGGTAAAGTCAAGTTTACACTTTTAATTATATAATTGATAGTTGACGTTAATATACAATAGTAATTGTACAATGACTATTACTCTATTAGTGAAATTTCGACTTTCGAATTTCGATACATCAATCACTTGATTTCTCTATTATCTATCTCGATTTGATAATTTCAATAACTCATGTATATGTAAGCAATTGTATTATATCATTATTTAATTAATATCAAATTGTCATTGCATGATGATTAATGACTTTATTTATGTGATTTATGACATGGTTTATAATCTATTAAATTATTAGGGATGTAAATTATAATAATCCAACAATCATTATTAAAATTCTTACAAAAATATTAAAATTATTTTAATTAAATTAGAGGTGAAGAAGTGCACATTCTTATTTATTAATTATTTAATAAAAATATTTACTTATAATCAATTATTAAAAACACAAAAAAAGTTTAAGAAATAAAAAAATAAAATTAGTACAAATTTAACCATTATTAAGACAAACATTAGAATTTAATATGAAATAAGTAAATAACCAATTATTTATATGTAGAATTTTAGAAACAATTTAAACTTTAAAGTTTAAAGTGAACATATAAGAAAGCGAACGACTCGAATCACTCTCGAACTCGAACAATCGAACCGAGTCCGAACGCGAACCGAACAATCGAACCGAACCCATACTCGAACAATCGAACCGAACTTGAACAATTGAACCGAACTCACCTAGTCGAACCGAACTCGAACCGTTCACGAACACATGCGAACCGAATCACATGTTTCGCGAACAGGTTCGATCGAACAATCAAACGGAACTCCTTGCATGAACTCGATTCGCTTTGATGCTCAACTCGAACTCGAACCAAACCGAACTCGAACCGAATCGAACCAATTCGCGAACAGTTCGGTTCGTTTCCAACTCTACGTGGCGAGGACGAGATGCTTCGAAAGGTGAATTTCTTTGAATATTTTCTATGAGGTGGGTTTGACATAATTTAAAATTGTTTTGCAGCGTATGATTGTGATTCGCACCTAATTGATCTGCCCCCCCCCCCCCCCCCCCCCACAAAAAAAATACTACTACCTGTTCAAAATTGAGATGTTAATTAATAATTATGAAATTAAAGTTGTTACAATGAGTTATAATTTTTAAATAATTGATCATTTTATTGACTAAAATAAATAAAATTCATGTCAGTTGTTAGTTTAAAAATGTTCTAAGTTGATTTTAAAAAATTAATACATAATAAACTTAGAAGGGATGGAGTATTACTTTAATAATAAAAAACAGTAACATGATTAGAAATATAAAACATTAGTGAAGCGACAAGGATTATTAATTAAATTACTAAAATTGTAGTCATTTTAGACAATGAATACAACCAATGAGCTGCCACGATCAGCTCAACCATGTTATTTCCATCTCTCTTTTATCGGCTAAATATTTCTCTCCGTTATACGTACGTAGGAGTTAGGACATCACGTACATACTTCATATATACATAATTTGTAGATTAAATTATAAATCCAAGAATTAAATTACTTTGAATTTTTTTTAATGAACCTTGATTTTTTATCTTGACACTATTTTCAAATTAATTCTTTTTATAAACAAATAACGCTTCTTTTATTATCAATAATAATTACTGAAAGTAAAAGTTTTTCATCAATTTCAATAAAGGACACCCTTCTTCGTGCACAAAGTATATAAGTTGCTTATGTAATTAGTAATATTAATTATTTTATTTTTGATCTCATATAAGATGGATGGTAATCAGTGGCGAAGCCACATAGGATATGTGGGGTTAATTGACCCCACTTAAAAAAAATATTTTATAATATAAGGTAAATTTTAAAATTTTTAAGTAATATATATAAATTGACCCCACTAAAATTTTATAAATTTTCTATTATACGGAGTCAAATTGAAAATTTATAACTTTGTCAATCAAATTTTAATCACATGACTCATGTCCTCTCAATATATGTATATCTCTCTATAATATTTTAAACTAAATAATAATCTAATTTATATTATTTTTAAAAATAAATAATGAATTACTTACTTATAAATAGTTGTGATTAAAAAAGTTTATTATGACTCAATATAATGTATACATAACATATATAATTATTTATTATATTTTCATTGTAATTACTTATTATATGTGATCCGAAAGTATAAAGTATTAAAAAAAATTAGCTCGGGGGCACTGCCCCCGAACCCTCGCCAAATTATTTTTAGATTAGCAATAATTTTGACCCCACTGATCAAACTTTCTGGCTTCGCCACTGATGGTAATATATATATATATATATATATATATATATATATGTATGGAATTTCTTCACATGTGCCTTTAGGGCACATGCTAAGCATACAGTTCAAGAGAATATTATTTTGAACTGTGTGCATATTCCTTTGAACTTGGTGTAAATGCAGAAATCAAGGGAATATTTACACAATTTAAGCTAATACTCTCTTGAACTGTGTACTTAGCATGTGCTCTTAGGTCACATGTTAAGAGAACTCTCTATATATATATATATATATATATATATATATATATATATCTACTTTGAATAATAAATGACACTGATATATTTATGTACGTGTGGATGAGATTTAATGATAATATAACTCTTCCTTAATTATAAAAGTAGTAGGAATAGTCGCTTACATGATCTCATTTCTCACATACAATAATTGTTGGAAATTGATTTCCACAAGAAAATTTAATAGTTCCACAAATCTCTTTTCACATATAGTAAATGAGACACATATTTATGTGAGTAAGATTTTGTGAAAATATCAAAATTTTCTAACTGTTCGATCAAAGGGGATTTAAGTAATTTACTAAGGCTATGTTTATTTGCAAAAAATATACTTGAGATTGGACTATTTATCTTAATTTAACACTACTTCGGACTATTTTATCCCATAATGGGGATTAATAGTCTTTTAAATAGTCATATGAACTATTTTTTTAGTCATTTCTAAGGCTATCTAATGCTATTTATGATGGATTATATAATCTCATGATGAATGTGGGATAAATAGTCCGTCCATTTTAAGCTACCAAATGACTTTATTGGACTAATAGTCCAACATTAAGGGATTAATAATGCTTCTTCGAATGATTAAATAGTCCAAAATATTGTTAAATTAAGACAAATAGTCTAATTCCAAGTATGTTTTTTGCAAACAAACATGACCTAAGTGAATTGAATTTTATTGGTAAAGGGTTATACCCTACATGGCAAATCGAAACCCTAAAAAGTAATTAACTGGTTGAAATGAATTATTGAAGACAAGATAAAAACAGTGGAGGGGGAGGGACATGACTAACTCCGGTCGGTGTTGTCCTATCCGAGTGCAAAATGTTATCCAAGATAAGCATATTTCTTTGTTTTCTTCCTACTATAACTAAACTCATCCCAGGAGAGGGATGAGAGACATCGGATAAGTAATTCTTCAAGTGTTTCGTCTGTTGGGAGAAAAACAAACCAAACAACACTAACAGCACAACGGAACAATATAATTCTCCCCTTTTGTGTAAACCTAATAAGTAAAATATTCCAAGCAGTTAATAATTGAGAACAAGCACACAAAAGAACGCAACCAAATTTTTACGTGGAAAATCCCCTCGATGTGAGGAGTAAAAACTACGGAACCGTAGTCCACCAAATCTTCCACTATCAATAATAACGAGCAATATAGTGTTCTCTATAGCAACAACTAGAGGCATAAACCAGTAATAACCATCAAGAATAACATATTATTGGCATACATCTTTAACAAGAAGAATAACAAAAGGACTTGAAAACTCCACCAACTCTCGCAAAAAATATATCAACAACGTACAGAAAAACTTGATGCTAGGAAAATTCGTTGCTCAATCCCACCATTCAGATTGAAGACCAACAAGTTAGGGCATCACCCACCAAAAATCAGCCCAATCGGACCACGAATGACCTTCTGATCGCTGAGTTGATAAATATTGCACTATTTCCTACGAGAATCAGTTTTTCCTTTATCTCTTCCATTTTGTTACTCGTTATTTTTGTTTTTCTTAAAACATATGTTATATCATTCATATGGGTCTATAGACCATATGGGCTACTAATTGGGTCAACCCACATAGGAGGGAATAACCCAACAAATCTCTCTCTCACGACTATGTGTAGGAGTTCGCCATCTCGACGCTCAATCTACAATACTCAAGTTTTTCCCTTGGCAATATCTTTGTCATCATATCGGAACCATTATCGTCTGTATGAACCTTCTGAAATTCTAGCAACTTTGCGTCAAGGACATCTCTAATCCAATAATATCTTATAGCAATATGTTTTGATTTGGAATGAAATGACGAATTTTTACCAAGGTGAATATCACTCTGATTATTCCAAAACAATGCGTACCTTTTCTGTTTGAATCCCAACTCGTTCAAAAATTTCTTCAACCATAGCAACTTCTTACTCTCTTTAGTTGCTGCAATAAACTCTGCCTCTGTTGTAGAAAGTGCAACACACTTTTGTAGTTTAGACTTCTATGACACAACTAGAAAAAGAAATCATAAAACCTGAAGTAGATTTCCGAGTATTGAGATCTCCAGCCATATCTGCATCTGTGTAATCAACTAACTCTATTCTTCCATTTCTAAAAAAAAGTCTTAAATCAGAAGTTCCTCGAAGATACTGCGAAATCCACTTAACTGCATTCCAATGTTCTTTTCCCAGATTTGACAAATAACGGATGACAACACCAACTGCAAACGCCAAGTTTGGTCATGTACACACCATGACATACATTAAACTTCCTACAGTTGAGGCATATGAAACTCTATTCATATCTTTCTTCTCTTCATCAGTTGAAGGACAATGTATTGTGCTCAACTTAAAATGGGAAGCAAGATGAGTGCTAACTGATGTGTTAAAATTATGTACTGCAAGTGCACAGTGTGTAAGACCCCAAATTTTATGAATAAGATTTAATTTTCTTTATATATTATTTTGAAATAGTAAGGTGTTGATTTGATAAATGTGATAAATTATGGGTGAAATGTGCAAAGTTTACAAAGTAAGCAAGTGGTTATAAAATATTCGTTGTGTCGGGGAATATTCGTTTTGTCGAGGAATATTCTTTTTGTCGGAGAATATTCGTACGACGGGGCAGTCATTGGTGGACCCCATAATGGAATGAATGTCGGATATAGAAAGTGACAAAAGTAACCTTTTTATAAAAATAACGGTAAAACTGTTACCGTTAGTAATGTTGAAATATCCGGTGGTTAAAATACAGTAATATGCGATGTTGCACGGTAGCACTCGGTATTGCACAGTATTTCGAATTATTGATTCTTACGTAGGAAGGCACTTACTCAATTATTGTTACAGTACTTACTGTTCAATATTTTATATTATTGATTCAATAATTGCATAATATTTTATTGGTTCAATATTTGCTACGTTGATATTTTATTTCAATAAGTGCTACTTTGCTATTTTATATTATTGATTCAATAATTGTCATTGCACATTATTTCAAATTATCAAATCAATAATTCATATTATTTGAATAATATTATTAGATAGCATTATTGACAATGTCTAAGGAAGTTCTGTCTAGGAAAGGGGTTGATTAATTGCGCGCCAGTAAGGAGAAATCCTTATCGGAAGGCCCCCTCTTTCTTGGAACAACCTGATTGTCAATATTGTAGTTCTGTAATATTATTTGTGAATAATTAATTTTTGATATGTATGATAAGGAAATATTTATTCAATGTGGATTTAAACGGAGAAATTTTTAACATGTGACATTTGTTGAAAGTTGGTATTTTATCTTGTCCAATAAAATAATTAATTCAAATATATTATTATAATATTACATTATAGTAGTATGATGTGATTATATAATAGTATGATTTTTATAATTTGAATGGTAACATTATTATAGTAAATTCATGGTATAAAAGTTAAACGAGGTGGAAGAGTGCAAATTAAATTTGAACTCTTATGATTCAAACAATGATGTCATCGGAGCGATGAGGTAAGCAATGATGTCATCGGAGCGATGATGTAAGCAATGATGTCATAGATCGATGATGTAAGCGATGATGTCATAAATTATGGCAAAAAAACTATTTTACCCTTACTCTGCCGAGCCTATAAATAGAAGGTCATTTCTTTAGTATTTCTCACCAATTCACTAAAGCTATAGAGAGAGAAAGTATAGAGAGAATAAGAGAGAAAGAAGAAAAGTATTCTGCTATTACGCTAGTGCAGTCTCCAAATTTTGAAGTAAGGGGTATTATTTCTTTCGTATTCATGAAGAGAGTTATTTTCTTTCAATACTCGTAAGGGTTGTTATTCCATTCTTTATTATTCTGTTGGAATAACCTGTCTACGCGGACTACCGCATGCCTGGTGAATAACACTTTGTATTCAGTTGTTATTAAATTGTGAAAATAATCTGTCTGAACGGACTACCACCAGACGGGTGAAAATTCAATTGCAGTTTCGTATATTGTTTCATTTCAGATTCCTAACTCTAAACTTACTACGGTAAGTATTGTTTCTATAATTCCTGAAATGATCAGATATTACTTGAGTTTTGTGCTTCATCTAATATTATTTCACTGGAATATTGGTCTAAACTTTCTTGTGAAATTTTTATCTTTTCATGTCGAGTTACTATTCACGAGTTACTATTCATGAGTTACTATTCATGGGGTACTATTCACGGTAAAAAAATATTTTTTTTTCTTTCAAATCATCTTTGATTGGATCCAGGTTTTGATCTTCATTCTTGAACTCTGGATAAATTCTCTAATATTTATCCTTTATCTCACTGGATCCGTTATTCATATTATTTTTCATCATCCTCAGTTCTAAATAGTGATATAACTGAATATCTTTGGCCTGTAGGGAAAAGATGAATAATTACGTGATGAATATCTTTGACCTATAGTGCAAAGATGAATGATTACCTGATGTATATCTTTGGCCCGTAGTGCAAAGATGGACAGGTGTTGAGATGAATATGACCAACTGAGGATACAAATGAATATCTTTGACCCGTAGTGCAAATATGGATATTTGATTCGAGATGTATATTGATTGATGTTACAGGGATAAAATATTGATGATTGACTTTTAAATCAAAGAAGATAGTAAACATCATTCTCTACTTAACTCTTCTAATGAATTGTTATTTTCGCTGCGAATATTGATCTAAAACTTGTTTTTCATAATATTTTATCTGATTTATTGAAGGCTAACGATAATTTATTTTTCATTATCTTAGTCATAATATTCTTTACTGGGCTAGTTGAGTTCACCCTTTTCTTCCATTGTTCTCTGCAGGAAATGAGAATATCGCGGGTACTAGTCGGGGAATGGAGTGATGGTCCGAGTTAGAGCTGTAGAAGTCCTCACTATTTTTTTTATTTAAAATAGTGTGACAATAAATGTAATGAGGACTTAGTTTGAATGTTAATATTTTCTACATGTCTGTATTGACACTCACAGTTGTGTGGTCATATTTTGCACGACCGTGTGATATGAAAGATTATATTTGAATTCTGTTGAGTGTATTTGGTGACTCAAAATGGGTTGAGTATTGAACCTATTTTGGGGGCGTCACAGTTGGTATCAGAGCTTAGGGATATGATCTCTGGCGGAGATCTGGGAATAGAACTAGGAGGGGAGAGACGAGTAAAACCTTCGCTAGTGTGTCCTACCTAAGCTTAATTGTTATTTAATTGGTCGGTTGGAACATAGGGTTAATATGTGATATGTTAATTTGTTTGATTAACCCTCGTTTTGTGGCAGTATTTGAGAATGGCAGCTGAAAATTTAAACAATGGAGTGAATGAGACCGTTGAGACACCTTTAATCACCAACGAGGAGAACGTGCAACAGGAAGGCTATATTCCTCCTGTAATCAACCCTACCGAAGAAATGATAAATGACGGGATGTTTAGAAGCTTTTTGCAGTTCATGCAAAACCAGACGAGGAAGACTCGTGTTCATAATATTGGTGAAAATAACAACTCGTGGCTTGTCACTGCCAAGCAGTTTAAAGAGTTGGGACCACCAGAGTTTCAGGAAAAGCCAGATCCAATCAAGGCAGAAAATTGGATCAAGCAAATTACCAAGATATTTAATGTCTTGGGATGCACGGAGGAACAGAAGGTTCCACTTGCCACCTTTATGTTCCGTGGAGAAGCAGATTACTGGTGGGAATCTGTAAAGCGTACCCAGTCTGCCGCACTCAAGATGACTTGGGGGGCGTTCTAGAAACTGTTCAATGACAAGTACTTTCCAGAAAGTATTCGTTACATAAAAGAGGTAGAGTTCATCAGACTGGAATAGAACAACATGACTGTGTCCCAGTACGAGGCTAAATTCTCGGAGTTATCCCGGTTTGCACCTCATTTGGTGGAGAATGAGGAACGTATGACGCGGATGTTTCTAAGAGGTTTGAAACCCGAGATTCGTCAATACCTCATTTCTCACAAATTTTCTCTATATTCGGATGTAGTGAACAGGGCCCAGTTATTAGAACGAGATAATGATTATGTTCAACCAAAGGACAACAACCAAGGTCGTACCGGTGGCAGCAGTCATCGGTACAATGACAACCAGCAGAGAGGAAAGTATCATGCCAGAAGCGGTAAGTACTCCGGTGGTAATCGTGGCCTTGATAATAGAAGAAGTGAGTCGGGGGGAGATTTTAAGAAGAGAAGGTACAATAATGAGAACGTGAAAGCATCGACAGCAGCACCAACATCAACTTTTTATATGGGAGGAGAACGACCGCCAGTCATATGCTATAAATGCGGGCAAGAGGGACACATCAGCCCCAACTACACACAACAATCCAAGTTGTGCTATAACGGTGGAAAGGAAGGGCACATAGCTCGAGTGTGTTCTGTAACGAAACCAAGTCCAGCAGGGATGGTGACTCCAAAGGCTATCCCTGACAAGTCAAAGTCAGTGGTTCCTGGAAGAGCTTTTGTCGTGACTGCCCAACAAGCAAGGAACCCGAATGAGGTTATTACGGGTAAGCTGATAATAAACTCTTGCGAAGTTTACACTTTATTAGATACCGGTACTACCCATTCTTTTATTTCACCTGCTTGTGCTCAACGTTTGAACTTGACACTTGAGAAATTAGACTTTGACTTATCTGTTGAAACTCCGTTGGGAGAAACCTTCATTACATCTATAGTTTACAAATCTTGCTCGATTCAAATTAGTACCCTCACCCTACCTGTTGATCTTATATCGTTGAAAATACTTGCATTTCATGTGATTTTAGGAATTGATTGGTTGACCACTTATCATGCCAAAATTGATTATTTTCATAAGGTTGTTAGTTTTCAAATTCCTAACCAACCTATTGTGCGAATTCAAACAACCAAACCACTAAAATCAATCAATGTTATTTCAAGTCATAAAGTTATTCATTTATTGAAAAACGAATGTCAAGCTTTCTTAGCCCATGTCACTGATCTAAACTAGAATACGTCAGGTTTGAATGATATTTCTGTTGTTAATGAGTTTCCTGATGTATTTCCCGAAGAACTTCCTGGTCTACCTCCATAACGTGAAGTTGAATTCTTTATTGACCTTGAACCCGGTACAAAACCCATTTCTAAAATCCCATATCGAATGGCTCCTATTGAACTTCAGGAGTTAAAGGTTCAACTACAGGATTTGTTAGACATTGGTTTCATTCGTCCTAGTACATCTCCTTGGGGTGCTCCTATTTTATTGGTAAAGAAGAAAGACGGGAGTATGCGACTTTATATTGACTATCGGAGTTGAACCATGTCACAATTAAGAATAGGTATCTGTTACCTCGTATTGATGACCTGTTCAACCAGTTGCAAGGTGCACAATTCTTTTCAAAGATCGATCTTCGTTCTGGATATCATCAGTTAAAGATTAAAACTGAGGATATTTTGAAAACTGCCTTTAGAACTCGGTACGGGCATTATGAATTCTTAATCATGTCTTTTGGATTGACTAATGCTCCTGCTGCCTTCATGGATATGATGAATCGTGTATTCAAGGAATATTTGGATCAGTTCGTGGTTATCTTTATTGATGACATCCTCATCTATTCCAAAAGCCGTGAAGATCATGAGCACCACTTGAAGCTAGTACTTCAAAGGTTTCGTGAAAACAAGTTATATGCCAAGCTGAAGAAATGTGAGTTCTAGCTTGAGGAGGTAGCATTCCTAGGGCAAGTAGTATCAAAACGTGGAGTATGTGTGGACCTGGCGAAGATTGAAGCAATACAAAGTTGGGAGCAACCGAAGTCGGTGACCGAAGTACGTAGCTTTCTGGGCTTAGCTAGTTATTATCGGAGATTCGTGGAAGGATTTTCTTGAATCGCTACTCCATTAACTCAGCTGACTCGGAAAGATACAAAATTTGTATGGAACGAGGAATGCGAGAAGAGCTTTCAAGAGCTCAAGAGGAGACTCATTTCGGCACCTGTTCTGACGATACCATCTGGTTCGGATGGATTTGTCATTTACAGCGATGCTTCGGGCAAAGAGTTAGGATGTGTTCTCATGCAACATGGGAAAGTCATAGCCTATGTCTCACGACAACTCAAGGAATATGAGAGGAATTATCCTACTCATGATCTAGAGTTGGCAGCAGTCATTTTCGCGTTGAAGATCTGGAGACACTACCTGTATGGGGAGAAAGTGGAGATCTATACGGATCATAAGAGCCTCAAGTATTTCTTCACCCAGAAGGAACTCAACATGCAGCAACGACGTTGGCCATCTAATACCATCCTGGAAAAGCGAACGTGGTAGCTGATGCGTTGAGTGGAAGATCATATGCGAGAACGAATGCGATGCTTTTAAGGCCTATTTTGTGTGATTTACAAAAGATGGGGATAGAGTTCAAGACTCCGGGGACCCATGCGATGATATCAAGTATACGCGTAGAACCAGCTTTGATTGATAAAGTTAAAGCTGCTCAAGCTACGGACCCAGAGCTGATGAATATGAGGAAGAAGGTGCAAGAAGGTGCTATTCCAGAAGCAAGGATTGATGAAAAAGGAATCCTTCGAGTCAACTCCAGACTTTGTGTTCTTGACAATTCTGATTTGAAGTATAGAATCATGATGGAGGCACACAACACACCGTTTGCAATCCATCCTGGAAGTACCAAAATGTATCGTGATCTTCGACTTACATTTTGGTGGAGCAATATGAAGAGAGAGATCGCGGAGTTCATCTCGAGGTGTTTAACGTGTCAACGTGTGCGGAGCATCAAATGCCAAAGGGTCCATTGCAACCACTTGAGATTCCAAAGTGGAAGTGAGAACACATTACCATGGATTTCGTTACGGGTCTTTCCAAGGTTTCTCAAGGCATAGACGCAATTTGGATTATTGTTGATAGATTAACCAAGTCTGCTCATTTCTTGCCGATACGAGAGACTTTTTCCCTTGAACGTCTTGCTCGTATGTACGTGAATGAGATTGTGAGATTGCATGGGATGCCAGTATCCATAGTTTCGGATCGTGACCCAAGATTCACTTCACAATTTTGGGTCAGCTTGCAGAAAGCTATGGGCACGGATTTACGATTTAGTTTGGCATATCATCCACAAACGGACGGACAATCGAAAAGGACTATCCAAACACTTGAAGATCTATTGAGACTCTGTGTTCTAGACTTCAAAGGGAGTTGGGATAAGTACCTACCATTGGTGGAATTCTCCTACAACAACAGTTATCAAGCAAGTATAGGCATGGCTCCATTCGAGGCGTTGTATGGACGAAAATGTCGTTCTCCAGTATGCTGGGACGAGGTGGGTGAATCAACATTGTTGGGACCGGAGTTAGTACGTATGACTACGGAAAAGATTCAAATGATCTGACAACGTATACAAACTACACAAGATCGACAAAAGAGTTATGCTGATCTTCATCGAAGGGACGTGGAGTTTAATGTCGGAGATCATGTATTATTACGTGTTGCTCCATGGAAAGGTGTTACGAGATTCAGAAAGAGAGAAAAGCTCAACCCACGATTCATTGGTCTATTTGAAATCCTTGACCGAGTAGGAAATGTGGCCTATAGACTCGCCTTACCTCCAAGCATGTCTCAGTGTTCATAACGTTTTTCACATATCTATGCTGTGTAAATATGTGAAAGATCCAAACCACATTATTGAGTTAGAATCAAACGAGATAGCCAAAGATTTAACATACGTGGAGGTACCTGTCAAGATCTTGGATAGGAAGGAACATGCCCTACGCTCAAAGGTTATATCTCAAGTTAAAATTTTGTAGAGGAACCATGATATCGAGGAAATGACCTGGGATTTAGAATCGGAAATGAAAACGAGGTATCCTCACCTTTTCGACATACCAGGTACGTACGTCAATTTCGAGGACGAAATTTCATAAGGAGGGGAGGTTGTAAGACCCCAAATTTTATGAATAAGATTTAATTTTCTTTATATATTATTTTGAAATAGTAAGGTGTTGATTTGATAAATGTGATAAGTTATGGGTGAAATGTGCAAAGTTTACAAAGTAAGCAAGTGGTTATAAAATATTCGTTGTGTCGGGAAATATTCGTTTGGTCGAGGAATATTCTTTTTGTCGGAGAATATTCGTACGACGGCGCAGTCATTGGTGGACTCCACAACGGAATGAATGTCGGATATAGAAAGCGACAGAAGTAACCTTTTTATAAAAATAACGGCAAAACTGTTACCGTTAGTACTGTTGAAATACCCGGTGGTTAAAATACGGTAATACGTGATGTTGCACGGTAGCACACGGTATTGTACAGTATTTTGAATTATTGATTCTTACGTAGGAAGGCACTTACTCAATTATTGTTACAGTACTTACTGTTCAATATTTTATATTATTGATTCAATAATTGCATAATATTTTATTAGTTCAATATTTGCTATGTTGATATTTTATATCAATAAGTGCTACTTTGCTATTTTATATTATTGATTTAATAATTGTCATTGCGCATTATTTTAAATTATCAAATCAATAATTCATATTATTTGAATAATATTATTAGATAGCATTATTGACAATGTCTAAGGAAGTTCTGTCTAGGAAAGGGGTTGATTAATTGCGCGCCAGTAAGGAGAAATCCTTATCGGAAGGCCCCCTCTTTCTTGGGAACGACCTGGTTGTCAATATTGTAGTTCTGTAATATTATTTGTGAATAATTAATTTTTGATATGTATGATAAGGAAATATTTATTCAATGTGGATTTAAACGGAGAAATTTTTAACATGTGACATTTGTTTAAAGTTGGTATTTTATCTTGCCCCATAAAATAATTAATTCAAATATATTATTATAATATTACATTATAGTAGTATGATGTGATTATATAATAGTATAATTTTTATAATTTGAATTGTAACATTATTATAGTAAATTCATGGTATAAAAGTTAAACGAGCTGGAAGAGTGCAAATTAAATTTGAACTCTTATGATTCAAACAATGATGTCATCGGAGCGATGAGGTAAGCAATGATGTCATCGGAGCGATGAGGTAAGCAATGATATCATAGATCGATGATGTAAGCGATGATGTCATAAATTATGGTGAAAAGACTATTTTACCCTTACTCTGCCGAGCCTATAAATATAAGCTCATTTCTTCATTATTTCTCACCAATTCACTAAAGCTATTGAGAGAAAGTATAGAGAGAATAAGAGAGAAAGAATAAGAGTATTCTGCTATTACGCTAGTGCAGTCTCCAAATTTTAAAGTAAGGGGTATTATTTCTTTCGTATTCATGAAGAGAATTATTTTCTTTCAATACTCGTAAGCGTTGTTATTCCATTCTTTATTATTCTGTTGGAATAACCTGTCTACGTGGACTACCGCATGCATGGTGAAATCCTGTTGTTATTCTATTCTTTATTATTCTATGGGAATAACCTGTCTACGCGGACTACCGCATGCCTGGTGAATAACCATTCGTATTCAGTTGTTATTAAATTGTGAAAATAATCTGTCTGAGTGGACTACAGCCAGACGGGTGAAAATTCAATTGCAGTTTCGTATATTGTTTTATTTCAAATTTCTAACTCTAAACTTACTACGGTAAGTATTGCTTCTATAATTCCTGAAATGATCAGATATTACTTGAGTTTTGCGCTTCATCTAATATTATTTCACTGGAATATTGGTCTGAACTTTATTGTAAAATTTTATCTTTTCATGTCGAGTTACTATTCATTAGTTACTATTCACGAGTTACTATTCATGGGGTACTATTCACGATAAAAAAAATTCTTCTAAATCATCTTTGATTGGATCCAGGTTTTGATCTTCATTCTTGAACTCTGGATAAATTCTCTAATATTTATCCCTTATCTCACTGGATCCGTTATTCGTATTATTTTTCATCATCCTCAGTTCTAAATGGTGATATAACTGAATATCTTTGGCCTATAGTGCAAAGATGAATAATTACATGATAAATATTTTTGGCCTGTAGTGCAAAGATGAATGATTACCTGATGTATATCTTTGGCCCGTAGTGCAAAGATGGACAAGGTGTTGAGATGAACATGACCAACTGATGATACAAATGAATATCTTTGGCCCGTAGTGCAAAGAAGGATATTTGATTCGAGATGTATATTGATTGATGTTACAGGGATAAAATATTGATGATTGACTTTTAAATCAAAGAAGATAGTAAACATCATTATCTACTTAACTCTTCTAATGAATTGTTATTTCCGCTGCGAATATTGATTTAAAACTTGTTGTCCATAATATTTTATCTGATTTATTGAAGGCTAACGATAATTTATTTTTCATTATCTTAGTCATAATATTCTTTACTGGGCTTGTTGAGCTCACCCTTTTCTTC
Source organism: Panax stipuleanatus (assembly GCA_020205555.1). NCBI lineage: Eukaryota > Viridiplantae > Streptophyta > Magnoliopsida > Apiales > Araliaceae > Panax > Panax stipuleanatus. The sequence continues at coordinate 40,612,288 of CM035125.1, forward strand.
CATTGTTCTCTTCAGGAAATGAGAATATCACGGGTACTAGTCGGGGAATGGAGTGATGGTCCGAGTTAGAGCTGTAGAAGTCCTCACTATTTTTTTATTTAAAATAGTGTGATAATAAATATAATGAGGACTTAGTTTGAATGTTAATATTTTCTACATGTCTGTATTGACACTCACAGTTGTGTGATCGTATTTTGTACGTCCGTGTGATATGAAAGATTGTATTTGAATTTTGTTGAGTGTATTTGGCGACTCAAAATGGGTTGAGTATTGAACCTATTTTGGGAGCGTCACACAGTGTCTATTGTAGATTTAGCAAATGCAGGTCGAACCACAGAGATTAGATTAATTCTTTAATATATTCTTAATTAATATTTTAGGCAAATTAGAAACAAAGATGGTAGAGAAGATTTATTAACTAAATTATGCAAACTATTAATTAATAACAGAAACTATTAATGGGAAAAGATACCTAGGAATCTGAATCCACTAAATATTAACACAAACAATAATTTCTTATTTTCCAAATTAATTCCCAAATTATTCCTCCTTCCCTTTAAAAATAATTATTCATATAATTAATATGGGTAAGCATAAGTTATGAAAAATTCATATATTAACTATAACTTATCAAAACCTCACAATCAATATAAAAATCATATGCAATTCGTGCGAACGTAAAAATGAAGGAGTAAAATTTTAGGCACTAATATCAGAACAGTAAGAAAATATTTGTTATGAAATACTTAATTTCATCATCATCATTGATATTAGAAAATTAGTTTGCCATGAAATTTAAAATAAAAACAAAAAAATTGGTTACTACTACTATTTGATTGAAAAATATATATGTCTAGACTAACTAAAATTACTAACTAAATTAATTGGAACACTAACTAACAAAATAACATTTAAGTTACTACGCGTGTATGATGGGTAAACAAATAAAATAAAATCAAGAAATATTTTGCCAAGTAAAGATGGAAGAATGATATAACTTGTATAAAGAAATCAAACCAATACTTTTGCGAAAAAGAAAAGAAAACAAATATTAACTAGTGAACCAAACTAATATTAACTCTTCAATGATAAAATAAAGCTGCTGCTAGTCTCGGAATAAATAATGTATAACTCTTCCTTTTGTTCCAGCGAAATCAAGGAGAAAGAAAAATAAAAATATCAAAAGTCCCCACTCCTCTCTAAATCAAGAGGCCTATTTAATTTATAGAGAAAAATAAATTGTAACATAATCTAATCTAAGATACATTGAATTTGGTCTCTTTTTTTTCTTCATCTCTTTATCTCCAAATTGACTCCAACTTCTTCATGATTGTCTTTCAATAGTTCCCATATAATCTTTTATTTGTTCCCTAAGATAAACAAGGTAAATCCTACAAAATCAAATAAAATGTATTAGCTAAATAAGATAAACACACAAAATAATAAGTATGAGAATATTAAAGTGTATAATTAATGTGTATATCAAATACCCTCATACCTATCTTTTGCTCGTCCTCGAGTAAAATAAAAAGAAAACAAAATTAAAACAAAAATTATATTACCCCATTTTCGTCGGAAACACGATTGCACTTAGCACGTGCAACAAGCCTTTAAACCACAAGGTTACCTTAGGTGGACGAGATTTGTCTCGTGAGGGTTTGTAGTAAATATACCCACAAAATTCAAAAATATTTTTTTGGGTTCGACAAGTTATGAAATTAAAATAAAACTTCTAAATATCCATGAGCAATTTACATAAGCAAGATTAAATTTAAAATCAAACTTTCACCTTATCAAAAATACTTAATCTTCATTTTAGGCATCATCTTTCATTAAATTAATTCTATGTGATGCATGCATGTGTATATGATGTAACTCTTAGCATGGCTTTTTACCATGAAAATCAAACAAACTCATTTTTCTTTTTTCTTTTTCTTTTTTCCTTTTTCTTTTTTTTTTGTCTTGACTTGTGCAATGTCTTATTTTTTTAGGCTTTTCAGAGTTACTCATGTAGCGAGCGTTGGACCAATGACTCCCAAACCAGTTGGCTTTAAGACACTACGTGTAGAGATACCCCTAAGGGCTTACTAACTCGAGTAACAAAGGCCACAAAACTAAACTAGTCAAGTTACTTTTATCTAGAGCTGCAAATGAACCGAAAAGAACCGAATTTTGTCGAACTCAAACCGAACTCGAACACTTTTAGTCCAACTCGGACAAGTTCGAGTAACTTGATCGAACCAACAACTATGTACGAGTTCGGATCGTTTGGTGTTCACGAACTGTTCGCGAACATGATCGAGTTTGCGAACAGTTCGCGAACAAGTCGAACATAAGCTTGTTCGCGAACATAAACTATGTTCACGAACACCCAACTTGTTCACGAACACAAACTTAGAACTCTAAAGCAAAAAACAGTTAAATAAAAATAAAAAATATCTTCTCTAAGAGTCTAAGTATTCAAAAATTAGACCAAATATTGTAATCATCATTCATCCAAAAAGATCAAAACTAAAAATGATTACTTAGAACTTAGAAGTTATAATTAACTTAAAAGTTAAAAGTTAACAAGTACTTAAAAATTCTTGATTTACAAATATCAACAAACAAATATTAGTATCGAAAATCCTTTCAACTCTTCAAGATCCAATCACTTCAAGCAGAGTCTACAAACAAATGATTATCAAAAACTCACAATTTAATATTAGTAATGTATTTCTTTTGTTGTCATTTTTAATTAATATTCAATTTTTTTTATAATTTTTAAATTTAATATCTAGTTTTTATTTTCGATCTTCAAATTTATGTACAGTTTTTAAAAGATTCAAAATTATTGAGTAAATAATTTAATGATTACTACTCTATTATTGAAGTCTCGATACGTACATTGAAGACTTGATTTCTCTATTCTCTATCTTGATTTGACAGTTTCAATAACTCATGTACATGTAAGCAAATGTATTGTATCATTCTTTAATTAATGTTAAATTGTCATTGCATGATGTTTAATGACTTTATTTATATGCTTTATGACATGGCTTATAATTTATTAAATTATTTGGGATGTAAATTATAATATTCCAACAATCATTGTTCAAAATGTTATGAAAATATGAAAATTATTTTAATTAAATTATAATTTAGAGGTGAAGAAGTACACATTATTATTTATTAATTATTTAATAAAGAAGTTTACTTATAATAATTTTTTTTAAAAAAAAGATATTTAGGTAATAAAAAAATAACTACAAATTTAACAATTATTAATAAGACAAACTTTAAAATTTAATATGAAATAACCAATTATTTGTATTTAGAATTTTAGAAATAATTTGAACATGTAATTAAGAAATCGAACTACTCGAACTGATCTCGAACTTATTGAACCGATCTCGAACTTATCGAACCGAACTCAAACTTACCGGACTGAACCGAACGCGAACTGTTCGCGAACAAAGACGAACCGAACCACATGGTTCGTGAACATGTTTGATCGAGCAATCGAACGGAACACTCTGTGCAAACTCGACTCGACTAGGCGAGCAAGTCAAACTGGAACTGAACCGAACACGAACCAAATCGAACCGGTTTGCGAACATTTCGGTTCGTTTGCAACCCTACTTTTATCCGTTACACTTTTCAGCGTGAATATCGATGCTTCCCGAGGCTTGGATACCCAGTTATTTCCTTCAATGGACATTGAAGCAGTTATATATATTTTTTTCCCAACTTTTTTTTCTTTTTTTTCATATTCTTTATTCTTCTTTTTTGTTGAAATTGCTCGAATCATAGTTTATACCCCACAACTAAGAGTTAGCGCGGACATGAAGTGTAGAAATGCATATAAACTTTTATTTTATTCAAGATGGTATTTTAAACTAAGATTTTGTATCTTATCAAAGATTCAAGAGTTCTAAATCTTTCAATCTTACGTAAGTTTTAACTCCACGGACACTTATTAGAATAAATTCAATCCATAAAAAGTCAAACAAATTTTTTCATTTTTTCAATTTTTTTTACTATATTTTCCTAAAAAAAATTCTAATACAATATAATATAAAAAAACTCCCCCATACCTAAATCATGCATTGTCCTCAATGTATGCAAATGAAGAAAGAGAACAAATAAATGAAAGAATTGTACCTCGTAGGATGGGGCAGGAATCGAATGACAATTTTGTACAAAATAAAAATATACGTACAAACTTACAAATACAAGTGCAGTGTAAGTTATTATTAATTAGGTGGGTCAACAAGGTACACCACCTTCTCTGGTTCGTTTGGCATTTCTAAAAAGGTTTGAATCACTGGCCAATCACTTTGAAAATTTCTTCACTTTTTGGATTTTCAATATCGACTGCCCCATAAGAGTAAACTACCTTTACTACAAAAGGTCCATCACATCTAGAATGCAATTTAGCAGGAAATAGATGTAGCCTAGAGTTATACAAGAGAACTTTTTGACCAGGTGAAAATAATTTTCTCAAAATTGATTTATCATGAAACACTTTTGTTCTTTCCTTGTAAATTTTAGTATTTTCATAAGCAACGTTCCTAATCTCATCTAACTCAGCTAATTGCAATTGTCTATGACTCCCACCAGTGGACATATCAAAATTCAAATGTTTTATAGCCCACAAAGCACGATGTTCAAGTTCAACAGGTAAGTGACAAGCTTTCCCAAACACAAGCCTATACGGCGACATTCCTAAATTAGTCTTAAAGGCAGTACGGTAAGCCCACAATGCATCTAACAATTTAAGAGACCAATCTTTTCTATTGGAACTCACCTTTTTTTCCAGGATTTGTTTTATTTGCTTATTCGAGACTTCTACTTGACCACTTGTTTCAGGGTGATATGGTGTTGCAAGCTTGTGAGTGATGGAATACTTTTTTAGCAAGGATGCAAAAGGTTGATTGCGAAAATGTTTTCCTTGATCATTGATTATGGCCCTAGGGGTACCAAATCGAGAGAAAATGTTCTCTTTCAGAAATTTGACAATAACTTTGTTGTCATTGGTCTTGGTTGGTATAGCTTTTACCCACTTAGACATGTAATCCACTGCAAGTACAATGTACAGATTTCCAAAAGAATTTAAAAATGGGCCCATGAAATCTATTCCTCACACATCAAATAATTCAATGACTAGAATGGGTTGCATTGACATCATATTCCTCCTAGTGATTCTCCCTAATTGTTGACACCTATTGCAATTGGTACAAAATTTTGTGGCATCCTTGAATAGACTAGGCAAATGAAACCACACCGGAGGACTTTGACGACCGTCTTTTTGCCTCTAAAATGTCCTCCACAAGCTTGGTCATGACAAAATAACAGAACACTCCTAAACTCATGGTCGGGTACACACCTCCTAATGATTTGATCAGGCAATATTTGAGCAAATAAGGGTAGTCCCAATAAAAGTGTTTGACTTGTGAAAGAAACTTGGATCGGTATTGTTTGTACCAATGGGAAGGAATTTCACTAGTAACTAGGTAGTTCACAATATCAGCAAACCAAGGTGTAGCAGATATGGAGAAAAATTGCTCATCTGGGAAAGATTCATTTAAAAGCAAGTCAGAGTTGGACTCCACAACTAAACGGGACAAATGATTAGTCACCACATTTTCAGACCCTTTTTTGTCTCTTATCTCTAGGTTAAATTCTTGGAGCAATAAGACCCAACGAATTAAATGGGATTTCGAGTCTTTCTTGGAAAGAAGATGTCTGAGGGCAGCGTGGTCAATGTAAACAATGATTTTAGACCCGATAAGATAAGATCGAAACTTTTCTAGGGCAAAAACTACAGCTAGAAGTTCTTTTTCAGTAGTGGAATGGTTCAATTGTGCATCATTCAAAGTCCTACTAGCATAGTATATGACATGGGGAATCTTGTTGATTCTTTGCCCTAGAACAACACCAACTGCATAGTCAGATGCATCACACATTAACTCAAATGGTTGACTCCAATTGGGTGATTTGATGATAGGAGCTGAAGGCAACTCCTTTTTGAGCTGTTTAAAGGATTGAAGGCATTTTTCATTAAATACAAATTTGGCATCTTTACCTAGAAGATTGGTCAAGGGTCTTGCTTTCTTACTGAAATCTTGAATGAATCGCCTATAAAAGCCTACATGTCCTAGGAATGAACAAATTTCTTTGACTGTCCTAGGTGGTGGAAGATTGGTGATGGGGTAGATTTTGGCTTTGTCAACTTCAATTCCTTTTTCAGATATGACGTGACCAAGAACAATTCCTTTTTTAACCATGAAATGACATTTTTCCCAATTTAGGATTAAGTTAGTTTCCTAATATCTCATTAGAACTAAGTCAAGGTGGTGAAGGCACTCATGAAATGTAGACCCAAATATGGAAAAATCATCGATGAAAATTTCTAGGAATTTCTCCACCATGTCTGAAAAAATGCTCATCATGCATCTTTGAAAGGTGGCAGGGGCACTACATAGCCCAAAGGGTAGACGGCGATATGCAAAGGTTCCATAATGACAAGTGAACGCAGTCTTTTCTTGGTCTTCTGGGGCTATGGGAATTTAAAAGTATCTCGAGTAACCATCAAGGAAACAATAGTAAGCATGACCAACTAACCTTTCTAGAATTTGGTCTATAAAGGGTAAAGGAAAATGATCCTTTCTTGTGGCAGCATTGAGTTTTCTATAGTCTATGCAAACCCTCCAACCAGATTGGACACGAGTGGGAACTAACTTATTAGCTTCATTTTGAACCACAGTTAAACTAGAATTTTTAGGTACCACTTGAACAGGACTTACCCAAGAGCTATCAGAAATGGGATAGATGATCCCATTATCTAGACACTTAAGAATCTCCTTCTTAACAACCTCTTTTAGAACTGGGTTCAATTGCCTTTGTGGGTGTCTCACTGGTTTAGCATCATCTAGTAAGTGGATCCTATGTTGGAAAATGGCTGGACTGATCCCCTTAATATCACTTATGCTCCATCCTATGGCTTTCCTTATTTTTTCTTAGAATGCTCAATAATTCTTCCTCTTGTGTGTTTGTTAAATAGGAAGCAATGATCACATGGAGAGTTTTGGAAGGACCTAGATAGGCATATTTAAGATTATCAGGAAGAGGTTTAAGCTCTAACTCTGGTGGATTCTTTTCAAGAGGTTCTGAGGATTGCAAGATTGCCTCAGTCACGGGTTCCCATTTAGAGTAAGACATTGGTGTTGATGACTCTAACATTTCATTCACCTTATTTACATATTATGTATCATCTCAATTTTGACCAAAATAATTTCGACAAAAATTAAAAATTCTGTCTTCTCCCGTAAGTTCATTTTCAAACATTTCTTGAATCATGTTCACTTCAACGGGTTGGTCAGAAAAATCAATAGGTTATTTTCCCACATTAAACACATTTAAATCAATTGTCATGTTCCCAAATGTCAATTTTATTAGTCCATTTCTACAATTGATTAACGCATTAGAGGTTGATAGAAATGGTCTACCTAAAATGACAGGAATTTAACCCTTGGGATTGGCAACATGCTGGGTTTCAAGGACAACAAAGTCAACAGGAAAGAAAAAATTGCCAACCTTAATGAGTACATCCTCAACTATTCCCTTTGGCACCTTAACAAAATGACCAGTTAGTTTGAATGTGACACTTGTCTTTTTCAACTCCCCTAAACCTAAGGTTTGGTACACAGAAAATGGTAACAGGTTCACACTAGCTCCTAAATCAAGCAAAGCTTTTTTTAATTAAGGTGTCACCTATGATGTATGAAATGGTAGGACAACCGAGGTCCTTATACTTCACAGGAACTTGACATGACAAGATAAAACTAACATGAGCAGTTAAAAAAGCTTTCTTAGGAACATGAGTGGTTCTTTTGTGTGTACATAAATCTTTTAGAAATTTAGCATATGAGGGAACTTGTTGAATGACATCTAGAAGAGGAATATTAATTTTCACTTGTTTGAACACTTCTAGAATTTTGTCTAATTGGGTTGATTGCTTGTTTGAAATAAGTTTTTGAGAAAATGGGGCTTTTGGTTTAAAGACTTTTTCATTTGACTCAAAAGATGTGGTTTGATCATTTTTTGACACAAGCTTAGTAGATGGGCCTACTGACTCAGATTTTGTGGGTTTTTTAGGCTGAGCTGACTTTGAAGATGGAACATTAGATTCAACATTTAAAATTTTCTTTTCTTCATTATCAATGCCAGCATGATTGTTAAAATAATTTCCAAAAATTAAGGAGATTACAGAATTGACATGATTAACTTGGTTGTTTTCAAGTGAATTATTATGATAAGATTTTTGATTAGGGACTAAAAATTTCGGATTGGTCTCGGGTTGACTGGGAAACTTACCCTTCTCTCTTTCACTAACTGTAGTGGCCAATTGACTCATTTGGATCTCTAGACGAGATAAGGCTTAGTTAGTGTTTTTAATTAACATTTCCATGTTCTTCTCTAAAGTGCTAAGTCTCTTCTCACTTTCATTAGAAAAACCTGGTGGATATTTAGGTGCTGAACTTGAACTTTGGTACGGACCAGGATTTGGCTTTTGATAAGGTTGAAAAGATTGATTGACCAGATTTGAAGAGTTATTGGGGTAGGGTCCTTGGTTCCATGCAAAATTAGGATGATTTCTCCAACCTGGATTATAAGTGGGTGCGAATGGGTCATTCCTAGGTCTTTGAAATAGTGCATTGACTTGTTCATATTCTTCAGGTTAGGACACGACTCTAGGACATTCCTCAATCACATGATTTGGTGAATTACACCTTAAAACAAAGGTGTTGGCGTTGAGACTTGGTTCACATGTGATGGTTCCCTAGTTTCTAAAGCTTCGAGTCTTTTAATTACCCCAGCCAACTTAACTTCGGTAGCAATTGAATTGTCAATTATATGAACACTCCTAGATGAACAAGGTTTATCGGTCTCTCGATTTGTTTCCAATTGCATGGTTTTTTCTGCTAAATCTTCTAAAAACTCCCAAACCTTTTCTTCATCATTATTTAGAAAATCTCCTTGACACATTAACTCTAACATTGTTTTAGTTGGATAGTCTAAACCTTTATAAGCAATTTGACACAATCTTCATTTCTCAATTCCATGGTGTGGGCACTGGGATAGTAGATTTTTAAATATATCAAAATATTTCCAAAAGGAATCTTTTTTAAGTTGGCAAATTGATGAATTGCAGTCCTAATTTTAGCAGTTTTATGATTTGGAAAATATTTTTTTAGAAATGTAACAACAAATCCCTCCCAAGTTGATATGAAATTATTTGGTAGGCTATATAACCATTTTTTAGCATTATCTTTTAAAGCAAATGTGATAAATCTTAGCCTAATTGAGTTATTATACAATTGCTGAATTTTCATTAAAGCACAAACTTCCTCAAATTTCTGAATAAATAAATATGCATCTTCTATCCTTGTGAACCTAGGTAACATATTTATAAAATGTGGTTTAAGTTCAAAATTGTTACCAGTTACAGGTGGCAGACTGATACATAAAGGTAGGGCAGAGCGGGAAAGATAACATTGATCCCTTAAAGAAACGGTTTGTGCGGCCTCCATTTTTCTTAAAGTGAGATCTTTTAAAGTGAAATTCGAAAAATCAAGGTTTCTCACTAATCGCGATGTTTCGTCCCTAGTCCACACTTTTTGCATACACTACTTAGCAAATTAGCAAATAAGCACAAAAAAAAAAACAAATAAGAAAAAAAATAGTAATAAAAAAAAATTACTTCTAAGGTCAACCTGAATAAAATCTAGACAGCTCATAACTGTTCCAAGTTACACCGCAAGGTCCACCAAATTCGAAATTAATCACACCACTAGTCAGGTAAGTGTAAGAAAGGTGGAAGTCTCTCCGTAGGTACGGTGACAATTGAATAACCACACATTCTTTAGGAATTTACTTTTTGAATCACTAGTCTAAACACCAGTAGTTTAATTAATTTAAAATTTAGCCTCAACTTGGAGTTTCTTATCCAAATTGAGCTCGAGAGTCCTAGGGGATAACGTCTACTTGATTTTATTAGGTCAAAGTTATGCAAAATGCAAGTTGGATTGTTCGTGGGCCAAGGAAGAGTGATGAAATCTTTACCTTATCTTATTACAGGTTGTGCTCTTAATGTTAGATTAAAGATGAAAATGCACAAATAAAAAAAAACTATAAACAAATAAAGTGTCCTAAAACTATGTGAATTACAAAGAAGAAGAAATTTTGACGTACCTCAATTCTCTAGCAATCACCACAGTTCATATTTGACAAAAAATAAATATAAATAAAAACCTAACAGTATGTGCTCTGCATGAGTGAATGCATGAATGCGGCAAATAAAAAAACCAAACTCCTATTTTTTTATTATTTAAAAATATGGAGATACAAAGTACCGAAGAAAACGTAGCAACAAAATCTTTATCTTTTCACTCCTTCAATCCGCTTCAATAATCTTGAAAAAAAAATTAGAGTTAAAAACTAATTCGAATAAATAAAAATTAAGGAATAAAAAATTAATTCTAGTCCCCAACAACGGTGCCAAAAACTTGATGTGTTAAAATTATCTACTGCAAGTGCACATTGTCTATTGTAAATTTGGCAAGTGTAGGTCGAACCACAAAGGCTAGATCAATTCTTTAATATATCCTTAATTAATATTTTAGGAAAATTAGAAACAAAGATGGTAGAGAAGATTTATTAACTAAATTATGCAAATTATTAATTAATAACAGAAACTATTAATGAGAAAAGATACCTAGAAATTCGAATCCACTAAATATTAACACAAACAATAATTTCTTATTTTCCAAATTAATTCCCAAATTATTCCCACTTCCCATTAAAAATAATGATCCATATAATTAATATGGGTAAAAAAAAGTTATGAAAAATTCATAGATTAACTATACTTATCAAAACCTCACAATTAATATAAAAATCATATGCAATTTGTGTGAAGGTTGATAAGTGGTTTTTATAACCACTTATTTTGATGTTAGCTAACTTGTTTTGTTGCTTAAACTCAAGTATTATTGTGCTTTTCATATGTTTTTGCTTTATTTTGTAGTTTTCTCTAATTGGGACTCTCTTGGTGAATAATGGGCTAAAAAGGATGAAAGAGTGCAAAAAGGGACAAGAAGCAAAGCAATGGAATGATGGCATGATAAGAGAAAAGAGTAAAGCATGCAATGTCCTAGTGTGGGAAGAAACTAGAAAGAATTAGAAGAATGAAGCAGAAGCCAAGTGCAGCAGTAGCAAAAGCAAAAAAAAAAAATCCGCAGAAGGGTGCGGCCGCGCCTTACTCAAGGCTTAAAGGCAGCCAGCTCGGCTTGACCAGAACTTTGACTTTTTCATTTAGGCAGAGCTTTGCTTGGAGAAAGGGGGCTCGACTTGGAGGCTTATATGAGGGCTCTTATGCTTATATTATGATGGCATCTCCCTATGGGAGCCCTAGCTTAGCTTTGCTCTCTCATTTCTCTTTGATTGTCTAGATTAGTTTAGATTAGGTTTAGATAGTTAGTTTCTAGAGTTGATTAGATCGGGAGATTGAAACATTTGGATAGCATCAAAGATCCAAGCTTGGAGCAAGAACTTAGATTTGCATTCTCTATCTATATAGTCTCCTTATTATCTATGTCGTGCCTGGCATGCACAGATAGGCACAAATGGCTTCCAACTCCGAGCCCCACTCCCTAGTATAAAGAGACTCGGGGTGATCCAATGCAATGTTCGGTAGCCCGAATAGATCGTTGATGCTCTCCAATGCAAAGGACACCTCATATCCCCGCACAAATATCGTATTGGACCATGTAAACTTGGCATTGGCATAGAATTCTTGTACTACAGAGATAGGTGCCGCCATAGGATCCTCACAAAATAGATTCCAGCCCCTTCCTCTGATCATAGATGCCATATGCCCATCCAATTTTCTGTTTGGCAATAACCCTCGCTCCAATACGAAATTTCTTCCCACCAATGAGTTTTGGAAGTATTGATGAGCCTCCAGACTAATAAACTTGCGATCATCATAGGCGATGCCTCCTCCTCCATGCTCAGTGTCGCTACCCACCGATGAGGATTCCCTCCGCCTACGCTTGGAAGCCATTTAGACTGAAAAGGAAGCTGCACTTTTGTTAATCTTCTTCACCTACAACACGATTACCCCAACCTGATGTAGATTATGTTCAAGCCTCTTCAATTCCAGCAACACTGCCCAATAGCCACTCCAATTGATCACTACAAGTTCTTCCCACTTATTCAATGTCCCTCTCTGCTGTAAAATTTACGTTGATGTGGGTAGAAGGATTCTAGGGTTTGTGAGGGATTTTTCCATGGGTTTCAGTTTGAGAGAATGAGTGATGGTGAATGGATGTGGGAATTTGTAGCTGAGGTGATAAAGGGGTTAATTTCAACTGAAACTAGGGCTTGGGGTAGAATGGGTTGTGAAGGAGATTAAAGATGAGAGTGTGATGGGATAGAAGATTATAGCTTGATGTATTATAGTGTGATGATAGGAATGAAGGAACTCGAGGGTTGGAATTAGAGAGAGATTGAGGCTGAGCACGTCTGATAAATGAAATGAAATGGTGTGTTCAATTCAGCCGAGTTTTGACTTAAGTCTGATACAGTTTGCACGACGCGTGGCCGCACTCCAACATAGACTTATCCAGGTGCGACCGCGCCCTTTCCCAGATTTCTGATATGCAGCTCTTGCCCTGAACTGATAATGGGCCCTTGAAGTTTGCTTCATGCCAAGTGATTTAACCTGAGAAATGCATGCAAGATTTTTTAAACCCTCTAAACCACCAAAACTTAATATTAACTATTTACAACTAGGAGAATTAAACATAGGGGGGAATATATGCATGTCAATTCCCAAAAATTACTATATGTGCATGAATGCAATAAGTTCATACTCCAAAAAAATATGTTCAATAAGCTTCATAGTCCTAAAAATAGATGCACAAATGCCTAAGTCCAAATTTTTTTAACTAATTCAAACTGCTCAGAATTAAATAGAATTGCATCACACTATTTTACGAAAATATTAACGCTCAAATAAGTACTCATTACAATTATTATCACACTATTTTACAAAATAGTGAGGAATACTATAGCACTATCTCGGACCATCACTCCATTCCCCGACTAGTCCCAGCTATATTTTCGTTTTCTGAAGAGAACAATGAAAGACAAGGGTGAGCTCAACTAGCTCAGTAAAGAATATTATGACTAAGATAATGTAGAACAAATTATACTTAGTCCTCAACAGGGAAAAATCTGATAGAATACAATAGACAACACGTTTTAGATCAACAACTGCAGCGAAAATAGCAATCCATTAGAAGAGTCAAGTAGAGAATGATGTCTACTATCTTCTGGGATTTAAAAGTCCATCATCAATATTTTATCCCTGTAACACCAATCAATAATTATTTCCAATCAACTAATTATCTATGCACTACGGGCCAAAGATAATCGTTTGTATCACCAATGGTCATGATCATGCCAAACACCTGTCCATCTTTGCACTACGGGCCAAAGATATTCATCAATCAACTGTTCATCTTTGCACTACGGGCCAAAGATATTCATCAATCAACAGTTCATCTTTGCACTATGGGCCAAAGATAACTTTCACCATAATTTAAGACTGAGAATGATGAAAAATGATATAAAGAACGAATCAAGTGAGATCAAGGATAAATATTAGATATTTATAATTTAATTTATCCAGTTCAAGAATGTTCAAATTGTCAACATGATAATCAATTGCGGAGAAAAATTCAAGAATGATATTCATATATCAAAAATAATTTAGACATAAAAAGAAACCAATTTTGTCGTGATTAGTACCCGAATTAATAGTACCCCGACATGAAAAAACTAAAATTTCAATACGAAGTTCATACTAATATTCCAGTGAAATAATATTAGATGAAGCGAAAACCTTAAGCGATTTCTAATCATTTTAGGAATTATAAAAGCAATACTTACCATAGTAAGTTTAGATTTAGGAATCTGAAATGAAATAATATACGAAACTACAAATGGATTTTCACCAGTCATGCGGTAGTCCGCGTAGACAGATTATTTTCACAATTTAATAAATAATGAATATGAAGGGTTATTCACTAGGCATACGGTAGTCTGCGTAGATAGGTTATTCCTACGGGTTAATAAAGAAATGAATACGAAGAGTTATTCACCATGCATGTGGTAGTTCGCGTAGACAGGTTATTCCCATAGCTTAATAAGGAATAGAATGACAACCTTTACGAGTATTGAAAGAAAATAACATCCTTTACCTTAGTAGGAGGTTGAATACTGAAATAATGTAGTAGTAGAATACTCTTCTTCTTTCTCTCTTATTCTCTTTTTATGGTTTCTCTCACTATAGCTTGTGATTATAACTTTGCTCTTCAAAATGGTAGGAAATAATGAATGGATGAAGGAGTATTTATAGGCTAGAAAAAGGTGGCAAATTATAAGGTTAATTACACTTTAGTACCTTCATCTTTACCTTTATTTTTAATTTAGTCCCTCAAGTATTATTAATCTTGCACCACATCCCCTAATAGTACCTGAATGTGAACCAATAGTTCCTTGCATGTGAACCAATAGCAATTAATTGTTCATTTATCCGATTAATTGCCCGATTAGTCAATTTAATATCCAAAAATCAAGTATTATCGAAATAAATGTTGATTTTCACTAACGTTAATATTCCCAACACATTAAAAATATTTATATCAACAATTCATTATTAATATTATAACTCACAATATTGACAACCAGATCGTTACTAGAAATGAGGAGGCTTTCCGATAAGGATTTCTCCTTACTGGAGCACAATTAAATAACCTAACCCCTTTTCTTGACAGAACTTTCTAGACATTGTCAATAATGCTAATAATAATAATAATATGAGTAACTGTTTCATGTCAATTATTGATTTAATAATATAAAGTATTGTGCAGATGATACTGTGATAATAATTGAATCAAAAAAATAAGATACTATGCATCAACTACTGTGGTAATTATTGAATAAAATACTGAGTGACTTCTTACGTAAGATACAATAATCAGAGATACTGTGCAACACCGTGTGCTACTGTGCAATAATGCGTATTAATGTACCTTTATCACCGGGTATTTCAACAGTTTAACGGTAAAAATCTTGCCGTTATTTTTTATAAAAGGTTATTTCTGTCGCTTTTTATATTCGATGGTTATTCCGTTGTGGGGTCCACCAATGATTGCGTCGTCGTACGAATATTCTCCTACAAAAAAAATATTCCCTGACCAAGTGAATATTCCCTGACACAACGAATATTTTATGACCACTTGCTTACTTTGTAAAATTTGTACAAATCACCCATAACTATAACATTATAACAAATCAACACCTTAATATTTAGAATAATATGTAGAGAAAATTAAATCTTTATTCATAAAAGTTGGGGTTTTACAATTATCATCATTCCTTTTTTTTTTTACCATTTCTCACATTGTTTTCTCTCTTGAACTGGTTGCAAATTTTTTTGATATGCCCCTTCTCGTGACAATAAAATCATTCTACATTTGCAAATTTGTTGGACTTACTTCTTCTTTTACCTCTATTCATCGGATGCCTGCTTTTGCTCCTCCCCTTTTTCTCGGTAACTAGCACATCTGACTGTGAAGAGATACCTTGCGACTTTCTTCGAACATTTTCATTCAGAACACTACTTTTAGCCAAATCCATATTAATTTTACCATCTGGATTAGAGTAAGACAACGACGTTCGAAATGTCTCCTACGAATCCAACAATGTACCAAGCAGCCATAATCCTTGTATCTCATCATCAAACTTGATACCCATTACAGATAACTGATTAATAATTCCCTGAAAGGAATTTAAATGATCAGTCAAAGGTTTTCCGTTATGATACCTCAATGTCATCATCTGCTTAATTAGAGATAATTTATTATTCCCAGTCTTTCGTGCATACAACTGTTCGAGCTTACTCCACAAACTGCGTGCATGAGTCTCTCCACTATTATGATTCAAAACATTATCATCAACCCATTGCCTAATGTAACCACACACTTGAAGATGCAGAATTTTTAACTCTTCATTGGTCTTTTTCTCAGGCTTCACATCAGAAAACACAAGCAAATAATAATTCTTCACATAAATGAGGTCCTCCATTTTCCCTTTCCTACTATGATAATTTGAACCATTCAAAGTCACCATCATACTCGCATTAGTTTCCATCGTTTAACATAAGGCAAATAATTCAATAACAACCACTACTTTGATACTACTTTTTAGGAGAAAAACAAACCAAACAACACTAACAGCACAACAGAACAATATAATTCACCCCTCTTGTGTAAACCGAATAAGAAAAATAATCCAAGCAATTAATAATTGAGATTAAACACACACAAGAACACAATCAATTTTTACGTGGAAAACTCCCTCGATGTGAGAAGTAAAAACCACGAGACTGTAGTCCACCAAATCTTCCACTATCAATAATAACGGGCAATACAACGTTCTCTCTAACAACAACTAGAGGCATAAATTAGCAACAACCATCAAGAATAACATATTCTTTACATACATCTTCAACAAGAAGAATAACAAGAGAACTTAAAAATTCCATCATCTCTCGCAAAAATGTAGCGTACATACAAACCTGATGCTAAGAGACTCCGTTGCTAAATCCCACCGTTCAGATTGAAGACTAACAAATTATAGCGTCACCCACCAAAAATCAGCCCAATCTGACCACGAATGACCTTCTGATCGCTAAGTTAAAAAATATTACACTATTTTTGTTACTCATACTTATGTTATATCCTCATTTATCTATTGTTAACCCGATGGGAAATTCTGTGATTATTTTTGAGCAATTCCATGAGTATCCTTTGAAGTTAGGGAGAAGGGTGTATGCTGCTAATTTACTTCTGATGGTGATGCATGATTTTGATATCATCTTGGGTATGGATTGACTAAGTAAGCATCGAGCTACTATTGATTGTCAGGCGAGAAAAGTTATTTTTGGAACTTTAGAAGCTCCAGAATTTGAGTTTCTATGTTCCAAGACGAATGGTGTTGTTAAGTCGATCTCAGCTTTGAAGGCGAGCAAAATGATTGCTAAGGGATGTAATTGTTATTTAGCATATATGAAGGATACCTCGAGGGATGAGCTCCAACTTGAAGACTATCCAGTTGTGTGAGAATTTCCTGAGGTATTTCCTAAGGACTTGTCAGGATTCCCACCGCCAAGAGAAGTTGAGTTTACAATTGAGCTCATTCCTGGAGCGGAACCTATATCTAAGGCACCCTATAGGATGGCTCCATTAGAGTTACAGGAGTTTAAGGAACAGTTACAAAAGTTATTAGATCGTGGATTCATTAGACCGAGCGTTTAGCCATGGGGCGCTCCAGTCTTGTTTGTGAAGAAGAAGGATGGATCTATTAGGTTGTGTATAGATTATAGGGAGCTAAATCGGATCACTATCAGGAATAGATATCCATTGCCACGGATTGATGACCTTTTTGATCAGCTCCAAGGAGCAAAGTTCTTCTCAAAGATAGATTTGAGGTCGGGGTACCATCAGTTGAGGGTAAGGGATGAAGACATTTCTAAAACAGCTTTTTGTACTCGGTATGGGCACTATGAGTTTTTGGTGACGTCGTTTGGGCTGACTAATGCTCCGGAAGTGTTTATGGATCTGATGAATTAGGTTTTTAGTGAGTACTTGGACCAATTTGTCATTGTCTTCATTGATGACATTTTGGTGTATTCCAAGTCTAAGGAGGAGCATGAAGGACATCTTTGTACTATTTTGGGGGTTCTGCAGAAGAACAAGTTATATGCTAAGTTCTCTAAATGTGAGTTTTGGCTAGAACATGTAGCATTTTTGGGACATATCGTGTCTGCAGAAGGTATTAAGGTGGACCCTGTAAAGGTTGAGGCTATCACTAATTGGCCAAAACCTACCACGGTAACTGAAGTTAGGAGTTTCTTGGGTTTGGCAAGGTACTACAGGCGATTTGTGGAAGGTTTCTCTTTGTTAGCTTTGTCATTAACTCAGTTGATGAGAAAGGTCACAAAGTTTGTGTGGAATGAGGAGCGTGAGAAGAGTTTTGAGGAGCTTAAGAAGAGGCTTGTGTCGGCTCCAGTACTTGCATTACCGTCGGGGAGAGGAGGTTATCTGATTTACAGTGATGCTTCCAAGAAGTGTTTAGGGTGTGTTTTGATGCAGCATGATAAGGTAATTGCTTATGCTTCCAGACAACTTAAACCTTATGAGGTGAATTATCCTACCCACGACTTGGAGTTAGCTGCAGTTATTTTTGCCCTAAAGATTTGGAGGCACTATCTTTATGGTGAGACTTGTGACATTTTCACCGACCACAAGAGCCTTAAGTATATTTTTACTCAGAAGGAGCTCAACATGAGGCAGAGACGTTGGTTGGAACCTCTTAAGGATTATGATGCCAGGATTCAGTATCACCCCGGTAAGGCCAATGTGGTTGCAGATGCTCTTAGTCGAAAAAGTTTAGGGTGTGTAGCTGCCTTAGTTACACAACCTCAATTTATCTCGGATATGGATCGTGTAGGTTTGGAGCTATATGCTAGAGGTTCTGATGGGTTGGTAACAGGTATGAGGGTGGAACCTTTTCTTATTTTGCGAATTAAAGAAGTCCAAAAAGTGGATGGTGAGTTGTGGGCTATAGCGTAGAATATAGAAGAGGATAGGCAACCCGAGTTTTGCATTGATGAACAAGGTGTGATATGGTTTGGTAAATGGTTATGTGTTCCAATGGATCCAATGATTCATGAGGCAGTGTTGACCGAAGCTCATAGTTCACCATTTTCTATTCATCCGGGGTCTACAAAGATGTATAAGGATTTGAAGGAGAATTTCTGGTGGAGCGGAATGAAAAGGGATGTAGCTGAATTTGTGAGTAAATGTCTTACTTGTCAGCAAGTGAAAATAGAGCATCAGCGGCCTGGTGGTTTGTTGCAACAGTTAGAGGTTCCTGTGTGGAAATGGGATGATATTTCGATGAACTTTGTAACTGGTTTACCGAGGACTTTAAGAAAAATGATGTTATTTGGGTGGTAGTGGATCGTTTGACCAAATCAATGCATTTCCTGGCTATTCGTGAGGATTTTTTGATAAATAAGTTAGCAGATATTTTTCAACGTGAGATTGTTCGGCTTCATGGGACACCGGTTTCTATTGTTTCAGATCAGGATCCGCGGTTTACTTCTCGGTTTTGGGAAGGATTTCAATGAGCTTGGGGAACGCGACTTAACTATAGTATGGCTTTTCATCCGCAGATAGATGGTCAATCAGAGAGAACTATTCAAACATTAAAAGACATGTTGCGATCTTGTGCTTTAGAATGGACAGGAAACTAGGATGATTATTTGAGTTTGGTGGAGTTCGTATATAATAACAGTTGGCAAGCTAGTATTGGTATGGCTCCTTTTGAAACATTATATGGTAAGAAGTGTCGAGCTCCGACTTGTTGGGATGAGGTTGAAGAAAGGATAATAGAAGGACCCGATTTGGTTAGGATTACTACGGAGAAGGTAGTAGTGGCTACAAAAAAATTGAAAGAAGCTCGATCACGGCAAAAGAGTTATGCTGATATTCATAGGAGGGCTCTTGAATTCACACCTGGTGAACACGTGTTTTTGAAAGTCTCTCCATGGAAAGGGGTTTGAAGGTTTGGTTTAAAAGGAAAGCTTAGTCTGCGTTTCATTGGCCCTTTTGAAGTTCTTGAGAGAGTTGGAGAAGTGGCATATCGGGTGGCTTTGCCTCCACAGTTATCTCATGTGCATAATGTCTTTCATGTTTCGGTGTTAAGGAAATATAATTATCATCCGTTTCATATTGTGCAATACCCGTTACATAAGATTCGAGAAGATCTTACTTGTAAGGAACAAGCAGAGGGAATTTTAGATCGTCAAGAGCGGATTATGCGGAGGAAGAAAATTCCATTTGTTAAAGTCTTGTGGAAAAACCATTCGGAGAGGGAAGCTACTTGGGAGATGGAGGACTCTATTCGAGCGTAGTATCCGCATCTTTTTGAAAATTAGGTCGTTCTATTCTTTTGATACCGGGGATGGAATCCTTTTTAAAGGGGAGGTGATGTAATACCCGGAAGAAAATAAAAACAAACAAACAAATAAATAACTTTTAAATCTATATTTTAAAATATTTAATTGGGCTTTTCTTATATTTGGGTCAAATTAATCATTTAATTTATGTGGGCTAATAAATATTAATAAGTGTTGGATAAATTAATTTGATAAATTTGAGCCTTAAAACTAATTGAATTTAATTTATATACAAGTAATATTAAATCCTATAAAAATTTGAAAAAATAATAAAATATATTAATACATAAATGAATAACAAAAACTTGAAACCCTATACATTTTACGTTGGTTATTATTCTCATAAAAGAGAAAGCAGAGGCGGTGGTGAGTACAGAAAGAGGAAAGAGACAAATACTCCCAACCAAGGTAATACCTTTATTT
Source organism: Panax stipuleanatus (assembly GCA_020205555.1). Classification (NCBI taxonomy): domain Eukaryota; kingdom Viridiplantae; phylum Streptophyta; class Magnoliopsida; order Apiales; family Araliaceae; genus Panax; species Panax stipuleanatus. Next base: position 40,632,851 of record CM035125.1, read on the forward strand.
TCATTAGTGGGTATCCTTTTGTAGTTATTGTATGACTGAATCATGCAAGGTTAATTGATTTGATTATTTATTATTATAAGTACTTCCTGTGAGAGAATCTCAAGAAAAACTAGTAAATGAATAAAGTATAATTTAGATTAACTTGTTCGGAATAGTGGGTAAATATTGCAAAGTAATGTTACTCTATATTATATTGTGGTATCATGCTATATGAATTTTCATATATTAAAACGGAGTTGGGAGATTATGATTAAATTTATAATTAATTAGAATTTGTTTCAAGATTTAAGTTTATTGGTATTCATTATGAAACAGAGGAAGGGAATGTAAGTATATGGTTAGTACAAATGATATTATAAAATCTATCGAATATAATAATAATAATAATAATAATAATAATAATAATAAAATGAGTTTATTAACAGATTAAATATGGGAATAATATTTTTGTAAATGTATTTACGTTTATTATTATTTTATATAATTAGTTCGGGGACGGAAGGAGTTTAACGAATTATATTTGAGGTTATAATTTCGGGTATTATATTGTTTAACTCATGTACGGATTCTGTACTCCTTCAGCGATGATTCTTTAAATTTCAAATGGTTCGTTTAGCTTTTAATTTAGAAAATTAGTTATTGTTTGACATGATTGTCTAAGCTACTAATTGGGCCAACTCACATATGAGGGAATAACCCAGCTACCTCTCAACTCTCTCACAGTTCCGCGTTACAATTCCAAGAAACAACATACAACGCATTGCTTTACTTCTTCTCTGTCATCTCCTCTTAAACTCGGTCCCATTTTTGGAATTCGCCTTAGGGTCCGTACAGTTTCCACTTTCTCGATCGTCTTTAATTGTTTAAATTGGCCATACTTCAAGTTTTTATTGATTGAGTTTTCTCTAATTTTTGATTCAGAATTCGAGTGTCATAAGAATGCAAGCAGTTGATGAGGAGTTCGAGGTGAAGCAAGCTAAAGATATGGCTGCTGCCAGAAAGAGATGGGAAGCCCTGGTATTTTTTATTTATTTTATAATTTTAAATTTTTTGTTACAGTCATTAGAACTAACCCCCTACTTTTATTATTAGTTAACTAACCACTACCTAGGATTATATAATTACTCTATTCGTTAAATTGAATTAAAATTTAGTAATAAATTGTTATTATTAGGTGGTTAGATTTCTTAGAAGAATTATAAAAAAAATATGTTATTAGTTGTGTTAAAATTTACTTATATATTTATATTGTTAAGATGCTGATATCTTGTTTAGAGTCAATTTGGGTGTTAACGACTCATATTGTCCTGCGAAACCGAACTTCATTGCACTTAGTTTGTGATTCAAAGCTCTAATTACTGGTTAAGCCTTTTTAGATAAGTTGGTATGGACGCTCCCTAGTGTTTCAACGTCTTACCTTTTATTTTCCAATTGAAATATTTTGATATGCCCTGCTGCAAGGTGTGATTGGATGTCTAGACTAGATTGGTGCACATTCCACGTTTGTTTTAACAACATATTATAATGGCTGAATGGTCTGGATTCATGCAGAATTTTGCATAGCCTTCCGCGTTGAAGTTCTTAAAATAATATATCATAGGTCAGGGAAGAAAAAGTGAAACTTGTTACACCAAAAAAGGAAGCTGGGTATGCAATTCAACTCTCCAACAAAACCCTTCTTGATGTTCGTCCCACTACAGAACATAAAAAGGTGAATTCTTTCATTCCCATCCTTTACTTCCTAACTTATATATTTTTTTTGTTTAACATGAAAGGCAGATCATCTTAATTGTCTCACCTGTGATCTCATGTAATTGTTTATGCCACTCTTCACCAGTTCACTATAGTTTGTCACATTTGTGATGAGTTCTCTGTAATTCTGCATCATGGTTTCAGTTGGACCCGTGACGAGAGGTCGAGCTAAGTGTTTCAAGGAAGGACTTATGGGTTTGGTGCAAGCGATGTGAAATGAGAATGACATGACGACTTGGTCCAGGGAGGTTGAAGTTATGCCCAACTTCATAAACATGGTCCAAGGTTGTGTTTCAGATCGATACGGTGCAAGCCAAGAAAGCGAAATTCAAAGTTGGAAAAACCACGAATTCACCTAGGCGGATTCCCCTAGGCTTAATGAATCTGCCTAGGCGGGTTCCTCTCTGTTTTGATCCGCCCCGGCCGCTTCTGAATCAGCCCTAGCGAATAGTTCTCTGTACCAATCCGCCCCGGCGAATTCCCAAGACTTTTTGGTTTCTCCCCGAAGCTCAGTTCGCCCCGGCGAATTGGTCAATTTTCAGTTGGACTCTTTCACGTGTTTTGGAGATTTGGACGCGGATATTATTTCTTAAATTGCTTGTTTTCAGTATGATTTTGATTTCTAATATGATTAGGATCCTTCTAGTTTAGAGATTTGTTTCCAAAACACTTGTAATTCCATATCGGGATTCTAGGGTTTCAAAGTTACTATTATTTAAAAGCTTATGGATGTAATTAACATTAACATTCAGTATTATTCAAATATTATTATTCTTGCGAGTTTATTCTCTACTATTGGTTCTTTAAAGAATTCTTAAGTTAATTTCTTAGTTTATTCTTTGAGATTCAATTTGACTTATCATACAACAATACATAGTTGTGTGTGGCGTCTTCTACCGCATCAATCGTCGATTGTACCTAGGTTCCTGTTTCGATATAAATACGGGGTTTATGTGTTGTTGGTGTTCCATTTAACGCAGACATCATTACTTGATCGATTGTACTAAAATTCTCGTCTCAATATACGTTGGGTTGAGGTGTCGAGAGAGTTCCACTCTATCAACTGTGCTAGAAACGATCGGGGCGACGACCAACTCACGCAAGCGTGCCGTGTAGTCTATCATGCTCTACTATCTATTGTTGGCATTCTTGTCTTGTATTGCATTCCAGTTGATGTTTCTTCACTTCTACTTGCATCATCCTGTTAGCATAATATTAGCTCCTGTTTTGAAGGCTTGGGTTAAAGGCTCAACCTGGATTCAGATCTTTCATGTCGAGAATACATTTGATTCGGGAACTATTCCCAGAAAGCTCACAAATTTCATGATGGGTATTGCACTAATTTATCTTTCCTTCTATTATGTTCGTACATGCTTTGTTTATTTATTTATTGTCTTTTTTTTGGTGGCATATTATTCCACTTTGACCTAGGTTTTCTTAATTTCAAAATCAATTTTCTATGAATAACATGGTGTGTTACCAGAAACAAAGCTGTGATATCAGTAAATTGGCTTTAATATCTTAATTCATTTATCAGAAAATAATTTTATTTTGTTATGCATAAGATACTTTTTTTTCAAGGTTTATTATCTTAAAACGTACTTGATATTTGAAAGAGGTTGGTGGAGTGGAGTGTCTTTGTTATCTTTTAACAAGTATGATGTGCAATCTCTTGTTCTATGAATTTTAAATTGCACATTAGTGCATAATAGTTACTGAATTCATTTTCTCAACAGTCAATTCTTATCAGAAGCTGAGAAGAAATTATCTAAAGATACAGACCTTATTGTGGCATGTCAGAAAGGATTGATATCAGACACTCAACTAGGAAGCGAAGAAGTTACTGTAATTGTTTCAATTGTGTTTGGAATGAGTTTGTAACATACAATAACATCTGGAAACTGTGAGCAGTTACGTTCCTAAGTTGTTGCCTTATTTTGAAAAATATACTTTTAAATATTGGGATGACTTGCAATTTATATTATAAGGCCTCTGTTGGGCAATTTAGACTTCCAGTGGTTACTTCTAAAATGATAACATAATTATAAAACAAGTAGTTTACACTGGACATTCAAACTTGTTCACTACATCAATGTAGCTTGCATGAGAGAGTCACAATTGTGCTTTTATCATCTAGCTGTTTTGGGCAATGTGGATATATCAAATGTTGGATCAATTTTAAAACGTGGCAGTAGAGTGGTTAAATACACTTTTACCCACTCTACTAGCTAGGGGTCGGTTTACAAATACATCACCAAACTAATTTTTTTTTACGGAAAAAACCGCCTACTCTGTTAAAATATTAACGTCAAATCTATGTGGCACATGTATGATAAGTTGACAAGGAGAGAGAACCTGAGTTGGATAATTAATTAAATTAAAGTATACTCAATTCTATAATAAATAGTTAAACAAAATATAAATCAAACTAATATACATAGCAAATAATTAAAATAAATAAATAAATTAATAATAAAATATATAATTAATTAAATTAATATTAAAATATATTAATGTATAATTTTTACAAATATATTTATATAAAATTAATTAATTCATATATTTTTTTAAATATTAACATAACAATCTAAATTAAACAAACATAATCTAACTTATTATAAACATAAATTTATTTTTATTGGTTTAAAATAGGGAGAATATTATTATAAACATTAATAATTAGTAATTTACTTATACTATTGCTCAAATTATAGTTACTGGATTAATATATTTCTAATTTAGATTTAGTTCTTCCATTTTCATCTTCATCTTTTCAGATCGGAATGGAGGCAAACATTCATCCCGATTCTTCCCTATCAACTGTCCAGTCCACCATTGACAAACCTCCGCCCAATACCATTCCAATTGATGAACACTAGAAAATACCTAAATTCCATTGATGAACACTACAAAATATCCAAATTTTACTGATGAACATTATAAAAAAATACCCAAATTCTTTCTTAGATAAAAAATTCAATGCCCACCACCGATCAGTCTCTAGAAGAGACGTTTTCTCAGTTCGGTGCTGTTCGAATATAATCCACCGACCCCTACATGGACTGAAAGCCTGGGCCGAGGAGGGTTCCTCGAGCGCAATGGGCCGAAACCAAACTTGGAGTAGCAGTGTTTGGGACGGGTATCCGAGTCCTTGGGGCCGAAACCCAGACCCAAATGATGGTCTATGGACCGGGCATCAGAGTCCTTCGGACCGGAGCTCTGGCCAGTATGATGGTGTTCGGGGTCGGGCGGGTCGGAGTCTAGACTGAATTGGAGAAGATCGGGATAGGACTATCGAGCCCTTCGGGCCGGAGTTCAAACCAGTTTATAAGGTCCATACCGAAGGGTTATTCCTCGGATGGAGTCCGGAGTAATAAGTAGTCTAAATGCTTAAGGACTCAAACCCTAATCATATCTAAATACCAACTCCTATAAGGTAAGTGGTTGGATAACCACCAACTTGCACTTTTAAAGGAGATTGCGTTGAACCCAAACAATGGTAACTTCCATTGTTTAGGAGTCCTAATCCGATTGGGACATGGACTCTATAAGGCGGTGACAATGGCTATAAATACAAGGCTTGACCTAAGTTAACAGGTAATACTCACTTAAGCACCAAATACTAAAGCCTCCATTGTTAAACCTTGTGACCAGCCTATACTCATTCTCACACCGGAGCTATCACCCGGCGGCCCAAGCCGTCAAGCTTCGTTTGTGACTCGTTACTGTGCAGGTTTAAGCGCGTGGATTCTATGATTAGACGCGCCAGCAAAACCAGGCGTTAACATTGGCACTAGAAGGATGGGTTTTAGTGCTTTGACAATCACTCTACACTTTTTCCGGTTGAAAGACATGGCTAGTAAGGACGGTGGTGCTTCAAACCAAGAGAAGGCTAAGACTCACCCGACGACCCTGGTCAGGGCGTCGGTCAAGGACCGACTGGGACCGAGTAACTAGGAGGGAAATTCAGTGCAGGTCCAGTCAGCACGACGGCAACTGTTCATTACCAGTCAGCATACTCTGATTCCCCAGCACACCCATATTGAGGACAACGAGTCCCACTGTAAGACCCCAAATTTTATGAATAAGATTTAATTTTCTTTATATATTATTTTGAAATAGTAAGGTGTTGATTTGATAAATGTGATAAGTTATGGGTGAAATGTGCAAAGTTTACAAAGTAAGCAAGTGGTTATAAAATATTTGTTGTGTCAGGGAATATTCGTTTGGTCGAGGAATATTCTTTTTGTCGAAGAATATTCGTACGACGACGCAGTCATTGGTGGACCCCACAACAGAATGAATGTCGGATATAGAAAGCGACAAAAGTAGCCTTTTTATAAAAATAACGGCAAAACTGTTACCGTTAGTACTGTTGAAATACCAGATGGTTAAAATACAGTAATACGCGGTGTTGCACGGTAGCACACGATATTGCACAATATTTTGAATTATTGATTCTTACGTAGGAAGACACTTACTCAATTATTGTTACAGTAATTACTGTTCAATATTTTATATTATTGATTCAATAATTGCATAATATTTTATTGGTTCAATATTTGCTACGTTGATATGTTATATCAATAAGTGCTACTTTGCTATTTTATATTATTGATTCAATAATTGTCATTGCACATTATTTTAAATTATCAAATCAATAATTCATATTATTTGAATAATATTATTAGATAGCATTATTGGTAATGTTTAAGGAAGTTCTATCTAGGAAAGGGGTTGATTAATTGCGCGTCAGTAAGGAGAAATCCTTATCGGAAGGCCCCCTCTTTCTTGGGAACGACCTGGTTGTCAATATTGTAGTTCTGTAATATTATATGTGAATAATTAATTTTTGATATATATGATAAGAAAATATTTATTCAATGTGAATTTAAACGGAGAAATTTTTAACACGTGACATTTGTTGAAAGTTGGTATTTTATCTTGTCCGATAAAATAATTCATTCAAATATATTATTATAATATTACATTATAGTAGTATGATGTGATTATATAATAGTATGATTTTTATAAATTGAATGGTAACATTATTATAGTATATTCATGGTATAAAAGTTAAACGAGATGGAAGAATGCAAATTGAATTTGAACTCTTATGATGCAAATAATGATGTCATCGGAGCGATAAGGTAAATAATGATGTCATCAAAACGATGAGGTAAGCAATGATGTCATAGATCGATGATGTAAGCGATGATGTCATAAATTACGGCTAAAAGACTATTTTACCCTTACTCTTCCGAGCCTATAAATAGAAGCTCATTTCTTCATTATTTCTCACCAATTCACTAAAGCTATAGAGAGAGAAAGTATAGAGAGAATAAGAGAGAAAGAAGAAGAGTATTCTGCTATTACGCTAGTGAAGTTTCCAAATTTTAAGGTAAGAGATATCATTGTTGTAAGGGATGTTATTATGTTTCGTAAAAGAGGTTATTTTTCGTAAATGATATTATTTTTCGTAAATGATAATATTTTTGTGAAAGAGTATTTTGGTAAAAGACGTGATTTTATACTCGTAAGGGGTATTATTGTTTCCGTATTCGTAAGGGATAGTAAGGGATGTTATTTTTCTTGTAAATGATGTTATTTCATTCAATATCATTTCACCGGAATATTGGTCTGAGCTTTATTATAAAAATTTTACCTTTTCATGTTGGAGTTACTATTCATAAGTTACTATTCACAAGGTACTATTCACGATAAAAAAAATATTTATTTTTCTTCCAAATCATCTTTGATTGGATCTAGGTTTTGATCTTCATTCTTGAACGTCTGGATAAATTCTATAATATTTGTCCTTTATCTCACTGGATCCGTTATTCGTATTATTTTTCATCATCCTCAGTTCTAAATGGTGATATAACTGAATATCTTTGGCCTGTAGTGCAAAGATGAATAATTACGTGATGAATATCTTTGGCCTGTAGTGCAAAGATGAATGATTATCTGATGAATATCTTTGGCCCGTAGTGCAAAGATGGATAGGTGTTGAGATGAACATGACCAACTGATGATACCAATGAATATCTTTGGCCGTAGTGCAAAGATAAATATTTGATTCGAGATGTATATTGATTGATGTTACAGGGATAAAATATTGATGATGGACTTTTAAATCAAAGAAGATAGTAGACATCATTCTCTACTTAACTCTTCTAATGAATTGTTATTTCCGCTGCGAATATTGATCTAAAACTTGTTGTCCATAATATTTTATCTGATTTATTGAAGGCTAACGATAATTTGTTTTTCATTATCTTAGTCATAATATTCTTTACTGGGCTAGTTGAGCTCACCTTTTTCTTCCATTGTTCTCTTCAGGAAATGAGAATATCGCGGGTACTAGTCGAGGAATGGAGTGATGGTCCGAGTTAGAGCTGTAGAAGTCCTCACTATTTTTTTTTATTTAAAATAGTGTGATAATAAATGTAATGAGGACTTAGTTTGAATGTTAATATTTTCTACATGTCTGTATTGACACTCACAGTTGTGTGGTCGTATTTTGCACAACCGTGTGATATGAAAGATTGTACTTGAATTTTGTTGAGTGTATTTGGCGACTCAAAATGGGTTGAGTATTGAACCTATTTTGGGGACGTCACACCCAGGCCTACCAACGACGGGATAAGGATCAGGTGGAGAACAACCGGGACCAGCGTCAGTTTATTCTGTTGACAAAAATACAGCAGAATAAGGACGCCATGCTGGCCCTGCGCCTCCAACAAGAGGAACTGGAATTACAGATGGCTAAGGTGGTTGGAGAACAGGAGGCCTCTTCGAAGAGGCGCAGGCATCGAAGCCGATCCAGATCGCCACGTCGGGATGAGGCTGGAAAGAACAGGAGCAGACATAGGAGTCATTCTCGGGAAAGGAGGAGCCGAAGGAGGAGTCGTTCACTTGAACGGAAAGCTGATCACCCGAGCTGATCGGGACAGAGGACGAGGATCGGATCTCCAAAATATGAGAGCGACAGGCACAGGCCATCCCCCCGTAAGGAGGAGACCGACCCCCTCGCTCGACGAGTCGCAGAGTTGGAAAAGCTTCTGGAAGCAAAGAGTCAGATGGGAACACCCTCGAGCTGTCACATTCACCCTTCTCGCCCGAAATCAATCAGGTCACTGCTGACCCGAAGAAGAAGATGCCCCCAATGGAGACATATGATGGGCTGGGGGACCCTTATGATCATTCGGATGGATATGACAGGCTGATGACATATTACAGGCATTCGGATGCCGCTAAGTGTCACATGTTTGCAACCACCCTGAAGAAGAGTGCTAGAGAATGGATGGGAACTTTGGCATCAGGAACCATCAGTTCGTCGAGTGATCTTCAGGAAACGTTCCGTGCTCGATTCGGGAGTAACAGGAGAAGGGGAAAGATCACTGCTTCTCTCATGCAGGTGAGGCAACGTTCGGATGAGAGCCTCGACACGTATGTCAAGAGGTTTCGGGAAGCTATGGGATCGGTGGCAGAGTTGAATTCACCACAGGCCTTGGGATTCTTCACAATAGGTCTGGATATAGGAAGATCAAAGAAGCTGATGAAAGACCTGGTGATCAACCCACCCTCGAATTTGACTGAAGTTTTTCATTGGGCCGAAGGGTTCATTGCTATTGAAGAAGCCATGGGAAACTTCAGGCCCCACTCACACGATAAGTCTAAGGACCGAGACAAGCAGACCCACCAATGGTCGGACAATAATCAACGGAGGTCGGATAATCAAGGGAGGAAGAACTACAATAGCTGGGGATCGGGCAGTGGCCGACCACCCTTCCCAAGTAGAAGTTTAAACAGGGTTTACACCCCCCTCAATACCGATCGAGCCAAGATATTGGACGACATCAGAAACTAAGCCCTTTTATGAGCCCTACACGACACGGCCGAAGCCTGGGAAACTGAGTAGGGATAAATTCTGTCAGTACCATCAGAACTCGGGCTATACGACAGAGGAGTGCCATGACTTGGGTGATCTAATAGAAAAGAACATACAGAACTGGAAGCTGGTTCAGTATGTGGCTGGTAGAGAAAATACCGAGATTCAGCCGAGAAAAGAAGACATAGTTTAGGCCTGAGACACACAGCCAACTCAGAACCAGCCTGCTCGAGGAGTGATTAACGTTATTTCGGGCGGTTCGGTGGGGCGTGTAACTGGGAGGAAAAAAAGCGAGCACCTAGATGCAGTCCTATCAGTTGTTAGGTCCTCGGCAAAGAAGGACAGGGCCTTCCCGGGGACAGTTATCTCCTTTTCAGACGAAGATTACCCCTCAAATCCCATAGAATCACATGACGGGGCACTGGTGATAACAGCTCAGGTCGGACCAGTGGATATAAAACGGATGATGATCGACAACGGGTCTTCGGTTGACATACTGTACATACATGCCTACCAGAGGATGGATCTAGAAGGGAAGAAGATGGAACTGGGGGGAAAGGACCCTTGTATGGATTCAGTGGCGACCCGGTGCATGTATCAGGCACCATCGAGCTGCCGGTTAGGTTCGGCACAGCACCTCAGCAGGTGGAGGTAATGGTTAGATTTTTTGTGGTCTAAGTGGATTCGGCTTACAATGCAATATTGGGAAGACCGACTCTGGCAGCCTTACAAGCAGTCACGTCCATACCCCACTTCAAAATCAAGTTTCCAACACCGAACGAGATCGGGGAGGTAAAAGGTGATCTTGACATTGCCCGAAGGTGTTATCGAAATACATTGATCTCTTCGGGGGTCGGGGTGAGCAAGCAGAAGCAGACAATGGCTATCAAGATAGACCCATTTACGGAAGGTAGCATAGAGCCTCTTGCCCTGCCAGCCGAGGAAACAGAGGATGTACAGTTGATCCCGGGGAACGAGGAAAAACTGGTCAAGATAGGTTCGGGACTGACAGAACCCTTCCGGTCCGGGTTGATAGACCTACTTCGGGTGTACGCGGATATCTTTGCATAGGTACCTAGTGATATGCCTGGAGTTGACAAGTCAATAGCAGTGCACAGGTTGGAGGTGGATCCAAGTAAGAAGCCAGTCATACAGAAGAGGAGGATTTTTGCCCCAGAACGACAGAAGATCATTGATAAAGAAATTGCTAAACTTCTGGAGGCCGATTTTATCTTCGGAATTGACTACCCGGAGTGGCTGGCAAATGTGGTACTGGTTCAAAAACAGAACGAGAAATGGAGGATATGCATCGACTACACGGATCTGAATAAAGCCTGCCCAAAAAATTTCTACCCTTTGCCCAACATCGACTAGTTAATTGATGCTACTTCGAGGTACGGCATGCTAAGCTTCATGGATGCTTTCTCGGGATATCACCAAATCTCAATGAGGAATGAAGACATCCTGAAGACCAGTTTCATCACGCATCGGGCCATTTATGCATATCAAAAAATGACCTTTGGACTACTCAATGCCGGGGCCACTTATCAACGGATGATGAACTATGTGTTTACAAAGCAGCTAGGTCGAAACATGGAGGTCTACGTGGACGACATGATTGTAAAAAGTGTGTCGGCCCGAGATCATCTGGTGGACCTGGAAAACTGCTTTGAAACAGTTCGAAAACCTAAGTTACGTCTGAATCCCACTAAGTGTACCTTCGGCTTGGGGTCAGGGAAATTTTTGGGTTATCTGATTAGCGAAAGAGGCATCGAGGCAAAATCAAAAAAAATCCAGGCAATATTAGATATGAAATCACCGAAGTTCTACAAGGACGTGCAGAGGCTGATTGGTCGGATAGCAGCTCTTCGAAGATTTGTGTCGAATCAGCAAAAAGGTGTTTGCTGTTCTTCGACACTCTAAAGGGGCCAAAAAGCGAGAAGAGTTTCCAATGGACCTCTGAGTGCGAAGACGCCTTCCAGGGGATCAAGCAGTACTTATCTTTGGCACCTCTGTTGATGAAACCGATACCTTCAGAACCGTTATACTTATATCTAGCAGTAAGCTCGATGGCAGTGGGGGCAGCATTGGTACGGGAGAAAGGGGGAAGGCAGTTCCCAGTCTATTATGTCAGCCACGTCTTTCGAGACGCAAAAACCAGATACCCGAACATGGAAAAGTTCACCTACGCTCTGATCATTGTAAGTCAGAAGCTTCGGCACTATTTCCAGGGTTGGTTGATGATAGTATATACGGATCAACCATTGAAGAAAGTACTGCACAGGCCAGAAGTCTCGGGTAAGATTGCCGGATGGGCAATGGAGTTAACTCAGTTCACTTTGGAATACCAACCCAGAACGGCAATTAAGGGACAGGCCTTGGCAGACTTTGTTGTAGAGTGTTCCTTCTCCGAACCAGATGTAGCTTCGGTCACCGAAGCACAACCACTACAAACTGCATGGACTCTCTACGTGGACAGGTCATCTACTTCGGACATCAGCGGAGCAGGGGTTATTCTGACAAGTTCCGAGGGTTTTCGAGTCCAACAAGCCATTCAATTTTGGTTCAAGGCCACCAACAACGAGGCAGAATATGAAGCTATTTTGGCAGGACTTCGATTGGCCCGAAGCCTGGAGGTTCAGAACTTAGTGGTATACAGTGACTCTCAGCTGATTGTTAAACAGATATCGGGGGAATATGAAGCTCAGGGGGCTAGGATGGCAAAATACCTGGCCGAGGTTAAGGATAGACTAGCACACTTTGGTTCGTATACTGTAGCGAACTCCCTGGCCCGACTAGCTACAACCGAAGCAAGCTCTTTTATTGGCTCAGTATACTTAGAAGTACTGGACAATCCTAATGTTCAGAAGGTGGACGTATTAGCCTTGGATCGGCTGGACTGTTGGCTCACACCTTACATCTCATATCTGGCTAATGGGGTTCTACCTTCAGATCACATATACGCCAGGAAAATCAAGCACAGAAGTTACAACTTTATTCTCATTGACGGGGATCTGTACCGAAGGGCATTCACTTCTCCATTACTCAAGTGTTTGACACCTTCGAAAGCCAAGTACACTCTAAGGGAAGTGCATGAAGGAATCTGTGGAGATCACACGGGAGCCAAGTCATTGGCTTACAAAATTCTGAGGCAAGGATATTATTGGCCGACCATCTTCCAAGAAGCAAAGGATTATGTCAAAAAATATCCTAAGTGTTAGTTAAATAGTTCTATCCCTCATCAGCCTCCCGAGGAGCTGTATCCGATCTTATCCCCGATCCCATTTGCTATGTGGGGGATTGATATTGTGGGACCATTGCCGAAGGCCAAGGGACAAGTCACTTTCGTGATCGTCACCATAGACTACATGACCGAGTGGGTGGAAGCCAAACCATTATAAAAAATTACCGAACAGGAATGTCTTAAAATCTTCAAGAAGTACGTGGTGTATCGGTTTGGCATTCCGATGGTCCTGGTCTCGAACAATGGCAGACAGTTCGTGGGGTCAAAATTTAAAGCTTTCCTAAAGGAGCTGGGCATCCAACACATAAAGACGTCAGTTGCCCACCCTCAGTCAAATGGACAGGTAGAAGTCACCAATCGAATTCTGCTCAATGGGATTAAGCGAAGATTGGATGAACTGAAGGGACGTTGGCCCGAAGAGCTACTCAGTGTCTTATGGGAGTATCGGACTACCCCTAGGACGATAACAGGGGATTCACCATTCAGATTGGCATATGGAACCGATGCATTAATACCTGTTGAGATCGGGTCTCCTACACTTCGGGTGAGTCAGTATAAAGAGTTGTATAATGATGATGGCTTACGACTGAACTTAGATCTGTTGGAAGAGGTTCGGGATTTGGCACTAGTGAGGCTAGCTATCTACCAAAAATAAACTGCCCAACACTACAATCAGAATGTTAAATAAAAGAGGTTTGAGATCGGGGATTTGGTGCTTCGGGAAGTAGAGGCATCTACCCCCCAGAACACGGGAAAGTAGGGACCTTATGAAGTAACAGAAGTGCTGAAGCCTGGTACCTATTGACTTCGAGCACTAGATGGCACATAAATAAAGAATACATGGCATGCTGGAAGACTTAGAAAATACTATCTGTAAGAGTTATGTAATTCTTTCTTTCTACTTATGTAAGTTGCTTCATACATTAATAAAACATGGATTTCTCTTCGAAAATTTTTGGTACTTCATTTATATTCACGAGTTTCTACAAAACCCATCAGACAAGCGATGAACAGAATCGATCAGAAAAGTTACAAACAACTTCACTGATCGGACAAGTTACACGCAGATCTGATCGGGAAAGTTACAAAAGAAATAAAGAAAACAAAAAATTATAAGTACAAATCCTAAAAGTAACTAAGGTCAGGGGCTCCATCCTCAACCGAAGGGGCTTCATCCTCAGCATCGGGGGCTACATCTTCGGCATCAGCAGCTCTATCTTCAGCACCAAACTCTTCATTCGAAGAATCAAGGACAGCAGCATCCAGTCCGACAGCAGTCAACTTAGCTTGAGCCCTCTCCCTGTGAGCTCTATAGCCTTCAGCAAATTGGGGCATGATTACATCACGGAGTTCAGGCGATTCTTCATACTCCTTGACAGCTAGCCGCCTGGCTTCGGCATATTCTAACCCCAGAGCGGTATTCTCCCTCATCAGCACCATCTGTTGGGAGTGCATCTCGGTTATTTTACTCTGGAGGATCAAAAACGCGTTCTGCTGATCCAAGTCCTTTTCTTTCAGAAGAGCCCTCTCCTTGAGCAGCTGCTTATTCTAGTCGTCAAGACCAACGAACTCCCTCTGCAGTTTGTAAAGCTGCTTCTGGTGTTCGTTGGCCTGACGTTCAGCCTCAGTCACCTTGTTGCGGGTGCCGGCATGCAGATCCCTCTCCTTTGTCAGTTCAGAAGACAGATCCCGAACCTCAGCCCCGAGCATCTCCACCTCAGTCCGAAGTTGAACTTCATTTCTTGTGGCCTTGGAAAGAGGTGGGATAGCTCGTGCCAGGATAGCATTGGCCTGCAGAAAAGGGGGAAATAGGTGTTACTCATAATACCACAGGATAATCAAAGTACATAAGAAAAGGCTTTTAGGAATACCTGACACTGGGCTTTTATGTAGGCAACTAGGAAGCCCTCATAAGTATGCCCCTTGAACCGAGCATCATCTCTAGAAAGCTTAAAATGCTCCATCCGGTCAAAGGGAAAGACTTTTGAAGGGCTCTTCGACCAAAAAGTCTGAGGAGGAGACCCTCTGGAAGGGCCGGCTTCGGCAGATTGATCGGCCTCGGCAGAGGGCCCAACCTTAGTTGACGGTTGACCCGCAGGAGTCTGGGCGGCAATCAGCTGAACCACGACCATCTGCAGGTCAGGCTCATCTATGAGTTTCAGCTTCTTAGGACGAGGCCTCAGAGTCTCCTCTTCGGTTTCCTCCAGATCCTCAAGAACCTGAACCGCAGGAGGAGGTAGAAGAGTCTGTTTCGGGACGGTCGGCTTCGGAAGGGATGATTTGGAGGGACCCTTGGAGAGAGCCCTCTTCTTTCCCTTCTTCAGCTGAGCCACCTTCTCAGCTTGGGACATCTTCAAGGCATTCTTGGTTTCGGCAGGGGAGGAGTCGGCAGAAAGCTTATAAATCGGTATTATCTCCTCTTCGACCGCGTCATCCCCGAGTGGAAGGCGGATTGCACCGGACCGAACGGGGAAGGGGGTTAGAGACTCATCAAAACCCTTCGGTTTGAAAATGGTCACTGCAAAAACAAGTACACACATTAGAAAATCACATTTCAAATCAGGAAATTAAGCGCCAGACAAGGGAGATTGGGATAGAACACTTACGTTCGTGCTTGTACAGCCAGGCCTCATCGGCTAAGGTATCCAGGCTCCACAAAGTCTTCTTCACCTTCTGATAGAAGGTTCAAAACTCGTCCCTTCGATTCGACGAAAAGGTGGACACCTTCATGATCGGATCTTCGGGGGAAGCCCAGTTCAGGAGGAGTTGAAGGTTGGTCCCTTTGGCGAAGATCCACTGTTCGTGCCAACCTTTATTGCTGGAGGGAGTTTTGGCAAAGGTGGCCCGACTAGGGAATCGATTCAACTGTCGAAGGCCAGGTTCTTTGGACCTGCCGATATTGAATAGGACAAAGAAAAAGTCAAGGCCAGGGCTGACCCCTAGCTCTTGACAAATGGTGATGAAGCTGACTAAGTGGATATACGAGTTCGGCACAAGTTGTGCAAACCCGATCCCCACGAAGCAGAGGAAGGAAATGATAAACTCGTGGAGAGGGAAGCGGACCCCGTACTTCAGAGCCTAGATCGGGATGGCCACCCACTTGCTTTTGAGGCGCCAGTACATCCTCTCACCAGCCTCGGGCACCCGAAGCTTGTACTCCCTCGGAATGTTGAAGAGAGTTCAGATGTCAGAGGTCTGGGAGGGGACCGGGGTGGACTTGGTGTTGACATGGGAGAAGTATTTCTCGGAGCGATAGGCGGCCCGGATCCCAGCCTCAGTACCATCGGTGGTATCACCGGTGGGAGCTTTCGGCAAATCGACCGGCACCAAATCGGTGCTGGCGATAGTAACGGTGGCGGCGATATCAGTGGAGATGGGGCTTGCCTCAATGGTGGGAGTCAAATCAGTGGTGGAATAAGCTGGAAGGATGCTAGAATCAGCCATTGAGTATGAAAATAGCTGAAATATGAGCTGTGTGGGGCTGTAAAAGCTTAAATCAGAGAAATGGAGGTGACGGTGGACTGCTCGCAGGAAATCGTACTTGCCAGAAAAATTTGCAAAGAAAGGAGAGTAGGTAAAGATTCGTAAAAAGTAACCGTAATGGCTGGGAGATGGTATTTATACTGTTGCTGCACGAGTTTCAAGAGGCGACTAATAACGGTGTTGGGCCATTCATTTCTTAGGTAACGTGTACTGCATTGAATAGGTTAGTTGGATTACCCAGGCGTCTCTTCAAATCTCTCATTAAATATCCCCTTAAAGGCTTGTTATAATGAGAGACTGGGGGGAAATTTTCGAATATAATCCACCGACCCTGTGAACTAATTTGGATGCTGGGCTTGAAAGAAATAAGCCGTATTATATGTGTGTTGTGCGAATAAGCATACAGGTAACATTGCTTTCTCTCTCTGTTTATAGCGGTGCACGATATGTACTGTTGAGGGTTTTTGACTGAATTTTTTTTGCTGTGCTGATGGGATTTAAGAAAATGTTAAATAGTTGTTTACATTTCTTTTTTGATAACATACTTGCTGAATTGGGATATATGACATGTTGTACTATTATGGGTTAAAACTTCTAGATTTGAACTTATGTTTTGGGATTGCTTTGTTTTTTTTCTTCAGATAAAATCTATACTGTTTTGAAATGCTGTGATTTTCTGACTGCTCTGGAATATATGACTGCTATTTACATTTTTCAGAAAAATAAGTTTCTAACAAATCTAAACAATATTTATTAATTGTTCTCTCTGATAGCATGCTCATCTACTCTGTTTTTAGCCGAACATATTTTGACATGAGGTCACCATAACAAATGTTGAGCTGCTTGGACTATTTTTTGTGTTGACCATCTTTTTTATGAAGTAAAATCATAAATTGATTAGACATTCCCTTTTTGCTATACTTACTTATGCCCTATCAGACTTAAAACTACTCATGTCTATGCTTTATATCTATGTCTGAAGACCTGATCACCTATTACTGTATGCACTTATCTTCACTTATCTGCCACTTCTATAAATGGGTAATTCACAGACTCACTTCACATGCCCCTTCACCTCTGCCTATATTTATCTATTTGTGTGTCCTTGTTTGTCTGTACTCTTTATACTATCTGTCTTTTTCAAATGGAAGAAATTTATTCTTCAAAAAGAAAGAAACTGCCTCTTCTGTCTTAGTTACACTCTGACATATTTGCACCAAAATTACTCATTATACCTGCACAGTGAAGTATATGCATTTAAGACACAACCTTATGCATGGGATGGCTACCTCTTTTAACAGTTTCTCTGACTTGTTAGATAAAATTAAAAATGTTGGTTGGGATTGCTTGGTGATTTTCTCAAGTAGACATATTAACCATGCTCTTATTGCAGAGTTTTACTCTCACATGACATTTATTAGAAATACATCTGGTCTGCTAATTGGTATCTCTACTTGCATACAAGGTCAGCAATACATCATTGATGAGAAATTGATTTTAAATGCCTTTCATCTAAACAATAGTATGCTAGAACTGTCTAGAGTCAATGACTATGTGCATCCAATTAGCATCTCTACCAATAAGTGCATGACATTTAGGCATAATCTGGCTAATGTGACTGATCAGTTGGTACCTGCTCAACTATTTGATAGACCATGCAAAGTAGGGTGTGAGTTTTTCACTCCTCAATGTCAGTTTCTTGCTCGAATATTTAGATACAATCTCATGCCTGTTAGGAAAAACAAACTGTTTCATCCCTTTGACTTGGAACTGATAAAATGTGTCTTGAATCAACATATGCCTTACAATCTGTCATATTTTTTGTTGAGTTCTTTTGAGTATTGCTATTAGCATAATTGTCTAGGTATTGGTCTTCTTCTCACTTCTATATTTCAATATCTTGGTATAAATGTGCTTAACCACCAGACTCAATATGTTAAGAGTACCAATATTGTCTCTTATTTAAATCTGCCCCCAAAACCTCATATGATATTTGATCCAGAAGTGACTGAGTCCCCTAAACCTCACCAAAATTTACTGTCTCAAATTGATGCTTTAAATAGTTTAACTCAACTCTCTCTAAAAAATCAAACCAATATGTTGAGTCAAATAGAGTCTCTTCAATTTTCTGTACATCACATTCAAGATATGCTATACATGTTAGTGGTGCTTCAAAAGGTATCTGTTTCATCCTTCCATTTCTCTGCTGGAACCAGTTCAGTTCAGGCTGGTCAGTCTGACCAGAATCCGACAGAAGATCACCTTCCCTCTCTGGGACTTCATTTCTCTTATGATCACTTATCCGAGTTCTAACTATTTTAGAAGATTGTAAA
The DNA here is from genome assembly GCA_020205555.1 of Panax stipuleanatus. NCBI lineage: Eukaryota > Viridiplantae > Streptophyta > Magnoliopsida > Apiales > Araliaceae > Panax > Panax stipuleanatus. Next base: position 40,651,557 of record CM035125.1, read on the forward strand.
ATATATATATATATATATATATATATATATATATATATATATACTCTAACTAACTATTCGGGATAACTGTACTATAATACTAACACATACTAACTATGCATGATATATAGTTTGCTGATGGTTATATTTACTAACATACCTTCCTGCAGGTTCTGAAAAATACTAACTTTTCTACAGGTTCTGAAAATTACTCTTCTATTCCCCACTTTTTGTAATGACAAAGGGGGAGAAGAAAAATATATTTTTAAACTGCTTTCTTATATTAACTGCTATATCATGCTTTGACACTGCTACACACTGGCACTGGCACTGCAATTTTGATGAGTTAAATTTTTTTTTGAAAACCACAAATTTTCATTAAACTTTAAACTCATAAATGCACTAAGGGGGAGCAGTTAGTAAGGGGGAGCAGTTGTAAATAAAAAATATTTTTAGTTTGTTGTCATCATCAAAAAGGGAGAGATTGATAGGTCTCCAAACTAATTAGTTTATTTTGATGATGTTGATGATAACAAACTTAGTAAATAGGATTAATATAAAATAGGTAGAATCCTCTCTATAGGATTATTATATAAATTAATTTTAATTATCCTATTTTATTCCTATCAAAAATATACTTTCATCCTAAAAATTGAATTTATTTTTCTTGACCTTGATAAATTAATTATCAAGTGTTAATTAAATTTATTCAAATATTAACATTTTCTAAGGCAAGGAGATTCTTATTTTTTTCTAAATATGATTTTCTAAAATTCTCATTGGGCAAAAAAATTTCAAAAACATTTATATATATATAGTATAAATATTTATTATATATATATGTGTGTGTGTGTGTGTGTGTGCATGCCGTGTGTGTGTGTGCATGGAAAATTGTGTTTGCATGTTGCCGTGTATGTGCAAAGTGAATGTGGTGTGTGCATATACTGGAAAAAAAAAAGGGGAGTTGATGTTTTCTTACCTAAAACAAAGGCTAGGCATTTGAAATTAAAAGAGGATGTCTGATTGCATGCAAAACATTTGAAAATAAAAACTACATACATGTTATCTATTTTACTACAATCCGTGTGCTCCTATTTGATTCAAACAATCCAATCCTTTATTTTTTAATCCAAACCATTGGTTCAAAATCAGATTTTAAAAATATTATTTTGCCCTAAACTTCAAAATTCTATAAATAGGAAGCTTTTCATTCATTCCAAATTTACCAATTCACAAAGCAAAGAAAAGCTATATCTACTTGCCTACATAATCTCTCTGCAAAAAGCTTTCTCTTCATCTTCTAATTTTAAAGTTCTATTTCTTGAAAGAAGATTAAATTGGTCAAAGTAGTTGTGATAAGTCATTAAATTTCTGCATTTATATTATCTCATATCTGCTTATATATATAGATATATTAAAGATAAATTGATTATACACATTTATATATATATATATATATATATATTTATATTTAATCTATCGAATATTATAAAAAGTCTGTACTTAGATACCGATATAATTCGAAAGAAATTTCTCTTCCGGACGGTCTTTAAAATCCTAAGTGGCTTTTTATTAATATAAGATACTTTATATAAGTATTAAAAAATATTTATATAATTATCAGATTGTGAAACACACAATTTGGTCAGTACTTAGATACCGGATAATTCGGATGTTATTTCTATGAAATTCTCCGAAACAGTCTTTAAATCCTGAGTGGCCAAATTTTCACAACATAGATTAAATATAATATAATATATATACGTGGGTGAAAATTTATCATACTTAATTGTTATACACATTTATATATATATATATATATATATATATATTTAATCTATTAAATATTATAAAAAGTCCGTACTTAGATACCGGTATAATTCGGATGTCATTTCCATGAAATTCTCCGAAACGGTCTTTAAATCCCAAGTAACATTTATCAATATAAGATACATTATATAAGTATTGAAAAATATTTATATAATTATCAAATTGTGAAACACACAATTTGGTCAGTACTTAGATACCGGATAATTCGGATGTTATTTCTATGAAATTCTCCGAAACGGTCTTTAAATCCTGAGTGGCCAAATTTTTACAACATAGATCAAATATAATATAATATATATACATGGGTGAAACAAATTTCATCAAATATTATATAATTGATAAATCTGTTATATTTGATAACTTTCATAAACAAGTATTTTAAATTATAAACTTAGTTATTAAACAAAAATACTTGTTGCGCTATAAGTGATTTTATATGATTTTTTAAACTCAAAGTTATATTTGTTCAAACCATAGAAACACACTCTTTATAAAGAAGAATCTTTTCTAGAATTGTTTAAACCATAGAAAATATTCTTTATCAAAAGAAAGGAAAAGCTTTATAAAACTGCATTAATTTACTTATCTGCTTATCTGGAGTATTCCACATAAAAGTCTTGAACTTTTACTTTTGATCATAAAATACATATCTACTTATCTGAAGCATTCCACATAAAAGTTTTGAACCTTTACTTTTGATCATAAAATATATATCTGCTTATCTGAGAAGCATCTACTATAAAAGTCATTTGAATTTTTATAAATCTGTACTAAACTATATCTGTTTACTTTAGAAGCAAATTCAAAACTATCTTTTTGTAAAGGGAAAAAGGGTGGAGTCAGTTTATTTTATATATCTGTGAGAAAGACAAAAATTCTTTGACCAAGACCAAAGTCTTAGAGAGGTCAGCTGGGAGTTGGGTCTCTAGTGAACTTGTGAGATGAGGAAGAGATTGTTGTTTCAAGACCAGGTTATAGAATAGTTCCGAGCTCAAAAGAAGATTCAACTAAGCTTGAGGAAGGAGCTGGGAGTTCGCTGTCCAAGATAGTTAGTTGTGAAGAGTTGTAAGTTGATCTATAAAACTTTGTAAAGATTTCTCTACCTAGTGAAGGTGCATTTATTACTGGGAGTAATAGGATCTCAAGTCCTGGAGAGGAGCTTGAGAATGGACATAGCAATATACCCAAGCTGTATATTGTGAACCAGATAAATCTCTGTGCATTGTGTGATTGAAATCTTCTAACTCTGCATATTAATTTCTGACACTATAAATTAATTTTGCTAAAAATTTAAAAAGGCCTAAGATATTTTTTTAACCAGTAATAATCCATTCAACCCCCCTTCTAGATTATTATTGGACTTTCAATTGGTATCAAAGCGGTGCTCTTTAACTTGTTTGTTAAGTGAATACAGGCATATCTAGGAGTAGATCCATCTATGGCCTACAATGCTACCGGGTGCGGAGAAGGACTATCAATGTCTAGACCTCCACTTTTTGATGGCACAAACTTTGCCACCTAAAAGAATATATTGGGAATTGCATATTCATATTTGATATTGAAGGTAAATATAAATGCTTAAGTGTAAAGTCCTTCAATGATCATATGTACAAAGACTTAGATAATAGATCAAAAATGTTAGGTTGATCTGAGCTTTAATGTTTATCATTTATATAAATAAATGTATAGAAGAAAATATCAAAACTGTTAGGTTGATCTATTTGAGCTATAAAAGTTAAAGTATTGACAGAATCGTAGTCTATCAAAGACGGCATACAGAAGCCAAGGCAGAATCGTGGAGCTTAAAGGAAGATGTCCAGAATCGTAGTCTTCCAAAAGAACCAAGTCTGCAGAGGCCAAGGCAAGATTCGTTGAGCTTAAGTGAAAGCATCGAAGAATCGTAGTCTCCCTTTGAAGCTACACTGAGAATCATGGAAAAGATCTGAGCGCCTGCTGAGCTAAGTCAAGAAACGCAGTGTGCTCTCGGAATCGTGGAGTCTGCAAGACAAAGCAAGAAGGAATCGTAGTATGCCGAAGAGCTTAAGAGAAATTGTATTGTTCTCTGAGATCAAGTCTGAGTCAAGCCTGTGCAAGCCAACACACAACGATTATGGTACAATGATCATAATCGTAGTGTTCTTCCAGTCAGCATCAAAGTTTGTAGTTCTGATGAAGGGAGGAAGAGCAACAAATGAAGAAAGGCTTACAGCCGTTGACAAATTGATGGTCCCAATGATTCTATATTCATCCTTAGTTCAAATCGAAGAAGCGTATTGAAGAAGCTAAGAAAAGGACTAAACCGCCTGCAGAAAATACCTTTTCAGGTGTTAGGTGAAGTTGCAGTCTGCTGTGTCAGTGGGCCAGTCGGTAGTGCAGCAGGAAAGCAGGATGTCAACATCAACTGCACAGAAACGTCTGAAGCATTAAATGCTGCAACGGGAGCATTCAAACGAATATAGTTTGAATGGCTCTTTTATAAGGAAATCAGATAAGGATTCAGACTAAGTAAGCAAGATACAATGAAAGAAAAGATAGCTCAGAAAGCTCAAGAGCACTCAACGAAGACACTCTACGATCCTGAAAGAAGGAAAGCTTGCTTCGCTACTCAGTTCTTCAGAACTGATGCTTAATTGCAACTGAGTAGCATACACCAGAATACAACTCTCAATCTAAGGTGTACCAAGTCAGAAGGACTTGAAGAGTTCTAAGTGAACTGAGAAGAGTACCAAGGCTGCTGACCTTGAAGAGTTCTAAGTGAACTAAGAGAAGTTCCAAGGCTGCTGGCCTTGAAGGAATCTAAGTGATTCAGTTGTAAGAGACATCCTTAGTGGATTTCCTACTCGTGGAGTAGAAGAATGGACTAGGAGCCTTATGTGCTCTGAACCACTTAAAATCTTTGTGTCTCATTGTCTCTCATTAACTTCTATAACTGCTATATCTGTTATAACTGCTTATCAAACCATAACTGCAATATCTTAAGGGGGAACAAAACATATATTCCACTGCTGTCAGTATATTCAATACTGACAAAATATTTTAAACAAAATAATTTTAAAATATCTATTCAACCCCCCCTTCTAGATAACTAACGTGCCTTTGGGATCTAACAGAATATATTCAAAATCTTAGCCAAGGCACAAGGAATTAAAATATAGCTGGCAATAGAACGAGGTGTAAAAATTTCCACAAAAATTGAAGGTGAAAAGATCATTGAGAAAGATGCTAATGAATTCACCACTGAAGATGAGGAGAGTATGAATATAGCCGCCAATGTCGAGCAAGTGCTTAATAGTGCTCTTATAGAAAAAGAATATAAAAGAGTTAGCAACTGCAAGAATGCTAAAGAAATCTGGGAAAAATTGATTGTAACCTATGAAGGAACCAACCACATTAAAGAAACCAGAAAAGATGCTCTAATCCAAGAGTATGAAAGCTTCAAGATAGAAGAAGGTGAAAATCATTGATATGGAAACACGTTTTTCCAGAATCATTGATGAACTGAAATAACTGGGAAAAGCTTACACAACAAATGAGAATAATATAAGAATACTTAAAACTCTTCCATCTGTATAGAAAATGAAGGTCACAGCCATCAAGGAAATGCAAGATCTAACTACATATCCTCTTGATAGCCTTATTGGAAATCTTCGTGCTCATGAAGTCGACATGTTAGTCGAAAAAGCAGGATCAGACACAGATCTCAAAAAAAAAGGGATCGCCTTCAAGAAAGAGATGACGAGGAGTTAAATGAAGACTTCTAAGTCTAGATAATAACGAAGTTGCTTTATTATCAAGACAACTCAAGAGATTAATCCAAAGTAAAGCAAAAAGATATGGCAAAGGCTTTATGAAAACAAACAACAACTTAAAAAATAAGCAAGCCTTCAAACCAAAAGCACAAGGAGCAAACTTCAAAGCTAACAAAAAAAAAATCAGAAATGTTGGCTCCAATGAAAATTCAAATACATGCTTCGAATGAAATCAGCATGGACACTTCAAGAAGGATTATCCTAAACTAGCCAACAACAAAGTGCTAGTGACTGAAGAAGGCTGAGATCTAAGTGATGAAAAAGTAACTGCTGAACAACCCGAGGAAATCATAAATCTATGTCTAATGGCAGACAATGAATCATCACCAAAATCTGAGATATGTCTCACAGCTAACTCTAGTAAAAATAAATGGTACCTTGATAGTGGTTGTTCAAGACACATGATAGGCGACAAAACAAAACTGAACAATCTACAAGCTACAGACTGTGGTAAGGTAACATTTGGAGACAGCAACAAAGGTAAAGTTATTGGAATTGGAAGTGTTGGCAATAAACACATAACCATCTCTAATGTTCATTTAGTCACAGGACTCATGTACAATCTTCTATCAATTAGTCAATTATGTGACAGTGGCTTTAAAATAACTTTCAGTCCTCATAATTGTTCAATATTTGACCAATATGGAAAATTGATTTTATTATGTCCTAGAAGTCAAAATGTGTACACGTGTGATCTAGATACATACTCACACCTGAAAAATGTGTGTCTTGTATCTTCCAATGACAATCTATGGCTTTGGCATCGTAGGTTAGGACACATTAACATGAAATTGATAAATAACATATCCTCTAAGGAACATGCCTGTGGTCTTCCTAAATTAAATTTCTAAAAGACCATATCTGTGAAGCCTGTGAATTAGGAAAATAAATACATACATCTCCTAAACCTAAACTCACAGTGTCAACCTCTAGACCATTAGAAATCTTGCATATGGATTTGGTGGGTCCTATCCCTAAACACAGCATGGGGGTACTATTTATATTCTAGTCCTAGTTGATGACTATTCACGATTCACATGGGTTGATTTTCTAAAATTCAAAAATGAGGCGATAAACTCCTTCTCAGCATTATGCAAGAAAATTCAAAATCAACAGGGAAACTCTATTATTTATATTTGGTCTGATCATGGAAAAGAATTTGACAATTCTGACTTCATTATGTTATGTGATAAGCACGGTATAAGCCATAACTTTTCTGCTCCATACACACCACAATCAAATGGTGTGGTAGAAAGGAAAAATCGTACCTTACAAGAAATAGCCAACATTATGCTAAATGAATACCGTCTTCCTAAATACTTTTGGGCCGAAGCAATTGCAACATCGTTTTATATCTTAAATCGAGTCTTACTAAGACCTATGTTGTTGAAAAAATCCTATGAGCTTTATTATAAAAGAACACCAAAAATAAATTACTTTCGTGTTTTTGGGAGTAAATATTTTATTTTAAACACTAAACAATATTTGGTGAAATTCGATCCCAAATCTGATGAAGGAATATTTTTGGTATATTCACTTAACAATAAGGCTTATAGAGTATTCAATAAAAGAACTCTAGTTGTTGAGGAGTCAATGAATGTAACTTTTGATGAATCTGAACCTCCTCCTAAATATAAAGAGCTAGTAGATAATGATGCTGTCATTGAAGACATTCTCAGAAATATGGAAGAACTAAAAATATACAATACATCTCCACCTATCAATGTTAATCCTCTTGAAAATCTTAATCCACAGTTAAATGACTTACACAAGGAAACACCTGTCATTAGAAATCATCCTATAGAAAACTTTATTGGTGATATCGATAAAGGGATTCTTACGAGATCACAAGTTCAAACTCTAGCTGGTCATCTATCTTTCTTATCTCAAATTTGAGCCTAAAAACATAAAAGATGCATTGCTTGACGAAGATTGGATTATAGCTATGCAGGATGAACTTGAACAATTCACAAGAAATAAATTTTGGGAATTAGTTCCAAAACCTGAAGAAACTTCTATTATTGGAACTTGATGGGTTTTTCGTAATAAATTAGATGAAAATGGAACTGTCATATGTAATAAGGCAAGACTAGTTGCACAAGGGTATAATCAACTTGAAGGAATTGATTACGATGAAACTTATGCTCCTGTTGTTAGAATTGAATCTATGCGAATGTTACTAGCATTTGCATGCCATAAAGATTTTAAACTATTTCAAATGGATGTCAAATCTGCCTTTTTAAATGGTATTATTGAGGAGGAAGTTTATGTTAAACAACCTCCTGGTTTTGAAGATACTAATTGTCCTGATTATGTGTATAAACTGCATAAAGCTTTATATGGTTTAAAACATGGCCCCAAAACAGGCTCCAAGAACATGGTATGAACGATTAAGTAAATTCCTGTTAGAAGATGGATTTAAAAGGGATACCGTCGATACTACTTTGTTCACGAAATATAAAATAATGATATCCTTATTTTACAGATCTATGTTGATGATATCATTTTTGGTTCTACTAACATTTCTTTGTGTAATGATATCTCTGAAAGCATGAGTAAGGAATTTGAAATGAGCATGATGGGAGAATTAAATTTTTTCTTAAGATTGCAAATCAAGCAAGGAGAAAAAGGTATTCATATCTCTCAATCTAAATATTGCAAAGAAATGATTAAGAAATTTGGATTAGAATCTGTAAAACCTCTTAACACTCCTATGTCAACCACTGATAAATTAACTGCTGATGAAAATAGAAAAAGTGTTGACACAAAGAAGTATAGAGGAATGATCGTTAGTCTTCTATATATTACAGCCAGTAGACCTGATATTATGTTCAGTGTCTGTAAATGTGCTAGATTCTCACCTAAGGAATCACACTTGATTGCAGTAAAAAGAATATTTCGTTACCTAAAGGGAACTACAGATATAGGTCTATGGTATGCTAAAGGTCAACCATTTGATCTTGTTTGTTTCTCAGACTCTGACTATGCAGGTCATCATGTTGATCAAAAAAGCACAACTGGCACGTGTCAGTTTTTGGGTGGATGCTTAGTTTCTTGGTTTTCTAAGAAACAAAACTCAGTGTCCATCTTAACCACCGAAGCAGAATATATAGCTGCTGCACGATGTTGTGCATAGATATTATGGATGAAACAAACCCTGGCTGATTATAATAAAAAGTTTAATTGTGTCTCAATTTTATGTGATAACACCAGTGCTATAAATCTGAGCAAAAATACTATATTACATGCTAGATTGAAACATATAAATGTCAGACATTATTTTTTATGCGATCATGTAAACAGTGGCATTCTCAAGTTAGAACACATCAACACAGAATTAAACATTGCAGACATATTTACTAAACTTTTAAGTTCTGAAAGATTCTGCAAACTACGTCTGGATTTAGGTATGTTAGATATCTTAACCTAATTATTATTACGTTTAAAATATTTTTGGTTAATACTTTTATTAAAACTATTATTATTTCTAAAAGTTATATATAGTATCAATATACATTTTTCTTATTTATTATTATAGAATATGTAAATATTTCTATTTTTTAAAAATTAAAGTTGTCAATTATATATATAGTTTACATAAGTATTTCTTTGCATTTTTTAAATATATATATATATATACTCTTCACTTTTTATAACTAATTATCATATAATATATATTACTTGTTATTTTTTTTTTTAAAAAGGGGGAAATTCTTTTTAATTATTATATGTTTAATTAGTAAACACTTTTGTTGATTTAAAATTTCATTGTATTTTTATAAATATTTCCATAATTTATAGTTAACATTATTTACATATATATATACCTTGTTAATATTTAAAAAATTTATTAATTAATTAATTTATTTTATATTAATATGAATATTTAAATTTTTTGTATAATTATATTCTTATATTTATTTAATTTTTTTTTAAAAAATTAATTATATAATTAATATTTTCTTCATAAAGATTAATTATTTATATACTTAATAATCAAATTTTAATTTTAAAATATCTTTTAAACTATTTATTCTTACTTAATATATATATATATATATATGTATTTATATATAAATTATCAAGATCAAATCTGGGTTGTTGATCAAGGAAATCAATCTAACAGTCAAATCCTTACTCAATCCGAGGCTGCCCAAACGGACCAATCAGGAGCCATCCTCAGTAAACACACGGATCAAGTCAAACAGTCGTTCAATCATCAACAGAAAGCACAATTCAATCTCAGTCGTCCTATCAAATCTCATCGATCAGCCCAAACAGTTTAAATTACCGGATTAATCCGGACCGCTCATCAATTTTAAACTCAAGCCTCAACCGTTCGATCAGCCAAATTAACCTAAATATAAATAGTCAAAATTCATTTTTACTTTCATTTTCACTCTTCTCTCTCTCTTTCTCTTCAGCCGACTCTCTCGCCTTCTCTCTCTCTCTCTCTCTCTCTCTCTCTCTCTCTCTCTCTCTCTCTCTCTCTCTCTCTCTCGACTTCTCACAAAACCCTAACTGTTCTTCATCAAAAATGGATGTTCTTCAGTCAAAATTAGGATATTCTAAACCGATCATTCGATTCTACACCCTCGATTTGGTCCATCAACCACTTAAAATTCTATTGTTGTTCAAAAAATCGTCAACTGTCAGACTCATTTTCTAAGTTTGAACCTTCGGTTCTGAACTCCAGTTTCGCTCAAATCAGTTCTGAACTTCATTTCTGATATTGATACACAGATCTCAGTTCTTCGAACCCTAGTTCCTCTGGTACGTCTTTCGTCCATCCATTTCTTAATAAATAAATTTATAATATATATATATATATACATCTGAATCTTTTTTGATTCCTATGTCTCATTTTTATTTAAAAAAATATACATATATATATATAATTTTTTTTACATATAAATATTTTCATAAATATAAATATATATATATATATATATATATATTTAAATATTTTCTTAAAACTTATTATTTTCTTTAAATCAATTTATCGATTCTCTTTATTCTCTTTTACATTTTTTTCTTCTCAGTTCGTCATTTCTTTTGTTTAAATTCTTAAACTGGCTATCTTAGATCTTCATATCTCTTTTTGAATACATTGGTATACTTGTGATACCCCTTTGATCTTCATATCTCTTAACCCTAAACCTTTTTTAAAAAAATAAACACCTTAATTTTTTTTCTCTTCCGACTCTTTTAACACACAAACCCTAATTTTTCTTTCTTCATTTTTTAAGACTTTTATTCTTCTCTGAAAACAAAAAAAAAAGAGGAAGGAAAATTTCTTTAAACCACAGCTTCTTTTAAGAAGCCCTAATTTTTTTTAACTATTAAGAGCCCTAATTTTTTTTCTGACCACAATCAGTCCGGTTTCACTTGCATACATTAGTATACTTGTATTTCTGCCTATTCTAACAAACTGTTTTAAGCTTATGTGAACTAATTTGGATGCTGGGCTTGAAAGAAATAAGCCCTATTAAATGTGTGTTATGCGAATAAGCATACAGGTAACATTGCTTTCTCTCTCTGTTTATAGCGGTGCACGATATGTACTGTTGAGGGTTTTTGACTGAATTTTTTTTGCTGTGCTGTTGGGATTTAAGAAAATGTTAAATAGTTGTTTACATTTCTTTTTTGATAACATACTTGCTGAATTGGGATATATGACATGTTGTACTATTATGGGTTAAAACTTCTAGGTTTAAACATCTGTTTTGGGATTGCTCTATTTTTTTTTCTTCAGATAAAATCTATACTGTTTTGAGTTGCTGTGATTTTCTGACTGCTCTAGAATATATGACTGGTATCTACATTTTTCAAAAAAATAAGTTTCTAACAAATCTAAACAATATTTATTAATTGTTCTCTCTGATAGCATGCTCATCTACTCTGTTTTTAGCCGAACTTATTTTGACATGAGGTCACCATAACAAATGTTGAGCTGCCTGGACTATTTTTTTTGTGTTGACCATCTGTTTTATGAAGTAAAATCATAAATTGATTAGACATTCCCTTTTTGCTAAACTTACTTATGCTGTATCAGACTTAAAACTACTCCTGTCTATGCTTTATATCTATGTCTGAAGACCTAATCACCTATTACTGTATGCATTTATCTTCACTTATCTACCACTTCTATAAATGGGTAATTCACAAACTAACTTCACATGCTCCTTCACCTCTGCCTATATTTATCTATTTGTGTGTCCTTGTCTGTCTGTACTCTTTATACTATCTGTCTTTTTTAAATGGAAGAAATTTATTCTTCAAAAAGAAAGAAACTGCCTCTTCTTTCTGAGTTACACTCTGACATATTTGCACCAAAATTACTCACTATACCTGCACAGTGAAGTATACGCATTTAAGACAAAACCTTATGCATGGGATGGCTACCTCTTTTAACAATTTCTCTGACTTGTTAGAGAAAATTAAAAATGTTGGTTGGGATTGCTTGGTGATTTTCTCAAGTAGACATATTAACCCTGCTCTTATTGCAGAGTTTTACTCTCACATGACATTTATTAGAAATACATCTGGTCTGCTAATTGGTATCTCTACTTGCATACAAGGTTAGCAATACATCATTGATGAGCAATTGATTTTAAATGCCTTGCATCTAAACAATAGTATGCTAGAACTGTCTAGAGTCAATGACTATGTGCATCCAATTAGCATCTCTACCAATAAGTGCATGACATTTAGGCATAATCTGGCTAATGTGACTGATCAGTTGGTACCTGCTCAACTATTTGATAGACCATGCAAAGTAGGGTGTGAGTTTTTCACTCCTCAATGTCAGTTTCTTACTCGAATATTTAGATACAATCTCATGCCTGTTAGGGAAAACAAACTGTTTCATCCCTTTGACTTGGAACTGATAAAATGTGTCTTGAATCAACATATGCCTTACAATCTGTCATATTTTCTGCTGAGTTCTTTTGAGTATTGCTATCAGCATAATTGTCTGAGTTTTGGTCTTCTCCTCACTTCTATATTTCAATATCTTGGTATAAATGTGCTTAACCACCAGACTCAATATGTTAAGAGTACCAATATTGTCTCTCATTTAAATCTACCCCCAAAACTTCATATGATATTTGATCCAGAAGTGACTGAGTCCCCTAAACCTCACCAAAATTTACTGTCTCAAATTGATGCTTTAAATAGTTTAACTCAACTCTCTCTAAAAAATCAAACCAATATGTTGAGTCAAATAGAGTCTCTTCAATTTTCTGTACATCACATTCAAGATATGCTATACATGTTAATGGAGCTTCAAAAGGTATCTGTTCCATCCTTCCATGTCTCTGCTGGAACCAGTTCAGTTCAGGCTGGTCAGTTTGACCAGAATCCGACAGAAGATTACCTTCTTTCTATGGGACTTCATTTCTCTTATGATCACTTATCCGAGTTCTAACTATTTTAGAAGATTGTAAAATATATATATATATATATATATATATATATATATATACTCTAACTAACTATTCGGGATAACTGTACTATAATACTAACACATACTAACTATGCATGATATATAGTTTGCTGATGGTTATATTTACTAACATACCTTCCTGCAGGTTCTGAAAAATACTAACTTTTCTGCAGGTTCTGAAAATTACTCTTCTATTCCCCACTTTTTGTAATGACAAAGGGGGAGAAGAAAAATGTTTTTAAACTGCTATCTTATATTAACTGCTATATCCTGCTATGACACTGCTACACACTGGCACTGGCATTGCAATTTTGATGAGTTAAATTTTTTTTTGAAAAACCACAAATTTTCGTTAAACTTTAAACTCATAAATGCACTAAGGGGGAGCAGTTGTAAATAGAAAATATTTTTAGTTTGTTGTCATCATCAAAAAGGGGGAGATTGATAGGTCTCCAAACTAATCAGTTTATTTTGATGATGTTGATGATAAACTTAGTAAATAAGATTAATATAAAATAGGTAGAATCCTCTCTATAGGATTATTATATAAATTGATTTTAATTATCCTATTTTATTCCTATCAAAAATATTTTTTCATCCAAAAAATTGAATTAATTTTTCTTGGCCTTGATAAATTAATTATCAAGTGTTAATTAAATTTATTCAAATATTAACATTTTCTAATGCAAGGAGATTCCTATTCTTTTCTAAATATGATTTTCTAAAATTCTCATTGGGCAAAAAGATTTCAAAAACATTTATATATATATATATATATATATATATAGTATAAATATTTATTATATATATATGTGTGTGTGTGTGTGTGTGTGTGTGTGCATGCCTTGTGTGTTTGTGTGTATGGAAAATTGTGTGTGCATGTTGTCGTGTATGTGCAAAGTGAATGTGGTGTGTGCATATACTGGAAAAAAAAGGGTGTTGATGTTTTCTTACCTAAAACAAAGGCTAGGCCTTTGAAATTAAAGGAGGATGTCTGATTGCATGAAAAACATTTGAAAATAAAAAATACATACATGCTATCTATTTTACTACAATCTGTGTGCTCCTATTTGATCCGAACCATCCAATCCTTTATTTTTTAATCCAAACCATTTGCTCAAAATCAGATTTCAAAAATTACTATCTTGCCCTCAACTTCAAAATTCTATAAATAGGAAGCTTTTCATTCATTCCAAATTTACCAATTCACAAAGCAAGAAATGCTATATCTATTTGCCTACATAATCTCTATACAAAAAGCTTTCTCTTCATCTTCTAATTTTAAAGTTCTATTTCTTGAAAGAAGATTAAATTGGTCAAAGTAGTTGTGATAAGTCATTAAACTTCTTCATTTATATTATCTCATATATGCTTATATATATAGATATATTAAAGATAAATTGATTATACACATTTATATATATATATATATATATATATATATATATATATATATATTTAATCTATCGAATATTATAAAAAGTCTGTACTTAGATACCGATATAACTCAGAAAAAATTTCTCTTTCGGACGGTCTTTAAAATCCTAAGTTGCTTTTTTATTAATATAAGATACTTTATATAAGTGTTAAAAAATATTTATATAATTATCAGATTGTGAAACACACAATTTGGTCAGTACTTAGATACCGGATAATTCGGATGTTATTTCTATGAAATTCTCCGAAACGGTCTTAAAATCTTGAGTAGCCAAATTTTCACAACATAGATTAAATATAATATAATATATATACGTGGGTGAAAATTTATCATACTTAATTGTTATACACATTTATATATATATATATATATATATATATATATATTTAATCTATTAAATATTATAAAAAGTCTGTACTTAGATACCGGTATAATTCGGATGTCATTTCTATGAAACTCTCCGAAACTATCTTTAAATCCCAAGTAACTTTTTATTAATATAAGATACATTATATAAGTATTGAAAAATATTTATATAATTATCAGATTGTGAAACACACAATTTGGTCAGTACTTAGATACCGGATAATTCGGATGTTATTTCTATGAAATTCTCTGAAACGGTTTTTAAATCCTGAGTGGCCAAATTTTTACAACATAGATTAAATATAATATAATATATATACGTGGGTGAAACAAATTTCATCAAATATTATATAATTGATAAATCTGTTATATTTGATAACTTTCATAAACAAGTATTTTAAATTATAAACTTACTTTTTAAACAAAAATACTTGTTGCACTATAAGTGATTTTATATGGTTTTCTAAACTCAAAGTTATATCTGTTCAAACCATAGAAACACACTCTTTATAAAGAAGAATCTTTTCTAGAATTATTTAAACCATAGATAAATATTCTTTATCAAAAGAAAAGAAAATCTTTATAAAACTGCATTAATTTACTTATCTGCTTATCTGGAGCATTCCATATAAAAGTCTTGAACTTTTACTTTTGATCATAAAATACATATCTGCTTATCTGAAGCATTCCACATAAAAGTTTTGAACCTTTACTTTTGATCATAAAATATATATCTGCTTATCTGAGAAGCATCTACTATAAAAGTCATTTAAATTTTTATAAATCTGTACTAAACTATATCTGCTTACTTTAGAAGCAAATTCAAAACTATCTTTTTGTAAAGAGAAAAAGGGTAGAGTCAGTTTATTTTATATATCTGTGAGAAAGACAAATTCTTTGACCAAAACCAGAGTCTTAGAGAGGTCAGCTGGGAGTTGGGTCTCTAGTGAACTTGTGAGATGAGGAAGAGATTGTTGTTTCAAGACCAGGTTATAGAATAGTTTTGAGCTCAAAAGAAGATTCAACTAAGCTTGAGGAAGGAGCTGGGAGTTCGCTGTCCAAGATAGTTAGTTGTGAAGAGTTGTAAGTTGATCTATAAAACGTTGTAAAGGTTTTTCTACCTAGTGAAGGAGCATTTATTACTGGAAGTAATAGGATCTCAAGCCCTGGAGAGGAGCTTAAGACAGGACGTAGCAATATACCCAAGCTGTATATTATGAACCAGATAAATCTCTGTGCATTTTGTGATTGAATTCTTCTAACTCTGCATATTAATTTCTGACACTATAAATTAATTTGCTAAAAATTCAAAAAGGCCTAAGATAATTTTTTAACCAGTAATAATTCATTCAACCCCCCTTCTAGATTATTATTGGACTTTCAGGTGGCTCTCCTCTTATGACGAACCCTGCCTGAAGGTTCTGAGATTGTGGTTTCAGTAGGGATGGATTTGGTGGTTGGTGTATTAGAAGTTTGGGCTTCGACAGCTGGATTTTTGGTAGTGGGTGCTTTGGTAGCCTTGGCAGAAGGTTTGCCCGAAAGGAAGGTTTCCAACTTCCGTCGGTCAATTGTTGTAGGTTTGATGAGGGATACTGCAGAATTAGAGGGAGGAACAATGGTTATGACAAAAATGTTTGGTAATTAAGAGATATAGGGTTCGAAGACTTACATTTGTGATTGTAGAGCCAAGCCTATTTGGTTAGAAGGACATAGCTTCATTCCGTCATGGACAGCTTTTCAACCAGTTTAGTGATTTCCACTACCCGTTCAGGAGCAATGTCGCCCAGAGAGACGTTCGGCCGCTTGTGAGAAACGCAGTTCGGCAGTGCATGGGTTTCTGGCCCTCGGACGAAGAACCAGTCTCTGTGCCATCTTTATTGCTAGAAAGGGCATCCATCAGAAAGCGCCTCTCTATCTTGCTGTTGGGTTTGTTCGGATATTTGCTGAATGCTTTGAAGCATGGTTCGCAGGAACCTGTCAGCATGAATAGAGAAAAGAACAGGTCGATGGATGGGGACACTTCGGCCTCTTGGCAGAAAGCGATGAAGGCAATGATCGATGTTGATGTATGAGTTCGGCACCAACTGGCTGAAGCCGATGCCGATGAACCCAAGGAGGGTCAAAATGAACGCATGAAGAGGAAACTGAACTCCTTTTTCTAGCAGAGTTAGGGGTATGGCAGTCTAGCAGTCGGCTTGGTGGTACATCTGATCGGTGGAAGTGGGGGCTTTCAGATCGTGGGTGTCAGGAATCTGGTAGTGTTCGCGGACGACGCCCAAATCTTCATCAGTGAGTCGCGAAGGGGTGTTGGCGTGGGGGAATTTGGTCTCGTCGGAATAATCTCGCTGTGCTTTTTGGGAGTCTGTTTCAGATGGGACGAGGGTTTGGATATAAGCTTGACTGGTGGTGGCCATGGTGATGGAGTCAGTAGTGATGGCGCTGGGGATGGAGGCCTGAGAAGCAGAGGAGGTGGCAGTGGTGAGAATAGCAACAATGGGCTCGGTGGTGGTAAGTGGGGAGTCGTTGGAGTTGGAGGGAGCTGTCATTGCTTGAACCTTGAAGAGTTGCAGGTATGGAGTTTTTGCAGGAAAAAAGGGGTTCTTGGAGAAGAAGATAGTATTTTGAAATCGGTAAAATAAATGATTGTGATGGTGGGGGGTTTTGTTATGTCTTTTCGGAGGCTGCCCCAGTAATCGAGAGATAGCTCATTTATGGGGGGAGATGATGGGGCACGCGAGAAGTTGAGGGATTGATGGTCGGTTTGGCTGCTCCAATCTTGTGGGCTGTGGGTTGTGTAATAAAGGCTGTTGGGCTATGATGAATATGGGCTGATGCCGGTTGGGTCACTCCCTCGGCTCAGTTGATAGGTTGCAGGTGGTGGGTCGGTTCGGCCTAGTGGCAAGTGGGTTGGACAGTTTTTGCATGATAGGGGTATAATTTGTATACTCTTTCATCAAATGTTCTATTTAACGGAAGACTGAGGTGCAATGTTGGGCCCCAAATATTTGGGTCAACGACTCGGGTTGGGTCTTGATTATATTGGGCCAGTTTGAGTCTAGATAGGAGAATGTTCGGAGATATTCCTAATTATATGGGAACTCTTATTATGGAAAGAGGAGTTAGATATTGATTTAACTTCCTAAATTCTAGGAGATTTGGTGCAATCCGATTATGGAAGGATACATGGGGAACCCTAATCCAATTTAGAGATGGATTCTAGCAAGGATGTGAGTACACTAGAAATACATGGCTTGACCCTGATTCTAAGGTACACACATTACAATTACTTTCCAGCACTAGAGTATTAAGCCTCCATTGTTAACCTTATTCAGCCTGTACTTATTCTCACACAGGAGTTATCCTCCGGCGACCCAAGTCGTCAAGCGTTTGGTGTTTACCCTTTTTTGTGCAGGATTTAATGCGCTTTGGTGATTGGAGTGCGTGGGCGAATCTTGACGTTAAGAGGTTACATGGATATATTGAAATGTATCGCAAATGATCCAGGGTATGATTTGTGATTGGAATAATATTACCACCTACCGTTGGATTTATCATCTGATATTGGTCGTGCTATTCGCACAATATATTTTGTTGTTTTTACACAATCATATCTTATCTAACAAGAAAAAAAGAAGGAAAGAGAACTGATAACTCTTGACCAAACTGAACTTCCCCTAACCCACGACATAATTGGGGATTACTCTTTGAGGGCAAGCATCACAAGTTAGTAGATCAAAAGTTACTAAATATTTTTATGTGAATCAATATTCTGGTCCAACATGCTTTTCATGCCTTGCCATTTGAAATGTCTCAGTTAATAGAGTTGTAATTCACGTGAGTTTGCAAGTATGCCTCATCAATTTTGGCAAACCAATACTGCCTTGTAATAGAGGTACAGTCAAAGATATTTGTTTTTGCTGCTTAATAATGACACTTGATTTAGTTATTAATATGGTAATTTAGGCTCAACTTATGACACTTCATTTAGGCGTGATGTACGTTTTTGTGCCCAAGCATCAAATTTCATTATGACACCTTCTTTTTTTTTTTGGGATTAAAACATGTTCTCCAAATTTGGTACACTACTTGACTAATTTGGTACACTACTTGACTGAAAAATGATCTCAGTCTGACAAACACATAGAGCTTAAATGTTAATCTGTATATAAATATGTGATTAATAACATTTATACATATGAGTAATTAATAACATAAATACATATGAATATATGATATCTACATTGTGGTGGTTACTCTTGGCTTCCTTTACTTTGGTGCTTTAAATAGTTGTTACTCATCTATCTATTTTTATGATAAAAGCATTTGTTGTTTACTGATTTCAAGGGGTCACTTGGTTCTTGAAATTAATTGTGGAGATCTGTTTTTATTTTCATTTTTTATTCCACAATTCAATATTTCTAAACCGACTTTCTTGCTGTTTATCAAGATTAGACACCTTTACATTTTCATTGCATTGGGGTTTCTTTCATCAATCCTGTCTCATCGTTTTCACAAATTTGTAGTCCCGTTGCTATATAATTGGATTTGGAGAAAATCATAAGCCACTAAGCTTGTGATGCTTATTGATTGTTAGAAGTGCTTCTAAAAGCTAAGCGGTGTTATCTAGGCCCCATTTGCAGCTTAGTCCAAATGATAGCTAAATCATCACATTGTCTTTATTGTTTGCTTCTGTATTCAAAGTTGTCCAGCAGAAGTGCTTTCCTCTCTTGGAGGAGAAGGTGGGTTCATCTTATCTAACTCTTACGTGGTTCATATTAGCTATTATGGACGGATCAGGATCCTCTCCATTTCAATTTAAAATGAAGAGTCTCTATTTAAAAGTTCAGATTTAAAATTATTAGATTTAAGATCAGCAAGTTGGTCACCTCATTTAAAAGTCACTAACTTAACTCTAACCACCTTATTTAAAACTCACTAACTTAACTCTAGTCACTTCATTTATAAGTCACTAACCTAGCTCTAGGCTCTAGCCATTAATTTAATATTACACTAATAATAATTATAATAATAATATTAATAATAATAATTAAAAAAATAATAATATATTAGTGTTATATTAAAATAATAATAATAATAATAATAATTTTAATAATAATAATAATAATAATTTGTTAAACAATTTTATTATTATAATAATAATAAAAATAATTATTAAAAAACCAATAAGGGATATAATAATAATAATAATAATAATAATAATAATAATAATAATAATAATATATTAATATTATATTACCATATCATATTATATATAAACTAAATGATTCATACTAATTTTAAAGTTAAAAATACTTAAAATACATTTTGAATAGCTAACATTAACTTATATCATTTAACTAATATAATGTATAAAACTCATAATACAAATTATAATCCTTAAATACAGGCGGCCCACAAATAATGATTGGGACTATTACACTTCCTAGTACATTTTTAGAAAAAATTATAACTAAAGTGTATTTAAAAAATATTTACAAAATTAATATATTTTTAATAGTTTATTTTCAAAATTAATGTATTTAGTATCCCTTTAATTTAGGTTGGTATTTTAATGGATTGCTAATGTGGCAAATCAGTTTTGTAATTATGTAACTGTTCCCGTTTTTTTCCGATCGGATACAACTGTTCCTGATAATCTGCGAAGACTTAAAGAAGATGCATACATCCCTCATATTGTCTCCATTGGACCTTTTCATCAAGGCAAGCATGAATTGCGAACTATGGAGGAACACAAATGGCTATACATGCTAGACTTTCTTCATCGAGCTTCTGCAGAAAAAGCAAATCAACAAAAAGAAGAACAAGTCACAGGCTCAGAAGAAATACATTTTTTTTCATGTTTACAAGCCCAGAAGAAATACATTTACTGGATATACTGCACCATATTTACAAGCCCACCATTTATCCCAAGGCAAATCTAAAAAACCCGGAACTGGCATGGGAGTTCAGAAGATGTGCAACGCAGCTCTTCAAGTCTTCATTCGTTCGTTCGTACCTACCTACAAATATCGGCCCGAACCAAGTTTCACGAGATAGTTAATAGATTTACAGAATTAATACATTTTTTTTCATAGTGTAGTTGGTAGCCAAATCTTCATACAAAGGTAACCAATTCAGTTTTATTGAGTTACCAATTAATTTAAGAACAGTTTTCAAGTATTACCTAGATTTATTTTCTTCAACATGTGCAACCATAAACAATTTTATTAGTTTCTGCAATGGTCGTCGTCGGTACATTTTTTTTCATAGTGCAGTTGGTAGCCAAACCTTCACACAAAGGTAACCAATTCAGTTTTATTAGGTTACCAATTAATTATAAAAAATTTAAGAACAGAAGGTAATGTATGTATGATCAATTTTATAGTTATGGTAATGTATGTACGATTAATTTATTTTTTTTAACAGAAGGTGCAGATGATATCCGAAATGGGACAAAGATCTAAAAATGTCCCTGACGTTTACCCCGAAATCCCACTTACACCCTAAACTAAATTTTTTTCCAAAAGTACCTCTGACATTTTAAAACGTAGCTCAAATATGCCCTTGCCGTTAAAAAAATGACAGCTGGACAAACGGATGTTAATTTGTTTATGATGTGGCTGACACGTAGCAATATTTGCTGACGTGACAAATAATTAAAATAAAAATTACTATTGTAACATCTGATGTGTATAAAAATAATATTTTATATATATTTTGTGACGCTCCCAAAATAGGTTCAATACTCAACCTATTCTGAGTCGTCAAATACATGGTACATAATTCAAATACAATCTTTTATAACATACGGTCGTGCAAAATACGACCACACAAACTATAAGCTTCAATACAAATCGTATATAATACGAAATATAAACACTCAAATTCATTCTTTATTCATTACAATTATTGTCCCACTATTTTATAGAATAGTGAGAACTTCTACAGATCTAACTCTGATCATCACACTGTTCTCCGATTAGTTCCCGCGATATTCTCACTTTTTAAAGAGAACAATGGAAGAAAAGAGTGAGCTCAACTAGCCTAGTAAAGAATATTATGATTAAGATAATGGAAAATAAATTATCGTTAGTCTTCAACAAATCAGATAAAATATTATGGACAACAAGTTTTAGATCAACAACTGCAGCGGAAATAATAATTCATTAGAAGAGTTAAGTAGAGAATGATGTCTACTATCTTTTATGATTTAAAAATTCATCATCAATATTTTATTCCTGTAACATCAATCAATATATATCTCGAATCAAATATTCATCTTTGCACTACGGGTCAAAGATATTCATTTGTATCACCAGTGGTCATGTTCATCTCAACACCTGTCCATCTTTGCATTACGGGCCAAAGATATTCATCAGGTAATCATCTTTGCACTACATGTCAAAGATATTCATCAAATAATCATTCATCTTTGCACTACAGGCAAAAGATATTTAGTTATATCACTATTTAGGACTGAGGATGATGAAAAATAATATAAATAACGAATCTAGTGAGATAAATGACAAAGGTTAGGAATTCGTAATTTAGTTTATCTAAGTTCAATAATACTCCGTAATAATCAATTGTGGAGCAAAATTTAAGAATGAAAATCAAAACTTGGATCCAATAAAAAATTAAAAAAAAATATTTTTTATCGTGAATAGTAATTCGTGAATAGTAACTCGTCATGAAAAGTTGACAATTTTCATAAAAAGTTCAAAAAATTATTTCGGTAAAATGATACTAGATGAAACGCAAAACTCAAGAATTTCTGATCATTTCAGGAATTATAGAAGCAATACTTACTGTAGTAAGTTTAAATATAGGAATATGAAATGAAATATTATAACTTTCATAATATGGAATATGAAAGAAAATAATATTCTATATGAATATTGAAAGAAAATAACATTATTTACGAGAAAAATAACATCCTTTACTTTAACAGGAAAGTAGTTTTGACTGAAATATCGGATATTATATGGACGAAAACTTGCACTGCTATCAAAACTCAAAGTACTTAAATACTCACAAAAAATACGCTCGATATTATAGAAAGAAAATTTCTAATTCTGATGTGATTTTCATTTCTAACTAAGCACCCTATTTATAGATAAATGTCAGAACACCAAAACTGACAAAATTAACCAACGGATGCATTATTCAAGCCCATCACTTTAGAAAATTTCTCTCTGCACACCACCTTGGAATTCTAATATTCCACATGTTTATATATATATATATATTAAAATATTTATTTCTGAAACTTTAATAATTCATAATAAATAGCTCTTTTATAAGAAAAATACGAACCTTATGTCCATTCCATATAAAATTTGATTCTCTACAACTTTGTAGAAGAAAATTTTTCTAAATTTCGAACGAAAAAAATGACCCAAATTCACTTACGGATGATTTTTTCACACTCATCACTCTTGAAAATCTTCAACACACTCAATATTTCAAAGCCTCTGTTTTTGAAATAATGAATTTCACCACATGTTTATATATATATATATATATATATATATATATATATATATATTAAAAAATTTATAATTATTAAAAGAATTCTAAATTTCATTTTCTCTCTTCCATCTCATTTTATTCATATATCGTGAATTTGTTATAAAAAATATCATCACTATTATATTATTATATTATCACATTATACACTTATAATATGATATTATAATAATATATTTGAATGAATTATTTATTCAGAACAGATAAAATATTCATTCTCAATAATTGTCACTGTTACTAAAAATTTATCCGTTTAAATTCACATTGAATAAATATTTACTTATCATTTTTATCAATAATTATTATTCACAAATAATATTACAGAACCACAATAATGACAATCAGGTCGTTCCCAGGAAAGAGGGGGTCTTTCGATAAGGATTTCTCCTTACTGGTGCGCAATTAATCAACCCATTTTCTAGACAAAACTTCTTTAGACATTGCCAATAATGTTATCTAATAATATTATTCAAATAATATGAATTATTGATTTGATAATTTAAAATACTGTGCAATGACAATTATTGAATCACTAATATAAAATATCAACGTAGTAATTATTGATATAAAATATCAACGTAGCAATTATTGAACCAATAAAATATTATGCAATTATTGAATCAATAATATAAAATATTGAACAGTAATTACTGTAACAATAATTGAGTAAGTGCCTTCTTACGTAAGAACCAATAATTTGAAATACCGTGCAATACCGTGTGCTACTGTGCAACAACGCGTATTACTGTATTTTTATCACCGGATATTTCAACAGTTTAATAGTAACAATTTTACCGTTATTTTATAAAAAGGTTATATCTGTCGCTTTCTATATCCGACAGTTATTCCGTTGTGGGGCCCACAAATGGCTACGCCGTCGTACGAATATTCCCCGACAACAAGAATATTTCACGATCAAACGAATATTCCCCGACAACAATGAATATTTTATTACCACTTACTAACTTTGTAAAATTTACACATTCCACCCATAACTTAGCACATTTATCAAATCAACACCTTACTATTTTAAAATAACATATAAAGGAAATTAAATCTTTATTCATAAAAGTTAAGGTCTTACAACCTCCCCTCCTTATGAAATTTTATCCTCTAAATTGACGGACGTACCTGATATGTCGAAGAGATGAGGATACCTCGCTTTCATTCTAACTCCCAGGTCATTTCCTCGATATCATGGTTCCTCCACAAAACTTTAACTTGAGGTATAATCTTCGAGCGCAAGATATGTTCCTTCTTATCCAAGATCTTGACATGTACCTCCTCGTACGTTAAATCTTCGGCTATCTGGTCTGGTTCTAACTCAATAATGTGATTTGGGTCTTTTACATATTTATGTAGCACGGATATGTAAAAAAATGTTATGAACACGAGACATGCTTGGCGGTAAAGCGAGTCTATAGGTCACAATTCTTACTCGTTCAAGAATTTTAAATGGACCAATAAATCGTAAATCGGTGCCCATAGCTTTCTGCAAGCTGACCCTTTCACACTTGATGCTCCGCCTTGACACGTTTACACGTTAAACACCTCGAGATAAACTCCGCGATCCCTCTCTTCATATTGCTCTACCAAAATATATGTCGAAGATCATGATACATTTTGGTACTTACAGGATGAATTGCAAATGGTGTGTTGTGTGCTTCCATCATGATTCTATACTTCAAATCAGAGTCGTTAAGAACACAAAGTCTGGATTTGACTCGAAGTATTCTCTCTGCATTGATTCTTGCTTCTGGAATAGCACCTTCTGGCATCTTCTTCTTCATATTCATAAGCTCCGGGTCTGTAGTTTGAGCAGCTTTAACTTTATCAATTAAAGCTGGTTCTACGCGTATATTTGACATCATCACGTGAGTCCATGGAGTTTTTAACTCTATCTCCATCCTTTGTAAGTTATGTAAAATGGGTCGTTGTGTTGACAGCATCGCACTCGTTCCCGCATGTGATCTTCTACTCAACGCGTCAGCTACCACGTTCGCTTTTCCAGAATGGTATTGAATGGTATGGTCGTTATCTTTAAACAGCTCAAGCCAACGTCGTTGTCGCATTTGAGTTCGTTCTGGGTGAAAAAAATATTTGAGGCTTTTGGAGTATATTAGGATGTCATCAATAACGACAACCATGAAATGATCCAAATATTTCTCAAATATTCGGTTCATCATGTCCATGAACGCAATATGGACATTAGTTAATTCAAAAGATATAACTAGAAATTCGTAATGCGCGTATCGATTTCTAAAGGTAGTCTTCGGAATGTCCTCAGTTTTAATCTTTAACTGATGATATTCAGAACGAAGATCTATCTTTGAAAAGAATTGTGCACCTTGCAGCTGGTCGAACAGGTCATTAATACGAAGTAGCGGATACCTATTCTTGATGGTGACATGGTTTAACTCCCGTTAGTCAATACATAGTCGCATATTACCGTCTTTCTTTTTTACTAATAAAACAGGAGCACCCCAAGGAGATGTACTAGGACTTATAAAATCAATGTCTAACAACTCCTGTAGTTGGATTTTTAACTCCTGAAATTCAATAGGAGCCATTCGATATGGGGTGTTAGAAATGAGTTTTGTACCGGGCTCAAGGTCAATAAAGAATTCAACTTCACGTTCTGGGTAAACTAGGAAGTTCTTCGAAAAATACATCAGAAAACTCATTAACAACAAAAATATCATTCAAATCTGAAGTATTCTGATTTAAATCAGTGACATGGGCTAAGAAAGCTTGATATTCGTTTTTTAATAAACGAATAGCTTTATGATATGAAATGACATTGATTGATTTTAGTGGTCTGGTTGTTTGAATGAAAGCTAACAACCTTACGAAACAATCAATTTTGACATGATGAGTGGTTAACCAGTCGATTCAAAAATCACATCAAATGCAAGTATTTTCAAAGATATAAAATCCACAGGTAGGGTGAGGGTGCCAATTTGAATCAAACAAGATTTATAAACTTTGAATGTAACGAAGGTTTTTTCTAACGGAGTTTCAACAGATAAGTCAAAGTCTAATTTCTCAGGAGTCAAGTTCAAACGTTGAGCGCAAGCAGGTGAAATAAAAGAATGGGTAGCACCGGTATCTAATAAGGCATAGACTTCGCAAGAGTTTATGATTAGCTTACCCGTGATCACCTCGTTCGAGTTCCTCGTGTTTTGGGCAGTCACGACAAACGCTCTTTCAGGAACCACCGACTTTGACTTGTCCGAAACAGCCTTTGGAGTCACCATCCCCGCTGGACTTGGTTTCGCTACCGGACACTCTCTAGCAATGTGTCCTTCCTTTTCACAATTATAACATACCTTGAATTGTTGTGGGCAGTTTGGACTGATGTGTCCCTCTTGCCCGCATTTATAGCATACGACTGGTGGCAGTTCTCCTCCCCTAAAAACAGTTGATGCTGGTGCTGCTGTCAACGTCTTCACGTTATCATTGTTATACCTTCTTTTCTTGAAATCTCCCCTTGACTCACTTCTTCTATTATTATGGCCACAATTACCACCGGAGTGGTGACCGCTTCTATCATGATACTTTTCTCCTTGCTGGTTGTCATTGTTTCGATGACTTCTGTCACCGGTACGACCTTGGTTATTTTCCTTTGGTTGAACATAATCATTATCACGTTTTAATAATTGGGCCATGTTCACTACATCTGAATATAAAGAAAGTTTGTGAGAAATGAAGTACTGACGAATTTCGAGTTTCAAACCTCTTAGAAACATCCATGTCATACGTTCCTCATTATCAACCAAATGAGATGCGAATCGGGATAACTCCGTGAACTTAGCCTCATACTGAGACACAGTCATGTTGTTCTGTTCCAGTTTGATAAACTCTACCTCCTTCATATGACGAATACTTTTTGGAAAGTACTTGTCATTAAACAGTTTCTGGAACTCCTCCCAAGACATCTTGAGTGCGGCAGGCTGGGTACGCTTCATAGATTCCCACCAGTAATCTGCCTCTCCACGAAAAATAAACGTGGCGAATGGAACCTTTTGCTCCTTTGTGCTTCCCAAGACATCTAATGTCTTGTTAATTTGCTTAACCCACGTTTTCGCCTTGATTGGATCTGGCTTTCTCTGAAACTCTGGTGGTCCCAACTCTTTGAACTGCTTGGCAGTGACAAGCTGCGAGTTGTTATTATTTCCACTTGTATTATGAACACGGGTCTCCCTCGTATTGTTTTGCATGAACTGCAAAAAGCTTCTAAACATCCCATCGTTCATCGTTTGATCGGTGGTGTTGTTCACAGGAGAATTATTGCCTTCCTGTTGCACGTTCTTTTGGTTGGTGATAAAAGGTGTCTCAACGGTCTCATTCACTCCATTGTTTAGATTTTCAGCTGCCATTCTCAAATACTATCACAAAATAAGGGTTAATCAAACAAATTAACATATCACATATTAACCCTATGCTCCGACCGACCACAATAAATACCAAATAAGCTTAGGTAGGACACACACTAGCGAAGAATTTACTCGTCTCTCCCCTCCTAGTTCTATTCCCAGATCTCCGTCAAAAATCATATTCCTAAGCTCTGATACCAACTGTGACGCCCCCAGAATAGGTCCAATACTCAACCTATTATGAGTCGCCAAATACATGGTATAGAATCCAAATACAACCTTTTATAACATACGATCGTGCAAAATATGACCACACAAACTATGAGTTTCAATACAAATCGTATATAATACGAAATATAAACACTCAAATTCATTCCTTATTCATTACAATTATTGTCCAACTATTTTATAGAATAGTGAGAACTTCTACAGATCTAACTCTAATCATCACACTGTTCCCCGACTAGTCCCCGCAATATTCTCATTTTCTGAAGAGAACAATGGAAGAAAAGGGTGAGCTCAACTAGCCCAGTAAAGAATATTATGACTAAGATAATGAAAAATAAATTATTGTTAGTCTTCAACAAATCAGATAAAATATTATGGACAACAAGTTTTAGATCAATAACTGTAGCGAAAATAACAATTCATTAGAAGAGTTAAGTAGAGAATGATGTCTACTATCTTCTATGATTTAAAAGTCCATCATCAATATTTTATTCTTGTAACATCAATCAATATACATCTCGAATTAAATATTCATCTTTGCACTACGGGCCAAAGATATTCATTTGTATCACCAGTTGGTCATGTTCATCTCAACACCTGTCTATCTTTGCACTACGGCCAAAGATATTCATCAGTTAACCATCTTTACACTACATGCCAAAGATATTCATCAAATAATCATTTATTTTTGCACTACAGGCCAAAGATATTCAGTTATATCACCATTTAGGACTGAGGATGATGAAAAATAATATAAATAACGAATCTAGTGAGATAAATGACAAAGATTAGGGATTCGTAATTTAGTTTATCCAAGTTCAATAATACTCCGTAATAATTAATTGTGGAGCAAAATTTAAGAATAAAGATCAAAATTTGGATCCAATCAAAGATTAAAAAAAATATTTTTTTTACCGTGAATAGTAACTCGTCATGAAAAGTTGACAATTTTTATAAAAAGTTCAAAAAATTAGTTTGGTGAAATAATATTAGATGAAGCGCAAAACTCAAGAATTTCTGATCATTTTAGGAATTATAGAAGTAATACTTACCGTTGTAAGTTTAAATATAGGAATATGAAATGAAATATTATAACTTTCATAATATAGAATATGAAAGAAAATAATATTCTATATGAATATTGAAAGAAAATAACATTATTTACGAGAAAAATAACGTCCTTTACCTTAACAGGAGAGTAGTTTTGACTGGAATATCGGATATTATGTGGACGAAAACTTGCACTGCTATCAACACTCAAAGTATCTAAATACTCACATGAAATACGCTCGATATTATAGAGAAATTTTTTTTTGATTCTAGTGTGATTTTTATTTTTAACTAAGCATCCTATTTATAGATAAATGTCAGAGCACCAAAGCTGACAAAATTAACCAACGGATGCATTATTCAAGCCCATCACTTTAGAAAATTTCTTTCCGCACACCACCTTGGAATTCTAATATTCCACATATTTTATATATATATATATATATATATATATATATATATATATATATTAAAACATATATTTCTGAAATTTCAATAATTCATAATAAATAGCCATTTTATCAGAAAAATACGAACTTTATGTCCAATTCCATATGAAATTTGATTCTCTACAACTTTGTAGAAAAAATCTTTTCTAAATTTCGAACGAAAAAAATGACCCAAATTCACTTACAGATTATTTTTCCACACATCACTCTTGAAAATCTTCAACAAACTCAAAATTTCAAAGCCTCTATTTTTAAAATAATAAATTCCACCACATGTTTATTTATTTATATTTATATATATATATATATATATATATTAAAATATTTATAATTATTAAAAGAATTCCAAATTTTATTTTCTCTCTTCCATCTCATTTTATTCATATATCGTGAATTTGTTATAAAAAAATATCATCACTATTATATTATTATATTATCACATTAGACACTTATAATATGATATTATAATAATATATTTGAATGAATTATTTATTTAGAACATATAAAATATCCATTCTCAATAATTGTCACTTTTACTAAAAATTCCTCCATTTAAATTCACATTGAATAAATATTTACTTATCATTTTTATCAATAATTATTATTCACAAATAATATTACAGAACCACAATAATGTCAATCAGGTCATTCCCAAGAAAGAGGGGGCCTTCCGATAAGGATTTTTCCTTACTAGCGCGCAATTAACCAACCCCTTTTCTAGACAGAACTTCCTTAGACATTGTCAATAATGTTATCTAATAATATTATTCAAATAATATGAATTATTGATTTGATAATTTGAAATACTGTACAATGACAATTATTGAATCACTAATATAAAATATCAACGTAACAATTATTGATATAAAATATCAACATAGCAATTATTGAACTAATAAAATATTATGTAATTATTTAATCAATAATATAAAATATTGAACAATAATTACTATAACAATAATTGATTAGTGCCTTCTTACGTAAGAGCCAATAATTCAAAATACTATGCAATACCGTGTGCTACTGTGCAACAACGCCTATTACTGTATTTTTATCACCGGGTATTTTAACAGTTTAACGGTAACAGTTTTACTGTTATTTTATAAAAAGGTTATTTCTGTCTCTTTCTATATCCGACAGTTATTTCATTGTGGGGCCCACAAATGGCTGCGCCGTCGTATGAATATTCTTCGACAACAAGAATATTCCGCGACCAAACGAATATTCCCCGACAACAATGAATATTTTATTACCACTTGCTAACTTTATAACATTTACACATTTCACTCATAACTTACCACATTTATCAAAACACCTTACTATTTCAAAATAACATATAGAGAAAATTAAATCTTTATTCATAAAAGTTGAGGCCTTACATATTTTATAATTTATGTATTATGTGTATTTTATTAATAAGTTTTATTTATTAATAATTTTATTAAGTAAAAATAATTATGTAGAATGACCTTTTTTTTAAGTAACTATATTTTATGTAAATAATTATTATTTTTCAGGCTTATTTTTTTAAGTAATTTTCACATTAATATTTAGTGATTTTTTTTTTTGGTTTCCTTCTATAATTATTTCTTTTGCTACTTTCAAGTTTTAATGTTGTGAACCACCACCACCACCACCATATACATCAACACCACCAAAATTCAGATCAGTCAACATACACCACCATAAATCACGCCATCAACAGATCCACTGCCAACACCATGAGATCCACCTGATCTACCCACTACCTACACCTACCGTTAAGGCGTTAACACAATCCACCACCGTTAACACCACTCACCACAACACCACCATAGCCCAAATCGAAAAAATAAAAGAAAATAAGATGGAAGGAAGTCACCCACTAGAAAAACTCATCACTACCATCACCCACAATAAGATAAATCAAAACACAATAACAACAATTTTAACAAGGCAGGGAAATGAAATAAAGTAAAATCAACCACTCAAAGAAAATCATGAAAATAAATCAAATTTAAAAGGGCCCCAAAATGCAGCAAAACCCTAACACCTAAATCAACAAAAATATTGTCACCAACAAGCCCAAACGCATGTTGCAATTGCTCTTGACCAGCACCAACAACCACCGAAGTCGTTTCATATCACACCATCTGCTTGCAAAAGCAAAAAAAAAAATAGAGACGAAAAATAACAAGAGGGAGAAGAGTGAAAATGAAAGTATGTTTGTAGATATGCTCGTGGGTGTCTTCACTTGTTGCCGATTAGATCGCCGACGTCTTCACTCGTTGTCGATGGTGCAGATGATTTATTTTGTGCTGATCTTTCTATTTTTTCTTTTTTGTTGCTATCTAGTATGGATAAAAGGAACAAGAAATACGAGATGACAGGAAAAGGGAACAGAATATCTGCTAAAGGGAATATGGGACTAGGGGGACGGTGATGATGGGTACAGTAGGGAGAAAGGGAAAGGGGAAAGGGGAAAGGGTACCAGCAACTGGGAGTCTGGGAAGGGGAAAGGGCAGGGGAGGGAGGGGAGGGGAGGGGAGAGGAAGGGTAGTTTTATTACTTTTTTTATTTATTAAATGTTTAATTTAACTATTAGTTTACTTTTATTATAATTTATTAGTATTATTTTGCTCTTTCACTTACATAAATGATAAAAGAAAATTTGTAAAATAACTCATTTTTTATACACAAGCATTAATCTTGCCACGTGTCAGTCACATCATAAACAAATTAATATCCGTTTGTCTAGTTGTCATTTTTTTAACGAGAGGGACATATTTGAGCTACGTTTTAAAACGTCAGAGGAACTGTAAGACCCCAACTTTTATGAATAAAGATTTAATTTTCTTTATATATTATTTCGAAATAGTAAGGTGTTGATTTGATAAATGTGAAAAATTATGGGTGAAATGTGCAAATATTTCAAAATAAGCAAGTGGTTATAAAATATTCATTATTGTCGGAGAATATTCGTTTGGTCGTGGAATATTCTTGTTGTCTGGGAATATTCGTACGACAGCGCAGCTATTTGTGGGCCCCACAACGGAATAACTGTCGGATATAGAAAGCGACAGAAATAACATTTTTATAAATAACGGTAAAACTGTTACGGTTAAACTGTTGAAATACCCGGTGATAAAAATACAGTAATACGCGTTGTGCATAGTAGCACACGGTATTATACAGTATTTTGAATTATTGGTTCTTACGTAAGAAGACACTTACTCAATTATTGTTACAGTAATTACTGTTCAAATATTTTATATTATTGATTCAATAATTGCATGATATTTTATTGCTACGTTACTATTTTATATGATTGATTCAATAATTGCTACCGTTGATATTTTGTATTATTGATTCAATAATTGTCACTGCACAGTATTTCACATTATCAACTCAATAATTTATATTATTTGAATAATATTATTAGATAACATTATTGACAATGTCTAAGGAAGTTCTGTCTAGGAGGGGTTATTTAATTTCGCGCCAGTAAGGAGAAATCTTTATCAGAAAGCCCCCTCTTTTCTGAGAACGACCTGGTTGTCAATATTGTAGGTCTGTAATATTATTTGTGAATAATTAATTATTGATTTATATGATAAGAAAATATTTATTTTGTGGATATAAAAGAAGGAATTAGTGCTGATGTGTTTTTATTAGTATTTTGGTGTGGAAAATCATCTGTTTATGGATTTCGGATAATTTATGTTTGAAATTTGAAAAAACATTCTTCTACAAAGTTGTAGAGATTTAAATTTCCTTTGGAAAGGACATAGAATTTGTATTTTTCTGACAAAATGGCTATTTATTATGAATTATTGAAGTTTCAAAAAATAAATATTTTTTTAATAGGAGGTGGGCCCCACTGGTGGCTGGTGGCTGATGGCTTTCAACAGGCGGGCGGAATTTTTAAAAAAATATTATTTTATTAAAAAGTCTACTTTGGCATCCTAAGCTTTTCTTATAAATAGGGTGCTTAGGTTAGAATTGAAAATCACATCCGAATCAGAAGTTTTATCTTTCTATAATATCGAGTGTATTTTTGTGAGTATTTAGATACTTTGAGTGTTACTATTCAGTGCAAGTTTCTTTCGATGTTATGTCCGATATTCCAGTCAGAAGTACTATTCTTTTGAGGTAAAAGATGCTATTTTCTTTCGTAAATGATGTTATTCTTTTCAATATCATTATACCAAAATATTGGCATAGATTTTATTATGAAATTCTTACATTTTCCGTTGGGGTTACTATTCACGTATACGGCACTATTCACGAAAAAAATAAAATTTTCTTCTGTTTGTCCAAATTGCTTGTTAAGGTTCCTATCTTTGATTGGATCTAAGTTTTGAGCTTTATTCTTGAATTTTGCTCCACAATTGATTATTACAAAGTATTTTTGAATTGGATAAACTAAAATACGAATATTTAGTCTTTGTCCTTTATCTCACTGGATTCTTTATTTAAAATATTTTTCATCATCATCAGTCCTAAAAGGTGATATAACTGAATATCTTTGGCCTGTAGAGCAAAGATGAATGATTACCTGATGAATATCTTTGGCCGTAGTGCAAAGATGGACAGGTGTTGAGATGAACATGACCACTGATGATACAAATGAATATCTTTGGCCGTAGTGCAAAGATGAATATTTGATTTGAGATGTATATTGATTGATGTTACAAGAATAAAATATTAATGATGGACTTTTAAATCAAAGAATATAGTAGACTTCATTTTCTACTTAACTCTTCTAATGAATTGTTATTTTCGCTGCGAATATTGATCTAAAACTTGTTGTCAATAATATTTTATCTGAATTGTTGAAGACTAACGATAATTTATTTTTTATTATCTTAGTCATAATATTCTTTACTGGGCTAGTTGAGCTCACCCTTTTCATCTATTGTCCTCTTCAGAAAATGAGAATGTCGCAGGATCTAGTCGGGAGACAGAGTGATGGTCCGAGTTAGAGCAGTAGTAGTCCTCACTATTTCTAATAAATAGTGTGATAATAATTATAATGAGGACTTAGTTTGAATATTAATATTTTCTACATATTTGTATTGACACTCACAGTTGTGTGGTCGTATTTTGCACGACCGTGTGATATAAAAGTTTGTATTTGAATTCTGTACCATGTATTTGGCGACTCAGAATGGGTTGGGTTGACTGGACCTATTCTGGGGGCGTCACAGTTGGTATCAGAGCTTAGGGATATGGCCTCTGGCAGAGATCGGGGAATAGAACTAGGAGGGGAGAGATGAGTAAACCATTCACTAGTATATCCTACCTAAGATTATGTGGTATTTAATTGGTCAGTCGGAGCATAGGGTTAATATGTGATATGTTAATTTAGTTTAATTAACCCTTGTTTTATGGCAGTATTTGAGAATGGCAGCTGAGAATGTTAACAACGAAGTGAATGAGACCGTGGAGACACCTTTAATCACCAACCAGGAGAACGTGCAATAAGAAGGCAATGTTCATCCTGAAAACAACGTTGATCCGATGATAAACGATGAGATGTTTAGAAGTTTTTTGCAGTTCATGCAAAATTAGACGAGGGAAACTCGTGTGCAAAATACAGGTGGAGATAATAACAACACGCGAATTGTCATTGCCAAGCAGTTCAAAG
Source organism: Panax stipuleanatus (assembly GCA_020205555.1). Lineage (NCBI taxonomy): Eukaryota > Viridiplantae > Streptophyta > Magnoliopsida > Apiales > Araliaceae > Panax > Panax stipuleanatus. Next base: position 40,686,687 of record CM035125.1, read on the forward strand.
AGTTGGGACCACCAGAGTTTCTGGAAAAGCCAGATCCAATCAAGGCGGAGATGTGGGTTAAGCAAATTACCAAGATATTTGATGTCTTGGGATGCACGGAGGAACAGAAGGTTCCATTCGCCACGTTTATGTTCCGTGGAGAGGCATATTACTGGTGGGAATCTGTGAAGCGTACCCTGCCTGCCGCACTCAAGATGTCTTGGGAAGCGTTTCAGAAACTGTTCAATGACAGGTACTTTTCTGAAATTATTCGTCATATGAAGGAGGTAGAGTTTATCAGACTAGAACAAAACAACATGACTGTGTCCCAGTACGAGGCTAAGTTCGCGGAGCTATCCAAGTTTGCACCTCATTTGGTGGAGAATGAGGAACGTATGACGCGGATGTTTCTGAGAGGTTTGAAACCTGAAATACGTCAATACCTCATTTCTCACAAATTTTCTCTATATTCGGATGTAGTGAACACGGCCCAGTTATTAGAACGAGATAGTGATTATATTCAACCAAGGGACAACAACCAAGGTCGTACAGGTGGCAGCAATCATCGGAGCAATGACAACTAGCGGGGAGGAAAGTAAGACAGAAGCAGTAACCACTCCGGTGGTAATCGTGGCCATGATAGTAGAAGAAGCGAATCGGGGGGAGATTTCAAGAAGAGAAGGTACAACAATGAGAACGTGAAGACGTCGACATCAGCACCAGCATCAACTGTTTCTAGGGGAGGAGAACGACCACCGGTCGTATGCTATAAATGAGGAAAAGAGGGACACAATAGCCCAAACTGCCCACAACAATTCAAAGCATGCTATAACTGTGGAAAAGAAGGACATATAGCTCGAGATTGTCCTATTGCGAAACCAAATCCAGCGGGGGTGGTGATTCCAAAGGCGGTTTCGGACAAGTCAAAGTCGGTGATTCCTGGAAGAGCGTTTGTCGTGATAGCCCAAAACGCAAGGAATCCACACGAGGTGATTACGGGTAAGCTAATAATAAACTCTTGTGAAGTTTACACCTTGTTAGATACCGGTGCTACTCATTCCTTTATTTCACCTGCTTGTGCTCAACGTTTGAACTTGACTTCTGATAAATTAGACTTTGACTTATCTGTTGAAACTCTGTTGGGAGAAACCTTTGTTACATCCACAGTTTACAAATCTTGCTTGATTCAGGTTGGTACCCTTACCTTACCTGTTGATCTTATATCTTTGAAAATACTTGCATTTGACGTGATTTTAGGAATTGACTGGTTAACCACTTACTATGCCAAAATTGATTGTTTTCGTAAGGTTGTTAGTTTTTATATTCCTAATCAACCTGTTGTACGAATCCAAATCACATAACCACTAAAATCAGTCAATATCATTTCAAGTCACAAAGTTATTCGTTTATTGAAAAACGGATGTCAAGCTTTCTTAGCACATGTCACTGATCTAAACCAGAATACATTTGGTTTGAATGATATTTCCGTTGTTAAGGAGTTTCCTAATGTATTCCCCGAAGAACTTCCCGGTCTACCCCCAGAACGTGAAGTTGAATTCTTTATTGACCTTGAACCCGGTACAAAACCCATTTCTAAAACCCCATATCGAATGGCTCCTATTGAACTTCAGGAGTTAAAGGTCCAATTACAGGAATTGTTAGACATCGTTTTTATTCGTCCTAGTACGTCTCCTTGGGGTGCTCCTGTTTTATTCGTAAAGAAGAAAGACGGGAGTATGCGACTTTGTATAGACTATAGGAAATTGAACTATGTCACCATCAAGAATAGGTATCCGCTACCTCGTAATGATGACCTGTTCGACCAGTTGCAAGGTGCACAATTCTTTTCAAAGATCCATCTTCGTTCTGGATATCATCAGCTGAAGATTAAAACTGAAGATATTCCAAAGACTACTTTCAGAACTCGGTACGGGCATTATGAGTTCTTAGTCATGTCTTTTGGATTGACTAATGCTCCTACTACTTTCATGGATATGATGAACCGTGTATTTAAGGAATATTTGGATCAGTTCGTTGTTGTCTTTATTGATGACATCCTCATCTATTCTGAAAGCCGTGAAGATCATGAGCACCACTTGAAGCTGGTACTTCAAAAGCTTCGTGAGAACAAGCTATATGCCAAGCTGAAGAAATACGAGTTCTGGCTTAAGGAAGTAGCATTTCTTGGGCACGTGGTATCGAAACGTGGAGTATCTGTTGACCCGACGAAGATTAAAGCAATATAAAGCTGGGAGCAACCTAAGTCGGCGACCGAAGTACAAAGCTTTCTGGGCTTAGCTGGTTATTATCGGAGGTTCGTAGAGGGATTTTCTCGAATCGCTACTCCATTAACTCAGTTGACTCGAAAAGATATAAAATTCGTTTGGAGCGAGGAATGCGAGAAGAGCTTCCAAGAGCTTAAGAGAAGACTTATCTCGGCACCTGTTCTGACAATACCATCTGGTTCGGATGGATTTGTTATCTACAGCGATGCTTCGGGCAAAGGGTTAGGATGTGTTCTCATGCAATATGGGAAAGTCATAGCCTATGCCTCGCGACAACTCAAAGAATATGAGAGGAATTATCCTACTCATGATCTAGAGTTGGCAGCTGTCGTTTTCGCGTTGAAGATCTGGAGACATTACCTGTACGGGGAGAAAGTGGAAATTTATACGGATCATAAGAGCCTTATATATTTCTTCACTCAAAAGGAACTCAACATGCGGCAACGACGTTGGCTTGAGCTGTTGAAAGATTACGATCATACCATTCAATACCATCCTGGAAAAGCGAATGTGGTAGCTGACGCGTTGAGTAGAAGATCATATGTGGGAACGAGTGCGATGATGTCAAGTATACGCATAGAACCAGCTTTGATTGATAAAGTTAAAGATGCTCAAGCTACGGATCCGGAGCTGATGAAGATGAAGAAGAAGGTGCAAGAAGGTGCCATTCCAGAAGCAAGAATCGATGAAGAGGGAATACTTCGAGTTAACTCCAGACTTTGTGTTCCTAACGATTCTGACTTGAAGCATAGAATCATGATGGAGGCACACAACACACCGTTTACAATCCATCCTGGGAGTACCAAAATGTATCGTGATCTTCGACATACATTTTGGTGGAGCAATATGAAAAGAGAGATCGCAGAGTTTATTTCGAGATGTTTAACTTGTCAACGTGTAAAGGCGGAGCATCAAGTACCGAAGGGTCCATTGCAACCACTTGAGATTCCAATATGAAAGTGGAAACACATTATGATGGATTTCATTACGGGTCTTCCCAAGGTTTCTCAAGGCATAGATGCGATTTGGGTTATTGTTGATAGATTAACCAAGTCTGCTCATTTCTTGCCGATACGAGAGACTTATTCCCTTGAACGTCTTGCTCTTATGTACGTGAATGAGATTGTGAGATTGCATGGCATGCCAGTATCCATAGTTTCGGATCGTGACCCAAGATTTACTTCACGATTTTGGATCAGTTTGCAGAAAGCTATGGGCACGGATTTATGATTCAGTTCGGCTTATCATTCTCAAACAGACGGACAATCAGAAAGGACTATTCAAACTCTTGAAGATCTATTGAGACTCTGTGTTCTAGACTTCAAAGGGAGTTGGGATAAGTACTTACCATTGGTGGAATTCTCCTACAACAACAGTTATCAAACAAGTATAGGTGTGGCTCCATTAGAGGCATTGTATGGGAGAAAGTGTCGCTCTCCAGTATGTTGGGATGAGGTGGGTGAAGCAACATTATTGGGACCGGAGTTGGTACGTATGACTACAGAAAAGATCCAAATGATCCGACAACGTATACAAACGGCACAGAATCGACAAAAGAGTTATGCGGATCTTCATCGAAAGGACGTGGAATTTAATGTTGGGGACCATGTATTATTACGTGTTGCTCCGTGGAAGGGAGTTACGAGATTTGGCAAAAGAGGAAAGCTCAATCCACGATTCATTGGTCTATTTGAGATCCTTGACCGAGTAGTAAAGGTAGCCTATACACTCGTTTTACCTCCAAGCATGTCTCGTGTTCATAACGTTTTTCACATATCCGTGCTTCGTAAATATGTGAAAGATCCAAACCGCATTATTGAATTAGAACCAGACGAGATAGCCGAAGATTTAACGTACGAGGAGGTACCTGTCAAGATCTTGGATAGGAAGGAGCATGTCCTACGCTCGAAAATTATACCTCAAGTTAAACTTTTGTGGAGAAACCATGAAATTGAGAAAATGACCTGGGAGTTGGAATCGGAAATGAAAGCGAGGTATCCTCACCTTTTTGGCATACCAGGTACGTACGTCAATTTTGAGGACAAAATTTCATAAGGAAGGGAGGTTGTAAGACCCCCACTTTTATGAATAAAGATTTAATTTTCTTTATATATTATTTCGAAATAGTAAGGTGTTGATTTGATAAATGTAAAAAATTATGGGTGAAATGTGCAAATATTTCAAAATAAGCAAGTGGTTATAAAATATTCATTGTTGTCGGGGAATATTCGTTTGGTCGTGAAATATTCTTGTTGTCGGGAAATATTCGTACGATGGCGCAGCTATTTGTGGGCCCCACAACGGAATAACTGTCGGATATAGAAAGCGACAGAAATAACCTTTTTATAAATAACGGTAAAATTATTACGGTTAAACTGTTAAAATACCCGGTGATAAAAATACAGTAATACGCGTTGTGCACAGTCGCACACGGTACTGCACAGTATTTTAAATTATTGGTTCTTACGTAAGAAGACATTTACTCAATTATTATTACAGTAATTACTGTTCAAATATTTTATATTATTGATTCAATAATTGCATGATATTTTATTGCTACGTTGCTATTTTATATGATTGATTCAATAATTGCTACCGTTGATATTTTGTATTATTGATTCAATAATTGTCATTGCACAGTATTTCACATTATCAACTCAATAATTTATATTATTTGAATAATATTATTAGATAACATTATTGACAATGTCTAAAGAAGTTCTGTCTAGGAGGGATTATTTAATTTCGCGCCAGTAAGGAGAAATCTTTATCGGAAAGCCCCCTCTTTTCTGAGAACGACCTGGTTGTCAATATTGTAGGTCTGTAATATTATTTGTGAATAATTAATTATTGATTTATATGATAAGAAAATATTTATTTTGTGGATATAAAAGAAGGAATTAGTGCTGATGTGTTTTTATTAGTATTTTTGTGTGGAAAATCATCTGTTTATGGATTTCGGATAATTTATGTTTGAAATTTGGAAAAACATTCTTCTACAAAGTTGTAGAGATTTAAATTTCCTTTGGAAAGGACATAAAATTTGTATTTTTCTGACAAAATGGCTATTTATTATGAATTATTGAAGTTTCAAAAAATAAATATTTTTTTAATAGGAGGTGGGCCCCACTGGTGGCTGGTGGCTGATGGCTTTCAATAGGCGGGTGGAATTTAAAAAAAATATTATTTTATTAAAAAAGTCTACTTTGGCATCCTAAGCTTTTCCTATAAATAGGGTGCTTAGGTTAGAATTGAAAATCACACCAGAATCAAAAGTTTTCTCTCTCTATAATATCGAGCGTATTTTTGTGAGTATTTAGATACTTTGAGTGTTACTATTCAGTACAAGTTTTCTTCGGTGTTATATCCGATATTCCAGTCAGAAGTACTATTCTTTTGAGGCTAAATGATGTTATTTTCTTTCGTAAATGATATTATTCTTTTCAATATCATTATACCAAAATATTGGCATAGATTTTATTATGAAATTTTTACTTTTTTCGTCCACGTATACGGCACTATTCATGGAAAAATTAAATTTTCTTCTGTTTGTCCAAATTGCTTGTTAAGGATCCTATCTTTGATTGAATCTAAGTTTTGAGCTTTATTCTTGAATTTTGCTCCACAATTGATTATTACGAAATATTTTTGAATCGGATAAACTAAAATACGAATACTTAGTCTTTGTCCTTTATCTCACTGGATTCGTTCTTTAAAATATTTTTCATCATCCTTAGTCCTAAAAGGTGATATAACTGAATATCTTTGGCCTGTAGAGCAAAGATGAATGATTATCTGATGAATATCTTTGGGCGTAGTGCAAAGATGGACAGGTGTTGAGATAAACATGACCACTGATGATACAAATGAATATCTTTGGCCGTATTGCAAAGATGAATATTTGATTTGAGATGTATATTGATTGATGTTACAGGGATAAAATATTGATGATGGACTTTTAAATCATAGAAGATAGTAGGCTTAATTCTCTACTTAACTCTTCTAGTGAATTATTATTTTCGCTGCGAATATTGATCTAAAATTTGTTATCAATAATATTTTATCTGAATTATTGAAGATTAACGATAATTTATTTTTCATATCTTAGTCATAATATTTTTTACTGGGCTAGTTGAGCTCACCCTTTTCATCTATTGTCCTCTTCAGGAAATGAGAATGTCGCAGAATCTAGTCGGGGGACAGAGTGATGGTCCGAGTTAGAGCAGTAGTAGTCCTCACTATTTCTAATAAATAGTGTGATAATAATTATAATGAGGACTTAGTTTGAATATTAATATTTTCTATATATTTTTATTGACACTCACAGTTGTGTGGTCGTATTTTGCAGGACCGTGTGATATAAAAGTTTGTATTTGAATTCTGTACCATGTATTTGGCGACTCAGAATGGGTTGGGTTGACTGGACCTATTCTGGGGGCGTCACAGGTACTTTTGGAAAAAAATTTAGTTTAGGATATAAGTGGGACTTCGGGGTAAACGTCAGGGGTATTTTTTGGACCTTTGCCATATCCGAAATGTCATGTAAGAGTTCTTATTTATGTGGCTGTTGGTTACTTATAAGTAACCTTTTAAAAATAAATTTATTTTAAATATGATGCAGTTGGTAGCCAAACCTTCATGCAAAGATAACTATTTTAGTTTTTGTGGGTAACCAAATAGTCATAAAAAAAATTCAGAACAGTAACTTAGGTACTTCCGGAGATTCGCGGCGGAGGAGGATGATGAAGGGGAGGAGAGGGCGATGTAGCGACGGCGCAACCAAGGACGAGGGCGATGTAACTCAGGTACTTCAGGAGATTCGCGACGGAGGAGGATTATGAAGGGGAGGAAAAAGGAGGCGGTGAGGGAGATGAAGAGAATGGGCAGTGAGAGAGATGAAGATTAGGATGAGTCAGGTTCTAAGGAGAGAGAAGATAATTTTTTGTTTTTCCCTATTTTTGATTTAAATCATGGATTTGTTTTAGTTGTTAGATCCCAAAGATTTGGTAATTGTCGTATATGGCGGTTACTTTTCCTTAATTTCAGATTTCCTTATTTATGTAAAATTAAATAATCTGATTTTATTGCTCTCTTTTTGAAAATATTTTATGAATGCACTAATATTGTAAATATTTTATAAATATTGTATAGTAGTTTAAAGAACCCATAATGATTTCAAATCAATTAACTTTTTTCCCTTTTTTCTATTGACTATTTCGAAACAATGGTACCCTAATATTTACTTCAATGTCATTTCCTTGTTTTGCATATTTTTTTGGGTATGTTTACACACAAAATTTAGGACGAAGGAGGTCATAGACTCTTAGTGTAAGAAACAGCCAAGTATTTCTCCATAGTATTTGATAATATTATTTTTTATTTATAAAAAAATTTGTTCTATAAATATAAAGAATATTTTTAATTATACATTTGATTTCAAATTATTTTATTAATCGTTTAATTTAATCATGATAAAATGGTAATAAAAATTTAATATAAATAGAAATAAATTAAGACTTGAATTGTAAAATAGTCAAAATAATACAGTATTTCCTCCGTCCCATAATATATGACGTTTTATATAATATTATTTTTTTAAAATTATTTAATGTTTTATATAATTAAAAAAAAGTAGTCATATTTTTTTTAAAAATTACTCTTTATTAAAAAATGTTACGAATGAATGAGATAAATATATGATAAAAACTGATAAGTATTATAAATAATTAATATTATACAATTATTTATTTAAAAATAATGTTACTATCATATAATTTTAGATCACATAATGCTCACATACACACATGTATACCGTGGGCTCTGCATGACATGCAAGGCCTATAAATATATGTGTGTGTATGTGAATTTTATCTGATCCAAATTATATGAGAGTAGAATTGTTCTTTTATTTAAGGAATTTCTTAACATGTGTCCTAAGGGCATATGCTAAGCACACAGTTTAAGGGAATATTCTCTTGAATTGTGTGCTTATTTCCTAAGGGCATATGCTAAGCACACAGTTTAAGGGACTATTCTCTTGAATTGTGTGCTTATTTCCTTAAACTTGGTGTAAATGCAGAAATCAAGAGAATATATACACAGTTCAAAAGAATATTCTCTTAGAATGTGTATTTAGTATATGCTCTTAAGACACATGTTAAGAGTACCCATTATTTAATTTCCTTGCACAACTTTAAAAGGTCATATATTGCGGGAAGGAGCGAGTACTCATATCTTTGGTTGAGTTGCCGACAATCACCTCTCATTAAAGCTCCTACCCCTTCTTCTGTCCGTACGCGGCTACCTACCCATGTGACTCCACGTGAAATCGGCCCCTATGCTCAATGTTTCCTGCTTTTCATCAACTTGTAATTGTCATTTATCGTCTTGTCCCTCTCCATCACTTGTGTCTGTGTCCGGACATTATTCCAAGCAAAAACAATTTCACTGGCCGATGTGGGGGTCTCTTTAATATCATCTAAACAAAAATTTAATCTCCATTGATGTGTAAATTAACTCCATTATATCTTTATCGTTCAAACACACCAAAAAAAAAACAAAACAATTTCCACCTATTTTCAAATGAGGAATTAAATGACCATTTAAATGATAACTTCTAATTGCTAAAGTCGGGTTACTTGGTCCACACCGGTTGTTAATTTGGTGGCACTTCTCCATCTTTCTTTGCTTTTGCTTCAAACAACTTCTTTTTTTTTCTTTTTTTTTGTTATATTGGACTGAAATTTTAACATTTTAACATTTGAAATGAATGAATCACAATATCCCATACACGCAAGTCTTATGGGTAGTTTTTTTACCATTAAAACATGAGGGCCTTGATTTAAACAACTTCTTGTTGGTTGCTATGACCTCTAAATGACAGATAGATATTGTATTGTTGGAGACATTCTTGTTAAAGCTATAGACACTAAAAAATTTCCATTACAATAACAAATCAATGACGATTTTAATTTTCATAACTTAAGTTTAGTGAATAAAAAAATGAGTATTCAAACAAAGCTAAAGCCTAAAGGAGTCGAGAGACCTGAAAATTGACTCGTTTGTTCATGATCAATTCCATTTGTGACTCGTACATATTAACGCATATGTGGCTTGTTGATATGCACTAGGCTTGAGTGAGTCTAGGCCCCATTTGCAGCTTAGTCCAAATGATAGCTAAATCATCACATTGTCTTTATTGTTTGCTTCTGTATTCAAAGTTGTCCTGCAGAAGTGCTTTCCTCTCTTGGAGGAGAAGGTGGGTTCATCTTATCCAACTCATACGTTGTTCATGTTAGCTATTATGGACTGCGACAGAGATCCAGATAACTATTCTTGGAAATATGTTGCGAGGAGGTGTTCGTAATTTCATCACTTTGGCACCATTGAACACTCTTTATCTCAAACTGGCTTAGTTTTTAGTTTGACCTGCTCTGTGATTCATAATATTGCTTACTGCTACGATATTGATACCAGCGAAATGTGTGTTACTATCGTCTACACCTACTTTATGATGGAGAATCTGTCCCAGTGTCTTAACTTCTATCTTTTTTCTTTTATCTCTAGAATTACACCAAGTACTGAAGGCCACATGCAGTTGGTCCTTGCTTAGTTTAGGCAAATTCTACAAGTATGTCATGCTTAGCAGCTTAGGATTGAATTAAATCATAGATTTATTATATAGTGTTTGCACTTCTTTCCAATTATACTCATAAGTTTATATTCGAATAATATTTTTCCCCTTATAGAATTATATATGCTATTACAATTTACAACATAATCAAAGAGTTTAAAATCAACTTAGCTAGAATAGGGAGTTGCAACAGCAAGAAGAGGGACTTTCCTATGAATGGTAAGACCATAGCACTCGTTCATATCCAAATCCTGTCCCTTCATTCCATTAGGTAGTTCCCAGTCAAACTTGTGCAATAGATTTGCCAGTACTAACTCATTTGTGGCCATAGCAAAAGAAATTCCAGGGCAACCCCTCCTTCCAGCTCCAAATGGAATCAACTGGAAGTCGTGTCCATTGAAATCTATAGTAGAATTCAAGAACCTTTCTGGCCTGAACTCCTCTGGTTCATCCCATGAAGCAGGGTCTCTTCCGATTGCCCAAGCATTAATGATAACAATTGTTCCGGCTGCAATATCATAGCCCATGAATTTGACATCCTGTCTTGCTGATCGTGAAACCAATAATGGAATCGGAGGATGTAAGCGAAGAGTTTCCTTGATCACTGCTTTCAAGTAGTGCATCTTTTCAAAGTCACCTTGTTCAAATATGTATGGTTTTCCTTTCCCAATTCTTCTCACCTCAGTTTGCACTTCCTTCATGGCTCTGGGGTCCTTTAATAGTTCTGTCATTGCCCATTCTAAAACTGTGTAGGTAGTATCTGTTCCAGCAGCAACAATATCCTGCACAAAACATAAATACCAATAACATCCAAAGAAATGTCAATCATGTAAGGTTAGGCCATCCATTCCTTTTATGCTACGTTTGGATCGAAGGAATGGAATGAAGAGTGGAATGATTCATTCCATTCTAGTTGGAATGAATTATTTCATATGTTCTATCTCTCCCAAAAAACTAAACACAATTTTTTTCATTCCAATCACAACCAAACACAATTTTTTTGATTTGGTATGAATGAGTCATTCAATTCCCACATTCATTACTCCAATCCAAACTTAGCATTAGAGAGAAAGAGGAGAGGACTTACCACGATGATAGCTTTGATGCCATCTCTGTCAATGGAAAAGCCAGTGATGTCCTTATCCTGGTATATCTCTAGCAAAACATGGACAAAGTCCTCTGTGCCTTCAACTTTCTCTCTTGGAGTTTTCAAATGCTTTTCCACTATTCCCTCAAGAAATCCATCAAACTCTTTGGCAATTCTATCCACCTTAGCATACAAACCAGAAAACCTACTGATCCATGCAAGCCTTGGAATATAGGTTCCGACGTCAAATCCACCTAGTACACCCACAAACTCCTTCAGCATCTTCCTGAACTGCCTCCCGCTCTCTCCTTCACTAAAATTCCTCCCAAAAGCTGCCGTAGAAACAACATCATTCGTGAGCGTCATTAGCAAGTCGCTCAAGTCCACTGCTGAGGAAGAGGACTCGAGGATGTTCTTCACTAAGAGGGCAGTTTCATCTTCTCTCACCTTACCAATAGCTTGAACCCTCTTGTTACTCAATAGATGGAGCACACAAATACTTTTCATTTGCCTCCAATACTCGCCGTAAGGCGCCACCGACCCAGTCTTGTAGTCATAAAGGAGCTTTTGGTTAACCTTTGATTTAGGCCTGTCCGCAAACGCTATGTCATGAGTTTTCATGACCTCCTGAGCTGCCTCGGCAGACGAGACAACGAGCGTTGGCACGCTGCCTAGGTGAAGCAACATGAGCGGTCCATGTTTTTGGGACCATGCTTGGAGCGAGCGATGTGGTAATAGGCCAAGTTTATGCAAGTGTCCAATAATTGGGAGCTTTGAGGGAGAAGGTGGCAGGTTTTTGTTACCTGCAGGTCTGGTGAAGAGCCATTTGATGAGGAAGAAAGATAAAATTAAGGGTAGGAGAGATAGAATGAAGGGGTGGTGCAACAATGGCGAAAGCTCTGATATTTTCATGTGTCGTGTGGAAACACTTAACACATACCTTAGGCTATTTTACTAAGAGCGTACGTGTCGTACGTGGTTAATTCGGAAAAGTGTTTTTGCTCTTTTACTATTTCCTCTCTTCTATTCTAAATAATAATCCTATGTTAAATAAATTCTCTGGCTTTTCATTAATGTTTAGTACTTGTAGACTCTATGAGAGCTCGAATGGGTGCTATTTAGTTTTTAAATTAGAGTAACATTAATAAGGAAAAAGATATATTTTACGAATGTAAATGCCAATTTTTTGATTCTTTAATTGCCAGTTACGTGAATAAGTATTAGTAGTAATCTTTTTAAAGAGATGTGCACTAAGTGAGATACTCTTATAATTCTGTCTGATTTTGATATTTTTTGTAATTGTAATTTCGACACAAATTTATCGCAACATATAACAGGATTGTATTAATAATATTTATTACATCCAAATAAAATAAAAGTTTTTCCTTTTATTCAAATTATATTATAAGAAAACTGATAAATTCACAATTAAAAATAATATTTTCACATGAAAATATCGCTATAAATCTTATAACGACACTATAATCTATTATTAATGGCGGCACTTAGCTCGGAAACGTACGTGGGTGAGTGGGTGAGTGGGTGCGTGGTGGGGTACTAAGACAAGATTCTTTTGATGAAGACACTCTTTGTCTAATATTCATTTAATCAACACAATTTAATGCAACTTATTTTGGACTTTTAGGAAGATTGACAAATGTGCGTGGGTGGTGGGGGGTACTAAGATAAGATTCTTAACTTGTTTGATGAAGACACTTTCTTGTCTAATTATCATTTAATCAACACAATTTAATGCAACTTATTTTGGACTTTTAGGAAGATTGACAAATGCATCATTTAATTATAAATAAATACATACATACATACATACATACATACATACATAAACACGACTAGAAAGCGAGAACAGATCCTCTGTCCTCAAATTCTCTGTCCCCTTGTGTCACACCACTTAAATGTTGACACATATTCTCTTATTTAATATCAATTAACTCTAAAATTAAAAAAAAGATAAGTGTCAACATTTAAGTGGTGGGACACAAGGAAATAGAGAATTTGGAAAAAGAGGATCTGCTCTAGGAAGCTAGGGATGCGTATTGTGTTTATAATTTACCACACAATGAATCAAGGAATCAAACTAGCTGGTAGAAATGTGGAGTTGCAACTGCAAGTAGAGGGACTTTCCTATGAATTGTAAGCCCAGTGCATTCATTCATATCCAAATCCTCCCCCTTCATTCAGATGGCAGTTCCCAATCAAACTTATGCATAATATATTAAGGAAAAAGCTAAATTTCGTTGTCACATTTTTATGCATTTTTTTATTCCTATTTTTATTTATTTAATATATTTTGTCTTGTTTTGTAGGAAACAATGCTTTATTAATCTTTTGATAAGTAAAAGATAATTGTTCCAGTTTTTGAAGATTAAAATGAACTTTTGATGATAGAGTTGGAATCAATTTAGAAATAAAATGAAGTTGAAATCAATTTAGAGATAAAAGGATAAGAATGAAAAAGAAATACCAAGTTGCTAGATTAGGTTCCAAGTAATTTGACTTGTATTGGAGAGAAGATGGTGATTTTATTTTATTTTTTTCTTTTGCCTTCATATTCGGTTGGAAGAGGGAGTGAGATATCACTTCTTTTTCTCTTTTTCCAGTAGCTGTTGGGAATTAAGTCACACAAAATAAATAATAAAATAAAGAGAGATAAAACAACATAAGATTTAATGTGAAAAATTTTTGAAGGGAAAAATCACAGGCAAACTCCGAATCTCCACTATATCAAAATAATAGGCTTACAATAATCATCCCAAGTTTTACGCCCTAAAACTTGAGGTTTCACAATACCACGACACAATTTTTTTGGACGGACTAAAAGCTGCAAAACCCTCCCACCCACAATACAACTTTTTTGCACGGAATATAAAAGCTGCAAAAAACCCTCCCCTCACACAAACACAAAACCCACTCACACCCTCTCTCAATTCTTAGAATGCTACATGACTTTTGATTGTACTACACTTCAACAACTAAACATAAGACTCTATTTATAGAGTATCCCACAATTCTTTTTTTCCTATTCAAAATAGAACACATCCAAAATAAAACTTCTACTACAAATAGATTCTTTTCCAAAATAATACTCCTATTAATAATAGGAGTTCTTCTTTTCTATATTAGCAATTCTTTTCATAATAGGATTCGAGGAGTAGCCCAACAATCTCTCTCTCGACTTGAATTCTCGAATACTTCAACTTTATATCTGAATAGGATTCGAAGAGTTTCCCAACAATTTCCTCCCTCGACTCGAATCCGCAAACACTTTAACTTCATCACTTTCACCGTTATTGTAGTCGTCACCATAATCCACACCCGCTCTATCCGCATCATCCACATTATTCGCATTGTCTGCATTACTCTCGTTATCCGTAATATATGTATCATCTGTATCATCCGCAACATCCGCATCTTTCATATCATCTGCAACATCTGCATCTTCCGTATCATCTGCATCATTCATATCATCCACATGATCTACACCACTGCAATAATTTTATAAAAGCTGCAAAAAACCCTCCCCTCACACAAACACAAAACCCACTCACACCCTCTCTCAACTCTTAGAATGCTACATGACTTTTGATTGTGCTACACTTCAACAACTAAACATAAGACTCTATTTATAGAGTATCCCACAATTCTTCTTTTCCTATTCAAAATAGAACACATCCAAAATAAAACTTCTACTACAAATAGATTCTTTTCCAAAATAATACTCCTATTAATAATAGGAGTTCTTCCTTTCTACATTAGCAATTCTTTTCATAATAGGATTCGAGGAGTAGCCCAACAATCTCTCCCTCGACTCGAATCCTCGAATACTTCAACTTTATATCTAAATAGGATTCGAAGAGTTTTTCAACAATTCCTCCCTCGACTCGAATCCACAAACACTTCAACTTCATCACTTTCACCGTTGTTGTAGTCGTCACCATAATTCACACCCGCGCTATCCGCATCATCCACATTATTCGCATTGTCTGCATTACTCTCGTTATCCGCAATATATGTATCATCCGCAACATCCGCATCTTTCATATCATCTGCAACATCCGCATCTTTCATATCATCTGCAACATCCGCATCTTCCGTATCATCCGCATGATCTATACTACTGTAATAATTTTTATCTTTATCATCATTACCATTACCATCATCATTGTCTTTATCTTCATCAGCATCTTCATGATCTTCATTTAGCGACTGTAACGGTGATTCTTCATAAGCGCAAAATCTCTTATTTATCAATATCACGATGAACACCAATTACTTCAATCTTTATTCTCTTTATTTGTCACATCAATGCGACTAATTCCCCTTCTAACTCAGATCCAATCAACGTAGCTCTTGATACCACTTGTTGAGAATTAAGTCACGCAAAATAAACAATAAAATAAAGAGAGATAAAATAACACAAGATTTAATGTGAAAAATCCTTAAAGGAAAAAATCACAGGCCAAACTCTGAATCTCCACTATATCAAAATAATAGGCTTACAGTAATCATCCCAAATTTTATGCCTTAAAACTTGAGGTTTCACAATACCACGTCAAAACTTTTTTGGACGGACTAAAAGCTGCAAAACCCTTCCACCCACAATACAACTGTTTTGCACGAAATATAAAAGCTGCAAAAAACCCTCCCCTCACACAAACACAAAACCCACTCACACCCTCTCTCAACTCTTAGAATGCTACATGACTTTTGATTGTGCTACACTTCAACAACTAAACATAAGACTCTATTTATAGAGTATCCCACAATTCTTCTTTTCCTATTTAAAATAGAATACATCCAAAATAAAACTTCTACTACAAATAGATTCTTTTCCAAAATAATACTCCTATTAATAATAGGAGTTCTTCCTTTCTATATTAGCAATTCTTTTTATAATAAGATTCGAGGAGTAGCCCAACAGTGACAGCAGTAGACTAATAAAGGAAGTTGAAAGTTTTGTTTTTAATGGCTTGTTTTTTATATAAGCAATTCAATTATGAATAGTTTATGATTCTTTTTTGCTTTATCTCTTTTTAATCATAAGCAATATATATATATATACTAGTCGTACTATCCGTGCCTCCCGCATTACGTACGAAGGGGAAGTGGATGAGAGATTGTCGGCGCTAGTGAATGGAGGAGGCAGAGGGCGAGTTTGGGAGGAGAAAGAAGGGAGGATGATCTGAGAGTGAGAGAGTGAGAGAGAGAGAGCAATTTTTTTTCCTTTGAAGTTGATATAATGGACGGTGAGATTTATCCCAAACTTTGGACGATCCTGATTATTTATTAGGGTGAGCGAAAAATTCAAAATCAATTTTGTTTTGTTAATTATATATATATATATATATATTCCTTTTAGTTTTCTTTTTGCTTTCATGATTATTCATACATGTGGTTTAAGTTAATTGTTGTGTTATTTAGTTTTATTGTTCCCTTGTCTTTTCGACTTAGTTTATATATTTCGTATTTTATATTTAATTTTATACAAGTAGTCTTATTTTATTTTTATTTTTTGTTCATAATTAATTCTATGGCTAACTAAATATTTAATACTTAGGAAGATGATGAAACTAAGTATTGCATATTAATATTTTTTTATTTACCTTCGTTTAAAAGTCATACATGATTCTTATGTTAGTTAAGAGGTTTTGATATGTTATAATTAATTTGTGATTTTTTCATAACTTATACTTGTTCATATTAATTATAAGAATCATTATCTTTAAAGGGAATAGAAAATTAGGAATTAACTTGGAAAGTAAGAAATTGTTAATTATGCTAGAACTTAGTGGATTTGGATTCCTAGGTAGTTTTCTCATTAATAATTTTCGTTATAAATTTTAAATTTGTATTATTTAGTTAATTAATCATCTCCGCCATTTTATTTCTAATTTGTCTAGAATTAAATTAAGAATTTAATAGTTAATCTAGTCTATATGGTTCGACATGTATTTGTCATATTTACAATAGACGTTGTGCAATTACAATACATAATTTTATCACATCACATGCGTTAATACCACATGTTCTGGAATTATAACATATTACGTGGTACTTATCGAGTTGTTTTCAAGTTTTGTGAGTACACAGTCAAATCCTTATACATATAATAAGTGTGTGAACAAATTTAATTGACAATGTAGTAAAATTAAACTAGACTAGTTGATAACATGTGCAATTCACAAACTAATTTGAATAATAGATGACTAACCTAAATAGGAATACCTAACAAAAAATACATTCAAGATGTAACTCTTGATTAAGGTTTTACCATACTGCAATATATATAGAGGTACTTTTCGGGAAATAATGAACTTACATGTAAGGTTTTGTATAAAATATTATCAACAATTATTCCATTAAAAAAGAAAGACCATAAAAAATTATGCAAAATATAGGTGTAAGCATAAACACAACAAAAGAAAATAGAATTGAGTTGTAAAAATTACCTTGTTGGGAATTTACAATTATCATGACATGAGATCAGAAAGGACAAATCACAAAATCAAAATTCATTGAAATCACAAAATTAAAAGCTAATACGATGGTGTTCTTTGTACATTAGTTATCTATTTGTTTATTTTCCCTAATCACATGAGACGTAGAGGCTAAAAAACTTACATCCTCCGTCACGAAATAAATGTCCTAATTGGTTTCTCCACGCTGATTAATAATATATTTTTTTTAAACCTAAATTGCCCTTTTGAATTACTTATTAATTGAAATATTTCTCCACTTTTCTATGAAATATTACCTCTTCTCATGTAAATTAGTTTTCTAGATTATTCTTTTTGTTATTCACGCATTCTTAATAAGTACTAAAAGGTAGAATGAATAGAGCAAAAGAGTCTAGAAAGCCATTAAATAGAAGACATGTTATATTAGTAATATGAGAGATAAAGTGGTATAAAAGAACTAAGCTCCCAATGTAAATATTTTCTCATTTCTTCAATTTCCAACAAAAGTTGAGTAAAATGATTATGAGGGTATACGTGAAAAAATAGGATAAAAGTATTTACGAATATAGAAATATGACATTTATTGTAGAACGTCCTAAAAAAGAAATTACGACGTTTAATACGGGACATAGGGAGTAAAAGATAGTGACTTAAGTATTGCATGCATACATGTCAACAACTGAGAACAACACTAACAAAATTCTATAGTTTATGCATTATATTGAAGTAATCCGAAGAGCCAAAAAAAATTAAACAATGAGAAGCAAATCATGAAGAAGGTAATGCATTAGAAAATGAAGAAGCATTCAAGAATCTCAAAGAACTTGAAATCAAGAATGCTACATGAGAACTTGTACTCATAAAACAAATACTATGTGTGATGCCCCCAAAATATGTTCAATACCAACCCATTTTGAATTGCCAAATACATGGTACAGAATTCAAATAGTGATGACTACTACTGCTCTAACTCGGACCATCACTCTGTCCCCCGACTAGTTCATGCGACATTCTCATTTCCTGAAGAGGACAATAGATGAAAAGGGTGAGCTCAACTAGCCCAGTAAAGAATATTATAACTAAGATAATGGAAAATAAATTATCGTTAGTCTTCAACAATTCAGATAAAATATTATTGACAACAAGTTTTAGATCAATATTCGCAGCGGAAATAACAATTCATTAGAATAGTTAAGTAGAGAATGAAATCTACTATCTTCTATGATTTAACAGTCCATCATCAATATTTTATCCCTATAACATCAATCAATATACATCTCGAATTTAATATTCATCTTTGTACTACGGGACAAAGATATTCATTTGTATCATCAGTTGGTCATGTTCATCTCAACACCTGTTCATCTTTGCACTACGGCCCAAAGATATTCATCAGGTAATCATTCATCTTTGCTCTACAGGCCAAAGATATTCAGTTATATCACCATTTAGGACTGAGGATGATGAAAAACAATATAAATAACGAATCCAGTGAGATAAAGGACAAAGATTAGAGATTCGTAATTTAGTTTACCCAAGTTCAAGAATAGTCCATAATAATCAATTGTGGAGCAAAATTCAAGAATGAAGCTCAAAACTTGGATCCAATCAAAGATAGGAACCATAATAGATAACTTGGACAAATAAAAGAAAATTTAATTTTTCTGTGAATAATGCCGTATACGTGAATAGTAACCCCGACATAAAAATGTAAAAATTTCATAACAAAATTCATACCAACATTCCAATGAAATGATAATAGATGAAACGCAAACTTCGAAGAATTTCTGATCATTTCAGGAATTATAGAAGCAATACTTATCGTGGTAAGTTTTAATTTGGGTATATGAAATAAAATATTATCGCTTTCATAATATGAAATATGGAAGAAAATAATATTTCTTACGAGTATTGCAATAAAATAATATCATTTACCTTAGTAGAAAACTAGGTTGACTGGTATACCGGATATTACTCTGAGAAAATCTCGCACCAAAAACCACACTCAAAATATTCTTATACTCAAGAAAATACTCACAATACTATAGAATAAGAATTTCTGATATTGAAGGTGTGGTTTAGGAAGTAGGGGTTACCCACTATTTATAGTGAAACGGAGGGAGAAAAACAACAAAGCAACCTGCCTAATTTCTCATTCTGCCTAACCTCTCGTATTTTCTTATCTGCCAACTTTCTCATTTTTCAATGCCTAACATATCAATTCTCAATTGGTTGAGGGCCCACAATTTTGGAAACAAGGAATGGTTTGCAGGATGTCTCACCACCCACCAAACAGAAGAAAGAAAATATTCAGGAAACTTTAGCCAGCAACTTTGAAAAAGAAGAAGTACACGGAAAGAATTCCAATTCAAATTGCTAACCTTCACTCCACTTTTATTCATATGCTGAAAATTATATATTATTATAATAATATTACCATTTCAATTATAAAAAAATTATAATATTATAATAATATATTTGAATGAATATTTTATCGGAGGTAATAATTGAAATTCCACAGAAAAATATGCCAAACTTTTAACAAATATTTCATTCTAAAAATTATTTCATTTATATCAGAATTGAAATAAATATTTTCTTATCATATAAATCAATAATTAATTATTCACAAATAATATTACAGAACTACAATATTGACAACCAAGTCGTTCCCAGGAAAGAAGGGGCTTTACGATAAGGATTTCTCCTTACTGGCGCGCAATTAGATTAACCTAACCCCTTTCCTCGACAGAACTTCCTTAGACATTGCCAATAATGCTATCTAATAATATTATTCAAATAATATGAATCATTGATTTGATAATTTGAAATATTGTGCAATGACAATTATTGAATCAATAAAATAATATGCAATTATCAATGTAGCAATTATTGAATCAATAATATAAAATATTAAACAGTAATTACTGTAACAATGATTGAGTAGTGACTTCTTACGTAAGAATCAATAATTAGAATTACTGTGCAATACCGTGTGCTACTGTGCAACACCGCGTATTATTGTATTTTAACCACCGGGTATTTCAACAGTACTAACGGTAACAACTACGTCGTTATTCTATAAAAAGGTTATTTCTGTCGCTTTCTATATCCGACAGTTATTCTATTGTGGGGCCCATAAATGGCTGTGCTGTCGAACGAATATTCTCCGACAACAAGAATATTTCAAGACTAAACGAATATTCCCCGACAACAATGAATATTTTATAACCACTTGCTCATTTTGAAATATTTGCGCATTTTACCCACAACTTACTACATTAATCAAATCAACACCTTACTATTTTAAAATAATATATAAAGAAAATTAAATCTTTATTTATAAAATTCGGGGTCTTACATCCTCCCTTCCTTATGAAATTTCATCCTCGAAATTGACGTACGTACCTGGGGTGTCGAAGAGGCGAGGATACCTCGCTTTTATCCGATTCTAACTCCCAGGTCATTTCTTCAATAGCATGGTTTCTCCACAAAACTTTAACTTGAGGTATAATTTTCGAGCGTAGGACATGCTCCTTCCTATCCAAAATCTTGACAGGTACCTCCTCATACGTTAAATCTTCAGCTATCTCATCCGGTTCTAACTCAATAATGTGGTTTGGATCTTTCACATATTTACGCAACACGGATATGTGAAAAATATTATGAACACGAGACATGCTTGGAGGTAAAGCGAGTCTATAGGCTACATTTCTTACTCGGTCAAGGATCTCAAATAGACCAATGAATCGTGGGTTGAGCTTTCCTCTCTTCCCGAATCTCGTAACTCCTTTCCATGGAGCAACACGTAACAATACATGATCCCCAAAATTAAATTCCACGTCCTTTCGATGAAGATCCGCATAACTCTTTTGTCGATCTTGTGTGGTTTGTATCCGTTGTCGGATCATTTGAATCTTTTCCGTAGTCATACGTACTAACTCCGGTCCTAATAATGTTGCCTCACCCACCTCGTCCCAGCATACTGGAGAACAACACTTTCGTCCATACAACGCTTCGAATGGAGCCACACCTATACTTGCCTGATAACTGTTGTTGTAGGAGAATTCCACCAATGGTAAGTACTTATCCCAACTCCCTTTGAAGTCTAGAACACAGAGTCTCAATAGATCTTCAAGAGTTTGAATAGTCCTTTCTGATTGTCCGTCCGTTTGAGGATGATATGCCAAACTGAATCGTAAATCCGTGCCCATAGCTTTCTGCAAACTGACCCAAAATCGTGAAGTAAATCTTGGGTCACGATCCGAAAATATGGATACTGGCATGCCATGCAATATTACAATCTCATTCACATATATACGAGCAAGACGTTCAAGGGAATAAGTTTCCCGTATTGGCAAGAAATGAGCAGACTTGGTTAATCTATCAACAATAACCCAAATCGCATCTATGCCTTGAGAAACCTTGGGAAGACCCATAACAAAATCCGTCGTAATGTGTTCCCACTTCTATTTTGGAATCTCAAGTGGTTGCAATGGACCCTTTGGCACTTGATGCTCTGCCTTGACACGTTGACACGTTAAACACCTTGAGATGAACTCCGCGATCTCTCTTTTCATATTGCTCCACCAAAATGTATGTCGAAGATCACGATACATTTTGGTACTCTCAGTATGGATTGCAAACGGTGTGTTGTGTGCCTCCATCATGATTCTATATTTTAAGTCAGAATCGTTAGGAACACAAAGTCTGGAGTTGACTCGAAATATTCCCTCTACATCAATTCTTGCTTCTGGAATAGCACCTTCTTGTACCTTCTTCCTCATATTCATCAGCTCCGGGTCTGTAGCTTGAGCAGCTTTAACTTTATCAATCAAAGCTGGTTCTACGCGTATACTTGACATCATCGCATGGGTCCCCGAAGTCTTGAACTCTATCTCCATCCTTTGTAAATCACACAAAATAGGCATTGATAGCATCACATTCGTTCCTGCGTATGATGTTCTACTCAACGCGTCAGCTACCACGTTCGCTTTTCCAAGATGGTATTGGATGGTATGGTCGTAATCTTTAAATTGCTCAAGCCAACGTCGTTAACGCATGTTGAGTTCCTTTTGAGTGAAGAAATATTTGAGGCTCTTATGATCCGTATAAATCTCCACTTTCTCTCCATACAGGTAGTGTCTCCAGATCTTCAACGTGAAAATGACTGCTGCCAACTCTAGATCATGAGTAGGATAATTCCTCTCATATTCTTTGAGTTGCCGTGAGGCATAGGCTATGACTTTCCCATGTTGCATGAGAACACATCCTAACCCTTTGCCCGAAGCATCGCTGTAAATGACAAATCCATCCGAACCAGTTGGTATAGTCAAAACAGGTGCCGAAATAAGTCTCCGCTTGAGCTGTTGAAAGCACTTCTCGCATTCCTCGTTCCATACGAATTTTGTATCTTTTCGAGTCAGCTGAGTTAATGGAGTAGCGATTCGAGAAAATCCCTCTACGAACCTCCGATAATAACCAGCTAAGCTCAAAAAGCTTCGTACTTCGGTCACCGACTTAGGTTGCTCCCAACTTTGTATTGCTTCAATATTCATCGGGTCAACAGATACTCCACATTTCGATACCACGTGCCCAAGGAATGCTACTTCCTCAAGCCAGAACTCGCATTTCTTCAGCTTGGCATATAGTTTGTTCTCACGAAGCTTTTAAAGTACCAACTTCAAGTGGTGTTCATGATCTTCACGGCTTTTAGAATAGATGAGGATGTCATCAATAAAGACAACCACAAATTGATTCAAATACTTCTTGAATACACGGTTCATCATATCCATGAAAGCAGCAGGAGCATTAGTCAATCCAAAAGACATGACTAAGAACTCATAATGCCCGTACCGAGTTCTGAAGGCAGTCTTCGGAATATCTTCAGTTTTAATCTTCAGCTGATGATATCCAGAACGAAGATCGATCTTTGAAAAGAATTGTGCTCCTTGCAACTGGTCGAACAGGTCATCAATACGAGGTAGCGGATACCTATTCTTGATGGTGACATGGTTCAACTCCCGATAGTCAATACAAAGTCGCATACTCCCGTCTTTCTTCTTTACAAATAAAATAGGAGCACCCCAAGGAGATGTACTAGGACGTATAAAACCGATATCTAGCAACTCCTGTAGTTGAACCTTTAACTCCTGAAGTTCAATAGGAGCCATTCGATAAGGGGTTTTAGAAATGGGTTTTGTACCGGGCTCAAGGTCAATAAAGAATTCAACTTCACGTTCTGGGGGTAGACTGGGAAGTTCTTCGGGAAATACATCAGGAAACTCATTAACAACGAAAATATTGTTCAAATCTGACTTATTCTGGTTTAGATCAGTGACATGAGCTAAGAAAGCTTGACATCCGTTTTTCAATAAACGAATAGCTTTATGACTTGAAATGACATTGACAGATTTTAGTGGTTTGGTGGTTTGAATTCGCACAACAGGTTGGTTAGGAATATAAAAACTAACAACCTTACGAAAACAATCAATTTTGGCATGGTAAGTGGCTAACCAGTCAATTCCTAAAATCACGTCAAATGCAAGTATTTTCAAAGATATAAGATCAACAGGTAGGGTAAGGGTACCAATCTGAATCAAGCAAGATTTATAAACAGTAGATGTAACGAAAGTTTATCCTAACAGAGTTTCAACAGATAAGTCAAAGTCTAACTTCTCAGGTGTCAAATTTAATCGTTGAGCACAAACAGGTGAAATAAAAGAATGGGTAGCACCAGTATCTAACAAGTTGTAAACTTCGCAAGAGTTTATGATTAGCTTACCCGTAATCACCTCGTGTGGGTTCCTCGCATTTTGGGCTGTCACGACAAACGCTCTTCTAGGAATCACCGACTTTAACTTGTCCGAAACCGCCTTTGGAATCACCACCCCCGCTGGACTTGGTTTTGCTACAGGACAATCTCGAGCTATATGTCCTTCTTTTCCACAGTTATAGCATGCTTTGAATTGTTGTGGGCAGTTTGGGCTGATGTATCCCTCTTTCCCGCATTTATAGTATACGACCAGTGGTCGTTCTCCTCCCCTAGAAACAGTTGATGCTGGTGCTGATGTTGACGTCTTTACGTTCTCATTATTGTACCTTCTCTTCTTGAAATCTACTCCCGATTCGCTTTTTCTACTATCATGGCCACGATTACCACCGGAGTGGTAACCACTTCTGTCATGATACTTTCCTCCTCGCTGGTTGTCATTGTTCTGATGACTGCTGCCACCGGTACGACCTTGGTTGTTGTCCTTTGGTTGAGCATAATCATTATCTCGTTCTAACAACTGGGCCCTGTTTACTACATCCGAATATAGAGAAAATTTGTGAGAAATGAGGTATTGACGAATTTTGGGTTTCAAACCTCTTAGAAACATCCGCGTCATACGTTCCTCATTCTCCACCAAATGAGGTGCAAACCTGGATAACTTCGCGAACTTAGCCTCGTATTGGGACACCGTCATGTTATTTTATTTCAGTCTGATAAACTCTACCTCCTTCATATGACGAATACTTTTAGGAAAGTACTTGTCATTGAATAGTTTCTGGAACGCTTCCCAAGACATCTTGAGTGCGGCAGTCTGGGTACGCTTCATAGATTCCCACCAGTAATCTGCCTCTCCACGGAACATTAAGGTGGCAAATGGAACCTTCTGTTCCTCCGTGCATCCCAAGACATCAAATATCTTGGTAATTTGCTTAACCCACGTCTCCGCGTTGATCAGATTCGGCTTTCCCAAAAACTCTGGTGGTCCCAATTCTTTGAACTGCTTGGCAGTGACAATTCGCGTGTTGTTATTATCTCCACCTGTATTTTGCACACGAGTCTCCCTCGTCTGGTTTTGCATGAACTGCAAAAAACTTCTAAACATCTCATTGTTTATCGTCTGATCAGTGTTGTTTTCAGGATGAACATTGTCTTCCTGTTGCACGTTCTCCTGGTTGGTGATTAAAGGTGTCTCCACGGTCTCATTCACTCCATTGTTAACATTCTCAGCTGCCATTCTCAAATACTGCCATAAAATAAGGGTTAATTAAATAAATTAACATAACACATATTAACCCTATGCTCCGACTGACCAATTAAATATCACATAAGCTTAGGTAGGACATACTAGTGACGGATTTACTCGTCTCTCCCCTCCTAGTTCTATTCCCAGATCTCCGCCAGAGACCATATCCCTAAGCTCTGATACCAACTGTGACGCCCCCAAAATAAGTTCAATACCAACTCATTTTGAGTCGTCAAATATATGGTACAGAATTCAAATACAATCTTTTATATCACACGGTCGTGCAAAATACGACCGCACAACTGTGAGTGTCAATACAAATATGTAGAAATATTAACATTCAAACTAAGTCCTCATTACAATTATTATCACACTATTTATTAGAAATAGTGAGGACTACTACTGCTCTAACTCGAACCATCATTCTGTCCCCCGACTAGTTCCTGCGACATTCTCATTTCCTGAAGAGGACAATAGATGAAAAGGGTGAGCTCAACTAGCCCAGTAAAGAATATTATAACTAAGATAATGAAAAATAAATTATCGTTAGTCTTCAACAATTCAGATAAAATATTATTGACAACAAGTTTTAGATCAATATTCGCAGCGAAAATAACAATTCATTAGAATAGTTAAGTAGAGAATGAAATCTACTATCTTCTATGATTTAAAAGTCCATCATCAATATTTTATCCCTATAACATCAATTAATATACATCTCGAATTAAATATTCATCTTTGTACTACGAGACAAAGATATTCATTTGCATCATCAGTTGGTCATGTTCATCTCAACACCTGTTCATTTTTGCACTACGGCCCAAAGATATTCGTTAGGTAATCATTCATCTTTGCTCTATAGGCCAAAGATATTCAGTTATATCAACATTTAGGACTGAGGATGATGAAAAATAATATAAATAACGAATCCAGTGAGATAAAGGACAAAGATTAGGGATTCGTAATTTAGTTTACCCAAGTTCAAGAATAGTCCATAATAATCAATTGTGGAGCAAAATTCAAGAATGAAGCTCAAAACTTGGATCCAATCAAAGATAGGAACCATAATAGATAACTTGGACAAATAAAAGAAATTATAATTTTTCTGTGAATAATGCCGTATACGTGAATAGTAACCCCGACATAAAATTGTAAAAATTTCATAACAAAATTCATACCAACATTCCAATGAAATGATAATAGATGAAACGCAAACTTCGAAGAATTTCTGATCATTTCAGGAATTATAGAAGCAATACTTATCGTGGTAAGTTTTAATTTGGGTATATGAAATAAAATATTATCGCTTTCATAATATGAAATATGGAAGAAAATAATATTTCTTACGAGTATTGCAATAAAATAATATCATTTACCTTAGTAGAAAACTAGGTTGACTGGTATACCGGATATTACTCTGAGAAAATCTCGCACCAAAAATCACACTCAAAATATTCTTATACTCAAGAAAATACTCACAATACTATAGAATAAGAATTTCTGATATTGAAGGTGTGGTTTAGGAAGGAGGGGTTACCCACTATTTATAGTGAAACGGAGGGAGAAAAAAAACAAAGCAACCTGCCTAATTTCTCATTCTGCCTAACCTCTCGTATTTTCTTATCTGCCAACTTTCTCATTTTTCAATGCCTAACATATCAATTCTCAATTGGTTGAGGGCCCACAATTTTGGAAACAAGGAATGGTTTGCAGGATGTCTCACCACCCACCAAACAGAAGAAAGAAAATATTCAGGAAACTTTAGCCAGCAACTTTGAAAAAGAAGAAGTACACGGAAAGAATTCCAATTCAAATTGCTAACCTTCACTCCACTTTTATTCATATGCTGAAAATTATATATTATTATAATAATATTACCATTTCAATTATAAAAAAATTATAATATTATAATAATATTTTTGAATGAATATTTTATCGGAGGAAATAATTGAAATTCCACAGAAAAATATGCCAAACTTTCAACAAATATTTCATTCTAAAAATTATTTTATTTATATCAGAATTGAAATAAATATTTCCTTATCATATAAATCAATAATTAATTATTAACAAATAATATTACAGAACTACAATATTGACAACCAAGTCGTTCCCAGGAAAGAAGGGGCTTTCTGATAAGGATTTCTCCTTACTGGCGCGCAATTAGATTAACCTAACCCCTTTCCTCGACAGAACTTCCTTAGACATTGCCAATAATGCTATCTAATAATATTATTCAAATAATATGAATCATTGATTTGATAATTTGAAATATTGTGCAATGACAATTATTGAATCAATAAAATAATATGCAATTATCAATGTAGCAATTATTGAATCAATAATATAAAATATTAAACAGTAATTACTGTAACAATGATTGAGTAGTGACTTCTTACGTAAGAATCAATAATTAGAATTACTGTGCAATACCGTGTGCTACTGTGCAACACCGCGTATTATTGTATTTTAACCACCGGGTATTTCAACAGTACTAACGGTAACAACTACGCCGTTATTCTATAAAAAGGTTATTTTTGTCGCTTTCTATATCCGACAATTATTCCGTTGTGGGGCCCACAAATGGCTGCGCCGTCATACGAATATTCCCCGACAACAAGAATATTCCACATCCAAACGAATATTCCTCGACAACAATGAATATTTTATAACCACTTGCTCATTTTGAAATATTTACGCATTTTACCCATAACTTACTACATTAATCAAATCAACACCTTACTATTTTAAAATAATATATATAAAAAATTAAATCTTTATTTATAAAATTCGGGGTCTTACACTATGTGAGAACATTTGTCAGCTTAAAATAGAAGATAAGTTAAAATACCTCAAATCAAACAATTTGAACTAAAACTCAATAATTGCCCACTATCAACAAATTTGTCATGCACTGAGATTGAACTTTTCCCAAAGGTTTTCAAATAGAAATATCAATTTGTTTTCATCTTGGTCATTGCCTAAGATAATACAATCAAAGATTGTTATATTAGTATACATTTTTGGCATTATGAAATACCAAGGTATAATTGTTTTTGACATTTCATCAAACATGTAATGTGCACATCATACCTATAAAGATCAACGCACACAAACGTTTACGTTAATAGAACTCATAGCATATATTCAGTTTGCAGCAAACATCTACATAACAATAAATAAGCATACATAATAACATATATACAATTATAAAAGTCGGAAGACTAAACCTTGTTACCATTGTAGAATTCACCCCCATATAGAATCAATTTTGTCTCTTTTAGAGGATTAATAGTTAACTACAAAAATCATCAAATTAATCTTCAATTCACAATATAAATTACTTACATCCAAGTTAGAACTAAACTAAACTTATTCATATCGAACAATTGGATCGTCTTCAATGTGGACTTCCTTCTTCTTAGCGGCCGCAACTAAAGAAGATGATAAGGGCAACTTCAGCATCACAAAGCACAAAATAGAATAAAGGTTTCGCCGCCGGTGGCTTCAACCTCGTCCTCCTCAGAATCGACGGTTCTCGCGAAAGCTTAGAACTCTTCTTCGTCTTCCTCCTCATTGACCGATAAGTCATTGATTTGCTCTTCCTTCAATGAATTCAAGAGTTTTTATGATTTTAAGCCTTTCTACAATTCTACATCTGCATTTTTATAATCACATGTATATATACATGTTGGTCTTTCGAAGACGAAACAAAAAATATTAATTCTTGTAGAAAGACGGATTCAATTAACATAAAAGAAATTGCTTTATAGGAAAAGCAAAGGAAGAATTCAACGAATAGGAAACAAATCGGTTTACAGGGTAAGAAAATGAAGTGTTTTAAATTTTCATTGAAAATAAGTCTGTTAGATAATTATAACGGAACGTGCTATTGCATAGAATAAAATTAAATAAACAATTAGGTACTTACATGAATTGAGAGAATACATCTTGTATGTATCAAGCTTCCGCTGCGCGTAAGGGTGAAGGTCTTCAATTGTCTCTCTCAATCTTAGGATGGATGTATAGATGTGTATAAAGTTCTTGAGACGACAACTGGAACCAAACCCTAACTATTTTATTTATTAGATAGCTAAGGGTCAAAATCGTCCATCAAGATTATGAAACCCTAGGGCCCATTATGCCAACTTAATATTAGTAATAATATTTATGGGCCACACAATTAATTACCAAACCCATAAATAAAGTAAGAAATTAATACAATATATAGGCCTAATAATTACATAAATAGTAAAGGCAACATAAGAAATAAAATATTCCAACATTCTCCCACTTGGCCGAAATACTATTTATATACAAAACATAATGCTTACAATCATTAATTTGGCCAAGAATTAATTTAATGTCTATATCCTGTTCAAATAAAAATACCAATGCGAATTAATACAATCTTTGTGTCACTATTAACACAAGATCCCCATTAGTTACACAATTAGTACTTTTATCAGAACAAAGATTAACATTAAGCATAACAGGTACGGATAGAGTTTATATAAGTGGTAATAGATTAAACTCATTCAGATGGTCCAAAACATAATCGTTCTGTTTGCTCATAAATTCTCAAGTGTGCACAATAAAGAGAATAGCAAACCATAAACATAATGTGAAGTTCAAAACAACGAGCTCAAAAATGTTGTCTTACATCAAAATAACTCACTAATTAAGACTACTAGTTAAACCTATGCCAGCAATATGCTCTAAAAAGAGCTTGGGTGGTAAGCCTTTCGTAAGTGGAGCCGCTAACATATCATGTGTACTAATATACTTAATGACAACGTTTTGAACTTCAACTCTTTCCCTGACAAATAAGTACTTAGTGTCGAGGTACAGTCCAGCACCACTCGAACTGGTGCTGTTGAAAAAAGTAATAGCAGAATCATTATCACAAAATACTTTCAATGACCTTGAAATGGAATCTATAACTTTAAGTCATGAAATAAGATTCCTCAATAATACGGCGTGACGAGTAGCATGATAACAAGCCACATATTATGCCATCATCGTAGAAGTGGTAGTTAACTTCTACTTATGATTTCTCCACGAAATAGGGCCTCTTGAAAGCATAAAGATGTACTTTGATGTAGATTTCTTTTCGTCTTTACACTTAGCAAAATCAGAGTCAGAATAACCAACAACTTCAAGGTTTTCTATTTTTTGAATGTAAGCATAAAATCCTTAGTACCCTATAAGTAGCGTAAAACCTTTTTGGTTGCTTTCCAGTGATCCAAACCTGGATTTGACTGGTAACGTCCAAGCATGCACATGCCAGTTACATATGCTATATCTGATCGTGTACAAACTTGAGCTTACATAAGACTCCCAACCATAGAAGCATAGGGAATAAGATTCATTTGATCACGTCCAAGTTGATTCTTAGGGCATTGATATGAGCTAAATTTGTCACCCTTAATAACAGGGGCGACAGTAGGGGAGCAATTTTGCATGTTGTATTTGTTAAGAACTTTGTCAATATAAGCTCTTTGGGACAATCCTAATATCCCGTGAGACCTATCTCAATGAATTTTAATACCTATAACATAAGTGGCTTCACCGAGATCCTTCATATCAAAATTTTCAGAAAGGAAACGTTTGGTCTCATGCAACATGTCTAAGTTATTACTTGCAAGTAGTATATCATCAACATACAAAATAAGAATAACAAATTTACTCCCACTGACCTTCAAGTATATGCATCAATCCACTATATTTTTCTTAAAATCAAAAGTATTCATCACCTCGTGAAACTTAAGATACCATTGTCGAGAAACATGTTTTAACCCATATATGGATTTCTTAAGTCTACATACCATATGTTCCTTGCCTTTAACCAAAAACCTTCTAGTTGTGCCATATAGACATTCTCATGCAAGTTACCATTAAGGAATACAGTTTTAACATCCATCTGATGTAACTCTAAATCATAATGAGCTACTAAAGTCATGACTATTCTAAATGAATCTTTCCTGGATACTGGAGAGAAAGTTTCATTATAATCCACACCTTCCTTTTGAGTGAAACCCTTAGCAACCAATCGAGCTTTATACCTTTCAACGTTTCTTTTAGGATCTAATTTGGTCTTTTAGACCCACTTGCAACCAACAGGTTTAATGCCTTTTGGTAATTCTTCAAGATCCCAAACGTTATTAAGCTCCATTGATTTCAACTCATCATTCATGGCTTCAAGCCATTGAGTTGATTGATCACTCGTAATGGCCTCTTTATAGGAGATAGGATCATTAATCTTACTTGAATCATAGTCAATCTCATTAAGATAGGTTATAAAATCATCAAAATTAACATGCTTTCTAGGTCTTTCGGACCTACGTAAAGGCTGCACAATTTCAGGAATATGATTTTCAATAATGTGGGGTTCAACATTAGGTGGTGGCTCAGCTATCTCAGGGGCATCATTTGTCTCAATAAGAGTTTGTTGTGCCTCACCCTCTTGAATTACAGGATTAGAAACATAAATCCTATTTTCTTCAAGATCAATTTTCTAGGCTCACCACTCCCACTTAAATCACCATTCTCTAAAAATTCTGCATGCCTAATCTCAACAATTCTAGTGGTATGAGAGGGACAGTAAAATTGAAAACCCTTAGATCTCTCAGGATATCCAATGAAATGGCAACTAATGGTTTTAGAGTCAAGTTTCTTTATTTGTGGATTAAAATCTTAGCCTCAGCTGGACAGCCTAACACCCGTAAGTATTTTAAACTAGGTTTCCTACCTGTCCAAATTTCATAAGGAGTGTTAGGGACAGATTTGCTAGGAACCCAGTTTAAAATATGAACAGCTGTCTTTAATGCCTCAGTCCACAAAATATCGTTAAGTTGGAATTGCATAACATACTACGTACCATATCTATAAGGGTACGATTTCGCCTCTCAGCTACACCATTCTGCTGCGGTGTATTAGGCATTGTATAATGAGTGATGATTCTATTTTGTTGACAAAATAAGGCAAATGGGCCAGGACTATGACCTGTATTAGAGTGTTTACCATAATACTCTCCGCCTCTATCTGATCTCACTACTTTAAATTTTCGGTCAAGTTGATTTTCAACTTCAGCCTTGAAAATTTTAAACATATTTAGTGATTCAGATTTTTCATTAATCAAGTAGACATAAGTATAACGAGAATAGTCATCAATGAACGTAATGAAAGATTAATGTCCCCCAATTCCTAGAGAAAATAGTCCACATATATCAGTGTGAATCACCTCAAGCAGTGCACCTCTTCTAGTGGCTCATTTCTTATTACCTTTCACAAATTTTCCTTTTATATATTCAATACAATGGTCAAAATAAGAAAAATCTAGTGAATGAAGAATTCCATCCTTTATAAGACGTTGCATTCTGTCTTTTGAAATATGGCCTAAGCGTTTATGCCATAATTTAAAAGAATTCTCATTATCTAGTTTTCTCTTATTTCCACTTTTAAAGGTATTTTCTGTCATATTCATTGTTAATAAGGATTCAGCAAAGACATTATCCAAATTTATCTTATTGAGGTTTC
This sequence comes from Panax stipuleanatus, assembly GCA_020205555.1. Classification (NCBI taxonomy): domain Eukaryota; kingdom Viridiplantae; phylum Streptophyta; class Magnoliopsida; order Apiales; family Araliaceae; genus Panax; species Panax stipuleanatus. Next base: position 40,719,707 of record CM035125.1, read on the forward strand.
CCTCTAATGAGCCAGAACCAATAATATGAAAGTAATGATAAATAATTATTTTATTATTCCCAAACTTAAACGAAAATCCATCAACGTCAAGTTTAGATACAGAAATTAAATTTCGTGTCATACTGGGAACATAAAGAGTATCATATAAATATAAGGTGAAACCACTCTCCAAAACTAAAGGGAGAGTTCCTATAGCTTCAACTTGTATAGACTCTCCATTACCAACTTTAATGATTCTTTCCCCCTTTTGGAGTGTTTTCTTTGAAAGGAATTCTTGCAATAAATTAGTAATGTGAGCCATAGCACTAGTGTCAAGCCACCATGTATTAGAAGGAACATCAATTAGAAAGGATTCATAAGCTACATAATTTGTTGGAAATTGCATATTCATATTTGATATTGAAAGTAAATATAAATGCTTAAGTGTAAAGTCCTTCAATGATCATATGTACAAGGACTTAGATAATAGATCAAAAATGTTAAGTTGATCTGAGGTTTAATGTTTATCATTTATGTAAATAAATGTATAGAAGAAAAGATCAAAACTGTTAGGTTGATCTATTTGAGCTGTAAAAGTTAAAGTCTTGACAGAATCGTAGTCTGTCAAAAACAGCATACAGAAGACAAGGCAGAATCGTGGAGCTTAAAGGAAGATGTCCAAAATCGTAGTCTGCAGAGGCCAAGGCATGATCCGTTGAGCTTAAGTGAAAGCATCGAGGAATCATAGTCTCCTTTAGAAGCCACATTGAGAATCATGGAAAAGATCCAAGCGCCTGTTGAGCTAAGTCAAGAAACGCAGTGTACTCTCGAAATCTTGGAGTCTGCAAGACAAAGCAAGAAGGAATCGTAGTATGCCGAAGAGCTTAAGAGAAATCGTAGTGTTCTTTATGATCAAGTCTGAATCAAGCCTGTGCAAGCCAACATACAATGATTATGGTACAATGATCATAATCGTAGTGTTCCTCCAGTCAGCATCAAAGTTCGTAGTTCTGATGAAGGGAAGAGCAACAAATGAAGAAAGGCTTATAGCCGTTGACAAATTGATGGTCCCAATGATTCCATATTAATCCTTAGTTCAAATCAAAGAAGCGTATTGAAGAAGCTAAGGAAAGGACTAAACTGCCTGCAGAAAACACCTTCTAAGGTGTTAGGTGAAGTTGCAGTCTGCTCAGTCTGCTGTGTCAGTGGGCCAGTTGTGACACCCCCGAATCCGGGTCCTCTGACCCCGGTCCGGTCGTCACGAAATAATACTAAACATCCACCTCTAAATAACATACGATAACTAAAATGCGGAATATAATAAACGTACGTCGTTCATTCAAAAGGTGTTACTAGTTCCAAGATTCGATAACCTTAAATACAAAACATACAAACATACCCTAGAATAGTCAATAGGGTTCATATTACACAACAGTAAATTAATTAAACATAAAGATAAAGTCTGCTCCTTGCAAACTAATCCTACATCTTCCCTTTACCCTTGTCCTTTCCTGAAGTCTCGGGCTTAACTGCAATATAAGTCATGATATAGCAAGGATGAGCAACAAGTTTGCTCAGCAAGTTGAAATACAACAATAAAGGATATATGAATATATCTGATAATGAATTCAACAATATGAATATTAGAAGCAAGAATAATAAGTGCTTTTAGAATAACTGATAGTCAAGTAGACTTTTGAACTATAAAACTCCAACAGAATCAATAGCTGATTGACCCTTTGGTTACTGGCTACAGAATAAGTACTTGAGGGGATCAGCCTCGCGTACGCTATGTATATGCATAACATTCAACTCTGCTGTTTGTATCTTTATACTAGATACCTGGGGAACTCCCCTATGTATACAAGGGGTGTTCTTTCAGTCTAAGAATCCTTTCCATCAATTGGTTTGGATAGCTTTTATAAAATTTTTATACAATTGTCTGACCGAACAAGGGTTCAGACTCTATCTGACGCAGTTCAAGAATTATAGAACTTTAAATAATGTACAAGTCCAAGACTGTACAAAATCAAGTGCACCAAGTGCGAATAACAATAATATCGATGTGGAATAATTGTAAAGTAATTAAACCACCTATTAGCATGCTTGGAAATAAAGTTCAAGCTTTAAATAATTAACTGTCAATACGATAATAACCTGCTCAATACAATATGAGAAGGATAGGAACTTGTACAAATAAGAATTAAAGAACTTGCACAACCAAATAGTGAAGTTCGGAGACTTGCCTGATTGCTCAGCTACAATTAAGTTCTAGCTTTAATTAAATCTCGCTGAAATAACCTAACATTAATAAGTCGGTATTCCAATTAGCATGTGTAAACTAATATGAGTCTACACTTACAAGAATCTGCTTATCATATCAATCTATCCAGAATTCACGTAAGTCAATCTAATCATGTCATAGATTTAATAACTTTAGATTATCTAGTTTCTATGCATCAATATAGACTTGAACACATAATACTTCAAGTTACTTATATTTAATCAACATACATGTTTTATGATTATAATTTTTGAAAACCTAGCATGCTCAACCTAATCCTAGTTTAAAGTCATATGCTCTCATGTCGGTAATTTGTATACTTTACATAATACAAGTTCATGCTTCATGTTATCACATAACAAGGTTAAACATAACATGCATGCTCATGCTTATACTATACATGTATACTTTAATCCACCTATTTCATGCCTTAGAAATTCATTTTCTATGAATACGTGTATATGTGAAATCTATACGTTAACTCAATGAGGTCCATGTTAATATGCTTATAGGCATAACGAACTCTAATGTACATGCTTGTATGCTCAATACGTAATCCACATGGTGTTCGATGATATAATCTTTCACGTTCTAAGCTTTTTGTTGAAAAATCACACTAAGCCAATAAGGTATCATAATACATGTTAAGTGCCTTGTGCTCATAACTCGTATGTCTTAGGACTCATATATAAACCATATATATGCTCTCAAATGGTCAGAATCTAAAAGATATTAACCTTAGCCAAGTTCACTTTGAAAGTTCTTAAGTTCCTTATTTCAAAATCGCTAGAATCTTGCTATCACGTATGCTAGTGTGTGAACACACTTTAGACTCGCATTTCATGACAATATAAACCACACTATTATGTTTACAAAATCAGAATGTTCGCGTGATACGTCCATGACAAGGTTTACTTTTGAATTACAAGTTTCCCTTTTTTAAAACATATGGTCATGGCATATACGTTTAGCATCAACGAATACATATTTATATCATGTTATTGTACTAATATCTATATTTAAATCATGTTCACAAGCTTGTTTCAATGGTATATCACATGTTAGTATATCACAGCAGCTTAACAGAAGCAGAAAACAAAAACTGGCCACAGGAACCTGCGCAGCTGCGCAGGCACCAGGTATAAACCCGGCGCAGCTGCGCCGGTGTCCGGCCAATCCAAGAGCAGGTTGTGGCGCAGCTGCGCCGCTGGCCGGTATAATACTGGCGCAGCTGCGCAGGCTGTCGGCCAGACCAGAAGCTAAACTGCTTCGGCAGTTCTGCAAACCCAACTCAGAAATTTTTCCTATCAAAATTGTTTCTAACACACCATTTAGCAATTCTAACATGTTTAACATCTTGTATAACACTTAACCAACATATTTCAATCCAATTATCAATAATTACATGCTTGATTCCAAGAATCAAATATTAAGAATTCTACAGAAATCAAAAATGGATTTATACCTCTGTAAATGAACTTGCTGCTAAACAGATTCTATAATGCTACTATTAGACTTGCAATGTTGCTATAATACTCTTCCTAACTCAAATGAAATCCTCAGAAAATGAAATGAGAAGAAGAGGGGCTCTATTTATAGCCAATTCTTTACATGGTCCATGCTTTTGCTCTCCATTTCAAAACAATAGGAATAAGAAGTGTATGAGGGATAATTGGGAGTAGTTAGAACCCATCATAATGCCCACTTCCCCCCATAATTATTGGCTATAATTGATGAATTTGAGAGAAGGAGTAGGCTAGAGTAGCATGTGGGAGTTCACGTGCATGAGAGGAAATTGAGGATGGCCTCTCATTATGGGACACAATTCTCAGCAACTTGCATATATTAAGTGTAGCATGTACAAACTCTTAAGTTATAAAATGCATGTACACATTATGTATACATATAAGTCCCAATGTACTTTTAATTAGTTAACCCACAATACAATGTATCAATTTGGGTTATACATATGATAACATATAATCCATGTACATTTTCTATTAACACCAAATATAATATAATTGTGTATTGCTCATTATTTATTACCATAACTGTTATTATTATAATAACTGTTACTATAATAATTATACTAACTTATTGAAATTATTTATCAATTAATAATGTTATTGATATTAATATAAGGTAATGGGGTTATATATTAATGTCTATCATGTTACATAAGCAATAATATGTAACTCACATAATGTAATTAATCATACTATATAGTCTACATATATAATATGTAGACGTATTAATACGTCACCTTGTACTATATATAGTATATAGTTAACTACCATATTTTGTAAGGTTTACTTATCACATGCTTGTATGAAATAATTAATCAAGTAAATATAATATTATTATATTTATTAATCTCTCATTCATTAATTATTATTTATTCATAATAATTGTTAAATCAACACATTATCAAATATTTACTCATAATTGCAATTTATCAATATGATCAACTCTTGACACTATATCCAAATAATTGGAATATTTAATTATTAATAATGCTATCAATTTTCTGATATTAAAGTCTCAGGGCTAGTCCACTAATTTAAATAAACTATTAGTGACTCCCCTTAACCATTTCACCAATTCACATAACCACATAAGGTTTAAATAAACTCACAAAACTAACTCGTTAAAATTAAATCACATATTTAATAAATAAGGAGTTTAAAATTCATGGTCGTTACATCCCTCCCCCCTTATAAAAATTCCGTCCTTGGAATTGTAAAAATAAGGTTACTCAAATAAAAACGGATAATTTGCTCTCATTTTCTCTTCTAGCTCCCATGTAGCTTCCTCAACTGCGTGATTCCTCCAAAGAATCTTAACGGAATGAATGATCTTATTCCTCAGCTTCTGTTCCTTCCTATCTAGTATCTGGACAGGAACTTCCTCGTATTATAAGTCTTTCTCGACTTGGATTGGTTCATAGGAGATAACGTGCTTGTAGTCTGATTTATACGGCCGTAATACTGACACATGGAACACGTTGTGAATGTGCTCAAGTTCAGGAGGTAACGCCACCTCGTACGCTACTTCACCGACTCGCCTCAGAATCTCAAACGGTCCTATGAACCTAGGGCTCAACTTGCCCTTCTTCCCAAAACGAATCTTCCCCTTCCAGGGAGATACTTTCAGAAAAGCATAGCTTCCTAATTAAATTTCTTTCTTCTTGCGATGCAAGTCCGCATACTTCTTCTGGCGATCTTGAGCAGCTATCAGCCGTGCTCTTATCACCTTGATAATCTCTACAGTCTGCTATACCAATTCTGGTCCCAACAGTCGACGTTCTCCAACTTCGTCCCAACACAACGGTGTTCGACATTTTCTCCCATATAGTGCCTCGTACGGTGGCATTCCGATACTAGCGTGAAAACTATTATTGTACGTAAATTCTACTAATGGTAGGTGATCCTCCCAACTACCCTTGAAGTCCATCACACAAGCTCGGAGCATGTCTTCAAGTGTTTGAATTGTTCTTTCGCTTTGCCCATCGGTCTGCGGATGATACGCGGTACTCATTCGTAATTGTGTCCCCAATATCTCTTGAAGACTCTTCCAGATATTCGACGTGAATCGCGGATCTCTATCTGATACAATAGATACCGGCACCCCATGTCTCGAGATAATTTCCTTGACATATAATCTGGCTAGCTGATCCAAACTATACTTAATCTTAATCGGCAAAAAGTGAGCTGACTTCGTAAGATGATCTATAATTACCCATATGGCGTCGTGCCCTTTTTGCGTTGCCGGAAGTCCTACCACAAAGTCCATCATGATGTGTTCCCATTTCCATTCTGGAATCTCTAACGGTTGTAATAACCCGCTTGGTCGTTGGTGCTCTGCCTTGACTCTCTGACAAGTTAAACACCTACTTACGCATTCTGCAACTTCCCTCTTCATGTTTGGCCACCAAAAGTGATGACGCAAGTCTTGGTACATCTTCGTGCTCCCTGGGTGTATCGAGTATCTCGTACTATGTGCTTCTTGTAAAATTTCTTCTCTTAATTCTGGTACTAACGGTACCCAAATTCGTCCTTCAAACCTTAGCAGTCCAGTGCTATCGATCTTGAATTTCAACTCATCACCGTCAGCTAACCGCTTTTTGATAACATCACAATCTTCGTCCTTCTCTTGTGCCTCCTTAACCTTATCTAATAAAGTCGGACTTGCTGTCACTGAAAATAATTTCTCGTTGGTCTCCATCGGATACTTAACCTCCAAATCTAGTCGTTCGAAATCTTTCACTAACTCTTCTTGAAAGGTTAACTTCAATAACTTCTCTCTGCCTTTTCTGCTCAAGGCATCTGCCACTACATTTGGTTTGCCTAGATGGTACAGAATCTCACAATCATAATCTTTGATCAATTCTAGCCATCGGTGCTGCCTCATGTTTAGCTCTTTCTGTGTGAAGATATACTTCAGACTCTTGTGGTCCGTATATATCTCACACTTCTCACCATATAAATAATGCCTCCAAATCTTCAAGGCAAAAACTACTGCTGCTAATTCCAGGTCATGAGTCGGATAACCTGCCGTGTTGCATCAGTACACAGCCAAGACCCTTGTGTGACGCATCTCTATACACTACAAATCCTCCCGTGTTATCCGGTAAAGCTAACACAGGTGCTTGACTAAGCCTCTTCTTCAATTCTAGGAAGCTCTCTTCACACTTCTCCGTCCAAACGAACTTAACTGTCTTTCTAGTAAGATTAGTCAACGGCGATGCTAATTTCAAAAAATTCTGGATGAATCTCCGATAGTATCCCGCTAACCCTAAGAAACTCCTGATTTCTGTTGGCGTCTTCGGCTGCTCCCAATTAATAACCGCTTCTACCTTTGCTGGATCCACCGAAACACCACAATTGTCGATAACGTGCCCCAAAAATTTCACTCTTTGCAACCAAAACTCACACTTGGAGAATTTTGCATACAACTTCTCTCTCCTTAATGTCTCCAACACTATTCGAAGATGCTCGACGTGTTCTTCCTCCGTCTCGGAATACACCAGAATGTCATCGATGAATACGACAACGAACTTATCCAAATACTGTTTGAATACTCTGTTCATCAAGTCCATAAATGCTGCCGGCGCGTTCATCAATCCGAATGACATTACCAGAAACTTAAAGTGTCCATACCGAGTTCTGAATGCCGTCTTTGGAATATCCTCCGGCCTCACCTTCAGTTGATGATAACCTGTCCTCAAGTCAATCTTTGAAAAGTACTTCTCCCCCTTTAACTGATCAAACAAATCGTCGATCCTAGGCAATGGGTACTTGTTCTTAATGGTGACCTTGTTCAACTCTCGGTAGTCGATACAAAGTCTGAGCGATCCATCTTTCTTCTTCACGAATAAGACTGGTGCTCCCCACGGTGATACGCTTGGTCGAATGTATCCCTTATCCAACAACTCTTGTAATTGAGCCATCAGTTCCTTATCTCTACCGGTGCCATACGATACGGCGCTTTGTATACCGGTGCTGTCCCCGGTGCCAAATCAATAACAAACTTAATTTCTCTATCCGGTGGCAATCCAGGAATCTCGTTTGGGAAGACATCGGTGAATTCCCTTACAATAGGTATCTGACCCAGTTCACCCTCGACTCATCGAGTATCAACCACGTGAGCCAAATAACCTACATAACCCTTCCTAAGCAATCTCTGTGCTTGCATCATCGTCAGACAATGAGATTGTCTCGGCGATTTACTACCATAAAATACCACCTTTGACTTATTCGGAGTCTTAAGGTGTACGCACTTCTTCTTACAGTCGATAACTGCTCCGTGATTCGATAACCAATCCATTCCAAGGATTACATCGAACTCCCCAAACGAATCGGTATCAAATCCACCCTGAGCTTAAATCCTCGCAATTCGGTATAACAGTTCCTATGAATGTATTCTACGGGAATAATTTCCTTGTTCGCTACTTCTACGTTCATAGGGTGTTCTAATCTTTCACGGGGTAAGTCTAACCGTTTAGCAAATTATTCGGAAACAAAAGAGCAGGTAGCACCCGAATCAAATAACACATATGCATCTATATTGTTGATTGGGATGATACCTGACACCACGTCCTTAGACTCCACCGCATCCTGAACGGTCATGTTGAACGTGCGTGCCGTTGGTCTGTTGGCTTGACTGGCTGGCCCTCCGATGCTCAGTCCGTTGTTGTTGTTGTTGTTGCGATTGCCGCTAGCTGCAGTCGCCCTTTCTCTTCGGGCAGTCCTTAATTTGATGGTCTAGGGCTCCACACGAGAAACACCCTCCTTTCTGCTTATTCGGACACTGAGGAGCCATGTGCCCCGGTTGTCCACAACGGTAACAAGCGTTCTTTCCCTTCATGCACTCCCCCGAGTGATTCTTCCCACAGTTGTTGCACTTTACACTTTTCTTGGCCTCTCCCCCAGACTTGTTGCCTCCAGAGGATTGGCTCTCTGTCCATTTACGCTTGTTGGGGTTGCTGCCTCCGCTGCTTCCCCCTTTTTGTCCCTCCTGACCAGTCTTCTTTTCTTACTTGAACCGAGCAATGGCTTCATTACCTCCTTCGGCAATGATAGCCCTTTCTAGTAGGTCAGAGTAAGTCTTAATCTTCAATACCGCGACTGCTTTCTGCACCCATGGTTTTAGTCCTAATTCGAACCTCCTTACCTTCCTGGCTTCCGTGTCAACCTGATGTGAAGCGAATCGGGCCAACTCGTTAAATCTTGCCGCGTACTCTGCGACAGACATACTACCTTGTTTCAGTTCCAGAAACTTAACTTCCATATCCTGTTGCGTATTTTCCAAGAAGTAATTCTCGAGAAATAGCTCCTTAAATTTATCCCAAGGAATAACTCCTTCGCCTGCTCGTCCCTTATTGGCTTTCCACCAATAGTTAGCTTCGCCCTTCATCATGAAAGTGGCAAAACTCGTCTTCTGTGCTTCGGCCACTCGTGCGACCTCAAACACTTTCTCCATCTCTTCTATCCAGGTTTGGGCTTCGATTGGGTCCAAGGTTCCCCAGAACTCTGGCGGTCCTACCAATTTAAAATCTTTGAAGCATGCCAAGTGATGTCCTGGCTGCCCTGCTGCTGGCTGGGGTCTGTTCTGCATTGCCTCCGTTAATAAGTTAACGAAGTTCTGCATAGGGTCGATATTTTCCCCTCCGCCATTATTAACGGATCCTTCCTCCCTCTGGTTCCGCGGTAGTCTCCTAGGCGGCATGATCCTGAGGAAAGGGAGAAAACATTAGACTTTATGTGATATGCTATTTATGTTAGCATTAAGAAGTTTAGGATGTCTATCAATCATAGCTGATTTAAATAAACAACTTCAGTATCACAATAAGACTCGATGGATATCCTCAACCCATCTCTTACAGACTCTACTTGAGTTTCTACTAAGGTTATAGCCTAGGTTTCGCATTCCTAATGTTTATAACCTAAAGCTTTGATACCAACCTGTGACACCCCCGAATCTGGGTCCTCTGACCCCGGTCCGGTCCTCACGAAATAATACTAAACATCCACCTCTAAATAACATACGATAACTAAAATGCGGAATATAATAAACGTACGTCGTTCATTCAAAAGGTGTTACTAGTTCCAAGATTCGATAACCTTAAATACAAAACATACAAACATACCATAGAATAGTCAATAGGGTTCATATTACACAATAGTAAATTAATTAAACATAAAGATAAAGTCTGCTCCTTGCAAACTAATCCTACATCTTCCCTTTACCCTTGTCCTTTCCTGAAGTCTCGGGCTTAACTGCAATATAAGTCATGATATAGCAAGGATGAGCAACAAGTTTGCTCAGCAAGTTGAAATACAACAATAAAGGATATATCATGATGAAAGGAATATATCTGATAATGAATTCAACAATATGAATATTGGAAGCAAGAATAATAAGTGCTTTTAGAATAACTGATAGTCAAGTAGACTTTTGAACTATAAAACTCCAACAGAATCAATAGCTGATTGACCCTTTGGTTACTGGCTACAGAATAAGTACTTGAGGGGATCAGCCTCGCGTACGCTATGTATATGCATAACATTCAACTCTGCTGTTTGTATCTTTATACTAGATACCTGGGGTACTCCCCTATGTATACAAGGGGTGTTCTTTCAGTCTAAGAATCCTTTCCATCAATTGGTTTGGATAGCTTTTATAAAATTTTTATACAATTGTCTGACCGAACAAGGGTTCAGACTCTATCTGACGCAGTTCAAGAATTATAGAACTTTAAATAATGTACAAGTCCAAGACTGTACAAAATCAAGTGCACCAAGTGCGAATAACAATAATATCGATGTGGAATAATTGTAAAGTAATTAAACCACCTATTAGCATGCTTGGAAATAAAGTTCAAGCTTTAAATAATTAACTGTCAATACGATAATAACCTGCTCAATACAATATGAGAAGGATAGGAACTTGTACAAATAAGAATTAAAGAACTTGCACAACCAAATAGTGAAGTTCGGAGACTTGCCTGATTGCTCAGCTACAATTAAGTTCTAGCTTTAATTAAATCTCGCTGAAATAACCTAACATTAATAAGTCGGTATTCCAATTAGCATGTGTAAACTAATATGAGTCTACACTTACAAGAATCTGCTTATCATATCAATCTATCCAGAATTCACGTAAGTCAATCTAATCATATCATAGATTTAATAACTTTAGATTATCTAGTTTCTATGCATCAATATAGACTTGAACACATAATACTTCAAGTTACTTATATTTAATCAACATACATGTTTTATGATTATAATTTTTGAAAACCTAGCATGCTCAACCTAATCCTAGTTTAAAGTCATATGCTCTAATGTCGGTAATTTGTATACTTTACATAATACAAGTTCATGCTTCATGTTATCACATAACAAGGTTAAACATAACATGCATGCTCATGCTTATACTATACATGTATACTTTAATCCACCTATTTCATGCCTTAGAAATTCATTTTCTATGAATACGTGTATATGTGAAATCTATACGTTAACTCAATGAGGTCCATGTTAATATGCTTATAGGCATAACAAACTCTAATGTACATGCTTGTATGCTCAATACGTAATCCACATGGTGTTCGATGATATAATCTTTCACGTTCTAAGCTTTTTGTTGAAAAATCACACTAAGCCAATAAGGTATCATAATACATGTTAAGTGCCTTGTGCTCATAACTCGTATGTCTTAGGACTCATATATAAACCATATATATGCTCTCAAATGGTCAGAATCTAAAAGATATTAACCTTAGCCAAGTTCACTTTGAAAGTTCTTAAGTTCCTTATTTCAAAATCGCTAGAATCTTGCTATCACGTATGCTAGTGTGTGAACACACTTTAGACTCGCATTTCATGACAATATAAACCACACTATTGTGTTTACAAAATCTGAATGTTCGCGTGATACGTCCATGACAAGGTTTACTTTTGAATTACAAGTTTCCCTTTTTTAAAACATATGGTCATGGCATATACGTTTAGCATCAACGAATACATATTTATATCATGTTATTGTACTAATATCTATATTTAAATCATGTTCACAAGCTTGTTTCAATGGTATATCACATGTTAGTATATCACAGCAGCTTAACAGAAGCAGAAAACAAAAACTGGCCACAGGAACCTGCGCAGCTGCGCAGGCACCAGGTATAAACCCGGCGCAGCTGCGCCGGTGTCCGGCCAATCCAAGAGCAGGTTGTGGCGCAGCTGCGCCGCTGGCCGGTATAATACTGGCGCAGCTGCGCAGGCTGTCGGCCAGACCAGAAGCTAAACTGCTTCGGCAGTTCTGCAAACCCAACTCAGAAATTTTTCCTATCAAAATTGTTTCTAACACACCATTTAGCAATTCTAACATGTTTAACATCTTGTATAACACTTAACCAACATATTTCAATCCAATTATCAATAATTACATGCTTGATTCCAAGAATCAAATATTAAGAATTCTACAGAAATCAAAAATGGATTTATACCTCTGTAAATGAACTTGCTGCTAAACAGATTCTGTAATGCTACTATTAGACTTGCAATGTTGCTATAATACTCTTCCTAACTCAAATGAAATCCTCAGCAAATGAAATGAGAAGAAGAGGGGCTCTATTTATAGCTAATTCTTTACATGGTCCATGTTTTTGCTCTCCATTTCAAAACAATAGGAATAAGAAGTGTATGAGGGATAATTGGGAGTAGTTAGAACCCATCATAATGCCCACTTCCCCCCATAATTATTGGCTATAATTGATGAATTTGAGAGAAGGAGTAGGCTAGAGTAGCATGTGGGAGTTCACGTGTATGAGAGGAAATTGAGGATGGCCTCTCATTATGGGACACAATTCTCAGCAACTTGCATATATTAAGTGTAGCATGTACAAACTCTTAAGTTATAAAATGCATGTACACATTATGTATACATATAAGTCCCAATGTACTTTTAATTAGTTAACCCACAATACAATGTATCAATTTGGGTTATACATATGATAACATATAATCCATGTACATTTTCTATTAACACCAAATATAATATAATTGTGTATTGCTCATTATTTATTACCATAACTGTTATTATTATAATAACTGTTACTATAATAATTATACTAACTTATTGAAATTATTTATCAATTAATAATGTTATTGATATTAATATAAGGTAATGGGGTTATATATTAATGTCTATCATGTTACATAAGCAATAATATGTAACTCACATAATGTAATTAATCATACTATATAGTCTACATATATAATATGTAGACGTATTAATACGTCACCTTGTACTATATATAGTATATAGTTAACTACCATATTTTGTAAGGTTTACTTATCACATGCTTGTATGAAATAATTAATCAAGTAAATATAATATTATTATATTTATTAATCTCTCATTCATTAATTATTATTTATTCATAATAATTGTTAAATCAACACATTATCAAATATTTACTCATAATTGCAATTTATCAATATGATCAACTCTTGACACTATATCCAAATAATTGGAATATTTAATTATTAATAATGCTATCAATTTTCTGATATTAAAGTCTCAGGGCTAGTCCACTAGTTTAAATAAACTATTAGTGACTCCCCTTAACCATTTCACCAATTCACATAACCACATAAGGTTTAAATAAACTCACAAAACTAACTCGTTAAAATTAAATCACATATTTAATAAATAAGGAGTTTAAAATTCATGGTCGTTACACCAGTTGGCAGTGCAGCAAGAAAGCAGGATGTCAACATCAACTGCACAGAAATGTCTGAAGCATTAAATGCTGCAACGAGAGCATTCAAACGGATATAGTTTGAATGGCTCTTTTATAAGGAAATCAGACAAGGATTCAGACCAAGTAAGCAAGATACAAAGAAATAAAAGATGGCTCGGAAAGCTCAAGAGCACTCAACGAAGACACTCTACGATCCTGAAAGAAGGAAAGCTTGCTTCACTACTCAGTTCTTCAGAACTGATGCTTAATTGCAACTGAGTAGCATACACCAGAATACAGCTCTCAATCCAAGGTGTACCAAGTCAGAAGGACTTGAAGAGTTCTAAGTGAACTGAGAAAAGTACCAAGGCTGCTGGTCTTGAAGAGTTCTAAGTGAACTAAGAGAAGAGTACCAAGGCTGCTGGCCTTAAAGAGTTCTAAGTGAACTAAGAGAAGTTCCAAGGTTGCTGGTCTTGAAGGAATCTAAGTGATTCAGTTGTAAGAGACATTCTTAGTGGATTTTCTACTCGTGGAGTAGAAGAGTGGACTAGGAGCCTTGTGTGCTCTGAACCACTTAAAACCTTTGTGTCTCATTGTCTCTCATTAACTGCTATAACTGCTATATCTGTTATAATTGCTATAGCTGCTTATCAAACCATAACTGCAATATTTTAAGGGGGAACAAAACATATATTCCGTTGCTGTTAGTATATTCAATACTGACAAAATATTTTAAACAAAGAAATTTTAAAATATCTATTCAACCCCCCCTTCTAGATAACTAACGTGCCTTTGGGAACTAACAATTGGTATCAAAGCAGGTTCTCTCAATTAAGCATACAAGCTTGAGTAGATCCAATGGCACAATTGATAAGCGAGACCAAGACAGGTGGAGGAAGCAAGCCACCAATGTGCAACAGACACAAATTTGCCAACTGAAAAGTTCGAATGCAGGCTTACATGGATTCAATAGATGATGATCTATTTGAAACTGTACTTAATGGGCCCTACATACCAACAAGGCTTGCACCAACTCTAGAAGATCCAAATAGAGCTGTGATTAAGGTTAAATCTAAATGGACTGACAACGAGAAGAAAGATGTCCAGCTAGACAAGAAGGCTAAGAACATCTTGTTTCAGTCCTTAGAAGACAATCTGTTTGAAAACGTGGTAAACTGCTAAGAACATCTTGTTTCAGTCCTTAGAAGGCTAAGAACATCTTGTTTCAGTCCTTAGAAGACAATCTGTTTGAAAACGTGGTAAACTGCAAAACTGCGAAGGAAGTCTGGGAAGCATTGTTCATCATGCATGAAGGAACTGAAGAAGTCCAAGAAAATAAGCAATCTTTACTGACTCAACAGTATGAGATGTTTGCTCATGTTCATGGAGAAAATGTCACTTCCACTTATGAAAGATTCACATTGCTGCTCAACTTTCTCCGAGCTTATGGAAAGATTTAACCAAACAAAGACCTTATCATCAAGTTCATGAGATCCTTGCCAAGAAAGTGGGATGCCAAAACCACTGCAATCCGAGAGTCAAAGAACTTGCATTAAATGACTGTTCAACAACTCTATGGTAACCTCCTTACCTATGAACTGGAGCTGACTCAAAGAGCAGAAACTCTATCTGAAGGAAGAAACAAGGACAAAGGAGTTTCTCTCAAAGCAACAGAAGAGATCTCCAAAACTTATGATGAAGACGAATATTCATCTGATGAAGATGATGATAATGATGATGCTGATGAAGTTGTGATGCTGGCCAGAAAGCTCAGAAGGTTCATGCACAAAGGAAGAAGTGACAGGCCTAAGAGATACAGAAACATCAGCAGTCAGGAGCAGATCAATGAGCTATGCTACAACTGCAAGAAGCCTGGCCACTTCATTGCAAACTGCAATAAACCCCTCAAAGAAGAACTCAAAAGAAGAACAAATCCAAAGAAGGAGTTTAGAGGCTACAAGAAGTATCAGAAGAAAGACAAAGGTCTTGTAGCTGGAAGTTCGTGGAGTGACTCAGACAATGACACCAATGCTGAGTCTGGAGATGATGAAGAGCCTCAAAAAGCACACCTATGTCTGATGGCCAAGGATGCAAACAACAAGAAATACACTGACCATCCTGAGGTAAACATAGATGAGGTATTTGACTTCAACACTCCTGATGTAGATATAAATGACTTAAGAACTGCTCTTCATGACATAACATCTGATCTATATCAATATATGAGGAGGTTCAGAGTTCTGTCCAAAGAGTACTCTGACCTTCAAAGAGAGAAAGAGAAAGTTCAGAAAGAACTGGAAATAACTCTACTCAGTTCTGTCTCTCTCTCTCTTAGTTTGAAGCTGAGAATAAAATCTTAAGACAGACCAATGAACTGAGCACACAAAGAGAGTCAAAACTAACCTCTAAGATTGAGGAGCTAGAAAAGGCTATCTCTATGTGGAATAGGTCTTCCTCATTCATGGACTCCCTAATCTCCAGTCAGAGAAGTGCTTCTGATAGAACAGGTTTAGGTTTTGAGGAGTCTACCCCAGAACCATGTGTGGAAAAGATTAAGGATACAAATAGTTGCAGTGCTTCTAAATCAAATAGAAGCATTGTATTTGTGAAATCCACACAAAAGGAAGAACCAGTGCAATCCTGCTCTTCTGATCCAAATCATGTCCCAAGACACAAAGGATCTCATGCTAGTCTGGGATTCAGAAAAGAGAAGAGTAGCTCAGTCACCACTGCCCAACCTCGAAGAATCGTAGAGTCAAGTAAAACTGACTCCATGAATCAACCTGGAAGGAATTGTGATGTTGAGGCTCACTCAGCACAAACCTTGAATCTCAAGGCTACATGGAAAAAAAGAAACAATACAAGTGGAGGACCAACCAGTACCCACACAAGTCCAAATGGAGAAAGAATCCATACACACACCAGCATGCATTATATCAAATGCTTTGCATGTGATAGAAATGGTCATAAAGCTGCATTATGTTATCATACCACTGTGCATGGAAGGCCCAAAGTCAAACAGATTTGGGTCCCCAAGGTTACTAACACTTTAGGACCCATGCAAGTCTGGGTACCAACATGAATGCTGAAATTATTTGCAGAAAAAGAGCGCCACGATTACAACATGGTATCTGGACAGTGGTTGCTCAGGGCACATGACCGGGAACAAAGCTCTCCTGTCGAACTATACAGAGAAGGAGGGACCAACAGTTATCTTTGGAGATAATAGCTCTGGCAAGACAAGAGGCTATGGATCAGCTGAGAATGGTGCGGTGTCCTTCAGCAAAGTGGCTTATGTTGATGGACTAAAGCACAATCTTCTTAGCATCAGCCAACTCTGCGATAAAAACCATCAAGTCACCTTTCTCAACAATCAGTGTCAAGTCAGAGATCTGGAGACATCATCTATCAAGCTGACAGGAACAAGAGAAGGAAATGTATACACTGTCAACCTTGCTCAACTCAGTTCTGATGAGATAGTATGCTTTCTTGTAAAAGCATCTGAAGAAATAAGCGGGCTTTGGCATAGAAGGTTATCTCATCTCAACTTCAAGAGTATGTCTAAGCTGGCCTCCAAAGATCTGGTAGCAGGTTTACCCAAGTTCAGCTTCATCAAAGAAAGACCATGTAATGCCTGCCAGCTTGGAAAGCAAACAAGGAGCTCATTCAAAGGCAAAGCAGTCAACTCAATTGACAGACCCCTACAGTTACTACATATGGATCTTTTTGGGCCAATTCCAACTATGAGCCTAGGAGAAAAGAGATACTCACTGGTCGTAGTGGATGACTACACCAGATACATATCGGTGTTCTTTCTTACCTCTAAAGATGAAATAAGCTCCCAACTGATCAAGATGTTCAAGCTGGTGATGAATGAAAAAGGAGAGACTATCAAAGCTATAAGGAGTGATCATGGCAGAGAGTTCGACTTCTCAGAAATGGATCAATTCTGTGCAGACAATGGCATCAGCCATAACTTCTCAGCACCATGAACTCCTCAGCAAAATGGAGTAGCTGAAAGGAAGAACAGAACACTTATAGAAGCTGGAAGAACTCTACTAGCGGCAGCTCATCTGCCTGAATACTTATGGGCAGAAGCCATCAACACTACGTGCTACACACAGAACAGATCTCTTGTGCACTCTATGTTGAAGAAGACTCCCTACGAGCTGTGGAAAGGAAGAAAGCCAAATGTCAGTTACTTTCATGTGTTCGACTGTTCATGCTACATTCTCAACAATGGGAAGCAATATCTGACTAAATTCCAACCCAAGTCAGATGAAGGAATCTTCCTTAGATATGCCACGGACAGCAAAGCTTATAGAGTATTTAACAAGAAGACACTAAGTGTTGAAGTCTCGATCCACATCATTTTTGATGAAACAGACTCTGACATGTCTGCACCACAAGACACTACGATTGACAATACTGACACTACGAATGAAGTGGTCGAGCCTAACACTACGACCATAGTTCCTGAAGAAAGAATCGTAGTGTCCGAAGAAGAAATCATAGAGAGAGCTGAACTAGACGACAATTCTGACCAACAAGAACCAGAAATCAATCTTGAAGAGTTCAGACAAGAAGGCACCAGAACTGATGTTCCAACTGGGAACAGATGGGCAAGAGATCACACTCAAGACCTGATCGTTGGTGATCCAACTGCCAGAATCAGAACAAGATCTGCAACACAGAATGAATGTTTCTATTTGAGTTTTTTGTCTCAAATAGAACCTAAGAAGATTTAAGATGCAATGTTAGATGCAAGCTGAATTGAAGCCATGCAAGAGGAACTGAATCAATTCGAAAGAAGCAAAGTCTGGAGATTGGTTCCAAGACTAAAGAATCACCCTGTCATAGGTACCAAATGGGTCTTCAGAAATAAGATGGATGAAGATGGGGTAATCACAAGAAACAAAGCATGACTAGTGGCCAAAGGTTATTCTCAAGAAGAAAGCATTGACTATGATGAAACCTTTGCACCAGTTGCCAGACTTGAAGCAATCAGAATATTCCTTGCATTTGCTGTCCACATGAAGTTCAAAGTATTCCAGATGGATGTAAAGAGTGCATTCCTAAATGATGAACTTCAAGAAAAAGTATATGTGAAACAAGCCCCAGGTTTCGTCAATCCAACCCTCTCTAACTATGTCTATAGATTAGACAAAGCCTTATATGAACTTAAACAAGCACCTAGAGCATGGTATGAAACATTAACTAACTTTCTTATTGAAAAAGGATTCACTAGAGGTAAAGTAGACACTACATTATTTCTTAGGAAACACAAAGATAAAGTTTTACTAGTACAAATATATGTAGATGACATTATCTTTGGTTCTACTGATGAAAATCTATGCAAGAGATTTTCCAAGCTTATGCAGAGCAAGTTTGAGATGAGCATAATGGGTGAGCTGAACTTCTTCCTTGGACTGCAAGTGAAGCAATCTGATGAAGGTATTTTCATTAACCAAGCCAAGTACATCAAAGATTTACTTAAAAAGCATGGCATGAAATCAGCTTCTCCCATGAAAACACCAATTGCTCTAGCAACTAAGCTCGACAAAGATGAGAAAGGTAAAAGTATTGACATTACTCAATACAGAGGTATGATAGGCTCCATTCTCTACTTAACTGCCAGTAGACCAGATATAATATTTGCAACATGTATATGTACTAGATTTTAAGCTAATCCTAAGGAATCACACTTAACTGCTGTAAAAAAGATTTTCAAGTATCTTAAAGGTACACCCTACTTGGGTCTATGGTATCACAAGAAGTCCTCTTTTGAGCTGACAGGATATTCAGACGCTGACTT
This sequence comes from Panax stipuleanatus, assembly GCA_020205555.1. Lineage (NCBI taxonomy): Eukaryota > Viridiplantae > Streptophyta > Magnoliopsida > Apiales > Araliaceae > Panax > Panax stipuleanatus. The sequence continues at coordinate 40,739,033 of CM035125.1, forward strand.
TGCAGGATGCAAAATAGATAAAAAAAGTACCAGTGGCACTTGTCAACTGCTAGGAAACAGACTAGTGTCCTGGTTCAACAAGAAGCAAAACTCAGTATAACTTCAACAGCAGAAGCTGAATACATTGCTGTAGGCAGCTGCTGTGCTCAAATCTTATGGATGAAGAACCAGCTAGCAGATTATGAATTTGATTTCAAATCTATACCTATGCAATGTGATAACACAAGTGCCATAGGAATAACAAATAATCTTGTCATGCATTCTAGGACCAAGCATATAGAGATAAGATATCATTTCATTAGGGATCATGTTCAAAATGGAACAATATCTTTGCAATACATCCCTACTAAAAATAAACTTACTGATGTGTTTACAAAACCCTTAGATGAATCCAGATTTAATAAACTAATAAGTGAGTTAGGTATGTTAAATTTGCAACCATAAATTTTATGCTCTAGAAAGTGCTAACCATGCAGATATAAAGGCTAAGTCAAAAATCGTAGAGATGACTAAGAGAAACCACGATCGTGGAGTGATCCAAAACAAGGCAGAAAAGCTCACTGTGATAGCAACATTATCAAGCTAAGCAACCCTTCTGATAAGTTTCTCTGGGATAATTCTGATCCTTAGTATCAAACTAAGAGGTTGGCCCTTCCTGAGCAACCTTAACCAAGAAGGGATGTCATTTCAGAATGCTTCACAAAAAATCGTAGAGTCAATGGTCAAGGAGCAAGCAAAGGATCTAACTCAACAATCGTAGAGTGATTCTCGGCAATCGTAGTCCTCTCATAAGAACTCACTAGCTCAGGGGGAGCTAAGGGCAAAACGAAACTTTCCACAAGACTTAAAATCGTAGAGTCCTGTAGAACTTAACGAGTGTCCCACGATGCAAAATATATGGAGGGAGGTTTTTAAATCAATTTTAAACTATCATTTGTCAGTTTACCTTTGAATTTCAAAAGACTCTTTCTCTTTCTCTCTCAAACAAAACCCTAAGGTTCAGAAAGCTAAGCCAAATCCGTTCATTACATGAAAATCAATCAACATCAATGGCTGCTTCCAATGTTATTTCTGGCTACCAACTATGCTTTGACGGGTTTGAGAAGGCTGGAACTGAGTTTCACAAGATTCTATCACTACTGAAGAAAGCTGGACTCGAAGAAGCTCTAAGCACTAGAACATTAATCTATCCATAGCTAGTGAAAGAGTTCTATCAAATTGAAGTCGTTGATGGAGACTTCATCCTCACCAAAGTCAAGGGCGTGCAAATACGACTCAAAGCTGAAAGCATAAATCTAGCCCTAGGTTTCAAATCTGAAGGTCTTCTGGACATGGAGGTTATTGATTTCTAGGAAGGTCTGAAGAAGATGCGCTACATAAAAATTGAAGGGAAGAGTGGCTACAAGAAGAAAGAGTTTCCCCAAGAATATGAGTTTCTTGCTGACATTGTTGGTAAATGCATATGTTGCAAGGGCTCTGGTCATGACTCTGTCAACGAGAAGCAACTGAAGCTCATGACAGCCATCCGCTTCAGAATCCAACTCAACTATGGAGCTTTGCTGATGGATTGGTTCAGGAAATGGATGCAAAGTCCTAAGAAGACAAAGAGCTCTGCGAAGATGCCCTATGGAAGGTTTATCAGCATCATTCTAGAGGATACTCTGGGGGACAAAATTGAAGATAAAGAAGGTGTTTCTATTATTCCTAATAGAAAGATGACCCAGCAGTTGTTTCAGAATTGGAAAAGGAATCCTGCAAAAAATGTAAAGATGATGTTTGCAACTTCATCTGTTGCAAGGGAAGCTAAAAGGAAAAAGAAGAAGAGGTCAACAAAGAAAAGTCAATGGCTCTAACCAGAAAGAGCAAAGGGAAGAAGAAGGCGAATAAAGGTGTGAAAGTAGCTGAGGAACCCCCGGGCTCAACCATTAATGCACCCCAAGAGGGTTCAGACGCTGGCACTGGGATTTGGGGCCTTATCACTAACAAAGAAATTACTTTTGAGGCAACCGAATCACCAGCTGAAGGTGTGAAGGAGAAGAAGAATAAAAGGGATACAAGTGAGGACAGGGTTGAAGGGAGCTCTGAGCCTCAGAAAAAGAAGAAACGCAGCCACAGAACAAGGAAGTCTACACTGCCTACGATTGTGGAGTCTTCACCAATCGTAGAGTCTAGGCTAGTCACCTCTATAGAAGGAGATGCTGCAATAGCCTCTCAGCCTGAACAAACTATAAGGGCTGAAGCTGAAAAAGGTTCTAAGGTTGTGATCAGACCAAAGAGGAAGAAGACTTTGATGAAGAAGTACATCCTTGAAAATGAAGAAGTTTTAAAGGAAGATGACAGAATAAGGGCTGTTGAGAAGGCTGAACAGACTACTGAGCCTCAAGCATCTGGTCATAACTCAGAAGAGACCAGAATTATAGAGGGTCAGGCCAACATCAGTCATGCAGACAACACTGCTGCACCAGATCAAACAATGAATCAAGAAGAAGTGCCTGATACTGGTGTTCATGATAATGAAGTCACTGCTGAAGTACAGGAAAAAGAAATACTAGAACCAAGTGCTGTTGTTGAGGAGCTACAAACTGAGGTGACTGTTCCCTCTGAAGAGGTTCTGATTGAAGAAGAAATGGCTCAGTCTGAAGAAAAAGTACCAGAAGCACCAGAGTTGAGCCAAGGTAAAGTGTTGACAGAAACTCTGGAAGACCAAGTTCAAGCAAGTGCTACAGCTGAGGGGGAGCTTGTAAAAGTACAAGAGCCAGAGTGTGCAGAAATTGAGGGGGAGCTACCTGCGAAAGGAGAAAACGTAGTCTCTTCAGTCAATGAAGAAACCGTAGTGTCTGCTGAAGCTGTGATAGTGGATGTTGAAGATAATGACGTGTTGGAAGATATGATGGAAATTCTTGATGAAGATGAAGATGATGATGAAAAGCTGAATGATGATATTGAGATCTTAGCTATAGGCAGGAATGCAGAAAAGGCAGCTAACTACACACAGTTGTTCAAATACTTGCCTATGATGCCTTATCATAGGGCTCTGATCTTCAGCAACTGGGATCATATATTCTGGACCTTCAAGGCATATTCAGCAATCTCAGTGCTTGTCCATGGATTCCCAAGAGAGAGGAAGTTTGCTCAGAAGCTGATTTTAAATAAATCAACTTCAGAATCTAAGTATGAGGTACATTCCACTCCCCTCTCTTTTATTGTCAACCATTCTCCATCATCGCATTTCAATGAATTATACGAATTGCCTAAATAGATGGAAGTGGTTCTTCACCCACTAAATCAATTTCCAGTTACAGAGTCCCAAAACTCTGTGACTAATGAACCAAACAATCAACTTGTTCTCGTAGAGCCAATTGTTAATGATCCAATGGTGATTGAGCATATTACAAGAGTAGTCGAAGAAATGCTTGCAAGCTCAACCATTGAGACACCAACTCAAGACGACACATTACGATTCGCACCTACTGATCAATCTGATGTGGAAATCGTAGAGTCTCCAGAATGGCTCAACGAAACAGAAACACAGACACCTGAACCAAACACTACGCCCATACAGCAAACACAAGTCCCTTTAACTCAATCAGATATACCCTCATCCTCCAACAATGAATATTTTGACATGACACTTGCTCTGGAAAATATGTCAAGGAGAGATGAACACATTACGGTCCTTCCTCCCGAGACACAACAAATTATCGATCAATTGTCTCTAATGCCAATAAAGGAGGAGCTGACTGAAATATTAAGCCAAATGGGTGCAAAATCTGGAGAGATTCTTGAAGCACATTCTCTGGCGCTTCACATGAGATTCGACCATATAATTGAATCAGTCAAGCCTCTTCCAGGGAATTTGGCAACTGAACTGTCAAAGAAGCTGAGGGAGATTGTCAAGGAAATGGTTGACAGCTTAAGTCAAAGGGATGCCATTCACTTTGCTGCAATGAAGAAGCATAAGGAGGCCATGCAGATCATGCAAAAGAATCAGCAATCTCAAAATGAGCTGATGGCCAAATAGATTTCAGAACTGTGTATCTCTCTACAACAATTCCAAGCCTGCAGTGTAGCTCAAATCAATCAGAATAATAATGCCATGGAGCTGCTTCAGTAACAGAGAAGAGACATTGAGGCTATAGTTGCTGAACAAAGTAGTGACATCTCTCAAAACCGCTTTCAAATGCATGAGCTGGTAGAAGGAGTCAGACGCCTCTCTTAAGATATTCGAACCCTTGATGCTGACATAAAGGGGGAGAATAATGAGGAAGGAGATAGAAACAGAGGCAGAAGCAGCAGAGGTGGAAGGCAGAGGCAAACACATATTCAACCACCTCAGCAGGGAAGGCAAACTCAAATTGGTCAATCGTCGGGTGGCAGCTCCAGATGTCCAAGTTATCAGCCTCCACGATCTGATCAGCAGATGCAGCCTCCCCGATCTGATCAGCAGATGCAGCATCCTCTCATGGCTGAACCTCTTCAAAGGAGTCAAGGTCAAGCCTCTAGCTCACAAGGAATATCCTCAACGGGTCTTAATATGCCAGTTGGAGATCATGCCTTCATGAACAGACATGATCATTCAGAACCACTGACCCGAGAAGAGCTAGAGGACATTGCATAGAGAGATGAAGCCTCAAGGAGAAGAAGAGCTGAAGAGCATGCCAACCCTCCAAGAAATAAGAGGCAAAGAAGATAGAGATAAGTCTAAGCTTAAATGTATATTGATGTTCCTATGTAGATTGTAATATCTGTTCAAACATCAATAAATTTATGCTTATTCTCTAGAGATTTCAGCTGCTCACTGAAACACTAAGCCATATTTACTTTCTAGCACTTTGCATTTAGAAAATGATGCTATGATCCAAATCTCCTTGATTATGTCAACATCAAATAGGGGGAGATTGTTGGGAATTGCATATTCATATTTGATATTGAAAGTAAATATAAATGCTTAAGTGTAAAGTCCTTCAATGATCATATGTACAAGGACTTAGATAATAGATCAAAAATGTTAAGTTGATCTGAGCTTTAATATTTATCATTTATGTAAATAAATGTATAGAAAAAAAGATCAAAACTGTTAGGTTGATCTATTTGAGCTATAAAAGTTAAAGTCTTGACAGAATCGTAGTCTGTCAAAAACAGCATACAGAAGCCAAGGTAGAATCGTGGAGCTTAAAGGAAGATGTCCAGAATCGTAGTCTGCAGAGGCTAAGGCAAGATCCGTTGAGCTTAAGTAAAAGCATCGAGGAATAGTAGTCTCCTTTAGAAGCCACACTGAGAATCATGGAAAAGATCTGAGCGCCTGTTGAGCTAAGTTAAGAAACGCAGTATGCTCTCGGAATCGTGGAGTCTGCAAGACAAAGCAAGAAGGAATCGTAGTATGTCGAAGAGCTTAATAGAAATCGTAGTGTTCTCTACGATCAAGTCTGAGTCAAGATTGTGCAAGCCAATACACAACGATTATGGTACAATGATCATAATCGCAGTGTTCCTCCAGTCAGCATCAAAGTTTGTAGTTCTGATGAAGGGAGGAAGAGCAACAAATGAAGAAAGGCTTATAGCCGTTGATAAATTGATGGTCCCAATGATTCCATATTCATCCTTAGTTCAAATCGAAGAAGCGTATTGAAGAAGCTAAGAAAAGGACTAAACCGCCTACAGAAAACACATTTTCAGGTGTTAGGTGAAGTTGCAGTCTGCTGTGTCAGTGGGCCAGTTGGCAGTGCAGCAGGAAAGCAGGATGTCAACATCAACTGCACAGAAACGTCTGAAGCATTAAATGCTGTAACGGGAGCATTCAAACGGATATAGTTTGAATGGATCTTTTATAAGGAAATCAGACATGGATTCAGACCAAGTAAACAAGATACAAAGAAAGAAAAGATAGCTCAGAAAGCTCAAGAGCACTCAACGAAGACACTCTACGATCCTGAAAGAAGGAAAGCTTGCTTCACTACTCAGTTCTTCAGAACTGATGCTTAATTGCAATTGAAGTAGCATACACCAAAATATAACTCTCAATCCAAGGTGTACCAAGTCAGAAGGACTTGAAGAGTTCTAAGTGAACTGAGAAGAGTACCAAGGCTGCTGGTCTTGAAGAGTTCTAAGTGAACTAAGAGAAGAGTACCAAGGCTGCTGGCCTTGAAGAGTTCTAAGTGAACTAAGAGAAGTTCCAAGGCTGCTGGCCTTAAAGGAATCTAAGTGATTCAGTTGTAAGAGACATTTTTAGTGGATTTCCTACTCGTGGAGTAGAAGAGTGGACTAGGAGTCTTGTGTGCTCTTAACCACTTAAAACCTTTGTGACTCATTGTCTCTCATTAACTACTATAACTATTATATCTGTTATAACTGCTTATCAAACCATAACTGCAATATCTTAAGGGGGAACAAAACATATATTCCGCTGCTGTCAGTATATTCAATACTGACAAAATATTTTAAACAAAGAAATTTTAAAATATTTATTCAAACCCCCTTCTATATAACTAATGTGCCTTTGGAAACTAACATAATTGAAGGACGATATACCTTTCTTTTCAAGCCATTCTTTGAATTTAGGGCATTCTTTCTTAATATGTCATTGCTTCTTACAGAAGTGACATTTAGGACATGCTTCAAAGTTATTACCCGAATAATTTGCCTTATTTGTTGTAGTAGAAATTTGTGTTGTAGTAGAAATTTGCTTATCCTTATTCTTAAAACCTTTGTCATTTTTATGAGCCTTTTTCTTATGAGATCTAGTGGTAGTCAAATGAGCAACATAAGCAGAAATACTAGTTGGAGTCAATGCTGAAACATAATCAAGCTCATAAGCATGCTTCTAAAAAACTAAAAGAAATTCGCAATGTACGACAATAATTAATAATTAATCATAATAAAACCAATTGTAGGGCAAGCAGTTAGTTATATAAAATCTATTTACAACACCCAAAAATAGATTTTAATGAGATGTTGGTGCATAATTATCAATCTTTCGTTGGTCCAATTAATAATATGCTAATAACATCCTCATAAAATAATGCACAACACATTTATCCACTCATCACCGTTGGGAAAAAATGAAATAAACATATTACTTATGCAATAAAATTCCATTTAATAAATTTTAATTCTAATTCTCCGTTGGGTAAAATTAAAATATTTATTTATTAAATGTAATCTTATGTGACTTTTCTTAATCCTTAATTGTTTCAATTAATAACCATCCGTTGGGCTGATTATTAATTTTAACAATAAAAGAGTCACGCATACATGTAAATTGTTATGATCAAACTTAATTTTCTTTAAACAACATAATAATCAAGTTTGAAAAGTAACATTATTTAAAAATTTACATGTAACACCTTAAAAGCCCTAATAAATATATCATATCATGTTCCAAAATATACATTAAAATACATAGTTATGAACATGAATCACGTTAATTTTAACATGAATACATGAGGACATAAGAATATTATAACATTATCTAGACATAATAACTAATAAAAAAAAATATGAAGTTCTAAACATAACAAAGGAACAATATGTTTTTTTTCCTAGAGAATATTTTAGTCCTCTCAAAAATATTATTGCAGTATATTAATCATGGTGGCTTTATGATTATGGTGGCTTTATCAATTGTGCCACCATGCTTCTATTTGCATGGTTTGTAGTATATTAATCATTCCCATAAAAAAAACCATTGGGGACTCGAGTATTATAAATCAGAATACATAACATAGCACATGAGGAATCAAACTATTATAATATTCGTAAGTCATGAATAATCGTAATCAGATTACATAATTAATTTTTGGGAAAATTTATTTTTCATTCGAAAATTCCTTAACATACTGAATAGTTCCATATTATCCCAATAAAGCGATTATGCGGAATTAAAATTATTGACATAACAACATAATTAATTTATTCTATACAATAACGTAACCATGCTTTGATACCAGATGTTAGATAATTATAACGGAACGTGCTATTGCATAGAATACAATTAAATAAACAATTAGGTACTTACATGAATTGAGAGAAGACATCTTGTATATATCAAGTTTTCACTGCGCGTAAGGGTGAAAGTCTTCAATTGTCTCTCTCAATCTAGGATGGATGTATAGGTGTGTATAAAGTTCTTGAGACGACAACTGGGACCAAACCCTAACTGTTTTATTTATTAGATAGCTAAGGGTCAAAATCGTCCATCAAGATTATGAAACCCTAGGGCCATTATGCCAACTTAATATTAGTAATAATATTTATGGACCACACAATTAATTACCAAACCCATAAATAAAGTAATAAATTAATACAATATGTAAGCCCAATAATTACATAAATAGTAAAGGCCACATAAGAAATAAAATATTCCAACAAAGTCTACTCCAACTTACAAACCGAGTTAATTGACCGATTTTTCAAATTGAGCCGAGTTAACTCGGCGTTTTTTTAAATTGATAGGATCGGGCTAAGACTTTATATATATAAGGTACTGATATGTAGAATTAGTTAATGAGCTCTTGCTTGAATGGATGAGATCCTTTACATGAAAGTGGTTAGAGTTGATCAGTTGAGGCATTTATTTGTGGACGTAGTATAAACATAGGTGTCCCATATAATTTGCTTATATTATTAATTATTTAATTAGTATAGTACTCGTACAACTTTTGTATAGATCAACTTTAAATTAGAAAAACTTGGACCTGGAACAATAAAATTTTGAGCCATAAAATGGTGAAATAAATTTTATCATGAATGAAATTTGTTGCTATTTCTTTTTGAATTATAAAAATAAGATGTATTATCACCACCTAGCTAAGTACATACCCATTTATTTACTTTATCATATCCACATTTCCTATATCTCGTATGTAACACCTCTAAATTCGGGTTTATACCACCCAATTTGAGTCGCCAAAATCAATTATTACAAAACCATAAAAATACGGCAACATACATACTTTAAATTCTCCGTACAATTATTGTTATACTATTTTACAATATATTAAGAACTATTACAACTACTAACTCGGATCATCACTACATTCTCCTACTCTCCCTGCTAGACTCAACTACACTTTTATTTTTGAATGAAATTATGAAACAAAATGGTGAGTACAAATAATCCAATAAACAATATCATAACTAAGATAACGAAAAATAAGTTATCATTAGCCTTCAACAATAATAAATCAGATATTTAAAAATATATGGTAAATAATATTAGTTTTAAACAATTAACAATAACGGAATAAACAATCCATTAGAATAGTCAAATAAATTATGATATCTACTATCTTCTCCAATTGAAATTTTACCATCAAGATTTTATCAACTATAACACCATGATTATGTCAATCAATAGTTCCTGGTCACAACCATGCCAATCAATAGTTCCTCTTTGCCCCCATGTCAAAGAAAACTTTTACTAAGTATCTTTGTCACACAGGCTAAAGACACTCAACAATCATATTGTCTTTGCATCCAGGACAAAGACATTCACAACAATTTAGTCTTGATGACTAGTACAAATAACAATAATATGAATAATGGACATAAATAATAATATAAATAATAAACATTAGAGATTATTAATTTAATTTATCCATAATCCAATAATGTCCAAATTATCAACATGATATCAAGTTCAAGTATAAGATATAAGGTTCACAGTTCAAATATAACGACTAAAATTTAATTGGAAGATTTAAGTCAAAAGATTAGATAAAGCCCAAACTATTAAGGATATTCTAATCATTTTAGGAATTTTCACCGTTTAATAATAAGGATGTAGAAACAAATAATTATTTCTTACCATAAATTTAGGAGTATAAAAGAAAATGATATCTCTTTGTTACACCTTGTATATTTAAATTTGATGATGAATAAGCTTAATGTATATTTGTACCGGTATAATTTGTACAGTCCTTATAAAGATTTGACTAAATGTACAAGGACTTGGATTAGAAAGATCAAATAATGTTAAGTTGATCTTGAAGAAGCTATCTTGATGTATAGTTGATAGGTTTTTGAATATTCATAAAAATACTCTGCTAGTTTGAAGCACAAGATCGCAATACATCAAGTGGATCGCATAACTACTTGGATTTATCGTAAAATTCACTTCAAATCATAAAGCTACTTTAGCTCGTAAAGTGGGTAAGTGAATCTCCCAGTCAAGCAAAGATCATTAAGAAGGACCTGATCGTAGAGTATCCAAGTTTGACATTTGAGTGTTACAAATTGAAGGTCCCGATATATTCACCAAGTATCCTTGGTTGAAATCGAAGATCATAATATGTGTCTACCAACTAGTTGGTTATAGTGACACGTCAAGGGTGTTAGGTGAGAAAGCAGACTGATGTGACAGGCAAGAAAAAGAAACTGTCACCTAGGTTTAAAATGACAACATCAAGGATCTTAGAATATCTGAGCATTAAATGCATAAACGGACAGCTAGCAACGGGAAGATTTTCAGCAGATTATAAAAGGCAACAAGGATTCAAACAGAAAGAAGTGACGCACACTGTGACACCCCAAAATTTGGGTACTTCGTTTTCACATGATTTGGTGTTCACTTTCTAAATAGAACATACATCAACCCATAATAAGGAATGTAAAATAAATTACAACCTTGAATAAATAATAAAATCTTCCTTAAAAAGGAATTACAACCTTATTCAAAATCATCCCAGGGTTTATCTAACCTTAACATAAATAATAATGCAGAAATAAAAACATAACATAAAGTCTTATTACAATTAAAATCAAAAGATAACAAGTCTTCACTTGTTCATCTTGCCTTTTCCTTTACTCGTTGACGGTACGTCAACGTTCTCGGTTTTAACTGCAAGGGATTATTAAATATACAAGAGTGAGCAAACAAATGCTCACTGGAATACGACAATAATAAGGATATAATTGAATAGTTTCAATAGATCTGAATAACTTTACTTTCATCAACCATAAAAAATTGAATAATAATTCTTTCATTAATAACTAGAATTTCGAATATGGAAATCATCTGAGGGTCGTAAGACCTTAAACTTTTGTACTAGGTTATAAACATTTCTATTTAAAACCTTTAACAGTCATTTAGACTATGGACCTTAACTCGTACTTAGGGCGATCAGCCCTTCGTACCATGTATTGTGCACAAACATCTTAACGCTTTCGTATAGTAGCCTCCCCTAATAAATAGGGTTGTTCATCTCAGTATTTGAGTACAAGTTCGCACCAAAGAAAGTTTGGTTTGGATAAGCTTAAAGGGTAATTTTGAATTCAACGTTCATCAACTAAAGAATAGTTGAATCGACTTACAATAACCAAGAATAATTCAATAAATAAGAATTACGAAACACTTTATACTTTAGAGGTAACTTAAAGCATTTGAAAGACTTAGTAGACCTTACTTGAACAATTAAGTCAAGGTCACATCAATTCATAAATGAACTTCGCTAAGATATTTATTCAATATAAAAATTATAGAGAATACAATAATTGGCATAAACAAAATCAAGAAAAGATAGAATAACTTGCCTCGAGTACAAGCTACAGTTACTATCACGTTCCTAAACAATTCCTACATATATATAATTAATCACAATAATCTAAATTAGTTAACACGTAACTAATTCACATAATTGGTTAACCCATATAGGTTAACTCTTTCTAGTTTAATTAATAAGTTAATAATTAATCGTCACATAATTAATTACACCACATAGGCATGCTCACATAATTAAATCAATAATAATTATGTGTTTCATATTAATTAAATTACAATTTAAACATTTAATCTAATTATAATTACTCAAATTATAATCACATCTTATATTAATTAAATTATAAATAATTTATAATTTATAATTAATTAAACTATATCATGCATTTACTAAATTATAATTACACAAATTATAATTAATCATGCAAATATTGAATTATAATACACAAATTATAACTTATAATTAATCATGCATTTATTAAATTATAATTACATAAATTATAATTTAAATTAACATTTACTTGATTAAAATAAATCAAATAATATTCATTATAATTTAACAAAAATATAATTTAAATTAAACCTTTACACTAATTATAATTATTCAAAATTATAACCACACTATATATTTTATTAATATAATATATTAATATTAATTTTCATGTCATCAAATTATCACCTTCAATTAGCCTTTTATGATACAACAAAATACATAAAAGAAATAACCCATCTTGACTTTCTGCACCCCCCCCCCCCCCGCCGGGGCGAGGGTTTTACTCTTGATAGGCCTGCCGGGGCGGGCCCTTTGCAGGGTCGGCAGACGTGCTCGCGAACTGTGCAGAGAAAAAGTCAATTTGGCTTATTTCTCCACACCAAATTTCAATTCCAGTCAATACAATTTATATCAATTTTATAGAAAACATAAACTTAAAGCTCCTAACATGATTTTAACATGTATAAACATTACAACACATAATCAAAACAACCAATTTCATGATTTTTGAAGAAAAGCAATTGTTAAGTGTTATTCATGAAATTAAACACTGTATTTTTATTTTTAAACCAATTCACACAATTTTAAGCATAGTCAATCAATTTCTAAACATGCTATCATCACCTACCATACATTTAAACACAATGAACAATCAAACATGAATTCCTTTGATTTTTAAGAGAAAACTATACATATATATATATAATTTCAAAATACTTTCACTATAACTCTTTGAAGAACATGAATTCCTCATGTTTATCACATGTATATGAATTAAACAATTAATTAGGCATACAATTCATATATGAGCATATACATAGCCTATAAAAATTATAATTACTCAAATTTCATGAAAATATGTTTTACAAAGAACTAAAGTACGAAAAACATGAGAATAAAACTTCTAAAATTATAGGTTAGGATTATACCCTTTAGCTTAGTGATAGGAAGAAGATGAAGTTGCTTTGATTTCTCAAGTTTCCCTTTCTTTCTCTTCTTCTTCTCTTTTTCTCTCTCTATCTTTTCTCTGTTTTGTTCTTCTGACTAACTCTTGTTTTAATACTAACTAACGTAAAACTATTGATATACATATATTATGTAAGACCCCAACTTTTATGAATAAAGATTTAATTTTTTTTATATATTATTTTGAAATAATAAGGTGTATATTTGATAAATGTGAAAAGTTATGGGTGAAATGTGCAAATATTTTAAAATGAGCAAGTGGTTATAAAATATTCATTGTTGTCGGGGAATATTCGTATGACGGTGCAGCTATTTGTGGGCCCCACAACGGAATAACTGTCGGATATAGAAAGCGACAGAAATAACCTTTTTTATAAAATAACGGCGTAGTTGTTATCGTTAGTACTGTTAAAATACCCGGTGGTTAAAATACAGTAATACACGGTGTTGCACAGTAGCACACGGTATTGCACAGTATTTTGAATTATTGATTCTTACATAAGAAGGCACTTACTTAATTATTGTTACAGTAATTACTGTTCAATATTTTATATTATTGATTCAATAATTGCATGATATTTTATTGATTCAATAATTGCTACCGTTAATATTTTGTATTATTGATTCAATAATTGTCACTGCACAGTATTTCACATTATCAACTCAATAATTCATATTATTTGAATAATATTATTAGATAGCATTATTGACAATGTCTAAGGAAGTTCTGTCTAGGAGGGGTTATTTAATTGCGCGCCAGTAAGGAAAAATTCTTATCGGAAGGGCCCCACTTTCCTGGGAACGACCTAGTTGTCAATATTGTAGTTCTGTAATATTATTTGTGAATAATTAATTATTGATTTATATGATAAGAAAATATTTATTTTGTGGATATAAAAGAAGGAATTAGTGTTGATGTGTTTTTATCAGTATTTTGGTGTGAAAAATCATCCGTTTATGGATTTCGGATAATTTATGTTTAAAATTTGAAAAAACTTCCTTCTACAAAGTTGTAGAGAATTAAATTTCCTATAAAAAAGAGATAGAATTTGTATTTTTCTGACAAAAGGGCTATTTATTATGAATTACTGAAGTTTTAAAAAATAAATATTTTTTTAATGGGTGGTGGGCCCCACCGGTGGCTGGTGGCTGATGGCTTTTGACAGGCGGCTGGAATTTTTTTAATAGAATATTAATATTTTATTAATTTAGTCTACTTTGGCATCCTAAGCTTTTCCTATAAATAGGGTGCTTAGGTTAGAATTGAAAATCACACCAGAATCAGAAGTTTTCTCTCTCTATAATATCGAGCGTATTTTTGTGAGTATTTAGATACTTTAAGTATTACTATTCAGTGCAAGTTTCTTTCGGTATTATATCCGATATTCCAGCCATAAGTACTAATCTTTTGAGGTAAGGAATGTTATTTTCTTTCGTAAATGATGTTATTCTTTTCAATATCATTATACCAAAATATTGGCATGGATTTTATTATGAAATTCTTACTTTTTTCGTCGGGGTTACTATTCACGTGTACGGCACTATTCACGTATACGACACTATTTACGAAAAAATTAAATTTTCTTATATTTGTCCAAGTTGATTGTTAAGGTTCCTATCTTTGATTGGATCCAAGTTTTTATCTTTATTCTTGAATTTTGCTCCACAAATTATTATTATGAAATATTCTTGAATTTGGATAAACTAAATTACGAATCCCTAATTTGTCTTTTATCTCACTGGATTCGTTATTTATATTGTTTTCATCATTCTCAGTACTAAATGGTGATATAACTGAATATCTTTGGCCTGTAGAGCAAAGATGAATGATTACCTGATGAATATCTTTGGCCGTAGTGCAAAGATGGACAAGTGTTGAGATGAACATAACCACTGGTGATACAAATGAATATCTTTGGCCCGTAGTGCAAAGATGAATATTTGATTTGAGATATATATTGATTGATGTTACAGGGATAAAATATTGATGATGGACTTTTAAATCATAGAAGATAGTAGACTTCACTCTCTACTTAACTCTTCTAATGAATTGTTATTTTCGCTGCGAATATTGATCTAAAACTTGTTGTCAATAATATTTTATCTGAATTGTTGAAGACTAATGATAATTTATTTTTCATTATCTTAGTCATAATATTCTTTACTGGGCTAGTTGAGCTCACCCTTTTCATCTATTGTCTTCTTCAGGAAATGAGAATGTTGCAGGAACTAGTCGGGGGACAGAGTGATGGTCCGAGTTAGAGCAGTAGTAGTCCTCACTATTTCTAATAAATAGTGTGATAAAAATTATAATGAGGACTTAGTTTGAATATTAATATTTTTTACATATTTGTATTGACACTCACAGTTGGGTGGTCGTATTTTACACGACCGTGTGATATAAAAGTTTGTATTTAAATTCTGTACCATGTATTTGGTGACTCAGAATGGGTTGGGTTGACTGGACCTATTCTGGGGGCGTCACAGTTGGTATCAGAGCTTAGGGATATGATCTCTGGTGGAGATCGGAGAATAGAACTAGGATGGGAGAAACGAGTAAATCCTTCACTAGTATATCCTACCTAAGCTTATGTGGTATTTAATTGGTCAGTCGGAGCATAGGGTTAATATGTGATATGTTAATTTGTTTAATTAACCCTTGTTTTATGGAAGTATTTGAGAATGACAGCTAAGAATGTTAACAACGAAGTGAATGAGACCGTGGAGACACCTTTAATCACCAACCAGGAGAACATGCAATAAGAAGGCAATGTTCATCCTGAAAACAACGTTGATCATATGATAAACGATGAGATGTTTAGAAGTTTTTTGCAGTTCATGCAAAATCAGACGAGGGAAACTCGTGTGCAAAATACAGGTGGAGATAATAATAACACGCGAATTGTCACTGCCAAGCAGTTCAAAGAGTTGGGACCACCAGAGTTTCTGGGAAAGCTAGATCCAATCAAGGCGGAGATGTGGGTTAAGAAAATTACCAAGATATTTGATGTCTTGGGATGTACGGAGGAACAGAAGGTTCCATTTGCCACGTTTATGTTCCCTGGAGAGGCAGATTACTGGTGTGAATTCGTGAAGCGTACCCAGCCTGTCGCACTCAAGATGTCTTGGGAAGCGTTTCAAAAATTGTTCAATGATAAGTACTTTCCTGAAAGTATTTGTCATATGAAGGAGGTAGAGTTTATTTGACTAGAACAAAACAACATGACTGTGTCCCAGTACGAGGCTAAGTTCGCTGAGCTGTCCAGGTTTGCACCTCATTTGGTGGAAAATGAGGAACGTATGAGCGGATGTTTCTGAGAGGTTTGAAACCCAAAATACGTTAATACCTCATTTCTCACAAATTTTCTCTATATTCGGATGTAGTGAACAGGGCCCAGTTGTTAGAACGAGATAGTGATTATATTCAACCAAGGGACAACAACCAAGGTCGTACCAGTGGCAGCAGTCATCAGAACAATGACAACCAGCGGAGAGGAAAGTATGACAGAAGCGGTAACCACTCCGGTGGTAATCATGGCCATGATAGTAGAAAAATCGAATCGGGGGGAGATTTCAAGAAGAGAAGGTACAACAATGAGAACGTGAAGATGTCGACATCAGCACCAGCATCAACTATTTCTAGGAGAGGAGAACGACCACCGGTCGTATGCTATAAATGCGGGAAAGAGGGACACAGCAGCCCAAACTGCCCACAACAATTCAAAGCATGTTGTAACTGCAGAAAAGAAGGATATATAGCTCGAGATTGTCCTATACCGAAACCAAGTCCAGCGGGGGTGGTGATTCCAAAGGCGATTTCAGACAAGTTAAAGTAGATGATTCCTGGAAGAGCGTTTGTCGTGACAGCCCAAAACGCGAGGAATCCACACGAGGTGATTACGGGTAAGCTAATCATAAACTCTTGCGAAGTTTACACCTTGTTAGATACCGGTGCTACCCATTCCTTTATTTCACCTACTTGTGCTCAACGTTTGAACTTAACTTCTGATAAATTAGACTTTGACTTATCTGTTGAAACTCCGTTGGGAGAAACCTTTGTTACATCCACAGTTTACAAATCTTGCTTGATTCAGATTGATACCCTTACCTTACCTGTCGATCTTATATCTTTGAAAATACTTGCATTTGACGTGATTTTAGGAATTGATTGGTTAACCACTTACCATGCCAAAATTGATTGTTTTTGTAAGGTTGTTAGTTTTCATATTCCTAATCAACCTGTTGTGCGAATCCAAACCACCAAACCACTAAAATCAGTCAATATCATTTCAAGTCACAAAGCTATTCGTTTATTGAAAAACGGATGTCAAGCTTTCTTAGCACATGTCACTGATCTAAACCAGAATACATTAGGTTTGAATGATATTTCCGTTGTTAATGAGTTTCCTGATGTATTTTCAGAACTTCCCGGTCTACCCCCAAAACGTGAAGTTGAATTCTTTATTGACCTTGAACCCGGTACAAAACCCATTTCTAAAACCCCATATCGAATGGCTCCTATTGAACTTCAGGAGTTAAAGGTCCAATTACAGGAATTGTTAGATATCGATTTTATATGTCCTAGTACGTTTCCTTGGGGTGCTTCTGTTTTATTCGTAAAGAAGAAAGACGGGAGTATGCGACTTTGTATTGACTATCTGGAATTGAACCATGTCACCATCAAGAATAGGTATCCGCTACCTCGTATTGATGACCTGTTCGACCAGTTGTAAGGAGCACAATTCTTTTCAAAGATCGATCTTCGTTCTGGATATCATCAGCTGAAGATTAAAACTGAGGATATTTCGAAGACTGCCTTCAGAACTTGGTACGGGCATTATGAGTTCTTAGTCATGTCTTTTGGATTGACTAATGCTCCTGGCGCTTTCATGGATATGATGAACCGTGTATTCAAGGAATATTTGGATCAGTTCGTTGTTGTCTTTATTGATGACATCCTCATCTATTCTAAAAGCCGTGAAGATCATGAGCACCTCTTGAAGTTGGTACTTCAAAAGCTTCGTGAGAACAAGATATATGCCAAGCTGAAGAAATGAGAGTTTTGGCTTGAGGAAGTAGCATTCCTTGGGCACGTGGTATCGAAACGTGGAGTATCTGTTGACCCGACGAAGATTGAAGCAATACAAAGTTGGGAGCAACCTAAGTCGGTGACCGAAGTACGAAGCTTTCTAGGCTTAGTTGGTTATTATCGGAGGTTCGTAGAGGGATTTTCTCAAATTGCTACTCTATTAACTCAGTTGACTCGGAAAGATACAAAACTCGTTTGGAGCGTGGAATGCGAGAAGAGCTTCCAAGAGCTCAAGAGAAGACTTATCTTGGCACCTGTTCTGACAATACCATCTGGTTCGGATGGATTTGTTATCTACAGCGATGCTTCGGGCAAAGGGTTAGGATGTGTTCTCATGCAACATGGGAAAGTCATAGCCTATGCCTCGCGACAACTCAAAGAATATGAGAGAAATTATCCTACTCATGATCTAGAGTTGGCAGCAGTCATTTTCGCGTTGAAGATCTGGAGACATTACCTGTACGGAGAGAAAGTTGAAATTTATATGGATCATAAGAGCCTTAAATATTTCTTCACTCAAAAGGAACTCAACATGCGGCAATGACGTTGGCTTGAGCTGTTGAAAGATTACGATCATACCATCCAATACCATCCGGGAAAAGCGAACATGGTAGCTGACGAGTTGAGTAGAAGATCATATGTGGGAACGAGTGCGATGATGTCAAGTATACGCGTAGAACCAGCTTTGATTGATAAAGTTAAAGCTGCTCAAGCTACGGATGCGGAGCTGATGAAGATGAAGAAGAAGGTGCAAGAAGGTGCCATTCCAGAAGCAAGAATCGATGAAGAGGGAATACTTCGAGTCAACTCCATACTTTGTGTTCCTAACGATTCCGACTTGAAGCATAGAATCATGATGGAGGCACATAACACACCGTTTGCAATCCATCCTGGGAGTACTAAAATGTATTGTGATCTTCGACATACATTTTGGTGGAGCAATATGAAAAGAGAGATCGCAGAGTTTATTTCGAGATGTTTAACTTGTCAACGTGTAAAGGCGGAGCATCAAGTGCCGAAGGGTCCATTGCAACCACTGGAGACTCCGAAATGGAAGTGGGAACACATTACGATGGATTTCGTTACGGGTCTTCCCAAGGTTTATCAAGGCATAGATGCGATTTGGGTTATTGTTGATAGATTAACCAAGTCTGCTCATTTCTTGCCGATACGAGAGACTTATTCCCTTTAACGTCTTGCTCATATGTACGTGAATGAGATTGTGAGATTGCATGGCATGCTAGTATCCATAGTTTCGGATCGTGACCCAAGATTCACTTCATGATTTTGGATCAGTTTGCAGAAAGCTATGGGCACGGAGTTACGATTCAGTTCGGCTTATCGTCCTAAAACAGACGGACAATCAGAAAGGACTATTCAAACTCTTGAAGATCTATTGAGACTCTGTGTTCTAGACTTCAAAGGGAGTTGGGATAAGTACTTACCATTGGTGGAATTCTCCTACAACAACAGTTATCAGGCAAGTATAGGCGTAGCTCCATTCGAAGCGTTGTATGGGAGAAAGTGTCGTTCTCCAGTATGCTGGGATGAGGTGGGTGAAGCAACATTTTTGGGACCGGAGTTAGTACGTATGACTACGGAAAAGATCCAAATGATCCGGCAACGTATACAAATCGCACAAGATCGACAAAAGAGTTATGCGGATGTTCATCGAAAGGACGTGGAATTTAATGTTGGGGACCATGTGTTATTTCGTGTTGCTCTGTGGAAGGGAGTTACGAGGTTTGGAAAGAGAGGAAAGCTCAATCCACGATTCATTGGTTCATTTGAGATTCTTGACCGAGTAGGAAATGTGGCTTATAGACTTGCTTTACCTCTAAGCATGTCTCGTGTTCATAACGTTTTTCACATATCCGTACTTCGCAAATATGTGAAAGACCCAAACCACATTATTGAGTTAGAACCAGACGTGATAGCCGAAGATTTAACGTACGAGGAGGTACCTGTCAAGATCTTGGATAGGAAGGAGCATGTCCTACGCTCAAAAATTATACCTCAAGTTAAAGCGAGGTATCCTCACCTTTTCGACATACCAGGTACGTACGTCAATTTCGAGGACGAAATTTCATAAGGAGGGGAGGTTGTAAGACCCCAACTTTTATGAATAAAGATTTAATTTTCTTTATATATTATTTTGAAATAGTAAGGTGTATATTTGATAAATATAAAAAGTTATGGGTGAAATGTGCAAATATTTCAAAATGAGCAAGTGGTTATAAAATATTCATTATTATCGGGGAATATTCATTTGGTCGTGGAATATTCTTGTTGTCAGGGAATATTCGTACGACGGCGCAGCTATTTGTGGGCCCCACAACAGAATAACTGTCGAATATAGAAAGCGACAGAAATAACCTTTTTTATAAAATAACGGCGTAGTTGTTACCGTTAGTACTGTTAAAATACCCGGTGGTTAAAATACAGTAATACGCAGTGTTGCACAGTAGCACACGGTATTGCACAGTATTTTAAATTATTGATTCTTACATAAGAAGGCACTTACTTAATTATTGTTACAGTAATTACTGTTCAATATTTTATATTATTGATTCAATAATTGCATGATATTTTATTGATTCAATAATTGCTACGTTAATATTTTATATCAATAATTGCTACGTTGCTATTATATATGATTGATTCAATAATTGCTACCGTTGATATTTCGTATTATTGATTCAATAATTGTCACTGCACAATATTTCACATTATCAACTCAATAATTCATATTATTTGAATAATATTATTAGATAGCATTATTGACAATGTCTAAGGAAGTTTTGTCTAGGAGGGGTTATTTAATTGCGCGCCAGTAAGGAGAAATCCTTATCGGAAGGGCCCCTCTTTCCTGGGAACGATCTAGTTGTCAATATTGTAGTTCTGTAATATTATTTGTGAATAATTAATTATTGATTTATATGATAAGAAAATATTTATTTTGTGGATATAAAAGAAGGAATTAGTGTTGATGTGTTTTTATCAGTATTTTGGTGTGGAAAATCATCCGTTTATAGATTTCGGATAATTTATGTTTGAAATTTGAAAAAACTTCCTTCTACAAAGTTGTAGAGAATTAAATTTCCTATGAAAAGGAAATAGAATTTGTATTTTTTTTTTGACAAAAGGGCTATTTATTATGAATTACTGAAGTTTCAAAAAATAAATATTTTTTTAATGGGAGGTGGACCCCACCGGTGGCTGGTGGCTGATGGCTTTTGACAGGCGGCTGAATTTTTTTTAAAAGAATATTAATATTTTATTAATTTAGTCTACTTTGACATCCTAAGCTTTTCCTATAAATAGGGTGCTTAGGTTAGAATTGAAAATCACACTAGAATCAGAAATTTTCTCTCTCTATAATATCGAGCGTATTTTTGTGAGTATTTAGATACTTTGAGTATTACTATTCAGTGCAAGTTTCTTTCGGTATTATATCCGATATTCCAGCCAGAAGTACTATTCTTTTGAGGTAAGGGATGTTATTTTCTTTCGTAAATGATGTATTCTTTTTAATATCATTATACCAAAATATTGGCATGGATTTTATTATGAAATTCTTACTTTTTTCGTCGAGGTTACTATTCACGTGTACGTCACTATTCGCGTATACGACACTATTCACGAAAAAAATTAAATTTTTTTCTATTTGTCCAAGTTGATTGTTAAGGTTCCTATCTTTGATTGGATCCAAGTTTTTATCTTTATTCTTGAATTTTGCTCCACAAAGTATTATTATAAAATATTCTTGAATTTGGATAAACTAAATTACGAATCCTTAATCTTTGTCTTTTATCTCACTGGATTCGTTATTTATATTGTTTTCATCATTCTCAGTACTAAATGGTGATATAACTGAATATCTTTGGCCTGTAGAGCAAAGATGAATGATTACCTGATGAATATCTTTGGCCGTAGTGCAAAAATGGACAGGTGTTGAGATGAACATGACCACTGGTGATACAAATGAATATCTTTGGCCCGTAGTGCAAAGATGAATATTTGATTTGAGATGTATATTGATTGATGTTACAGGGATAAAATATTGATGATGGACTTTTAAATCATAGCAGATAGTAGACTTCACTCTCTACTTAACTTTTCTAATGAATTGTTATTTTCGCTGCGAATATTGATCTAAAACTTGTTGTCAATAATATTTTATCTGAATTGTTGAAGACTAACGATAATTTATTTTCCATTATCTTAGTCATAATATTCTTTACTGGGCTAGTTGAACTCACTCTTTTCATCTATTGTCCTCTTCAGGAAATGAGAATGTTGCAGGAACTAGTCGGGGGACAGAGTGATGGTCCGAGTTAGAGCAGTAGTAATCCTCACTATTTCTAATAAATAGTGTGATAAAAATTGTAATGAGGACTTAGTTTGAATATTAATATTTTTTACATATTTGTATTGACACTCACAGTTGGGTGGTCGTATTTTACACGACCGTGTGATATAAAAGTTTGTATTTGAATTCTGTACCATGTATTTGGCGACTCAGAATGGGTTGAGTTGACTGGACCTATTCTGGGAGCGTCACATATTATACATATATCATATATACATATAACTGACAAGTAATTAACCCATATAATAAATATATGTAATTATAATTATTAAATGAGTTACACAATTTGAATTTAAAAAGTCATAAGACTTGTTTGGCAAAAACTGTTTATTTTTAAAAAACTAACTTTTTGAGTTTAAGGCCCTGTTTGGTAAAACCTTTTAAAATTCTTTTCTTTATTTTAATAAATTCTTTTAACACATACTTTAAATGTTACACTTTAATTAATTAAATCTTTAACATTCTTATTTAATTAATTAAAATCTAACATCAATTAATCACATAAAAAAATTATCACATAACAATTATAATTACTCCCTAATTATAATTCATGTAACACTCATCACATAACTCATCTAATTTAATTATTTCAATTAAATTAGAACTATACTATAAAATCAATACATATTAATTAAATTAAATATTAATTAATTAATTAATTAATATATAACACTTAATTAACTTACTCTACAACAATCACATAATTTATTTATTTAACTCAATAAATAAATCAAATCAAATATTTATTTAATTTAATAAATATTTAAAAGTAATATATAAAATCTCATTCGTTATAATCTTCCCTCCTTAAAAGGATTCTGTCCCCAGAATCACACTTTTAAAAAAAAATCATCTGTTACATTCTTCCCCCCTTAAAAGGATTTTGTCCCCAGAATCGGTACATAAGGGGTTACACAAAAAGCTAAGCAAATAATTGAGGATATGATTTTCTCATTACATCTTCGAGTTCCCACGTGGCTTCTTCAGCATTGTGGTTCCTCCAGATTACCTTAACAGAAGGTATCACTTTATTTCTAAGTACTTGTTCTTTTCTATCGACTATTTGAACAAACACTTCTTCATATGTTAAGTCTTTATCGAATTGTAAAGGCTCGTATTCTATTACATGTTTATAGTCGTGCTTGTAAGGTCTCAACACAGAAATGTGAAAGACGTTATATATATATTCTCTAGCTCCGGAGGTAATGCCACCTCGTTAACTATCTCGCCCACCTTTCGTAGTACCTCGAAAGGTCCAATAAATCGGGGACTCAGCTTCCCCTTCTTGTTGAATCTAATCTTCCCCTTCCAGGGAGATACTTTTAGGAAAACAAAACTTCCTTGTAAAAATTCTCGATTCTGTCGATGTTGATCGGCATATTTCTTCTGTCTGTCTTGAGCAGCAACCAATCTTGTTCTGATCAGCTTCACAATTTCGGCGGTTTGTTGTACCAGTTCTGGCCCCAACAGTTGACGTTCACCGACTTCATCCCAGCACATGGGAGTTCTGCATTTTCTGCCGTATAACGCTTCGTAAGGCGGCATGCCGATACTTACGTGGTAACTATTTTTGTAGGCGAACTCCACCAATGGTTGATGATCATCCCAGCTTCCCTTGAAGTCCATTACGCACGCTCTCAGCATGTCTTCAAGCTTCTGAATCGTTCTCTCGCTCTGGCCATCAGTCTGAGGATGGTATGCCGTACTCATTCGCAATTGTGTTCCCAGACACTCTTGCAAACGTTTCCAGAAGTTCGACGTAAAACGCGGATCTCTGTCGGACACAATCAACACCGGAACACCGTGTCGAGAGATAATTTCCTTAACGTACAATTTCGCTAACTAATCTAAGTTATATTTAATCCTGATCGGTAGAAAGTGGGCCGACTTCGTCAGTAGATCCACTATAACCCATATCGCATCAAATCCCTTCTGAATCGCTGGAAGACCAACCACGAAATCCATCGTGATGTGCTCCCACTTCCACTCTGGAATTTCTAACGATTGCAGCAGTCCACTTGGTCTCTGGTGTTCTGCTTTAACTTTCTGGCACGTTAGATATTTACAACGCATTCAGCAACGTCCCTCTTTATGTTCGGCCACCAGAAATGGTACCTGAGATCCTGGTACATCTTCGTACTCCCAGGGTGAATCGAATATCTCGAACTGTGAGATTCGCTCAAAATCTCCTCTTTGACTTCTGGTACTGGCGGTACCTAGATTCTCCTTTCAAATCGTAACAGTCCTTTATTATCGATCTTGAACTTGAACTCTTCGCCGTCGGCTATTCTCTTCCGAATCTTCTCGCATTCTTCGTCGTGAAGTTGTGCTTCTTTCACTTTGTCTACCAGAGTAGAACCAGTAGTTACTTGAAACAACTTCTCATCCGATTCCTTCAGAAACTTCACTTCCAGTTCTAATCTAGCCATCTGTTCTATCAACTGATCTTGATCAGTCAACATGTTCAGATTCTCCTGACCTTTTCTACTCAAAGCGTCGGCAACGACGTTAGCTTTACCCGGATGGTAAAGTATCTCGCAGTCGTAGTCCTTGATCAGTTCCAACCATCTCCTTTGGCGCATGTTCAAATCCTTCTGGGTGAAGATATACTTCAGACTCTTATGATCTGTATATATCTCACACTTTTCTCCATATAAGTAGTGTCTCCAAATCTTCAGAGCAAACACTACTGCCGCCAATTCTAAGTCGTGAGTTGGATACTCTTTCTCGTAATCCTTCAGCTGACGTGATGCGTAGGCAATAACTTTATCATTCTACATCAGCACGCAACCTAATCCCTTATGTGAGGCATCGCTGTATACTACAAAATTCCTCGTACTATCTGATAAAGACAACACAGACACAGTACTCAACCTCTTCTTTAATTCATGTAAACTTTCCTCATACTTTTCCGTCCAAACAAACTTAACTGTTTTATGAGTCAAATTCGTCAACGGAGTTGAGATCTTGGAAAAGTCTTGGATAAATCTCCGGTAATAACCTGCCAATTCCAAGAAACTCCTAACTTCGCATGGCGTTTTCGACTGATCCCAATTTATTACAGCCTCAACCTTCGATGGATCTATCAAAATCCCATCCTTGTCGATCACGTGGCCAAGAAATTGCACACGTTCTAACCAGAATTCTCATTTCGAGAATTTAGCGTAAAGCTCCTCTCGTCTCAGCGATTCTATGGTCAGCCTTAAGTGTTCAGTGTGTTCCTCCTCGGTCTTGGAATAAACTAGGATGTCATCTATGAACACCACTACGAACTTATCTAGAAATGGCTTAAACACCCTATTCATTAAGTTCATAAATGCAGCTGGGGCATTCGTTAGACCAAATGACATCACTAAGAACTCGTAATGACCATACCGAGTTCTAAAAGTCGTCTTCGGTATATCTTCCCTTCTCACCTTCAATTGATGATATCCACTTCTCAAATTAATTTTTGAGAAGTATTTAGCACCCTTCAATTGATCGAACAAGTCATCGATCCTAGGTAAAGGATACCTATTCTTGATCGTAACTTTGTTCAACTCCCTATAATCAATGCAAAGCCGCATCGATCCATCCTTCTTCTTCACGAATAAAACTGGCGCTCCCCATGTTGAAACACTCGGCTGAACATACTTCTTGTCCAGCAATTCCTGCAGTTGAACCATCAGTTCCCTCATCTCGATCGGAGCCATTCGGTACGGAGCTTTCAAAATTGGAGCAGTTTCTTGGCTTGCATAACCGTCAGACAACTCGTTTGTCTAGGAGATTTATTATCATAGAACACTACTTTCGAAGGAGTCATAAGGTTTACCGACTTCTTCTGACAGTCGATTATCGCCCCATGGTTGAACAACTAGTCCATCCCCAATATGACGTCGAATTTCCCAAGTTTTTTCGGAATCAAATCTACCCCCAGCTCCTGTAATACCCGAGAATTTCCATATATTATTAAATAAATATATTAAATGGGAATGAGTAAGTATTTGAATATAAATGATTTTGTGTTATGAGATGAGTTAACTCAATTATATTAAATTGAATATTTATGATAATTGAGAAAATATATAGTTTGCGATAAACTCGTTGAATGCCTTGTGTGACACGGTGATGAGAAATACTAATGATTATATTAATTAACGAAGGAATTATTAAGTGAACGATTAATCTATATTAATTGTTAATATAATAATGGTATGTTGAATTATTATTATTACGAGTGATAGCATGATAATAAGTATATTGTTTATAAATATAATAAGATTTATATTTATTTAATGTGATAATTAATCATATAAATGTTAATTACTTGTTATAAAAATTAATAATTACATTAATTGATGGGGAATAGATTAATTAATATTATTGTTAATTAATCAATAAGATGAATAATTTATTTATTTGACATTATGAATAACAAAAACTAATAAGTAAGTTATTAATATAATAAGATTATATTGATTGTTATGTGCAAGTATGCAAAAATTAAACATATAAAGTATATGGAATACAACTATATTATATAGTGTAGTGAAACACTTAAGTGTGACCATGCAAGTATATATAAACTATATTATATAGTGCAATGTGATTATACTACACATAGAAACCATATATTAAGATTGATTAAAATATATAAGCTACATTATTTATGCTTATGTGACAATATGTATATGAGTATAAATTAAAATAGTACATCATGGATATATTGCAAACAATTGTTGATTAATAGAATTTAATAATAAAGGAGACAGTGTAGTGTGATAATATCTGAGAAGATTATACCGATGTGATAAAATGTACATGGATTATACGTATGCTATATTGTCATATTATTTATCAAGTTACATCCACTACCTTGAAATATTAATTATGCGACTTACATTATGACTCTAAGTACATTATATATATATATATATATATATATATATATATATATAGTATGTATATATGGCTTAGTGTTAATACACTTCATGATGATAGAATACTGGGTATTTAGAAGCTTATCCCATATTGATAGTCACAATTCTCCTTCACGTGAACAACTCAAAGCCTATGCCTACTCTTTCTTCTTAATTTCAGCAAACTCCATAGCTTCATAGCTCATGATCAATGGGGGGTGGGGGGGGGGGGGAAATGATTTGATTCACCAACAAATTACTTACCACTCCATAACCTTCATACAATTCCTTCATTCGTTGGTTTAAATTGAAGAACAATGAATTGTCTGGACATTTATTTCTCTATAAATTCAAGCTCTCCTTCTCCATTTTCTTTGCTGAGATTTTGCTAAGTGTGGAGAGAGAGCATATACATTTATCAGTGTTGAGCATTCTAAATTTAGCAGCAAGTCCAATTAACTTATAGACAAGGTATAATATCCTTTTCTTGTTCTTCATTCAAGTTTACTGTCAAGATTTTAATTCTTGAATTGAGTATGGAATTCATGACTATGTGAGCAAGTAATGTTTGTTAATTGTTCCTTAGTTGCTATACTAGCTTATATATATGTTTAGTCTGTTATATGGCTGATTAGAATCAAGTTTGTATTAAGTTTTTGTGCTTGGGCTGGAAAACTGCCGAAGCAGGCTACTCTCTGGCATGAACCAGACACGGCGCAGCTGCGCCGATTTATAACTGAGGCGCAGCGCAGCTGCGCTGGCACCCTGCACCAGATTCTAATTTTCTGCTAGAGGCTGTTATGTGCTAGAATGTTAACACTACTTAGACGAACATGAGAACATGATTGGCATGCCTATATGCGTACGTTAAGATAATGAAAGCATGTTTTATTAAGATTTCATGCATGAATGATAAAGTTATAGTTTTGAAAATAAACTTAAGATTTTATAATCGAACTTTAACATATATGAACCATGACTATATTCTGACTTTGAGCATGTTAATATGACCTAGAAATGCATGAAGAATGTGATACCATATATGTATATGTTTCATGATATAGGATTTATAGTTCATTTGTTTATGACCAAACTCGTTAGACTTTGTGTTAGAGAACATTTTCAAGTAAAGCTTGGTATATCAAAGGAAATATGCATGAATACTACATGATGTACATTCTGATCTTGAGAAGATGATAACATGACTTAACTACACATTATAAGAGCTTTAAAGTTGTCTTGTATGTGTTGAATTGCATCATTCAAGTTTAAAAGATTTCAAGGGCAAACATGAATATGTTTTCAAACATATTGCATTAGTATAAGTAGTTAAGTTCTAAGAATCTAAAATAACATGTTTACATTCATTATGTCTCTAAACATGGTTCTCATGTGGTTAATATAAGGGTAGTAGACCAAGAATGAGTTTGAAGCATGTTTCAAAGTACTAAACGATGCTAGTTATAAATAAATAATATGAACATTATGAGCATGTTTAAATCAAGTTATGTGATTACTTCACATGTTTACATGACAAGCATGATAACTTACATGAATTCATGGCGTTGCATGTCCCTAAGTTGTTAGAAACCATGATTTAGAACTATAGCATGTATGATTGAACTTGGAAAGGTTGAACAAACATGGAAAGACTCTTTAACATGGATATATGTTATGTGATATCATATGTTGATACTTGAACCCGACTTTGACGTTTAACTTACAACAAAGCTATAACTTGCTAAAAAGAGTATGTTTGCTATGTGTCGTGATCTTATGTGATAATGATGATATGTAAACTTAATTAACCCGAAAAGAGGAACGTTAAGGATAAAGACAATAAAAGTTATACGAATATGATACTATATATGGTATAACTGGGTAACTAGGTTAAAACTTAGTTTATCTGTTGATTATATATCCAAGATAAAATATGATGTTGAAATATATGACTAATGGATATCATACGATAGGGTTTGAAAGTGTTGAATTACTTATCGTGGATAGACTACGCATAAGACAAGTACTTGAACCCTACTCTTTATTGAGCATTACTGGAGCTTGTACTATTATTGGTTATACAAGTAAATAATTGAAAGCATGATTTTTATCCTATGACATAATGCTTCATAAATAGAATAGAGTTGTTTATTCTTGAACTTTGATTCGAGTATTGAACTTATAATTGTTCACTTATTCATTTAAAGAGCCGTCTGTGCCAATTGATTCGGCTAGACTTATAACATGATTAGAAAGCTGTCCAAACCAATTGAATGGTGCAGAATTCTTGTGTTGACTGAGGTGAACAACCCTTATGGTAAGGGGAGTGTATATTGTTGGAAGCCCAACACACGCGTGAATATTATAGTGGTGTTATGCATAACATAGAGTATTGTAGACTGATCATCTATCGTACTTATTTCTTTTGGGTTATCAGTTTAATATTGATGATTCTAGTAGATGTTCAATAGTCCTTAGTGACTGCTCAGTATTCAGTTATCTTGAAATCTTAAATTGATTTAGTATTGAATCATATTGATATTATTCTGCCCTTAGCAACTTTTATTGAGAACTGTTGATAATCTTGCTATCCTTGAACTATCATACCTTGTTATACCCTTTTTGAGATTCAAGAACTATATTACTCACCCTTATTGTTATATTACTTGCTGAGCAAACTTGTTGCTCATTCTTGCTTTCCTTAAAACATTTCAGTTAAGGCAGAGCAATGCGGACCCTCGAGTACTGACAAGGGCAAGGGAAAGGCTACTGTGTAGCTTTATTTATGTAGAACTTATAATTATAATAAGAACTTATGCTTTTATGTATTAGTTAGGTTTATATATGCTTAAGGTATGTTTAAGCTATGTAACCGATGTTTAAGTTACGAGACCTTGGGACGTGAATAAATTATATTAATTAAATGTAATCTATTCGGTAATAGTTGTGTATTATTCCACTGTGCAATGCGACATTTAGTCGTAATATTTATTGTGGTATTAGATTTTAGAACGTGACAAACCGAATTCGAGTGACCCTGTGGCGGTTCGAATTTGGGGGCGTCACAGGTTGGTATCAGAGCTATAGTTATAAACCGTAGGAGCGAGTGTCCTTAGATTATAACTTAGGAGAACTTAGAAGTTAGAAAGGAGATAAAACTCATGTAGAGTTTTCCTTGAAAGACTTAGCGTGTTATGAAATATAACTTCATTCTATTCAATGAACTTATATTTTATTTAACATTCTAATGGAGTTGCTATTTGTTTGTCTTGTGTTTGTGATTGTAGGATGGCAGACACAGGGGTACCTAGTAGAGTGGCAGAAGAGGAGCCCAGGGATATACATGTAGTATACGAGGCACCTCTAGAGGCTATACCAGTGCAGGCTGTTGCACCGTTCGAGTCTGACGACGAGGATGAGATTGAGATAGAGTCTGATCCAAAGGAGGAGCCGATGGAGGACGAGTCGATGGGGGATAAGCCAGTGGAGGACTCTCATGAGGCTATTGTAGAGGAACAGATGTTAGGCTAGTATGAGGAGCAGATTCTAGAGTTGGACTGCAGAGTCCAGGAGTTGGAGGCTGAGGCCCAAGAGAGAGAGTTTGAGTTCCAGAAGATGAGGGACGAGGACCACCAGAGGAAGTTAGACATGCCGGAGTTAGAGGTAGAGATTGCCTACTGCAGGGAGGCGGGGATCCAGATGGGATCCCTATTCCACAGGTCGGTATCCAGAAATGTAAACTTGGCAGGAAAGTTAGAAGAGGTAGAACAGAGGGAATTAAGTGAGAAGACTAAGAAGGAAGCACTCCGTACTCAGCTAGAGTTGGAAGTTATAGATAGGATACACTTCGAGGAGAAGTGGGAAGCGGCCAACGAGAGAGCTGACGACCTAGAGGATGAGGTCAGATGCAAGAAGAGGAAGATGAACAAGATGGGGTATATGTTCCGTTCATCTTTTGAGAGGGTAATTGACAGTGTGTACCACTACCCAGCAGAGCAGGAACAGACCCTACATACTATGAGCCGAGAGTTGGTGGTGTATGTAGCACAGATCGAGTACAAGAGCGTTGTGGAGCGTGGGATGATGGGATGAGACCCTTAGTCAGTCTAGTAGTAGTATTTACTTTATGTGATGAATATACTATGTTGTAATCCCAACTTTTTTTGTAAAGTATGGGATAGTGATGTAAACCCTGGGTAAGCTTTGTAAGAGGGGTAGTATGGTAGTATGTTAGTGTTCCCCGTCTTTTGTGATATTAGGGGATATGTGATAACATTTATAGAAATATGCTAGGGAAAAATCATGTAATGAAATGATTTGACTTATGAATATAAATGAAGTTTTATTCAGAAATCGTGTTACAAATTTTATTCTTTTAGTATTAAAGAAATACTTAAGTAATATAACTGAGCAATAATAAAATGAAAATGTGTGATGCAGATCATGGCACCAAGACGTAGATTGACTGCACCCGAGGAATCAGTTAATAACGAAAGGGAACAAGTAGACCCGATAAAGAAGCTAGTTGATCTGTTAGGAGAAGCTCTAAGGGAAAGAAACAACGAAACCGTTCGCCCAAACCCTCAAGTTATCCCAATAACAACCTTCAAAGATTTTAGGAGTGTAGGACCCCCAGAGTTCGAGGGTACTACTGACCCGATAATCGCGCAAACTTGGATCAAGAAAATCGAGAAGGCCTTCACTATAGCTCGCGTGGGTGAAGACCAGAAGACGGTATTTGTTACGTACATGATGAGAGGCGAAGCGAACTACTGGTGGGAGGCGAATCAGCAGAGAGCTGGAGAAGGGACGATAACATGGGATAAGTTTAAGACGTTGTTTCTAGAGAGTTATTTCCCGAAAAGCATGAAGAATAGAATGGAGGCAAAATTTTTAGAACTTAAGCAAGGTGACATGACGGTGGCACAGTACGCGGCTAAGTTTAACGAACTAGCGCGATTTGCAGAACACCAAGTTGGAGATGAGGAAAGGAAGGCAAGGCGATTCGAACAAGGGCTGAAGCCTTGGCTGTTCAACAAGGTATCGGTGCTTCAAATTGATTCCTTTGCGACATTATTGGAGAAGGCGATCATTGCGGAAGGTGGTAGTGAGGTCTTAAATCTGTATAACAAGGAGAAGAAAAGAAAGAATACTGATTTTGATTTCTAATTTTGTCAGTTCCTACGCGTTCAGCGCAGCGCAGGTAACGTTTTACGTCCTTTTTTCGCAAGTTTTGACCTTTAAAAGCATGCGAACCATGTAAGGAACTTTTAGACGCAATGTATGAAAAATGTATGCCTATATGACCTGTTAATTTTTTTTGACTATATATGTATGCATATCTTACTATAATGCATGTTTGATGTAAGAAAATTCAGGTTCTGAGATAGTGCTATTTTGCTCTTTTTGGTCAGTTTAGTCATCCTTTTTGAGGCCTAGTGAGCCTAGATTTTTAACTAAAAATATCCATGGTAATTTGGTTACCGTGTGAGGTTGACTCTTGATTTTTTTTAATAAATATGAACTGTTTCTATTTTTGAGTAGGTGTGCTACTGAATGGCCACCTATACATGCCTATGTGCATGTGGACAGTCCATTTTATAAAGGAGACTCTAGCGATTTTTTTTCAAAATCTTAGGCATTTAAAAGCATGCAGTTTTGACTCTACTGAGGATTTTTGACTGACTTATGCAGGTTTTTCATCTTCTGGGTTTTGAAAACATACAGTTTTGACTTTATTGGGTATTCTCTACTGACCCATGCATGTTTTAGGACCTAAAGATATATGATATACTGATTGATAATAATAAGCCACAGGTTTTAGGCTTACCACACCTTTTCTGAGGTGATTTGAAGACTTGGTGCTGTCGATGGACTGTGATAGACCCGACAGTTCTGGCAGGGTATCCTCAGGTGTCAGACGCAAGAGGGTTTTCGATCTTCCTCAGCCACGCCCAGCCCGACCACCTCACAGATTGGTGGAGTCGGTGATTCGCCCAGCGCAGGACGAGCAGCCGCTTGGCATTGATGATGAGGAGGCTCCTTTTGCTGCTCCTGGTCCAGCTCAGGCTCCACGTACGGAGGTTCCAGGCGTTGTTATGTCTACTCAGGAGCTGCTGGGCAACTTGAGTCGCCATCCTTCGAGATATCTTTATGCCAACGAGGTGACTTAAAGTTTTTATCTTTTTTGGATTCTTTTCTTCCTTTTGCCATCCTTGGGGCACATGGTTTTGACATGGGTTAGTTTTTTAATGCAGGTTCCTGGCTTTACGCAGCCTCGAGGGAATTGGTTTAATGTGCACTCTCTTTGTTCGACGATGCATCAGGAGTACAGGGACATCGTGGACGGCTGGGGGTTCCAGGCATTCTTCTCGATTCTGCCCCGCCGTTGACCATGGGGGTATATGAGGGCTTTGTCTGAGCGCTGATTCCACCAGAATCAGTCCCTTCATCTGCTAGATTGTGAGGTGATGATGACTTCTACGGATTGGAGATTTATCACCGGCATTGAGTTTGAGGGCGAGTCAGTGCCTGTCGTGACTGACATTACGCCCACTGCCGTTCGGTCCCTGCTGGGAGTTCCTACGATGGCGTTCAAAGGTCGGTCGGTCCGATCTGGTCCCTTGAGTATGGATGCCCAGGATGGGACTTTACTGGTGCCTCCACTTGATGACCAGAGGGCTAGGGATCACATTCTGAGGGGATTGTTTTTGATGATCATCAGGGGTTATTTTGTGGCAGACAACTCGTCTACTGTGTCCTTTGCTTTGATTAGCTCCACTCGATATGTAGAGAGCCTCAGTGACTATGATTGGGGCTTCTATACCTTTGCCTATTTTCTCCGTGGCATGCTTATGCTTTCGGAGGGTTTGACGGAGGCTTAGTTAGGATTTTACCCATTTCTGCTGGTTAGTACATTTTTCTTTACTTTTTTGATTTCAACATTTATTTTTGTCAGTCTTAGTTACTGAGGACTTTTGATATTTACATGGTCAGCTCTGGGCATTTGAGAGGCTTCCTTACCTACGGCCCGCCACTGCATTAGGTCTGGAGACCTATCCTCGAGGACGGTAATGGCATCACTCTACTTTGACAGAGGTCCCTATTGCT
This sequence comes from Panax stipuleanatus, assembly GCA_020205555.1. Classification (NCBI taxonomy): domain Eukaryota; kingdom Viridiplantae; phylum Streptophyta; class Magnoliopsida; order Apiales; family Araliaceae; genus Panax; species Panax stipuleanatus. The sequence goes on from CM035125.1 coordinate 40,773,455, forward strand.
GGGGGATTTACTCATGCCCGTCTTCAGTTAGAGCTTTTGACGGCTGGATCAGTATCCTGGGTGCCGTATACCTCTGAGTTTTTGATCGTTGGATTTGAGGGAGACGTCCCTACAGGTCAGGAGTTTGTTTTGTCAACCCACAGAGTTCTATTTTTGACGGAGGGAGGCTGCGAGCTCTATCTTGGAGAGCGTGCTATCAGGAGCATTACAGGGGAGATCCGTATTTCCATTGCTCCTCTTGCTTGGAATCATTGGCCGTTAACTGTGCCATTGACAAACATCCTATGAAAGTGATAGATGGCTTTGACTTATCAGAGGGCCCGTACAGCCAGGAGGCATTTAACAGCTGGTGGAGTCCTCGCACTATTGGAGCTCAGACTCGTGCTACCCAGTTTATGGAAGACATGGTGCCAGGGTCCGTGATGCTGACAGATTGGATATCTTGCCTCAGAGAGCCCACTCATGCAGACCAGATAGCAGATCTGACCAGGGAGTTGGAGAGAGCTCGTTTCTTTGTCAGGCACCTTGGTCGAGATCAGTCAGAGGCATCTTCATTTGACCCGTCCAGCTCTGGAGTAGGCCCCTCTTCAGGTCCATTTATCAGCAGCTTTGTAGGGGTAGATCCTCCCTTATACCGCCCAGATATGCCTGATAGCAGCGGTTTTGTATCCACTGAGGAGATGGAGCAGGTCGATCACTTTGACATTGATGTCATCGACTTCCTTTGATAGCTATTGTAGCTATCCTTTTTGGTCAGCCACTGTTTTGGCTATTCGACGGTTGTGCCATCATTTTGATAGACCACTGTATTAGTTAGGTGGTGGTGCCCCATTTCCCTGTATTCTTCACTTCACTTTGTATTAGGAGATAGGGATGATGCCCGTAGTAGATAGTTTATCGTAGATATTCATGCTATTTTTTTATCTATCGCATCATGTTTATATTACTGCCATCATGCATGTATTATGTCATATATATAAATTTAGACAGATGAGTTTGGATGTGACCCTTGGATGGTCTTGTGATATGGTGATACAGATGACGTCATCTTCCATCAGCCGTATTGAGCACTTACCACCATCTGAGGTGGTCGTATCATTGAGGTCCTGGTATGAGAGTCAACCCCTTTCAGCTAGGGGGACTGTGGACCATATGTTGGGGCATTCGCTGGCCCTTGCGGAGTTTAGAGTTCCATATGGGTTTGTTGATGGCCTTTTACCCTTATGGATACCTGAGCGGCAAGTGTTCCGCATCGGGCGGCGTGAGCTGTCGCCGACTCTGGAGGAGTACCAGAGATTCACCAATTTGGGCTTAGAGTTTTCGTGTGCTCGGATGGCTATCAGTGATATGCGGAGACCGTTTATCCGTATGTCAGGTCTTCGGCAGAGTGTAATCGTGGATGAGATCGTTTCCAGACACGTGATCTCCATTGACTTCTTGATCGAGCGCTTTGGCGAGGTTGATAGCTATGATCGCTATATCGGGGATTTTGTCATTTCAGCAGAGGCGTGGCATTCGGCCAGGATAGATATTCTGCTGATGTGCATTGTGGCATACGTCTACATGCCGTTACGCTTGGATCATCTAGATGTGGGTTTAGTCGTTGTGGTTAGGGCCCTTAGACAGGGTAGTACCATCATCCATATGATATTAGCAGAGACGTTGAGGTCAGTCACCCATTGCAGCACCCATCCCTAGGGCTTTTTTCGAGGTAGTTCGGTCTTGCTATATATATGGTTGATGTCCCATATACGACCGATTAGATTCTTCAGGCCTCAGGGTTTTTGGTTCACTCACAAGACATCCACAGTTTACTCCTTTCAGCCCCCGAAGTGCATTGACGCGGAGTCATGGTTGACATTTCTGTCGGATATTGAGCATCCGTTCTTGATCTTGCCATGCTCAGGGCTAACGTCCCCATATAGCTTCATCACCCATGCTTCTGGCCTAGATTATTTGCCCCTAGCGGGTGTAACGATTGAGATTTTATATTTAATTTTAAATATTTATTGAATTAAATAAATATTTTATGTGATTTATTTATCGAGTTAAATAAATAAATTATGTAATTTATGGAGTTATTTAATTAAGGGTATATATTAATTAAATGAATGTGCAATATTTAATTTAATTAATGTATATTAATTTTATTTTTAGTTCTAATTTAATTGAGAGAATTAAATTAGATGTGATGAAGTGTTACATGAATTATAATTAGCGAGTAATTATAATTATGTGGCAAATTTTATGTGATTAATTGATGTTAGATTTTAATTGATTAAATTAGTTGATTAATATTTAATTGATTAAAATATGACATTAAAGTATGTGTTAAATGATTTGTTAAAATAAAAAGGAAAAGAATTTTAAATGATTTTTACCAAACAAGGCCCTTGCTTTTGTTTTAAAAATTGTTGCCAAACAGGGCCCTTGCACTAGCTTAAACCTAATTTATCTAAACCATGCCTAAGTAAGTAAAACTAGTTTCTAATTTTCTTGTAGCCATACAAGCTAAGTTGGCTTTTGAATTTTGTAACTTACATAATAAATGTATTTATTATATATATTAAGTAATTAGCAGTTACATATATATCATTAGTATACGTATATTATATCAGTTATAATATATCTAAACTACGTTAGTTTTTCCTAAGTCTAAACTAAGAACTAAGAAGAAAAGAGAGCAGAGAAAAGGAAGAGCAGAGAAGAGAAAAGAGGAAGAAGAATTGTTAGAATTGAACTCACATCGCTTTCTCTTTCAATCTATTAACAAAAGGTATTATCTATAATCTCTAATTATTATAGAACTCAATTCATATGTTTCATATATTTTATTCTCTGTCAAAAGTTGAGTTTTCATGAAGTTGTATAATTGTGACTATGTATATATGATGTTCATAGGTTTTCATATGTAATTGTGTGCCATGGAAAGATTTTCAAAATACAATTGTTGTAAAAATCAGTTTTAAAGTTATGATCCTTATATTTTCATTCTCTGTAAAACATGTTTTGGAAGTTGTATAGCATGATGGATATATATATATATATATATATATATATATATATATATAATTGTGTTCATATCATGTCTATATGTGATGATATGCTTAATTAGTAGTTTAATTCATGAATATATATATATATATATATATATATGATATAATGGAGAATTTATGTTTTTCAAAAGTCACAGTGAAGTGTCTGGGAAAAATAAAGTTTCTCATAGAAATTAAAATATATGTTGATTGTTGATTTTGTATAAATTAATTGTGGAATATGTTATTATGTTTAGAAATTAGTTGATTGGGATTGGAATTGTGAGAGTTGGTTTTAAAACAAATTCGCAGTGTTCAATTTCATCTAGAACACTGACATTGGTATTTTTTTAAATTTTTGTAAAAATTAAGCGTTGTAATTTTGCTAATTGACGTATTAGTGTGTTCAAAACATGTTAGAAGCTTTGCACTTTGTTTATGTAAAGTTTTATATGAAAATTGTTGGCTGAATTGAGAATTCATTGTAGAGAATTAAGCCAAATTGGCTTTTCTTTGCACTATTCGCGAAGCTGCTCTGTTTCTGTCCGCTGCCGGCGCAGCTGCGCAGGCAGTAAGGGTAGAAGCGGCGCAGCTGCGCCGCTGGGTTTTCGCAGGTTTGGCCCTTGCGCAGCTGCGCTGGTGTCAAGGCTAAAGGTGACGCAACTGCGTCGTGTCCCGGGCAGTGGCAATGACTTTAGTTTTTGTGCAGTATTAATTCTAAGCTTAGTTTAATTATTCTATGACAAGGAGCATGTATCTAGCTGCTATAACATGTGTTATAATTTGAGAAAAAGGAATTTTTGAAAAACTAATATGGTATTTAAATTATAAACTATAATTATTTAATTGCACAATAAGTTACTTAATTATAATTTTATTAATTATAATTAAGAGTAAATGTTTAATTTAAATTATAATTTTTGTGAAATTATAATGTATAGAAGTTGATTTATTTTAATCAATTAGATGTTAAATTAAATTATAATTTATGCATGTTTAATTATGGATTATAAATTGATAATTTCATGATTAATTATAATTTGTGTAATTAAATGCATGATGTGGTTTAATTGATTATAATTATTTATAATTTAAATGATAATTATAATTTAAGTAATTATAATTTGATTAAGTGTTTGAATTATAATTGTTTAATTATAATTTAGTTAAATACATAATTGATTTAATTAACTATGTGATAGTTGATTATTATTATTAGAGTGAGTTAACCATGAGGGTTAACCACTTATGTGAATTAGTTACGTGTTAACTAATTTAGGTTATTGTGATTGAATATATATGTGTAGGAAGTATTAAAGTACGTGAATTGTGTTAAGTAGCTTGCGCTTGAGGCAAGTCTTCTAAACCCTAAACTCGTTAATTTTATGCAAGTCTTCTAAACCCTAAACTCGTTAATTTTATGCATGTTTTCTAAACCCTAACCATGTATAATTTCTTGAGTTCATATATTCTTGTTAAGAATGTCCTTTTCATTTCTGTATTGGACAATTGTTTATTTAATTGAAATGATCTTAGCTTATTGTTCAAGTAAGATCCAGTTATTATTTTAATTGCTTTAAATTTACTTCTAAAGCATATGTTAATTCATAATTCCTTTATTTATGAATTATTGAAAGTCGATTCAACTAATCCTTAGTTGATGAACGTGAATTCTAAATTATCCTTGTAAGCTTATCCAAACTAAACTTTCTTTGGTGCGGACTCGAATTCAAATTACTGAGTTGAACAACCCTATTTACTAGGGGAGGCTACTACGCATAGCGTTAAGATGTTTGTGCACAATACATGGTACAAAGGGCTGATCCCCCTAAGTACGAGTTAAGGTCCATAGTCTTATTGACTGTTAAAGGTTTAAATAGAAATATTTATAACCTAGGATAAGAGTTCAAAGGTCTTATGACCCTCAGATAAATTCTATATTCGAATTTTAATGTTGATAGAGAATTATTATTCAATTCTTTATTATTGAAGCAAGCTAAGTTGCTCAGATTCTTTTAAATATATCCTTTCATGTCTATGTTATTGTTAAACTCCAGTGAGCTGTTGTTTGCTCACTCTTGCATTAAATAATAATTTCAGTTAAGGTTGATAACGCTGATGCTCCGTCTACGAGTAAGGGCAAGGGAAAGCAAAGCAAGTGAAGACTTGTTTTTTTTTTTATATTGAGAATGATTGTAATAAGACTTGAATGTTATGTTTTTGTTTCCGCACTTTATTATATTCATGTCAGGGTTAGAGTAAACCGGGATTATCTTGAAAAGGTTGTAACCCTTGTTTTAAGGGAGATTTATCTATTCTAATTTAAGTTGTAGTTTATTTTACATTATTCATTGGGTAGATGTATGTTATATTAGAAAGTGAACACCAAATTATGTGGAAACGAAGTACCCAGATTTGGGGGTGTCACAGCGGGTTTGAGGGGAGTGACTACCTATCATCCCCTGGCAGTTATGGAGCAGTTTGATCAGTTTTAGAGTCAGCACCATTTTGAGGGATCTGCTGATCAGAGGATGTCGGCTTCTTCTATGTCATCTGCCGACGTGATTAGAGTATATTAGTGTTGGACTCATCGAGAGAGGGCTGATTTCTCTGGTAGCCATCCGGGCCGTTCTCTGGAGTACTTTGCATGGTTGGAGGCAGATTTGGTAGTCGCAGCATTTGTTCATTCAGCTCCTATTATAGAATCAGATGAGGAGGAGCCTATGGAGGATCCGGATTCTCTGACTGAGGATGAGATATTCGTAGGTTTGACAGCTGCTCTGGTTAGCGACCCCCCGACTATCCCTGTAGGCACAGATCCGGCTTTAGAGGACTCACTATTTAGGATGACCTTTGAGCGAGACTCGGCCAGGGCGCAGATGTTGACTGCCTTGTCTGGCAGGGATTTAGCTTTGGCAGAGAGAGATGGGCTCAGGGCCACTTTGGATGCTAGATTGATTGAGCGGGAAGAGCTTTGATCTGTCAGATACAAAGCTGTTGTAGAGCGAGACAAGATTCGCTCAGCTAGGGACGCAGCATATATTGAGATCGAGGAGACTTTGATTGCTCGAGATGCAGCTTTTGTGGAGAGGGATGAGGCTGTAGTTTCCCGTGATTTCCACATTGCTGATAGTACTGCTCTTCGATCTTACACTCATGGTTTGGTCACCGAGATGAGTACGCATATTGATGACCACAGTGCCACCTTGAAGATGACCGTGGAGGTTTAGGGCCTTATGGAGGCTGAGGGGATTGCACTTGCAGCTGCTCCCCCATCTTCAGAGAGAGATGCCATGCTGGCATTGTTGGCCCGCTTATCCTTGGGTCTATAAACTAGATTTATTTTTCCTGCACAGACTAGATCAGCCATTTTTTGTTATGTACAGGGCATTATGTATATATCAAACAGTTTTATATATCAGAGAAATATAATTTTGATTCACTTCCCTGATTGGATATGTACTGTCATTTCTGAGTGATTACCACTTCTTTCATGACTCACAGTTGTAGATGTATTTTGAGCTTCTCCTTGATGGACCGATAGTTGAGATGTCAGGGAGTTTCTCAGATAGGCCTGCTGACCTAGAAGGCTTGATAGAGTTTAGGTTTCACCAATTTTTGGTGTCTTGGAACTGGTCTTTTATTGGGTTTTTTCTTGAAGGTCAAACTGCGCCGTAAAGTGCTGCCTACGTACTCCCGGGTTAAGGAAGATCAGGTCATTCGTAGTTCTGGCTTTATATGAGAGAGGTTTGAAAAGTATTTGTCTTGGGTCTTGAGTTTGGTTTGATGAGTTTTTAAGTTTTTTATTTAGTTTGACCGCACCAGAAATGGCTGCCTACGTACTCCCGAGTTGAGGGAGATCAGGTTATTCATAGTTCTGGCTTTTTAGTGAAAAATAAACCTGATTTGATTTGTAGGACCCGGATGCGGGTATGCATGTGCTTCAGATATAGTACCTTTTTATGGTGTCTGAGTTCATGAGTTGGGGAAATTCGTTCCCATCCATTTTTTTGTCTGATAGCTCTTCCCGTCAACACTTCCTTGACAATGAAAGGGCCTTCCCAATTAGGGGCGAACTTTCCTTTGGCTTCATCCTAATTGGCCAGAACTTTCTTTAGCACTAAGTTATTTTCTTTGAATTACCGGATTCAGACCTTTTTGTTGTAGGATCTGGCGATCCTTTGCTGGTATAACTGTCCGTGGAAAATGGTTGTAGCCTTTTTTTCATCTATTAGGGACACTTGATGATATCGGTCTTGCAACCACTGATCTTCATCTACTTGAGCATTAATCATAACTCGCAAGGATTCCATCTCTACTTCTATGGGAAGGACTGCCTCCATGCCATAGACCAATGAATAGGGAGTAGCCCCAGTAGAGGTGCACATTGATGTCCTGTATGCTAACAGGGTGAGAGGCAGCAGGTCAGGCCATTCCTTGTGATTGGTGGATATTTTTTGCATGATCTTCTTGATGTTTTTGTTAGCCGCTTCGACCGCACCGTTTATCTTGGGCCGATAGATGACGAAATCGAGATGCTTGATGTGGAACTTACTACACAATTCTATCATCATTTGATTATTCAGGTTCTTGGCGTTGTCTGATACGATCACCTCCGGTTGTCCATATCGACATACGACATTGTTTCGGATGAAACTAATGATAACCTCTTTTGTGACTTTGGGAAAGGAGGCTGCTTCAACCCATTTAGTGAAATAATCAATCATGGTGAAGATGAATCGATGACCATTGCTGGCTTTTGGTTCCACTGGACCTATCACATCCATTCCCCACATGGAGAAAGGCCATGGTGAACTCGTGTTGTGCAGCTCATTTGAAGGAGCATGTATGGCATTTCCATGTATTTGGCATTGAAAACATCTCTTAACGTGATCATCACAGTCAGCCTTAAGAAAGATCTAATAATGTCCAGTTCTTAATATTTTCTTGGCCAGAAGATGACCGCTCATGTGTGGACCACAGACTCCACCGTGGACTTCATCCATTAATCTTTGGGCTTGCTCTTTATCGAGGCATCGTAACAGGCCTATTCCAGCATCCCTTTTGTAAAGTGCATCTCCGCTCAAATAGAACTTCATGGCCATTTTGTGAATCCGCTTTCGCTCGGATTGACTTGTCCCAATAGGTGTGGATCCATCACAGAGATATTCCTTGATGTCTTGATACCAAGGTTGATCGCCAGGAGGTATTTCATCTGATACTTCTCCAATGTAATTCCCATATGTCGGTGCTTTTTGGATTGTGAACTTAATGTTGGGAAATCCACTCCTATCGGATATGCGGACTAATGAAGCTAACGTTGCCAATGCATCAACGAAGTCATTCCTACCTCGCGGTATATGACTGAAGGTTATGTCTTCAAATTCATGGGATATTTTGACGATCTGCTGATAGTAGGGTAGTAAATTCAGCTCTTTGGTGAGATACGCGCCAGTAATTTGTCTAATGACCAGCTCCGAATCTCTAAAGACTAGTAAGTGCTTGATAGACATGGAGCTAGCTTCAACCCCATTATATAGCCTTTGTATTCGGCCATTTTGTTGGTGTTGCCAAATTAAAGTTTGGTAGCCACAGGATACTGCTTTCCTGCACCAGAGATAAGGACTGCCCCAGCTCCGGCACCTTCCATGTTTACCGCTCCGTCGAAATACATTTTTCATGGTTGGACTGTATTCTCAGACTGGAGTTGTTAAATTATCATGATCCTATAATTCGGGAAATATGTCTCCAGGGTCTCGAACCCTCGTGAAGGTGCTTCAGCTAATTGATCTGCAATGCCTTGACCCTTGATTGACTTTTGAGTCATGTAGAGGATGTCGAATTGCTGTAGAATCAACTGCCATTTGGACAGTTGGCAATTCAACATTGGTTTGTTGAATACGTATTTGAGCGGATCTATACGGGATATGAGGTAGGTTGTATGCCCATGCAAATAGTGCTGCAACCTCATGGCAGCCCATGCTAATGCACAGCGTGTCTTTTTGATCAGGGTGTATTTCTGTTCACCGCTGCTGAATCTTTTGTTGATATAGTATATGGCTCTTTCTTACTACTATCATCCTTCTGTCCTATCATGCAGCCCATGGCATTGGCATTGACAGACAGGTACATGAACAAGGGAACTCCATCCCTTGGTGGTACCAACACTGGTGCTTCGATCAGCTGCTTTTTGATGGCAAAGAAGGCTTGTTGACAGTCCTCATTCCATTTAATGGAGGAATTCTTCCTTAGTAGCTTGAAAATGGGTTCACATGTTGCTATGAACTGAGAAATGAATCTACTTATGAAGTTGATCCCTACCAGTAATCCCCGTATCTCCTTCTCTGTTTGAGGCATGGGCATTTCAGTGATGGCTTTGATCTTGGCAGGGTCTAGCTCGATGCCCCGATTGCTTACCAAAAATCCTAACAGTTTGCCTGCTTTGATGCCAAAAGCACATTTGGCGGGATTTAGCTTGAGGTTATACTTACGCAACTTGTTGAATAGCTTCCTGAGATGGTTGATGTGGTCATCTTCCCTCCGGGATTTGATGATGATGTCATCAATATAAACTTCTATTTCTTTGTGCATCATGTCATGAAAGAGGGCCATCATGGCTTGCTGATACGTGGCTTCGGCATTAATGAGGCCGAAGGATAGTCGTTGATAGCAGAAAGTTCCCCAGGGAGTGATGAAAGTTGTTTTCTCTCTGTCCTCTTCAGCAACCATGATTTGATGGTAACCAGCAAAAGCAATCCATGAAGGAATACATGCCATTGTGCTGTATTGTCAATCAAGATGTAGATGAAAGGTACCGGGAAATTATCCTTGAGGCAGGCTTTGTTCAAGTCCTGGTAATAGACGTAGACTCGTACCTTCCCTCCGGGTTTAGGAACGGGAACTATATTTGACAGCCATTCTGGGTAGGTTGATACCATGATAATCCCGGCTTTGAATTGTTTAACGACTTCTTCTTTGACTTTCAGACTCCACTCAGGTTTTAATCGCCTGAGCTTTTGTTTGACTGGTTTGAATCCATCTTTGATGGGCATTCGATGGATGACAATGTCAGTGGATAAGCCAATCATGTCTTCATGTGACCATGCAAATACATCCTGGTATTGCGTCAGGAATTCAATCAGGTCGGCTTTTTGATTGGGTGTGAGGTCTAAACCTATATGGATTTCTTTGATGTTTTCGGAGGTTCCTATGTTGATAGTGGTGATTTGGTCGAGGTTTGGTTTAGGTTTGTCTTCAGCCCATTCTTTAATCTCCTCGGGAACCTCATAGTCATCTTCCTCCTCTTGATCAATATCCATTAAGTCGAAGCTCAGTTCTACATCCAAGTCGTAGTCATTTTGACAGGTTGGCATCTCATCAGCAGAGACACACACATCCAACGCTTGGGTCCTGAAAACAAAATACTTTCATCTTAATATATACAACAGCTTAAATACACATGGCATCTGGCAAAACATGACAAAAGTTACTGCTATAGCTGTACAATCAAAAGTAAGCAGTATATGAAAGCATGATTAAAGGGTAGATTGATTCTCTGCCCCCTTACCCTTTTCGATTGAGGCAAAGGACACTGCTCCTGTTATCCAGGGTTAGGTCGTCATGAATAGGAAGGATACCGAAATTGTGTTCGTCTACCTCGTCTTGGATAACAACTGAGACATCCTTTAGAATAAGGCCGAGGTTTTTCTGTGGATTGTTCCTCTTGATGTGAGGAATTTGGACATGATCTTCGTCGTCACTGTCTGGGGTCATTCATGCCCTCGTAGTTGATAATAACCCTCATGTTAGCGAATGGGTTTCGTCCTTCATACAGTATCTTTTCTTTTCCCTTTCCACTATCTGCCTCAGGCTTGAGGACTTTTCTCTCATTAACGGGGATGATTGGAGGAAACAGCATGGTTGACACTGCCATAGGAATCTTCCTCATTGGTTTTACCCATCCTGTATTGGTGAGGTTGGGCAGTAGAATTGTGGAAGCATGAGCCTTGGGATGCTTATGTAGATTCCGCTGGCTTGACCCGGATGAATATCCCAATCCTGCTCTCCCAGTTTGACTTGGAATTTATATCGGGCTCTTGATACCTTGTTGATCCTTTCCCAACCCTTTTCCGGGCTGGAAACCTAATGATACCATCTCTTGGCCTACTGTTATTACTTTGGTGGAGATTTTCGGTTTCAAGGCTGGCGCTCCGATAAGTAGATACTGGGTATTGCTTACTTCCAAAGCTTGAAAACTGGCTGGTTCAATCCCCTCATCCAGGCTGATCACTAGCATGTCCCCCTGTATGTAGGCAGGGTATTCTGGTTCGGCATTTGACCGTGACTAGGTTGTCGTTGATAATGTACTTAAGTTGTTGATGGAGGGTGGATGGCACATCTCCTGCTATATGAATCCATGGCCTGCCCAGTAACAAGTTGTATCCGGTAGCGATGTTGAGCACCTGGAAGGATACATAAAAAGTGTGTGGACCAATTTCTAGAGGAAGCTCTATTTCTCCCCATAGCCTGTCGGCGAGATCCATCGAAGGCCCTGATGACCACATGACTGGCTTTGATCCTGTTTGGATTGATCTTCATCCTTTCTAGGGTATCGTAAGGACAAATGTTGAGGGATGATCCACAATCTATGAGAACGCCTCCTATCACATATCCGGATGACATCACGGCTATATGTAAGGATTTACTATGGCTCGTCCCTTCTGCAGGGATATCATCATCCGTGAAAGATATCACATTACTATTGAAGATGTGCTCTATTACGTGTCAAAATTTCTCAGCATCCACCGTGTGCGGCAGATGGGCTTCTTCCAGTACCTTCATTAGAATGTTGCGATAATCCACCGAGGATAAGACCAAGTCTAGGATGGACATTTTCTTGGGTGCGTCTTTCAAGCTCTAAACTATCTTGATTTCATTGTGTACCATCTTGTTGAGGAACTCTTCAATTGTCTCTTCAGCCACCTTTACTTTAGCTTGGTTGACTGGTTTGATCACCCACTGAGGCAGGTACAATGGATTGTCCTTTGATAAGATGGTAATGTTGTTTGAGGTGGAACCTTCGTCGCTCCCGTAGTTCCATGGGACATTCTTCAAACTGATGACTGGATACTGAGGTCTGAAGGGCAAGATTAAAGGCTCAGGTGCGACCGCCTTAACAGGATTTTGTATTTCTTGGACCACCTTCCCTGACAGTACTAAGGGTATGAGGGTCGACTCCCTATCGCAAGATACGACAGCCACTGTGTTTTGGTTCCATACAGTGGGGATCCAGAGAGTGTCATTGTCTGGGAGATCAAGGATTTGATTTCCCCTTATCAGGTCCCCTTTTTCAATCATATCTTGAATTAAGTTACGAAGTGCCCAACAATCCTCGGTATCATGGCCAGGTGAATTGGAGTGATATTGACATATATGGTCAGGTTTGAATTTTCTGGCTTGAGGGTTTAATGGGGGTAACAAGTCTGCAACCATTCCCTCATTGATCAACATCTGGAGGATCTCTTCCATTGCCTGGTTTAAGTTGGTGAAATTCCTTTGAAATAGGAATTTCCCATCTGCTCGGAGATTCTCTTCTTTGGCCACCCTATTGGTCCAGAGATCATTCTCATTAGACTGGCATTGATTTCTCGGGGAAGTGATCTTCGGTGTGGGAGGATGATCGATAATGGACTGGCTGATTTGTTTCACCATCTTCCTGGTGAGCTGATGCTGGTAAATGACCAGTTCTACTAACTGCTCTATTTGTTCCTTGAGAGACTTTATTTCTTTCTCTATCAGGAATCGCCTTTCAAAAACTTCCCAACTATCTAGGCTGGTGTTGTTGGATTGAGTCGATTCCCCAATATAGCGGAGGTTCTTGGATCCTTCTCCACTTGAGGTGCTGATCATGTTGACATTTTCCTCTTTATGTTGTGGAAGAGGATTGTCCTGCACATGCGGTTTCTCTGATTTTGTCACCACGATCTCTCCTGCTGTCAATTAAGTCTTGGATTTTGTACTTGAGAGACCAACAGTCTTGAGTATCATGGCCCGGAGATCTGGAATGATAAGCACACTTCTTTCTTGGGTCAAAATTCTGACCATTAGTTTTGGTTGGTGGAAGGAGTTGAACAATCTTCTTCTGAGCTGTCAGAAGTTTGAGCACGTTCTCGAGTGAATCCCCTAGGGGGTGAAGGTTCGTCGATGCCTGACCTCCATATTTTTCTGAAATGGAGGGTTTAAAGGTTGTACCGCAGCTTGGAAAGGGGTATAATTTCTCCTTTGAATATGCATACTGTTTGACTCTCCTCTTTGCTTTTGTCCTTGTAACACTAAGGACACTTCTTCGTCTTTCTTTTTGTGAATCCTCCAAGGATTACTCCCGTAATTTTCGGACTGGATATGCTTGGCGACAGCTTCGAGGGAGGTTAGATCTTTTATCTTCCCGGATTTGAGCCCCATTTTTGCCATTTCACCGTGTTTGATCATTTCAGAGAATGGTTTTCCTATGCCTGCTGGGACACTCTCATAATAAGGAGCGTCTTGGATGTCGATGAAGGTCATGACTATCTCAGATTCAGTCATGGCTGGGGTGACTTGTGTTGCCACCTGCCTCTAGCGTTGGGCATATTCCCTGAATGATTCAGTGTTCTGTTTCTTGATTTTGGTTATCTGATATCTGTCTGGAGCCAACTAAGATTGGAAACTGTACTGGCTGAGGAAGGCATGGTCCAGCTCTTCCCAACTATGGATTTTGGAGTTGTCCAGACAGGCATACCAGGCTCTAGCCTCTCCGGTTAGACTTTTCTGAAATAGTTGCATTCGAAGTTTCTCGTCCTTTGCATAGGATCCGAGATCTCCGATGAATACCTTCAGGTGTGTGTAAGGGTCTCCCAATCCATCGTATTTCTCAAACTCGGGGTTTCTGAATTTCTCAGGATAACGAGCCCCGGGGAATATTCATAGGTCAGAGTAATTTACACTGCCAAATGCCCTAGTCCCTTTTGATAGACCGGAGGGTTTCTTCCATCTGTTGTACTTTTGTGAAGGTCACCAGCTTTCTGTTCCTTGATTAGGGTGGTGATTTTAGGGGTTTTGTTTGTTATGTCCTGGTTTTGAGGTCCAGGAATCTGAGTCTCGACTTTTTCAGTCTCTTGATTGCCACTACTACCACCAGTTGCTCCTGGTTCGGTGTGAGCTTGGGATTATTTCCCTTTGAGGGCCTTGCTCTGTTATCGTAGAAAATCGGCTAACTCGGCTATCTGATTTTTTAGTCCTTCGAACTCTTCCCTGGATACCGGGGTGGATTCTGGTTGAGCACTGGAAGCCATGTCTGTGGATGGACTGAGTGCTTTAGACTTAGACCTAGTAACATGACCAATTTTCACCTACAACAAAACGTAGCCGTGTCAATTTCCTGATGTAGGGAATGATAGGATGCAGATTATGATGTGTTTTTTAGATTTTATCCTGCAAAACTGAGGTTAGTTATTTTGATAACAGGATGACAGGGTATTTATATGACAGGAAAAGTAAATCTTTCATTATGATATTTACATTGTGCTCCTCTATAATCGGAGACTTAACATGGAATTGAAAGAGGAAAGCATGAAGAAGCTTCCCATCAGATTTGGTTAATCAGAGGCTGACCTATCCTAGGTTTACTCTTGCGGCTTGTTTTTCGGCATGAAGGCTCCCAGATCATCGCAATCTACCAGAGGGAAAATTAATCCGATCGTTCAACTGGAGTGAATCTGGGTGGTGCTTTTTTATGAGCCCCAGAGACTTAGTGGTCCCCAGAGACATTGCTTATCACCGACCAAGTTTTCCTCCTTGTGAGAGGGACACACAACATACATTCGCATACATCATGCCTTATCGTTATGCATATGATGACATAGGTGCGAAGCACTAAATATGGGTGCGAAGCACTAAAAAGCAAGAAAACATTAATTCACATTCATTCAATGTAAAGACGTAGCATTCACGCATTCATTCATTGTAAAGACTCAGCATTCACTCATTCATTGACTGTGGAGACGCAGAATTTCATGCATTCAATAGTTTTGAAAGGAAAATGTTTGAAAAGATTTGAAAGCAACCTAAGCCCTCTACTGTCCCCAGCAGAGTCGCCACCTATCGATGTTGGTTTAAAAATCCCGCGGGTCGGGTCACAACCCGGGACTTTTAATCTTTTTTGTTAAGTTCTCTCTACCCTCATTCTTTTTATTTAGGAAAAAGGTTTTGAAGGGTTTTTTAGGAAAAAAGCCAACATGTATCATGTCGACGATTTGAATGTTTTACAGAGTCGCTAGTTGGTAGTTTCGGAAATGGTTGTACCAACTCAACCGAGTTTTGTTTGAAAGAGGCCCAATTGCTGGATATAGTCGAAACTTGATCTTTAAAAACAAAGTTTGAGCTCGGGGGCTTGGTTAAGTGTGGGGAAGGTGTTAGGCACCCCACGACTCCCGTGTAAACACGGTACCCGCATCTTTTCAATATTTCCCTTTAAAAACTGGAATGCGTGAGTGAATGCTGTTTGAAAACTGGGCCTATTGATTTGATTGATTGAAAGTAGTGTTTTGCTTCGTTGAACCTATATACGAAGGGTTTGATTTGATTTGCAAAAAGTCTTTGATTTGATTTGCAAAAGCTTTTCTTTTGATTGAATTAAAAGTGATGTTTTGAAAGCTGGCTTATCAAACCCTTACGCTAACATAGGAATTGAAGCCTGTTGATACTTCCAATTTTATCTTTATAGCCTTAAGGCTGCATGTGAATGGTGATTTGTCGGGCTGCGAAGCATCCTCGACCACAGAAATAGACAAGTGTCGGTCTCGTCATAGGTATGAAAACCATCGGAAGGACTCTGACACGACAATCCACATTTTTTCATTATATTGAGACCTTAAATCCGGATAACCGTTTTAAGGTCTGTTTACATGTACATTTCTACAGAAAAACTGGCAGGGTACATTTGTAAATCGGAGTTTGTCCATTGTGGGAATCAGATTCCGATCGTTTTAATCGTGAATCCCACGATTCCTAGGCTCACATGTGAGTAGCCAATAAACCTGCACAGTTCAAATTTGCACAAAATAAGTATATATCCCAAGATTGTTAGAACCGAGGATTCATTCAGTAAATCCTAGTTCACACCTGGCCGAAGCGTCTCGTTCCCACTAGATTGCGATCTAAGGGACGCGAGGTTGCTTTTGAAGCTGAAACTAGAAAGAAAGCTAGATTTAAGGAAATCTCAGCCATTCTAGCTTCCCGGTTCAGTCTGGATGTTTTGAACCGTTTGAAAGCTAGAGTTGGTGAGATTTAAATAAATCTAGTCCGCCCGTAGATATGTCAGTACCAATTCATATAAAATGAATATTTACAACTGCAATTGAATAACGTGAGCAAAGCAGTATATGTACAGTTATATATATAAGATAAAACTGTAAAGGGCGTGGGTTTTCACGCACAAGCCCGAATTGGAATTGAAATATATATATATATATATATATATATATATAAACTGTATAAAAGCCACGAAATGATCCAGGCTTGACAGAAATAAAATATATATATATATATATAAAAACAGTAAAAAGGGTGATGGGTTTTCACGCCTGTGCCCGGACTGAAATTGAAATAGACATAAAAGTAGTCAACCAGTGACTGGGAAGATCACCCAGTATGGTGAGGAGTGCAAAAATAGTAAAGGAGCCACAAAATAATCCAGGTCGTACTGAAATGTAAATGTACAGGATAGTAGTCAACCAGTGACTGGGGAGATCACCCAGTATGATGAAGAGTGCAAAAATAGTAAAAAGGCCACATAATAATCCAGGCCGGACTGAAAATATAAAAATATATATCTATTGACAGAAACGTAGTCAACCAAGACTGGGAAGAGAACCCAGTGATGGTGAAAGTCGCTTATATATGAGTAAATATATATAAAAGCGGTAAACTAACTCGGATTTGACATCTGGGCTTGACAGAATTGAAATGTTAGTACATATACAATTAAATATATACAAAAAAGGGCAAAACCCAGACTGGGAAGATAACCCAGTCTGGCGAAGTTGCCAAAACGAAGAGTTTAGTGCATTGAAGCTGTTGGAGCTGACGGATCGTCAATCCGAGTTGTAGAAATGCCAGAAAATCAATTTATGTACAAAAATGTACCAAATTTTGATGAAAACGGTCACAGAACTAAGTTCCAGGAATTTTTAGAAAACGAAACATAACGTGCAAGTGTATAAAAGTACGAAGAAGAAATATTCACTTTCTGATCGTAAAAATACTTACAATGGACTGCTATACGAGCTTTTTGCCAAATCGTAAGCTCTATACGTCCAAATCTATCGGTTATTTTCTGATATGTGGTAGTATGTGGATATATCTACGTGTTAGAGTGAAAAAATTTGGGTTTAGAAGAGGTGAAAAAGTTAGAAAATCATACGGGCAGAGCTTCGTTGCGTTTCAGAATTCTTGAAAATGAAGGGGGCACGTTTATTTATAGGCCAGAGAGCCTCCACTCTACCTGCCGCAGCCGCAGGTAGAGGTGCGGCTCCCCTAGTGGGTCCCACGATGTCGGGTTCTGTAGTCTCGAAGTACGTGCACTTCGGACAACACGCAGTCGAAGTCGAAACTTTCTAACTTTTGATCGGAGTGTCCGTTTGAGGCGTGCGATACCTTTTCGGAAAGCCCTCGCCGTGAGTGTTGCAATGAATAAAACATTTTTTGGGTCCAAGAAGACAGGTTCGTAACCAGGTTTTCGATTCCCCGTAATTTGTCCGTTGAGCTGTCTTGCGCTGTTTGCACTCGGGATCATCGTTATGGTTCGTTCTGACCTTGTTTACATCAATCCGGCTTAAAGTTGACTGAATCGGCTTGAAGTCGGTAAAATAACCGTTTTGCCCCTCTTGGGGTTGCCTTTAGTGTCGGCATGGCCTTTGGTTGACTTCCGGGAGTCATCTCCAAAACTTGGATCCCATTCGAGCCTGTTCGTCCTCAGTGTTGCATCTGAAGCTGACGTGGTTGTTCCAGATTTTTTTTTGAAGGTGTTGTGATGCTTCAGGTTTATGCCTGAGGTTGTCCTGACTTCCCGGGTTGCTGCCGGGGATGACCTGCACTTCCTAGGTTGTTGTCGGGGCTGATCTGTACCTCTCGGGTTGAGACCGAGGCTGAGTTGACATCCCGATATGATTAATTGCGGCTGTGGTTGTCCCGATATTGGTGCCCGGGTTTGAGCTGACGACCCAATATTGAGATCGGGGTTGATCTGTCTGTCCGATTGGAGATCGGAGCTGGTTTGATGGTCCGATTAGAGATCGGAGCTGGATAAACGGTCCGATTGGAGATCGGAGCTGGATTGACGGTCCGATTGGAGATCAGAGCTGGATTGACGATCTGATTGTAGATCGGAGCTGGATTGACAGTCCGATTAGAGATCGGAGATGGATTGACAGTATGATTGGAAATCGGAGCTGGATTGACGGTCCGATTAGAGATCGGAGCTGGATTGAGTACCGATATTGGAGATTGGAGCTGGATTGAGTACCGATATTGGTGATCGAATTTGACTGGAGTACCGATTTTGGGGATCGGATTTAGGTTTACCGATATTGTGGATCGGATTTAGGTTTATCTATATTGGGGATCGAATTTAGGTTTACCGATATTGGAGATCGAATTTAGGTTTACCGATATTGGGGATAGGATTTAGGTTTACCGATATTGGGGATCGGATTTAAGTTGAAGGACCGGCGTTGATGGCAGGTTTTGAACTGGAGGACCGGCATTGGGGACCGGGTTTGGAACTGGAGGACCGGCATTGGGGACTGAGTTTGGATTGGAAGACCGGCATTGGGACCGGGGTTGATTTTGATTGACGACTTTGCCCTCCTACAGTGTTAGTATTGGAGCAAGAAAAATTTCGAGTGTCTACAATTATTATATTATTTATCTTTTGCATTATTGACTTTAATGTATTAATATTACAGATATTAGTGTTCATCAAATAATGAGTTTGTCTAACTACTTAATATCCGTGACTTTTTAATTACGTAACTTTTCACTATTACCTTGATACAATGACAATAATTAGTTCAATAATATGAAATATTGTGCAATTGCTATTGTGACAATAATTGATTCAATAATATGAAATGTTGTGCAATAGCATGTGATACTGTGAAATGTCGTGTACTACTGTAGAGTACCGCATGTTACTGTTACTTTATCACCGAGTATTTTAACAGTTAAATGTGATAGTTCTGCCGACAAATTATTAAAAGATTATTTATGTCATTTTTTGTATTCGACAATTATTCCATAGTGAGACTCATCAATGATTGGTTGTTTCGACGCCATCGTATTTTAGCTAATATTCTCCGACATAACGAATATTTCTCGACATACTTTTATCTTATAATTAGCACATATGACCATTAACTTTAACAATTTATTAAGTTAATACCTTACTGTTTAGAATAATAATTATAAAAATAAATAAATTTTATTTCACAAAAGTCATGATCTTACATCGTACATGTGGTTTACATTGTTTTTCCTGGAAAAGAAGCCCTAATGCACAGGAAGGACAACGCCTGACCCACAACATCATTACATTTAGGTCCATATATATATATATACACACACACTAGTACTACTAGCTACCTAGTAAGAGCGTGATGGGGTTGCAACCACCAACAGAGGAGATTTTTTTTTTTGAAGAGTAATCCCAGTGACCACATCCATGTTCAAATATTCATTTATCTCTCCACCAGACAATGCAAATCAAACTTGTGCACCAAGTTGGCTAATGCTATCTCAGTAATGACCATGGCAAAATGAATACCAAGGCAACCCCTCATGCCAGCACCGAAAGGAAGAAACTCAAAATGAAGCCCTTTAAAATTTATTGGACTACTCAAGAATCTCTCGAGTCGAAATTCCTCCGGTTCAGCCCACAATGAAGGGTCTCTTGCAGTAGCCCAAGCATTGATGATCACTCGAGTCCCAGCTGCAATATCATACCCCATTACTTTGACATCTTGTATTGATACTCGCAGAACTAGTAGTAGAGCTGGAGTGTTTAATCGCGGTATCTCTTTATTACTGCTTTCAAGTAATCCATTTTCTTTACATCCTCCTTTATTATTCTTGTTTTGTCTCTGCCTATTTCTCTCACCCCAGCTTGCAATTTAAGTATGATGTTCGACTTTCTTATCAGCTCCGTCATTGTCCACTCTAAAATTGTGGTTGTGATGTCAATTCCATCTTCATACATACCCTACAAATAACATGATATCCAAATATCCGTTAGAGATCAAATATTCAGCGAATGATCATTCAATACAATAAATTAAAGGGCCAAATACACTTATGTTACATGAAGTTTCATCAAATTCATAATTTAGTCCCTAAAATAATTGGACTTACAAATCGATACATAAAGTTTCAAATTGTTATAATGTCGAACCCAAAATGAATTTTCTGCGGAAATTGACCGAAATTCCCTACTTGGCTGGCAACCCATTTGGTTTTATAAGGGTTGACCGTATTTAAATATAGTTTGACTTCATTAAAAAATTAAAATACTTTTAAACAGAATTAACCCTGAACTAAAATACTTCTAAATACAATTCACCAAAAAAAATAAAAATATTCCCCAAATGTTAGTTAGGAAAAATAAAATTCAAATGTCAGTTTCTTCCTCATCTTAAACCCAATTGAAACCTAAATCCTATAAATACACCCAAACTCAAAACACCAAAACTAATCAACCACCTAAAAAACATTAAAACAGGTCATAACTCTTTGTTCAATCATCTGCCCCCAAAAAAATTCAAACTCAGAAAATCCCAAAACTTACTCATTCTTACCGTATTTCAATTTATCCAAAAGATCAAGGAATCTTCAAATTCATTCCCAACTAATAAACCATCAGATCCAAGAACAAACACTAACCCGATGGAGTAGATCACCTAATATGTTTGTGAAAATCTAAAATAGTAAAATTTTGAATCACTTAAAGCGTTGGGCAATGAAGAACGTGAGTGATAATTATTCGGTGACAGTTTATGGTGGTGATGTCGTGGCAAAATCTTAACAATAAAAGTAACAAACTTAGCAACCTATCGGTTAAAATAGTCCCAAAAGTCCACATAAAGATCTTTTTACTCACAATAATACAACCCAGATCCGCATACTTATTCTTCTGTTACTTACCAAGACCAATAGCTAGCTTAGTTGTCATCCAACGACAGAGAAAGCGTCGACCGATCAAAGTCTTGCAAATTTCTACTCCGATCATCATCTGTAGCTGAATCTGCATTTATTTCCAATGGCACACCCCATGGATCTCTCTTATACATACTCACCCTTCAAGCACAAAAACTTGTAATTTTATCACCCAGAATCAAAACCCACAAACATGCACTGCAAAGTTGGGATTTTTTTTATTCAATTCATTTTTTGTGCAGTTCTTAGAATACCCACTAAAACTTGTAGCTTTACCACCCAAAATCAAAACCCACCAAGAATGTAGCACAAATTTGTGAAAAGATTGGCCCAATTCAATTTTTTTTTGCGGATCTAAGAAAGACCCACAAATGTGGATCTAGAATAACTTTTTTTTGGTGTTTTGCTCAAAGATTTGTTTTAGTGATTTGTTTATTTTCAATTTTTTTGCACATCTAAGAAGACCCACAAGCGTATTCCTTCTTTTGTAAATGTATTAATTAATATTTTAATTATTTTTAATAAAGTCAATAGTATTTAAATACGGTCAAACTGTATAAAACCAAAACAGTTGTCGTCAAATCAAGTATTCCAGGTAATTTTCGTCAAAAATTGATTTTAGGGTCAACATTGTAAGTAATTCGGAACTTTATGTATCGATTTGTAAGTTCAATTACTTTATGGGCCAAATTTTGTGCAGCAAAAGTGTATTTAGCCTTAAATTAAATGCTATAATATAATTAATAATGGCAAAACTAATGATTTGGTCATCGAAATTGGCACGTTTTACTGAATACTTGATTGAACTTTTAATTTGTCAAATTAACTAACTGAACTAATTAAAATTTTTAAATTGGGTCACTTCGTTAAAAAAAAATAGACAGACGTTAACTTTTTATCTACGTGGCGCTGAAAAAAATATACAAAAATTAAAAATATTACATGTGGCAAAAAAATAAAAAATAAAAACTTCAACCCTGACTTTCCACATCAACAAAATAATAATATATAATCAATTAAAATTTTAATTCATTAAATCAATCAGATTACATATGGAAGAACAGATCTAAAAAAATCTTCATCTTCCCCAAAAATGAGAAGAATCAGAACCTAGAGCTTCCCAGCATAACTTTATATATATATAATCATAGTACTAACAACAGATTCGGAACAAGTTGCCAAAAGGAATCCAAAACTTCTAATTAATAAAAACCAAAAAAAAAAGTTTACAGAATATACTGAACAGAAGGAAGAAGAAATTAAAATAGAGACTCAGCGCCATGGGGGAGGACTGGGTCGACGGCATGGGGGAATCCAAATATTCATCTTTGGTTGATCTTTTTGCCACCATTTGGGTCGACGGCTTTTTGGAGGGATCGGTGAGGGAATCGGATCTGGTGGCGATGGTGAGTGAGGCATTGATGAGAGGCAGAGGCGGAGTCGTGGAGGAGGTGGAGGCGGTGGTGGTGGAAGAAGAGAGAGAAGAAGAGGAAGAAGTGGGCGTTGTTGGGGCAAATCACAAGAAGGCCACCACCCTCCGCAGCATCCACATCCTTCCGCCCTCTTGTGGCCACCACCCTCTGCCGCCTAAATCCCCCTCTTCACCACCGTCGCCGCCTCCTCGCCATCCACATCCTTCCAGCCTCCTCGAAGAACAGATCTAAAAAATGATGGGAATTGAAAAAAATAAAAAATGGAAGAACAGATCTAAAAAAATGGAAACAGAATAATTTGATTTGGAAGAAGGAGATAATTAAATTATTTTTTTTGGATGAAATTGAAACATAAAATTTTGATTTTGATTTTAATGTTTAGTTATTAATATTGTCTTTTTTTAAGGAAAATATGTTTGATTTTTTAATTGATTAAAATTTGATTTATCTTGATAAATAAATTTGATTTAATGAATGAAAAAATATTTTATTTTTATTAGTTTTTGTTTTGTTTTATTATGTGCTTGTCATTTTTAAAACTTTAAAATGTTAAAAATGAGTCAAAAAATAAATTTTTTATTTTTATTTCCATGTCATTGTTGCTGATTGGCCACCTCATTTTTTTATTTTATTTTCCCTTTTTTTTGCTTCCATGTATGAAAAATCTTGAACCAATTTTACAGCTGTTAGTCAGATTTGACAGAATGACTCAATTTGAAAATTTTAATTAGTTCAGTTAGTTAATTTGACAAATTAAAAGTTCAATCAAGTATTCAGTAAAACGTGCCAACTTCGGTGACTAAATCATTAGTTTTGCCAATTAATAATTAATAATAGTCATATAATAGTATTCAATCAAATAAAAATGAAAGTAATGATATGTTCATGTCACTTAACTTGTAGTCTAAAAATAAAAATTTATCTCTAATTTTAGAGAATATGAAAAAAAATAGTTATCTATAATTTTAGAATGGAGAAAGTACTTACGTACGTACCAAAGTGACAGCTTTGACGATTTCTCTATCAATAGGAAAGCTAGTAATGCTTGTGCTTTGTTTCTGATTCTCAAGCAAAATGACCACAAAGCTTGACCTTGATAAGTACCATTATTATTATTATTATTATTATTATTATTATTATTATTATTTGAAAGTCCAATAATAATCTAGAAGGGAGAATTGAATAGATTATCATCATTTAAAAAATTATCTTTGGCCTTTTTAAATTTCTAGTAGATTAATTTACATTGTTAGAAATTAATAAGCAAGTTAGTAAAATTCAATCACACAATGCATAGAGATTTATCTGGTTCTCAATATCTTGGGTATGTTGCACGTGTAGTCTCAAGCTCCTCTCCAGGACTTGAGATCCTATTACTCCCAACAATAATACTCATTTAATAGCCATTAAACATAAATTTGCGATTTTCTCAGTTGGTTCTGTAGGTTCTTCTTCATCACTTAGATCCCAGCCTTCTTCAGCTACTAGAACTTTGTTGTTGACTAGTTTTGGGCAATCCTTTTTGAAGTGTCCTGGTTGGTTGCATTCAAAACAGGTATTTGAGTTTTTATTTGAGCCAGCATTTCTGAAGTTGCTGTTGGTAGCTTTAAAATTCCCTCCTGGTATTTTTGGTTTGATGGCTTGCTTGTTTCGGAAGTTGTTGAAGTTGTTATTTGTTTTCATAAAACCTTTGTCATATCTCTTTGCTTTGCTTTGGATTACTCTCCTGAGTTGTCTTAATAATAAAGCAACTTCATTATTATCTAGACTCAAGAGTTCTTCATTCAATTCCTCATCATCGCTTTCTTGATCAACTAGTAAGGCTTTGAAAGTGATTCCTTTCTTTTTGAGATATGTATCTGATCTTACTTTTTCGACTAGCATGTCGACTTCGTGGGCACGAAGATTTTCAATGAGGCTATCAAGAGGATAAGTAGTTAGATCCTGCATTTTCTTGATGGCTATAACTTTCATTTTCCATACAAATGGAAGGGCTTTGAGAATTCTTCTATTCTTCTCATTTATTGTGTAAGCTTTTTCTAGTTGTTCTAGCTCATCAATGATTCTGGAAAAACGAGTTTTTATATCAATGATTTTCTCACCTTCTTCTAGCTTGAAGCTTTCATACTCTTGGATTAGATCATCTTTTCTGATTTTTTTGATATGACTAGTTCCTTCATAGGTTACAATCAATTTTTTCCAGATTTCTTTAGCATTCTTGCAGTTGCTAACTCTTTTGTATTCTTTTTCTATAAGAGCACTTGTTCAGCTTTGGAGGCGATATTCATAATCTCCTCATCCTCGGTAGTGAATTCCTCAGCATCTTTTTCGACGATCTTTTCATCTTCAATTTTTGTGGGAATTCTTACACCTCGTTCTATTGCTAGCCAAATTTTGATTCCTTGTGATTTGGCGTAGATTTTGAATCTATTTTTCCAGGTGGCTAAGTTTGTGCGATCAAATAGTGGAGGTCTGGACATTGATAGACCTTCTCCGCAACCAGTAGCATTTGTGTAGGCCATAGATAGATCTACTCTTAGATATACTTGTAATTACTTAACAAACAAGTTAAAGAGTACTGCTTTGATACCAATTGAAAGTCCAATAATAATCTAGAAGGGAGGTTGAATAGATTATCACTGTTTTAAAAATTATCTTTGGTCTTTTTGAATTTTTAGTAGGTTAACTTACAGTATTAAGAATTTAATAAGCAATTTAAAAACTCAATCACACAATGCACAGATATTTATCTGGTTCACAACATACAGCTCGGGTATGTTGCTACGTCCAGTCTCAAGCTCCTCTCCAGGACTTGAGATTCTATTACTCCCTGTAATAAATACTCCTTCAATAGGCGGAGAAGTCTTTACAAAGTTTTATAGATAAACTTACAACTATCCACAACTAACTATCTTAGGCAACGAAGTCCTAGCTCCTCCCTCAAACTTAGTTGTACATTCCTTTTGAGTTCAAAACTATTCTATAATCTAGTTTTGAAACAACAGTCTCTTCCTTACCTCACAAGTACACTAGAGACCCAACTCCCAGCTGAACTATCTAAGAATTTGATCTTGGTCAAAGAAGCACTCATCTTTCTCACAGGTACATAAAATAAACTAACTCTACCTTTTCCTTTTTACAAAAGATTGTTTTGATTTTTTTCTTCTAAAGTAAGCAGATAAAGTTTAGTATAGATTCATAAGATTTTAAATAACTTTTATATTTGACACTTCTCAAACAAGCAGATATACAAGTTAAGATCAAATTTTTATTTAAAAGTTCAAGACTTCTATGTGATATGCTTCTGTGTAAGCAGATATGAAAATTGATACACTTTTATAAAGATTTTTTATCTTTAATAAAGATTATTTTTCTATGGTTTAAACAGATTAGAAAGGATTTTTCTTTATAAATAAAGAGTGTGTTTCTATGGTTTAAACAAATATAAATGATGAGTTTGAATAACAGTTTAAATCACCTACATAATGCAACAAGTAATACTTGTAATGACATTATCAAATACAATAGATTAATCAATTAAATAACACTTGATATATCAAATAAATTCGTTTCACTACAAAGATATATATTTTTGTATATTTGATCTACGTTGTAAAAATTTGGCTACTTAGGATTTCAAAGACCACTCAGATAATATTATCTGTTAAGAAATATCTCTGAATATCGGTATCTAAGTATTGACTAAATTTTTCGTTTCACAATCTGATAATTATATAAAGGGGAATGATCCATATCTTGCGTTAGCTATGGGCACTATTCCAGCTAACTCATCTCCTGCCGTCTAATGGAAGATCTAAGGGCTTGGTTGGAACTGACAGCTACTCTCTCTAGCGGCCATCCAAATTCTTTTATGTTGGCTGCTACTCCTTCTAGCGGCAAGTCAAAATGATCGCGTTTTGACTGGCCGTTAGAGGGAGTAGCGGCCAACATAAAAGAAGTTGGCTTAATCATGGGACTTAAAATAATTATAATTTAAATTAAAAAATATAGCTAATTAATACTCAACTCGCTAATTGGTTCACAAATATAAAGAATTATAAAATGAGTTGTAGACTAATATAAGGAATATTACTTGACTAGGTAATTTGGGAGTAGTAGTTAACTACGTGTCGACGCCGGAAAAAAGACTAGTTCATGTGATGTTCGTCTTTTCTAAATTTGTTTGTTTTACTCTTTGGTGATTCGTTATGTTTATGGATTTTATTAAAGGGTGAGTTTTTAGGAAATTGGTACCGACATAAGTGTCGACGACTTTGAAAAGATTGATTTTATTGTTTTATAATTGGACCGAATGAGACAGAGCTGCCAGTTGATATAATGTAAATGAATGTACCAACTCATCCGATTTTGAAGATGTTTGCAATATGGTCCAATATGTGACTCCATAGAATTGGTCTGAAACCGAGATTCTTAGAATTCGAGGGTTAGCTTAAGCGAGGGGAAGGTGTTAGGCACCTTCAGACTTTCGTGAAAATACGGTTACCGCATCTTATTGATTTTCTTTGCATAAAGTGTGTGTATGGGTGTGCGTGTATTTGTGTGTGTGTTATTTTGAAAGTTTTATTCTAAACCTCATTGTGATGTATTTGAAAGTAGTGTCGTTCTTCTTTTGCACCTATGTACGAAGGGTTTGATTTAGCGAAAGTTCATTTTTAGATAAAATATATATTTCATGTGGTATTTTGGGAAACACACAAGGTTTTAAGCCCTTCGTTCGAATAGTAATCGAGGACCTTTGATACTTCCATTATTAAATCTTAAATCTATGAAATTATTACGAAAGTAGTGTTGTACCTCTTTAACCCTATGCACAAAGGATTTGATTTATATAAAAGTTTATTTTTAGAACACAATATATATCAATGATGTTTTGAAAACAAAGTTTTCAAATCCTTTATCAAATAGGAATCGAGGTCTTTTGATACTTCCATTTATGATCTAATGTCTATCCCCAAATCGCTTTATTCTTATTATGAAAGCTCTTTGCTTTTTTGATTTGGAAATCATTTTGGTGAAAATGCATGCTAGAAAGTGCTAAAAAGGGTTGTATTATCATCGGGCATGTAAGCCATCTCGATAAATCTGAGCACCTACAATCAAAATTTTCTTTATCACGGGGTCTGAATCCGACTTCTAGGGACTAACCCCTCGAATCCGTTTTCAAGATCCAAACATTACATGTACAATGACTTTCTGCGTTATTTAAACATTACATCACAAAAACCGGTCCATCGTGGGAATCAAGTCGGAATCCAATCATGGGATCTCGACGTCGGGATTCCTAGGCTCACACTATTATGCGCAAGTATATATGTACAATGTCCTAGACTTGATATTAGATGATTTCATCGCTTGAAATCACCGTTTAAAGCCATTTCGGTCCCCTTTACCTCTAGATATAGATCTACGGCTATACGAGGTAATCAGGACCGATTAAAAGCATTAAAATGCGTAGATCTACCATGGATCTAAACTGATCTAGCACACGGATTAAAGCTTCATGCTTAATAACCGCTCAAAAGGCTAGATTCGGCTTAGATCTACGTAAATCTAACCTGCGGACTTGATTTACAACAAAATATATGATAAATAATCGATGAGATCTATAGATCAACCACCTACACACCAATATATGTATAAAACAACAAGTCTAACAATGTTTACACAAATATCACATAAATCTAGTACATTAAACACTAGTTACAAAGAAAGTGGCTAAAATGAGCGTTTTTTCACCTTGGGGGACGCGTGAACAATCGTTTTATCACCCGAGATCAACTAAGAGCACTCTCAAGACTCAAAGTATATATGAAACAAGATTAAACAACTCAAAATGTGTGTATATTGCTCAAACCCGAGGGTTTCTCACTCTAGAATTAGTTTTTCTCTCTAAAGCTCTCTTTTTTTCTAAATGAGCTGATTTTCCTGACTTAAGGTCTCGGAGCCAGCCGCAGGTATACCTGCGGCTGACCCTCATAGGCCCCGCTGTGACACCCCCAAATTCGGACCGCCACTTGGTCACTTGAATTCAGTTTGTCACGTTCTAATATCTAACACCACAATAAATATTACGACTAAATGTCGCATCGCACAGCGGAATAATACACAACTATTACCGAATAGATTATATTTAATTAATATAATTTATTCACGTCCCAAGGTCTCAAAACTTAAACATTGATTACATAGCTTAGACATAACTTAAGCATATATAAACCTAACTGGTACATAACAACATAAGTTCTTATTACAATCATAAGTCCTACATAATATTAAGCTACTCAGTAGCCTTTTCCTTGCCCTTGTCGGTGCCCGAGGGTCCGCACTGCTCTGCCTTAACTAAATATTTTAGGAAAAGCAAGAATGAGCACAAATTGCCTAGCAAGTAATATACAATATGGGTGAGTAATATAGTTCTCGAATCCCAAAAAGGTATAGCAAGGTATGATATTTCAAGGATAACAAGAATATCAACAGTTCTCAATAACAGTCGCTAAGGACAGAATAATATCAATATGATTCAATACTAAATCAATTCAAGATTTAAAGATAACTGAATACTGAGCAGTCACTAAGGACTATGAACTTCTACTAGATTTAACAGTAATATACTGAAAATCCAATAAACAAGTACAACAGATGATCAGCCTAAAGTACCCTACGGTATGCATATCGTTCAATCATACTTAAAGTGTGCGCACGTCGGTCTCCCGACAAATATATTTTCCCTTCGAAGAAGATTGTTCATCTCAGTCAAAATAAAACTCAGCACCAATCAATTAGTTTGGGTCGCCTTTCAACAATATAAGTCTAGCTGAATCAAATGGCATAGATCACAACAATTATAAGTTCAATCTCAAGATTTAAAGCTCGAAGAATATAATTCGACTTTTATCTTATACATGAAGTATATGATTCATAATATCTAAATTTCAATCTCGAAAGCTTACTTGTACGACAATAATAGAACAAGTTAAATGAATGCTCAATAAAGAGTAGGGTTAGGAACTTGCTTACAACGTTCCTTGAATAAAGTAAACACAAGGATAGGGTACTTGCAAATAATACAAGAACAGGTTTAAGGAAACTTGCCTTAAGCATAGTCTATCCACGTAAAATAATTCAACACTTTCAAATCCCTATCGTAATATAATTACGTATATATATATATATATATATATATATGATATTCATTAGTCATATAGTTTAACATCATATCTTATCTTTGGATATACGATCGACACATAAGCTAAGTTTTAACCTAGCTACACAGTTATACCATATATAGTATCATATTAATATAACTTTTATCCTTAACGTTCTTCTTTTTGAGTTTAAACATATTCTCATATCATTAATATCATATAAGACCACAATCAATACTAAATATATATTTTTTTAGTAAGTTATGGCATTTCTATAAGTTAAACGTCAAAATCGGATTCAAGTGTCAACATATGATATCACATAGTATGTATTCATATTAAATGATACTTTCATGCTCGTTCAACCTTTTCACGTTCAATTTACTTTATATAGGTTCTAAGTTAATATCCTTAATAACTTAAGTCCATTCAAGGTTATAAAGTCACAAAGTCTAACATGCTCGCCTTTTAAACACATAAGGTAATCATATAACTCGTGTTAGGCATGCTTATGAGTATTCACATTTCATACATGTAACTATCATAGTTATTAGTTTGAAAACATGCTTCATTTAGGCCTAACTTGATTTCACGATATCTAGCATGGTAGGCATACATGTATGATACATTAGTGAGTCTAAGATTACTATTGAACACGTTCAAAATTATCAGATTCTAACTTTCAACATAACATATCAAAGTTCACATTCAAAGTTCGTATTTTCATTAGTGAAGCTCACTAATAAGACCTAACATGTTCATGTCATCTATATATATATGTCAACATGTCCGACATGCATTTCTAGGCCATATAACTTGCTCGCAAAATCAGAAGGCATATATGGTATTTACACGTCAATGTCCACCTTCAAATCTTATACTTTCTTAGTAACATTCACTAATGAAGTCCACATGCTTGTGTTTACATTATGAAACATGTATATACTATTTATCATGATTTTCATATGCCTTTAGGTCATACTAACGTGCCTCAAAAGTCAGAATATTAATATTACTCATATACGTCAAAAATTTAATTATAAAATCTTAAGTTTATCTTCAAAACCATAACTTTATCATTCTTGCATGAAATCTTAATAAAATATGGTTTCATTGTCTTAACGTATTCATATAGGCATGTCATTTAGGTTCCCATGTTTGTCTAAGTAGTGTTATTACTCTAGCACATAACAGCCTTTAGCAAAAAATAGGAAACTGGTTCAGGGTGTCGGCTGCGCCCCAGTGTTATACCGGCGCAGCTGCGCCACCACTGGTTCAACCCAGACAGCAGTCTGGTACGGCAGAATACTAGGCCAATTCCCAATTTTTACAACGATTTTGTTTTTACACAACTACGTTACAGTTTAAACATGCTTATAAGGCTATATAGCAAATAAGAAACATGTCCTAATCAACTTTAGCATAAATGGCAACTATAATCAACAATTGAAATCTTTAACAGAAAACCAAATGATGAACCAAGAACGAAGGATTTATACCTCTGTAATGCAAAGTAAGCTTACTGAAATTGAAATCTCTCCCTCTGTGACTATCTTGCTATTAAACTCACAACACTCTCAATTCAATACTTAGACAAAATCTCAGCAAATGAAATTGAAGAAGGAGAGCTTAATTTATAGACAAATCAATAACCAGACAATGTTATTGTTCTTCAATTTAAACCAACGTAAATGTAGGATTGCATGGTGGTTAATAGAGAGTAGGTAATTAGTTGGTGAATCAAATCATTATTCCCACTCCCCCATTGATCATGAGCTATGAAGCTATGGAGTTTGCTAAAATTGAGAAGAAAGAATAGGCATAGGCTTTGAGTTGTTCACGTGAAGGAGAATTGTGACTATCAATATGGGACAAGCTTCTAAATACCCAGCATTCTATCATCATGAAGTGTATTAATACTAAGGCCATATATACATACTATATATATATATATATATATATATATAGATTATAATGTACTTAGAGTCACAATGTAAGTCACATAATTAATATTTCAAGGTAGTAGATGTAACTTGATAAATAATATGATAATGTAGCATACATATAATCTATGTACATTTTATCACATCGGTATAATCTTCTCAGATATTATCACACTACACTGTCTCCTTTATTATTAAATTCTATTAATCAACAATTGTTTACAATATATCCATGATGAACTATTTTAATGTATACTCATATACATATTGTCACATAAGCATAAATCATGTAGCTTATATATTTTAATCAATCTTAATATATGGTTTCTATGTGTAGTATAATCACATTGCACTATATAATATAGTTTATATATACTTGCATGGTCACACTTAAGTGTTTCACTACACTATATAATATAGTTGTATTCCATATACTTTATATGTTTAATTATTGCATACTTACACAAAACAATCAATATAATCTTATTATATTAATAACTTACTTATTTGTTTTTGTTATTCATAATGTCAAATAAATAAATTATTCATCTTATTGATTAATTAACAATAATATTAATTAATCCATTCCCCATCAATTAATGTAATTATTAATTTTCATAATAATTAATTAACATTTATATGATTAATTATCACATTAAATAAATATAAATCTTATTATATTTATAAACAATATACTTATTATCATGCTATCACTCGCAATAATAATAATTCAACATACCATTATTATATTAACAATTAATATAGATTAATCTTTCACTTAATAATTCCTTCGTTAATTAATATAATCATTAATATTTCTCATCACTGTGCCACACAAAGCATTCCATGAGCTTATCGCAAACTCTATATTTTCTCAATTATTATAATTATTCAATTTAATATAATTGAGTTAACTCATCTCATAACACAAAATCATTTATATTCAAATAAATTCTCATTCCCAATAATATATTCATTTAATAATATATAAAAATTCTCGGGTATTACACCCGCCGTCTCTAAGTTCGTTTCTTCGGTCTCAGTTCAGAGAAAGTTGAGCTTCGCAGGCCAAACTTCAGAAAAGTCTTTGCAGAAGGCTGAAGAATAAGGTCGAGTCTGACTGAATCGGGGTTCGGGAAGATGATGCTGGTAGCTGAGAGGTATCTTCTGATTCCTGACTGTAGTTAACTGGCTTATCTTTGATAACACGCAGTTCGATGTTTGCTGAGGTGACTCCTTGTGCACACTTTCTCAGCTTTGAGATCCTCGTTCAGTTCGCGTCTTGTTTGGACGTCATTGGCCCTTTGAATCATCCACAGGGTTGTCTCTGGGGTGATCAGATGCTTTTCCCCTACCTCGGGTGTAAGACCCCAACTTTTATGAATAAAGATTTAATTTTCTTTATATATTATTTCGAAATAGTAAGGTGTTGATTGATAAATGTGAAGTTAAGGGTGAAATGTGCAAATATTTTAAAATGAGCAAGTGGTTATAAAATATTCTTGTTGTCGGGGAATATTCGTTTGGTCATGGAATATTCTTGTTATCGGGGAATATTCGTTCGACGGCGCAGCTATTTGTGGGCCCCACAACGGAATAACTGTCGGATATAGAAAGCGACAGAAATAACCTTTTTATAAATAACGGCGTAGTTGTTACCGTTAGTACTGTTGAAATACCCGGTGGTTAAAATACAGTGATACTCGGTGTTGCACAATAGCACACGGTATTGCACAGTATTTTAAATTATTGAGTCTTACGTGAGAGGGCACTTACTCAATTATTGTTACAGTAATTACTGTTCAATATTTTATATTATTGACTCAATAATTGCTACGTTGATATTTTATATTATTGACTCAATAATTGTTACATTGATATTTTATTGACTCAATAATTACTACGTTGCTATTTTATATGATTGATTCAATAATGGCTACAGTTGATATTTTGTATTATTGATTCAATAATTGTCATTGCACAGTATTTCACATTATCAACTCAATAATTCATATTATTTGAATAATATTATTAGATAGCATTATTGACAATGTTTAAGGAAGTTCTGTCTAGGAGGGGTTATTTAATTGTGCGCCAGTAAGGAGAAGTCCTTATCGGAAGGCCCCCTCTTTCCTGGGAACGACCTGGTTGTCAATATTGTAGTTCTGTAATATTATTTGTGAATAATTAATTATTGATGTATATGATAAGGAAATATTTATTTTGTGGATATTAAAGAAGGAATTAGTGCTGATGTGTTTTTATCAGTATTTTGGTGTGAGAAATCATTTGTTTATGGATTTCGGATAATTTATGTTTGAATTTGGAAAAACTTCCTTCTACAAAGTTGTAGAGAATTAAATTTCCTATAGAAGAACATAGAATTTGTATTTTTCTGACAAAGAGACTATTTATTATGAATTATTGAAGTTTCGGAAAATAAATATTTTTTTAATGGGTGGGCCCCACTTTTGTTGAAAATTCTGATTTTTGGACAGCAGCCGGCGACGGAGGAAATTTTTAAAAAATAATATTATTTTATTAATTTAGTCTCCTTTGGCATCCTAAGTTTTTCCTATAAATAGGGTGCTTAGGTTAGAATTGAAAATCACACCAGAATTAGAAGTTTTCTCTCTCTATAATATCGAGCGTATTTTTGTGAGTATTTCAATACTTTGAGTATTAGTATTCAGTGCAAGTTTCCTTCGGTATTATATCCGATATTCCAGTCAGAGGTACTATTCTTTTGAGGTAAGGGATGGTAAGGGATGTTATTTTCTTTCGTAAATGATGTTATTCTTTTCAATATCATTATACCGAAATATTGGCATGGATTTTGTTATGAAATTCTTATTTTTTTCCCGTCGGGGTTACTATTCACATATACGGCACTATTCACGTATACGGCACTATTTACGGGAAAACTAATTTTTCTTTTATTTGTCCAAATTGTATGTTATAGTTACTATCTTTGATTGGATCTAAGTTTTGAGCTTTATTCTTGAATTTTGCTCCACAAAATATTATTATGGAATATTCTTGAACTTAAATAAACTAAAATCCGAATCCTTAATCTTATCCTTTGTTTCACTGGATTCGTTATTTATATGGTTTTTCATCATCCTCAGTCCTAAAAGGTGATGTAACTGAATATCTTTGGCCTGTAGAGCAAAGATGAATGATTACCTGATGAATATCTTTGGCCGTAGTGCAAAGATGACAGGTGTTGAGATGAACATGACCACTGATGATACAAATGAATATCTTTGGCCTGTAGTGCAAAGATGAATATTTGATTTGAGATGTATATTGATTGATGTTACAGGGATAAAATATTGATGATGAACGGTTATTTCCGCTGCGAATATTGATCTAAAGTTGGTTGTCCATTATATTTTATCTGATTTGTTGAAGACTAACGATAATTTATTTTCCATTATCTTAGTCATAATATTCTTTACTGAGCTAGTTGAGCTCACCCTTTTCATCTGTTGTCCTCTTCAGGAAATGAGAATGTCGTAGGGACTAGTCGGGGGACAGAGTGATGGTTCGAGTTAGAGCAGTAGTAGTCCTCACTATTTCTGATAAATAGTGTGATAATAATTATAATGAGGACTTAGTTTGAATATTAATATTTTCTACATATTTGTATTGACACTCACAGTTGTGTGGTCGTATTTTGTACGACCGTGTGATATACAAGTTTGTATTTGAATTCTGTACCATGTATTTGGCGACTCAGAATGGGTTGGGTTGACTTGACCTATTCTGGTGGCGTCACAGTTGGTATCAGAGCTTAGGGATATGATCTCTGGCGGAGATCGGGGAAATAGAACTAGGAGAGGAGAGACGAGTAAATCCTTCACTAGTATGTCCTACCTAAGCTTATGTGGTATTTAATTGGTCAGTCGGAGCATAGGGTTAATATGTGGTATGTTGATTTGTTTAATTAACCCTTGTTTTATGGAAGTATTTGAGAATGGCAGCTGAGAATGTTAACAACGAAGTGAATGAGACCGTGGAGACACCTTTAATCACTACCAGGAGAACGTGCAACAAGAAGGCAATGTTCATCCTGAAAACAACGCTGGTCAAACGATAAACGATGAGATGTTTAGAAGTTTTCTGCAGTTCATGCAAAATCAGACGAGGGAGACTCGTGTGCAACATACAGGTGGAGATAATAACAACTCGCGAATTGTCACTGCCAAGCAGTTCAAAGAATTGGGACCACCAGAGTTTCTGGGAAAGCCGGATCCGATCAAGGCAGAGACGTGGATTAAATAAATTACCAAGATATTTGATGTCTTTGGATGCACGGAGGAACAGAAGGTTCCATTCGTCACGTTTATGTTCCGTGGAGAGGCAGATTACTGGTGGGAATCCGTGAAGCGTACCCAGCCTGCCGCACTCTAGATGTCTTGGGAAGCGTTCCAGAAACTGTTCAATGACAAGTACTTTCCTGAAAGTATTCGTCATATGAAAGAGGTAGAGTTTATCCGACTGGAACAAAACAACATGACGGTATCCCAATACCAGGCTAAGTTCGCGGAGCTATCCAGATTTGCACCTCATTTAGTGGAGAATGAGGAACGTATGACGCGGATGTTTCTAAGAGGTTTGAAACCCGAAATACGTCAATACCTCATTTCTCATAAATTTTCTCTATATGCGGATGTAGTGAACAGGGCCCAGTTGTTAGAACGAGATAATGATTATGTTCAACCGAGGGACCACAACCAAGGTCGTACCGGTGGCAGTAGTCATCGGAGCAATGACAACCAGCGAGGCCGAAAGTATGACAGAAGCGATAACCACTCCGGTGGTAATCGTGGCCATGATAGTAGAAGAAGCGAATCGGGGGGAGATTTCAAGAAGAGAAGGTACAACAATGAGAACGTGAAGACGTCGACATCAGCACCAGCATCAACTGTTTCTAGGGGAGGAGAACGACCACCGGTCGTATGCTATAAATGCGGGAAAGAGGGACACATCAGCCCAAACTGCCCACAACAGTTCAAAGCATGTTATAACTGTGGAAAAGAAGGACATATAGCTCGAGATTGTCCTATTGCGAAACCAAATCCAGCGGGGGTGGTGATTCCAAAGGCGGTTTCGGGCAAGTCAAAGTCGGTGATTCCTGGAAGAGCATTTGTCGTGACAGCTCAAAACGCGAGGAATCCACACGAGGTGATTACGGGTAAGCTAATCATAAACTCTTGCGAAGTTTACACCTTATTAGATACCGGTGCTACCCACTCTTTTATTTCACCTGCTTGTGCTCAACGTTTGAACTTAACTTCTGATAAATTAGACTTTGACTTATCTGTTGAAACTCCGTTAGGAGAAACTTTTGTTACATCCACAGTTTACAAATCTTGCTTGATTCAGATTGGTACCCTTACCTTACCTGTTGATCTTATATCTTTGAAAATACTTGCATTTGACGTGATTTTAGGAATTGACTGGTTAACCACTTACCATGTCAAAATTGATTTTTTTCGTAAGGTTGTTAGTTTTCATATTCCTAATCAACCTGTTGTGCGAATCCAAATCACCAAACCACTAAAATCAGTCAATATCATTTCAAATCATAAAGCTATTCGTTTATTGAAAAACGGATGTCAAGCTTTCTTAGCTCATGTCACTGATCTAAACCAGAATACATCAGATTTGAATGATATTTCTGTTGTTAATGAGTTTCCTGATGTATTTCCCGAAGAACTTCCCGGTCTACCCCCAGAACATGAAGTTGAATTCTTTATTGACCTTGAGCCCGGTACAAAACCCATTTCTAAAACCCCCTATTGAATGGCTCCTATTGAACTTCAGGAGTTAAAGGTCCAACTACAGGAGTTGTTAGACATCGGTTTTATTCGTCCTAGTACGTCTCCTTGGGGTGCTCCTATTTTATTCGTAAAGAAGAAAGACGGGAGTATACGACTTTGTATTGACTATCGGGAGTTGAACCAAGTCACCATCAAGAATATGTATCTGTTACCTCGTATTAATGACCTGTTCGACCAGTTGCAAGGAGCACAGTTCTTTTCAAAGATTGATCTTCATTCTGGATATCATCAGATGAAGATTAAAACTGAGGATATTCCAAAGACTGCTTTCAGAACACGGTATGAGCATTATGAGTTCCTAGTCATGTCTTTTGGATTGACTAATGCTCCTGCTGGTTTCATGGATATGATGAACCGTGTATTTAAGGAATATTTGGATCAGTTCGTTGTTGTCTTTATTGATGACATCCTCATCTATTCTAAAAGCCGTGAAGATCATGAGCACCATTTGAAGCTGGTACTTCAAAAGCTTCGTGAGAACAAGCTATATGCCAAGCTGAAGAAATGCGAGTTCTAGCTTGAGGAAGTAGCATTCCTTGGGCACGTGGTATCGAAACGTGGAGTATCTGTGGACCCGGTGAAGATTGAAGCAATACAAAGCTGGGAGCAACCTAAGTCGGTGACTGAAGTACGTAGCTTTCTGGGCTTAGCTGGTTATTATCGGAGGTTCGTAGAGGGATTTTCTCAAATCGCTACTCCATTAACTCAGTTGACTTGGAAAGATACAAAATTCATTTGGAGCGAGGAATGCGAGAAGAGCTTCCAAGAGCTCAAGAGAAGACTTATCTCGGCACCTGTTTTGACAATACCATCTGGTTCGGATGGATTTGTTATCTACAGCGATGCTTCGGGCAAAGGGTTAGGATGTGTTCTCATGCAACATGGGAAAGTCATAGCCTATGCCTCGCGACAACTCAAAGAATATGAGAGGAATTATCCTACTCATGATCTAGAGTTGGCAGCTGTCGTTTTCGCGTTGAAGATCTGGAGACATTGCTTGTACGGAGAGAAAGTGGAGATCTATACAGATCATAAGAGCCTTAAATATTTCTTCACTCAGAAGGAACTCAACATGCGGAAACGACGTTGGCTTGAGCTGTTGAAAGATTACGATCATACCATCCAATACCATCCTGGAAAAGTGAACGTGGTAGCTGACGCGTTGAGTAGAAGATCATATGTGGGAACGAGTGCGATGATGTCAAGTATACGCGTAGAACCAGCTTTGATTGATAAAGTTAAAGCTGCTCAAGCTACGGATGTGGAGCTGATGAAGATGAAGAAGAAGGTGCAAGAAGGTGTCATTCCAGAAGCAAGAATCGATGAAGAGGGAATACTTCGAGTCAACTCCAGACTGTGTGTTCCTAACGATTCTGACTTGAAGCATAGAATCATGATGGAGGCACACAACACACCATTCGCAATCCATCCTGGGAGTACCAAAATGTATCGTGATCTTCGACATACATTTTGGTGGAGCAATATGAAGAGAGAGATCGCGGAGTTTATTTCGAGATGTTTAACTTGTCAACGTGTAAAGGCAGAGCATCAAGTTCCGAAGGGTCCATTGCAACCACTGGAGATTCTGAAATGGAAGTGGGAACACATTATGATGGATTTTGTTACGGGTCTTCCCAAGGTTTCTCAAGGCATAGATGCGATTTGGGTTATTGTTGATAGATTAACTAAGTCTGCTCATTTCTTGCTGATACGAGAGACTTATTCCCTTGAACGTCTTGCTCATATGTACGTGAATGAGATTATGAGATTGCATGGCATGCCAGTATCCATAGTTTTAGATCGTGATCCAAGACTCACTTCACGATTTACTTCACGTATAGGCGTAGTTAATCTATCAACAATAACCCAAATTAATAGATTTTGGATAATCAATAGATCTTCAAGAGTTTGGATAGTCCTTTCCGATTGTTGATAGATTTGGGTTATTGTTCATTACGATTGCATGGCATGCCAGTATCCATAGTTTCGGATCGTGACCCCAGATTTACTTCACGATTTTGGATCAGTTTGCAGAAAGCTATGGGCACGGATTTACGATTCAGTTCGGCTTACCATCCTCAAACAGACGGACAATCGGAAAGGACTATCCAAACTCTTGAAGATCTATTGAGACTCTGTGTTCTAGACTTCAAAGGGAGTTGGGATAAGTACTTACCATTGGTGGA
Organism: Panax stipuleanatus; assembly: GCA_020205555.1. Lineage (NCBI taxonomy): Eukaryota > Viridiplantae > Streptophyta > Magnoliopsida > Apiales > Araliaceae > Panax > Panax stipuleanatus. Next base: position 40,813,310 of record CM035125.1, read on the forward strand.
ATTCTCCTACAACAACAGTTATCAGGCAAGTATAGGCGTAGCTCCATTCGAAGCGTTGTATAGGAGAAAGTGTCGTTCTCCAGTATGCTGGAATGAGGTGGGTGAAGCAACATTGTTGGGACCGGAGTTGGTACGTATGACTTCAGAAAAAATTCAAATGATCCGACAACGGATACAAACCGCACAAGATCGACAAAAGAGTTATGCGGATCTTCATCAAAAGGACATGGAATTTAACGTTGGGGACCATGTATTGTTACGTATTGCTCCGTGGAAAGGAGTTACGAGGTTTGGGAAGAGAGGAAAGCTCAATCCACGATTTATTGGTCCATTTGAGATTCTTGACCGAGTAGGAAATGTGGCCTATAGACTCGCTTTACCTCTAAGCATGTCTCGTGTTCATAACGTGTTTCACATATCCGTGTTACGTAAATATGTGAAGGATCCAAACCGCATTATTGAGTTAGAACCAGACGAGATAGCAGAAGATTTAACGTACAAGGAGGTACCTGTCAAGATCTTGGATAGGAAGGAGCATGTCCTATGCTCGAAAATTATACCTCAAGTTAAAGTTTTGTGGAGAAACCATGCTATTGAGGAAATGACCTGGGAGTTGGAATCGGAAATGAAAGCGAGGTATCTTCACCTTTTCGACATACCAGGTACGTACGTCAATTTCGAGGACGAAATTTTATAAGGAGGGGAGGTTGTAAGACCCCAACTTTTATGAATAAAGATTTAATTTTCTTTATATATTATTTCGAAATAGTAAGGTGTTGATTGATAAATGTGAAGTTAAGGGTGCAATGTACAAATATTTTAAAATGAGCAAGTGGTTATAAAATATTCTTGTTGTCGGGGAATATTCATTTGGTCGTGGAATATTCTTATTGTCGGGGAATATTCGTACGATGGCGCAGCTATTTATGGGCCCCACAACGAAATAACTGTCGGATATAGAAAGCGACAGAAATAACCTTTTTATAAATAACGGCGTAGTTATTACCGTTAATACTGTTGAAATACCCGGTGGTTAAAATACAGTGATACGCGGTGTTGCACAATAGCACACGGTATTGCACAGTATTTTGAATTATTGAGTCTTACGTGAGAAGGCACTTACTCAATTATTGTTACAGTAATTACTGTTCAATATTTTATATTATTGACTCAATAATTGCGCCTGCCTCTGACGTTCCCATTTCGCGGATTAACAGGCAGATTCAGCGGTTGACAGAGCCGGTGCATCGTCCTCTTGATGAGGACAGCCCCCATTTGAACGAGGAGGATATCCCTGAGCCTGAGGTTCCACCTTAGCCCACTGCAGCGCCCAAATTTCTTCATGGTATTTAGGTAGCCGTTCCTGAGTTGCTAGGTACGGACCTGAAATGTCATCCTTTCATTCATTTGCAGGCGAATGAGGTATATTAATTTGTCTTGATTTCTCTTTTCTGCCAGCAACCAGTTTTCTTAACCTTAAGGCCGTGCAGGTCCCAGAGTTTACCCAGCCTACGGGTAATTGGTTTAGTGTATATTCTCTATATCATTCACTTCACCTTGAGTACCGAGCTCTAATGGATTCTTAGGGGTTCCAGACCTTCTTCACCATTACTCCCCGTCGCTGCCCCTAGGGCTATTTACGAGCTTTATTTGAGCAATGGTTCCACCAGAGCCAGTCTCTTCATCTTCAAGATTATGAGTTCATGATGACACCTATGGACTGGAGATATATCACCGGTCAGGAGTTTACTAGAGACAGAGTGCCTTTGGAGACTGGTATTACTTCGACAGTTGTCCTTACCCTTCTGGATTTTTCTTCTCAGGAGCGGGCCTTCAAGGCCCGTAGTATTCGGTCTAGATGTTTGAGCGTCGATGCAGCTCGAGGCACTCTACAACAGCCATTACTTATGGATTTGAGGGAGGGAGATCGCATCTTACGGTGTTTGTTCCTGACCATCTTGAGGGGTTGTTTCATTACGAATAACTCCTCTACTGTCCCTTTTTGCCTGGTGGGAGCTGTTCAGGACGTAGACCGCATAGGGGACTACGACTGGGGTTCTTTTACATTCGCGATCTTTCTTCACGGGATGCGACTGCGATCTGAGGGAGTCACCGATGCATGGCTTGGATTATACTCGTTTCTTCTGGTGAGTCGTTTTGACTGAATTCCACTTGTGTTAATTTTGATTGGTTTATCTTTTCCCATGACTAATGTTGGGTTCTTTGGATTGACATTTTTGGGTTTATGAGAGGCTTGCTTGTCTTCACCCTATCTTTATTCTGGGCTTGGATATTTATCCTCGGGGGCATAAATGGCACCAGACTACTCTATCAGAGGCCCCGGTCACGAAAGGCTTCACTTATGCCCGCCTTCAGTTGGAGACATTAGCGGCTTTCGACATAGTGTGGGTCCTCTATTCTGCAGAGCATTTGTCTGAGGGGTTTGAGGATGGTCTACCGATAGGGCCGAAGTATTATCTGTCTACTCACCAGATTCCACTCCTGTTTGATGGAGGTGGGAGCTCTACCTCGGGGAGCATGCTTTCAGATTATCACTGGGGAGATTCGCCTCCCTTACCATCCTCCAGCTCAGCAATTCTGGCCTTTATCTCAGCCGACTGTAGCGATTCCCATAGCTGGCTATAAGAGGTTTCATTTTTCAAATGGTCCTATCACTTTCACTGATTTCTCCACTTGGTGGGACCCTCGTACTATAGGAGCTCGGACCCGAGCTACCCAGTTTCTAGGAGATGTGGTTCCTGGGTCTCTTGTGATGATAGATTGGATATCATGCTTCCGGGAGCCTTTCCATAAGACTCAGATCACTGATTTAAACGTCAGTTGGAGCAGATGATGATGTATTGTCGTCATTTGGGCGGGGATCCTTCATTAGCTAATACTTTCGTTGCTCAGGACCGCGCGACCCTCAGGTACTGGTGGTTCTCATGGAGCTGAACCATCAGGTACGGGTGGCTTTGATAATGAAGGTGGTCCTTTTACCTATAGCCCAGATGTGCCGGATATGCCTTATTGCTCAGACATGCAGGATATGCCCACTCAAGGTGACTTGCCCCGGGTTGATCAGTTTGATGATTCCAGCACTTTTCTGGATGATTTTGGCATTGACTTACAACCGCCTTATTAGTCATTGGGCATTTGAGCCCCAATATCCTGCACTTTTCATTTCTTAGTTTTCACATGTATCATAGGTATGACAGTGATGTATATATAAAATTGATGTATTCGACACATATTTATGTATGATGATGTTTTTTATTTATTTATCACACATGCTATATTATCACTCATTATGATGAATGCTTCATATATATTTAAATGATTTGATAGGGATTGACCCTTGTTTGGTCTTTTTTGACACAATTTTATAGATGGCCTCTTCTGCAGTGGCTCGTCTTGAGCATTCCCAGGCTGGTCGAATACCTACCAGTCTGAGAGTCTGGCATGACCTTCTGCCATATTTTGACCGCATCACAGTTGGTCGTATGTTAGGTCATTCTCTATCTTTGTTACCCTTCCAAGTTTTGGAGGGTTTTGTAGATAGCATGATGGTTCATTGGATTCCTGAGAGGCATGTTTTTAGGTTTGGTTCTGATGATTTAACTCCTACACTAGAGGAGTATGGTCGTATCTCTGGGTTATCGATGGAGGGACCGTGTGCTCGGATGGCGTTGGGCCATATGCGCTGCCAGTTTATGACAGTCACCAGATTGAGGATGGCAGTTGTTCTAGCCGAGGTGGGTGGTAGCCACATCATTTCTATGGACTTCATGCTAGACCATTTTGCATCTATTTATAGCTTCGACGTTTATCATGGAGATTTCGCCATTTCAGAGGAGATATGACATACTGCACGAGTGGATGCACTGATCATGTGCCTCATATCATATTTATATATGCCCTTTTATGCTGGCCATCTGGATGTCGGGATTTCGATGGCTGTCAGGGCTCTTAGAGACGACTTCACCATTCTCCCTCTCATCTTGGCGGAGACATTGATATCAGCATCCTTCTGTCGGACTTTTGGGGATCAGGAGTTTAGAGGTAACCCCGTTCTCTTATACATCTGGTTTATGACCCACCTTAGACCGATTGGCCGGCTTTGTCTGCCCGACTTCCTGCATCGATGAGGCGTCTTGGACTACATTCCTGGGTGCTATGGAGGAGCCTTTTGAGATAGTCATGTACTCCGATTATTGCTCCTTTCTGAGTTTCACCACCCATGTGGCTGATCTGGATTTCCTTCCTTTGGCTGTTTTGAGGGGTGTGACGACCTATCATCCTCTGGCGGTGATGGGCCAATTAGATCAGTATCAGGATGTCCATTCATTTGAGGGGACTGAGGATTATCTCTTCCTCATCTGCTTTGCTACCGAGGCTGATCTAGCTCGTGTCTAAGGATTTTGGTCTCATCGGCAGACAACGGAGTTCAAAGACTGCCACCCGGGCCGATCTGCAGAGTACTCAGCTTGGCAAGAGTCAAATTTAGTAGCAGATGCATCGAATCAGGTTAAGGCATGATCTTTATTTGATGATGAGGGTTGGTCTGTTGATGATGATGAGCCTATGGAGGATCCTATATCTCCGACCGAGGATGCTTTGTTCGCGGAGTTGACAGTTTCTTTAGTTAGTATGGTTCCGAGTCTTTAGTTTCCATGGAGGCGATGGATAGACAGATTCGTCTGGTGACCTTTGAGAGGAATTAAGCTTGGTCTCTGATGTTGACCACCTTAGCTGGTCGGGATGCTGCTATTGCTAAGAGAGATGCAGCTTTTGTTGCTAGAGATCAGGCCATTGCTGATAGAGATGCTGCCCAGACTTTCTCAGATGGACTCACTGGTCATGTTCAAGGTGTAGTGCAGAGTCAGGAGGGTGTTTATCTTATGGCAGTAGAGCTGCTGAGACGCATCTATGTGCTGGAGCATGTGCTCAGGGATGCTCCTCAGACTGCAGAGACGGCTGGATATTTGGCTATGCTGATTCGTCTTATCGTCGATTTATAGCCATGTTTTATTTTTCTGTACAGACTCTGTCATTATCTTTTGTCACATGTTAATATCAACTTTTGTGTTGTAAATAATTGTATATATAAAAAGAAACAAGTTTAGTTCACTTCCCTTGTCTGAGCATGTCTAGCCTTGTACACTGTCACCATTCTCGCTTCATGATTTATTATGTCGACATAAGAATTGGTCTCGTCATACTTGCGCCAGATTCGGTAGGGCGATGCTGAGATGTCGTTAGGTCCTCTCCACATGAGCTGTCAATTTGGCGGGTTTGTGGTATATTTCGGTTTCTGTATAGGTTAGGATTTTGGAGGTTATTATTTGGGGATATAAGATGAAAGTGTTTGGTTTGTTTTTAAACCGCACCATAAATGGCTGCCTACGTACTCCCGTAGATGAGAGATCAGGTCTTTCGTAGTTCAAGCCCAAACCTGAAAACCGGACTTGATATTTTTTCTTTTCTTTTTATTCTTTTTTTTATCAAGATAAAGTATTCCAGTTCGAACAAAAAGGGGTCTAAGACATAATAGCGTTTCACAGAATCGGAATTGATCAGTGGCGGGAATTCTTCACCGTCCATCTCCTCCAGCTTCAGGGCTTTGCCCAATAGAATTTCTTTGACAATAAAAGTTCTTCCCAATTTGGGGAAAATTTCCCTTTAGCTGCATCCTAGCCCGGAATGATCTTCTTTAGTACCAAATCATGCTATTTAAACTCTCGAGGTCGTACCTTCTTGTTGTAAAATCGGGACATTTGCTGCTGATATAGTTGGCCGTGAAAAATAGTAGTCGCCCTCCTTTCATCTATCAGGGATAACTAATCATATCGATCTTGTATCCATTGGCTCTCCTCTATCTGGGAATCTAGCATCACCCTTAGCGATTCCATCTCCACTTCGACAGGAAGTACAACCTCCATGTCATAGACTAATGAATAAGGTGTTGCCCCAGTCGAGGTTCGAGTCGATATTCGGTATGCAAGTAGGGTTAAAGGAAACAAATTAGGCCATCCCCGGTGATTTGCCGACATCTTCATCATTATCTTCTTGATATTCTTATTAGCGGCTTCCACAGCGCCGTTCATTTTCGGACGATAAATAACCTAATTGAGGTGTTTGATATTGAACTTACTGCACAGTTCCCTCATCATCTTGTTATTCAGATTCTTCGCGTTGTCTAATATGATAACCTCGGGTTGTCCATACTGACAGATGTTTTTTTTTCTAATGAAACCAATGATGACCTCCTAGGTGACCTTGGGGAAGGAAGCTGCTTCAACCCACTTGGTAAAGTAGTCGATCATAGTGAAGATGAATCTGTGACCGTTACTGGTTTTAGGCTCAACAGGTTCGATCACGTCCATTCCCCACATGGAAAAAGGCCATGGTGATGTCATGAAATGCAGTTGATTCGGAGGAGCATGAATAATATTGGCATGGATTTGGCATTGATAATAACGCTTGATGTGATCGTCGCAATCAGCTTTGAGGGATATCCAGTAATGTCCCGCCCTTAGAATTTTCTTGGCAAGCAGGGGTCCACTCATATGTGCTCCGCACACCCCACCATGTACTTCATTTATAAGCCTCTGGGCCTGATCTCTGTCTAGACATCTCAGAAGGCCTATTCCTAGGTCTCTTCTGTAAAGAGCATATCCACTTAGGTAGAAATTCATGGCCATCTTCTGTATTCGCTTCTTTGTGGCTTGACTCATTCTTTCAAGGGTCGATCTATCTCGCAAATATTCTTTAATGTGGTGGTACCAAGGTGGTCCAGTAGGTGCTATATATCTCATCTGATATTTCCCCTACACTGTTCCCATATGACGGTGCACTCTGTACAGTGAAAGTGATGACAAGCATTCCTTTTCTTGTTAATAGGTTCACCAATGAAGCTAAAGTAGCCAATGCATTGGCGAAATCATTTCGGTTCTGGGGGATATGTATGAAGGCAATATCTTCAAACTCTCCTGCCAATTTGAGAACATGGCGATGGTAAGGCAGTAGATGTAATTCCTTCGTGGTGTACGCCCCAGTGGACTGTCTGATGACTAGCTCTGAGTCTCCGAATACAGCTAACCGTTTAACTCCCACGGACTGAGCCAGTTTTAACCCCATACTGCATCCTTCATATCCTACTATGTTATTGGAATTGTTAAAATACAACTTCGTGGCCACGGGATTTTGATCTCCCGTGATGGATACTAGATCTGCCCCTGCTCCTGCGCCTTTAGTGTTAGATGCGCCATAAAAATATATTTTCCAAAATTGACACCTATCTTCCCTACTGGCTAACTGAATAGTCATCACTTCCTCCTTAGGGAAATAGGTTTCAAGAGGTACATAACCCCCCGTTGTTGCGGCCGACAGGTGATCGGCAATTTCTTGCCCTTTGATGGACTTTTGGGTCACATAGATGATCTCGAACTGTTGGAGGATCAACTGCCACTTGGATAATCGACAGTTCAACATCAGCTTGCTGAAGATGTATTTCAAGGGATCTATCCTAGAGATGAGATAAGCTATATGGCCGTGTAGGTAATGATGTAACCTTGTGGCTGCCCAAGCTAATGCACAGCAGGTTTCTATCAGTGTGTACTTCTGCTCTCCGCAACTAAAACGGTTACTGAGATAATAAATTTCCCTTTTTTTCCCCATATCATCCTTCTGCCCCAGTAAGCAACCCATGGAGTTGGAATTGACTAAGATATACATGAATAACGGAATTCCATCCCTTAGGGGCACCAAGACAGGTGCTTCAATCAACCTCTTCTGGATGGTACGGAAAGCTTTTCGGCAGTCTTCATTCCATTTTCCCGAGGAGTTCTTTCTTAACAATTTGAAAATGGGTTCACAGGTAGCCGTCAGCTGTGATATGAACTGGCTGATGAAGTTTATTCTTCCTAGGAAATCTTGGATTTCCTTCTAGGTCTTTAGTTCGGGCATCTCATTGATGGCTTTTATCTTGGCAGGATCCAATTCAATGCCCCGGTTGCTCACAAGAAATCCCAGAAGTTTACCAGACTTTACACCAAAAGCACACTTCGCTAGGTTTAACTTCAAATTAAATTTGCGGAGCCGTTCAAACAACTTCCGAAGATGGGTGTAATGGTCATCAACCTTCCTGGACTTCACGATGATATCATCCACATACACCTCAATCTCTTTATGCATCATATCGTGAAATAAGGTCATCGTGGCCCTCTGATAAGTAGCACCAGCATTGGTAAGGCCAAAAGCTAGCCTTCGATAACAGAAAGTTCCCCAAGTTGTAATGAAGGCAATTTTTCCCTATCTTCTTCAGCAACCATAATCTGATGATATCCGGCAAAGTAATCGGCGAAATAATACATTTCGAACTGTGTCGTATTGTCGATTAACACGTGGATGAACGACACTGGGAAGTCATCTTTAAGGCTGGCCTTATTGAGACCCCGATAATCTACACATACCCACACTTTCCCCCCAGATTTTGGCACTGAGACTACGTTGGACAACCACTCATGGTATGTTGATACCATAATGATTCTCGTTATGAACTGTTTGATAATTTCTTCTTTGACCTTCAGGCTCCATTCTGGTTTCAACTGTCTTAATTTCTGCTTAACTGGTTTTGAACCATTCCTTAATTGTTAGTCGATAGACAACTATATCGGTGTATAGACCTATCATGTCTTCATGAGACCAGGCAAAAACGTCCTTAAATTGAGTTAGGAGTTTGATACTTCTTTTTCTTGGCTAGAGGGGAGGTTTGTTCCGATCTGTAGCTCTTTGGGATTGTCAGGGGTTTTGATATTTATGGTGGTGGTTTGATCAAGGTTGGGTTTAGGTTTATCTTCGACCCTTGATTTCCTCGGGCACCTCATCATCGTCCACTCACTCTTGCTCGATCCCCATCAAGTCAAAGTCTAATTCTATATCGAAATTATATTCATTACTCAAACTTGGCAAGTCATAGATATGGCTAGAAATACTCAAATTTGGAAACCTGAGACAAAAAACTTGATTGCTAAATATATATACACGGTTGTCAATTACAAAAGGATTCAGCAGTTGGTATGACAAAAGGCAATAGCAAGTTGTAGAAAAAATAAAACAGACATAAATATATAAAGGTAAAACTCCCTGTCAACGATTCATTCTCCAGTTTTTACCCTTTTCAGACGATCTGAGGGGTGATCGTCCAATTATCGGTAGTTAGATCCTGGGGGATGGCTGAGATAGATGCGTCGCTGAAGTTATCGGTGTCTTCAAGGATGACCATAACTGATTTGGAACAGGTCCCTGGATGCTCCTTCGGGATGTTCACACTTCCCCAATTAAGGACTGGGAGGATGGTTTGATCATTCGACAGATCGACCCCATTGGATTTCTTCACGGTACCTTCAGAAAGGCAAAGGCTGCTCAAAAATTGCAATTGATTCCCTTCCAGAAACTTCTTATCTTTGGTCATCCGGGCAGCGTCCTTAAGAGGCTCTTCCTCACCAATCTCCTTATATCCGTTCTGATTGACTTTATGTGACACCCTCAAATCCAGGTACTTTATTTCCACAAGATTTGATGTTCACTATCTAAATAAAACATAACTACTGCCCATGAATAAGAAATGTAAAATAAATTACAACCTTTATAAATAAATAAAATATTCCTTATAAAAAAGAATACAACCTTGTCCAAAATATTCCCAAGGTTATCTAACCTTAACATCAACAAATGCGGAAAATAAAACATCACATAATAAAATTAAGTCTTCTTACAATTCATAATCAAATATATAAACAATTCTTCACTTGTTCATCTTGTTTTTGCCTTTGCTAGTTGACAGTTCGTCAACTTTCCCAACTCTAGCTGCAAGGGGTATATAATGCAAGAGTGAGCAAACAAAAGCTCACTTGAAATAATAATCAACAGTGATGTCATAGTATTGAAAAGCTTCAACTGAATTGAATAATATTTTATTCATCGATAATCAAGAATTGAATATATAGTTTAGAATTCATCTGAGGGTCATAAGACCTAGAACTATGTCCTAGGTTATAAACATTTCTATTTAAAACCTTTAACAGTCGTTAGACTATATGGACTCTTAACTCGTAGTTAGGGGGATCAGCCCTTCGTACCATGTATTGTTGCACAAACATCTTAACGCTTTCGCATGGTAATCCTCTATTGAATAGGGTTGTTCATCTCAGTATTTAATAACAAGTTCGCACCATAGAAAGTTTGGTTTGGATAAACTTCAAGGGTAATTTATAGTTCAACTATCATCAACTAAAGAGTAGTTGAATCAACTTACAATAAATAAGAATTCAATAATAAAAGAATTATGGAATTACTTATGTTTTAGAATTTAACTTAAAGCATTTGAAAGATAAAATAGACCTTACTTGAACAATTAAGTCAAGGTAACATTAATTCAATAATGAACTTCAATAAATTACTTGTCCAATGCAGAAATAAAAGGGCATGCTCAAGTAAAAATATAATTAGGAAACTTGCATAATGTAAAGGCAAAGTATAGGAATTTGCACAATAAAAGTAAGGTTTAAATTTAGAACACTTGCCTCGAGCGCAAGCTATCAATTACAATCACGTTCCACAATTATCCTACGTACATATAATTAACAATAGTATCATACATTAGTTACCATATAACTAACTCACATCCTTAGTTAACCTATCTAGGTTAACTCATTATTAGGTTAAATCACTTATTATCACATAATAGGATTAACCACATATTCACATCAAACTAAATAATCAATCAAGTTATAATCAAACTTAAATTATACACTCTCATTTAATTAAATTATAATTAATCAAATTATAATTTAAATTAAACATTTCATATTTATAACTCTAATTTATTATTGTCTATTTAGTATTATATTTTATTAACATGCTTTTATATTTATTACATCATTATTCTCATAAAGTTTTACATTTAAAAAATAATTTTCTGGCAATCTGCATGGCTGGCGCGGGCAGCGCTCCAAATAAGCCTTGGAATGGCGCGGGCGCGCTGCATGGTGCGGGCGCTCTCTACTTATGCCTTGGAGCGGCGCGGCCGCGCCACTGCGCAGACCATTCTAACAGTTCGTGACTTTGTACAGAAAAAAGCCAATTTGGCTTATTTTCTCGCACCAAACTCATAATTCAGTATATATAATGCATATAAAATTTCACATAATGATAACTTCATGATTCTAGCATGCTTTAACACTTATATATATCACAACACGATTAAAAATCTTTAATTTTGTTATTTTGAAGAAAAAGCCATTGTTAAGTGTTCTTGATGAAAATCAACACTGTGACTTTATTTTTAAACCAAAACACATAATTCAAATCATGTATTGTTCGTTTCTTAACATATTATCATAATCTATGATTAATTTATATAATAGAGCATCACCAAAAACAAATTTTGATAATTAAAGAACTATTTTTCAAAACTAATTCACTGTAAATTGCTATAAACATGATTTCTTCATGTTCATCATATTTACATGAATTTAACCACTTAATTTGCATACAAATCATATATATAAACAATTTATAACATAAATATATGTATAAGTCATGTTTACATGAATTCTCATGAAAGCTATAATCACAGAGAAGTGAAAATATGAAGAAACTAAAAACATAATTCAACAACTACAGAGTTTAGATTACTACCTTTAGATTGGAAGAAGATGATGATTCTTGGGATGATGATGATGGGTTTCAATTTAGAAAAACCTTCTCTTCTTCTTCTTCTCTCTTTTCTCTCTATTCTTACTCTAACTTCTAACTCTGATATATCTAACGTAGTATAGAATATACATATAACTGATAATATAGATATACATATAATAATATATATAACTGATATACTTAATTCTCCTTAATAAATATATCAGTTACTAATTTTTTTAAATCAAAAGCCATAAGGCTTTGTTTGGCCAAAACTTATTTTAAAAAATAAATTTTTAGAAGTTAAGGCCTTGTTTGGTAAAACAGGATTAAAACAGATTTAAGGGTCTTGTTTGGTAAAACTGAATTAAAACTCTTTTAATTTATTTTAATAATTCATTTAACACATAGTTTTCAATGTCACACTTTATCTAATTAAATCTTACTATCCCAATTTAATTAAATTAAAGCTAACATCAATTAACTAAATAAAATTATCACATAACAATTATAATTACTCACTAATCATAATCTCATGTAACAAATATCACATAATATTCATCTAATTTAATATTAAACATCAATTTAATTAGTGTATTGCACTTAATTAAATTACTCCACAACATGATCACATAAATTATTTATTCAACTCAATAAATAAATTAATTAAAATATTTATTTAATTCAATAAATATTTAAAATTAATATACAAAATCTCGTTTGTTGCAATCTTCCCTCCTTAAAAGGATTCTGTCCCAGAATCACAATTAAAAAAAACTCATTCGTCACATTCTTCCCCCCTTAAAAAGATTATATCCCTAGAATTGATATTCAAGAAATTAATCAAACAATTAGGGATAAGTTTTCATTATTACATCTTCGAGTTCCCACGTAGCTTCTTCAGCACTGTGGTTCCTCCAGATTACCTTAACAGAAGGTATCACGTTGTTTCTAAGTACTTGTTCTTTTCTGTCAACTATTTGAATAGGAACCTCTTCATAATTTAAGTCTTTATCGAACTGTAAAGGCTCATACTCTATCACATGCTTGTAATCGTGCTTGTACGATCGCAACACAAAAATATGAAAGACGTTATGTATTTTATCTAGTTACGGAGGTAACGTAACCTCGTAAGCTACCTCACCAACCTTTCGCAGTATCTCAAAATGTCCAATAAATCGGGGACTTAGCTTCCCCTTCTTGCCAAATCGAATCTTCCCCTTCCAGGGAGATACCTTCAGGAAAACGAAGCTTCCCACTTCAAATTCTTGATTCTGTCGATGATGATTGGCATACTTCTTCTATCTGTCTTGAGCAGCAACCAATATCGTTCTAATCAGCTTGACGATCTCAGCAGTTTGTTGCACCAATTTCAGTCCCAACAGTTGTCGTTCACCAACCTCATCCCAGCATAATGGAGTCCTGCATTTCCTGCCATATAATATTTCGTAAGGCGGTATGCCAATACTCGCATGGTAACTGTTGTTGTAGGCGAATTCCACCAATGGTAGATGATCATCCCAGCTTCCTTTGAAGTCTATAACACAATCTCTCAGCATATCCTCTAGAGTCTGAATCGTTCTCTCACTCTGGCCATCAGTTTGAGGATGGTACGCCGTACTCATTCGTAATTGCGTTCTCAAACATTCTTGTAATCGCTTCTAGAAATTTGACGTGAAACGCAGATCCTTGTCTAATACAATTGACACTGGGACACCATGTCTCGAAATAATTTCCTTAACGTACAGCTTCGCTAACTGGTCCAAGTTGAATCTAATCTTGATTGGTAAGAAATGCGCTGACTTCATTAGTCGATCCACAATAACCCATATCGCATCATAACCTTTCTGAGTCGTTGGAAGGTCAACCACGAAATCCATCGTGATATGCTCCCACTTCCATTCCAGAATCTCCAGCGATTGTAGTAATCCACTTGGTATCTGGTGTTCTGCTTTGTCCTTCTGGCACGTTAAATATTTCGCAACGCACTCAGCAACGTCTCTCTTCATATTCGGCCACTAGAAATGGTGTCTGAGATCATGGTACATCTTCGTACTCCCAGGGTGAATAGAATATCTCGAACTGTGAGCTTCGCCCAAAATTTTCTCTTTGACGTTTGGTACTGGCGGTACCCAGATTCTTCCTTTGACTCATAGCAGTCCTTCACTATCAATTTTGAACTTTATCTCTTCACCATCGGTTATTCTCTTCCAAATCTTCTCGCACTCTTCATCCTGTAGTTGTGCCTCTTTCACCTTATCTACCAAGGTTGAACCTGTAGTTACTTGGAACAATTTCTCATCCGATTCCTTCGGATACTTAACTTCTAGTTCCAACTTAGCCATCTCTTCTATCAACTGATCCTGACCAGTTAATATCATTAATTTCTCCCGACCCTTCCTGCTTAAGGCGTCGGCAACAACGTTAGCTTTACCCGGATGGTAAAGAATCTCGCAATCGTAGTCCTTGATTAGTTCCAACCATCTCCTTTGGCGCATGTTTAAATCTTTTTGTGTAAAAATGTACTTCAGACTCTTATGGTCTGTGTAAATCTCACACTTTTCTCCATATAAGTAGTGTCTCCATATCTTCAGAGCAAACACTAGTGCCGCCAATTCCAAGTCATGGGTCGAATACCCTTTCTCATAATCCTTCAGCTAACGTGATGCATAGGCAATAACCTTGTAGTTTGCATCAGCACACAGCCTAATCCCTTATGTGAAGCATCGCTGTATACCACAAAATTTCCTGTACTATCAGGCAATGACAACACAGGCGCAGTACTCAATCTCTTCTTTAATTCCTGAAAACTCTCCTCACACTTTTTCGTCCAAACAAACTTAATAGTTTTTCGAGTCAAATTCATCAACGGAGTTGCGATTTTGGAAAAGTCTTGGATAAATCTTCTGTATTAACCCGCCAATCCTAAGAAACTCCCCACTTCTGATGGTGTCTTCGGCTGATCCCAATTCATTACAGCTTCAACCTTCGACGGATCTACTGAAATTCCATCTTTGTCAATCACGTGGCCAAGAAATTGCACACGTTCTAACCATAATTCGCACTTTGAGAATTTCGCGTAAAACTTCTCCCGTCTCAGCGATTCTAATGTCAGCCTTCAATGTTCAGTGTGTTCCTCCATAGTTTTGGAATAAACCAAAATGTCATCCATGAACACCACTACAAACTTGTCTAGAAATGGCTTAAACACCCTATTCATTAGGTCCATAAATGCCGCTGGTGCATTCGTTAGACCAAATGACATCACTAAAAACTCGTAATGCCCATACCGAGTTCTAAAAGATGTCTTCGATATATCTTCTCTTCTCACCTTCAACTGATGATACCGACTTCTCAAATATATTTTCGAGAAGTATCTAGCACTCTTCAGTTGTTTGAACAAGTCATCGATCCTAGGTAAAGGATACCTATTCTTGATTGTGACTTTATTCGACTCCCTATAATCAATGCAAAGCCGCATCGGCCCATCCTTCTTTTTTACGAACAATATCGACGCTCCCCACGGTGATACGCTCGGCTGAATATACTTCTTGTCCAGCAATTCCTGCAGTTGAACCATCAATTCCTTCATCTCCATCAGAGCCATTCTATATGGGGCTTTCGAAATCGGAGCAGTCCCCGGTGCTAAGCCGATCACGAACTCTATCTCTCTATCTGGCGGAAGTCCTAGCAAATCGCTCAAAAATACGTCTACAAACTCCCTAACCACTGATATCTTTTCTATCTTCGGACTCTCCTTACGAGTATCCACTATGTAGGCTAAGTACCTACACAACCTTGCTTCAATAACTTCTTGGCTTACATAATCGTCAGACAACTCGCTTGTCTAGGCGATTTTCTACCATAAAACACTACCTTCGATAGAGTCGTAAGGTTTACCGATTTCTTCTGGCAATCGATTACCTCCCCATGGTTGAACAACCAATCCATACCCAGTATCACATCAAACTCCCCAAGTTTTATTAAAGTCAAATCTACCATCAATTCCTAACCCTTAATGTTCAATCTACAGTTCTTGTGAACAAACCTAACAAGAATAACCTCCCTTAATTCCTCTTTAGGTAAGTCTAAGGTTTTAGCAAAGTCATCAGATATGAACGAACAAGTAGCTCCCGGATCAAATAATACGTAAGTATTAATACTATTGACCGGAATAATACCTGACACCACATCCTTTGACTGCACTGCATCCTGCATCGTCATGTTGAAAGTTCTGGCAGTGGGTCGGCTCGTCGATGGTGGTCCAGCGATAGCCAAGATGCTGCCGCTACTATTTCCTCCATTTCCTGTTGACCCTCCTACTGGCTTCCTTGGGCAACTTCGAGCCATGTGATCTTTAGATCCACATGTGTAGCAAGATCCCTTCTTCGGGTTAGGATAATATGGCGCAATGTGGCCTTCCTGACCACAGTTCAAACATACTTGCCTTCCCCTCAAGCACACTCCAGTGTGATTCTTCCCGCATGTAGCACTTGCTTCAATTCTCCTCTTCTGCTGGCTTCCCTATTGACTCCCATCAGATACATTGTCGTTCCACTTCCTTTTCTGGTTGTTAGCACCGCTACCACCAGTCTTGATTTCTGTCTCAGTCTTCTTATTCTTCTGATCTTGATTATACTTGGTCAAGGCATCGCCCCAACCTTCTGCGATGATCGCCTTTTCCAGTACTGCTGCAAACGTGTTCAGCTGGAACATGGAGACCTTGCTGTAGAGCCAAGGCTTCAATCCTTGCTCGAACCTTCTCTCCTTTCGCTTGTCGGTACTGACTTGGTACGTTACAAACCTTGCCAGCTCGTTGAATTTCGTGGCATACTCCAGCACCGTCATCATTCCCAACTTCAGCTCTAGAAACTGAACCTCCATCTAGTTCTGCAAGCTTATTGGGAAGTACATTTCAAAGAACATCTCTTTGAATCGGTCCCATGATATAACAACTTCTCCTTATCTAGTCTTGTTAGCCTGCCACCAAAAGCTAGCTTTCGACTTCAGCATGAATGTCGCAAAAGTCGTCTTCTGGTCATCCCCAACCCTGGCCACATCGAAGAATTTCTCCATCTCCATCACCCACGTCTGGGCCTCTATCGGGTTCACTGATCCCTGGAATTCTGGCGGTCCAACCTCTTTGAACTCTTTAAACGTCATAGCTTGAACTTGCGGCTAATTTGCAAGCGCTCCCGTCAGTAGGTTCACCAATTGTTGAACTGAATTGGCTTTCATCCCGTCATTATCATTATTGTTGATATTAGTTGAACCCTCTGGGTGTTGACGTATAGGTCTTTTTCTAGGAGGCATCTTTCTGTTAAAACATACTCTTATTAGATCCCTTACTCATCTCTTAAATATTCAAGTTCAAACTTAAACATCTAATATGACTCAATTCACACTTGAACACATAACACGTTAATAAACTTCGTTATTTTATTCATTCATAGTTTTAAAACATGGAATAGATAGCATCTCTGCTATTTACATCATCTTTCCTGAACTAAACCAGCTGCAGGATTACATCATTATCTTATCCCATTATTATCTCAAATTATGGGATTTATATCATTTATTTCATAAAGAAACACATAGTTTATTACTCTACTATCTAGGCATGTTAAGATGTCGCACAACCTCTCCATGTTCTTCTTCCATCACCCGGAACACTGTTCTGCGATCCACCATATACCACGGTAAATCCTTGAACTAAGCTGGGTAATAAAAGACACGATCCTGGGCCCTATCTATAGCCAAATGAAAAGCATATTCCGTCTCCCTCAGCTTGGCCTTCTTCACTTGAACCTCGTCTTTAGCTCGATCTGCACGTTGAGTAGCCCTCAAGCAAGCATCCTAAGATCTGGCATGCTTCGCTGACTCTTTGATGTCGTTCTTCAGTTTCGCTAGTTCAGCCAGTGCATCATCCCTTTCGCTCTCCACGTGGACTAGATCCCACTTCGTGTTTCCAAGATCATCGTCTAGCTCTTGAATCGTCTCCTCTCTCAGCTGTATTGTAGTCCGACTCTCGTCTACCAGTTCCTCAAGCTCTCTGACTTGACCATGTAGCTCAATGTTACGGTCGTAGATCTCCTCATACATCACAGCGCTAGTCGAGTTAGGTGGAAATTCCTCTTCAGGATCCTCTTCTTCTTCCTCTGACTCATCGTCGTAATCTTGGTCAAAGACTGGCTCATGCTCCTGACCAACTACGGTGATCAATGGAGATGGCTCTCTCTGAACCAACTGCTCCCAGACAATATGGATGTCTCGGGGCTCCTCATCCCTAGGCATCTGGGGTAACTCCTCCCTAGCCTGACTGGAATCTCCAACAACCGTCACCCTGACAACAAAATTTTAAAGTTTAATTATTACGTGTCAGCAATCGGTACTCTTTGAATACTTAAACGTAAGCACATAGCACATAAAGTAGTTTATTATCTTTAACTATCATTACTATCTTTTCGATCTCCTATAAGGCTACTACCTAAGGTTTCCCCACCAAAGGTTCATAACCTAAAACACTACTTTGATACCAACCTGTGACACCCCCAAATCCGGGTACTTCATTTCCACGGGATTTGATGTTCACTATCTAAATAAAACATAACTACTGCCCATAAATAAGGAATATAAAATAAATTACAACCTTTATAAATAAATAAAATCTTCCTTATAAAAAGGATTACAACCTTGTCCAAAATATTCCTAGGGTTATCTAACCTTAACATCAACAAATAAGGAAAATAAAACATCACATAATAAAATTAAGTCTTATTACAATTTATAATCAAATATATAAACAAGTCTTCACTTATTCATCTTGCTCTTGCCTATGCTAGTTGACGGTTCGTCAAATTTCTCAAATCTAGCTGCAAAGGGTATATAATGCAAGAGTGAGCAAACAAAAGCTTACTTGAAATAATAATCAACAGTGATGACATAGTATTGAAAAGCTTCAACTGAATTGAATAATATTTCATTCATCGATAATCAAGAATTGAATATATAGTTTAGAATTCATCTGAGGGTCATAAGACCTTGAACTATGTCCTATTTAAAACCTTTAACAGTCGTTAGACTATATGGACTCTTAACTCGTACTTATGGGGATCAACCCTTCGTACAATGTTTTGTGCACAAACATCTTAACGTTTTCGCATGGTAATCCCCTATTAAATAGGGTTATTCATCTTAGTATTTAATAACAAGTCCACACCATAGAAAGTTTGGTTTGGATAAGCTTCAAGGGCAATTTAGAGTTCAGCTATCATCAACTAAGGAGTAGTTAAATCTATTTACAATAAATAAGAATTCACTAATAAAAGAATTATGGAATAACTTATGCTTTAGAATTTAACTTAAAGCATTTGAAAGATAAAATAGACCTTGCTTAAACAATTAAGTCAAGGTCACATTAATTCAATAATGAACTTCAATAAATTACTTGTCCATTGCAGAAATAAAAAGACATGCTCAAGTAAATATATAATTAGGAAACTTGCATAATGTAAAAGCAAAGTTTAGGAATTTGCTCAATAAAAGTAAGGTTTGAGTTTAGAACACTTGCCTCGAGCGCAAACTATCAATTACAATCACGTTCCACAATTATCCTACGTACATGTAATTAACAATAGTGCCATACATTAATTACCATATAACTAACTCACATCCTTAGTTAACCTATCCAGGTTAACTCATTATTAAGTTAAATCACTTATTATCACATAATAGGATCAACCACATATTCACATCAAACTAAATAGGCAATCAAGTTATAATCAAACTTAAATTATACACTCACATTTAATTAAATTATAATTAATTAAATTATACATTTCATATTTATAACTCTAATTCATTACTGTCCATTTAACATTATATTTTATTAACATTCTTTTATATTTATTACATCATTATTTTCATAAACTTTTACATTTAAAAAATAATTTTCTAGCAATCTGCAAAGCTAGCGCGGCCGCGCTCCAAGTAAGCCTTGGAACGGCGCGGGCACGCTATATGGCGCAGGCGCGCTCCACTTATGCCTTGGAGTGGCACGGTCGCACCACTGCGCAGACCATTCTGACAGTTCGCGACTTTGTGCAGGAAAAAAGTCAATTTGGCTTATTTTCTCGCACCAAACTCATAATTCAGTATATATAATGCATATAAAATTTCACAGAATGATAACTTCATGATTCTAGAATGCTTTAACACTTATATATATCACAACACATGATTAAAAACCTTTAATTTTGTTATTTTGAAGAAAAAGCCATTGTTAAGTGTTCTTGATGAAAATCAACACTGTGGCTTTGTTTTTAAACCAAAACACATAATTCAAATCATGTATTATTCGTTTCTTAACTTATTATCATAATCTATGATTAATTTATAAAATAGAGCATCACCAAACACAAATTTTGATAATTAAAGAACTATTTTTCAAAACTAATTCACTGTAAATTGCTATAAACATGATTTCTTCATGTTCATCATATTTACATGAATTTAACCACTTAATTTGCATACAAATCATATATATAAACACTTTATAACACAAACTATATGTATAAGTCATGTTTACATGAATTCTCATGAAAGCTATAATCACAGAGAAGTGAAAATATGATGAAACTAAAAACATAATTTAACAACTACAGAGTTTAGATTACTATCTTTAGCTTAGAAGAAGATGATGATTCTTGGGATGATGATGATGGGTTTTAATTTAGCAAAGCCTTCTCTTCTTCTTCTTTTCTCTTTTCTCTCTATTCTTACTCTGACTACTAACTCTGATATATCTTACGTAGTATAGAATATACATATAACTGATAATATAGATATACGTATAATAATATATATAACTGATATACTTAATTCTCCTTAATAAATATATCAGTTACTAATTTTTTTAAATCAAAAGCCATAAGGCTTTGTTTGGCCAAAACCCTTTATTTTTAAAAATAGATTTTTAGAAGTTAAGGCCTTGTTTGGTAAAACAGGATTAAAACAAATTTAAGGGCCTTATTTGGTAAAACTGAATTAAAACTCTTTTAATTTATTTTAATAATTCATTTAACACATAGTTTTCAATGTCACACTTTATCTAATTAAATCTTACTATCCCAATTTAATTAAATTAAAGCTAAAATCAATTAACTATATAAAATTACCACATAACAATTATAATTACTCATTAATCATAATCTCATGTAACAAATAGCACATAATATTCATCTAATTTAATATTAAACATCAATTTAATTAGTGTATTGCATTTAATTAAATTACTCAACAACATAATCACATAAATTATTTATTCAACTCAAAAAATAAATCAATTAAAATATTTATTTAATTCAATAAATATTTAAAATTACTATAAAAAATCTCGTTTGTTACACTTTAGGGATCAGGAAGTTTGAGATAATAGCAGGGATCTTCTTCAACGGCTTCTTAAATCTGGCTTCATTGAGATTTGGCTCGAGAGGAATCAACTGGTTGACCGGCATGTGTTTTTGAGGATTACGATGTTTGGATCCACCAGAGTATCCGAACCCAACCCTTCCTAATTGCGTGGGTATGTGGATTGGGTTCTTGATTCCCTGACCATTTTTACCCAACCCTTGACCTAGTCGATGTCCTCTGAAAAGCATCTCTTGGCAACCTGCCATTACTTCTGGAGATATCCGGGGAGTTAATGTTGGCGCACCCACAAAGTGGTATCATGGATTGCTTACTTCGAAGGCTTGAAAGCTGGCGGGCTCAATACCCTCATTCACGCTGATCAGGGGCACATCTCCCAGATTATGGATAGGATAATCAAGTTCTGCACTGACGATGACTAGATTGTCGTTGACAATGTATTTCAATTGCTGATGAAGAGTTGAAGGAATGACACCAGCCATATGGATCCAAGGTCGTCCCAGCAACAGATTATATCCGGTAGTGAATTTAAGGATTTGGAAAGGTATATTGAATGTGAATGTGTAACAAACGAGATTTTGTATTTTATTTTAAATAGTTATTGAACTAAATAAATATTTTAATTTATTTATTTATTGAGTTAAAAAAATAATGGATGTGATTATATTGTGGAGTAATTTAATTAAGTGCAATATATTAATTAAATTGATGTTTAATATTAAATTGACGTTGAGTAATTTTGTGATGAAGTTCTAATTTAATTGAGATAATTAAATTAGATGAATATTATGTGGTATTTGATAATAAGAATATAATGATTTAATTATAGTAATGCCTAATTTGATTTAAATAATTAAATTAGAGATTTACTAATTTATTTCATAGAATTATGATTAATAAGTAAATTATAATTGTGTAGCAATTTAATTTATGTGGCAATTTTAGTTAATAAATGGATGTTATCTTTAATTTAATTAAATTAGAATATTAGGATTTAATTAAATAAAGCACACATTTAAAACTATGTAGTAAAAGAGTTATTAAAATAAAATAAAAGAGTTTTAATTTAGTTTTACCAAACAAAGCCCTTAAGTTTATTTTAAACTAGTTTTACCAAACAAGGCATTAGTCCTAAAAATCTATTTTTTTTAAAATAAAGGGTTTTTGCCAAACAAGCCTTATGGCTTTTGATTTTCAAATAAATTGTAACTGATATAATATTAATATAGGATATTATGTTTTTTCAGTTATATATTATATGTATATTATATCTATATATATGTCAGTTATATATAGTGTTAGTACGTGCGTTAGAAAATAAGAATATAGAGAGTTAGAGAGAAAAGAGAGAAGAAGAAAGGAAGAGGAATAAGAAGCTTGGAGAAATCAAAAGCAAGAATCAAAACACACAATCATCATCATCACCATCATCTTCTTCTTCTAAACGTATAATCTAGTTTAAGCTTTGTTTTTCCATGTTTTCATAGTTTTAAGTTCTCTATGATTTAAGTTTTCTTGAGAATTTATATAAATATGATTTATACATGTTTAATCGTGTAGATAAACTATCATAGGTGATTTATATGAGTATTTAAATTATTTAATTCATATAAATGTGATGAACATGAAGAAATCATGTTCATAGCAATTTACAATGAAATATTTTGGAAAAAATGGTGTTTTCTTTAAAATCACAAAATTAAAAGTTTTTAATTGATTGTTGTAATGTTTCTATTTATTAAAACATGTTAGAAACATAAATTTATGGTTTTATAAAACTTTATATGCATTATATGATCAAAAATCTGAGTTTGGTGCGAGAAAATAAGCTAAATTGGGTTTTTCTAGCACAGTTCACGAGGCTGCCTACGTCTGACTGTGACATGGCGCTGCAGCGCCATCTTTATGAGTAAACTGGGCGCCGCAGCGCCACAACAGAGTCAAGTGACGTGGCACGGCGCAGCAACGCCAGTTATGTGAGTTAACTGCAGCGCTGCAGCGCCGAGACTGGAAGTTGAGCATGCTGACGTGGCAGCGAGGCAACGCCGGTTCTCTGTGCAACTGGAGCGCTGCAGCGCTAGGCCTGCAGAGCCCCTGATGATGTGGCAGTGCCGCACTGCCGACTACAGTTTATTGTGTGGCGCTGCAGCGCCAACAATGCAGTTTAGCCAGAAAATTATATTTAAATGCACAATTTTATGAGAATGTTAATATAGTAAATATAAAAATATGCTAATAAAATTATATTCTAAGTGGACAATATTAAATCATATTTTTAAATATGAAATAATTGGTTAATTTTAAAGTTAATGTGAATGTGTGGTTTGATCATATTATGTAATAATTAGTGATTAAACCTAATAACTAAAGAATGATGGGTTAACCTAAATGGGTTAACTAATGATGTGAATTAGCTATATGGTAACTAATTTATGTTACTATTGTTAATTTTGTGTACGTAGGATAATTGTGGAATGGGTTAATAATTGCTAGCTTACGCACGAGGCAAGTTCCTAAACCATTCTTTTACATTGTGCAAGTTCTCTTACTCGATTATGTTCATTTTAATTATGCAAGTTTTCTAAATATACCTTTATTTGAGAAAGTCCTTTTTATTCTGCAATGGACAAGTATTTTATTGAAATTCATTATTGAAATAATGTGACCTTGACTTAATTGTTCAAGCAAGGTTTATTGTATCTATCAAATGCTTTTAGTTTATTTATAAAGCATGACTGTTAAATATGAAGTCTATTGTTATGACTCATAGCTATTTCGTAATTCTTTTATTATTGAACTCTTAATTATTGTAAGATGACTCAACTACTCCTTAGTTGATGATAGTTGAACTCTAAATTACCCTTTGAGCTTATCCAAACCAAACTTTCTTTGGTGCGGACTCGTTAATTAAACTGAGATGAACAACCCTATTAATAGGGGATTACTATGCGAAAGCGTTAAGATGTTTGTGCACAATACATGGTACGAAGGGTTGATCCCCCTAAGTACGAGTTAGATTCTATATAGTCTAACGACTGTTAAAGGTTTAGATAAAAATGTTTATAACCTGGGACATAGTTCAAGATCTTATGACCCTCAAATGAATTCTAAATTCTATATTCAATTCTTGATTATCGATGATAGAAATATTATTCAATTCAATTGAAGTTATCCAGTAATATGTCATCATTATTGATTGTTATTTCAAGTGAGCTTTTGTTTGCTCACTCTTGCATTTATATAACCATTGCAGCCAAAGTTGAGAGAGTTGACAATCTGTCAACTAGCAAAGAAAAAGGCAAGATGAACAAGTGAAGACTTGTTCATATTTGATTTGATTTGTAATAAGACTTAACTTTATTATGTGATGTTTTATTTTCCACATTGATGATGTTTAAGGTTAGAGACCTGTGAATTTTTGAACAAAGTTGTATTCCTTTTTAAAGGAAGATTTTATTTGGTTAAGGTTGTAATTTATTTTGCATTCCTTATTTATGGGCAATAGTTATGTTTTATTTAAATAGTGAACAACAAATCCTATGGAAATGAAGTACCCGGATTTGGGGGTGTCACAAGTTGGTATCAGAGCCTTAGGTTATGAACCTTAGGTGGGGAACCTTAGGAAGTAGCCTTATAGGAGATCGATAAGATAGTGATGATAGTTAAGATAATAAACTACCTTACGTGCTATGTGTTTACGTTTATGTACTCGAAGAGTATCGATCGATGTAACGTAATAATTAAACCTTAAAATTTTGTTGTCAGGATGACGATTGTTGGAGAGTCCAGTCAGGCTAGGGAGGAGTTACCTCAGATGCCTAGGGATGAGGAGCCCCGAGACAGCCATACTGTCTGGGAGCAGTTGGTTCAAAGAGAGCCATCTCCATTGATCACAGTAGTGGGTCAGAAGCATGAGCCAGTCTTTGACCGAGAGGATGAGGATGAGTCAGAGGAAGAGGAGGAGGATCTTGAAAAGGAATTTCCAGCTAACTCTATCAGCGCTGTGATGTACGAGGAAGTCTACGACCGCAACATGGAGCTGCAGGGTAGAGTCAGAGAGCTGGAGGAGCTGGTGGATGAGAGTCGGACTACTATACAACAATTAGAGGAGACGATTCAAGAACTAGACGGGAAGCTTGGAAACACGAAGTGGGATCTAGTTCACATGGAGAGTGAAAAGGATGATGCACTGGCTGAACTAGAGAAACTAAAAAATGACATAAAAGAGGAGTCAGAGAAGCGTGCCAGAGCGGAGGATGCTTGCTTGGAGGCTACTCAACATGAGATTGAGCTGAAGGCGAGGTTCAAGCGAAGAAGGTTAAGATGAAGGAGATGGACTATGCTTTTCATTCGACTATAGATAGGGCCCAGGATCGTGTCTTTTATTATCCAGCTCAGTTCAAGGATTTGTCGTGGTATATCGTGGATCGCAGAACAGTGTTCCGGGTGATGAAAGAGGAACGTGGAGAGGTTGTGCGACGTCTTAACATGCCTAGATAGTAGAGTAATAATTTTGTGTTTCTTTATGAATTAAATAAATGTAAGTCCCAGAATTTGAGATAATAATGGGATATAAGATAATGATGTAATCCTGGAACTTGTTTTAATTCAGGAAAGATGATGTAAATAGCAGGGATGCTATCTATTCTATGTTTTAAAACTATGAATGAATAAATCTTGAAGTTATTGAAGTTCTATGTATTCAAGTGTGAATTGATTTATTCTAAATGTTTAAGTTTGAACTTAAATATTTAATAGATGAGTAGGGATCTAATAAGAGGATGTCATAATAGAAAGATGCCTCCTAGAAGAAGACCTACACGTTAACAACAGCAAGAGGGTTCTACAAACAACAACAACAACAATGCTGATGAGGCGAACGCCAATCCGGTTCAGCAACTGGTGAACCTACTAACGGGAGCACTTGCAAATCAGCCGCAAGTACAAGTTGCAACATTCAAGGAATTCAAAGCATTAGGATCACCGAAATTCAAGGGATTGGTGAATCTGATAGAAGCCCAGACATGGGTGATGGAAATGGAGAAGGTCTTCGATGTGGCCAGAATTAACGACGACCAGAAGACGGCTTTTGCGACATTCATGTTGAATTTGGAAGCTAGCTACTGGTGGCAGGCTAACAAGACTAGAGGAGGAGAAGGTGTGATAGCGTGGGACAGATTTAAAGAGATGTTCTTTGAAATTTACTTTCCAATAAGCTTGCAGAACTAGATGGAGGTTCAATTTCTAGAGCTGAAATAGGGACCGATGACAGTGCCAGAGTACGCGATAAAATTCAACGAGCTGGCAAGGTTTGCAACTTACCAGGTCAGTACTGATGAAAGGAAGGCAAGAAGATTCGAGCATGGATTGAAGCCCTGGCTCTACATTAAGGTCTTCGTGTTCCAGCTGAACAAGTTTACTGCAATACTGGAAAAGGCGATCATCGCAGAAGGTGGAATTGATGCCTTGACCAGGTATAACCAAGACCTAAAGAAGAAGAAGAATGAGACAGAGAACAAGGCTGGTGGTAGTGGTACCAACCAGAAAAGAAAGTGAAACGATAACACATCTACTGGGAGTCAACAGGGAAGCCAGCAGAAGAGAAGAAGTGAAGCATGTGCTATATGCAGAAAGAATCACATTGGAGTGTGCTTGAGAGGGAGGCGAGTATGTTTCAACAGTGGTCAAGAAGGCCACATTGCGCCAAATTGTCCTAACCCGAAGAAGGGAGCTTGCTTCACATGCGGGTCCAAGGATCACATGACCCGTGATTGCCTAAAGAAGCCAGTTGGAGGGTCGACATGAGGGAGAGGAAATAGCAGCTGCAGCACTTTAACTATCGTTGGACCATCGCAGACCAGCCGACCCACTGCCAGAACATTCAACATGACCGTGCATGATGCTGTGCAGTCGAAGGATGTGGTGTCAGGTATCATTCTGGTCAATAGTAATAATGCTTATGTATTATTTGATTCGGGTGCTACTTGTTCATTTATATCTGATGACTTTTCTAAGACTTTAAACTTACCTAAGGAGGAATTAATGTAGCCTTTGAACATAGAGATTGCGAATAATAAGGTTATTCCTGTTAGGTTTGTACACAAGAACTGTAGATTGGTCATTAAGGGTCATGAGCTGATGGTAGATTTGATTCCGATTAAACTAAGGGAATTCGATGTTATACTGGGTATGGATTAGTTGTTCAACCATGGGGCGGTAATCGATTGCCAGAAGAAGTCTGTAAGCCATACGAATCCGTCGGAGGTAGTGTTTTATGGTAGCAAATCACCTAGACAAGTGTGTTGTCTGACAATTATGCAGGCCAAGAAGTTATTGAAGCAAGGTTGTGTAGGGTACTTAGCCTATATAGTGGATACTCGTAAGGAGAGTCCAAGGATAGAAGAGATATCAGTGGTTAAGGAGTTTATGGACGTATTTCCGAGCGATTTCCAAGACTTCCGCCAGATAGAGAGATAGAGTTCGTGATCGACTTAGCACCGAGGACTGCTCCAATATCGAAAGCCCCGTACAGAATGGCTCTGCTTAAGATGAAGGATTTGATGGTTCAACTGCAAGAATTACTGGACAAGAAATGTATTTAGCCGAGCGTATCACCGTGGGGAGCGCCGATGTTGTTCGTAAAGAAGAAAGATGGATCAATGCGGTTTTGCATTGATTATAGAGAGTTGAACAAAGTCACGATCAAGAATAAGTATCCTTTACCTAGGATCGATTACTTGTTCG
This sequence comes from Panax stipuleanatus, assembly GCA_020205555.1. Lineage (NCBI taxonomy): Eukaryota > Viridiplantae > Streptophyta > Magnoliopsida > Apiales > Araliaceae > Panax > Panax stipuleanatus. Next base: position 40,841,183 of record CM035125.1, read on the forward strand.
ATCAACTGAAGGGTGCTAGATACTTCTCAAAAATAAATTTGAGAAGTGGATATCATCAGTTGAAGGTAAGGAGAGAGGATGTACCGAAGACGATATTTAAAACTCAGTATGGACATTACGAGTTCTTGGTGATGTTATTTGGTCTAACGAATGCACCAGTAGCCTTTATGGACTTGATGAATAGGGTGTTTAAGCCATTTCTAGACAAGTTTATAGTAGTGTTCATAGATGACATTTTGGTCTATTCCAAAACTAAGGAGGAACACACGAAACATTTAAGGCTGATATTGGAATCGCTGAGATGGGAGGAGTTGTATGCGAAATTCTCAAAGTGCAAATTTTGGTTAGAACGTGTGCAATTTCTTGGCCACGTGATTGACAAAGATGTAATTTCAGTAGATCCATCGAAGCTTGAAGCTGTAATGAATTGGGATCAGCCGAAGACACCTTCAGAAGTGAGGAGTTTCTTGGGATTGGTAGGTTACTACAGAAGATTTATTCAAGACTTTTCCAAAATTGCAACTCCGTTGACGAATTTGACTCGGTAAACAGTAAAGTTCATTTGGACGGAAAAGTGTGAGGAGAGTTTTCAAGAACTGAAGAAGAGGTTGAGTATTGCGCCTGTGTTGTCATTGCCTGATAGTATAAGAAATTTTGTGGTTTACAGCAATGCTTCACATAAAGGATTAGGCTATGTGCTGATGTAGAATGGCAATGTTATTTCCTATACATCACATCAGCTGAAGGATTATGAGAAAGGGTATCCGACCCATGACTTGGAATTGGCAGCAGTAGTGGTTTCTCTGAAGATATGGAGACACTACCTATATGGATAAAAGAGTGAGATATACAAAGATCATAAGAGTTTGAAGTAAATCTTTACACAGAAATATTTGAATATGCGCCAAAGAAGATGGTTGGAGCTTATCAAAGACTACGATTGTGAGATTCTTTACCATCCAGGGTAAAGCTAATGTCGTTGCCGATGTCTTAAGCGGAAAGGGTCGAGAGAAGTTAATGTTATTAACTGCTCAGAAACAATTGGTAAATGAGATGGCTAAGTTGGAGCTGAAAGTTAAGTATCCGAAGAAGTCGAATGAGAAATTATTTCAAGTAACTACCAGTTCAACCTGTGTGAACAAGGTGAAAGAGGCACAACTACATGATGAGGAATGTGAAAACATCCGGAAGAGAGTAACCGATGGTGAAGAGATAAAGTTCAAGATTGATAATGATGAACTGCTACGTTTTGAAGGGAGAATCTGGGTACCGCCTATACCAGAAGTCAAAGAGGAAATTTTGGATGAAGCTCACAGCTCGAGATATTCTATTCACCCTGGAAGTACGAAGATGTACCAGGATCTCAAAAAACATTTCTGGTAGCCGAATATGAAGAGAGACGTTGATGAATGTGTTACAAAATATCTAACATGTCAGAAGGTCAAAGCAGAACACCAAAGACCAAGTGGATTGCTACAACCGCTGGAGATTCTGGAATGGAAGTGGGAGTATATCACGATGGATTTCGTGGTTGGTCTTCCAACGACTAAGAAGGATTTTGATGCAGTATGGGTGATAGTGGATCGACTAACGAAGTCAGCACATGTCTTACCTATCAAGATTAGATTCAACTTGGATCAGTTGGCGAAGCTGTACGTTAAGAAAATTATCTCTAGACACGGTGTTCCGATATCGATTGTATCAGACAGGGATCTGCGTTTCACGTCAAATTTCTGGAAGCGATTACAGGAGTGCTAGGGAACGCAATTACGAATGAGTACGGCATACCATCCTTAGACTGATGGCCAGAGCGAGAGAACGATTCAGACTCTAGAGGATATGCTGAGAGCTTGTGTTATGGAGTTCAAAGGAAGCTGGGATGATCATCTACCATTGGTGGAATTCACCTACAACAACAGTTACCATGCAAGTATTGGCATGCCGCCTTACGAAGCATTGTACGGAAGGAAATACAGGACTCCATTATCCTGGGATGAGGTCGATGAGCGTCAACTATTGGGACCAGAATTGGTGCAACAAACTGCTGAAATCGTCAAGCTGATCAGAACGAGATTGGTAGCCAGAACAGATAGAAGAAGTATGTCGATTATCATCGTCAGAATCGAGAGTTTGAAGTAGGAAGTTTCGTTTTCCTGAAGGTATCTCCCTGAAAGGGGAAGATTCGATTTGGCAAGAAGGGGAAATTGAGTCCCATATTCATTGGACCTTTTAAGATACTGCGAAGGGTTGGCGAGGTAGCTTACGAGGTTGCGTTACCTCCGGAGTTAGATCATACTCATAACGTTTTCCATATTTCTGTGTTACAATGGTACAAACACGATTACAAGCATGTGATAGAGTATGAGCCATTGCAATTCGACAAAGACTTAACATATGAAGAGGTTCAAATAGTTGACAGGAAAGATCAAGTACTTAGAAATAAAGTGATACCTTCTGTTAAGGTGATCTGGAGGAACCACAATGCTGAAGAAGCTACGTGGGAACTCGAGGATGTTATGATGAAAACTTATCCCCAATTATTTGTTTAATTTCTTGTATATCGATTCTGGGGACATAATATTTTTAAGGGGGGAAGAATGTGACGAATGAGTTTTTTTTTTTTTTTTTTGTAATTCTGGGGACAGAATCTTTTTAAGGAGGGAAGATTGTAACAAACGAGATTTTGTATTTTATTTTAAATATTTATTAAATTAAATTAATATTTTAATTTATTTATTTATTGAGTTAAATAAATAATGGATGTGATTATATTGTGGAGTAATTTAATTAAGTGCAATATATTAATTAAATTGATGTTTAATAGTAAATTAATGTTTGAGTACTTTTGTGATGAAGTTCTAATTTAATTGAGATAATTAAATTAGATGAATATTATGTGGTATTTGATAATAAGAATATAATGATTTAATTATAGTAATGCCTAATTTGATTTAAATAATTAAATTAGAGATTTACTAATTTGTTACATAGAATTATGATTAATAAGTAAATTATAATTGTGTAGCAATTTAATTTATGTGACAATTTTAGTTAATAAATGGATGTCAGCTTTAATTTAATTAAATTAGAATATTGGGATTTAATTAAATAAAGTGTGACATTTTAAAATATGTAGTAAAAGAGTTATTAAAATAAAATAAAAGGGTTTTAATTCAGTTTTACCAAACAAGGCCCTTAAGTTTATTTTAAACTAATTTTACCAAACAAGGCCTTAGTCCTAAAATTCTATTTTTAAAAAATAAAGGATTTTGTCAAACAAGCCTTATGACTTTTGATTTTCAAATAAATTGTAACTGATATAATATTAATATAGGATATTATGTTTTGTCAGTTATATATTATATGTATATTATATCTATATGTCAGTTATATGTATAGTGTTAGTACGCGAGTTAGAAAATAAGAATATCAGAGAGTTAGAGAGAAAGGAGAAGAGAAGAAAGGAAGAGGAAGAAGAAGCTTGGAGAAATCAAAAGCAAGAATCAAAACACATAATCATCTTCTTCTTCTAAAGGTATAATCTAGTTTAAGCTTTGTTTTTCCATGTTTTCATAGTTTTAAGTTCTCTATGATTTAAGTTTTCATGAGAATTTAAATAAATATGATTTATACATGTGTTAAAAGTGTAGATAAACTATCATAGATGATTTATATGAGTATTTAAATGATTTAATTCATGTAAATGTGATGAACATGAAGAAATCATGTTCATATCAATTAACATTGAACTATTTTGGAAAAAAATGGTGTTTTCTTCAAAATCACAAAATTAAAAGTTTTTAATTGATTGTTGTAATGTTTCTATGTATTAAAACATGTTAGAAACATAAATTTATGGTTTTATAAAACTTTATATGTATTATATGATCAAAAATTTGAGTTTGGTGCGAGGAAATAAGCTAAATTAGCTTTTTCTTGCACAGTTCGCGAGGCTGTCTGCGTCTGACAGTGACATGGCGCCGCAGCGCCAACTTTATGAGTAAACGGGGCGCTGCAACGCCACAGCAGAGTCAAATGACGTGGCACGACGCGGCAGCGCCAGTTATGTGAGTTAACTGCAGCGCTGAGACTAGAAGTTGAGCATGCTGACGTGGTAGCGCGGCAGCGCCGGTTCTGTGTGAAACTGGAGCACTGCAGCGCTAGGCTTGCAGAGCCCCTGATGACGTGGCGGCGCGGTAGCGCCGGCTGCAGTTCATTGTGTGGCACTGCAGTGCCAGTAGTGCAGTTTAGCTAGAAAATTATATTTAAAAGCACAATTTTATGAGAATGTTAATATAGTAAATATAAAAGCATGTTAATAAAATTATATGTTAAGTGGACAGTATTAAATCATATTTTTAAATATGAAATTATTGATCAATTATAAAGTTGATGTGAATGTGTGGTTTGATCATATTATGTAATAATTAGTGATTAAACCTAATAACTAAGGAATGATGGGATAACCTAGATGGGTTAACTAATGTTGTAAATTAGTTATATGGTAACTAATTTATATTACTATCGTTAATTTTGTGTACAGTAGGACAGTAATGTGATATCATTCGAATGCTCGTACCACTACATGGCTTTCCCGAATCCGATTCGGGTTGATCTTCATCCTATCCAGAGTATCATGCGGACAGATGTTCAAGGATGATCCGCCATCGATAAGTACGCCTCCTACTTTGTATCCAGATGATACGACAGTGATATGCAATGGTTTATGATGCCCAATTCCCTCGGCCGTTATATCGTCATCGGTGAATGATATCACATTACTGTCCAAGACATGACTGATCGAATGCCGAAATTTTTCAGTATCAATGGTTTTGGGCAGATGTGCCTCCTCTAATACTTGAATTAGAATTTGATAATGGTTGTCAGAGCCATGATATTTGTATCATCATGAAGTTGTTGTCTCAATTCTAATATAATGGGAAGCTCATGATTTGTCCAAGGTAACCAATCTTTCCGTGAATCCTTTTAGTTCATATGCTTTGTATGCTTCTCTTTCAGGTAATCCTCCAAGGCTCCTGCTCAAGTTAGATGGATGAGCCACATTTATGCTCAAAGAAGTTACTTTTTAAGCGATTTGCCTAACCTTTGAATAGTAGGAGTACATTATAAATCAAAAATATGATATGTATATGTATTGAAACTGGGAATTAAAAGATTAAATAAAAGTTATACAAGGTTGGCAAAATGTATGGCATTCCAGTTTGTTTACGAGTCTGGTGGAAATGAAATGCCAAGAAAGATGGACAACAAAAGTGTTGAAAATTGATTAAAACCTTTTCTTTTGTTGTTGGTACCTAAAGAAGCAAAGTACCGATTATTTGCATTTGGTAATTTTGATTAACGCAATAAGGCCTAGTCAGTCATACAAAAATTTTGTCCTCTGCTTCACCATGCTACAAGGATAGGACTCCTAGCCGTGACGGTGTGGATTTTATGTTCCCATCAAATTGTTCTTCTTATTGTCTGTGTAAGATGTGGCGACGGATGCGTCCAAGATTATTTTTCTCTCTTAGCTCTCTTTCTGCTTACCCTATAAGGATCCTACAACTACTAGTTTACATTTCCAAAGGGTTATCAAAAGAGGCATTAGTCCGATTTCTTGGCTTAACCAAATATTGAACTCTAGCTACAATCTTCAGGCAGCTCAAGTCAGCAACAGAGCATCTCCTCAAGCATGTATATTGTTTCGTAGAACCTTGGTCCTCGACATTTAATCACACAACTTTGTGAGCCTTCCCATAATACCTATTTATAAATTGAGACTGCAAGGCAAAATACAAACAACAAAAGTAAGGCGGTCACTGTTTAGCTAGCTCCAACTTAATTATTCATCCAAAACACATTCCTCTTGTACAATACAAGTACACAATTCAGCAGATAAATACATTTACAGTCCCTCCGTCCAACAAAAAGAGCCACATTTGGAAACATTAAGGAGATATTTGTAAAACTTCACATTCTCAAATTCAGTCTTCGTCTCCACACTCATTTCTTCTATACCATTTTTCCGTCACAACAAACTTGTTTCCATCGCGGGTTCTCTCAGAGAAGCCTGCCCATGTGTCAGAAATTTAGCAACTGAATTGAATTAAAATTTTAGTAAAAGATATAAAACCCAGTAGACATTTTTACAAAGTTTACTTGAAGTCAATGGGGTGGATAACTCATGCATCATTATGACCCTTTACACACTTTGTATTTTTTTTAGTATTATGCCCTTTAGTAGAATCTGGGATTGCGCTTATGAGTAGCAGAAATCTCACCAAAATCCCCACCTTTCTCATGATTCCCAGTGTTATAAAACCATTCACAATCCCCTTTTCGAACAATCATACATGCATACATATATTATACTCCTATATATCTCCCTCTCTATATATAAAACATGTGCATATATCTGACTATATGATAAAACAAACTGGTCAGAGGAGAAAGAAGGTAGAAAATTAAGTTGGGCGCTTATTTTATGCAGAAAAAAGCCAATCATAATAAAATAAGTGTGTGGATTTGTTAATAAAAATGACTCCTTTTGACTTAGAATTTCTTGCTTGCTCCAGGTTTTTAGAAAAATCTTAAAGACGTAAGAGTGGGATTCTTGGGCTTACTCCTTAGATTTGTTTGTTACACATTTTTATTTTTCCTTCTCTTCCTCCTTCACCTATTAATTTTGTATCTTAATTTATTTTCAAAATTTTTAATTTAAATAAATAAATAAACTTAAGGAGATTTTTAATTTATTTTAGCAATTTTTGCTTGAACCAAAATTAATGTTTTTGGCGGTTAGGGAGACTTAAAGTACACTCCCTCACTCCCTTTTTATTAGTGAAATTTGTAAAAAAAAAAAAACAAACAAACACAGTACTCAAAATGACGTCGTCGTATTGGCATATCTGTTTTAAAAAGAAAAACACGGTTCCAGGCTCTCTCCTCCCAAATCGCGCATAAGAGCTTCTCTTCTCTTCTGTTCTCTCCTTCCAAAACATGGTTCCAGTCTTCTCTTCACTCGGCGTCTCCGACCTCATTCTCGTCGGCCGACACGATTTCAACTCCATGGAATAATAAGTCAAACTTACAACAACTCCTCTATTTATATCAAAAATTGAATAAATATCCACCACAAATCACTTATATTTAATTAACACAATCTTTCAACAATTAGTCATCATTAATATTATAACTCTCAATCTTGACAACCAGATTATTCCTAAGAAAGAGGAACTTTTCCGATAAGGATTGGTTTTCACTAGCGCGCAATTAAATAACCTAACCCCTTTTTCTCGACAGAACTTTATAGACATTGTCAATAATGCTAATAATAATATGAGTAACTGTGTTGTGTCAATTATTGATTTAATCATATAAAATATTGTGCAGATGATACTATGACAATAATTTAATCAATAATATGAGATAATATGCAGCAACTACTGTGACAATTATTGAATGAAATATTGAGTGACTTCTTACGTAAGCATCAATAATCAGAGATACTGTGCAATACCGTGTGCTACTGTGCAATACCGCGTACCACTGTGGAATAACGCGTATTACTGTACTTTTCTCACTGGGTATTTCAACAGTTTTACGGTAAAAGTCTTGCCGTTAATTTTATAAAAAAGTTATTTTTGTCACTTTCTATATTCGACAATTATTCCGTCGTGGGGTCCACCAATGATTGCGTCGTCGTACGAATATTCCCCGATAAAAGAATATTTTCCGACAAAACGAATATTTTCGACAAAACGAATATTTTATGACAACTTGCATACTTTGTAAAATTTGCACAAATCACCCATAACTATAACATTATATCAAATCAACACCTTACTATTTAAAAATAATATATAAAAAAAATTAAATCTTATTCCTAAAAAGTTGGGGTCTTACCCTCCGTTCAACAAAAAGAGCCCCATTTGGAAACATTAAGGAGATATTTGTAAAACTTCACATTCTCAAATTCAGTCTTCGTCTCCTCACTCATTTTTTCTATACCATTTTTTCGCCACAACAAACTTGTTTCCATCATGGGTTCTCTCAGAGAAGCCTTCCCACACTGAAATAAATAACATGTGTCCGAAATTTAGCAACTGGATTGAATCAAAATTTTAGTAAAAGTTATAAAACCCAGTAGACATTTTTACAAAGTTTACTTGAACTCAATGGGGTGGATAACTCATGCATCATTATCACCCTTTACACACTTTGTATTTTTTTTAGTATTATGCCCTTTAGTAGAATCTGGGATTATGCTTATGAGTAGCAGAAATCTCACCAAAATCCCCATCTTTCTCATGATTCCCAGTGTTATAAAATCCTTCACAATCTCCTTTTCGAACCATCATACATGCATACATATATTATACTCCTATATATCTCCCTATCTATTTATAAAACATGTGCATATATCTGACTATGATCAGTGTATATAATATATATATATATATACCCTATCCAGTGGGACGCGGAGACTAGAGAGTAGTGAGAAAACAAAGTGGTTAGAGGAGAGAGAAGGTAGAAAATTAAGTTGGGCGCTTATTTTATGCAGAAAAAAAAGCCAATCATAATAAAATAAGTGTGTGGATTTGTTAATAAAAAGGAATCCTTCTGACTTAGAATTTCTTGCTTGCTTCAGGTTTTTACAAAAATCTTAAAGACATAAGAGTAGGGATTATTGGGGTTACTCCTTAGATTTGTTTGTTACACATTTTTATTTTTCCTCCTCTTCCTCGTTCACCTATTAATTTTGTATCTTAATTTATTTTCAAAATTTTCAATTTAAATAAATAAATAAACTTAAGGAGATTCTTAATTTATTTTAGCAATTTTTGCTTGAACCAAAATTAATGTTTTTGGCGATTAGGGAGACTTAAAGTATACTCCCTCACTCCCTTTTTATTAGTGAAATTTGTTTCGTTTTATTTGTATTTTGTAGATTTCAAGAAAGTATTAATAACTTAATTTTTTATATTATCTTTACATTAAATACCAACTTGTATATCTTTCATATTTTTCAATGAATTTTAGAAGAGTAATATTGAGATTTTATAACCATTTTGATCAATTAGACAAAACTGTCTTCTTAGAGTTGTGTCACATGTAACCTCATTTTTCTTCATTAATTACATTTTAATTTATTCATAAAATCTCCCTCACCTTTTCTCACACATATTTTATAATTTCTATTTATTTTTTTTATTGCACACATAGTGTATTCTACAAATACTAACATATTATAATGGGAGGAGAAAAGAGGTAGTGATTATATATTTATTGAGGTTGTCACAATAACTATCTTATTTTCTCTCTATTTAAACTTTCAATTAATTTTTTCACTCTCATTTTTTAAATTAAAGTACGCACAAATGCGTGTGCCATAAACCCTAGTAAAAATAAAGAGTAACAATGTCATCTAACCCCTTCGGCTTGCTTCCATGAGCTTTCTATCATTCAGACGAAAAAAATTGGTCTTAGGTGCTGTTTGTTTATATTTAATTGTCTCTTAGTGGACTGTCTCTTATTCGCTAAGAGGCATGATGCTGTTTGTTTGTTTTTTTGTTATCTCTGAATGCCTCTTAATCGGTAAGACAGAAAATAAAATCTTAATAATTAAAAGGTACCTCTTAATGAAATTTTTTTGATAATTTTTTTTTATATAAATATATTCAACAATATTATTCACTCATTTTTATTAAATTGAATACTTAAAATTATTAAATAAAATTTTATTTTTTAAAATGGTAAAATAGTGTCATTAAGAGACAACTTACTTTTTAGTTATCAAACAGTTTTTAGATTCAGACCTCATAATCATTCAAATGATCTAATTTATTAAGACATCATAATCATTCAAATCTTAATTATTCAGTTTTATCAAACACAACCTTACTTTCTCAAACACTATATATTAATTATGCTACGTTTAGATTGAGAGAATGCAATGATAGGAGGAACGAAATGAAAAATAGTGTATTAATTTGATAATCATTTTGATGATAAACCATCCAATGGAATGAAAATTAATTTTATTCCCCCTTGATCTTTATTCTATGTGAAAGGTGGTGAAATAAAATTTATTTCAATAAAGTGAATATATGTGATAATTTTTTCATCATATTATTTATTTATTTCGCATCATTATTTCTGTAATGTCAACTGATTTAAATGAAAAAGTGAGTGACATTTTGACAAGTTGATGCATATTTTGTATATCACCAATCATTCATTGCCTTTTCGCACGAGCCACGATTTAATAGTTTGTTCTTTAATATTGGCCACGAGACACAAATCACTTCATCAAAAAAAGTTTGCTTCATGAAATCTTTAAGTGACAAATTTTGTAAACTACTGTATTAATTACAACAATTATTTATATTTTTATTTAATTACTTAAATAAAATTTACTCTCTCTGTTTAATAAAAAGGGTCTTATTTTTAAATAATTAAAACATATTTTTTATACTTATTTAAAAAAACAAAAAATAAGTACTATTAATTTATACTCATAGCATGATATTAAAATTACGATTATAAACTTGATAGTAGCATGTAATTTTATACAAGAAAGAAACTCTTTTTGTAGCACCCTTATTTTCTTCTCCTTTTCATTCTTTTATTTATTTATTTTTTTATTTTTGGGTGCATCTCCAGATCTCTCCTTTCCCTTCTACCAAACGAGACCTAAAGTTGAACTGTCCAAAAAACCTGTTATATATATGGCTTAAATACGAATCACTACCCTCAACTATCTGACATATTCCACTTTCGTGATTCACCTTTTTTTTCAATTAGATGATTAAACTATTGATTTTTTTTTAATTTGAGCCAATTGAGGGTGCCACGTCAGAAATTGCTGACATGGCTATTTGGATGGGGCTTGAGGCAGCTGATGTGTCAAAAAAAATATTTTTTTATTTTAGGATTAAACATTACTTATATACTGAAGGGTAAAATAGGAATAAAAGTTTTACTAATACATCAGATTATATCAAAATCATCTCAAGCCCTTCAAGCCCTCAAAACTCAGAATCGATCGAGCAAGCTCCCAAAATAGATCGATAAAAGCCCTAGCTCTCTCTGAAGCACAAATTGCTCGCGAAGGACTGAGAATCAACAATATTTGCTTCATCGGCGTTGGTATTGTCTTGGATGATGTAAGTATTTGATTATGCTTTTCTCTGTTGCTACTCAGATCCTCCAAAAAAGTCGTAGCATCATCGATCAATTGATTTGCTTTAACAAAAACAAGAGACCTAGGGTTTCATTCATCTGCCCCCAAAAAATCCCTTACTGAAAATAGAATTTACTGGTATGGAAGATGAACTGGAGTTGGGCGAGCCTCTTGATTCGATGGGTGAGTCTCTAAGGTGTTGTTGTGGGTATAGAGCTCGAATGATAATATCTTGGACTAAGAGTAATTGTGACGCTCCCAAAATAGGTTCAATACTCAACCCATTCTGAGTCGTCAAATAGATGGTACAGAATCCAAATACAATCTTCTATATCATACGGTAGTGCAAATTACGACCACACAACTGTGAGTGTCAATACAAACATGTAGAAAATATAAACACTCAAACTAAGTCCTCATTACAATTATTATCACATTATTTTACAAAAATAGTGAGGACTACTACTGCTCTAACTCGACCATCACTCTTTCCCCCGACTAGTCCCTGCGACATTCTCATTTCCTGAAGAGGACAATAGAAGAAAAGGGTGAGCTCAACTGGCCCAGTAAATAATATTATGACTAAGATAATAAAGAATAATTTATCGTTAGTCTTCAAAAAATCAGATAAAATATTATGGACAACAAGTTTTAGATCAACAACTGCAGCGGAAGTAACAATGCATCAGAAGAGTTACGTAGAGAATGATGTCTACCATCTTCTATGATTTAAAAGTCAATCATCAATATTTTATCCATGTAACATCAATCAATATATCTCAAATCAAATATTCATCTTTGCACTTCGGACCAAAGATATTCATTTGTATCACCAGTGGTCATGTTCATCTCAACACATGTCCATCTTTGCACTACGGCCAAAGATATTCATCAGGTAATCATTCATCTTTGCACTACAGGTCAAAGATATTTGTAAGACCCCAACTTTTATGAATAAAAAATTAAATTTCCTCTATATATTATTTTGAAATAGTCAGGGGTTAATTTAATAATGTGGAATGTTATGGGTAAAATGCGCAAATATTTTAAATAAGCAAGTGGTTATAAAATATTCATTATTTTCGGGAAATATTCGTTTGGTCGTGGAATATTCTTGCTGTCAGGGAATATTCGTACGACGGCGCAGCCAATTGTGGGCCCCATAACGAAAAACTGTCGGATGAAGAAAACGATAAGAATAAGTTTTTTATAAATAACGGCGTAGTTGTTACCGTTAACACTGTTGGAATACCCGATGGATAAAGTAAAGTAATACGCGTTGTTGCACAGTAGCACACGATATTGCACAGTATTTTTATATTATTGTTAATTCAATAATTGTCACTGCACAGTATTTCCCATTATCAGATCAATAATTCATATTATTTGAATAATATTATTAGATAACATTATTGGCAATGTCTAAAGAAATTCTGTCTAGGAGTGGTTATTTAATTGCGCGCTAGTAAGGAGAAATCCTTATCGGAAGGCTCCCTCTTTCCTGGGAACGATCTAGTTGTCAATATTGTAGTTCTGTAATATTATTTGTGAATAATTAATTATTAATTTATATGATAAGAAAATATTTATCTTTGTGGATATAAAAGAAAAAATTAGTGCTGATGTATTTTATCAGTATTTTGTTAGAATGGAGATGTAGAAAATCATCCGTATGTGGATTTCGGATAATTTATGTTTAGAATTTGGAAAAAAATTTCTTCTACAAAGTTGCAAAGAATTAAATTTCCTCTGGAATGGACATAAGATTCGAATTTTTTTGATAAAAGGACTATTTATTATGAATTATTAAAGTTTCGGAATAATTGATTTTTAGGGTTATAAATATTTTTTTTAATAAAAATATTTTTTTGATGGTGGGCCCCACTTGTGTGGGCTGATGAATTGGTCAAGGAGGTGTGCGGAAGATTTTTAATAAATATAATATTTTATTAAATTTTTTGCTTTGGCGTTCTAAGCATTTTCCTATAAATAGAGTACTGAATTAGAATTTGAAAATCACACCAGAATCATAAGTTTCTTTCTCTATAATATCGAGCGTATTTTTGTGAGTATTTCGATACTTTGAATGTTGCTATTCAGTACAAGTTTCCTTCAGTATTATATCCGATATTCCAGTCAGAAGTACTGTTCTTTTGAGGTAAGGGATGTTATTTTTTTTTCAAAAATGATGTTATTTCTTTCAATATCATGACACCGAAATATTGATATGAATTTTATTGTGAAATTTTTATCTTTTCATATTGGAGTTACTATTCATGTATACGACACTATTCACGTATACGGCACTATTCACGAATACGGTATTATTCACAGAAAAATTAAATTTTCTTTTTTTTGTACAAGTTGGCTATTATGGTTCCTATCTTTGATTGGATCCAAGTTTTAATCTTCATTCTTGAATTTTGCTCCACAATTAATTATTATGGAGTATTCTTGAATTTAGATAAACTAAATTACAAATCCCTAATTTTTATCCTTTATCTCACTGAATTCGTTCTTTAAAATATTTTTCATCATCTTCAGTCTTAAATGGTGATACAAAAGAATATCTTTGGCCTGTAGTGCAAAAATGGATAATTATTTGATGAATATCTTTGGCTTATAGTGCAAAGATGAATGATTACTTGATGAATATCTTTGGCCCGTAGTGTAAAGATGAATATTTGATTCAAGATAGAAAATATTGATTATGGACTTTCAAATCATAGAAGATAGTAGACATTATTTCCTATTTAATTCTTCTGATGCATTGTTATTTTCGCTGCAGTTGTTGATCTAAAACTTGTGGTCCATAATATTTTATCTGATTTGTTGAAGACTAACGATAAATTGTTCTTTATTATCTTAGTCATAATATTCTTTACTGGGCTAGTTGAGCTCACCCTTTTCATCTATTGTCCTCTTCAGGAAATGAGAATGTCGCAGAGACTAGTCGGGGGACAGAATGATGGTCCGAGTTAGAGCAGTAGTAGTCCTCACTATTTTTATAAAATAGTGTGATAATAATTATAATGAGGACTTAGTTTGAATGTTTATATTTTCTACATATTTGTATTGACACTCACAGTTGTGTGGTCGTATTTTGCACGACTGTGTGATATAAAAGTTGTATTTGGATTCTGTACCATGTATTTGGCAACCTAGAATGGGTTGGTTGGATTGGACCTATTCTAGGGGCGTCACAGTTGGTATCAAAGCTTAGGGATATGGTTTCTGGCGAAGATCGGGGAATAGAACTAGGAGGGGAGAGATGAGTAAATCCTTCACTAGTGTGTCCTACCTAAGCTTATGTGGTATTTAATTGGTCAGTCGAAGCATATAGGGTTAATATGTGATATGTTAATTTGTTTAATTAACCCTTGTTTTATGACAGTATTTGAGAATGGCAGCTGAGAATGTTAACAATGGAGTGAATGAGACCGTGGAGACACCTTTAATCACCAACCAGGAGAACGTGCAACATGAAGGCAATGTTCCTCCTGAAAAACAACACTGATCAGAAGATAAACGATGAGATGTTTAGAAGCTTTTTGCAGTTCATGAAAATCAGACGAGGGAGACTCGTGTGCAAAATACCGGTGGAAATAATAACACCACGCGGATTGTCACTGCCAAGCAGTTCAAAGAGTTGGGACCACCAGAGTTTTAGGGAAAGCCAGATCCAATCAAGTTAGAGACGTGGGTTAAGCAAATTACCAAGATATTTGATGTCTTGGGATGCACAGAGGAACAGAAGGTTCCATTCGCCATCTTTATGTTTCGTGGAGAGGCAGATTACTGGTGGGAGTCTGTGAAGCGTACCCTGCCTACCGCACTCAAGATGTCTTGGGAAGCATTCCAGAAACTGTTGAATGACAAGTACTTTCCTGAAAGTATTCGTCATATGAAGGAGGTAGAGTTTATCAGACTGGAACAAAACAACATGACTGTGTCCCAGTACGAGGCTAAGTTCGCGGAGTTGTCCAGGTTTGCACCTCATTTGGTAGAGAATGAGGAACGTATGACGCGGATGTTTATGAGAGGTTTGAAATCCGAAATTCGTCAATACCTCATTTCTCACAAATTTTCTCTCTATTCAGATGTAGTAAACAGGGCTCAGTTATTAGAACGAGATAATGAGTCCGTTCAACCAAGGGACCACAATCAGGGTCGTACCAGTGGCAGTAGTCATCGGAGCAATGACAACCAGCGGGGAGGAAAGTATCATGACAGAAGCAGTAACTACTCCGGTGGTAATCGTGGCCATGATAATAGAAGAAGTGAGTCGGGGGGAGATTTCAAGAAGAGAAGGTACAATAATGAGAACGTGAAGACGTCGACATCAGCACCAGCATCAACTGTTTCTAGGGGAGCATCGGTCGTATGTTATAAATGCAGGAAAGAGGGACACATCAGCCCAAACTGTCCATAATAATTCAAGGCATGCTATAACTGTGGAAAGGAAGGACATATAGCTCGAGATTGTCCTATAGCGAAACCAAGTCCAGCGGGGGTAGTGATTCCAAAGGCGGTTTCGGACAAAACAAAGTCGGTGGTTCCTGGAAGAGCGTTTGTCGTGACTGCTCAAAACGCGAGGAACCCGAACGAGGTGATCATGGGTAAGCTAATCATAAACTCTTGTGAAGTTTACATTTTGTTAGATACCGGTGCTACCCATTCTTTTATATCATCTATTTGTGCTCAACGTTTGAACTTGATACCTGAGAAATTAAACTTTGACTTATCTGTTGAGACTCTGTTGGGAGAAACCTTCGTTACATCTACAGTTTACAAAATTTGCTTGATTCAGATTGGTACCCTCACCCTACCTGTTGATCTTATATCTTTGAAAATACTTGCATTTGACATGATTTTAGGAATTGATTAGTTAACCACTTATCATGCCAAAATTGATTATTTTCGTAAGGTTGTTAAGTTTTCATATTCCTAACCAACCTGTTGTGCGAATTCAAACCACCAAACCACTAAAATCAGTCAATGTCATTTCAAGTCACAAAGCTATTCATTTATTGAAAAACGGATGTCAAGCTTTCATAGCTCATGTCACTGATGTAAACCAGAATACGTCATATTTGAATAATATTTCTGTTGTTAATGAGTTTCCTGAAGGACCTTGAGCCCGGTATAAAACTCATTTCCAAAACCCCATATCGAATGGCTCCTATTGAACTTCAGGAGTTAAAGGTCCAACTACAGGAGTTGTTAGACATCGGTTTCATTTGTCCTAGTACGTCTTCTTGGGGTGCTCCTGTTTTATTCGTAAGGATATGCGACTTTGTATTGACTATCGGGAGTTGAACCATGTCACCATCAAGAATAGGTATCCGCTACCTCGTATTGATGACCTATTCGACCAGTTGCAAGGAGCACAATTCTTTTTAAAGATCGATCTTCGTTCTGGATATCATCAGCTGAAGATTAAAACTAAGGATATTCCGAAGACTGCCTTCAGAACTCGGTACGGGTATTATGAGTTCTTAGTCAAATCTTTTGAATTGACTAATGCTCCTGCTGCTTTCATGGATATGATGAACCGTGTATTCAAGAAATATTTGGATCAGTTCGTGGTTGTCTTTATTGATGACATCCTCATCTATTCCAAAAGTCGTGAAGATCATGAGCACCACTTGAAGCTGGCACTTCAAAGGCTTCGTGAAAATAAGTTATATGCCAAGTTGAATAAATGCGAGTTCTGGCTTGAGGAATGTAGCATTCCTTGGGCTCGTGGTGTCAAAACATGGAGTATCTGTTGACCCAACGAAGATTGAAGCAATACAAAGTTGGGAGCAACCGAAGTTGGTGACCGAAGTACGTAGCTTTCTGGGCTTAGCTGGTTATTATCGGAGATTCGTGGAAGGATTTTCTCGAATCACTACTCCATTAACTCAGTTGACTCAGAAAGATACAAAATTCGTATGGAGCGAGGAATGCGAGAAGAGCTTCCAAGAGCTCAAAAGGAGACTTATCTCGGCACCTGTTCTGACAATACCATCTGGTTCAGATGGATTTGTTATCTACAGCGATGCTTCGGGCAAAGGGTTAGAATGTGTTTTCATGCAACATGGGAAAGTCATAGCCTATACCTCGCTATAACTCAAGGAATATGAGAGGAATTATCCTACTCATGATCTAGAGTTAGCAGCAGTCGTTTTCGCGTTGAAGATCTGGAGACACTACCTATACGGGGAGAAAGTGGAGATTTATAAGGATCATAAGAGCCTTAAATATTTCTTCACTCAAAAGGAACTCAACATGCGGCAATGACGTTGGCTTGAGCTGTTGAAAGATTACGATCATACCATCCAATACCATCCGGGAAAAGCGAACGTGGTAGCTGATGCGTTGAGTAGAAGATCATACGCGGGAACGAGTGCGATGATGTCCACACAAAGGCCTATTCTGTGTGAATTACAAAAGATGGAGATAGAGTTCAAGACTTCGAGGACCCACATGATGATGTCAAGTATACACATAGAACCAGCTTTGATTGATAAAGTTAAAGCTGCTCAAGCTACGGATCCGGAGCTGATGAAGATAAAGAAGAAGGTGCGGTTCCAGAAGCAAGAATCGATGAAGAAGGAATACTCCGAGTCAACTCCAGACTTTGTGTTCCTAACGATTCTGATTTGAAGTATAGAATCATGATGGAGGCACACAACACACCGTTTTCAATCCATCCTGGAAGTACCAAAATGTATCGTGATCTTCGACATACATTTTGGTGGAGCAATATGAATAGAGAGATCACGGAATTTATTTCGAGATGTTTAACTTGTCAACGTGTAAAGGCTGAGCATCAAGTGCCGAAGGGTCCATTGCAACCACTTGAGATTACAAAGTGGAAGTGGGAACACATTACCATGGATTTCGTTACGGGTCTTTCCAAGGTTTCTCAAGGCATAGATGCGATTTGGGTTATTGTTGATAGATTAACCAAGTCTGCTCATTTCTTGCGGGAGACCTATTTCCTTGAACGTCTTGCTCGTATGTACGTGAATGAGATTGTGAGATTGCATGGCATGCCAGTATCCATAGTTTCGGAACGTGATCCAAGATTCACTTCACGATTTTGGGTTAGCTTGCAGAAAGCTATGGGCACGGATTTACGATTCAGTTCGGCAAATCATCCTCAAACGGACGGGAAATCAAAAAGGACTATTCAAACTCTTGAAGATCTATTGAGACTCTGTGTTCTAGACTTCAAAGGGAGTTGGGATAAGTACCTACCATTGGTGAAATTCTCCTACAACAACAGTTATCAGGCAAGTATAGGTGTGGCTCCATTCGAGGTGTTATATGGGAGAAAGTGTCATTCTCCAGTATGTTGGGATGAGGTGGGTGAGGCAATATTGTTGGGACCGGAGTTAGTACGCATGACTACGAAAAAGATCCAAATGATCCGACAACGTATACAAACGGCACAGGATCGACAAAAGAGTTATGCGGATCTTCATCGAAAGGACGTGAAATTTAATGTTGGGGACCATGTATTGTTACGTGTTGCTCCATGGAAAGGAGTTACGAGGTTTGGGAAGAGAGGAAAGCTCAATCCACGATTTATTAGTCCATTTGAGATTCTTGACCGAGTAGGAAATGTGGCCTAGAGACTCGCATTACCTCCAAGCATGTCTCGTGTTCATAACGTGTTTCACATATCTGTGTTACGTAAATATGTGAAAGACCCGAGCCACATTATTGAGTTAGAACCGGACGAGATAGCCAAAGATTTAACGTACGAGAAGGTACCTGTCAAGATTTTGGATAGGAAGGAGCATTTTCTACGCACAAAGGTTATACCACAAGTCAAAGTTTTGTGGAGGAACCATGCTATTGAGGAAATGACCTGGGAGTTGAAATCGGAAATGAAAGCGAGATATCCTCACCTTTTCGAAACACCAGGTACGCACGTCAATTTCGAGGACAAAATTTTATAAGGAGGGGAGGTTGTAAGACCCCAACTTTTATGAATAAAAAATTAAATTTCCTCTATATATTATTTTGAAATAGTCAGGGGTTAATTTGATAATATGGATTGTTATGGGTAAAATGCACAAATATTTTAAATAAGCAAGTGGTTATAAAATATTCATTGTTGTCGGGGAATATTAGTTTGGTCGTGAAATATTCTTGCTGTCGGGAGAATATTCGTTCGACGGCGCAGCCAATTGTGGTCCCCATAACGAAAAACTGTCGGATGAAGAAAACGACATGAATAAGTTTTTTATAAATAACGGCGTAGTTGTTACCGTTAACACTGTTGGAATACCCGATGGATAAAGTAAAGTAATACACGTTGTTGCACTAGTAGCACATGGTATTGCACAATATTTTAATATTATTGTTAATTCAATAATTGTCACTGCACAGTATTTTTCATTATCAGATCAATAATTCATATTATTTGAATAATATTATTAAATAATATTATTGACAATGTCTAAGAAAGTTTTGTCTAGGATAGGTTATTTAATTGCGTGCCAGTAAGGAGAAATCCTTATCAGAAGGCCCCTTCTTTCCTTGGAACGACCTGGTTGTCAATATTGTAGTTCAGTAAAATTATTTGTGAATAATTAATTATTAATTTATATGATAAAAAAATATTTATTTTTGTGAATATAAAAGAAGGAATTAGTACTGATGTATTTTATCAGTATTTTGTTAGAATGGAGGTGTGGAAAATCATCCGTATGTGGATTTCGAACAATTTATGTTTGGAATTTGGAAAAACTTTCTTCTACAAAGTTGTACAAAATTAAATTTCCTATGAGATGGACATAAGATTCGAATTTTTCTGATAAAAGGGCTATTTATTATGAATTATTGAAGTTCCGGAATAATTGATTTTTAGGGTTATAAATATATTTTTTTAATAAAAACATTTTTTTGATGGTGGGCCCCACTTGTGTGGGCTGATGAATTGGTCAAGGCGGTGTGCGGAAGATTATTAATAAATATAATATTTTATTAAATTTTCTACTTTGGCGTTCTAAGCATTTTCTTATAAAAAGGGTTCTGAATTAGAATTTGAAAATCACACCAGAATCATAAGTTTCTTTCTCTATAATATCGAGCGTATTTTTGTGAGTATTTCGATACTTTGAATGTTGCTATTCAGTGCAAGTTTTCTTCAATATTATATCCGATATTCTAGTCAGAAGTACTGTTCTTTTGAGGTAATAGTTGTTATTTTTTTTTTAAAAATGATGTTATTTCTTTCAATATCATGACATCGAAATATTGATATGAATTTTATTGTGAAATTTTTACCTTTTTATATTAGAGTTACTATTCACGTATACGACACTATTCACGTATACGGCACTATTCACAAATACGACACTATTCACAGAAAAATTAAATTTTCTTTTCTTTGTCCAAGTTGGCTATTATGGTTCCTATCGTTGATTAGGATCCAAATTTTGATCTTCATTCTTGAATTTTGCTCCACAATTAATTATTATGGAGTATTCTTGAACTTGGATAAATTAAATTACGAATCCCTAATTTTTATCCTTTATCTCACTGGATTCGTTCTTTAAAATATTATTTTATCATTTTCAGTCTTAAATGGTGATACAAAAGAATATATTTGCCCTGTAGTGCAAAAATGAATGATTATTTGATGAATATCTTTGGCCTGTAGTGCAAAGATAAATAGTTACCTGATGAATATCTTTGACCCGTAGTGCAAAGATAAATATTTGATTCAAGATATATATTGATTGATGTTACAGAGATAAAATATTGATTATGGACTTTCAAATCATAGAAGATAGTAGACATTATTTCCTACTTAATTCTTCTGATGCATTGTTATTTCCGCTGCAATTGTTGATCTAAAACTTGTGGTCCATAATATTTTATCTAATTTATTGAAGACTAACGATAAATTGTTCTTTATTATCTTAGTCATAATATTCTTTACTAGACTAGTTGAGCTCACCCTTTTCATCTATTGTCCTCTTCAGAAAAAGAGAATGTCGCAGGGACTAGTCGGGAGACAGAGTGATGGTCCGAGTTAGAGCAGTAGTAGTCCTCACTATTTTTATAAAATAGTGTGATAACAATTATAATGAGGATTTAGTTTGAATGTTTATATTTTTTACATATTTGTATTGACACTCACAGTAGTGTGGTTGTATTTTGCACGACCGTGTGATATAAAAGTTGTATTTGGATTCTGTACGTATTTGGCGACCTAGAATGGGTTGGATTGGACCTATTCTGAGGGCGTTACAATATTCATCAAGTAATCATTCATCTTTGCATTACAGGCCAAAGATATTCATCAAGTAATCATTCATCTTTGTACTACAGGCCAAAAATATTCGGTTATATCACTATTTAGGACTGAGAATGATGAAAAACAATATAAATAACAAATCTAGTGAGATAAAGGATAAAGTTTAGGGATTCGTAATTTAGTTTATCTAAGTTCAAGAATACTCCATAATAATCAATTGTGAAGCAAAATTCAAGAATGAAGTTCAAAACTTTGATCCAATCAAAGATAGGAACCATAACAGACAACTTGGACAAAGAAAAGAAAATTTAATTTTTTTATGAATAGTACCATATTCGTGAATAGTGTCGTATACGTGAATAATGTCGTATACGTGAATAGTGTCGTATATGTAAATAGTAACTCCGACATGAAAAGGTAAAAATTTTATAATAAAATTCATACCAATATTTCAGTAAAGTGATATTGAAAGAAATAACATCATTTATGAAGAAAACTTGCACTGTTTATCAACTCTCAAAGTATCTAAATACTCACAGAAATACGCTCGATATTATAGAGAAAGAAATTTCTGATTCTGGTGTGATTTTTATTTCTAACCAAGCACCCTATTTATAGGAAAATGCTTAGAACACCAAAGTAGAAAATTTAATAAGATATTTTTTTTCCTCCACACCAACTCTTTGACTTTCTCATTTTTCAGCATTTACAAAAAGTGGGGCCCACAAAACATGTTTTAAATATTTTTGTAACAAAATAATTCAGACTCAATATTCAAAAACTTCAATAATTCATAATAAATAACCTATTATCAGAAAAATATCAACCTTATGTCCATTTCATATGAAATTTAATACACTACAACTTTGTAGAAGAAAATTTTTCAAATTTCAAACGAAAAAATAACCCAAATTTACATACGGATGAACCTGCAGGCTATAATCAAATTTCAGTAAAAAAATAGGGCCCACCAACATATTTAACATATTTTTTGCAACAAAAATACTCCGAACCCAATTTGCTCTCTTCCTCCTCATTTTATTCATATATCGTGCATTCATTGTAAAAATATTATCATTATTATATTATTATATTATTACATCATACACTTATAATGTAATATTACAATAATATATTTGACTGAATTATTTTATCGAATAAGATAAAATATCAACTCTCAATAATTGTCTCTTTAAAAAATTCTCCATTAAATAAATATTTTCTTATCATTTTTATCAATAATTAATTATTCAAAAAAATATTACAGAATCACAATAATTACAACAAGGTCGTTCTCAGGAAAGAGGTGGCCTTCCGATAAGGATTTCTCCTTACTGGCGTGCAATTAACTAACCTCTTTCCTAGACAGAACTTCCTTAGACATTGCCAATAATGCTATCTAATAATATTATTCAAATAATATGAATTATTGATTTGATAATGTAAAATATTGTGCAGTGACAATTATTGAATCAACAATAATATAAAAATACTGTGCAATACCGTGTGCTACTGTGCAACAACGCGTATTACTTACTTTAACCACTAGGTATTTTAACAGTGTTAACGGTAACCATTACGCCATTATTTATAGAAAACTTATTCTTGTCGTTTTCTTCATCCGACAGTTTTTCGTTATGGGGCCCACAAATGGATGCGCCGTCGTACGAATATTCCCCAACAACAAGAATATTTCACGACCAAACGAATATTCTCCAACAACAAGAATATTTTATAACCACATGCTTATTTGGAAATATTTGCATATTTTACCCATAACTTACCACATTAATCAAATCAACCCCTTACTATTTCAAAATAATATATAGAGGAAATTCAATTTTATTCATAAAAAGTTGGGGTCTTACACATGTATTTCTAGCAACTCAGAATAGGTTGTGTGAACCTATTTTGGGGGCGTCACAATATCCTATGACGAGTACAAAAGAAATGATATCTCATACGAGTATAAAAGAATATATGAAACTGCAAATGGATTTTCACCCGTCATGCGGTAATCCGCGTAGACAGATCATTTTCATAATTTAATAAAGAATGAATACGAAGGGTTATTCACCATGCATGCGGTAGTCCGCGTCGACAGGTTATTTTCACAGATTAATAAGGAATAGAATGACAACCCTTACGAGTATTGAAAGAAAATAACATCCTTAACCTTAGTTGGAGACTAAATCTGACTGGTATAATAGAGATATTCTTGAAAAAAATACTATAAGCTACACTCAAAGTATTCTTATACTAGAAAGAAATACGCACAATATTATAGAAGAAGAATTCTTTGATTCTGGTGTAATTTTCATTTCTTAACTAAACATC
Organism: Panax stipuleanatus; assembly: GCA_020205555.1. Classification (NCBI taxonomy): domain Eukaryota; kingdom Viridiplantae; phylum Streptophyta; class Magnoliopsida; order Apiales; family Araliaceae; genus Panax; species Panax stipuleanatus. The sequence goes on from CM035125.1 coordinate 40,864,972, forward strand.
CTATTTATAAGAGAATGACAGGGTATTATTTAAGAAAAATAATCACGGATCAACAGTAACGAATTCGTCCGTGAATTCATCTGATTTTTTTATTTTTACTATGCAACACTATGCAATACAATATTCTAATAAAACTAAAAACTTTATATATAATATAATATATTCTAATAAAATAAATAACTTTATATATATTATAAAAAATTTTTGTTTTATATAAAAAGTTTTCTGTTTTATTATAATTATAATAATAATAAAACAAAAATTAAAATAATTTTCTGCCGACGGTTTGAATAATTTGACACGTAGGGGTCCATGGGATAATAAGCCAAACTTACAACAACTCCTCTATTTATATCAAAAATTGAATAAATATCCACCGCAAATCACTTGTATTTAATTAACACAATCTTTCAATAATTAGTCATCATTAATATTATAACTCACAATGTTGACGACCAAATTGTTCTCAGGAAAGAGGGACCTTTCCGATAAGGATTGCTCTTCACTAGCGCGCAATTAAATAAACTAACCCCTTTTTCTCGACAGAACTTTTTAGACATTGCCAATAATGCTAATAATAATATGAGTAATTGTGTTGTGTCAATTATTAATTTAATCATATAAAATATTGTGCAGATGATACTATGACAATAATTGAATCAATAATATGAGATACTATGCAGCAACTACTGTGGCAATTATTGAATGAATTACTGGGTGACTTCTTACGTAAGCATCAATAATCAGAGATACTGTGCAACACCATGTGCTACTGTGCAATACCGCATACCACTGTGGAATAACGCGTATTACTGTACTTTTCTCACCGGTATTTCAACAGTTTTACAGTAAAAGTCTTGCCGTTAATTTTATAAAAAAGTTATTTTTGTCACTTTCTATATTCGATAATTATTCCGTAGTGGGATCCACCAATGATTGCGTCGTCGTACGAATATTCCCCGACAAAAGAATATTCTCCGACCAAACGAATATTTTCTGACAAAACGAATATTTTATGACAACTTGCGTACTTTGTAAAATTTGCACAAATCACCTATAACTATAACACAAATAAATATTTTCTTATCATTTTTATCAATAATTAATTATTCACAAATAATATTACAGAAGCACAATAATGACAACCAGGTCGTTCCCAGGATAGAGGGGGCCTTCCGATAAGAATTTCTCCTCACTGGCAAGCAATTAACTAACCCCTTTCCTCGACAGAACTTCCTTAGACATTGCCAATAATGCTATCTAATAATATTATTCAAATAATATGAATTATTAATTTGATAATGTAAAATACTGTGCAATGACAATTATTGAATCAACAATAATATAAAAATACTGTGCAATACCGTGTGCTACTGTGCAACAACGCGTATTACTTACTTTAACCACCGGGTATTTCAACAGTGATAACGGTAACCATTACGCCATTATTTATAAAAAACTTATTCTTGTCGTTTTCTTCATCCGACAGTTTTTCGTTATAGGGCCCACAAATGGTTCTGCTGTCGTACGAATATTCCCCGACAACAAGAATATTCATTAGAAGAGTTAAGTAGAAAATGATGTTTACTATCTTCTATGATTTAAAAGTCCATCATCAATATTTTATCCCTGTAACATCAATCAATATATATCTCAAATCAAATATTCATCTTTACACTACGGCCAAAGATATTTGTATCACCAGTGGTCATGTTCATCTCAACACCTATCCATCCTTGCACTACGGGCCAAAGATATTCATCAAGTAATCATTCATCTTTGCACTATAGGCCAAAGATATTCATCAAGTAATCATTCACCTTTGCACTACAGGACAAAGATATTCATTTGTATCACCATTTAAGACTGAGGATGATGAAAAATATTTTAAAGAACGAATCCAGTGTGTTAGTTCCCAAAGGCACGTAAGTTATATAGAAGGGGGGGTTGAATAGATATTTTTAAAATTTCTTTGTTTAAAATACTTTGTCAGTATTGATTATACTGACAGCAGCGAAATATATGTTTTATTCCCCTTCAAGATATTACAGTTATGGTTTGATAAACAGTTATGGCAGTTATAACAGATATAGTAGTTAATGAGAGACAATGAGACACAGGGTTTTAAGTGGTTCAGAGCACACAAGGCTCCTAGTCCACTCTTCTACTCCACGAGTAGGAAATCCACTAAGGATGTCTCTTACAACTGAATAACTCAGATTCCTTCAAGGCCAGCAGCCCTGGAACTTCTCTTAGTTCACTTAGAACTCTTCAAGTCCTCTGACTTGGTACTTCTCTTAATTCACTCTTGAACTCTTCAAGTCCTCTGACTTGGATCTTCTCTTAGTTCACTTTTGAACTCTTCAAGTCCTCTGACTTGGTTCCTCACTTGGATTGACAATTGTTATTGAGGAGTGCTACTCAGTTACAATTAAGCATTAGTTCTGAAAAACTGAGTAGCGAAGCAAGCTTTCCTCTTTCAGGATCGTAGAGTTGATCGTTGAGTGTTCTTGAGCTTTTCTCTTGATATTCTGTCTTGTTGTATCTTGCTTGCTTAGTCTGAATCCTTGTCTAATTTTCTTATAAAAGAGCCATTCGAAATATGTCTGTTTGAATGCTCCCGTTGTAGCATTTAACGCTTCAGACGTCTTCTCTGCAGTTGATGTTGACATCCTGCTTTCCTGCTGCACTGCCGACTGGCCCACTGATACAGCAGACTGCAACTTCACCTAACACCTGAAAAGGTGTTTTCTGCAGGCGGTTTAGTCCTTTCCTTAGCTTCTTCAATACGCTTCTTCGATTTGAACTAAGGATGAATATGGAATCATTAGGACTATCAAATTGTGAACGGCTATTAGCCTTTCTTCATTTGTTGCTCTTCCTCCCTTCATCAGAACTACGATCTTTGATGCTGACTGGAGGAGCACTACGATTATGGTTATGTTCCATAATCATTGTGTGTTGGCTTGCACATGCTTGACTCAGACTTGATCGTAGAGAACACTACGATTTCTCTTAAGCTCTTTAGTAGACTACGATTCCTTCTTACTTGTCTTGCAGACTTCACACTTCTGGGAGCACACTGCGTTTCTTGACTTAGCTCAGTAGGCGCTCGAATCTTCTTCATGATTCTCAATGTGGCTTTCAAGGCAAACTACGATTCTGATATATTCACTCAAGCTCCACGAATCTTGCCTTGGTCTCTGCAAGCTTGATTCTCTTGGCAGACTACGATTCTAGACATCTTCATTTAAGCTCCACGATTCTGCCTTGTCTTCTGAATGCTACCTTTGACAGACTACGATTCTGTCAAGGTTTTAACTTTTACAGCACCAATAGATCAACCTAACAAATTTGATCTTTTCTTCTATACATTTATTTACATAAATGATAAACATTAAAGCTCAGATCAATCTAACATTTTTGATCTATCACCTAAGTCCTTGTACATTGATTCTCGTAAGGACTGTACACTTAAGCATTTATATTTACTTTCAATATCAAATATGAATATGCAATTTCCAACACAGTGAGATAAAGGACAAAGATTAGATATTCGTAATTTAATTTATCCAAGTTCAAGAATACTCCATAATAATTAATTGTGGAGCAAAATTCAAGAATGAAGATCAAAACATGGATACAATCAAAGATAGGAACCATAACAGACAACTTGGACAAAGAAAAGAAAATTTAATTTTTTATGAATAGTACCGTAATCGTGAATAGTGCCGTATATGTGAATAGTGTCGTATACGTGAATAGTAACCCTGACATGAAAAGGTAAAAATTTCATAATAAAATTCATACCAACATTTCAATGAAATGATATTAAATAAAACGCAAAATTTAAAGAATTTCTGATCATTTCAGGAATTATAGAAGCAATACTTACCGTAGTAAGTTCAAATTTGGGAATTTGAAATGAAATATTATCACTTTCATAATATAAAATATGAAAGAAAATAATATTCTTTATGAATCTTGAAAGGAAATAACATCATTTAGGAGAAAAATAATATCCCTTACCTCAGTATAATACTCGATCTGACTGGAATATCAGATATTATGACAAGAACAACTTGCACTGTTATCAACACTCAAAATATCTAAACACTCACAAAAAATACGCTTGATACTATAGAGAGAAAATTTTCTAATTCTGGTGTGTTTTTCATTTCTAACTAAGCACCCTATTTATAAAAAATGCTTAGCACGCCAGGATTGACAAAATGAAATCCACGGAGAAAAGCAGCACACCAGTTTTGAAAGACTCTGTAGCCACCTCTTTTGAAAAGAAAATTCCCACATGCTTATATATATATATATTAAAATATTTATAATTATTAAAAGAATTTTAATTCTATTTTTTTCTCTTCCACCTCATTTTATTTTTATACCATAAAAATAATGTCATCATCTAAAATATAAAATTATACTATTATATTATCACATTATACTATTATAATGTAATATTATAATAATATATTTGAATAAATATTTTATCGAAGAAGATAAAATGCCAACTTTCAACAAATATCTCATACTAAAAATTCTTCCCTTTATATCATACTTGAATAAATATTTACTTATCAAATTTATCGACAATCAATTATTATTCACAATTAATATTATAGAATTACAATATTGACAACCAGGTCGTTTCCCAGGAAAGAGGGGGCTTTTCGATAAAGATTTCTCCTTATTGGCGCGCAATTATATAACCTAACCCCTTTTCTCGACAGAACTTCCTAGACATTATCAATAATGTTATCTAATAATATCATTTCAATAACATGTGTGATAATTATTGATTTAATAATGTGAAATAACTGTGCAGTAGTGACAATTATTGCATCAATAATATAAAATATCAATGTAACAATTATTGAATCAATAATATAAAATATTGAACAGTAATTATCAATATAGCAATTATTGAATCAATAATATAAAATATTGAACAGTAATTATCAATGTAGCAATTATTGAATCAATAATATAAAATATTGAACAGTAATTACTATAACAATTTTTGAGTAAGTGACTTCTTACGTAAGAATCAGTAATTAAAAAACTACTGTGCAATACCGTGTGCTACTGTGCAATAACGCGTATTACTGTTCTTTTACCACCGGGTATTTCAACAGTTTTAACAGTAAAAGTTTTGCCGTTATTTTTAGAAAACTTATTCTTGTCGTTTTTTTCATCCGACAGTTTTTCGTTATGGAACCCACAAATGGTTGCGCCGTCGTACGAATATTCCCCGACAACAAGAATATTCCACGACCAAACGAATATTCTCCGACAATAATGAATATTTTATAACCACTTGCTTATTTTGTAAACTTTGCGCATATTACCCATAACTTACCACATTTATCAAATCAACTCCTTACTATATCAAAATAATATATAGAGGAAATTCAATTTTATTCATAAAAAGTTGGGGTCTTACAATAATCCACGAAAAAGGTTCTTTGGGTGTCCACAATGGAGCAAGGTACTAGTTCTGTAGTTTTAAATTGACTGAGTTTTATCTTATTTTTTGAAAACATTAGAATATTAATCCTCCACCATATATTAATACACTTGTAGCAAAGTGTATTTGGAGAAATAAACTTGTGTTGGAATTGTATTACTTTTTAATATTTTGGATTGGTTTTTATCAACCACCATGCAGGGAAATTTGGCAAGCAAACACTGTAAATTCTTTTGCTGGTATGACTAAGAGATTTGTAAAAGGTCTAAAGAAGTTTTACCTGAGTTGAAACTTATGATAAGTGGTCTGAATTTGGAAATAGAAAGGAAGAAGTATGAAATTGAGAGAGGCACCTACAAAATAATTGAATTGGAATAAAGCAATGAAAAGCTTCAAATTGAATCTACAAAGTAAAATGAAGAGGTTTGAAGATTGAGAGAGGTGATTGCATTGTTGAGAAGGAAGGATAAAATGTGTACTGCTTCAATTAAAGTCATGTTATTAGGCATTATATTTGTATTCATGTTAGGACAACTGTATGTGAGTGATAGTGGTGAATGATTGTAATTTAAAGTTTGAATTATGTATAAAGGAACTAGTTTGCAATGAATGGTCCAAGTTGGTTTTAACCTATTATAAGTGTGCAATTGTTTAGAATGGTAAAATTTGTTGAAGTTTTTTTTTAAGTTGTTGTGCCTCTTAAATTTCATTGATGACAAAAGTTATGTTACAATGACATAAAAGCTCATAACTGTTAGTGGAGCATAATTGTTTCATTGATGACCAAATTTCTACTGCACCAAATAGATTTATTGATGCACTTTGCAAGGGATTATAGCACAAAGCACCTTTAGTTAGTGGATCCTGAGATTTCACCTAAAATATAATTGTCAAAATACTAATTTTTGGGACAGTGCAAAACACCAACAGATGCATAATATGAAAACCACCAAACAGACATACAAAAATAATAATATTTCCAAAAACAAGGACTTTTGCATTAATGCACTTTGTTCAACATATACAGCCAAGTCGCATGACTGTCATAGATGATGTGCACCATTGACATAAAGTAACCCAACTGTCATTGTTTGCCAATAGTTTTCCAAAACATAAACCAAAAATCATTCATAATTTGCCAACAGTGATCACTTTAACTATGTAGTTCACCAATACTACATAATTACTTAGTTAAACTCCTACAGAATCCAAATAATAATAATGCCCATCATGCACAACTTGAACTAGATATCCATAACTTTCTCTTTCGCATTTGCATCCTGCCTTGCATTCCTTCCATTAATGAGTTAATTTGCAAAAATCCAATTGTTTCCCCTATATTGGAATGTAGATGGCCTCATGGCTGACATGGGTGTTGTTGAACCTTGAGTATTCCCTTGGCTTTAAGGATTAATGGTGGCTGGAGTACGTGTTTGACTTTGATTATTTCCTTGACTTCTAGTTGAAATCTGAGATATCTAGGAAGAATTAAAAAATAACAATTAGTGCTTAAGCATTGTCAATAAAATATGTAATGTATGCTTTAATAAAGTAAACATGCTAGACTTGTCAAAAGTATTTACCCTAGTATGTTGTGCCCCACTTGATATGTAAGAATCCTCACTTGCAGATACATAGATACCAAACCCACTTCTCCATCTCCCTGATGGCCTACTTCTTCCTCTTCCTTGACCTCCAGTGCCTGGGGGCCTACCTCTCCCTCTCCCTAAACCTCTCCATCTACCAACAATTTCATTATGTGCATCTTCACCTCTGTTTGCACTACTTGATGCTCCTATACCTGATCCACCTGTTGCAACTGTAAGAATTAAATATGTAATGTTAGTTTTTTTTTGCAAATAAAGTAAAATAGCCAGTGCCTTTTTCCTTCAAAAATAATTACCTTTTTCCTTTTGAAGCCTTTGAACTGGTGTGTTCTTGCAAGCTTTCATGTTATGACCAATCTGATTGCACCTCCGACATGTCATCAGTATTCCTTTTTTTGATAGTCTTCCATTTGCACCTAACTTATGTTCCTCATGTGGATCTTTATTTCTTTGTTTCTTTGGCCTTCCAGGAAGAACTTTTAGCTTTAGGGATAGTAACTTTTCCTTGCCTGAAGGTTCCCACAGATCTGGTCCATTTATTCCTTTCAATGGAAACTGGTAAGATGCCAAGTAAGAATCTATCTTAAGCATTGCAGAGACATATGCCTCTGGCTCCTCCCTTTGTTTATAAATGGCAGCAACTGCATGCCTACAAGGGATACCATCAAGATCCCAAGCTCTGCAAGAACAAGTCTTGTTCACTAAACTTACTATCCTACCTTCAAGTCCACCATCCTTTTTCACTTCATACCTTTTATCCATCCCACTTAGCTTCATACAAGAAACTATCATTTTTTGCATCCTCTAATTTTTTCCTAATTCTAGGAGGCAGTACATCTTCACTTTTCAGCATCATTGTCTTGTTTCTTACCAATCTCTCCATAATATGCTCTCTCATATCCTCAAGCATCTCAATTAAAGGCTTTTGTCTTGCACCAACTATCCAACCATTGAAGGTTTTTGACAAGTTGTTATTGGTGATAGCACACTTGCACATGTCACTGAAGAAAGCTTTGCACCACTGCTTTGCATCTTGTTTTGACAACTGCTCATATGCCTCTGGACAAAAAAATTTTAGTTCTTCCATTTCATCCATGAAATGCTTCCTAGTAGTGCAATTAGCTATTTTCCAAAATGCAGTTTTCAACTCAAAACCTTTGTTCTTTTTCCTCCAATTTGCGTAGATGTGTCTAGCACAACATCTATGTTCAGCTTGAGGTATAATTGTCTTGATTGCATTATCCAAACCCTACATAAAAACATATTTTCATTAGCTATATATGAATTCAAAGTACAAACATTTATAATATAGTAAATGAAAAAAAATTACATTTCATACCTTTTGTTGGTCTGTTATCACTGTGAGACCATATCTTCCACCAAGATAACCTAGATCATCCATTAAAATATGTAAAAACCAAGTTCAGCTGTCTGTGTTCTCCACCTCAACTACTGCCCAAGCAATGGGATACATCTGATTATTTGCATCCCTCCTGACTGCACATAACAACTCACCCTTGCATATTCCTTTGAGAAAACATCCATCAAGCCCAATAATTGGCCTACAACATACCAACCTGATAGTAGTGTGCATACAAGCCAATCATGTATGATGATAAAGCACGTACTTTGTAAACAATCTTATTTATTTATTAATAAAATATTCATTTATTAAAGGCATTTAATTATCTACATGGTGCTGTTTTTATAATATGTAAATAACCCATAGTTTTAAGCAATGCTTTTAGAATCATGATGATGATCATGCTAATGAGATCTAAATTCTTAGAAAGCTCTAAAACTAAAATAGTTCCCAATCGTGGGATTACTAAAAAGGGGATTAGTAAATCCGGATAGATTGGTACATATGTTGCTTGCTCATTGGATGAGGATGATTGATCTCATGATCATTTGTGTGGAGACACTAAAGCAAGTATGTAGGTGCTTATTGGAGAATAAGTTCACTGAACGTGATTCGCTATGGAATACCTAATGGAGTTTTACTCGCCTGTCAATAGGAATTCCTAATGTGATAGTAGTACAAGTGATCCTTGGACTTGAGATCATCATAGTATCTTGTATGTAACAAATTATACTTTGACTTATTCCTTAAGACCTTTTAAGGCATATATAGGGTATGCTTGGGTGTATAGTGAGTTACATATGGAGATAATGAATGATCAATAAAGAATCTACCACCTCTAGTAAAAGAGGAGATATGTCCTATGTGATTCGTTAAATGACAACCCAGGAATCCTTGGCCAAGGTAGAATGAAATTAGAAAGAGGTTTCTAATTTGCATTATTTGGAGTTGTGCATTTTCTAATCGAAATACATATGATTAAATAAATTAAGACTTGACAGTAAATCCATGTCTTATATTTAATTGGGACATTGTATGGTGGAAGGATTGAATTGTATGGTAACTATTAACTCACAGGTTCTTTTATGATTAATGTTGAAATCTATATTATCTGGAAAGTCGTTGATCGCTAGGGAGGCTTATCCCTATTGTAGAATAAATATTATTTATTTAAATAGATTATTAGTTTAATTTATTTATTTAAATAAGATTAAAATTGTTTTAATTGATTTATTCACAACCGGTTTAATATGGAGAACCTAAAGGGTCACACCATAAAAGGAAGAATAATTATTTAAGAAGGTAATGGCATAATCGTAATAATGCATTAAGTATAATTAATTTAATCTATGGTGATAGAATAAATTAAATAGCTTAATGTTTATTATTTAATATTTTGGAAATATTAAATATAAATTAATAAGAGGAGTCTTATTAATATTATTACAATTATTATTATTTTAATTTCTAAAGGAGTTTAGTAATTAATTTAATATTTAGTACTCTCATTTATTCCTAATAAGATTAGGAGACAAATTAATTAAATGAATTTAATTAATTATTCCCATGTGGTGGGAAGCCTAAATTAATTAAAGGAGTTTAATTAATTAAAAGAAATCCCATGTCTAATAGGATTAGAAGGGTTGACTAATGTCTATATAAGAGAAGTCTTATAATAGATATTAATTTGATGCAATTCCAATTGTTGGAGAGTACTCCTTTTCTATAGAGGATAGAACACTAAGCCAAACACCCTCCTTCTTGATAATTCATCTTCCTTGGTGGATCACCTCTAGAGGCCAAACACTTGGGTGGCTAACGTTGATCAAAGGAAGGAATCTAACCCGGAAATTCAAGGAGATCACGAAGAACAAGGAGTTGAACTAGTACCTGTGGAAGCTTCGTTCTACAAGGGTATGATTCCATAACTTCTTATTTATCGTTTTAAATTAATAATTTGCATAAAGGATGATCCGGGTAATGGTTTTGTAGAAATTTTTTAAACTCTGATATACCATGCTTCCGCTAATTTTTGCAATTTGATTGCGTCACGATTTCGTACAAACCCAACAGTGGTATCAAAGCCAAATCTTTATGCAATTATTAATTTATTTTTGATTTCATATACATATGGGTATGTATTTAAAATAATTTATTGGGCATAATTTTATTGTATAAAATTATATTTAAAAAAAAGAAAAGAAAAAAAGAAAAGAAAAAAAAAAGACTTTTTTTGGGAAGAATCACAATTTTTTTTTGGTGCTAATCTTGAATTCTGCAAAGAAAAGGTGTTGTCTCTTTCTTACTCCAAAAAGAATGTGACCCATCAAGAAAAGACTTTTTTTAATAAACCTGCAGGACTCTTTTAATAAAAGAAGTGACTTTTTTAAAAAAAAAAAAAATATGATATATTTATATATTATATTCTAAATAATTTTATAATTAAAATAAAGAGTTTATTTTAATCTTGAAATTGGATTTCATGCAATTTAAAATTGCCCATTAAATGATACTCATATATATATGGAATGTTTTAATTCATGAGATGAATATTTATTTATTAATATATATGGTGATATGTATGAAAATAAATGGGGATTGATTATGGACTATTTGACCAATGTGATTGGATTTTATTTTAGTTGAATGCTTGAATGAATGGGTTTTATTAAATGGGGTCTGCGTACCTCGTCTTCTCTAATTTTTTTTTCTTGATGTAAAATTCTATCTCCCTCCTATGTACTTCCCCTTGACTGTTGATCAAGGTTTCTATTTAAATTAAATAGTTTAATGTAATAGAAATAGTTAGAATTATCTTTAAAAATTAGAGACCAAGGAGCAAGGAGCGCGTGAAGACCCGTTTGTATGGAGCCCGGGTTTAAATGTAATAGTTACGTTTAAATTTAAATTCTTGCACCCCTAGGTTTGACCTTTTGGTTCACTTGGTGGCTCTAGTGAACCAAACTAGAATAAAAGTCCATAATCAATCCGGGTAGAATATAGTATTCTATATTGCATGCTAAATATTATATATATTATATTTTATGCAAACATGCTTCGCATGTTTAATAAAATGACGCGTATTTTATATATATATGTGCATGCGCTTAGCGCGCATGCACATATATCTTGTATGTATGTGCATACAAGATATATATATGTGCATGCGCTTAGCGCGCATGCACATAGGAACGTGATTCGCTATGGAATACCTAATGGAGTTTTACTCGCCTGTCAATAGGAATTCCTAATGTGATAGTAGTACAAGTGATCCTTGGACTTGAGATCATCATAGTATCTTGTATGTAACAAATTATACTTTGGCTTATTCCTTAAGACCTTTTAAGGCATATATAGGGTATGCTTGGGTGTAATGAGTTACATATGGAGATAATGAATGATCAATAAAGAATCTACCACCTCTAGTAAAAGAGGAGATATGTCCTATGTGATTCGTTAAATGACAACCCAGGAATCCTTGGCCAAGGTAGAATGAAATTAGAAAGAGGTTTCTAATTTGCATTATTTGGAGTTGTGCATTTTCTAATCGAAATACATATGATTAAATAAATTTAAGACTTGACAGTAAATCCATGTCTTATATTTAATTGGGACATTGTATGGTGGAAGGATTGAATTGTATGGTAACTATTAACTCACAGGTTCTTTTATGATTAATGTTGAAATCTATATTATCTGGAAAGTCGTTGATCGCTAGGGAGGCATATCCCTATTGTAGAATAAATATTATTTATTTAAATAGATTATTAGTTTAATTTATTTATTTAAATAAAATTAAAATTGTTTTAATTGATTTATTCACAACCGGTTTAATATGGAGAACCTAAAGGGTCACACCATAAAAGGAAGAATAATTATTTAAGAAGGTAATGGCATAATCGTAATAATGCATTAAGTATAATTAATTTAATCTATGGTGATAGAATAAATTAAATAGCTTAATGTTTATTATTTAATATTTTGGAAATATTAAATATAAATTAATAAGAGGAGTCTTATTAATATTATTACAATTATTATTATTTTAATTTCTAAAGGAGTTTAGTAATTAATTTAATATTTAGTACTCTCATTTATTCCTAATAAGATTAGGAGATAAATTAATTAAATGAATTTAATTAATTATTCCCATGTGGTGGGAAGCCTAAATTAATTAAAGGAGTTTAATTAATTAAAAGAAATCCCATGTCTAATAGGATTAGAAGGGTTGACCAATGTCTATATAAGAGAAGTCTTATAATAGATATTAATTTGATGCAATTCCAATTGTTGGAGAGTACTCCTTTTCTATAGAGGATAGAACACTAAGCCAAACACCCTCCTTCTTGATAATTCATCTTCCTTGGTGGATCACCTCTAGAGGCCAAACACTTGGGTGGCTAACGTTGATCAAAGGAAGGAATCTAACCCGGAAATTCAAGGAGATCACGAAGAACAAGGAGTTGAACTAGTACCTGTGGAAGCTTCGTTCTACAAGGGTATGATTCAATAACTTCTTATTTATCGTTTTAAATTAATAATTTGCATAAAGGATGATCCGGGTAATGATTTTGTAGAAATTTTTTAAACTCTGATATACCATGCTTCCGCTAATTTTTGCAATTTGATTGCGTCACGATTTCGTACAAACCCAACAGTGGTATCAAAGCCAAATCTTTATGCAATTATTAATTTATTTTTGATTTCATATACATATGGGTATGTATTTAAAATAATTTATTGGGCATAATTTTATTGTATAAAATTATATTTAAAAAAAAGAAAAGAAAAAAAGAAAAGAAAAAAAAAGACTTTTTTTGGGAAGAATCACAATTTTTTTTTGGTGCTAATCTTGAATTCTGCAAAGAAAAGGTGTTGTCTCTTTCTTACTCCAAAAAGAATGTGACCCATCAAGAAAAGACTTTTTTTAATAAACCTGCAGGACTCTTTTAATAAAAGAAGGTGACTTTTTTTAAAAAAAAAATAAATATGATATATTTATATATTATATTCTAAATAATTTTATAATTAAAATAAAGAGTTTATTTTAATCTTGAAATTGGATTTCATGCAATTTAAAATTGCCCATTAAATGATACTCATATATATGGAATGTTTTAATTCATGAGATGAATATTTATTTATTAATATATATGGTGATATGTATGAAAATAAATGGGGATTGATTATGGACTATTTGACCAATGTGATTGGATTTTATTTTAGTTGAATGCTTGAATGAATGGGTTTATTAAATGGGGTCTGCGTACCTCGTCTTCTCTAATTTTTTTTTCTTGATGTAAAATTCTATCTCCCTCCTATGTACTTCCCCTTGACTGTTGATCAAGGTTTCTATTTAAATTAAATAGTTTAATGTAATAGAAATAGTTAGAATTATCTTTAAAAATTAGAGACCAAGGAGCAAGGAGCGCGTGAAGACCCGTTTGTATGGAGCCCGGGTTTAAATGTAATAGTTACGTTTAAATTTAAATTCTTGCACCCCTAGGTTTGACCTTTTGGTTCACTTGGTGGCTCTAGTGAACCAAACTAGAATAAAAGTCCATAATCAATCCGGGTAGAATATAGTATTCTATATTGCATGCTAAATATTATATATATTATATTTTATGCAAACATGCTTCGCATGTTTAATAAAATGACGCGTATTTTATATATATATGTGCATGCGCTTAGCGCGCATGCACATATATCTTGTATGTATGTGCATACAAGATATATATATGTGCATGCGCTTAGCGCGCATGCACATAGGAACGTGATTCGCTATGGAATACCTAATGGAGTTTTACTCGCCTGTCAATAGGAATTCCTAATGTGATAGTAGTACAAGTGATCCTTGGACTTGAGATCATCATAGTATCCTGTATGTAACAAATTATACTTTGGCTTATTCCTTAAGACCTTTTAAGGCATATATAGGGTATGCTTGGGTGTAATGAGTTACATATGGAGATAATGAATGATCAATAAAGAATCTACCACCTCTAGTAAAAGAGGAGATATGTCCTATGTGATTCGTTAAATGACAACCCAGGAATCCTTGGCCAAGGTAGAATGAAATTAGAAAGAGGTTTCTAATTTGCATTATTTGGAGTTGTGCATTTTCTAATCGAAATACATATGATTAAATAAATTTAAGACTTGACAGTAAATCCATGTCTTATATTTAATTGGGACATTGTATGGTGGAAGGATTGAATTGTATGGTAACTATTAACTCACAGGTTCTTTTATGATTAATGTTGAAATCTATATTATCTGGAAAGTCGTTGATCGCTAGGGAGGCTTATCCCTATTGTAGAATAAATATTATTTATTTAAATAGATTATTAGTTTAATTTATTTATTTAAATAAGATTAAAATTGTTTTAATTGATTTATTCACAACCGGTTTAATATGGAGAACCTAAAGGGTCACACCATAAAAGGAAGAATAATTATTTAAGAAGGTAATGGCATAATCGTAATAATGCATTAAGTATAATTAATTTAATCTATGGTGATAGAATAAATTAAATAGCTTAATGTTTATTATTTAATATTTTGGAAATATTAAATATAAATTAATAAGAGGAGTCTTATTAATATTATTACAATTATTATTATTTTAATTTCTAAAGGAGTTTAGTAATTAATTTAATATTTAGTACTCTCATTTATTCCTAATAAGATTAGGAGACAAATTAATTAAATGAATTTAATTAATTATTCCCATGTGGTGGGAAGCCTAAATTAATTAAAGGAGTTTAATTAATTAAAAGAAATCCCATGTCTAATAGGATTAGAAGGGTTGACCAATGTCTATATAAGAGAAGTCTTATAATAGATATTAATTTGATGCAATTCCAATTGTTGGAGAGTACTCCTTTTCTATAGAGGATAGAACACTAAGCCAAACACCCTCCTTCTTGATAATTCATCTTCCTTGGTGGATCACCTCTAGAGGCCAAACACTTGGGTGGCTAACGTTGATCAAAGGAAGGAATCTAACCCGGAAATTCAAGGAGATCACGAAGAACAAGGAGTTGAACTAGTACCTGTGGAAGCTTCGTTCTACAAGGGTATGATTCCATAACTTCTTATTTATCGTTTTAAATTAATAATTTGCATAAAGGATGATCCGGGTAATGGTTTTGTAGAAATTTTTTAAACTCTGATATACCATGCTTCCGCTAATTTTTGCAATTTGATTGCGTCACGATTTCGTACAAACCCAACAGTGGTATCAAAGCCAAATCTTTATGCAATTATTAATTTATTTTTGATTTCATATACATATGGGTATGTATTTAAAATAATTTATTGGGCATAATTTTATTGTATAAAATTATATTTAAAAAAAAGAAAAGAAAAAAAGAAAAGAAAAAAAAAAGACTTTTTTTGGGAAGAATCACAATTTTTTTTTGGTGCTAATCTTGAATTCTGCAAAGAAAAGGTGTTGTCTCTTTCTTACTCCAAAAAGAATGTGACCCATCAAGAAAAGACTTTTTTTAATAAACCTGCAGGACTCTTTTAATAAAAGAAGATGACTGTTTTTAAAAAAAAATAAATATGATATATTTATATATTATATTCTAAATAATTTTATAATTAAAATAAAGAGTTTATTTTAATCTTGAAATTGGATTTCATGCAATTTAAAATTGCCCATTAAATGATACTCATATATATATGGAATGTTTTAATTCATGAGATGAATATTTATTTATTAATATATATGGTGATATGTATGAAAATAAATGGGGATTGATTATGGACTATTTGACCAATGTGATTGGATTTTATTTTAGTTGAATGCTTGAATGAATGGGTTTTATTAAATGGGGTCTGCGTACCTCGTCTTCTCTAATTTTTTTTTCTTGATGTAAAATTCTATCTCCCTCCTATGTACTTCCCCTTGACTGTTGATCAAGGTTTCTATTTAAATTAAATAGTTTAATGTAATAGAAATAGTTAGAATTATCTTTAAAAATTAGAGACCAAGGAGCAAGGAGCGCGTGAAGACCCGTTTGTATGGAGCCCGGGTTTAAATGTAATAGTTACGTTTAAATTTAAATTCTTGCACCCCTAGGTTTGACCTTTTGGTTCACTTGGTGGCTCTAGTGAACCAAACTAGAATAAAAGTCCATAATCAATCCGGGTAGAATATAGTATTCTATATTGCATGCTAAATATTATATATATTATATTTTATGCAAACATGCTTCGCATGTTTAATAAAATGACGCGTATTTTATATATATATGTGCATGCGCTTAGCGCGCATGCACATATATCTTGTATGTATGTGCATACAAGATATATATATGTGCATGCGCTTAGCGCGCATGCACATAGGAACGTGATTCGCTATGGAATACCTAATGGAGTTTTACTCGCCTGTCAATAGGAATTCCTAATGTGATAGTAGTACAAGTGATCCTTGGACTTGAGATCATCATAGTATCTTGTATGTAACAAATTATACTTTGGCTTATTCCTTAAGACCTTTTAAGGCATATATAGGGTATGCTTGGGTGTAATGAGTTACATATGGAGATAATGAATGATCAATAAAGAATCTACCACCTCTAGTAAAAGAGGAGATATGTCCTATGTGATTCGTTAAATGACAACCCAGGAATCCTTGGCCAAGGTAGAATGAAATTAGAAAGAGGTTTCTAATTTGCATTATTTGGAGTTGTGCATTTTCTAATCGAAATACATATGATTAAATAAATTTAAGACTTGACAGTAAATCCATGTCTTATATTTAATTGGGACATTGTATGGTGGAAGGATTGAATTGTATGGTAACTATTAACTCACAGGTTCTTTTATGATTAATGTTGAAATCTATATTATCTGGAAAGTCGTTGATCGCTAGGGAGGCTTATCCCTATTGTAGAATAAATATTATTTATTTAAATAGATTATTAGTTTAATTTATTTATTTAAATAAGATTAAAATTGTTTTAATTGATTTATTCACAACCGGTTTAATATGGAGAACCTAAAGGGTCACACCATAAAAGGAAGAATAATTATTTAAGAAGGTAATGGCATAATCGTAATAATGCATTAAGTATAATTAATTTAATCTATGGTGATAGAATAAATTAAATAGCTTAATGTTTATTATTTAATATTTTGGAAATATTAAATATAAATTAATAAGAGGAGTCTTATTAATATTATTACAATTATTATTATTTTAATTTCTAAAGGAGTTTAGTAATTAATTTAATATTTAGTACTCTCATTTATTCCTAATAAGATTAGGAGACAAATTAATTAAATGAATTTAATTAATTATTCCCATGTGGTGGGAAGCCTAAATTAATTAAAGGAGTTTAATTAATTAAAAGAAATCCCATGTCTAATAGGATTAGAAGGGTTGACCAATGTCTATATAAGAGAAGTCTTATAATAGATATTAATTTGATGCAATTCCAATTGTTGGAGAGTACTCCTTTTCTATAGAGGATAGAACACTAAGCCAAACACCCTCCTTCTTGATAATTCATCTTCCTTGGTGGATCACCTCTAGAGGCCAAACACTTGGGTGGCTAACGTTGATCAAAGGAAGGAATCTAACCCGGAAATTCAAGAGATCACGAAGAACAAGGAGTTGAACTAGTACCTGTGGAAGCTTCGTTCTACAAGGGTATGATTCCATAACTTCTTATTTATCGTTTTAAATTAATAATTTGCATAAAGGATGATCCGGGTAATGGTTTTGTAGAAATTTTTTAAACTCTGATATACCATGCTTCCGCTAATTTTTGCAATTTGATTGCGTCACGATTTCGTACAAACCCAACAGTGGTATCAAAGCCAAATCTTTATGCAATTATTAATTTATTTTTGATTTCATATACATATGGGTATGTATTTAAAATAATTTATTGGGCATAATTTTATTGTATAAAATTATATTTAAAAAAAAGAAAAGAAAAAAAGAAAAAAAAAAGACTTTTTTTGGGAAGAATCACAATTTTTTTTTGGTGCTAATCTTGAATTCTGCAAAGAAAAGGTGTTGTCTCTTTCTTACTCCAAAAAGAATGTGACCCATCAAGAAAAGACTTTTTTTAATAAACCTGCAGGACTCTTTTAATAAAAGAAGGTGACTTTTTTTAAAAAAAAAATAAATATGATATATTTATATATTATATTCTAAATAATTTTATAATTAAAATAAAGAGTTTATTTTAATCTTGAAATTGGATTTCATGCAATTTAAAATTGCCCATTAAATGATACTCATATATATATGGAATGTTTTAATTCATGAGATGAATATTTATTTATTAATATATATGGTGATATGTATGAAAATAAATGGGGATTGATTATGGACTATTTGACCAATGTGATTGGATTTTATTTTAGTTGAATGCTTGAATGAATGGGTTTTATTAAATGGGGTCTGCGTACCTCGTCTTCTCTAATTTTTTTTTCTTGATGTAAAATTCTATCTCCCTCCTATGTACTTCCCCTTGACTGTTGATCAAGGTTTCTATTTAAATTAAATAGTTTAATGTAATAGAAATAGTTAGAATTATCTTTAAAAATTAGAGACCAAGGAGCAAGGAGCGCGTGAAGACCCGTTTGTATGGAGCCCGGGTTTAAATGTAATAGTTACGTTTAAATTTAAATTCTTGCACCCCTAGGTTTGACCTTTTGGTTCACTTGGTGGCTCTAGTGAACCAAACTAGAATAAAAGTCCATAATCAATCCGGGTAGAATATAGTATTCTATATTGCATGCTAAATATTATATATATTATATTTTATGCAAACATGCTTCGCATGTTTAATAAAATGACGCGTATTTTATATATATATGTGCATGCGCTTAGCGCGCATGCACATATATCTTGTATGTATGTGCATACAAGATATATATATGTGCATGCGCTTAGCGCGCATGCACATAGGAACGTGATTCGCTATGGAATACCTAATGGAGTTTTACTCGCCTGTCAATAGGAATTCCTAATGTGATAGTAGTACAAGTGATCCTTGGACTTGAGATCATCATAGTATCCTGTATGTAACAAATTATACTTTGGCTTATTCCTTAAGACCTTTTAAGGCATATATAGGGTATGCTTGGGTGTAATGAGTTACATATGGAGATAATGAATGATCAATAAAGAATCTACCACCTCTAGTAAAAGAGGAGATATGTCCTATGTGATTCGTTAAATGACAACCCAGGAATCCTTGGCCAAGGTAGAATGAAATTAGAAAGAGGTTTCTAATTTGCATTATTTGGAGTTGTGCATTTTCTAATCGAAATACATATGATTAAATAAATTTAAGACTTGACAGTAAATCCATGTCTTATATTTAATTGGGACATTGTATGGTGGAAGGATTGAATTGTATGGTAACTATTAACTCACAGGTTCTTTTATGATTAATGTTGAAATCTATATTATCTGGAAAGTCGTTGATCGCTAGGGAGGCTTATCCCTATTGTAGAATAAATATTATTTATTTAAATAGATTATTAGTTTAATTTATTTATTTAAATAAGATTAAAATTGTTTTAATTGATTTATTCACAACCGGTTTAATATGGAGAACCTAAAGGGTCACACCATAAAAGGAAGAATAATTATTTAAGAAGGTAATGGCATAATCGTAATAATGCATTAAGTATAATTAATTTAATCTATGGTGATAGAATAAATTAAATAGCTTAATGTTTATTATTTAATATTTTGGAAATATTAAATATAAATTAATAAGAGGAGTCTTATTAATATTATTACAATTATTATTATTTTAATTTCTAAAGGAGTTTAGTAATTAATTTAATATTTAGTACTCTCATTTATTCCTAATAAGATTAGGAGACAAATTAATTAAATGAATTTAATTAATTATTCCCATGTGGTGGGAAGCCTAAATTAATTAAAGGAGTTTAATTAATTAAAAGAAATCCCATGTCTAATAGGATTAGAAGGGTTGACCAATGTCTATATAAGAGAAGTCTTATAATAGATATTAATTTGATGCAATTCCAATTGTTGGAGAGTACTCCTTTTCTATAGAGGATAGAACACTAAGCCAAACACCCTCCTTCTTGATAATTCATCTTCCTTGGTGGATCACCTCTAGAGGCCAAACACTTGGGTGGCTAACGTTGATCAAAGGAAGGAATCTAACCCGGAAATTCAAGGAGATCACGAAGAACAAGGAGTTGAACTAGTACCTGTGGAAGCTTCGTTCTACAAGGGTATGATTCCATAACTTCTTATTTATCGTTTTAAATTAATAATTTGCATAAAGGATGATCCGGGTAATGGTTTTGTAGAAATTTTTTAAACTCTGATATACCATGCTTCCGCTAATTTTTGCAATTTGATTGCGTCACGATTTCGTACAAACCCAACAGTGGTATCAAAGCCAAATCTTTATGCAATTATTAATTTATTTTTGATTTCATATACATATGGGTATGTATTTAAAATAATTTATTGGGCATAATTTTATTGTATAAAATTATATTTAAAAAAAAGAAAAGAAAAAAAGAAAAGAAAAAAAAAAAGACTTTTTTTGGGAAGAATCACAATTTTTTTTTGGTGCTAATCTTGAATTCTGCAAAGAAAAGGTGTTGTCTCTTTCTTACTCCAAAAAGAATGTGACCCATCAAGAAAAGACTTTTTTTAATAAACCTGCAGGACTCTTTTAATAAAAGAAGATGACTGTTTTTAAAAAAAAATAAATATGATATATTTATATATTATATTCTAAATAATTTTATAATTAAAATAAAGAGTTTATTTTAATCTTGAAATTGGATTTCATGCAATTTAAAATTGCCCATTAAATGATACTCATATATATATGGAATGTTTTAATTCATGAGATGAATATTTATTTATTAATATATATGGTGATATGTATGAAAATAAATGGGGATTGATTATGGACTATTTGACCAATGTGATTGGATTTTATTTTAGTTGAATGCTTGAATGAATGGGTTTTATTAAATGGGGTCTGCGTACCTCGTCTTCTCTAATTTTTTTTTCTTGATGTAAAATTCTATCTCCCTCCTATGTACTTCCCCTTGACTGTTGATCAAGGTTTCTATTTAAATTAAATAGTTTAATGTAATAGAAATAGTTAGAATTATCTTTAAAAATTAGAGACCAAGGAGCAAGGAGCGCGTGAAGACCCGTTTGTATGGAGCCCGGGTTTAAATGTAATAGTTACGTTTAAATTTAAATTCTTGCACCCCTAGGTTTGACCTTTTGGTTCACTTGGTGGCTCTAGTGAACCAAACTAGAATAAAAGTCCATAATCAATCCGGGTAGAATATAGTATTCTATATTGCATGCTAAATATTATATATATTATATTTTATGCAAACATGCTTCGCATGTTTAATAAAATGACGCGTATTTTATATATATATGTGCATGCGCTTAGCGCGCATGCACATATATCTTGTATGTATGTGCATACAAGATATATATATGTGCATGCGCTTAGCGCGCATGCACATAGGAACGTGATTCGCTATGGAATACCTAATGGAGTTTTACTCGCCTGTCAATAGGAATTCCTAATGTGATAGTAGTACAAGTGATCCTTGGACTTGAGATCATCATAGTATCTTGTATGTAACAAATTATACTTTGGCTTATTCCTTAAGACCTTTTAAGGCATATATAGGGTATGCTTGGGTGTAATGAGTTACATATGGAGATAATGAATGATCAATAAAGAATCTACCACCTCTAGTAAAAGAGGAGATATGTCCTATGTGATTCGTTAAATGACAACCCAGGAATCCTTGGCCAAGGTAGAATGAAATTAGAAAGAGGTTTCTAATTTGCATTATTTGGAGTTGTGCATTTT
Source organism: Panax stipuleanatus (assembly GCA_020205555.1). Taxonomy (NCBI): domain Eukaryota; kingdom Viridiplantae; phylum Streptophyta; class Magnoliopsida; order Apiales; family Araliaceae; genus Panax; species Panax stipuleanatus. The sequence goes on from CM035125.1 coordinate 40,887,304, forward strand.
CTAATCGAAATACATATGATTAAATAAATTTAAGACTTGACAGTAAATCCATGTCTTATATTTAATTGGGACATTGTATGGTGGAAGGATTGAATTGTATGGTAACTATTAACTCACAGGTTCTTTTATGATTAATGTTGAAATCTATATTATCTGGAAAGTCGTTGATCGCTAGGGAGGCTTATCCCTATTGTAGAATAAATATTATTTATTTAAATAGATTATTAGTTTAATTTATTTATTTAAATAAGATTAAAATTGTTTTAATTGATTTATTCACAACCGGTTTAATATGGAGAACCTAAAGGGTCACACCATAAAAGGAAGAATAATTATTTAAGAAGGTAATGGCATAATCGTAATAATGCATTAAGTATAATTAATTTAATCTATGGTGATAGAATAAATTAAATAGCTTAATGTTTATTATTTAATATTTTGGAAATATTAAATATAAATTAATAAGAGGAGTCTTATTAATATTATTACAATTATTATTATTTTAATTTCTAAAGGAGTTTAGTAATTAATTTAATATTTAGTACTCTCATTTATTCCTAATAAGATTAGGAGACAAATTAATTAAATGAATTTAATTAATTATTCCCATGTGGTGGGAAGCCTAAATTAATTAAAGGAGTTTAATTAATTAAAAGAAATCCCATGTCTAATAGGATTAGAAGGGTTGACCAATGTCTATATAAGAGAAGTCTTATAATAGATATTAATTTGATGCAATTCCAATTGTTGGAGAGTACTCCTTTTCTATAGAGGATAGAACACTAAGCCAAACACCCTCCTTCTTGATAATTCATCTTCCTTGGTGGATCACCTCTAGAGGCCAAACACTTGGGTGGCTAACGTTGATCAAAGGAAGGAATCTAACCCGGAAATTCAAGAAGATCACGAAGAACAAGGAGTTGAACTAGTACCTGTGGAAGCTTCGTTCTACAAGGGTATGATTCCATAACTTCTTATTTATCGTTTTAAATTAATAATTTGCATAAAGGATGATCCGGGTAATGGTTTTGTAGAAATTTTTTAAACTCTGATATACCATGCTTCCGCTAATTTTTGCAATTTGATTGCGTCACGATTTCGTACAAACCCAACAGTGGTATCAAAGCCAAATCTTTATGCAATTATTAATTTATTTTTGATTTCATATACATATGGGTATGTATTTAAAATAATTTATTGGGCATAATTTTATTGTATAAAATTATATTTAAAAAAAAGAAAAGAAAAAAAGAAAAAAAAAAAGACTTTTTTTGGGAAGAATCACAATTTTTTTTTGGTGCTAATCTTGAATTCTGCAAAGAAAAGGTGTTGTCTCTTTCTTACTCCAAAAAGAATGTGACCCATCAAGAAAAGACTTTTTTTAATAAACCTGCAGGACTCTTTTAATAAAAGAAGGTGACTTTTTTTAAAAAAAAATAAATATGATATATTTATATATTATATTCTAAATAATTTTATAATTAAAATAAAGAGTTTATTTTAATCTTGAAATTGGATTTCATGCAATTTAAAATTGCCCATTAAATGATACTCATATATATATGGAATGTTTTAATTCATGAGATGAATATTTATTTATTAATATATATGGTGATATGTATGAAAATAAATGGGGATTGATTATGGACTATTTGACCAATGTGATTGGATTTTATTTTAGTTGAATGCTTGAATGAATGGGTTTTATTAAATGGGGTCTGCGTACCTCGTCTTCTCTAATTTTTTTTTCTTGATGTAAAATTCTATCTCCCTCCTATGTACTTCCCCTTGACTGTTGATCAAGGTTTCTATTTAAATTAAATAGTTTAATGTAATAGAAATAGTTAGAATTATCTTTAAAAATTAGAGACCAAGGAGCAAGGAGCGCGTGAAGACCCGTTTGTATGGAGCCCGGGTTTAAATGTAATAGTTACGTTTAAATTTAAATTCTTGCACCCCTAGGTTTGACCTTTTGGTTCACTTGGTGGCTCTAGTGAACCAAACTAGAATAAAAGTCCATAATCAATCCGGGTAGAATATAGTATTCTATATTGCATGCTAAATATTATATATATTATATTTTATGCAAACATGCTTCGCATGTTTAATAAAATGACGCGTATTTTATATATATATGTGCATGCGCTTAGCGCGCATGCACATATATCTTGTATGTATGTGCATACAAGATATATATATGTGCATGCGCTTAGCGCGCATGCACATAGGAACGTGATTCGCTATGGAATACCTAATGGAGTTTTACTCGCCTGTCAATAGGAATTCCTAATGTGATAGTAGTACAAGTGATCCTTGGACTTGAGATCATCATAGTATCCTGTATGTAACAAATTATACTTTGGCTTATTCCTTAAGACCTTTTAAGGCATATATAGGGTATGCTTGGGTGTAATGAGTTACATATGGAGATAATGAATGATCAATAAAGAATCTACCACCTCTAGTAAAAGAGGAGATATGTCCTATGTGATTCGTTAAATGACAACCCAGGAATCCTTGGCCAAGGTAGAATGAAATTAGAAAGAGGTTTCTAATTTGCATTATTTGGAGTTGTGCATTTTCTAATCGAAATACATATGATTAAATAAATTTAAGACTTGACAGTAAATCCATGTCTTATATTTAATTGGGACATTGTATGGTGGAAGGATTGAATTGTATGGTAACTATTAACTCACAGGTTCTTTTATGATTAATGTTGAAATCTATATTATCTGGAAAGTCGTTGATCGCTAGGGAGGCTTATCCCTATTGTAGAATAAATATTATTTATTTAAATAGATTATTAGTTTAATTTATTTATTTAAATAAGATTAAAATTGTTTTAATTGATTTATTCACAACCGGTTTAATATGGAGAACCTAAAGGGTCACACCATAAAAGGAAGAATAATTATTTAAGAAGGTAATGGCATAATCGTAATAATGCATTAAGTATAATTAATTTAATCTATGGTGATAGAATAAATTAAATAGCTTAATGTTTATTATTTAATATTTTGGAAATATTAAATATAAATTAATAAGAGGAGTCTTATTAATATTATTACAATTATTATTATTTTAATTTCTAAAGGAGTTTAGTAATTAATTTAATATTTAGTACTCTCATTTATTCCTAATAAGATTAGGAGACAAATTAATTAAATGAATTTAATTAATTATTCCCATGTGGTGGGAAGCCTAAATTAATTAAAGGAGTTTAATTAATTAAAAGAAATCCCATGTCTAATAGGATTAGAAGGGTTGACCAATGTCTATATAAGAGAAGTCTTATAATAGATATTAATTTGATGCAATTCCAATTGTTGGAGAGTACTCCTTTTCTATAGAGGATAGAACACTAAGCCAAACACCCTCCTTCTTGATAATTCATCTTCCTTGGTGGATCACCTCTAGAGGCCAAACACTTGGGTGGCTAACGTTGATCAAAGGAAGGAATCTAACCCGGAAATTCAAGGAGATCACGAAGAACAAGGAGTTGAACTAGTACCTGTGGAAGCTTCGTTCTACAAGGGTATGATTCCATAACTTCTTATTTATCGTTTTAAATTAATAATTTGCATAAAGGATGATCCGGGTAATGGTTTTGTAGAAATTTTTTAAACTCTGATATACCATGCTTCCGCTAATTTTTGCAATTTGATTGCGTCACGATTTCGTACAAACCCAACAGTGGTATCAAAGCCAAATCTTTATGCAATTATTAATTTATTTTTGATTTCATATACATATGGGTATGTATTTAAAATAATTTATTGGGCATAATTTTATTGTATAAAATTATATTTAAAAAAAAGAAAAGAAAAAAAGAAAAGAAAAAAAAAAAGACTTTTTTTGGGAAGAATCACAATTTTTTTTTGGTGCTAATCTTGAATTCTGCAAAGAAAAGGTGTTGTCTCTTTCTTACTCCAAAAAGAATGTGACCCATCAAGAAAAGACTTTTTTTAATAAACCTGCAGGACTCTTTTAATAAAAGAAGATGACTGTTTTTAAAAAAAAATAAATATGATATATTTATATATTATATTCTAAATAATTTTATAATTAAAATAAAGAGTTTATTTTAATCTTGAAATTGGATTTCATGCAATTTAAAATTGCCCATTAAATGATACTCATATATATATGGAATGTTTTAATTCATGAGATGAATATTTATTTATTAATATATATGGTGATATGTATGAAAATAAATGGGGATTGATTATGGACTATTTGACCAATGTGATTGGATTTTATTTTAGTTGAATGCTTGAATGAATGGGTTTTATTAAATGGGGTCTGCGTACCTCGTCTTCTCTAATTTTTTTTTCTTGATGTAAAATTCTATCTCCCTCCTATGTACTTCCCCTTGACTGTTGATCAAGGTTTCTATTTAAATTAAATAGTTTAATGTAATAGAAATAGTTAGAATTATCTTTAAAAATTAGAGACCAAGGAGCAAGGAGCGCGTGAAGACCCGTTTGTATGGAGCCCGGGTTTAAATGTAATAGTTACGTTTAAATTTAAATTCTTGCACCCCTAGGTTTGACCTTTTGGTTCACTTGGTGGCTCTAGTGAACCAAACTAGAATAAAAGTCCATAATCAATCCGGGTAGAATATAGTATTCTATATTGCATGCTAAATATTATATATATTATATTTTATGCAAACATGCTTCGCATGTTTAATAAAATGACGCGTATTTTATATATATATGTGCATGCGCTTAGCGCGCATGCACATATATCTTGTATGTATGTGCATACAAGATATATATATGTGCATGCGCTTAGCGCGCATGCACATAGGAACGTGATTCGCTATGGAATACCTAATGGAGTTTTACTCGCCTGTCAATAGGAATTCCTAATGTGATAGTAGTACAAGTGATCCTTGGACTTGAGATCATCATAGTATCCTGTATGTAACAAATTATACTTTGGCTTATTCCTTAAGACCTTTTAAGGCATATATAGGGTATGCTTGGGTGTAATGAGTTACATATGGAGATAATGAATGATCAATAAAGAATCTACCACCTCTAGTAAAAGAGGAGATATGTCCTATGTGATTCGTTAAATGACAACCCAGGAATCCTTGGCCAAGGTAGAATGAAATTAGAAAGAGGTTTCTAATTTGCATTATTTGGAGTTGTGCATTTTCTAATCGAAATACATATGATTAAATAAATTAAGACTTGACAGTAAATCCATGTCTTATATTTAATTGGGACATTGTATGGTGGAAGGATTGAATTGTATGGTAACTATTAACTCACAGGTTCTTTTATGATTAATGTTGAAATCTATATTATCTGGAAAGTCGTTGATCGCTAGGGAGGCTTATCCCTATTGTAGAATAAATATTATTTATTTAAATAGATTATTAGTTTAATTTATTTATTTAAATAAGATTAAAATTGTTTTAATTGATTTATTCACAACCGGTTTAATATGGAGAACCTAAAGGGTCACACCATAAAAGGAAGAATAATTATTTAAGAAGGTAATGGCATAATCGTAATAATGCATTAAGTATAATTAATTTAATCTATGGTGATAGAATAAATTAAATAGCTTAATGTTTATTATTTAATATTTTGGAAATATTAAATATAAATTAATAAGAGGAGTCTTATTAATATTATTACAATTATTATTATTTTAATTTCTAAAGGAGTTTAGTAATTAATTTAATATTTAGTACTCTCATTTATTCCTAATAAGATTAGGAGACAAATTAATTAAATGAATTTAATTAATTATTCCCATGTGGTGGGAAGCCTAAATTAATTAAAGGAGTTTAATTAATTAAAAGAAATCCCATGTCTAATAGGATTAGAAGGGTTGACCAATGTCTATATAAGAGAAGTCTTATAATAGATATTAATTTGATGCAATTCCAATTGTTGGAGAGTACTCCTTTTCTATAGAGGATAGAACACTAAGCCAAACACCCTCCTTCTTGATAATTCATCTTCCTTGGTGGATCACCTCTAGAGGCCAAACACTTGGGTGGCTAACGTTGATCAAAGGAAGGAATCTAACCCGGAAATTCAAGGAGATCACGAAGAACAAGGAGTTGAACTAGTACCTGTGGAAGCTTCGTTCTACAAGGGTATGATTCCATAACTTCTTATTTATCGTTTTAAATTAATAATTTGCATAAAGGATGATCCGGGTAATGGTTTTGTAGAAATTTTTTAAACTCTGATATACCATGCTTCCGCTAATTTTTGCAATTTGATTGCGTCACGATTTCGTACAAACCCAACAGATCCTTTTTTCAAAGCATCAAATCCTATATAAAATCTCTGAAATCTCCCTGGTTCCTCTAGTGACTGCATATCCACTTTAACTTCAAATGTTGAACTTTTGTTAGTCCTGTTCAATTCCTTCTCATAGTCCCATAAATTTGCATATATATCATCCATTTTTGCATAATCATGCTTAAGTGCTATTTCTCTGGCTCTGTTACACTGGCTAATCGACACTCTAACTTTTAACTGCTTCTTCACATCCCATTGGAATTCTGATAGTTTCCAAGATGGACATAATTTTATTTTATCATAATAGTGATTGGCCAAAAACCTTGCATTTACTTGTCTATTTTCAGTTTATTTGTACACTTGTGGACATTGTTATACCTTTTAACAGTAAAACTGTTCTCATGTTTCAACACACTTGCCCATAAATTCCAAGGACAGCCCTGTGCACACTTCACTTGTACCTTATCCCTTGCATTTTTTGGAAACCATATATTGTATTTTTTTCCAATTGCATATTGTTTCACTGCCTCTTTAAATTCTTTATGGTTAGTAAATTTCATTCCAACAGCAAATTCAACATTTTTAATGTCAGTCTTTGGATTAAACTCAAGATATTTTCATTTCTTAAATTGGTTGGTCTCACCTCATCATATTCATTCTCACTTGTTTCAGGTGTGTGCAGCTCATCAGAATTCAAGTCAACTTCTTCCCAAGCTTCAGTTGGTGCTCTTTGCTCACCTTCATCAATAGGTTCCTGCCCACCTTCATCAACTGCTCTCTGCCCACCTTCATCAACATCATGTCCTTCTTCATTTTCTTCTTCTCTTTTACTTCTTCTGTCCATTTTTTTTCTCACTTTTTCCCCTCTTTTTTGCTGCTATCACATTTTTCCTAGCAGCAACTAACTCTTCATCACTCTCAACTAACCAGTCACAATTACTAATTGTATCAGAATATGTATCTCCTTCTCCTTCATACTATGTATTTTTCTCATTATCAGTCTGAAGCACATCAATCTTAACCTCTTCATACTCTGTATCTTTCTCATTATTTGAATGTCCTTCAATGTTAACATCTTTTAAAATGTCAACAAATCCCTCACTACCATCATCTATGTTCTCATTAGGACTAACTATTTGTTCATGATCTGAGTAAATCTCAACAACAAGGTTCTTTTTAGCATACTCACACATGTCAATAACACATTTATCATAACCTACTGCCCTAAGCCCTTCTGCCATACTTTGTCCAGGGATAAGATAATATGCATTCTTCACATTCTTGCTTCCAAGTATTGTTGAAACATAATCAATAATCTCAGGCCCAGTTATATAATCAGGATCATATTTAAACAATTCACTAACAGTGCCTCCAACATAATCAACTATATCACCATTATTTACTAGTTTACCACCATGATGAAATCTTAAAGTAATGACATCCATTTTTGCATTAAAAAGAATTCATATATATATATTTGACAAGTACTGTACATAAAGTAAACAAATAGAGACCTCACATGAGTTGAGGAGACGAAATTATGGGGAACTGTGGGGAAAAATACTTTACAGTTCGGAGACTACATTATCTTAGCAATAAAAACATCATACACAATATCAGCCTCGAAACATCACACATATTAAAACCATAGACACACATATTCAAACTGGTAGAGACACTTACTTGGTCGAATCTTCGAAAATAGGGACAAATGCACAGTATCAACGCCGACTCAGCACATAATGGACGATCACAATCCTTCTTTGGTGGAATCGTTGAGAAATTGTTGATTCTCAGTCCTTCGCGAGCAATTTGTGCTTCAGAGAGAGCTAGGGCTTTTCTCGATCGATTCTGAGTTTTGAGGGCTTGAAGGGCTTGAGATGATTTTGATATAATCTGATGTATTAATAAAACTTTTATTCCTATTTTACCCTTCAGTATATAAGTAATGTTTACCCCTAAAATAAAAAAATATTTTTTTGACACATCAGCTACCTCAAGCCCCACCCAAATAGTCACATCAGCAATTTCTGACGTGACACCCTCAATTGGCTCAAATTGAAAAAAAATCAATAGTTTAATCATCTAATTGGAAAAAAAAAGTGAATCACGAAAGTGGAATATGTCAGATAGTTGAGGGTAGTGATTCGTATTTAAGGCTATATATATATATATATATATATATATATATATATATATATATAGTTAATAAATTCTCACATATTATGATGTAGCTCAACTTAATAACTAAAGATAGAATTTTATATATAGTACATTCCATCTCACAAGTTCTAATATGAGATTAGGGTATAGTTATATCTCTCGATCACTTGTATTCTTAACGCTCTCATTAGATCAATAATCTGAATAAGGCTCAATCTATAACTTAACATAGGCACACAAAAAAAATTAGGAAACAGAATTGAGATCCTAGTCCCAAGTCCGTCCATCATATATATATATATATATATATATGACATCCTTTTTTAAAAAAAAATTTAAATTTTGAAGTCCCACTTTTTGTAAAGTACAATATAATCTCATAATCAAGTACATCAACACCAATTACAATGTCAAAAACTAATCAAATTAATCTCACTAGTAGGGATGGTAATTTTTTCTATCCCTACGATAGATTCCCCCGCCCCGACCCTACCCGACCTGACACAACCCGACCCGCCCTAAATGGAGACGATGATATTGACTCTTGATTGAAAATCACCTAATATTATTTATAGGGATGGAGAGAGGACGATATTTGTTTCTCTTGTCGTAATCCTTTCCCCGCCCCCTCCCCCTTTCCCTCCCCCTACCCCTAATAGTTACGTATTAATTAAATTAATATTTATACTATTATATATTACATAATTAAAATATGTCCTTGTATATTTGTATATATTATTATTATTATTTGATTTTTCTTAATTTTATCATATATGTGCTAAAATATGTTAATTTTCATCTATGTAATGATTGAAAATATAATTAAAATTATTTTTTTATTTAAAAAAATCACAAAAATATTAATTCCTGCGGTGATATAAATTCCCCATGGAAGTTTAAATTCTCCATAAGAATGGGGATATAAATGAAGATGGTTATTAAGTTTTAATCCTCGCAAAGAATGGGGACGAGTAGGAAGATTTTTATGAGAGATTAGGATGACTCTATTATCATTCCTACTCATTAGAGGAAGTGAAAAAAATAAGCTCTCAAATAAGTCTTTTAAGTGAGAATCGAATCGAATCTAAAACTTAAAAAATCACATACTTCAATTTTAACTACTAAGGTAAGAATCGGTTTCTCTCATCGAATTAGTTTTATAGTACTATATAATAATATAATATGAACTTTCTGCTGATTAGCAATTCATAAAATCATAGTGGATGTATGAGATCATAGGGTCAAGTTTATCCTTGACTTATATGTTATCTTTGTGAGGTTTCAATAATTGGAAATCTAGAAGATAAGTTATCTCACGTGAATATATATATATATATATATATATAAAGGGCGGAACTAAGAGGGGTGAATGAACTTTCTGCTGATTAGCAATTCATAAAATCATAGTGGATGTATGAGATCATAGGCTCAAGTTTATCCTTGACTTATATGTTATCTTTGTGAGGTTTCAATAATTGGAAATCTAGAAGATAAGATATCTCACGTGAATATATATATATATATATATATATATATATATATATATGGGAAATGATCCATAGCATCTAGTTGCTATAGATCAAAAAGTGGCATATAGCATCATAACTATCCATGAGGAACATGAAGGGCTAGGATTTAATAGGTTATAATATCGTCCGCTAGTACTTCTAGCGGACGTAGTTAGTATAATTTTTTAACCCATATGACCCCCATTTAGCCAAGTAAAATTAAATCATTCAACATGCTCCGCTAGACTTACTAGTGGACGCTAGGACGTAGCAACACTTTTAAAGCCACAGCCCACAGCAACATCTCTACAGCAACAGTTTTATTACTAGCAACATCTCTGCAGCAACAATTTTATTACTGCTATGACTAGTAATTCAATATGAAACAGTTTTCTGAGGGACATCTCTTAGCAACAGTTTTGAAGCTGCTATGACTAGTAATTCAATATGCAACAATTTTCTGAGGGTCAAACATCTCTTGCCATCTCTACAGTTTTAACGCACAGCAACAGTATTAACGCACAGCAGCATCACATCCAAATCACAGAATATATTAGTCGATTTAAACAATAGTAAATATTTCCCTATCCAAATCACATCAACAAGATTCATCAAATTCCAAATACAAAACATACTATTTAATTACCGTGACACGCAAACAGAAAATCATACATTCCAAATTAAATAAAACCAATTCCTCGCACAGACAACCATTCAACACCAGAAAGATTGTTCCTTATGAGAGCCGAACTTTTCCACCAACAGCGACTCGAAGGGTGGAAAAATATTGGACCAAAGGTTGCTGTAACGCCCCAAATATAGGTTCAATATACAACCCACCTATTCTGGATCGCCAGAAATACACTTAACAAAATCCAAATTCAAATCTTCCTCTTTACAGCTATTACCATGTCGTATATAGTATGACAGGATTCGCACCCAAATTATTATAATGTCGCATCAAATAAAGCAACATTTATTTCAAGTCCTCAAAGGAACTCGAGAAGATTTCTGCTCTCATTATTCTAATGGGGTGCATTTTTGACACTTCTAAAGTTGGGTTCACATCACCCTATTTGATTCACCAAAATCAACAGTTAAATGTCGTATAAGGTACGACCCACACATTTTTAAGTTCTCAGTACAATTATTATGGCACGCTGTTCCAAAACTTGATGAGGACCGTGACTAATTTGAAACACCACTTTCTACCCAGGTTCTCTCTACTAGTTCCAGCTACATTTTTATTTCCTGAAAGGAATTGTGAAGCAAAAGAGGTTAGCACAAATAGCCCAGTAAAGAATATCAAGACTAAGATAATTAAATTATCAATAGCATTCATCAGTAATAAATCAGAGATTTAAAACATATGGTAGATGATAAAAATTATCTGTAACGATTGAGATTTTATATATTAAATGTTAATATTTATTTAGTGAATAAATATTTTATGTGATTTATTTATTGAGTTAAATAAATAAATTATGTAATTTTGTGAACTGATTTAATTAAGAGTAATATTTAATTTAATCGATGAGTATTGATTTTATAGAATAGTTCTAATTTAATTGAGATAATTAAATTAGATGAATTATGTGATGAGTGTTGCATGAATTATAATTAGTGAGTAATTATAATTATGTGGTAATTTTATGTGATTAATTGATGTTAGATTTTAATTAATTAAATAAGAATGTTAAAGATTTAATTAATTAAAAGTGTGACATTAAAGTATGTGTTAAAAGGATTTATTAAAATAAAGAAAAGAATTTTTAAATGATTTTAACCAAACAAGGCCCTTACTTTTGTTTCAAAAGGGTTTTTGCCAAACAGGACCCTTGCATTGTTTTAAACCTATTTTACCAAACAATGCCTTAGTACTAGTAATCTGTTTTTAAAAATAACTTTGTTTTGCCAAACAAAGCCTTGTGGCTTTTAAAATTCTGTAACTGATAATTTAATAATATTATTAAGCGTTAATTAGTATACGTATATTATTATATCAGTTATATATGTATATTACGTTAAGTAAAACAACGTTAGAAAGTTAGACTGTTAGAGAGAAAAGAACACAGTGAGTTAGAGAAGAAGAAGAAGAAGAAGAAGAAGAAGAAGAAGAAGAAGAAGAAGAAGAAGAAGAAGAAGAAGAAGAAGAAGAAGAAGAAGAAGGAGAGGGAATTGCTAAGCTTGAAGTCTAGAAATTATCATCTTCCTCTTTCAACCTATTAACAAAGGGTATAATCTATAATCTTTACACTTAGAACTCAATTTATTTGTTCTTCGTGTTTTATTCTCTGTTAAAGCAAATTTTCATGAAAGTGTATAATCATGAATTGTTTATATATAGTGTACTCATGTGTTGTTTATAAGTGAATTGTATGCCATAAACAAGTTTTCAGAAATCAAATTGGTTATAAAACATGTTTTAATGAAAATTTGTGTTCTTATGAATTTTCATATTTTTGGTTGAATTAGAATGAAAGATTGATGTAAGCATGAAGTTATGGGTAATATATGTTATAGCATGATATGATATGAGTTATATATTTGTTTCAACAATTCAATCCATGAAATTTTGAGAAACAAGAGGAATTGTGTTCATAATAATTTTCTGTGAATTAATTTTTGAAAAATGGCTTTTGAAACTATCAAATTGGTGTTTGATTATGGGTTATTGTTGAAATTGATCATGTATTATGTTATTATGTTAAGAATAGAAGTTATTACAATTGGAATTACTTGAATTGATTAAAAAACGAATTCGTAGTAGCAATTTTCGTCAAGAACGCTTAATATTATAGTTTTCTTTGAAAATCATGAAATCTTGGTTTTGATTATGTGATGTATGGATTTTATATGTTATAATCATGTTAAAGAGTTTAAAATATTGTTTGTATCAAGTTTCATGTTAATCATGTTGGGAAAAATCGAATTCGGTGTGAAGAAATAAGCCAAATTGGCTTATTTCTCTTCCAGTTCGCGAACCAGCCCCTTCACCAGACCAGGGACCCGCCCCAGCGGGGCTATTGCCCTTGGGGGACCCGCCCCAGCGAGTTTTCCTGTTGTCCAGGAAATTTGGTTTTTGGTTTTTGAGTTTTCAAGCCCCGTTTGTTTAGCTAACTTATTTCTATGATTTGATAAGTGTAATAGGTAATAAGATACCATGCTTTTGATGTGTTTAAGATAGATTGAAGTATGTTATGAATGTGTTACATGTGTGTGAGTGTGTTACTTCCATAAGGTACATAACACGATTGATACCGTTATAAGCTTATGAAATGTATGTCGTGAATGTAGACTCACGTATTTGACTAGTTAGCAACCAATGTGGTAAATTACATTGTGAGTTGGACTTGGATATTAAGTTCGACGGTTTGAACGTTGTAGTTGGGTACTAATAGATGTTCCGATCGTAATGTAAATATGTAGGGTAATTGTGGAAGTGATTGTAATTGTTAAAGTGTAGCTTGCGCTTGAGGCAAGTTTTCCAACTCTAAACTTGTTATTTAAATTATGCAAGTCTTCTAGTTAAGCGAGTTTCCATTTTAAACTTGTTGTCTACTTTGTCCGAGCTTTGTTGTATTCTATTATTCCTAATGCTCAAATATTGAAGTATTATTGAGGTATTGTGATCTTGACTTAGTTGTTCAAGCAAGATTTACTTATTCTTTCAGTTGCTTTAAGTTATTTCTAAAGCATGCCTACTTATTCTGTAGTTTATTGTCATATCTTACAATTGGTTCATGATTCTTATATTATTGAATTGTTAAAGTATTGTGAGTCGATTCAACTACTCCTAGTTGATGATAGTTGAAACTCTAAAGTTCCCTTATCTATCCAAACCAAACTTTCTTTGGTGCGGACTTGTATTCAAATTACTGAGAATGAACAACCCTATTTACTAGGGGACATTTATGCGAAAGCGTGAAGATGGTTGTGCACAATTCATGGTACAAAGGGTTGATTCCCCTGAGTACGAGTTAAAGGTCCATAGTCTTCATAACGGTTAAAGGTTTAAATAGAAATATTTATAACCTAGGACAAAAGTTCAAGGTCTTATGACCCTCAGATGATTCTATATTCGAATTCTACGTATTGATGAAAGAATTATAATTCAATTCTTTATTTTAATGAAAGTAAAGTTATTCAAACTCTTTTGAGATTATTCACTTATGTCATATCACTGTTGTATTTTCAAGTGAGCTTTTGTTTGCTCACTCTTGCATGTTTTACCACCCATTGCAGTTGAAACCAAGAATGTTGACATACCGTCAACAAGTAAATGAAAAGGAAAGATAAGCAAGTGAAGGCTTGTGTTACAAGTTTTTATTGTAATAAGACTTAGTTGATTATGTTTTATTTCAGCATTTTTGTTTGATGTTAAAGTTTAGTTAACCCTGGGATTTTATTTAGACAAGTTGTAATCCTTTGTCAAGGAAGATTTTATTTAAGTTTTATAAAGGTTGTAATTGGTTTTGCAATTCTTTATTATTGGATAGATATATGTTTTAAATAGAAAGTGAACACCAAATCATGTGGAAACGAAGTACCCGAATTTGGGGGTGTCACAGGTTGGTATCAAAGCAGCAGGTTATGAACCTTAGGTGGGGGAAAAACCTTAGGTAGTAGCCTTATAGTAAGATCAAAAAGATAGTGGTGATAGGTAAAGATAATTAACTACCTTATGTGCTATGTGTTTACGTTTAGGTATTCGAAGAGTGACGACTCGATATCACGTAATAATAAACTTTAAAATTCTTTTGTCAGGATGACGAACGTTGGAGAGTCCAGTCAGACTAGAGAGGATATACCTCAGGTGCCTAGAGAGGAAGAGGCCCGAGACATCCATGTTGTCTGGGAGCAGCTGGTTAGGAGAGAGCCTTCTCTAGTGATCACCGTAGCTGGTCAGGAGCGCGAGCTGACACCTATTCCAGAGAAAGAGGACGAAGACGAGTCTGAAGAGGAGGAAGAAGAGGAAGAGGATCCCGGAGAGGAATTTCCACCTCACTCTATTAGTGCTGAGATGTACGAAGCAGTCTACGATAGTAATGTGGAGCTATATGGTCGAGTCGGAGATCTCAAAGAAACCATTAAGCAACGGGACGAGACTATCGAAGAGATAGCTAGTGATCTAGGAGAAGTGCAGTGGAAGCTAATCCACGTAGAGAATGATCGAGACTAGGCTCGAGCCGAGCTAGCAAAGCTGAAACAAGACATCCAGGAAGAGTCAACAAAATGTGCCCAAGCTGAGGAAACAAGCTTGAGGGCTACTCAACGAGCCGATCGAGCTGAGAACGAGACTAAAACCAATAGAGCTAAGCTAAGGGAGACAGAATACGCTTTCCATACGGCCATAGATAGGGTCCAGGACCGTATCTTCTATTACCCAGCTCAGTTCCAAGGTTTACCTTGGTATGTGGTGGACCGAAGGACAGCGTTTCGGGTGATGGAGGAGGAACGTAGAGAGGCTGTGCAACGTCTTAATATGCCTAGACATTAGAGCTTTTAAATTATGTGTTTTTTTTTTGTAATAATAAATGTAAATCCCATAGCTTGAGTTAATAATGGGATAAAGTGATGATGTAGTCCTGTAACTTGTTCCAGTTCAATAAAGATGATGTAAATAGCAGGAATGATATCTATCCTATGTTTTTAAAACTACGAGTAATGAATAAAAGAAGTTTATGGATGTGCTATGTGTTTATATAAGAACATAGTTATTTAATTGTTTAAGTTTAACTTGAATACTTAAGAATTGAATAAAGGAGCTAATAATAAGTTTTCTTAACAAAAAATGCCTCCTAGAAGAAGACCTACATGTCAAAACCCCGAGGGTTTGACGAACAATAACGATGGAACAAACCCTAACTCGGTTCAACAGTTAGTGAACCTGCTGTCAGGAGCGATGGCGAATCAGCCGCAAGTGCAGGCCACGACGTTCAAAGAGTTTAAGGCAGTAGGACCATCGGAGTTTAAGGGATCGACAAACCCAATAGATGCACTGATATGGGTTATGGAAATGGAGAAGGTCTTTGACGTGGTTAGGGTTGATGAAGACCAGAAAACGGCATTTGCAACTTTCATGTTAAAGTCAGATGCTAGCTTCTAGTGGTAGGCGAATAAGACCAGAGAGGGAGAAGAAGTCATAACGTGGGGACGTTTCAAGGAAATGTTCTATGAAATGTACTTCCCTATGAGTTCGCAGGACCAGATGGAGGTCTAATTCCAAGAGCTTAAGCAGGGAGGGATGACAGTGTCGGAATACGCCGCAAAGTTCAACGAGTTGGCCAGGTTCGCTACATACCAGGTCAGCACGGACACTAGGAAGGCAAGAAGGTTTGAGCGGGGACTGAAACCCTGGCTCTGCAGTAAGGTCTCTATGTTACAGCTGAACACGTTTGCAGCTGTACTGGAAAAGGCCATTCTAACTGAAGAAGGGAGCGAAGCAGTGACTAAATTCAACCAGGATAAGAAAAAGAAGAATGAGACAGAAAACAAGGCTGGTGGTAGCGGGGCTATCCATTAGAAGAGGAAGTGGAACGACAGTACCTCTGTTGGGAGTCAGCAGGGAGGCCAGCAGAAGAAGAAGCTCGAAGCATGTGCTACATGCGGGAAGACTCACACTGGAGTGTGCATGAAAGGGAAACGGGTGTGCTACAATTGTGGTCAGGAAGGCCACATCGCGCCAAATTGCCCAAACCTGAAGAAGGGAGCTTGCTATACATGTGGATCCAAGGATCACATGGCTCGCAACTGCCCTAAGAAGCCAGCAGCAGGGTCAACAGGGAATGGAGGAAGTGACAGCGGCAGCACTCTGACTATTATCGGACCGTCGCCATTGTAAGTCGTTCGACCCACTGCTCGTACGTTCAACATGATGGTGCAGGACGCCGTGCAATCAAAAGATGTGGTGGCAGGTATTATTTCGATCAATAGTATAAATGCATATGTATTATTTGATTCGGGTGCTACTTGTTCATTCATATCTGATGATTTTGCTAAAACCCTAGACTTACCTATAGAGGAGTTAGCTTACCCTTTGAATATAGAAATTGCGAATAGGGAAGTCATTCCTGTTAGGTCAGTATACAAGAACTGTAGATTGGACATTAAGGGTCAGGAGCTGAGGGTAGATTTGATTCCTATAAAACTTAGGGAAAATTGGGCGGTAATCGACTGTCAGAAGAAGTCGGTAAACCTTACAACTCCATCGAAAGTAGTGTTCTATGGTAGTAAATTGCCTAGACAAGCGAGCTGTCTGACAGTGATGCAAGCCAAGAAACTTTTGACGCAAGGCTGTGTAGGATATCTAGCCTACATAATAGATACGCATAAGGAGAGCCCGAAGATAGAAGAGATACCAGTGGTTAAGGAGTTTGTGGACGTTTTTTCGAGCAATTTGCCAGGACTTCCGCCAGATAGGGAGATAGAGTTCGTGATCAACTTAGCGCCGGGAACTGCTCCAATTTCGAAAGCTCCGTACCGAATGGCTCCAGTCGAGATGAAGGAACTGATGATGCAATTGCAAGAATTGCTGGACAAGAAGTATATTCAACCGAGCGTTTCGCCGTGGGGAGCGCCTGTTTTATTCGTGAAGAAGAAGGATGGATCGATGCGTCTTTGCATTGACTATAGAGAATTGAACAAAGTTACGATCAAAAATAGGTATCTCTTACCTAGGATCGATGACTTGTTTGATCAATTGAAGGGTGCTAAATACTTCTCAAAAATTGATTTGAGAAACGGGTATCGTTAATTGAAGGTGAGAAAGGAAGATATACCAAAAACGGCTTTTAGGACTCGATATGGTCATTACGAGTTCTTGGTGATGTCATTTGGTCTAACGAATGCCCCAGTTGCATTTATTGACTTAATGAATAGGGTGTTTAAGCCATTCCTGGACAAGTTTGTAGTGGTGTTCATAGCTGATATTCTGGTTTATTCCAAGATCAAGGAGGAACACGCTGAACACTTAAGGCTAACCTTAGAATCGCTGAGACAAGAAAAACTTTATGCAAAATTCTCAAAGTGAGAATTTTGGTTGGGTCGTGTGCAATTTCTTGGCCACGTGATCGACAAGGATGGTATTTCGGTGGATCCGTCGAAGGTTGAAGCGGTAATGAATTGGGATCAGTCGAAAACGCCGTCTGAGGTGAGGAGTTTCTTGGGATTGGCAGGTTATTACCGGAGATTTATCCAAGATTTTTCCAAGATCGCAACTCCGTTGACGAATTTGACTCGTAAAATAGTTAAGTTTGTTTGGACGGAGAACTGTGAGGAAAGTTTCCAGGAATTGAAGAAGAGGTCGAGTACTGCGCCTGTGTTGTCTTTACCGGATAGTACGGGGAATTTCGTGGTATATAGTGATGCCTCACATAAGGGTTTAGACTGCATGTTGATGCAAAGCGACAAGGTCATTGCTTATGCATCACGTCAAGCTGAAGGATTACGAGAAGGGGTATCCGACCCATGATTTAGAATTGGCGGCAGTAGTGTTTGCTCTGAAGATATGGAGACACTACTTTTATGGAGAGAAGTGTGAAATATACACAGATCATAAGAGTCTGAAGTATATTTTCACCCAGAAGGATTTGAACATGCGCCAAAGGAGATGGTTGGAACTGATCAAAGACTACGACTGTGAAATACTTTACCATCCGGGTAAAGCTAACGTTGTCGCCGACGCTTTGAGTAGAAAAGATCGAGAGAAGCTGAATATGTTAACTGATCAGGATCAGGTGATAAAACAGATAGCTAGATTAGAGCTGGAAGTGAAGTTTCCAAAGGAATCGGATGAGAAGTTATTTCACGTAACTACTGGTTCTACTCTGGTAGACAAGGTGAAAGAAGCACAACTTCACGATGAAGAATGCGAAAAGATTCAGAAAAGATTAGAAGATGGTGAAGAGTTTAAATTCAAGATTGACAGTGAGGGACTGCTACGATTTGAAGGTAGAATCTGGGTACCGCTAGTACCAGAATTTAAGGAGGAGATTTTGAGTGAAGCTCACAGTTCAAAATATTCAATTCACCCTGGGAGTACGAAGATGTACCAGGATCTTAGGCATCATTTCTGGTGGCCAAATATGAAGAGGGATGTTGCTGAGTGTGTTGCGAAATGTCTAACTTGCCAGAAAGTTAAGGCAGAACACCAGAGACCTAGCGGATTGCTACAGCCGTTGGAAATTCCAGAGTGGAAGTGGGAGCATATCACGATGGATTTTGTGGTTGGTTTTTCAGCAACTCAGAAGGGTTTCGATGCAATATGGGTCATTGTGGATCGACTGACGAAGTCAGCCCACTTTCTACCAATCAGGTTTAAGTACAACTTGGAACAATTGGCGAAGCTGTACGTTAAGAAAATTATTTCTCGACACGGTGTTCTGGTGTCGATTGTGTTCGACAGAGATCCGCGGTTTACTTCGAATTTCTGGAAGCGTTTGCAAGAGCGTCTGGGAACGCAATTGCGAATGAGTACAGAATGTCATCCTCAGACCGATGGCCAGAGCGAGAGAACGATTCAGACGCTTGAGGATATGCTGAGAGCTTGCGTAATGGATTTCAAGGGAAGCTGGGATGATCAACTACCATTGGTGGAGTTTGCCTACAACAATAGTTACCACGCGAGTATTGGCATGCCGTCTTACGAAGCGTTATACGGCAGGAAATGCAGAACTCCTTTGTGCTGGGATGAAGTCGGTGAACGGCAACTGTTGGGACCGAAATTGGTACAAAAAACTGCCAAAATAGTGAAGCTGATCAGAACCAGATTGGTTGCTGCTCAAGACAGACAAAAGAAATATGTCGATCAACATCGACAGAACCGAAAATTTTTACCAGGGAGATTCGTTTTCCTAAAAGTATCTCCCTGGAAGGGGAAGATTCGATTCGGCAAGAAGGGGAAGCTGAGTCCCCGATTTATTGGACCTTTCTAGGTACTACGAAAGGTGGGCGAGGTTGCTTACGAGGTAGCATTACCTCTAGAGCTCGAGAATATACACAACGTATTCCATATTTCTGTGTTACGACCTTACAAACACGACTATAAACATGTAATAGAATACGAGCCTTTGCAATTTGATAAAGACTTAACTTATGAAGAGGTTCATGTTCAAATAGTTGATAGAAAGGAACAAGTGCTTAGGAATAAAGTGATACCTTCTGTTAATGTAATCTGGAGGAACCACAGTGCTGAAGAAGCCACGTGTGAACTCGAAGATGTTATGATGAAATCTTATCCGCAATTATTTGTTTAATTGGACAGAATTCTTTTAAGGGGGGAAGAATGTAACAGATGAGAATTTTTTTATGAGAATTTTTTTTATGTTGTGATTCTGGGGACAGAATCCTTTTAAGGATGGAAGATTGTAACGATTGAGATTTTATATATTAAATGTTAATATTTATTGAGTGAATAAATATTTTATGTGATTTATTTATTGAGTTAAATAAATAAATTATGTAATTTTGTGAACTAATTTAATTAAGAGTAATATTTAATTTAATCGATGTGTATTGATTTTATAGAATAGTTCTAATTTAATTGAGATAATTAAATTAGATGAATTATGTGATGAGTGTTGCATGAATTATAATTAGTGAGTAAGTATGATTATGTGGCAATTTTATGTGATTAATTGATGTTAGATTTTAATTAATTAAATAAGAATATTAAAGATTTAATTAATTAAAAGTGTGACATTAAAGTATGTGTTAAAAGAATTTATTAAAATAAAGAAAAGAATTTTTCAATGGTTTTAACCAAACAAGGCCCTTACTTTTGTTTTAAAAGGATTTTTGACAAAAAGGGCCCTTGCATTGTTTTAAACCTATTTTACCAAACAATGCCTTAGTACTAGTAATCTATTTTTAAAAACAACATTGTTTTGCCAAATAAAGCCTTGTGGCTTTTGAAATTCTATAATTGATAATTTAATAATATTATTAAGTGTTAATTAGTGTACGTATATTATTATATCAGTTATATATGTATATTACGTTAAGTAAAACAACGTTAGAAAGTTAGACTGTTGGATAGCAAAGAACACAATGAGTTAGAGAGAAGAAGAAGAAGAAGAAGAAGAAGAAGAAGAAGAAGAAGAAGGAGAGGGAATTGCTAAGCTTGAAGTCTAGAAATCATCATCTTCCTCTTTCAACCTATTAACAAAGGGTATAATCTATAATCTCTACCCTTCGAACTCAATTTATGTGTTCTTCGTGTTTTATTCTCTGTTAAAGCAAATTTTCATGAAAGTGTATAATCATGAATTGTTTATATATAGTGTACTCATGTGTTGTTTATAAGTGAATTGTATGCCATAAACAAGTTTTCAGAAATCAAATTGGTTATAAAACATGTTTTAATGAAAATTTGTGTTCTTCTAAATTTTTATATTTTTGGTTGAATTAGAATGAAAGATTGATGTAAGCATGAAGTTATGGGTAATATATGTTATAGCATGACATGATATGAGTTATATAGTTGTTTCAACAATTCAATCCATGAAATTTTGAGAAACAAGAGGAATTGTGTTCATAATGATTTTCTGTGAATTAATTTCTGAAAAATGGCTTTTGAAACTATCAAATTGGTGTTTGATTATGGGTTATTGTTGAAATTGATCATGTATTATGTTAGTATGTTAAGAATAGAAGTTATTACAATTGGAATTACTTGAATTGATTGAAAAATGAATTCGTAGTAGCAATTTTCGTCAAGAACGCTTAATATTATAGTTTTCTTTGAAAATCATGAAATCTTAGTTTTGATTATGTGATGTATGGATTTTATATGTTATAATCATGTTAAAGAGTTTAAAATATTGTTTGTATCAAGTTTCATGTTAATCATGTTGGGAAAAATCGAATTCGGTGTGAAGAAATAAGCCAAATTGGCTTATGTCTCCTCCAGTTCGCGAACCAGCCCCTTCACCAGACCAGGGACCCGCCCCAGCGGGGCTATTGCCCTTGGGAGACCCGCCCCAGCGGGTTTTCCTGTTGTCCGGGAAATTTGGTTTTTGGTTTTTGAGTTTTCATGCCCCGTTTGTTTAGCTAACTTATTTCTATGATTTGATAAGTGTAATAGGTAATAAGATAACATGCTTTTGATGTGTTTAAGATAGATTGAAGTATGTTATGAATGTGTTACATGTGTGTGAGTGTGTTACTTCCATAAGGTACACAACACGATTGATACCGTTATAAGCTTATGAAATGTATGTCGTGAATGTAGACTTACATATTTGACTAGTTAGCAACCAATGTGGTAAATTACATTGTGAGTTGGACTTGGATATGAAGTTCGACGGTTTGAACGTTGTAGTTGAGTACTAATAGATGTTCCGATTGTAATGTAAATATGTAGGGTAATTGTGGAAGTGATTGTAATTGGTAAAGTGTATCTTGCACTTGAGGCAAGTTTTCCAACTCTAAACTTGTTATTTAAATTATGCAAGTCTTCTAGTTAATCGAGTTTCCATTTTGAACTTGTTGTCTACTTTGTCAGAGCTTTGTTGTATTCTATTGATCCTAATGCTCAAATATTGAAGTATTATTGAAGTATTGTGATCTTGACTTAGTTGTTCAAGCAAGATTTACTTATTCTTTCAGTTGCTTTAAGTTATTTCTAAAGCATGCCTACTTATTCTGTAGTTTATTGTCATATCTTACAATTGGTTCATAATTCTTATATTATTGAACTGTTAAAGTACTGTGAGTCGATTCAACTACTCCTAGTTGATGATAGTTGAAACTCTAAAGTTTCCTTATCTATCCAAACCAAACTTTCTTTGGTTCGGACTTGTATTCAAATTACTGAGAATGAACAACCCTATTTACTAGGGGACATTTATGCGAAAGCGTTAAGATGGTTGTGCACAATTCATGGTACAAAGGGTTGATCCCCCTGAGTACGAGTTAAAGGTCCATAGTCTTCATAACGGTTAAAGGTTTAAATAGAAATATTTATAACCTAGGACAAAAGTTCAAGGTCTTATGACCCTCAGATGATTCTATATTCGAATTCTACGTATTGATGAAAGAATTATAATTCAATTCTTTATTTTGATGAAAGCAAAGTTATTCAAACTCTTTTGAGACTATTCACTTATGTCATATCACTGTTGTATTTCCAAGTGAGCTTTTGTTTGCTCACTCTTGCATATTTTACCACCCATTGCAGTTGAAACCAAGAATGTTGACATACCGTTAACAAGTAAAGAAAAAGGAAAGATATGCAAGTGAAGGCTTGTGTTACAAGTTTTTATTGTAATAAGACTTAGTTGATTATGTTTTATTTTCGCATTTTTGTTTGATGTTAAGGTTTAGTTAACCCTGAGATTTTATTTGGACAAGTTGTAATCCTTTGTCTAGGAAGATTTTATTTAAGTTTTATGAAGGTTGTAATTGGTTTTGCAATTCTTTATTATTGGGTAGATATATGTTTTAAATAGAAAGTGAACACCAAATCATGTGGAAACAAAGTACCCGGATTTGGGGTGTCACATTATCAACCATAATTGCAGCGGAATCAACAATCCATTAGAAGGGTCAAATAGACTATAATGTCTATTATCTTCTCCATGTTAAAAGTCCATCATCAATATTTTATTCCTGTAATACCCATCAACAGTTCTTCGTTGTACCCAAGACAAAGAGAACTTTCATCACCTGTCTTTACCTGAAACACCAAAAATCATGGTTATACCAATTCACAGTTCCTGTTCATAATCATGCTAATAAATTCATCTTTGCACTACGGGCCAAAGATATTCATCAATAGTTCATCTTTTCACTACAGGCCAAAGATATTCATACATCAACAACTCATTTTTGCACTACAGGTCAAAGATATTCATCGATCAACAGTTCATCTTTGCACTACGGGCCAGAGATATTCGACTGTATTCCAATCAACATTTCATCTTTGTACTACCGGCCAAAGAGAAATTTAACCACAATTATATATAATAAGATACAAATAGATCTTTATTGATTTTCAACCTAATCACCTAGAGTCTAAATTACCAACACGATATCCAGAAAATCGATTAGAATATAAAGTTCAAGTAAATGTAAAGTTACCGGATCAAACATAATAACTTAAAACTGAATAGAAAGATTCAGGTCAATATATTAGATGAATCACAAACCATTAAGGATATTCTAATCATTTTAGAACTTTTCACCATTTAATAATAAGCTGAAGAACGAATAATAATCTCTTACAATAATATGGAGTATGATATTCTTTTACCATATTATAAAAAAGTGATACCCCTTACCATAGCACGCGACTAGATGTTGCTTCCTATGAAAGTGATCAACCTGAACAATGCTTGCACTCTTTATCAACACTTAGAGAAACCTTACACTCAAAAGAAATACTCACAATATTATCCCCACAATATTGCAATAAAAGAATTTCATACTTTTGGTGTAGTCATGGTGTGTGTTTAGTTACTCAACCAAGTAACCTATTTATACTGAAAATCGTGAAAACAACTAGCACACCAGCTTTGACAAAATAACCAAATGAGCTATATGAAAATACTGGTGGTGGAATTTGTGGTCCCACAGAGAAAATTAAACCATTTGTACACGTTTTAACAGAATTTGTTCTATAATAGAGTTGTGGTCCATACTATTTTAGAAAAAGTAGAGTGTCGGCAAGTCCTGCCAAACTTACTTTCGTAAAAAAAAAAATTGAACAAACATCTATATATCATACTTATTTTTAATCAACACATTTTAATTATCAATCATTTACACTTTTTTAACCTTTCAACAATTATCCACCATCATTATTATAGACTCACAATACTTTCAACTGGTCTTATAATATCATAATTGTCATTTATTAACATATGTAATAAATAATTACATGCATGATGGAAAAATAAATAAATGCATGATCTCTAAAAATTTTAGAGTCCTCAGTGGTGTCTTCATCGGCACAACTCAGCATACCCCCGAATAAATCTAGGGCTCAACTTACCCCCGAATAAATTCGGAGCGTGAGACCACTTGAGCATAGAGGAGTTTACCAAGACTCGAATCCACGTTAATGGGGACTTATGTCCGGCTTCCCACCACTAAGCCACCATCTCAAGTGATGATAAAATACAGCAATATAATTATATAAACATTTATCATAACGTATTCGTTACTTGTACGTTTACATCTCAACACCTCATGAGCTTACTAGCACTTCTAAAATATTTAAAATATTATTTTGAACTTTTCAAATAATTTTCACATTTTTTCGGATTATCCGACAATTTTTTATATTTATTTCTATTTATAAAAGCTATCATTTAATAGCTTCAAAATAGAAATACTAACTCCACATACTTTTATATCTTTAAAACATCATCAATATTAATCTTATATTATTATAAGATTTTTTCAGTAAACTTCATAATTTTCTACCATTCATAGAATTTTTCATTAGTTTTCTCAATTTTTAAACTAACTATAAATAGCTTAAAAATACAAGAAAATATTTCTGTTATTCCATAATTTTCCAAAACTGTCCAGAGATTATAAAAAATATTATAGGATTTTTCACCAAGTTTCATAATTAATATACCAAAACTTATAAGTTAATAACAAAACTTAAGAAACCCATATATGACATTTTATTTTTAAAGCGTCAGTCCACTACTATGGTATTATCACCACTAACTAAAACTTATTTGTCAAAATAATTAATTTTAACAGAAACTAGACTTCAAATACTCCAGTTTAGCATCAAGAATCACCCAAATCGGATTTAAAATCATTAAGTTATACATTTTTAAAACTTAAAGCTTGTTGCTAATAATTCTGCTTGAAAAATTCCAAACCAGACACCTCACGAAATTCATAACAAATCATACGTTAATTTTTAACGGTTCAAAATTTGTAGACATATACTCAACTTATATATGTATAACATATCCAAAAATTACAATGATCCAACGGTCGGATTAAGAATTATAATTCACGTAATAGAGCTTAAGAAGCTGATTTTTCAGACTATAAGTTCTTCGGACCAGTTTCTTTCAAGCAGTCACCACGAAAAATTCACAAGGAATTTTTGGGTGATTCTAATTTTTATAATTAGATTACTTCCAGAGCTTTCTTTTGATATAAATCTCATCTCCTAACTCATTATACACAAAGAATTATAGATTTTACAAAATCAAGTATTAACTTGTTTTTTCGAAAATTTCCAGATTTTGTTTTTTATTTGTTTTCTTGATTTCTTTCATTTGATTCATGTCTATACAAGTTTAATCCATCACAAACAAATATAAACATGTTCTATCCATAAAAACTTAAATAAAAAAAATAA
The DNA here is from genome assembly GCA_020205555.1 of Panax stipuleanatus. Lineage (NCBI taxonomy): Eukaryota > Viridiplantae > Streptophyta > Magnoliopsida > Apiales > Araliaceae > Panax > Panax stipuleanatus. The sequence continues at coordinate 40,913,586 of CM035125.1, forward strand.
ATCAAATGTTTTAATCATACCTTTTATTTGATTTCTTTTCCTTCCTCTTTATTTCTTCTTTCCACCTCTTTCCTTCTTTCTCTCTCTCTTCTTTTCCCAGCAATCTCTCTCTCCCCCAATTTGTTTTCTGCCCAACCGTATATAATGGGGGGTTTCCTTTCCTTTTCTATTCTTTTTTTTTCTCCTTTTCTTCTTTCCTTTCCTTGTTTTCTTCTCTATTTTTCTTCCTTTGCCTCCCACCAAATTCCACTTACTTTTCTTCTATTCCTCACCTTGTCTCCCAATCAATTTTCCTTTAATTTCTCAACCATTTAGTCGCCACCCTTCTAGAAGTTTTAATCCCCTTCTTTTATTAACTCACTTATCCAATTAATTGTTCATTTGGCCATTTATCAATTCAATATTTTAAAATTTTAAAATAATAATCAAAAATTAAATTAGACTTTTATTTCATAAAGGTCGGGGTCTTACAGTTGCTCTACCATACGGATGGACATAGGCCTCTGTTACTGCATTATCTGCGATTGAGAATCCATACGTTGTTGGAGTATTGCCTTTACTATGAACCAAACTTCTAGATGAAAAGGGCTGCAGAAGCTCATTTGGTTCCTTGCATTCATCAACAAGTTCCCCCGAGTTTAGAATAGGCTGCATAACAACCGGTTGGGTGGTGGGATTTTTGACACTGATCCATTTAGGGTGATGAGTTCCAATTTCAACCATTGAAAATAGAACCTCGTATGAAAATAGAACCTCGTCCGCTAGTACTTCTAGCGGATGTGGGGGAATTTTTGTTCGAGAATTTCCTAAGCTCAGTCCGCTAGAAGTACTATTGGACGACGTATGTTAATATTAAATATCAGCCCTTCATGTTCCTAATGGATGGTTAAGATGCTATATGCCACTTTTTGATTCATAGCAACTAGATGCTATGGATCATTCCCCTATATATATATATATATATATATAAGGGCAGAACCAAGGGGGCGACACCAAAATTCTGCATAGGCTATATATTAATACATATATTAATAGTCAATATTATACATATATTAATAGTCAATATATATATATACACACACACATGTATATATGTATAATAATAGTAGTTTATAATAGCAGTCCAAAATTTTCTACATGCGCTCCATAAATTAAAAAATAGAATAAATTTTATTTTACAATGAAAGAACTTAAAACACAATCAAATCTAAGTCGCTACTTGAGGTTGAAGAATGATCACAAAAACCAAATTTTTTATTTACCAAATTATTTTTCACATACATTTTATATTTTTAAATATCATGAATTTACTTCAGAGACTCCCCTTTGTTGATTTCTTTCTAGATTAATTTTCTTTGTTTTATATAGAAAATTGATATTTTCACATAAAAAATAATATTTCTACATGAATCTCTCTCACGTATTTCTATATGAAATAAAAAAAATAATATTTCTATATAAATTTTGATATTGACCAAAATTTTGAGACGTTTTCAAACTATGTAGAATCGCAGGATACAGTTGTCTCATCTCAGTCGTACAGCCGAAAGAAGCACTCCAAGCATCAATAAATAATTTTTTTTTACTAATGTATTTTAATCCCCTTCTAAAAACGTTCTAGTTCCGCCACTATATATATATTCAACTTTTTATTTCCATTCCTCTTTAATTCCCTTTCTCATCTCATAATGAATATAATCTAGGTGGGGTTCTCCAAACCCATGCTCATATAATACACATAAGCTCACGTGCACATCTTTTAGTTTTTTTTATAAATAAAATAAAAATAAATTCTTGATTAATGATTATATATGAACTTTATCCATGTTTAGATTTTGGGGAATTAAGAATGCATGCATCATATCTTAGTGGGGTCATCGAACTTAGTTAGCCTTAGAACATTGAATTTTAATCATTCTTTAATTATTTCTACTTTGGACTATATTTTTTCCTACATTGAATTATTTAGTCATGAGCAGTGAGCAGAATTTCCTTTCGTGGAATTACTTGTGCTTTTACTTGGATATATAGTTGAGATTTTGGTTAGGTAATGACAATGACTTGAGTTAATTAATTATGAACATATATAATTTCTCCAGTCCCATTTGTGATTTGATAACTTTTTTGTTCCTCAAAAAGAATATCTTTCATGACACAATATAGTCGAATTGTATTTATTATAATTAAATATGTATTTTTTTTTTGTTATCACAAAACTAAACAGTTAATAAATTTAGGAAAATATATTTGCATTCCATAGTTCTTTATTTGTGTTCAATTATAACACAAAAATTAGCTCCATTTTAATCTTTTATTTGGGAAACATTAAGAGCTCTTCTGTGTGGACACAAAAATTTGACAGAAAAATTAGACCTAATTGAGGGTCAAACACAAATAGGTGAAATTCAAATACACCCGTGTCCAATTTTTCTGTCCACATAGAGTTTTTGAAACATTAATGGAGAAATTTGGAGTGCATCATTTATGACTTCTCTAAATTTAAGGATAAATATTAAACAAAAATATACATTTATTATATGATTCACTTCTATTTTTACAGAAATCGAGAGTTCGAATTTTATTCAGAACAATTATGAAGAAAAAAAATATAACAGCAATATATGAAGACAATAAGTTATTTTTTGGTGAAATGGAAGAAATATCAAATAGTTATTTTTTAAAAAATTTTTTCTATTGTCAAATGGGTATATGTGTGGGGATACTAATTCAAAGGGAATTTGCAGAAGAGTCAAAAAAAGCCAAAGATGTGATTGCTAGTTTGTCATCAACCCACTTATAACCGCCCCATGCGGCTGAGGAATGCACAAGTGCTAGTGATTTGACTTTAAATGGTGATATGATTGTTATTGTCCTGTTCATATATTTATGACTTCGGTTATAAAATTGCGTGCGTGCATACATGAGATATGTAATAATTAAAATGAATTTTATTTTAATTTATTATATATAAAAATTTAATTAAATAAATATCAAAATAAGATTCAATATTTTACATAAATATTTTTTATTTACGTGTCGTTGTCATGTCATCAATTTTTTGACGTGACACTATCAATTAAACGTAATAAAAAAATTAAAAATTTAATCTCCTAACTAAAAAAATTAAGAAGACAATCCCTAAAGTAAAAAATAAAATAAAATTAAAAGTTCATAGTTTTAATCCATATTTAGGCCTTTTAAAAAATAGTTCAAGTTTTTTTTTCTTGGAAAACATATATATTCAAAAAAGTACCCGTCATTTGGAGTGTATATTAAATAGAATCAGAAAGAAGGCCGGTATAACTATTGTCGTTGATCAATATTTTCTCGTTCAATTTCTATTTGAGTGAGATCTTTTTTCTTTTCTATCAATATGTAGGTAAAATCCCTAATAATAGCAGAAAAAATATTTGAGATTTGATACTTCTACTTTGGGTAGAAAACTTTGTTAGAGTATATATCTTGTAGAGTCGTGCTATATGTATTTGAAACTTAGGCTGAATTACAATTGTGAATTTTATTAATACATGAGATTGTAAGAATTATAGGAAGGTCACACTCATTATAAATCTTTCCAAAAATATTACCACCGACACTTATTCACGTAACTGACAATCAAAAAATTGACTTAAAACACTTGCTATATATATATATATATATAGCAAGTGTTTTAAGTCAATTTTTCTAACTTGTAACACATAAAATACTTGAGAAAAATATGTCTAGAATATAATGATTAGGGCCAAATCTTTTTCTTGACAATTAATTTTGAGTTAAAAAGGCTTGATATCTATATATGCCAGATTTTAGGCCTATTTTATAAATCTAATAAACTTTTTAGAAAAAAAAATTCTTCAATTTTCAACTTTAATATACGATCGTTGAAATTTTCAGCGTTTATCGAACAAAATTTATATCATAAAGCGGGAGGAAAGAATGACACTTTTAAAAAGTGAAGTTTTTTTGACATTCTTATTTTATAGCATTCCATTTTCTCTCTTTTAACACACACCTAGTGTGTGCTATGTAAATTGGAGTAGTAAATAATAAAAGTTTAAACATTTTGGATGTTTGCCGTACTAACTTGGGTTAAAGTATAAGAACTTTGTGGATGTTTAGAGGTCCAGAGATATTTATTGGGCCAAATCGCAAAATAAAAGCGCAGAGGCATTCGTTGGGCCGAAAGGGTCAATATAAATGTTTTTTTTATTAGTATATTTTTCTCTTATGTTTAATGGATGAAAACACTTCAAAATTTTCATTTTAGATTCATTTACATTTTTGTTTTCCAATTTTAAATCTTATACATAAACAATTTTTCTTATTTAGTCCAGCATATTCCTACCGAATTATAGTTTTTAAATTATACCCCTCAGTTTCTTTTTATTTGTCTTTTTATAAGTAAAATTTGTTTCTTTTTATTTGTCATTTATAGATTTTAAGAAAGTATTAATGTCTTAATTTTCCATATTATCTTTACATTAAATATCAACTTGTTTCTCTTTCATCTTTTTCAATGAATTTTAGAAGGGTAATATTGAGATTTTATAACTATTTTGATCAATCAAATAAAACTGCATGTGTCACTTGTAAGCTCCTTTCTCTTTCTTAATTACATTTTAATTTATTCATAAAATCTCCTTCACATTTTCTCACACATACTTTATAATTTCTATTTAATTTTTTTTATTGCGCACATGCCACAAATACTAACATATTATAATGGGAGGAGAAAAGAGGTAGTGATTATTTCTTGAGGTTGTGTCACAATAATTATCTTATTTTTTTCCTATTTAAACTTTTAATTAATTTTTTCTCTCATTTTTTAAATTATGTACGCACAAATGCGTGTGCCATAAACCCTAGTAAAAATAAAGAGTAATAATGTTATCTAACACCTTTGGCTTTCATGAGCTTTTTATCATTTAGAAGAAAAAACATATCTTAAACACTATGTATACTTATGCTACGTTTGGATTGAGGGAATGTATGACTAAACTAAATGAAAAATAATATATTTGATAATCTTTTTGGAGATAAACCATTGTTTTTCGAGTTTCATAAATGCATCTAGTCATAATCACATTTAATTACGGGCTTTTACAAAATATTGTTAGATGCAAATTTATCTCAAGAACTAAAAACAAGAAATGCAAAGAACAAGATGAGAATTACACACACTACTTACTTGAGAAACATAAGTGGCTATTAAATAGCCTTGCAACAGGAAACAGGGAAAAACAATAACACCCACGTTTAGGCTATAAACGTGGTAACAAACTGGACTAAGTAGCGACAGTCCCCTAAAGACTAGGACATTTATTAACAAAATAACAAACTAAATCCTATCATTCCCTCCCTTAAACTAGATTGCATAAGCAACTAGTTTATCTCTGGAGCATCGCAGACCCCAATTTATCTCTTAGTTTCTGAAATGACTCCAGTTTGAGAGGTTTAGTCAGTACGTCAGCTACTTGCTCCTGAGTTCCACAATACTTCAGATGTACCACTCCTTCATTAGTCAGATCACGTAAGAAGTGAAATTGCACATCAATGTGCTTGCTCCTGCCGTGCATTACGGGATTCTTTGACAATTTGATGGTTGAGTTATTATCACAGAAAATGGTTGTAATCTCACGCCTTCATAACCAAGCTTCTTCAACACTCTTTTCATCCATACTGCTTGACATGTGCACGCTAAAGCTACTACGAATTCAGCTTCGGTAGTACTAAATGTGACAATCGGCTGCTTTCGTGAAGACCAAGCAATCGTTGCAGAGCTTAAGATAAAAATATACCCTGACATGCTTTTTTTTATCTTCCACAGAACCAGTATAAATCACTATCGGTGAAGCCAATTAACTCCTTATTTCCTCCCTTCTTGTACAGAAGCCCAAAGCTAGCAGTTCCTTGTAGATAACACAACACCCTCTTGGCTGCTAAAAGATGAAGCTCTGTTGGCTTTGACATGTACCTGCTAATTAGGCTAACAACATACATAATATCCGGCCTCGTAGCGGTAAGATACATCATACTTCCCACTAACTGTCTGTAAAATGATCAGTCATCCACCTCTATGCCATTCTTATCTTTGAAGACTTTGAACCATGGAATGATCGAATTATGCACCGAGTTGCTACGTTCCATCCCAAATCTCCTTAATACTTCCAACACATACTTCTTTTGGCTTATAAAAATTCCCTCATTAAACTACATCACGTCAATGCCAAGGAAATATTTCATTTTTCCCAAATCCGACATATCAAACTCCCTTTTCATCGAATTCTTGAATTCACACATCATAACATCATCGTCTCCAGTATAAATCAAATCATCAACATACAAGCTAACAATCAAGCATTTACCTTGTTTGTTGACATTGGTAAAGAGGGTCTGCTCACTTTCACTCTTCTCAAAGCCTTCTTTGATGAAATATGATTCAATGCTGTTGAACCATGCTCTTGGTGCCTGTTTGATCCCGTACAAGGCTTTGTTGAGTTTATACACTTTGTGTGCTTCATTCTTCACATCATAGCCCCTTGGTTGTTTAACATAGACGTCTTCAATTAGTTCTTCATGGAGAAAGGCTGACTTGACATCAAATTGAAACACACTCCAACTCCTTTGCGCTGCAATAACAAGAATCATTAGAACCATGTCCATACGAGCTACTGGAGCATATATTTCTTCATAATTAACCTCGTGCTCTTGTGCACAACCTTTTGCGACCAAACATGCTTTATACTTCTCCACTTGTCCAAGCTCATTTAGTTTAGTTTTGTAGACCCATTTGACTCCAATCTTTTTAGCTCCTTTTGGCAAATCAGTTATGAACCATGTCCTATTCTTCTTAATAAACCGTATCTCAGAGTCCATTGCATGTCTCCACTTTTCATCTCTTACTGCTTCCTCATAGCTAATCGGATCAGAATTGGCAAATAAGGCTATGTTAGCTGCAATATCCTCATCGGAGAAGCCTTCACCGGAGAAATAATCTCCCATCCACACAGGTACTTTTCTAATTCTAGTTTCTCTTGCATTTGAAGGCTCAGTAGCTTCTGTGCTTTCAGGACTTGGCACCACTTCCTCACCATTCTCTACTACATCTTCACCATCTTTATTTTCGGATTCACTCTGCTCGCCTTCTTCTCCCCATTACAGGTCCAACATGATTTGTTCTTCGTAACTCGTATCCCAGTTCCATTTCTTATCTTCCTCGAAGACAACATCTCGGCTAATCACAATTTTCTTTGACACTGGATCGTAGAGTCTGTATCCCTTTGAATCTTCACTAACTCTAAAGAGAACGCAGCTGCGACTTTTATCTTCAAGCTTTGTGCTTCGGGCATCAGGGATATGAGCGTGTGCAACGCTGCCAAAAACTCTGAAGTGTACAACAGAAGGCTTCACTCCGCTCCAAGCTTCCTCCGGTGTCACATCTTTGACTGACGACGTAGGACATCTATTCAGCACATAAAAGGTCCTGTTCACCGCCTTGGGCCAAAAAGGTTTTTGGAACACCTTTCTCGAACAGTAAGCTCCTCGCCATGTTCATCACAGTCTTGTTCTTCCTCTCAGCAACACCGTTCTATTACGGTGTATAAGTGATGGTCAGCTGCCTCTTTATCCCATTCTTCCCACAAAATTCATTTAATTCAATTGACGTGAACTCACCACCACGGTCTGTCCTTAAATACTTCATAGACAAACCAATATTTTTTTCAATGCAACTTTTGAACAGTTTAAAAGAAGCAAAAGCATCTGCCTTATTAACATGAAAATTAACCTAAGCCTTCCTACTGAAATCATCGATAAAGCAAATTAGGTACCTCTTGTGGCTGTTGGACTTGGGAGAGATTGGACAGCAAATGTCATCGTGAACTACCTCCAACTTTTGTGTTGCTCTCCATGTACTCTTCTTTGGAATAAAATCTCGATGTTGCTTTCCTTTTAAGCAATCGCCACATATATTAGACTCAGAGAAACTCGACAGACCCCTCACCATTCCTTTGAGTTGCAAAGTCTTAAGTCCTTTATAACTGAGATGGCCATATCTACGGTGCCAAAGGTGAGCTAGATCTTGAGTGGTTGCTTGTAGACACACTTCCTTGGTCTCCTTCTTGATAGGTTGTGTGTTGGACAACAATACAAACATCATGTTAGTTGTCATTTTAGTTTGAATAATCAAACCCCTTGAAGGATGGTAGATTCTACATTGATTTGACTAAATTAGGATAGCTAACCCCTTTTCCTGTAGCTGACCGATGCTAAGAAGGTGATTCCTCAACTCCGGCACATAAAACACCCATGTTACTACGTGGTTAACACCTTCCAATGACAGCCTCACACTCCCCTTTTCGACAACGCTCATCCTTGTGTCATTGCCTAGTTTAACTGTCTACTTGAACCCCTCACCTAGCTCACAGAACAGAGATCAATCACCACACATGTGGTTGCTACAACCTGAATCGAGAAATCACACATCATCTTGATTCACTCCTTGTGACTCAACATAGGTCATAAGAAGCATCTCCTCAGACTCATCTAGCTCTGCATAGTTTGCCTGTTTTCTCAAACTTGGACATTCATATTTATAGTGTCCGAGTTAATGGCAGTTGTAGCATTCAATGGTTGCCTTCAAGGGCGAATCTGTTCAGGAGCAACATAAGCAGCTGCCCCTGCTAGGTTTTTTTTTTATAGGTATAGTCCAGTATGAAAGTCCAATAATAATCTAGAAGGGGGGTTGAATAGATTATCACGATTTTAAAAATTATCTTTGGCCTTTTTGAATTTTTAGTAGGTTAACTTACAGTATTAAGAATTTAATAAGCAGTTTAAAAACTCAATTACACAATGCATAGATATTTATCTGGTTCACAACATACAGCTCGGGTATGTTGCTACGTCCAGTAGTCTCAAGCTCCTTTCCAGGACTTGAGATCCTATTACTCCTTGTAATAAATACTCCTTCAATAGGCGGAGAAGCCTTTACAAAGTTTTAAAGATAAACTTACAACTATCCACAACTAACTATCTTGGACAGCGAACTCCCAGCTCCTTCCTCAAGCTTAGTTGAATCTTCTTTTTGAGCTTAGAACTATTCTATGACTTGGTCTTGAAACAACAATCTCTTCCTCACCTCACAAGTACACTAGAGACCCACCTCCTATTTGATCTCTATGAGACTCTGGTCTTGGTCAAGGAATTTTTGTCATTCTCACAAGTATAAAATAAACTAACTCAACCTTTTTCTTTTTACAAAAAGTTTTGTTTAAATACTTGCTTCCAAAGTTAGCAGATAAAATTGTAGAACAGATACTTCTCAGATAAGCAGATATAGAAGTTAAGTATTTGATAAAAGTTCAAGACTTTTATGTGATGTGCTTCTGTGAAAGCAGATAGATAGATTTAAGTACCTTTAGCAGTGAATTTTTTTTTTAATAAAGAGTGTGTTTTTATGGTTTAAGAAAAAGATTTTTCTTTTAGAGTGTGTTTCTATGGCTTTAAACAAATGTAACTTTGAATTTAAATAACAATACAAACTTATATAATGCACCAATAATCTATGAATGATTATATGAGAAGTATATTTGTAATGACAGTTTATCAAATATAATAATTTGATCAATTTAAATATTACTTGAATAAACTTATTTCATCCACTTATATATATTATATTATATTTGATCTACGTTGTGAATAATTTGGCCACTTAGGATTCCAAAGACCATCCAGATAATATTCTTTGTTAAGAAATATCTCCGAATATCGGTATCTAAGTACTGACTAAATTGTTCGATTCACAACTTGATAATCATATAAATATTATACAATATTTATATAGATTATTTATATCAGTAAAATGCCACTTAGGATTTTAAAAACCGTTCGAAGAATTTCAAAGAAATTACTTCCGAATTATATCGGTATCTAAGTACTGATTTTTTACTCTATATTGATAGATGAAATATATATATATATATATATATATATAAATGTGTATAGCAGTTTATATCTGATTATCTATATATATAAGCAAGTATGAGATAACATGAACAATAATAACTTAATAACTTATCTCAGATATTTTGACCAATTTTTCTCTTCAAGATAAAATTAGAACTTTGATTAGAAGAAGAGAGAGTGAAAGCTTAATTGGACAGAATGTAGGCAAGGAGAGTAAGCTTTTCAGATTTGTGAATTGGTAGGTTGAAATGAATGAAAAAGCCTCCTATTTATAGGATTTTTGAGTTTAGGGAAAAAATATAATTGGTAAATTATTTTTGAAATTGAAAGTCTAGATTGCAAGATGAAAATATGAATGGTCTGGATCAATTTTTTATCACACGGATTGGGCAAGATGAGGAGTGCTGAGATTTTAAGTTTGGCTCAAAAATAATGTTTCCAATTTGCATGCCCAAACATGCCAGCACCTAACAAAGGCAAGCCTTCTTCAAATTTCAAAGGCACATCACAGACACAAATTCCCACGGCACATACTCACATGCATTACACATATACACATGCACACACCGCACATATACACATGCACACACCGCACATATACACATGCACACACATATATATCATATATACTTAACATATATATATATACGGATATATATATATATATATATATATATATATATATTTAGAAATTTTCTTTTTGCCCATAAAAGATTTATAAAATCATTTTGAAAAAGAATAGGAATCTCCTTGTCTTAGGAAATATTACTATATGAATTCATTTTATTAACACTTGATATTAGATTTATCAAGGTTAGAAAATAAATTCAAATGAAGTTTAGAAAATAAATATTTTTGATCAAAATATATGAGGTAATTAAAATCAAGTTTAATATTTTTTAATCATATGGAGAGGATTCTACCTTTTTTACCTATTTACCTAATTTGTTATCATCAAAATAAAATACCCAGATTTGGAGACCTATCAATCTCCCCTTTTTTGATGATGACAATAATTAAAAATATTTTGATTTTCAGAACTCCCCCTTAATTTATGATGCTCCCCCTTGGATCATGAATCAGTTTTTAAAAGAAATTTTAAATTTTTGAAAAACCATCAGACGAACTAACCACCATCCAAACCATTCAGGCAGTTATGACAGTTATATCCATCCAGTATGCATTCCTGTCAGCATTCATGTAAATCTCATATACTACTTATAGTATATACTAAGTAGTATATCTCTTCTTAATTTGATATTTTTCTTCTCCCCTTTTGTCATTAACAAAAATGGAGGGGTAAAGAGAAGATACCGATTACCTGTAGAAACTGTTAGTTAAAAACATTTACCTGCAGAGTCAGAATAGTAAACAAACATGATAGATAATCCTAAGTATCAGTATGTTAATATGTTATACAGTTATCCCGAATAGTTAGTTTAGTATATATGGATACATTTATCCCGAATAGTTAGATTTCATCAAAATTAAGAGGGGAGAAATTCAAACCAAGGGTTGTAAGATGGGGATCAATGGGAGTTTGATCAGTGTGATCAATCTGTGCAGAGCTTGTTGTGGTAGTGAAGTTATAAGGAGGAATGGATACCTTCTGATGTTCCATCAACACACTCATCATATCTTGAATATGATGCACAGACAACTGCAAAGCTTCTAACTGATTCATAATGGCAGTTTGATTCTTCAAAGAAAGTTGATTCATACTGTTCAGAGAATCAATTTGTGACAGCAGGTTTAAATGAGACTCAATATGATCAGTGTCATTTGGTTGAAAAATGATCAAAGGCTTAGGGGGGAAGGTTCAAGTGTGACACAATGTTGTTATTGTGAACCATTTGAGCCTTATGAAAATGAACTGGAATGCCAAGATGTATGAAAATGAGAGTCAATAGAAGACCATATCCCATGCAATTGTTATAGTAGCAGAACTCAAAAGATGTTAGGAGAAAGTATGGTAGACTATATGGCATACATTTAGTCAAATAGCATTTCATGAGTTCTATGTTAAATGGATGCAGAAGTTTGTCATTTCTGACAGGCATAAAATTATGTCTAAGAATTTTTCCCAAAAATTGACATTCAACAGTGAAGAAGTCAAGATGAACTTTGCATGGATAGTCAAATAAATTTGTAGGCATAAGTTGGTCAGTGGTGAGAGAGAGATTGTGTTTGAAAGTGATGCATTCAGTAGTAGAGATTTCTATAGGACAAGTGTATTCATTTATCTTTGGAAAGTCTAAGAAATCATATCTGAGACTAAGTGCATGCAGAAGAAGTATTTTATCAATAACATAGTCTTGGCCTTGTATGCAAGTTTTAATGCAAGATAAGAAACCAGTTGAGTCACGAACAAATGTCATGTGAGCATAAAACTCTGCAATCAAACTAGGAAATATTTCTCTATTTTTGAAAGAGATAAGACAATCCCATCCTATATTTGCTATGTTTTTTAACAAATTAGGAAAACTGTTGAAAGAAGTTCCTATCCCATGAGACAAATTATGCCTCATATGATCATATTTAGTTTTGGCAGTAAGTGTAAGCAGCATAGAGGTATAGATATCAGGATAAGACTCAGTAAGCAATGCAAGTTTCTTTCTTTTGGAAGAATAGACTGGAGGAATTTTGTTTTGAAAGACAGTGAATGCAGAGAGATAGAAGTGCAAAGACTGCAGAAAAATAAAAAATAAAACTGATAGTTTGATGTAGTTGGTTTTGAAAAACTATCCTTTTATAGAAAAAGTATATTGCTAAAATTATCAGTTTAAGTAATATGATATGACTTGATTGTCAAAATAAACAGTTCTCAAGTAGTGACTGTGCACAGTGAGGGTCAGTCATGCTTAGCACTATATTGGGTTTAAATCATTTGTCAGTTTTCTCCTTTTTTTAAAAAAAAGCAGATGGGTAGGAATGATGGATTAGACTAAGTCAGTTCCAAAAACTTTTTTAAAAAATTAACCAGATGTCCAATCAGAAGACATAAAAATTTCAGAAATCTGCAGGTTGTAGACAGAACACGTATGGTCCAATATCAATAAAGATATATGCTATCATTGCTTATTAGCCCTTATCAGAAGATAGTAAACCAACACAGAGATTCAACAAGTTAATGTTAAATACAATACAGAGATATGTTATCATTGCTTCTTAGCCCATATCAGAAGATAGTAAACCAACACAGAGATTTAACAAGTCAGTGTTAAATACAACACATAACAATGATAGTATAGATTGTCAAATATAGTAAGATGCAGAATAAAAACATGAACATTATCTCTATCACCCAATTCCAGAGGTATGATATCACCATATAATACTCAAACAGTTTATCAGAGAGAGAGAGAAACAGATATTACCTGAGCACATCTAAGGTAATCAAGCTTAGTAACTTGCAGTTGTTCCACAGTATAGCAAAGGTGTATTAGCAGGAGAATTGGATATATATATATATATATATATATATATATATAAATATATGTACATTTATATATATATAGGTCATGCATACTGAAGCTTCGTAGTGACACATATATATATAAATATATAAACAGAAATTGAGTAATGAAGTAACTCACATATATATCACAGATACATATATTTGTATATATATATATATTCATGAAAAGAGAAAATTGCAGATTCATAGATATATTAATATATGTATATGTGTATGTGTATGTTTTTTAAAAAACAAAAAAATTATTTTTGAAATTTTAGGGTTTTTAAAAAAAATATAAATGAAACGTAAATCTGTTAATATATATATATAAATTTTTTAAAATAGGGTTTGATAGAAATTGAAGGATTTTGAAAGAAAATTAGGGTTTTTAACATATCTAGGGTTTGATAAAAATTTCAGACAGCAAAAAACTTAGACAGAAAAATTTAGGATTTCGAACTAAAAAGGTTTAAAAACAAACCAAAAAAAATGATCAGAGATTAAGAACAAAGATGAATATATATATATATATATATATATATATATATATATAAATGTATCGGTAATATAAATTAGGGTTTCAAACATATCAGTTACCGAGAAAGAACATATTAGTTTTGAACATATATTTACATATATATATATATATATATATATATATATATGAATATATATCAATACCGAGAAATCCCCCCTTTTTTTTAAGAACACAACAAACAATTTTTGGATCTAAGGTTTCATACATATATATATATATATATATATATATATATATATTTAAATATTCATATATAAAAAACATAAAATATATATTTATATATATATATATATATAATTTTTAAATATTTCTGTATATATATATATAATAAATAAAATATTTTTTTTTAAAATATATATATATATATAAGAGATATATATGAACCCGTAAAAATTTCATCAAGAACTCGAAAGTCCTCCTTTTTTTTAAAGTGAGAATTTTATATGAATCTAGTTTTTTTTAAAGAAAAATGTTAAGAACACAAAGATAACTACGGTTTAAAAGCAGTAAATCCAAAAAAAAACTTTTTTTTAAAATTAAACAAGAACGAAATAATAGAGACGAAAGTTTTTTTTTTTGAAAGAAATCGAACCCAAAAACATAAAGAAAGAAAAATCAAATTGGTAGAAACATGAAAACGACAATGAAGATTCATTTTATTGAAAGGGATACAAAGAAAACTCACTTAGATTGATCGATTTTGGCTGAGAGAGTGTTAGGATTTGAGAGAGTTTGAGAGATAGAGAGAGAGAGAGAGAGAAGAAGAGAAGCCGGCAGAAGTGAGAGAAAGAGAAGAGAGAAAATAATTAAAAATTAGATTTTAGGTATTTATATTTAGGTTAATCTGATAGATCGGAAGGCTGAGAATTGATCTTGGATTTAATCAACGATCGGGATGAAATCGAGAGTTTAAAACGGTTCGACTGACCTGTTGACTTCAATCGGACGGCTGGGATGAGTTTGTGTTTTCTTTTATTGATCGAACGGTTGATTTGTGTGATCCGTGTGTTTTGGTTAGCTGGCTCCTGATTGGTTGAATTTGATAGACACGGATTGTGCTTTGTGTTGACCGTTAGATGCTTTTCTTGATCAGCAGCTCAGATTTGATCAGATAAAATTTTTATATAAATATATACTATATGCTATAAAATGTAATTTTTTGATAAAATTAATAATAATAAATACTAAAATATTCATATTAAAATCTATAAATTAATAATTTTAATTATTATGTATATATATATTTATGTTTATAATAAAATATTTATAATAGTAATAGAATATAATTTTTGCTAGCTAATGTGTAATTAAATGATAAATAAGAAATATTAATATATATATATATATAATAAAAATACATACTTAAATAGATAATATAAGTATATAGATGTATATTGACAAATAAATGAACAAATACATCATAAATATATTTATTTATATATATATATATGTATATATATATATATGTATATATATATATATAAATTAGTATTGTATATTAATAATATAACTAAATATATGTTAACAAATAATTTTTTTTAAAATATGGTAAAAGAGATAAAAATAATATTAATAATATGACTATAAAGAAAATTATATTTATATTATACTATTAATGATAAGATATATATATATATATATATATATATTTATTTATTTATTTTTAAATGAAATTTAAATAAGAGAAAGATTTGATATTTTATGAGATAATATCTAGCATTCCTAAATCCAAACGTAATTTACAAAATCTATCAGAACTTAGTGGTTTAGTAAATATATCAGTAATATTTAATTCTTTGTCAATATGTTCTAGTTTAATAATACCATTGTTTACATGATCATGTAAGAAATGATGTCTAACATCAATGTGTTTTGATCTAGCATGTAATACGGTATTTTTACTCAAGTTAATAGTGCTCGTATTATCACATAAGATTGAGACACAATTAAATTTTATATTGTAATCGGCAAGGGTCTGTTTTATCCACAATATATGTGCACAACACCGTGCAACAGCTATATATTCGGCTTCGGTGGTTGAAATATATACTGAGTTTTGTTTCTTAGAGAACCAGGAAACTAAACATCCGCCTAAGAACTGACATGTGCCACTTGTGCTTTTTCGATCAACATGATGACCGGCATAGTCAGAATCAAAAAAACACACAAGGTCAAATGGTTGACCTTTAGGATACCATAGACCTATGTCTGTAGTTCCTTTAAGATATCAAAATATTCTTTTTACTGCAACCAAATGAGATTCTTTAGGGTTTGCTTGAAATCTGGCACATTTGCAGACACTGAACATAATGTCAGGTCGACTAGCTGTGATGTATAGGAGACTGCTAATCATTCCTCGATACTTCTTTGTGTCAACACTTTTTCCATTTTCATCAGCAGTTAGTTTATCAGTAGTTGACATAGGAGTATTAAGAGGTTTCACAGATTCCAAACCAAATTTCTTAATCATTTCTTTGCAATATTTGGATTGAGAGATATGAATACCTTTTTCTCCTTGCTTGATTTGTAGTCCTAAGAAGAAATTTAATTCTCCCATCATGCTCATTTTAAATTTCTTACTCATGCTTTCAGAGAAATCATTACACATAGTCATGTTAGTAGATCCAAAAATGATGTCATCAACATATATTTGTAAAATGAGAATATCATCATTTTTATATTTTGTAAAAAGGGTAGTATCTACTGTGCCCCTTTTAGAACCATTTTCTAACAAGAATTTACTTAGTCTCTCATATCATGCCCTGGGAGCTTGTTTTAGACTGTATAAAACTTGGTGCAGTTTATATACATATTCATGATGATCAAAGTCTTCAAAGTCAGGGGGTTGTTTTACATAAACTTCTTCCTCAATGACACCATTCAGAAAAGCAGATTTGACATCCATTTGAAATAGTTTAAAATCTTTATGGCATGCAAAAGCTAATAACATACGTATAGACTCAATTTTAGCAACATGAGCATATATTTCATCATAGTCGATTCCTTCAAGTTAATTGTACCCTTGTGCAACTAATCGTGCCTTATTACGTATTACAGTTCCATTTTCATCTAACTTGTTACGAAAAACCCATCGAGTTCCAATAATGGAGGTTTCTTCAGGAGTTGGAAATAATTCCCAGACTTTGTTTCTGGTGAACTGTTCAAGTTCTTCTTGCATGGCTATTATCCAGTATTCATTAAGCAATGCATCTTTTATATTTTTAGGCTCAATTTGGGATAAAAAAGATATATGACTGGCAATGTTTTGTGCTTGTGATCTTGTAAGAATTCCTTTATCGATATCACCAATTACATTTTCTATTGGATGACTTCTTATAACATGTGATTCTTTCGGCAAGTCATTTAACTGGGGATTAGGATTTTCAAGAAGAGATATATCATCTATTTTTAGTCCTTCCATATTTCTGAGAATGTCTTCAATGACTGTATCATTTTCTGCCAATTCTTTAATTCTTCCATAACTAGAGTTCTTTTATTAAAAACTCTATATGCTTTACTATTTAGTGAATATCCCATAAATATTTCTTCATCAGATTTTGGGTTGAATTTTTCTAGATATTGTTTAGTATTTAGAATAAAACATTTGCTCCCAAAAATACGAAAATAATTTATTTTTGGAGTTCTTTTATAAAAAAGTTCATAGGGAGTTTTGAGCAACATTGGTCTTAGCAAGACTCGATTCAAAATATAACAGGATGTTGCAATTGCTTCGGCCCAAAAATATTTAGGAAGTCGATATTCATTAAGCATAGTATTGACCATTTCTTGTAGAGTACGATTTTTCTTTTTAACTACACCGTTTGATTGAGGTGTGTAAGGTGCAGAAAAGTTACGACTTATACCGTGCTCATCACAGAACATTATGAAATCAGAATTGTCCAATTCTCTTCCATGATCAGACCGAATATAAATAATAGAGCTTCCCTATTGATTCTAAATTTTCATACATAAAGCAGAGAAGGAGTTTATCGCTTCATTTTTGAATTTTAGAAAATCAACCCAAGTGAATCGTGAATAATCATCAACTAGGACTAAAATATAGACAGTACCACCCATGCTATGTTTAGGAATAGGTCCTACTAGATCCATATACAAGAGTTCTAGTGGTCGAGAGGTTGATACTATGAGTTTAGGCTTGTGAGATGCATGAATTTGTTTTTCTAATTCACAAGCTTCACAGATATGGTTTTTAAGGAATTTTAGTTTTGGAAGACCTCGAACATATTCCTTAGAAGATATTTTATTAATTAATTTCATGTTGATGTGTCCTAATCTACGATGCCAAAGCCATGTATTATCATTAGCAGATACAAGACACACATTGTCCAGGTGTGGGTATGAATCTAAATCACACGTGTACACATTTTGACTTCTAGGACATAATAAAATTAATTTTTCAGTTTGGTCAAATATTGAACAGTTATGAGGACTGAAATTTATTTTAAAACCACTATCACACAGTTGACTAATGGATAGAAGATTGTACCTGAGTCCTGTGACTAATTGAACGTTAGAAATTGTTATGTGTTTATTGTACACACTTCCAATTCCAATAACTTTACCTTTGTTGCTATCTCCAAAGGTTACCTCATTACAGTCTGTAGCTTGTAGATTGCTCAGTTTTATTTTGTCAACTGTTATGTGTCTTGAACAACCGCGATCAACGTACCATTTATTTTTACTAGAGTCAGCTGTGAGACATACTTGCAACATATATTATATTCACAAACTGGTTCCCTTTAATGAGAAGGGTCCTTTGGGTAAGTTTTTCATTTTGTATAAGGATCATTTGTGTTTTTCTTTACAAAGTTTGGTACAGGATAATAATTATTGGTAGACACAAGTGTTCTATGGGTAACAGATTTATAATATGTATAATTAACTCTTTTGTTTGAAAGATTTTGACGAAAGTTTTTAGATGATCTTTCATGAGACAGAAATTCTCTTTTTGTGATAATAGGTGTAGTAACTTCCTTTTGGTACCCAAATTATTTTTCCTTTATAGTTTCCATTCTTGGCATTACATGAGTAAATCGAATGATCATTTCTGTTACAGTAAGAACATTTACTAAAGGGAGATGCATGACCTTTTTCTTTACTTTTAACATGATAGAGTTTTTTATCTTTTGTCTTACTGAATTCTCCGATATACCCTAATCCTTCTTTATTAAAACTACATCTTTGTTGACTGAACATAACATCAAGATTTTCTTTCCCTTTTGTAAATTTAATGACTGTTGAGTTTAAGTCATCACGCTCTAGAGTCAACATTCTAATTTGATTCATTAAAGTGAATTCTTCATTTTTCTTTTCTAAATTTTGAGATGAGTTTTCCTCTTTACTTATTTCTTGATTTAGTGTGTGAGAATCTTCTATAATCACAGCAAGAGTTGAATTTTCAATTTCAAGATTTTCAATAGATATAATAAGTGTTGAATTTTCTATTTCAAGATTTCTATTTATTTTTCTTAATTTTTCTAGTTCTTCTTTTACTACAAGATTTCCTAAAGAATCATTTTCTAGTTTCTCATTTTCTTCTTTTAAGGTTTCATTAATTATAATTAAATTTGAATTTTCAATTTCAAGATTTCTATTTCCTTCAATTAATTTTTCTAATGATATTTTTAATTTAATAAAATCTTCTTTAATAATTTCATTATCTTCATATAGATAATTATATGCTTCTTGTAATTCATGATTTTCTTCATTTATATTTTCTAAATTATGTGTGACAAATGAAGTGCTAGGTAATTGATGTTTCGAATTTACCTCAGATCTCGGTGATGAGTCATTGTATGCCATTAAACATAAATTTGCGATTTTCTCGGTTGGTTCTGTAGGTTCTTCTTCATCACTTAGATCCCAGCCTTCTTCAGCTACTAGAACTTTGTTGTTGACTAGTTTTGGGCAATCCTTTTTGAAGTGTCCTAGTTGGTTGCATTCAAAACAGGTATTTGAGTTTTTATTTGAGCCAGCATTTCTGAAGTTGCTGTTGGTAGCTTTAAAATTCCCTCCTGGTATTTTTGGTTTGATGGCTTGCTTGTTTCGGAAGTTGTTGAAGTTGTTATTTGTTTTCATAAAGCCTTTGTCATATCTCTTTGCTTTGCTTTGGATTACTCTCCTGAGTTGTCTTAATAATAAAGCAACTTCGTTATTATCTAGACTCAAGAGTTCTTCATTCAATTCCTCATCATCGCTTTCTTGATCAACTAGTAAGGCTTTGAAAGTGATTCCTTTCTTTTTGAGATATGTATCTGATCTTACTTTTTCGACTAGCATGTCGACTTCGTGGGCACGAAGATTTTCAATGAGGCTATCAAGAGGATAAGTAGTTAGATCCTGCATTTTCTTGATGGCTATAACTTTCATTTTCCATACAAATGGAAGGGCTTTGAGAATTCTTCTATTCTTCTCATTTATTGTGTAAGCTTTTTCTAGTTGTTCTAGCTCATCAATGATTCTGGAAAAACGAGTTTTTATATCAATGATTTTCTCACCTTCTTCTAGCTTGAAGCTTTCATACTCTTGGATTAGATCATCTTTTCTGATTTTTTTGATATGACTAGTTCCTTCATAGGTTACAATCAATTTTTTCCAGATTTCTTTAGCATTCTTGCAGTTGCTAACTCTTTTGTATTCTTTTTCTATAAGAGCACTTGTTCAGCTTTGGAGGCGATATTCATAATCTCCTCATCCTCGGTAGTGAATTCCCCAGCATCTTTTTCGACGATCTTTTCATCTTCAATTTTTGTGGGAATTCTTACACCTCGTTCTATTGCTAGCCAAATTTTGATTCCTTGTGATTTGGCGTAGATTTTGAATCTATTTTTCCAGGTGGCTAAGTTTGTGCGATCAAATAGTGGAGGTCTGGACATTGATAAACCTTCTCCGCAACCAGTAGCATTTGTGTAGGCCATAGATAGATCTACTCTTAGATATACTTGTAATTACTTAACAAACAAGTTAAAGAGTACTGCTTTGATACCAATTGAAAGTCCAATAATAATCTAGAAGGGAGGTTGAATAGATTATCACTGTTTTAAAAATTATCTTTGGTCTTTTTGAATTTTTAGTAGGTTAACTTACAGTATTAAGAATTTAATAAGCAATTTAAAAACTCAATCGCACAATGCACAGATATTTATCTGGTTCACAACATACAGCTCGGGTATGTTGCTACGTCCAGTCTCAAGCTCCTCTCCAGGACTTGAGATTCTATTACTCCCTGTAATAAATACTCCTTCAATAGGCGGAGAAGTCTTTACAAAGTTTTAAAGAAAAACTTACAACTATCCACAACTAACTATCTTTGATAGCGAACTCCCAGCTCATTCCTCAAGCTTAGTTGAATCTTCTTTTTGAGCTTAGAACTATTCTATGACTTGGTCTTGAAACAACAATCTCTTCCTCACCTCACAAGTACACTAGAGACCCAACTCCCAGCTGACCTCTCTAAGACTCTGGTCTTGGTCAAAGAATTTTTGTCTTTCTCACAAGTATAAAATAAACTAACTCAACCTTTTCCTTTTTACAAAAAGTTTTGTTTAAATATTTGCTTCTAAAGTAAGCAGATAAAATTGTAGAACAGATACTTCTCAGATAAGCAGATATAGAAGTTAAGTATTTGATAAAAGTTCAAGACTTTTATGTGGTGTGCTTCTATGAAAGTAGATAGATAGATTTAAGTACCTTTAGCAATGATTTTCTTTTTCTTTAATAAAGAGTGTGTTTCTATGGTTTAAGAAAAAGATTTTTCTTTTAGAGTGTGTTTCTATGGCTTTAAACAAATGTAACTTTGAATTTAAATAACAATACAAACTTATATAATGCACCAATAATCTATGAATAATTATATGAGCAGTATATTTGTAATGACAGTTTATCAAGTATAATGATTTGATCAATTTAAATATTACTTGAATAAACTTGTTTCACCCACTTATATATATTATATTATATTTGATCTACGTTGTGAATAATTTGGCCACTTAGGATTCCAAAGACCGTCCAGATAATATTCTTTGTTAAAAAATATCTCCGAATATCGGTATCTAAGTACTGACTAAATTATTCGATTCACAACTTGATAATCATATAATATTATGCAATATTTATATAGATTATTTATATCAGTAAAATGCCACTTAGGATTTTAAAGACCGTTCGGAGAATTTCAAAGAAATTACTTTCGAATTATATCGGTATCTAAGTACTGACTTTTTACTCGATATTGATAGATGAAATATATATATATATATATATATATATATATATGTATAGCAGCTTATATCTGATTATCTATATATATAAACAAGTATGAGATAACATGAACAATAATAACTTAATAACTTATCTCAGATACTTTGACCAATTTTTCTCTTCAAGCTAAAATTAGAACTTTGATTAGAAGAATAGAGAGTGAAAGCTTAATTGGACAGAATGTAAGCAAGGAGAGTAAGCTTTTCAGATTTGTGAATTGGTAAGTTGAAATGAATGAAAAAGCCTCCTATTTATAGGATTTTTGAGTTTAGGGCAAAAATATAATTTGGTAAATTATTTTTGAAATTGAAGGTCCGGATTGCAAGATGAAAATATGAATGGTCCGAAACAATTTTTATCACACGAATTGGGCAAGATGAGGAGTGCTGAGATTTTAAGTTTGGCCCAAAAATAATGTTTCCAATTTGCATGCCTAAACATGCCAGCACTTAACAAAGGCAAGCCTTCTTCAAATTTCAAAGGCATATCACACACACAAATTCCCACGACACACACTCACATGCACTACACATATACACATGCACACACATATATATCATATATACTTAACATATATATATATATATATATATATATAGTATATTTAGAAATTTTCTTTTTAACCATAAAAGATTTATAAAATCATTTTGAAAAAGAATAGGAATCTCCTTGCCTTAGAAAATGTTACTATTTGAATTCATTTTATTAACACTTGATATTAGATTTATCAAGGTTAGAAAATAAATTCAAATGAAGTTTAGAAAATAAATATTTTTGGTCAAAATATATGAGGTAATTAAAATCAAGTTTAATATTTTTTAATCATATGGAAAGGATTCTACTCTTTTTACCTATTTACCTAATTTGTTATCATCAAAATAAAATACCCAGATTTGAAAACCTATCACAGTAACTGGTAATGGATGCTTTGGGAATGGATAAATCTTTAATTGAAGATCTTTAAATGATTTTAAAGTGAATGATATGAGAAACAGAGAAGAAGTAATGAGAAAAAACAATTAATTGAATATTTAAATTCAGAAAATGGAAAAAATAAAAAAGAAAAGAAGGGAATCGAAGTGGGAAAGAGAATAATGGATAACCTTGAAGAATTGGAGTATCCTTCAACTCTTTGTGTCTGGAGAGATTGAACGAGGAAGGGGTGAAAAAAGAAGAGTGGGGAATGGAGCAATTAAAAGGGAAGAGAGAGAAAACAGAAGAGGCGGTGGTTGGCTTCCTGTAAGATTTGGGGTGTTGGGTTTTTGAAATTTTAAAAGTCGAGGAAATGGTTTTAAAAGATTCGTTATATTTGGAAAGTCCACTTTGCCCATGGATACTGCACCCGACTCATCACTTTTACCAACAACTTTGGGTTTGGGTTATAAATTTGGGTACTTCATTCGATATTTTTTGTATGGCCCTTTTCAAATTACAATTTACATCAAACACATTTGAATATAAGTTGTTGAATTAATTAATTACAGTTTACATCAAACACATTTATTAATTAATTACAGTTTACATCAAACACATTTATAGCCAAGTAGCTAATTCCCAAGGTACTTTTGTGTTCACTTCCAAAAAAGGAATATTATTCAATTCCCTCTCTGGTGGGAATTTTTTTATTTGATAATGGTTTGTCTAATGATTTGTTTCTATTTTTGTTATTGCTTGAGTCATCTTTAGTCATTCATCAAGAAATGGTGAAAATATTATCTAAAAGTAAATAATATATATAGACACTAGCATGTCCACATGTATTTGTAACATGATTTTTGAATTTCTCTTTTTGTATGTGTAATTGAACAATTAAAACTCAATTTTGTTGATTTAGAGAATAGTTTGTTTTGGCTAAGCCGACTGTTAAAAATCCGCCCTGCTGGGGAAATTCCTAGAACACAAGTACAACAAGCAAACCCGAGTAATACAAGAGACAAAAAGCAGCAGAAGCTAATTATCTACGGGAAGGAAAAAGAAGCCAAGGCACACAAGGCAATCGCCAAGGCTGCATTTTACGCTGCGTTTCAATCAAAGTCGGAGGACATGAGAGAGGAGACCAGATAGAAATGGAATTGATCAAATTCTATCAAGTAGGCCTCCAGGTTTTTTATAAAACCACAAACTTTTAAAACATTTTAACCCCAGAAATATGTCTTGAAGCTGCAATGCCATGCTCAAAACACTAGTTTAAGTTTATGGTGAACAACACGTGTTAAACTAGCTCACATTGTTCAATTTAGTCTGTGTGCCTGATCAGATAATGAACTAGCAAATCCAATTTTCCATCAAATGATTACAAAGTTTTCCAAGCAAACTATAGTATGCAAACGTAGTGATAGATAAAATGAACACCAAATATTTCTACACTAATCCAGGAAATGCAGGCAAATTCACTAGCAAGATAAAAAACATCCGACTAATAAACATGTACTTAAATTAACAAGACTGGAAATGACAAATCCGAAAACCAGGTTTGACGCAAAACATTAATTGGTCCCATACAAAAATTTAAGCCTCAACTTCAAGGGCAAGTCAATGGGAAAAGGGGTCCCACCTAGCCAAAATAGGAAACTCTAACATCATTCCCTCCCATATAATGTAAAACACTACCCAGACACTAAACTCAAATACCGGTGAAAGCCTTCTTTCCACCACCAGAAGATCCAGCTGGGATTACTTTCAACACATTGAATCTAACTGTCTTTGACAATGGCCTGTAAAATGGAACAAAATTATATATTTAGAATTCATAAAAACATTTTATACAACTTTATTGAATAGAATTAACTCAATTCTGGTCCTAACCTGCACTGGCCAACAATTACATGGTCTCCCTCTTTCACACGGAAGCAAGGAGATACGTGAGCTGGAATATTTGAATGTCTTTTCTCATACCTAAAAGAAAAACAAGTTAATATTCTCACATAGGCAAATAGATAGATGGCAGCATATCACAGAGGATGACTAGTTCTCACCTCTGGTATTTCTTAACATAATGCAGGTAGTTACGGCGAACAATGATAGTTCTCATCATCTTGGCGCTGTGGCAAATACCAGCAAGAATACGGCCCCTAATAGAAACATCACCAGTAAATGGGCATTTCTTGTCAATGTAAGTCCCTGAAAACAGAGAGACAATAACCCATCATATAAGTTTGTCCTATAATTCTCAAGTTTCACTAATTTACTCATAAAAACTTAATCTCATTTAATAGGCTCTGT
This sequence comes from Panax stipuleanatus, assembly GCA_020205555.1. NCBI lineage: Eukaryota > Viridiplantae > Streptophyta > Magnoliopsida > Apiales > Araliaceae > Panax > Panax stipuleanatus. Next base: position 40,939,052 of record CM035125.1, read on the forward strand.
ATCCAAGCTTTCAATTATACTACAAGCAACTTGTAAACACAAATTATTCAAGAAAAAATGACCAACTGTTTTGCAATTCTTAGATTTTTAGTGTATTGTACTTAATTATATCAAGCATAGAATGAGAATAAACTTGTGGCACCTTGGTCCTAGGCAACTTTCATGATGACTTGTGGTTAAAATTCTTAACTCATATACACTGAAGAAACAGATAATTTTTTATAACATTCGGGCAGCAAATATTCCATTTCACATATAAAAATTTTAGTTCTACCCGAGAAGAACTTGCAAGAGTGCTTCAGAATCAAAATCCATTATAATTACTCAAAAATTGAAGAACAGAACTTGAACTGAACAAATTATTTGATAATAAAATGTGATTAGTTCCAATCCATCATTCAAAATAAAAATAAGTATTACAGAAGCCCCAAACCAACATTGTCAAATCAAGCATTGTGGTAATGTTTGGTTGTCCCTAAAAACAATTGCTATATCCTTTTCAATATTGTAATCAGCCAAATACCATGTATTAAACAATTTTCCAATTTATCAAGTCAATCACAACAAATCTGAGCCTGCTTTAAAATTGAAAAATTGCAATCACTTCATTTTTTGAAAAAGTGACACACACCAAGATAGAAATTCATCCACACCAAGGAAAATTAGATCAAGTTCAATAGAATGGTAATCAAATTCCACACATTAAAAAAAATTAAAAAATCTAACCTTCAATAGCCTCTCTTGGTGTCTTGAATCCTAACCCAACGCTCTTGTGGAAACGATTGCCTCCTTTTCCTGGCCTCTTTCCCTTTCCTGTCTTCTTTGAGCTGCCAAAAGATTTTGTCAAAAACCTCCATAGCTAACCCATCATTTCAATCAAAGAGAGATAAAATAGCTATACATATATAAGTATATATATCTTACCAAAGAAACACCTTGGGCTGCTTCAAAAACGCCTTTTCGGTCTGTATCACAAACAATTTCATGAATGAGATCTAACCCATAATCTTAATCGAAGAGAGAGAAAGAGGATAGAAAGACAAATACCTGTTCGGCCATTATTGCTGGTTCTGGAGATTTGGGGAAGGTGCAAAATGGAGGCTGGGCAGAAACTCTATTGTGCAGCAAGAGTGTCAAGTTAAGAGAAAGAATATATAAACTGAAAACCCTAAAGAATACAATTACTTAAATGCCCTTTGACTCTTTTTTTTAAAGGATCGTTTTCATTGACCTACCTTGGTTTTTATAAATCTTGTAGAATGGTTGTCATAATTAGGGGAGAGCGTGGTATCGGTTGGTGCATATATAAAAAGTATTTTTATCCACATTCATATATATATATATATATATATATATATATATATATATATATATATATATATATATGTGAATATTACATTTAAAAATAGTGTGAATGTTGTTACCAATGTAGATATAAGAATTTTTGAATTTTAAAAAATAAATAATTATCAAAATTTAATTTATCAAGATAACAAATAAAAATATAATGATATGAATAAAATTGTTATTAAAGAATGCCAACAATAAATAAGTCTAATAATTCATCACAATTATCGTATATAATAAAATATTATACAATTTTAGTCGACTAGAGTGTTCATAATGTGTATTATTTTAATTCATGTGAGATAGTTAGCACCTTAATCTAAATTTTAGAGGATATTAAATAATTTGTAATTTATTCATGTGTTGAAACTTTTGGCATTATGTTTGGAAACCGATAAGAGAGTTAAATTTAGATTTTAGGATTTCTAAGTATGTATGTGCATATATAAAATAAATTATATATGTGCGGATATATATGGTGCGATGTGATGTGGATGCTCGATGCATTCACATCAGCGTGCACTGTAAGCCCCTAAATTTTATGAATAAGATTTAATTTCCTTTATATATTATTTTGAAATAGTAAGGTGTTGATTTGATAAATGTGATAAGTTATGGGTGAGATGTGCAAGATTTTACAAAGTAAGCAAGTGATTATAAAATATTCATTGTGTCGGAGAATATTCGCTTGGTCGAGGAATATTCTTTTTGTCGGAGAATATTCGTACGACGGCGCAGTCATTGGTGGACCCCACAACGGAATGAATGTCGGATATAGAAAGCGACAGAAATAACTTTTTTATAAAATAACTGCGTAGTTGTTACCGTTAGTACTGTTGAAATACCCGGTGGTTAAAATATAGTAATAAGCGGTGTTGCACAGTAGCACACGGTATTGCACAGTATTTCGAATTATTGATTCTTACGTAGGAAGACACTTACTCAATTATTGTTACAGTAATTACTGTTCAATATTTTATATTATTGATTCAATAATTGCATAATATTTTATTGGTTCAATATTTGCTACGTTGATATTTTATATCAATAAGTGCTACTTTGCTATTTTATATTAGTGATTCAATAATTGTCATTGCACAGTATTTCAAATTATCAAATCAATAATTCATATTATTTGAATAATATTATTAGATAACATTATTGGCAATGTCTAAGGAAGTTCTGTCTAGGAAAGGGGTTGATTAATTGCGCGCCAATAAGGAAAAATTCTTATCGGAAGGCTCCCTATTTCCTGGGAACGACCTGGTTGTCAATATTGTAGTTCTGTAATATTATTTGTGAATAATTAATTTTTGATATATATGATAAGGAAATATTTATTCAATGTGGATTTTGAAAGGAGGAATTTTTTAACATGTCACATTTGTTGAAAGTTGGTATTTTATCTTGTCCGATAAAATAATTCATTTAAATATATTATTATAATATTACATTATAGTAGTATGATGTGATTATATAATAGTATGATTTTTATAATTAGAATGGTAACATTATTATAGTAAATTCATGGTATAAAAGTAAAATGAGGTAGAAGAGAACAAATTGAATTTGAATTCTTATGATGTAAGCAATGATGTCATCGGAACGATGAGGTAAGCAATGATGTCATAGGATCGGTGATGTAAGCAATGATGTCATAAATTATGACGAAAAGACTATTTTACCCTTACTCTGCCGAGACTATAAATAGAAGCTCATTTCTTCATTATTTCTCACCAATTCACTAAAGTTATAGAGAGAGACAGTATAGAGAGAATAAGAGAGAAAGAAGAAGAGTATTCTGCTATTACACTAGTGCAGTCTCCAAATTTTTAAGGTAAGGGGTATTATTTCTTTCGTATTCATGAAGAGAGTTATTTTCTTTCAATACTCGTAAGGGTTGTTATTTCATTCTTTATTATTCTGTTGGAATAACCTGTCTACGTGGAATAACCTGTCTACGCGGACTACCGCATGCATGGTGAAATCCTGTTGTTATTCCATTCTTTATTATTCTGTGGAAATAACATGTCTACGCGGACTACCGCATGCCTGGTGAATAACCCTTCGTATTAAGTTGTTATTAAATTGTGGAAATAATCTGTCTGAGCGGAGTACCGCTTGACGGGTGAAAATCCAATTGCAGTTTCGTATATTGTTTCATTTCAGATTCCTAACTCTAAACTTACTACGGTAAGTATTGCTTCTATAATTCCTGAAATGATCAGAAATTCATTGAGTTTTGCGCTTCATCTAATATCATTTCACTGGAATATTGGTCTCAATTTTCTTGTGAAATTTTTATCTTTTCATGTCGAGTTACTATTTACGGAGTACTATTTACGGTAAAAAAAATAATTTTTTTTTCTTCCAAATCATCTTTGATTGGATCCAGGTTTTGATCTTCATTCTTGAACTCTAGATAAATTCTCTAATATTTGTCATTTATCTCATTGGATTCATTATTCGTATTGTTTTTCATCATCCTCAGTCCTAAATGGTGATATATCTGAATATCTTTAGCCTATAGTGCAAAGATGAATGAATGCTTGATGATTATCTTTGGCCTGTAGTGCAAAGATGAATGATTACCTGATGAATATCTTTGGCCCGTAGTGCAAAGAGGGACATGTGTTGAGATGAACATGACCAACTGGTGATACAAATGAATATCTTTGCCCCGTAGTGCAAAAGATGAATATTTGATTCGAGATGTATATTGATTGATGTTACAGGGATAAAATATTGATGATGGACTTTTAAATCAAGGAATATAGTAGACATCATTCTCTACTTAACTTTTCTAATGAATTGTTATTTTCGCTGCGAATATTGATCTAAAACGTATTGTCCACAATATTTTATTTAATTTATTGAAGGCTAACGATAATTTATTTTTCATTATCTTAGTCATAATATTCTTTACTGGGCTAGTTGAGCTCACCCTTTTCTTCCATTGTTCTCTTCAGGAAATGAGAATATCGCGGGTACTAGTCGGGGAATGGAGTGATGGTCCGAGTTAGAGTTGTAGAAGTCCTCACTATTTTTTTAAAATAGTGTGATAATAAATATAATGAGGACTTAGTTTGAATGTTTATATTTTCTACATGTCTGTATTGACGCTCATAGTTGTGTGGTCGTATTTTGCACGACCGTTTGATATGAAAGATTGTATTTGGATTCTGTACCATGTATTTGGCGACTCAGAATGGGTTGAGTATTGAACAGGTAATGTCTCCAGATCTTCAACGCGAAAACGACAGCTGCCAACTCTAGATCATGAGTAGGATAATTCCTTTCATATTCTTTGAGTTGTTGCGAGACATAGGCTATGGCTTTACCATGTTGTATGAGAACACATCCTAACCCTTTGCCCGAAGCATTGCTGTAAATGACAAATCCATCCGAACTAGATGGTATCGTCAGAACAGGTGCCGAAACGAGTCTCCTCTTGAGCTCTTGAAAGCTCTTCTCCCATTCCTCGTTCCATACGAATTTTGTATCTTTCCGAGTCAGCTGAGTTAATGGAGAAGCGATTCAAGAAAATCCTTCCACGAATCTCCGATAAAAACCAGCTAAGCCCAGAAAGCTACGTACTTCGGTCACCATCTTCGGTTGCTCCCAACTTTGTATTGCTTCAATCTTCGCCGGGTCAACAGATACTCCACGTTTTGATACTACGTGCCCAAGGAATGCTACCTCCTCAAGCCAGAACTCGCATTTCTTCAGTTTGGCATATAGCTTATTTTCACGAAGCCTTTGAAATACCAGCTTCAAGTGGTGCTCATGATCTTCACGGCTTTTGGAATAGATGAGGATGTCATCAATAAAGACAACCACGAACTGATCCAAATATTCCTTGAATACACGGTTCATCATATCCATGAAGGCACCAGGAGCATTAGTCAATCCAAAAGACATGACTAAGAATTCATAATGCCCGTATCGAGTTCTGAAAGCAGTCTTCGGAATATACTCAGTTTTAATCTTTAACTGATGATATCCAGAACGAAGATCGATATTTGAAAAGAATTGTGCACCTTGCAACTGGTCGAACAGGTCATCAATACGAGGTAACGGATACCTATTATTAATGGTGACATGGTTCAACTCCCGATAGTCAATACAAAGTCGCATACTCTCGTCTTTCTTCTTTACGAATAAAATAGGAGTACCCCAAGGAGATGTACTAGGACGTATAAAACCGATGTCTAACAACTCCTGTAGTTGGACCTTTAACTCCTGAAGTTCAATAGGAGCCATTGTAATAACCGAGAATTTTAAACTCCTTATTAATTAAATATATGATTTAATTTTAACGAGTTAGTTTTGTGAGTTTATTTAAACCTTATGTGGTTATGTGAATTTATTGAAATGAGTAAAGGGAGTCACTAATAGTTTATTTAAATTAGTGGACTAACCCTAAGACATTAATATCAGAGAATTGATAAGGTTGTTAATAATTAAATATTCAATTTATTTGAATATAGTAGCCGAATTTGAACATATTGATTAATTGCAATTATGAGTAATTAACTGATAATGTGTTGATTAATAATTATTATGAATAAATAATAGTTAGTGAATAAGAGATTAATACATTTAATAATATCATATTTAATTGATTTATTATTTTATACAAGCATGCGATATTAAACCTTTAATATATGGTAGTTACCTTTATATTGTATATAATACAATGTGACCTTTGATATGGCTATGTATATTATATATAGACTATATAGTAAGATTTATTTGCATTAGTAGAGTTACACAATAATATTGCTTATGTGGCATGAAGTGTGTGAGTAAACATTCATGTATACCTCATCAACATATAGTAAAATCAATAAACATTATTAATTGATAATGATTTCATTAAGTTATTATGATTATAATAATAACAGTTATGGTAATAAATAATGAGCAATACATAATTATATTATATTTGGTGTTAATAGAAAATGTACATGGATTATATGTATGTACACTACTTGATACCTTGTAATTAAGAAATACATTGTATGCCCTTTTAAATCATTGTGACCTATGTTATATGAAATGAATGGTGTATACTTATTATATAACCAAAGTGTATATTATGTATATATATGATATGCCCCATGTGTAGTATTTGCAAATGCTGAGTAAGTGATTGTCCCATAATAAGAGCCTATTTCCTCTTATTTCTTCCCACGTGAACAAGCAAGAAGCTAGCTATTCTATCTCTTTCTCTCAAATTCAACAAACATAACCATAATCATGAGATGGGGAGTGGGATTCATGAGTGGAATCACCAACCCTCACCAACTCTCTCTTATCTATTGAACATACTTGCAATCCTATGGTTTAATTTGAGGTGGAATGGAAATGTCTGGATATCCATTTTGCTATAAATAAAGCTCCTTTGCTTCTCATTTCATTTGCTGAGGATTTCAATTGAGTTAGGAAGGAGTATTATTGTAACATTGTGAGTATCATAGTAGCATTATAGATTTTGTTTAGCAGCAAGAACATTTCTCAATTACAGAGGTATAACTTCCCATTCTTGGTCTTCATTTTCTGATAAATTGCTAAGTTATTGATTCTTTAAATTAAGCATGTATTAGTTGATATTTGATTTGGAATATGTTGCTTAGTGTTATACAAACTTCTAAATATGTTAGAATTTCAATGGGTGATGTTAGAAACGAATTTCGTAAGAATTTCTGAGTTGGGCTAGGAACTGCTGAAACTGTACAGCTTCTGGACTGACCGCCAGCCAGCGCAGCTGCGCCAGGGCCTGTTCTTGATTTTGGTTTCTGTTTCATTTTCTGTCCATGCTATCTTGATGGTATCCTTTGGCCAAGCATGTAAACTGATGTTAAACCATGTTATAACCTTCTTGGTATTACGTATATTTCATGGCCATGTTAGCATGTTTTATGAAAGGAAAGTATATGTTTTAGAAAGGAAAGCTTATGGTTTTGGAAATGAAACTTATAATTTCGATTATAAACTTAGACACGTAAGTAGCATATACGTATTTTGATTTTTAGAACATGACCATATGGTCTATATTGACATGAAATGTGCGTTTAAAGTGTTGAACACACTAGCATGCACGATTGCAAGATTTCAACGATTTCAAAGAAAGAAACTTAAGAACCTTGAGGAAACGAACTTGACCAAAACGATGTCTTGTAGGTTCTGACCATATGAGAACATTTATATGACTTATATATGTGTCCTAACACATGTGAGTCACGACCACGAAATGCTTTGCATGTTCTATGTTGCCTTTATGGACTTAGTGCAATTTTTGAAAGAGAACTTAAGATTTGAAAGTTAATGACATCAAATACCATGTATTGATCATACAAACATGTACATTAGAGTTCGTTATGCCTATAAGCTTATTAACATGGGCCTCATTTATTTAAACATAGATTTCACCTATGTACGCATATTCATGGAAAATGGATTTCTAAAGCATAGCCTATGTGATAAAAGTATACATGAGTAGTATAAGTATAAGCATGTTTACTAAGTATTGTTAACCTCGTAATGTGGTAATATGACGATGTAGCTAATCTTTGAAGCATGAACATGTATTACTTAAAGTATGTGAACGTACGGCATGAAAACATGACTTTGAAATTGGACATAGAATGAGTATGCTAGATTCGAACTCGAATTTATAATATTTATATGCATGTGTGTTGATTAATATAAGTAACTTGAAGTGCTATGTGTTCAAGCCTATATTGAGGCATAGATGATAGTAGTGTGCATACAAGCCAATCATGTATGATGATAAAGCACGTACTTTGTAAACAATCTTATTTATTTATTAATAAAATATTCATTTATTAAAGGCATTTAATTATCTACATGTTGCTGTTTTTATAATATGTAAATAACCCATAGTTTTAAGCAATGCTTTTAGAATCATGATGATGATCATGCTAATGAGATCTAAATTCTTAGAAAGTTTTAAAACTAAAATAGTTCCCAATCGTGGGATTACTAAAAAGGGGATTAGTAAATCCGGATAGATTGGTACATATGTTGCTTGCTCATTGGATGAGGATGATTGATCTCATGATCATTTGTGTGGAGACACTAAAGCAAGTATGTAGGTGCTTATTGGAGAATAAGTTCACTGAACGTGATTCGCTAAGGAATACCTAATGGAGATTTACTCGCCTGTCAATAGGAATTCCTAATGTGATAGTAGTACAAGTAATCCTTGGACTTGAGATCATCATAGTATCTTGTATGTAACAAATTATACTTTGACTTATTCCTTAAGACCTTTTAAGGCATATATAGGGTATGCTTGGGTATAATGAGTTACATATGGAGATAAAGAATGATCAATAAAGAATCTACCACCTCTAGTAAAAGAGGAGATATGTCCTATGTGATTCGTTAAATGACAACCCAGGAATCCTTGGCCAAGGTGAAATGAAATTAGAAAGGAGTTTCTAATTTGCATTATTTGGAGTTGTGCATTTTCTAATCGAAATACATATAATTAAATAAAATAAGACTTGACAGTAAATCCATGTCTTATATTTAATTGGGACATTGTATGGTGGAAGGATTGAATTGTACGGTAACTATTTACTCACAGGTTCTTTTTGATTAATGTTGAAATCTATATTATCTGGAAAGTCGTTGATCGCTAGAGAGGCTTATCCCTATTGTAGAATAAATATTATTTATTTAAATAAATTATTAGTTTAATTTATTTATTTAAATAAGATTAAAATTATTTTAATTGATTTATTCACAACCGGTTTAATATGGAGAACCTAAAGGGTCACACCATAAAAGGAAGAATAATTATTTAAGAAGATAATGGCATAATCGTAATAATGCATTAAGTATAATTAATTTAATCTATGGTGATAGAATAAATTAAATAGCTTAATGTTTATTATTTAATATTTTGGAAATATTAAATATAAATTAATAAGAGGAGTCTTATTAATATTATTACAATTATTATTATTTTAATTTCTAAAGGAGTTTAGTAATTAATTTAATATTTAGTACTCTCATTTATTCCTAATAAGATTAGGAGACAAATTAATTAAATGAATTTAATTAATTATTCCCATGTGGTGGGAAGCCTAAATTAATTAAAGGAGTTTAATTAATTAAAAGAAATCCCATGTCTAATAGGATTAGAAGGGTTGACCAATGTCTATATAAGAGAAGTCTTATAATAGATATTAGATTGATGTAATTCCAATTGTTGGAGAGTACTCCTTTTCTATAGAGGATAGAAAACTAAGGTTAAGCCAAACACCCTCCTTCTTGATAATTCATCTTCCTTGGTGGATCACCTCTAGAGGCCAAACACTTGGGTGGCTAACGTTGATCAAAGAAAGGAATCTAACCCGAAAATTCAAGGAGATCACGAAGAACAAGGAGTTGAACTAGTACCTGTGGAAGCTTCGTTCTACAAGGGTATGATTCCATAACTTCTTATTTATCGTTTTAAATTAATAATTTGCATAAAGGATGATCCGGGTAATGGTTTTGTAGAATTTTTTTTTTAAACTCTGATATACCATGCTTCCGCTAATTTTTGCAATTTGATTGCGTCACGATTTCGTACAAACCCAACAGTGGCATCAGAGCCAAATCTTTATGCAATTATTAATTTATTTTTGATTTCATATACATATGGGTATGTATTTAAAATAATTTATTGGGCATAATTTTATTGTATAAAATTATATTTTTTTTTTTAAAAAAAAAAGACTTTTTTTGGGACGAATCACAATTTTTTTTTGGTGCTAATCTTGAATTCTGCAAAGAAAAGGCGTTGTCTCTTTCTTACTCCAAAAAGAAGGTGACCCATCATGAAAGGACTTTTTTAATAAACCTGCAGGACTCTTTTAATAAAAGAAGGTGACTTCTTTTTAAAAAATAAATATGATATATTTATATATTATATTCTAAATAATTTTATAATTAAAATAAAGAGTTTATTTTAATCTTGAAATTGGATTTCATGCAATTTAAAATTGCCCATTAAATGATACTCATATATATATGGAATGTTTTAATTCATGAGATGAATATTTATTTATTGATATATATGGTGATATGTATGAAAATAAATGGGGATTGATTATGGACTATTTGACCAATGTGATTGGATTTTATTTTAGTTGAATGCTTGAATGAATGGGTTTTATTAAATGGGGTCTGCGTACCTCGTCTTCTCTAATTTTTTTTTCTTGATGTAAAATTCTATCTCCTTCCTATGTACTTCCCCTTGACTGTTGATCAAGGTTTCTATTTAAATTAAATAGTTTAATGTAATAAGAATAGTTAGAATTATCTTGAAGAAATTGGAGACCAAGGAGCAAGGAGCGCGTGAAGACCCGTTTGTATGGAGCCCGAGTTTAAATGTAATAGTTATATTTAAATTTAAATTCTTGCACTCCTAGGTTTGACCTTTTGGTTCACTTGGTGGCTCTAGTGAACCAAACTAGAATAAAAGTCCATAATCAATCCGGGTAGAATATAATATTCTATATTGCATGCTAAATATTATATATATTATATTTTATGCAAACATGCTTCGCATGTTTAATAAAATGACGCGTATTTTATATATATATGTGCATGCGCGCTAAACAAGATGAGACAAATAATAACAAACCCCTCAAAGAAATAATATTAAGTCTGAAGCGTTCAATGATATTTGGAATATCGAACGTCGCCTTCTAGCATGATAAATTAATAGAGTATTAAATATTTAATATGAGCTTGTTGTGCTATCCACAAGGCGAGTATTGCGTATTTAAGATGTTAATTAATCACATTTGATGCTTATCAAGAAAATTGAACGATCTAGTCTTGTTGTGCTATCCACAAGGACGAACATTTTTCTTTTTTGAATTTATGGAAGTGCTAGGCTGGACTTAACTTAAATCATTTTAGTTCGGATGTGCACACACTTGACCATTATGATTTAAGAGGCAAAATAAAAGGAGTTATATAGTGTTGTAATTGACAAGAGTTGTCTACCTATTTATTTGTATATCGCTTGTTGTGCTATCCACAAGGTTATATACATTTGAAATGGGATCCTTATTCTCACTAGCAAATCTTTAATTAGATGTTGCCGAACTATATAAGTGAGGGTAATATAGTTTGATGAAAATAGTGGGAGATACCAATTTAAAATAAAGACCTAAATTTATTTTGGTATGCAAAATTAATAAAATGAATGTTTGCTAAAATGTTATTTTTCACATGCAGAATTTTAAAAATGTCTAAATCACTAATCTCACTACGAAGCATACTTGATGCAAACAAGCTTACCGGGCCGAATTATGAGGACTGGCTAAGAAATCTAAGAATTGTTCTCACTGCTGAAAAGATTTCTTATGTCCTAAATTCAACTGTCCCTGAATCTGTTTCAGAAACAGCCTCTGAGGAAGAGATTGCCACTTTCAATAAGTGGCAAGATGATGCATCTGTGGCTCAATGCATCATGCTCGCATCCATGAATAACGAGCTTCAGCGTCAGCACGAAAAAATGGATGCTCCTGCTATGCTGCTTCACCTCAAGGAGTTGTATGGTGAACAGAGTAGGACTGCTAGATATGAGATATCTAAGGAGCTCTTCCGATCTCGGATGACCGAGGGTACTGCCGTCGAGACTCATGTCCTGAAAGTGATCAATTTGATTGAACGCCTTGGACAGCTTGGGTTCGTCATGGATGGGGAGTTGAGTCAAGACTTGGTCTTGCAGTCACTCCCTGAGACCTTCTCGCAGTTTGTGGTTAATTTTCACATGAATAAGCTAGATGTCAGCTTGCCTGAGCTGCTTAACATGCTGAAAACTGCAGAAGGTCACTTCCCATCCAAGAAGAACCATATCTTGATGGTGGATTCTTCCAATAAAAGGAAGAGACCTAAGGTATCTTCTGAAAAGAAGAAATCCAAGAAGGCTAAGGGAAAGGGGAAAGAAAAGGAACAAAAGAAACCTGAACCAGCTAAAGGAATGTGCTTTCATTGCAACAAGCCGGGACATTGGAAAAGGAACTGCAAGAAGTATCTAGCAGAGAAGAAGCTTGGAAAAGCTTCGACTTCCAATCAAGGTTTGTTTATGATTGAAATTAATTTTTCTGAAAGTCATAATTCTACTTGGGTATTGGATACCGGCTGTGGTTCTCACATATGTAATACTGTGCAGGGACTGGTCAGAAGTAGAAAGCTGAACAATGATGAGGTGATCCTACGAGTGGGGAATGGAGCAAAGGTTGCTGCATTAGCTGTAGGAACTTATTATTTAGCAATGCCTTCGGGCAAGTCCATTTATCTTAATAATTGTTATTATGTTCCGAATATTATTAAAAATATTATTTCAATTTCTGTATTGGATATGGAAGGATTTAACGTTGTTATAAAGAACAATAGTTGTTCTATTTATAAAGACGATGTTTTATATGGTATTGGAAATTTGCGAAATGGACTTTATACACTTGACTTACAAGAAAATATATTTCAAATTAAACAAACTAAGAAAAGAAAAAGAGATGATATTAATTATACCTACATGTGGCACTGTAGACTCGGTCATATCAATGAAACAAGATTATCCAAGTTGCATAAAGATGGGCTCCTCGAGCTATCCTATTATGAATCATATCCAACTTGTGAATCTTGTCTCATGGGTAAAATGACTAAATCTCCTTTTAGTGGAAGAGGAGAAAGAGTTACAGAGTTGTTGGCATTGATTCACACAGACGTTTGTGGGCCTATGACAACAAGTGCACGGGGTGGGTATTCTTATTTTATTACTTTCACTGATGATCACTCAAGATTTGGATATGTGTATTTAATGAAATACAAGTCAGAATCATTTGAAAAGTTCAAAGAGTTCAGAAGTGAAGTAGAGAAACAAACGGGCAAGAGTATAAAGATACTTCGATCAGATCGAGGCGGAGAATACTTAAGCGGTGAGTTTCTCAATTGTCTCAAAGAAAATGGTATAATCTCACAATGGACTCCTCCAGGTACACCACAGTTAAATGGAGTATCTGAAAGGAGAAATCGAACACTGTTAGACATGGTTCGATCCATGATGAGTTTTACCGACCTTCCAATTTCCTTCTGGGGATATGCCCTAGAAACGGCTGCATACCTACTTAACAAGGTACCTACCAAATCCGTCCCAAAGACTCCATATGAGATGTGGAAGGGGAGGAAACCAAATCTTAAGCATGTTAAGACTTGGGGTTGTCCAGCTTATGTCAAAAAGTTTGAACATGATAAGCTACAGACTAAATCCGAAAAGTGTAGATTTGTGGGATACCCTAAAGAAACTGTAGGGTATTATTTCTATCATCTAACTGATCAAAAGGTGTTTGTTGCGAAACATGCTGCCTTCTTGGAAAAGGAGTTTATCCATGAAGGGGTCAGTGGGAGTAAGATATATCTTGAAGAAGTTCAAGAACCACAAATTACCACGGATCAAAGTCAGGTACCTGACCAAGTAGAAGAACCTACTATACCACACCCTGTTCGTAAATCTTGGAGAGTACCGAAGATACCTGAGAGGTATGGATTCGTTATAGAGGATGACGATGAGGTACACATCATGAATGATGATGATCCATTGAATTACGAACAGGCCATGAGTAATAAAGACTCAGGGAAATGGCTTGAAGCCATGAAATCTGAAATGGACTCCATGTATGAAAACAAAGTATGGACTTTGGTTTCACCACCTGAAGGCATTAAGCCTATTGGGTGTAAATGGGTCTTTAAAAGAAAGACTGGAGCGGACGGCAAGGTGGAGACCTATAAGGCCCGACTGGTTGCAAAAGGTTTCAAACAAAGACAAGGAGTTGATTATGATGAAACCTTTTCACCAGTAGCTATGCTCAAGTCCATTCGGATTTTGCTTGCAATTGCAGCTTATAACGACTATGAGATCTGGCAGATGGACGTGAAAACGGCCTTCCTCAATGGAAAACTTGAGGAGGATGTGTATATGACACAGCCAGAGGGATTTGTTTCAAAGGTTGGAATAAATCAAGTCTGTAAGCTGCAGCGATCCATTTATGGATTGAAGCAAGCTTCTCGTAGATGGAACATTCGTTTTGATGAGACAATCAAAGAGTTTGATTTTATCAAAAATGACGATGAACCATGTGTGTACAAGAAGGTTAGTGGGAGCGTAATTTCATTCCTTGTATTATATGTTGATGATATATTACTGATAGGGAATGACATTCCTATGCTACAATCAATTAAAATCTGGTTATCTAAACACTTCTCCATGAAGGACTTGGGAGAAGCATCCTATATTTTGGGGATAAAGATCTATAGAGATAGATCTAAAAGGATGCTTGGTTTATCCCAAGGAATGTACATTGATACGATGCTAAAGAGGTTTAGCATGGAAGATTCCAAAAGAGGTCTCATGCCGATGAGCCATGGAATACATCTCTCCAAGAAACAGGCCCCAAAGACACCTGAGGAGAGAGACCGTATGAGTAAGATCCCTTATGCTTCTGCAATAGGATCTATCATGTACGGTATGATATGTACTAGACCGGATGTTGCTCATGCACTTAGTGTAACGAGCAGATACCAGTCGAATCCTGGAGAAGAGCACTGGAAGGCAGTGAAAAATATCCTAAAGTACTTGAGAAGGACTAAAGATATTTTTCTTGTCTACGGTGGGTCTGAATTAAAACTCGAGGGCTTCACAGACTCAAGTTTTCAAACGGACCAAGATGACAGTAAATCTGTTTCGGGGTATGTTTTACCTTGAACGGAGGCGCAGTGAGTTGGAAGAGTTCCAAGCAGCAAATAGTTGCTGATTCAGTGACAGAGGCAGAATATATAGCTGCAAGTGAAGCTGCAAAGGAAGCTGTTTGGATGAAGAAGTTCATAAATGAACTTGGTGTGGTTCCTAGCATTGGAGAAGCAGTTCCCGTTTACTGTGACAACACAGGAGCAGTTGCACAGGCTAAGGAACCCAGGTCTCATCAGAAATCTAAACACGTGTTGCGGCGATTTCACTTGATCAGGGAGATCATTGAAAGAGGAGACGTCACCTTGGAGCGTGTAGACTCTCAAGATAACATTGCAGATCCATTTACTAAAGCTTTAACACAACAGCAGTTTGATCGTCACTTAGAGAAGATGTGTATGAGATACCATGACGATTGGCTTTAGTGCAAGTGGGAGATTGATAGTAGTGTGCATACAAGCCAATCATGTATGATGATAAAGCACGTACTTTGTAAACAATCTTATTTATTTATTAATAAAATATTCATTTATTAAAGGCATTTAATTATCTACATGTTGCTGTTTTTATAATATGTAAATAACCCATAGTTTTAAGCAATGCTTTTAGAATCATGATGATGATCATGCTAATGAGATCTAAATTCTTAGAAAGTTTTAAAACTAAAATAGTTCCCAATCGTGGGATTACTAAAAAGGGGATTAGTAAATCCGGATAGATTGGTACATATGTTGCTTGCTCATTGGATGAGGATGATTGATCTCATGATCATTTGTGTGGAGACACTAAAGCAAGTATGTAGGTGCTTATTGGAGAATAAGTTCACTGAACGTGATTCGCTAAGGAATACCTAATGGAGATTTACTCGCCTGTCAATAGGAATTCCTAATGTGATAGTAGTACAAGTAATCCTTGGACTTGAGATCATCATAGTATCTTGTATGTAACAAATTATACTTTGACTTATTCCTTAAGACCTTTTAAGGCATATATAGGGTATGCTTGGGTATAATGAGTTACATATGGAGATAATGAATGATCAATAAAGAATCTACCACCTCTAGTAAAAGAGGAGATATGTCCTATGTGATTCGTTAAATGACAACCCAGGAATCCTTGGCCAAGGTGAAATGAAATTAGAAAGGAGTTTCTAATTTGCATTATTTGGAGTTGTGCATTTTCTAATCGAAATACATATAATTAAATAAAATAAGACTTGACAGTAAATCCATGTCTTATATTTAATTGGGACATTGTATGGTGGAAGGATTGAATTGTACGGTAACTATTTACTCACAGGTTCTTTTTGATTAATGTTGAAATCTATATTATCTGGAAAGTCGTTGATCGCTAGGGAGGCTTATCCCTATTGTAGAATAAATATTATTTATTTAAATAAATTATTAGTTTAATTTATTTTTTTAAATAAGATTAAAATTATTTTAATTGATTTATTCACAACCGGTTTAATATGGAGAACCTAAAGGGTCACACCATAAAAGGAAGAATAATTATTTAAGAAGGTAATGGCATAATCGTAATAATGCATTAAGTATAATTAATTTAATCTATGGTGATAGAATAAATTAAATAGCTTAATGTTTATTATTTAATATTTTGGAAATATTAAATATAAATTAATAAGAGGAGTCTTATTAATATTATTACAATTATTATTATTTTAATTTCTAAAGGAGTTTAGTAATTAATTTAATATTTAGTACTCTCATTTATTCCTAATAAGATTAGGAGACAAATTAATTAAATGAATTTAATTAATTATTCCCATGTGGTGGGAAGCCTAAATTAATTAAAGGAGTTTAATTAATTAAAAGAAATCCCATGTCTAATAGGATTAGAAGGGTTGACCAATGTCTATATAAGAGAAGTCTTATAATAGATATTAGATTGATGTAATTCCAATTGTTGGAGAGTACTCCTTTTCTATAGAGGATAGAAAACTAAGGTTAAGCCAAACACCCTCCTTCTTGATAATTCATCTTCCTTGGTGGATCACCTCTAGAGGCCAAACACTTGGGTGGCTAACGTTGATCAAAGAAAGGAATCTAACCCGAAAATTCAAGGAGATCACGAAGAACAAGGAGTTGAACTAGTACCTGTGGAAGCTTCGTTCTACAAGGGTATGATTCCATAACTTCTTATTTATCGTTTTAAATTAATAATTTGCATAAAGGATGATCCGGGTAATGGTTTTGTAGAAATTTTTTTTAAACTCTGATATACCATGCTTCCGCTAATTTTTGCAATTTGATTGCGTCACGATTTCGTACAAACCCAACAATAGAAACTAGATAATCTAAAGTTATCAAATCTAAGACATGATTAGATTGACTTACATGATCTTATGTGATAGATTTATATGATGATTAGATTCTTGTAAGTGCAGACTCATATTAGTTTACACATGCTAATTGGAATACCGACTTGTTAATGTTAGGTTATTTCAACGAGATTTAATTAAAGCTAGAACTTATTTGTAGCTGAGCAATCAGGCAAGTTCCCTAACTTTACTCAAATTCATATTGAGCAAGTTCCCGAACTTCATTTCTTTGGTTATGCAAGTTCTCTAAACTTATACAAATTCGTATATTGTGCAAGTTTCTAAACTTCACCTTTTATTATGCAAGTTTCATATCCTTCTCATATTGTATTGAGCAGGATTATTGTTGAATTGAAAGTTATTCATTTAAGCTTGAACTTTATTTTCAAGCATTTTTTAGGTGGTTTAATTACTTTACAGTTATTCCACATCAATCTTTTAGATATTCGCACTTAGTGCACTTGAGTTCGTACAGTCTTGGACTTGTACATCACTTAAAGTTCTATAATTCTTGAACTGTGTCAGATAGAGTCTGAACCCTTGTTCGGTCAGACAATTGTATGAAATTTTATAAAAGCTATCCAAACTAATTGATGGTAGGGATTCTTAGACTAAAAAGAACACCCCTTATATATAGGGGCAGGTATCTAGTATAAAGATACAAACAGCAGAGTTGAATTTTATGCATATACATAGCGTACGCGAGGCTGATCCCCTCAAATACTTATTCTGTAGCCAGTAACCAAAGGGTCAATTAGCTATTTAATCCATTGGAGTTTTATAGTTCAAAAGTCTACTTGACTATCAGTTATTCTAAAAGCAATTATTATTCTTGCTTCCGATATTCATATTGTTGAATTCATTATCAGATATATTCCTTTCATCATGATATATCCTTTATTGTTGTATTTAAACTTGCTGAGCAAACTTCTTGCTCATTCTTGCTATATCATGACTTATATTGCAGTTAAGCCCGAGACTTCAGGGAAGGACAAGGGTAAAGGGAAGATGTAGGATTAGTTTGCAAGGAGCAGACTTTACTTTATGTTTAATTAAATTACCGTAATGTAATATGAACCCTAATGACTATTCTAGGGTATGTTTGTATGTTTATATTAAGGTTATCGAATCTTGGGACTAGTAACACCTTTTGAATGAACGACATACGTTTATTATATTCCGCAATTAGTTATTGTATGTTGTTTAGAGGTGGATATTTGTATTGAATCGTGACGACCGAATCTGGGTTAGAGAACCCGGATTTGGGGGTGTCACAGCCATTCGGTATGGGGTTTTAGAAATGGGTTTTGTACCGGGTTCAAGGTCAATAAAGAATTCAACTTCATGTTCCGGGGGTAGACCGGGAAGTTCTTTGGGAAATACATCAGGAAACTCATTAACAATAGAAATATCATTTAAACCTGACGTATTCTGGTTTAGATCAGTAACATGTGCTAAGAAAGCTTGACATCCGTTTTTCAATAAACGAATAGCTTTATGACTTGAAATAACATTGATTGATTTTAGTGGTTTGGTTGTTTGAATTCGCACAATAGGCTGGTTAGGAATATGAAAACTAACAACCTTACGAAAACAATCAATTTTGGCATGATAAGTGGTCAACCAGTCAATTCTTAAAATTATATCAAATGCAAGTATTTTCAAAGATATAAGATCAACAGGTAGGGTGAGGGTATCAATTTGAATCAAGCAAGATTTGCAAACTGTAGATGTAACGAAGGTTTCTCCCAACGGAGTTTTAACAAATAAGTCAAAGTCTAATTTCTCAGGTGTCAAGTTCAAACGTTGAGCATAAGTAGGTGAAATAAAAGAATTGGTAGCACCGGTATCTAATAAAGTGTAAACTTCGCAAGAGTTTATTATCAGCTTACCCGTAATAACCTCGTTCTGGTTCCTTGCTTGTTGGGCAGTCATGACAAAAGCTTTTCCAGGAACCACTGACTTTGACTTGTCAGGGATAGCCTTTGGAGTCACCATCCCTGCTGGACTTGGTTTCGCTACAGGACACACTCGAGCTATGCGCCCTTCCTTTCCACAGTTATAACATACCTTCAATTGTTGTGTGCAGTTGGGGTTGATGTGTCCCTCTTGCCCGTATTTATAGCATACGACCGGTGGTCGTTCTCCTCCCCTAGAAACAGTTGATGTTGGTGCTGCTGTTGATGCTTTGACGTTCTCATTGTTGTACCTTCTCTTCTTGAAATCTCCCCCCGACTCACTTCTTCTATTATTATGGCCACAATTACCACCGGAGTGTTTACCGCTTCTGTCATGATACTTTCCTCCCTGCTGTTGTCATTATTTCGATGGCTGCTGCCACCGGTACGACCTTGGTTGTTGTCCCTTGGTTGAACATAATCATTATCTCGTTCTAATAACTGGGCCCTATTCACTACATCCGAATATAGAGAAAATTTGTGAGAAATGAGGTATTAACGAATTTCTGGTTTCAAACCTCTCAAAAACATCTGCGTCATACGTTCCTCATTCTCCACCAAATGAGGTGCAAACCGGGATAACTTAGCCTCGTACTGGGACACAGTCATGTTGTTCTGTTCCAGTCTGATAAACTCTACCTCTTTTATGTGACGAATACTTTCTGGAAAGTACTTGTCATTGAACAGTTTCTGGAACGCCCCCCAAGACATCTTGAGTGCGGCAGACTGGGTAAGCTTCACAGATTCTCACTAGTAATCTGCCTCTCCATGGAACATAAATGTGGCGAATGGAACCTTTTGTTCCTCCGTGCATCCCAAGACATCAAATATCTTGGTAATTTGCTTAATACAATTTTATGCCTTGATTGGATCTGGCTTTCCCTAAAACTCTAGTGGTCCCAACTCTTTAAACTGCTTGGCAGTGACAAGCCGCTAGTTGTTATTTTCACCTGTATTATGAACACGAGTCTCCCTCGTCTGGTTTTGCATGAACTGCAAAAAGCTTCTAAACATCTCATCGTTCATCGTTTGATCGGTGGTGTCGTTTCCAGAAGAAATATTGCCTTCTTGTTGCACGTTCTCCTGGTTGGTGATTAAAGGTGTCTCAACGGTCTCATTCACTCCATTGTTTAGATTTTTAGCTGCCATTCTCAAATACTGCCATAAAACAAGAATCAAACAAATTAACATATCACATATTAACCCTATGTTCCAAACGACCAATTAAATACCAAATAAGCTTAGGTAGGACACACACTAGCGAAGGATTTACTCGTCTCTCCCCTCCTAGTTCTATTCTCAGATCTCCGCCAAAGATCATATCCTTAAGCTCTGATACCAAATGTGACGCCCCCAAAATAGGTTCAATACTCAACCCATTCTGAGTCGCCAAATACATGGTACAGAATCCAAATACAATCTTTTATATCAAACGGTCGTGCAAAATACGACCACACAACTGTGAGTGTCAATACAGACATGTAGAAAATATAAACATTCAAACTAAGTCCTCATTACATTTATTATCATACTATTTTAAAAAAAATAGTGAGGACTTTTACAGCTCTAACTCGGACCATCACTCCATTCCTCGACTAGTACCCGCGATATTCTCATATCCTGAAGAGAACAATGGAAAAAAAGGGTGAGCTCAACTAGCTCAGTAAAGAATATTATGACTAAGATAATGAAAAACAAATTATCGTTAGCCTTCAATAAATCAGATAAAATATTATGGACAACACGTTTTAGATCAATATTTACTGCGAAAATAACAATTCATTAGAAGAGTTAAGTAGAGAATGATGTCTACTATCTTCCTTGATTTAAAAGTCCATCATCAATATTTTATCCCTGTAACATCAATCAATATACATCTCGAATCAAATATTCATCTTTTGCACTACGAGCCAAAGATATCATCAGGTAATCATTCATCTTTGCACTACAGGCCAAAGATATTCATCAAGTATTCATTCATCTTTGCACTACAGGCCAAAGATATTCAAATATATCACCATTTAGGACTGAGAATGATGAATAACGAATCCAGTGAAATAAAGGACAAATATTAGAGAATTTATCCAGAGTTCAAGAATGAAGACAAAAACCTGGATCCAATCAAAGATGATTTGGAAGAAAAAAAAATATTTTTTTACCGTGAATAGTAACATGTGAATAGTAACTTATGAATAGTAACTCGACATGAAAAGATAAAAATTTCACAAGAAAGTTCAGACCAATATTCCAATGAAATGTTATTAGATGAAGCGCAAAACTCAAGGAATTTCTGATCATTTCAGGAATTATAAAAGCAATACTTACCGTAGTAAGTTTAGAGTTAGGAATCTGAAATGAAACAATATACGAAACTGCAATTGAATTTTCACCCATCAGGCGGTAGTCCGCTCAAACAGATTATTTCCATAATTTAATAACAACTGAATACGAAGGGTTATTCACCAGGTATGCGGTAGTCCACGTAGACAGGTTATTCCCACAGAATAATAAAGAATGGAATAACAACAGTATTTCACCATGCATGCGGTAGTCCGCGTAGACAGGTTATTCCAACAGAATAATAAAGAATGAAATAACAACCCTTACGAGTATTGAAAGAAAATAACTCTCTTCATGAATATGAACGAAATAATGCCCCTTAACTTAAAAATTTGGAGACTGCACTAGTGTAATAGCAGAATACTCTTCTTCTTTCTCTCTTATTCTCTCTATACTTTCTCTCTCTATAGCTTTAGTGAATTGGTGAGAAATAATGAAGAAATGAGCTTCTATTTATAGGCTCGGCAGAATAAGGGTAAAATAGTCTTTTTGCCATAATTTATGACATCATTGCTTACATCACCGATCCTATGACATCATTGCTTACCTCATCGCTCCGATGACATCATTGCTTACCTCATCGTTTCGATGACATCATTGCTTACATCATAAGAATTCAAATTTAATTTGTTCTCTTCTACCTCATTTTACTTTTATACCATGAATTTACTATAATAATGTTACTATTCTAATTATAAAAATCATACTATTATATAATCACATCATACTACTATAATGTAATATTATAATAATATATTTGAATGAATTATTTTATCGGACAAGATAAAATACCAACTTTCAACAAATGTCACATGTTAAAAAATTCCTCCGTTAAAAATCCACATTGAATAAATATTTTCTTATCATATATATCAAAAATTAATTATTCACAAATAATATTACAGAACTACAATATTGACAACCAGGTTGTTCCCAGGAAAGAGGGGGCCTTCCGATAAAGATTTCTCCTTATTGGCGCGCAATTAATCAAACCCTTTCCTAAACAGAACTTTCTTAGACATTGCCAATAATGCTATCTAATAATATTATTCAAATAATATGAATTATTGATTTGATAATTTGAAATACTGTGCAATGACAATTATTGAATCACTAATATAAAATAGCAAAGTAGCACTTATTGATATAAAATATCAACGTATCAAATATTGAACCAATAAAATATTATGCAATTATTGAATCAATAATATAAAATATTAAACAGTAATTACTGTAACAATAATTGAGTAAGTGTCTTCCTACGTAAGAATCAATAATTCAAAATATTGTGCAATACCGTGTACTACTGTGCAACACCGCGTATTACTGTATTTTAACCACCGGATATTTCAACAGTACCAACGGTAACAACTACGCAGTTATTTTATAAAAAGGTTATTTCTGTCGCTTTCTATATCCGACATTCATTTCGTTGTGGGGTCCACCAATGACTGCGCTGTCGTACGAATATTCTCCGACAAAAAGAATATTCCTCGACCAAGCGAATATTCCCCGACACAACGAATATTTTATAACCACTTGCTTACTTTGTAAAATTTTGCACATCTCACGCATAACTTATCACATTTATCAAATCAACATCTTACTATTTCAAAATAATATATAAAGAAAATTAAATCTTATTCATAAAATTTGGGGTCTTACAGGGTGGGGGTGTATATATAATCAGTAAAAAAAAATTTGTGTAGAGGGGTGGGTGGGTGTAAGACCTCGAATTTTATGAAATGAAAGTATTAAATTTTTCTTAAAATTATTATTCTATTCAGTAAATGGTTAAATTGATAAAAGGTTAAAGTTAAGAGTGATATGTGAAAATTTTACAAAGTAAGCAAGTTGTCATAAAATATTCGTTGTGTCAGGAAATATTCATTTGTCGGAGAATATTCGTACGACGACGCAAACTTTGGTGGACCCCACAACGAAATAATTGTCGAATATAGAAAGCGACAGAAATAACATTTTTATAAATAACGGCAGGACTTTAACCGTTAAACTGTTAAAATATCTAGTGATAAAAATACAGTAATACACGTTGTTGCAAAGTAGCACACGGTATTGCACAATATCTTTGATTATTGACGCTTACGTAAGAAGTCACTCAGTATTCAATAATTGCTACAGTAGTTGCTGAACAGTATCTCATATTATTGATTCAATTATTGTCACAGTATCATCTGCACAATATTTTATATTATTAAATTAATAATTGTCACTCATATTATTTAAATGATATTATTAGATAGCATTATTGGTAATGTCTAAAAAGTTCTGTCTAGGAAAATGGTTAGTTAATTGCGCCAGTAAGGAGAAATCCTTATCGAAAGGCCATCTCTTTCTTGGGAACAACCTTATTGTCATTATTGTGATTCTGTAATATTAATTTAAATAATAATTGATGAATGGTTGATAAAAATATTTTCATTGTGTTGGAAATATTTAATGTTAGTGTAAATCGACATTTATTTCGATAATAGTTGATTTTCGGATGTTAAATTGACCAAACGGGGTGTAAGACCCCGAAATTTTTAAATAAAAGTATTCAATTCCTATATAATTCAGTAATTGGTTAAATTAATAAAAATGTTATAGTTATGGTGATTCGTGAAAATTTTACAAAGTAAGCAAGTGGTCATAAAATATTCGTTGTGTCAACGAATATTCTTTTTGTCGGAGAATATTCGTACGACGGCGCAGTCTTTGGTGGACCCCACATCGGAATAATTGTCGGATATAGAAAGAGACATATAACTTTTTTATAAAAGTAACGGCAAAACTTTTACCGTTAAACTGTTGAAATACCCGGTGATAAAAGTACAGTAATGCGCGTTGTTGCAAAGTAGCACACAGTATTGCACAATATCTTTGATTATTGATGCTTACGTATGAAGTCACTCAGTATTCAATAATTGCTACAGTAGTTGCTGCACAATATCTCATATTATTGATTCAATTATTGTCACAGTATCATCTGCACAATATTTTATATTATTAAATCAATAATTGTCACTCATATTATTTAAATGATATTATTAGATAGTATTATTGGCGATGTCTAGAAAATTCTGTCTATGAAAGGGGTTAGTTAATTGTGCGCTAGTAAGGAGAAATCCTTATCGGAAGGCCACCTCTTTCCTAGGAACGACCTGGTTGTCAATATTGTGATTATGTAATATTAATTTGAATAATAATTGATGAATGGTTGATAAAAATATTTTCATTGTGTTGGGAATATTAATGTTAGTGGAAATCGACATTTATTTCGATAATAATTGATTTTAGGATGTTAAATTGACCAAACGGGGAATTAATCGGATAAATGAGCAATTAATGGGTGGTTAACATGTAGGACCCACTTATTAGCGGATGATGAATGTGAGTGGTTGCAATTAATGCAATTGGTGGGTGGTTGCAGGGGTGGAGGTGCAAGATTAATAAACTTGAGAGACTAAATTAAAAATAGAGGTAAAGATGAAGGTATTAAAGTGTAATTAATCAAACTTTTTCTAGCCTATAAATAGAAAGCTAATTTTATTCATTTCTCACCATTCTTGAAGAGCAAAGTTATAATAGTGAGAGAAATTATAGAGAGAGAAAGAAGAAGAGTATTCTGCTACTATACTATTCCAATATCTAATCTTCTACTGAGGTAAGGGATATTGTTTTCTCGTAAGGGATATTATTTTCTCTTAAGGGATATTATTTTTCTTGTAAGGGATATTATTTTCTTGTAAGAGGTGTTATTTTTTTGTATTGTAAAGGATGTTATTCCTTTTAATACTTGTAAGGGTTTTATTCCTTATTGATTTGTGGGAATAACATGTCTACGCGGACTACCGCATGCATGGTGAATAACCATTCGTATTCATTCTTTATTAATCTGTGGGAATAACATGTCTACGCGTACTACCACATGCATGGTGATTAACCCTTTGTATTCATTTCTTTATTAAGCTGTGGGAGTAACCTGTCTACGCGGACTACCGCATGCATGGTGAATAATCCTTTGTATTCATTTTTATTAAATTATGAAAATGATATGTCTACGCGGATTACCGCATGACGGGTGAAAATCCAATTGTTGTTTCGTATATTCTTTCATACTCGTATGAATTATTATTTCAATGGAATATTGGTCTGAACTTGTTATTGAAATATTAATCTTTTCATATCGGAGTACTATGCACTCAGGTACTAGTCATGGGGTACTATTCACGTAGTACTATTCACTCGGGTACTACTCACTTGGGTACTATTCACGAGTTACTATTCACAAGTTACGATTCACAAAAAAATATTTTTTCCCATTTCTGTCCAAATTATCTTTGATTGGATCCATGTTTTTATTTTCATGTCGATAATTTGGATATCCTTGAACTCTGGATAAATTAAATTATAAATCTCTAATATTTATCCTTTATTTCACTTGATCGGTTCTCTATATCATTTTTTCATCATCCTCGATCTTAATTTTTGGTTAAAGTTATCTTTGGCCCGTAGTGCAAAGATGAACTGATGATTAATGAATATTTTTGGCCCGTAATGTAAAGATGAACAGTTGATTTATGAATATCTTTGGCCCGTAGTGCAAAGATGAACAGTTGAATTATTAATATCTTTAGCCCGTAGTGCAAAGATGGACAGGTTATTGGGAATTGCATATTCAGATTTGATACTGAAAGTATATATAAATGCTTGAGTGTACAATCCTTAAGAGAATCAATGTACAAGGACTTAGGTGATAGATCAAAAATGTTAGGTTGATCTGAGCTTTAATGTTTATCATTTATGTAAATAAATGTATAGAAGAAAAGATCAAACTTGTTAGGTTGATCTATTTGTGCTGTAAAAGTTAAAACCTTGACAGAATTATAGTCTGTCAAAGGTAGCATTCAGAAGACAAGGCAGAATCGTGGAGTTTAAATGAAGATGCTCAGAATCGTAGTCTGCTAAGAGAATCAAGCTTGTAGAGACCAAGGCAAGATTCGTGGAGCTTAAATGAAAATATCAGAATCGTAGTCTGCCCTTGGAAGTCACACTGGGAATCATAGAGAAAATCCGAGCATCTGCCGAGCTAAGTCAAGAAACGCAGTGTGCTCTCGAAAATGTGAAGTTTGCAAGACAAGCAAGCAGGAATTGTAGTCTACCAGAGAGCTTAAGAGAAATCGTAGTGTTCTCTATGATTAAGTCTGAGTCAAGCTGTGCAAGCTAACACACAACGATTATGGTACAATGACCATAATCGTAGTGTTCCTCCAGTCAGCATCAAAGATCGTAGTTTTGATGAAGGGAGGAAGAGCAACAAATGAAGAAAGGCTTATAGTCATTGACAATTTGATGGTCCCAATGATTCCATATTCATCCTTAGTTCAAATCGAAGAAGCGTATTGAAGAAACTAAGGAAAGGACTAAACCGCCTGCAGAAAACACCTTTTCAGGTGTTAGGTGAAGTTGCAGTCTGTTGTGTCAGTGGACCAGTCGGCAGTGCAGCAGGAAAGCAGGATGTCAACATCAACTGTACAGAAACGTCTGAAGCATTAAATGCTACAACGGGAGCATTCAAACGGATATATTTTGAATGACTCTTTTATAAAGAAATCAGACAAGGATTCAGACTAAGCAAGCAAGACGTGAAAAGAAAGAATACATTGAGAAAAGCTCAAGAACACTCAACGATCAACTCTACGATCCTGAAAGATAAAAGCTTGCTTTGTTACTCAGTTCTTTAGAACAAATGCTTAATTGCAACTGAGTAACACTCCTGAACAACAACTGTCAATCCAAGTGAGGAACCATATCAGAGGACTTGAAGAGTTCAAAAGTGAACTAAGAGCAGATCCAAGTCAGAGGGCTTGAAGAGTTCAAAAGTGAACTAAGAGAAGTACTAAGTCAGAGGACTTGAGGAGTTCTAAGTGAACTAAGAGAAGTTCTAGGGCTGCTGGCCTTGAAGGAATCTAAGTGATTCAGTTGTAAGAGACATTCTTAGTAGATTTCCTACTTGTGGAGTAGAAGAGTGGATTAGTAGCCTTGTGTGCTCTGAACCACTTAAAACCTTATGTCTCAATGTCTTTCATTAACTGCTATATCTGTTATAACTGTCATAACTTCTTATCAAACTATAACTGCAATATCTTGAAGGGGAACAAAACATATATTCCGCTGCTGTCAGTATAATCAATACTGACAAAGTATTTTAAACAAAGAAATTTTAAAATATCTATTCAACCCCCCTTCTAGATAACTAACGTGCCTTTGGGAACTAACAATTGGTATCAGAGTAGGTTCTCTCATCTAAGCATACAAGCTTGAGTAGATCCAATGACACAACTGATAAGCGAGACCAAGACAGGTGGAGGAAGCAAACCACCAATGTGCAACAAAGATAAATTTGCCAACTAGAAAGTTAGGATGCAGGCTTACATGGATTCAATAGATGATGATCTATTTGAAACTGTCCTGAATGGGCCTATGTTCCAATGAGGCTTGCACCAACTCCAGAAGATCCAAACAAAGTTGTGATTAAAGTCAAAGCAGAATGGACTGAAAATAAGAAGAAAAATGTTCAGCTTGACAAGAAGGCTAAGAATATTTTGTTCCAGTCTTTAGAAGTCTGTTTGTGAACGTAGTCAACTGCAAGACTGCAAAAGAAGTATGGGAAGCATTGCTCATCATGCATGAAGGAACTGAAGAAGTCAGAGAAAACAAGCAATCTCTACTGACTCAATAATATGAGATGTTTGCTCATGTTCCAAGAGAAAACGTCACTTCCACATATGAGAGATTCACTACATTGCTCAACTCTCTTAGAGCCTATGGGAAGACCTATCCGAACAAAGATCTTGTCATCAAGTTCATGAGGTCCTTGCCAAGAAGATGGGATGCCAAGACCACTAAAAATTAGAGAGTCAAAGAATATACATGAGATGACAGTTCAACAACTCTACGGAAACCTTCTTACTTATGAGCTAGAACTAACTCAACGTGTAGAAACTCTGTCATAAGGAAGAAAGAAGGATAAAGGAGTTGCTCTTAAAACAAAGGAAGAAATCTCTAGAGCACATATTGAAGATGAATCTGACTCTGAGGAAGATGATGATGATAATGATAATGATGATGATGAAGTTGCAATGCTGGCTAGAAGATCCAGAAGGCTCATACTATTGGTCGTTTTACCGATCAATATATTCGTGCAAGTATACACAGTCAATAAGTAATAAAGTGTAAGTACAGATAACGTTCCCACAGAGAATTAGCAGATAAAGGGTCGCCAAATCAATAGTCCATAATCATTTCAGTCTTATTTAAACGAGCGGTAAAGAGATGGAATTAAAAAATAAATTAAACTAGACATTAAACTATAGAATCCTAGAGTAAAATCAGATAATGAAGATAAAAGATTCCAATTTCCCCTAATGATTCGTCTAAGTCGATAAACTTTCAGTTAGGTCAATTTAATCGCAATAGTTTATTAGCCGAGAACACGAAAGTGAGAGACGGCCATCTTTTGATGCACCGAATCCATATCACATATAATCCACATAAGATAGACCACACATGAACACCAACATTACCTAAACCACTATATGTCTATGTGATTTACAAATAAATAGGGTATAAGTTCAAGTCCTCTATTGACACAAGCGGCGCTTCGGTATATGTCTATCCTAAGCACAAATCATACGCTCAACGCCATGTGAACGTACAATCGCCCGCTACTATGATTAGATCTAAACCTATATTTCATCTTTCAAGTCCACATAGGTTATCACAGTAATTGGTCCTGAGTCAATTAAGCAATGAAAGCATGAATCATAATAGATAAGCACATAGCAATCAATAAGAACCAACATGGAAGGGAAATCAACCTCAACTACTCATTAGGTTCCATTGAAACCTCAAAATATAATTGAAGTCATAGATAACTCAAATATACCATTCACAAGTTTAATATACATCATCCGAATATAAATGATAACAAGGAGAGTAAGAGATAGAGAATGCAAATCTGTAATCCTTCTCCAAGTATGGATCTTTGATGATATCCACTTGCTTCAATCTTCAAAACTAACTAAATCCTAGAATCTAACTAACTAATTAAACCTAAGCTTAACCTTAATCTACTCCTAATCTATACAAGAAATGGAAAGGAAAGGAAAAACAAGCTAAGCTAGGGCTTAAGGCCAAGGAATCTCCCTAGTGGAGATACTCGGCAAAATGGGGCTAAAAGCCCTTATATCCAAGCTTCTCCCATCTTCCCAAGTGAAAGTCAAACTCTGGCTATAATTTAGACTGGCGCGACCGTGCGTGGATTGGCCTAGAGGAGGGCGCGGCCGCGCGGCTTGCCTGGTTTTGCTGATGCTTTGTTTTGCTCTGCTGCACTTAGCTTTGGACCATGCATGCCTTCTTGTACATTTTTAGCCTCGAAGCATCACATTCATTTGCCTCTTCACCCATGCCATCCTCATGCTTTAAGCCACTTTCTGTGCGTTGCTCCAATTAGGCTATCTTAGTCCTTTTAAGCTCAATTTGCACTCGGAGAGTTCCTAAACCTGAAAATCACAAAAGAAAGGAAAAATATATGAAAAGCACGGGAATACTTGAGTTTTGGCAACAGAACAAGTCGGTTACTATCCGAATAAGTGGTCATAAAAATCACTTATCAAATACCCCCAAACTTAAACGTTGCTTGCCCTCAAGCAACCAAAATAAAACTAAACACAAGATGCAATGCAATATTTACAATGTATGCAACCTATATTACTATAAATGCGAATCCATGTCTCAGTCAGTATTGAACTTTCAAAGCAATGCCTCAGAAAACCACAAGATAATCGAATAGATAAGCTACCCAAGACAAGATCATAAGGCATATTCTGCAAATCCAAAACAGTCAGCACTTGATGTATTGTGCGTTGTGTGCCTGGCAACTATTAGACATGATTTCAGAAAAATAACTCACATACTATGCTTCTTAGGGGAAAAACAAGTTTTAACTCAAGAAAAATAGTAAATCATATAATTTTTAATTAAGACCATGCATTACTAGAGTTAAGAGTCAACAGGGGGGTTTTCATTAAGCTTTTATTACTCACGAGGGCGTATTCACACTTTTTCGTGTACACAATCGACTGTGCAATGCCTAGTCCTCTTAGGCTTTTCAATGATATTCATGTAGCGAGCTTTCGACCAACGACTCCCAGACCAGACGATCTTAGGGCGCTGGGTGTAGAGACACCCCGAGGGCTTACTTGCTCGAATATCAAAGGCCACAGAACTCGACGTAGCCGAAGTGTTTATTCTATTTTTTTCTTTCTTTATCAAAGCATTTTCTTTTCTTTTCGTTTCTTTTTCTTTTCTTTTTTATAGGGGAGTGCGTCTTACGCTCCATCTCCCCACATAGTATTCATACCCCCTATTTCCCCCCAAACTTAAGCTTTTTACAATTTAGTTATTATCATATAAGAACTGAAATTCTTTTATTAAAACATAGATTTTACACCAGAAACAAGTATGTAAACATTTAAACTAAGCATGGCATAATGGTTACTCTATTGTGCTAACTGATTACACAGTATCTGATTACACAGTATCTGACAGATAAGGATTTACATATATGCCCTTCAAATCAAGCTTAAGTCTCAAATCAGTTCGAAAATCAAGTGAATTCAATTTCTTCATAGGCCACATACATAACTCACCAACTGAAACTGGATTCATGCAGTATGCTCTAACACAAAATGCAAAAACAAAACAAAACTTTTAAAATTCTGACAAATTTTAACTATTTACAACCTACATGCACTAAATGAACTAACACAACATGAAATGAACTAACTACATGCACAAACAAAACCATTACCCCCAAACTTAAAATGTTTAATGTCCTCATTGAAGGTAAAGGTAAAAAAGAAACTCCCCTATTCAGCTTCGTCGTCGCCCTCGTTCTCATCGTCCTCCTCAGGCGGTGTGTCTGGAGGTGGATAATCAGCGGTGGACTAATATATAGGGAACTGCACTTGAACTCCCAACTGGCCAAAGGCGTGGGACAATGCCCCGCAGAAATCCGTAGCGAAGGCCTGGAAGTTTGTGCTCATGGCGTCCATCCTTCGCTGCAGACGTCTCTCCATCCTGTCTATATGCTCGTGAACTGAGTGAGAGGACTCGGACTGCACTGGTGGTGGCACTTGCTCTGAAGTCTCCCCAGCCTCTGTTTGCTCTGGCAAAATAAATCCCACCCCCAGAGAATGAGATCTGCCGCCTTTCCATATCTTGAATGACTCGATGGTAGGGTGGTCAATGGTGCTCATGGGCATCTGCATCGGCTCTGCGTCTGACCACATAACTCCATTCGCAATGCAGAGCCTGGTGATCACTGAGGCATGTGGGATACTCGCTGAATTACTGCCTCTCAGAAATCTGTGGATAGAACTGCTAATCACGTATCCCACGTCAATTTTCTTACCTTTGATGATCCCATATAGCAACACAGCTCGGTCCTTAGTGACCTCATTCTGATGCTGTGTCGGCATCAGATTCGCGCAAATAAAGCTGTACTATGCCTTCCCATACCTACTCAAGGCAGCCTGGGGGAAATGCAGCTTCTGATCCGTCCCCTGCTTAAGCTTCCACGATGTGCCTGGCTTGTATAGATAATCACTAATAGCATCCATCTCTGATCCCCACTCCCTAGCATAAAGAGAATCGGGTCCGTCCAATGCAATATTCGGTAACTCAAATAACTCATTGATGTGCTCCTTTGTAAAAGACACCTCATATCCCCGCACGAAAATCTTATTGGACGCTGTGTGTTTCGCATTGGCATAGAATTCCTGGACCACAGAGATTGGGGCTGCCAAAGGCTCCTTACAGAATAAATTCTAGCCCCTCCCCTTAATCATAGATGCCATACGCCCATCCAAGTTTTCATCAGGCACTAACCCTCGCTCAGGCACAAAAGTCCTGCCTACTAGAGCATCGTGAAAGAATTTTTGGGCCTTTAGACTGACAAATTTGTGTTCATCATAGTCGATGCCACCTCCCCTGTGCTCGGAATCACTGCCCCTGGATGTGGATTCCCTCCTACTCCTCTTGGATGCCATATGAAATGAGAATTTACGAATAGAATCCAACACTGTACTCCACGAATCAACCTTACTGAATCTTGCTTAGCTTTTGAACCCGCACTCACTATCTCAATTGATCAAGTTAAGAGAAATTGGTATGTGGGTGAATTCGAATGAGGAGGTAGGATGATGGATTGCAATTGAAATTAGGGCGTGTGTATTGTGAGAGTTGTAAAGGGAATTTGTGTATGAAGCTAGGGATTAGTGTTAGGGAATGAAGCTAGGGATTTGCTTGAAGGAACTCTAGGGTTTTGGGATGGAAAGGATTATAGATTGATGTATTGTGGAGGGTGAAGGATGAGGGACTTTCGAGTTTGAGAGAGAGAAAAGGCTTGAGGCTCGTCTGAATTGAAATGAAATGAAGTGACCCAAAATCTGCCGAAAACTTCTTAAGTCAGGCCCAGTTTATGCGAGGCGCGATCGCGCTCCAACCCAAGCCTATCCAGGCGCGGCTGCGCGGCTACCAATTTCTGTTTTCTGCAGCCTTTGTTTGCACTGGTGATGGCCCTTTGAGCTTTTCTTCATGTTGCATGGATTGAACCTGAGAAGTGCATATATAAACTTTATTAAGCCCTCTTAATAATCAAAACTAAATATGCAATATCTACAACTAGGAGCATGAAACCTGGAAGGATTTGACTTCCCAGAAACTCCTATACGCGTACATGCAATGTGCAAGTGCATCTAAGTATGTCCAATACGTTATAGTCCCAAAAATTATACGCACCAATGCCTAAGTCCAAAAATGTAGGCATTGAACTTGTAAAACCAAAAATTTTAAAAAATTTACACTAAGAATTATACTACTCAGAATTAAATAAGGGGGAGGGATATGAAGATAAGTAAATAGAATTAAACATAAGGGAGAGAGAGAAATGATGGGGTGCCTCCCATCTAGCGCTGAGTTTATAGTCTGTTAGCTAGACTCTGTCTGAGATTACTATCCGATCCCCCGATGATATTGGAGAAACCCTCCATCTATTAGAACTGCCGTGTGAGCTTGCAGGCTTCCCATCATGAGAGGACTCAGAATTAAACTACCTAGAATCGGATGTGTATAAGAATTCCCCATGTTAAAGATTGGGGAGCTAGGCATTGGTTCCGTCGTGCTAGGGAAATGATTAGGGCATTGAGGTTCAGCCAACACAACGGATTTTTCTTCTATTCTCTCTTTTTCTGACCACCATGGTTTCAAGATTACAGACTCTCTTATATCCTCGAGATCCGTCTCTATAATGTGGCTACCAAGGGGCCAAGGGTGTGCAAACTTCACTGGTTTTTCCAACATAGGTGGAGAAGTCACTTGGGGTATTGTCACAGTTGGTTCACAAACATAGTTTTCCACATCTCCAAACGTCTCCTCAATGTCTCCTTCTTTCAGTTCATCCAGCTGCATGTGCACTTCTGGCTCTCCATCAGTTTCTGCATCCATATCATAGCACCAATAAGTTTGGGGGCCTTGGCTCACGACTTCAAATAGTTGAGGCATAGGACTCTGAAGAACTTGAGTCTTTGTCTGCTCAATCACGTCCTCATTCCTTAAAGCTGTGCTAATTTGCTCCACCCAATCCTGAAGATCCTCAATCGACTCCTCTTGCTCAATCAAGATCTCCTTTTCTGTTGCAGCCTCAGAATCCATGAATTGAGTCTCAATGGAATTCTGAAGCCCTTTGCTCATGGCTTCCACTACTTGAGAGAGTTGATTCTGAAGATTCTGAGTCTGTATACCTTGCTCAATCAACTCCTCTTTCATCAATGCCATACTAATCTGATTTGCCCAATTCTGAAGATTCTCGATTGACTGTGATTGATCAATTAAGGTCTCTCTTAATGATGCTATGCCACCTCCTTCCTCTAGGCTTGCCTTTTCTGTGTCACCTTCAACATCTATGTATTGAGGCTCATGAGTTGGAGTCTGGAAGGTGCATTCCGGTGCGTACATTGGGCTTGGCTCGCAGTAGTGATCTTGATAGTAGCTTCCTGAAGGCTCTGGGTGATACCCTCAATCTTGCTGATAATTGGGATATTCGTTGTGCAAGTACTCACCCCCATACTGCTCTTGTCCATAACTGATGGGATCCTGATGGCTCGCATATCTCCCAGCACCATAGTCATACATAACTGCCATCTCTCGACTCTGCTGGGCTGTGACAGTATCCAACTTCCTCGAAAGAACCTCTAACTGTGCTAAAAGTGTTGCAATTGGGTTGACGCCATCATTTCCCATTTCCCTTGGTTGCTCTTGATTTGTGTAGTTCCATGGATAAAAATTTAAGTCCATTGTACCTGAAAAGAGAATATAGGAAGAGAATTAAAATTAAAATAAAATGTTTAAATTAAGACTAATTTGATTGAAACTAATGTTGGCAAACAGTTATCCAATTAAGTCCCCGACAACGGCGCCAAAAACTTGTTGGTCGTTTTACCGATCAATATATTCGTGCAAGTATACACGGTCAACAAGTAATAAAGTGTAAGTACAGATATCGTTTCCACGGAGAATTAACAGATAAAGGGTCGCCAAATCAATAGTCCAAAATCATTTCAGTTTTATTTAAACAAGCGGTAAAGAGATAGAATTAAAAACTAAATTAAACTAGATAAGGAATTAAACTTAAACTATAGAATCCTAGAGTAAAATCAGATAATGAAGATAAGAGATTCCAATTTCCCCTAATAATTCGTCTAAGTCGATAAGCTTTCAGTTAGGTCAATTTAATCACAATAGTTTATTAGCTGAGAACACAAAAGTGAGAAACGGCCATCTTTCGATGCACCGAATCTATATCACATACAATCCACATAAGATAGACCGCACATGAACACCCACATTACCTAAACCACTATATGTCTATGTGATTTACAAATAAATAGGGTATAAGTTCAAGTCCTCTATTGACTACAAGCGGCGCTTCGGTATATGTCTATCCTAAGCACAAATCATACGCTCAACGCCATGTGAACGTACAATCGCCCGCTACTATGATTAGATCTAAACCTATATTTCATCTTTCAAGTCCACATAGGTTATCACAGTAATTGGTCCTTAGTCAATTAAGCAATGAAAGCATGAATCATAATACATAAGCGCATAGCAATCAATAAGAACCAACATGGAAGGGAAATCAACCTCAACTACTCATTAGGTTCCATTGAAACCTCAAAATATAATTGAAGTCATAGATAACTCAAATATACCATTCACAAGTTTAATATACATCATCCGATTATAAATGATAATAAGGAGAGTAAGAGATAGAGAATGCAAATCTGTAATCTTTCTCCAAGTATGGATCTTTGATGATATCCACTTTCTTCAATCTTCAAAACTAACTAAATCCTAGAATCTAACTAACTAATTAAACCTAAGCTTAACCTTAATCTACTCCTAATCTATACAAGAAATGGAAAGGAAATGAAAAACAAGCTAAGCTAGGGCTTAAGGCCAAGGAATCTCCCTAGTGGAGATACTCGACAAAATGGGGCTAAAAGCCCTTATATCCAAGCTTCTCCCGTCTGCCCAAGTGAAAGTCAAACTCTGGCTACAATTTAGACTGGCGCGGCCGCGCGTGGATTGGCCTAGAGGAGGGCGCGGCCGCGCGGCTTGCCAAGTTTTGCTGATGCTTTGTTTTGCTCTGCTGCACTTAGCTTTGGACCATGCATGCCTTCTTGTACATTTTTAGCCTCGAAGCATCACATTCATTTGCCTCTTCACCCATGCCATCCTCATGCTTTAAGCCACTTTCTGTGCGTTGCTCCAATTAGGCTATCTTAGTCCTTTTAAGCTCAATTTGCACTCGGAGAGTTCCTAAACCTGAAAATCACAAAATAAAGGAAAAACATTTGAAAACCACGAGAATACTTGAGTTTCGACAACAGAACAAGTCGGTTACTATCCAAATAAGTGGGCATAAAAACCACTTATCATATACTCAAAGGAAGAAGCAGCAAACCAAAAAGATTCAATAAGAACAGCAGTTAGGAGCAGATCAGTGACCTATGCTATAACTGCAAGAAGCCTGGTCATGTCATTGCCAACTGCAACAAGCCTATCAGAGAAGAGCTGAAAAGAAAGTCAAATCCAAAGAAGGAGCTCAAAGGCTACAAAAAGAATAAGAAGAAAGACAAAAGGTTTATAGCTGGAAGCTCTTGAAGTGATTCAGATAATGACACCAATGTTGAGTCTGAAGATAATGAAGCACCTCAAAAAGCCAACATATGCCTGATTGCAAAAGATGCACTCAGCAGAAAAGATGCTGAAGCAGTCATAGATGAGGTATTTGATTTCAACTCTCCTGATATAGACATTAATGATTTAAGAACTGACATTCGTGATATGTCAACTGATCTATATCAAAATATGAGATGGTTAAGAGTCCTATCTAAAGATTATACTGATCTTCAAAAGGAGAAAGAGAAAGTTCAGAAAGAGCTGGAAACAGCTCTACTAAGTTTTGATTCTCTCTCTAAGCTTGAAGCTGAGAATAAAATCTTGAGAGAGACCAATGAACTGAGTATGCAAAGAGAGTCAAATCTAACCTCTAAGATTGTGGAGCTAGAAAAAACTATCTCCACATGGAATAGATCTTCTTCATCCATGGACTCCCTGATATCCAATCAGAGAAGTGTCTCTGATAGAACAGGCTTAGGGTTTGGGGAATCTACCTCAGAACCCAGTATGGAAAAGACAAAGGAAACTAACATGAGTAGTGCTTCTAATTTAAATAGAAGTATCACATTTGTAAAGTCCACACAGAAGGATGAACCAGTGCAACCTTGCTGTTCTGATCCGAGACATGTTCTTAAACACTACGGATCTCATGCTGGCCTAGGATTCAGAAAGGTGAAGAGTGACTTAGTCACCACTGCCCAACCTCGACGAATCGTAGAGTCAAGTAAAACTAACTCCACGGATCAACTTGGAAGGAATCGTGGTGATGAGGTTTACTCAGCACAAAACCTGAAATCCAAGGCTGCATGGAAAAGGAAGATGCAATAGAAGGGTAAGGCCAACAAATACCCACACAAGTCCAATTGGAGAAAGAATCCACACACACACACACACACATAAATTATATCGGATGCTTTGCATGTGGAAGATTTGGTCATAAAGCTGCATCATGCTTTCATAATATTGTGCATGGGAGACCCAAAGTCAAGCAAATTTGGGTTCCTAAGGGTACTAACATTGCAGGACCCATGCAAGTCTAGGTACCAACATGAAAGCTGAATCTGCCTGTAGGAAATGAGCACCATAACTACTACATGGTATCTGGACAGTGGTTGCTCAAGGCATATGACCGGGAACAAAGCCCTCCTGTCGAACTACA
Organism: Panax stipuleanatus; assembly: GCA_020205555.1. Classification (NCBI taxonomy): domain Eukaryota; kingdom Viridiplantae; phylum Streptophyta; class Magnoliopsida; order Apiales; family Araliaceae; genus Panax; species Panax stipuleanatus. Next base: position 40,977,289 of record CM035125.1, read on the forward strand.
CAGAGAAAGAGGGACTAACAGTTATCTTTGGAGATAACAGCTCTGGCGAGACAAGAGGCTATGGATCAGCTGGGAATGGTGCAGTGTCCTTCAATAAAATGGCTTATGTTGATAGACTAAAGCACAATCTTCTTAGCATCAGCCAACTTTGCGATAAAGGCCATCAAGTCACCTTTCTCAACAATTAGTGTCAAGTCAGAGATCTGGAGACATCCTCTATCAAGCTGACAGGAACAAGAGAAGGAAATGTATACACTGTTAACCTTGCTCAACTCAGTTCTGATGAGACAGTATGCTTTCTTGCTAAAGCATCTGAAGAAATAAGTTGGCTTTGGCATAGAAGATTATCTCATCTCAACTTCAAGAATATGTCTAAGCTGGCCTCCAAAGATCTGGTAGCAGGTTTGATAGTAGTGTGCATACAAGCCAATCATGTATAATGATAAAGCACATACTTTGTAAATAATCTTTTTTATTTATTAATAAAATATTTATTTATTAAAGGCATTTAATTATCTACATGGTGCTGTTTTTATAATATGTAAATAACCCATAGTTTTAAGCAATGCTTTTAGAATCATGATGTTGATCATGCTAATGAGATCTAAATTCTTAGAAAGCTTTAAAACTAAAATAGTTCCCAATCGTGGGATTACTAAAAAGGGGATTAGTAAATCCGGATAGATTGGTACATATGTTGCTTGCTCATTGGATGAGGATGATTGATCTCATGATCATTTGTGTGGAGACACTAAAGCAAGTATGTAGGTGCTTATTGGAGAATAAGTTCACTGAACGTGACTCGCTATGGAATACCTAATGGAGTTTTACTCGCCTGTCAATAGAAATTCCTAATGTGAAAGTAGTACAAGTGATCCTTGGACTTGAGATCATCATAGTATCTTGTATGTAACAAATTATACTTTGACTTATTCCTTAAAACCTTTTAAGGCATATATAGGGTATGCTTGGGTATAATGAGTTACATATGGAGATAATGAATGATCAATAAAGAATCTACCACCTCTAGTAAAAGAGGAGATATGTCCTATGTGATTCGTTAAATGACAACCCAGGAATCCTTGGCCAAGGTGGAATGAAATTAGAAAGAGGTTTTTAATTTGTATTAATCGGAGTTGTGCATTTTCTAATCGAAATACATATAATTAAATAAAATAAGACTTGACAGTAAATTCATGTCTTATATTTAATTGGGACATTGTATGGTGAAAGGATTGAATTGTATGGTAACTATTTACTCACAGGTTCTTTTATGATTAATGTTGAAATCTATATTATCTGAAAAGTCGTTGATCGCTAGGGAGGCTTATCCCTATTGTAGAATAAATATTATTTATTTAAATAGATTATTAGTTTAGTTTATTTATTTAAATAAGATTAGAATTGTTCTAATTGATTTATTCACAACCGGTTTAATATAGAGAACCTAAAAGGTCACACCATAAAAGGAAGAATAATTATTTAAGAAGGTAATGACATAATTGTAATAATGCATTAAGTATAATTAATTTAATCTATAGTGATAGAATAAATTAAATAGCTTAATGTTTATTATTTAATATTTTGGAAATATTAAATATAAATTAATAAGAGGAGTCTTATTAATATTATTACAATTATTATTATTTTAATTTCTAAATGAGTTTAGTAATTAATTTAATATTAGTACTCTCATATATATTCCTAATAAGATTAGGAGACAAATTAATTAAATGAATTTAATTAATTATTCCCATGTGGTGGAAAGCCTAAATTAATTAAAGGAGTTTAATTAATTAAAAAAAATCCCATGTCTAATAGGATTAGAAGGGTTGACCAATATCTATATAAGATGAGTCTTATAATAGATATTGATTGATGAAATTCCAATTGTTGGAGAGTACTCCTTTTCTATAGAGGATAGAAAACTAAGGTTTAGCCAAACACCCTCCTTCTTGATAATTCCTCTTCCTTGGTGGATCACCTCTAGAGGCCAAACACTTGGGTGGCTAACGTTGATCAAAGGAAGGAATCTAACTCGGAAATTCAAGGAGATCACGAAGAACAAGGAGTTGAACTAATACTTGTGGAAGCTTCGTTCTACAAGGGTATGATTCCATAACTTCTTATTTATCGTTTTAAATTAATAATTTGCATAAAGGATGATCCGGGTAATGGTTTTGTAGAAATTTTTTAAACTCTGATATACCATGCTTCCGCTAATTTTTGCAATTTGATTGCGTCACGATTTCGTACAAACCCAACAGTGGCATCAGAGCCAAACCTTTATGCAATTATTAATTTATTTTTTATTTCATATACATATGGGTATATATTTAAAATAATTTATTGGGCATAATTTTATTGTATAAAATTATTTTTTTTAAGAAAAAAAAATGACGTTTTTTTTGGGACGAATCACAATTTTTTTTTTTGGGTGCTAATCTTGAATTCTGCAAAGAAAAGGTGTTGTCTCTTTCTTACTCCAAAAAGAATGTGGCCCATCAGGAAAGGACTCTTTTAATAAACCTGTAGGACTCTTTTAATAAAAGAAGGTGACTTTTTTTAAAAAAATAAATGTAAATTTATATTATATATATATATATATATATATATATATATAACCTGATTCGTTATATATATATATATATATATATATATGATATATTATATTCTAAATAATTTTATAATTAAAATAAAGAGTTTATTTTAATCTTGAAATTGGATTTCATGCAATTTAAAATTGCCCATTAAATGATACTCATATATATATATGGAATGTTTTAATTCATGAGATGAATATTTATTTATTGATATATATGGTGATATGTATGATAATAAATGGGGATTGATTATGGACTATTTGACCAATGTGATTGAATTTTATTTTAGTTGAATGCTTGAATGAATGAGTTTTATTAAATGGGGTCTGTGTACCTCGTCTTCTCTAATTTTTTTTTCTTGATGTAAAATTCTATCTCCCTCCTATGTACTTCCCCTTGACTGCTGATCAAGGTTTTTATTTAAATTAAATAGTTTAATGTAATAGAAATAGTTAGAATTATCTTGAAGAAATTGGAGACCAAGGAGCAAGGAGCGCGTGAATACCCGTTTGTATGGAGCCCGAGTTTAAATGTAATAGTTATATTTAAATTTAAATTCTTGCACTCCTAGGTTTGACCTTTTGGTTCACTTGGTGGCTCTAGTGAACCAAACTAGAATAAAAGTCCATAATCAATCCGGGTAGAATATAATATTCTATATTGCATACTAAATATTATATATATTATATTTTATGCAAACATGCTTCGCATGTTTAATAAAATGACGCGTATTTTATATATATATGTGCATGCACGCTAAACAAGATGAGACAAATAATAACAAACCCCTCAAAGAAATAATATTAAGTCTGAAGCGTTCAAATGATATTTGAAATATCGAACTTCGCCTTCTAGCATGATAAATTAATAAAGTATTAAATATTTAATATGAGCTTGTTGTGCTATCCACAAGGCGAGTATTGCGTATTTAAGATGTTAATTAATCACATTTGATGCTTATCAAGAAAATTGAACGATCTAGTCTTGTTGTGCTATCCACAAGGACGGACATTTTTCTTTTTTGAATTTATGGAAATGCTAGGCTGGACTTAACTTAAATCATTTTAGTTCGGATGTGCACACACTTGACCATTATGATTTAAGAGACAAAATAAAAGGAGTTATATAGTGATGTAATTGACAAGAGTTGTCTACCTATTTATTTGTATATCGCTTGTTGTGCTATCCACAAGGTTATATACATTTGAAATGAGATCCTTATTCTCACTAGCAAATCTTTAATTAGATGTTGCCGAACTATATAAGTGAGGGTAATATAGTTTGATAAAAATAGTGGGAGATACCAATTTAAAATAAAGACCTCAATTTATTTTGGTATGCAAAATTAATAAAATGAATGTTTGCTAAAATGTTGTTTTTCACATGCAGAATTTTAAAAATGTCAAAATCACTAATTTCACTGCAAAGCATACTTGATGCTAATAAGCTTACCGGGCCGAATTATACTGGCTGGCTAAGAAATTTGAGAATAGTTTTCACTGCTGAAAAGATTTCTTATGTCCTAAACTCATCTGTTCCTGGAATTGTTCCAGAAACAGCCTCTGAGGAAGAGATTGCCACCATTGTAAAGTGGCAAGATGATGCATCTGTGGCTCAATGCATCATGCTCGCATCCATGAATAACGAGCTTCAGCGTCAGCACAAAAATATGGATGCTTCTACTATGTTGATTCACCTCAAGGAGTTGTATGGTGAACAAAGTAGGACTGCTAGATATGAGATATCTAAGGAGCTCTTCCGATCTCGGATGACCAAGGGCAAAGTGAACATAAAGGAACAAAAGAAATCTGATCCAGTTAGCAAAGGAATGTGCTTCCATTGCAACGAGCCGGGTCATTGGAAGAGGAACTGCAAGAAGTTTTTGGCAAAGAAGAAGCTTGGAGAAGCTTCGACTTCCAATCAAGGTTAGTTCATGATTGAAATTAATTTTTCAGAAAGTCAAAATTCTACTTGGGTATTGGATACCGGCTGTGGTTCTCACATATGTAATAATGTGAAAGGACTGGTCAGAAATAAAAAGCTGAGCAATGATGAGGTCATCCTACGAGTGGGGAATGGAGCAAAGGTTGCTGCATTAGCTGTAGGGACTTATTGTTTAGTAATGCCTTCGGGCAAGTCCATTTAACTTAATAATTGTTATTATGTTCCGAATATTATTAAAAACATTATTTTAATTTCTGTATTGGATATGGAAGGATTTAATGTTGTTATAAAGAACAATAGTTGTTCTATTTATAAAGCGATGTTTTATATGGTATTGGAAATTTGCGAAATGGACTTTATACACTTGACTTACAAGAAAATATTTTTCAAATTGAACAAACTAAGAAAAGGAAAAGAGATGATATTAATTATACTTACATGTGGCACTGTAGACTCGGTCATATCAATGAAACAAGATTATCCAAGTTGCATAAAGATGGGCTCCTTGAGTTATCTGATTATGAATCATATCCAACTTGCGAATCTTGTTTCGTGGGTAAAATGACTAAATCTCCTTTTAGTGGAAAAGGAGAAAGAGTTACAGAGTTGTTGGCATTGATTCACACAGACGTTTGTGGAGCTATGACAACAAATGCACGGGGTGGATATTCTTATTTTATTACTTTCACTGATGATCACTCAAGATTTGGATATGTGTATTTAATGAAATACAAGTCATAATCATTTGAAAAGTTCAAAGAGTTCAGAAGTGAAGTAGAGAAACAAACGGGCAAGAGTATAAAGATACTTCGATCAGATCGAGGTGGAGAATATTTAAGCGGCGAGTTTCTCAATTGTCTCAAAGAAAATGGTATAATCTCACAATGGACTCCTCCAGGTACACCACAGTTAAATGGAGTATCTGAAAGGAGAAATCGAACACTGTTGGACTTGGTTCGATCCATGATGAGTTTTACCGACCTTCTAATTTCTTTCTGGGGATATGCCCTAGAAACGGCTGCATACCTACTTAACAAGGTACCTACCAAATCCGCCCCAAAGACTCTATATGAGATGTGGAAGGGGAGGAAACCAAATCTTAAGCATGTTAAGACTTGGGGTTGCCCAGCTTATGTCAAAAAGTTTGAAAATGATAAGCTACAGACTAAATCCGATAAGTGTAGATTTGTGGGATACCCTAAAGAAACTTTAGGGTATTATTTCTATCATCCAACTGATCAAAAGGTGTTTGTTGCGGAACATGCTACCTTCTTGTAAAAGGAGTTTATCCATGAAGGGGTCAGTGGGAGTAAGATATATCTTGAAGAAGTTCAAGAACCACAAATTATCACGGATCAAAGTCAGGTACCTGACCAAGTAGAAGAACCTACTATACTACACCCTGTTCGTAAATCTGGAAGAGTACCGAAGATACCTGAGAGGTATGGATTCATTATAGAGGATGACGATGAGGTACACATCATGAATGATGATGATCCATTGAATTACGAACAGACTATAAGTAATAAAGACTCAGGGAAATGGCTTGAAGCCATGAAATCTGAATTGGACTCCATGTATGAAAATAAAGTATGGACTTTGGTTTCACCACCTGAAGGCATTAAGCCTATTGGATGTAAATGGGTTTTTAAAAGAAAGACTGGAGCGGACGGTAAGGTAGAGACCTATAAGGCCCGACTGGTTGCAAAAGGTTTCAAACAAAGACAAGGAGTTGACTATGATGAAACCTTTTCACCAGTAGCTATGCTCAAGTCCATTCGGATTTTGCTTGCGATTGCAGCTTATAACGACTATGAGATCTGGCAGATGGACGTGAAAACGGCCTTTCTCAATGGGAAACTTGAGGAGGATGTGTATATGACACAGCCAGAGGGATTTGTTTCAAAGGTTGGAACAAATCAAGTCTGTAAGCTGCAATGATCCATTTATGGATTGAAGCAAGCTTCTCGTAGATGGAACATTCGTTTTGATGAGACAATCAAAGAGTTTGATTTTATCAAAAACGACGATGAACCATGTGTGTACAAGAAGGTTAGTGGGAGCGCAATTTCATTCTTTGTATTATATGTTGATGATATATTACTGATAGGGAATGACATTCCTATGCTACAATCGATTAAAATCTGGTTATCTAAACACTTCTCCATGAAGGACTTGGGAGAAGCATCCTATATTTTGGGGATAAAGATCTATAGAGATAGATCTAAAAGGATGCTTGGTTTATCCCAAGGAACGTACATTGATGCAATGCTAAAGAGATTTAGCATGGAAGATTCCAAAAGAGGTCTCATGCCAATGAGCCATGGAATACATCTCTCCAAGAAACAGGCCCCAAAGACACCTGAGGAGAGAGACCGTATGAGTAAGATCCCTTATGCTTCTGCAATAGGATCTATCATGTACGGTATGATATGTACTAGACCGGATGTTGCTCATGCACTTAGTGTAACGAGCAGATACCAGTCGAATCCAGGAGAAGAGCACTGGAAGGCAGTGAAGAATATCCTAAAATATTTGAGAAGGACTAAGGATATTTTTCTTGTCTACGGTGGGTCTGAATTAAAACTCGAGGGCTTCACAGACTCAAGTTTTCAAACGGACCAAGATGACAGTAAATCTGTTTCGGGGTATGTTTTTACCTTGAACGGAGGCGCAGTGAGTTGGAAGAGTTCCAAGCAGCAAACAGTTGCTGATTCAGTGACAGAGGCAGAATATATAGCTGCAAGTGAAGCTGTAAAGGAAGCTGTTTGGATGAAAAAGTTCATAACTGAACTTGGTGTGGTTCCTAGCATTGGAGAAGCAGTTCCCGTTTGCTGTGACAACACAGGAGTAGTTGCACAAGCTAAGGAACCGAGGTCTCATCAGAAATCTAAACACGTGTTGAGGCGATTTCACTTGATCAGGGAGATCATTGAAAGAGGATACGTCACCTTGGAGCGTGTAGACTCTCAAGACAACATTGCAGATCCATTTACTAAAGCTTTAACACATCAGTAGTTTGATCGTCACTTAGAGAAGATGGGTATGAGATACCATGGCGATTGGCTTTAGTGCAAGTGGGAGATTGATAGTAGTGTGCATACAAGCCAATCATGTATGATGATAAAGCACATACTTTATAAATAATCTTATTTATTTATTAATAAAATATTTATTTATTAAAGGCATTTAATTATCTACATGGTGCTGTTTTTATAATATGTAAATAACCCATAGTTTTAAGCAATGCTTTTAGAATCATGATGTTGATCATGCTAATGAGATCTAAATTCTTAGAAAGCTTTAAAATTAAAATAGTTCCCAATCGTGGGATTACTAAAAAGGGGATTAGTAAATCCGGATAGATTGGTACATATATTGTTTGCTTATTGGATGAGGATGATTGATCTCATGATCATTTGTGTGGAGACACTAAAGCAAGTATGTAGGTGCTTATTGGAGAATAAGTTCACTGAACGTGACTCGCTATGGAATACCTAATGGAGTTTTACTCGCCTGTCAATAGGAATTCCTAATGTGAAAGTAGTACAAGTGATCCTTGGACTTGAGATCATCATAGTATCTTGTATGTAACAAATTATACTTTGACTTATTCCTTAAGACCTTTTAAGGCATATATAGGGTATGCTTGGGTATAATGAGTTACATATGGAGATAATGAATGATCAATAAAGAATCTACCACCTCTAGTAAAAGAGGAGATATGTCCTATGTGATTCGTTAAATGACAACCCAGGAATCCTTGGCCAAGGTGGAATGAAATTAGAAAGAGGTTTTTAATTTGCATTAATCGGAGTTGTGCATTTTCTAATCGAAATACATATAATTAAATAAAATAAGACTTGACAGTAAATTCATGTCTTATATTTAATTGGGACATTGTATGGTGGAAGGATTGAATTGTAAGGTAACTATTTACTCACAGGTTCTTTTATGATTAATGTTGAAATCTATATTATCTGAAAAGTCGTTGATCGCTAGGGAGGCTTATCCCTATTGTAGAATAAATATTATTTATTTAAATAGATTATTAGTTTAGTTTATTTATTTAAATAAGATTAGAATTGTTCTAATTGATTTATTCACAACCGGTTTAATATAGAGAACCTAAAAGGTCACACCATAAAAGGAAGAATAATTATTTAAGAAGATAATGGCATAATTGTAATAATGCATTAAGTATAATTAATTTAATCTATAGTGATAGAATAAATTAAATAGCTTAATGTTTATTATTTAATATTTTGGAAATATTAAATATAAATTAATAAGAGGAGTCTTATTAATATTATTATAATTATTATTATTTTAATTTCTAAATGAGTTTAGTAATTAATTTAATATTAGTACTCTCATTTATTCCTAATAAGATTAGGAGACAAATTAATTAAATGAATTTAATTAATTATTCCCATGTGGTGGAAAGCCTAAATTAATTAAAGGAGTTTAATTAATTAAAAGAAATCCCATGTCTAATAGGATTAGAAGGGTTGACCAATATCTATATAAGATGAGTCTTATAATAGATATTGATTGATGAAATTCTAATTGTTGGAGAGTACTCCTTTTCTATAGAGGATAGAAAACTAAGGTTTAGCCAAACACCATCCTTCTTGATAATTCCTATTCCTTGGTGGATCACCTCTAGAGGCCAAACACTTGGGTGGCTAACGTTGATCAAAGGAAGGAATCTAACTCGAAAATTCAAGGAGATCACGAAGAACAAGGAGTTGAACTAGTACTTGTGGAAGCTTCGTTCTACAAGGGTATGATTCCATAACTTCTTATTTATCGTTTTAAATTAATAATTTGCATAAAGGATGATCCGGGTAATGGTTTTGTAGAAATTTTTTAAACTCTGATATACCATGCTTCCGCTAATTTTTGCAATTTGATTGCGTCACGCTTTCGTACAAACCCAACAAGGTTTACCCAAGTTCAGCTTCATCAAAGAAAGACTATGTAACGCATGCCAGCTTGGAAATCAAACAAGGAGCTCATTCAAAGGCAAGGCCGTCAACTCAATTAATAGGCCGCTACGGTTACTGCATATGGATCTCTTTGGGCCAATTCCAACTGTGAGCCTAGGAGGAAAGAGATACTCACTGGTTGTAGTGGATGACTACACCAGATACACGTGGGTGTTTTTCTTAACTCAAAAGATGAGACAAGCTCCCAACTGATAAAGATGTTCAAGCTGGTGATGAATGAAAAAGGAGAGACTATTAAGGCAATAAGGAGTGATCATGGCAAAGGGTTCGACTTCTCAGAAATGGATCAGTTCTGTGCAGACAATGGCATCAGTCACAACTTCTCAGCACCACGAACTCCTCAGCAAAATGGAGTAGCTGAAAGGAAGAACAGAACACTTATAGAAGCTGGAAGAACTCTACTAGCAACAGCTCATCTGCCTGAATACTTCTGGGTAGAAGCCATTAACACTGCGTGCTATACACAGAACAGATCTCTTGTACACTCTACATTGAAGAAGACTCCCTACGAGCTATAGAAAGGAAGAAAGCCAAATGTCAGTTACTTCCATATGTTCGGCTGTTCATGCTACATTTTTAACAATGGGAGGCAATATCTGACTAAGTTCCAACCCAAGTTAAATGAAGGAATCTTCCTTGGATATGCCACAGACAGCAAAGCCTACAGAGTGTTCAACAAGAAGACATTAAGTGTTGAAGTCTCAATCTACATCATCTTTGATGAAACAGACTCGAACAAGTCTGCACCACAAGACACTATGATTGATGATATGAACACCACGAATGAAGTGGTTGAGCCTAACACTACGATCGTAGTTCCTGAACAAAGAATCGTAGTGTCCGAAGAAGAAATCATAGAAAGAGCTGAACCAGATGACGACTCTGGACAGCAAGAACCAGAAGTCAATCTTGAGGAGTTCAGACAAGAAGGCACCAGAACAGATGTTCCAACAGGGAACAGGTGGGCAAGAGATCACACTCAAGATCTGATCATTGGTGATCCAACTGCCAGAATCAGAACAAGATCTGCAACTCAGAATGAGTGTTTCTATTTGAGTTTTCTATCTCAAATAGAACCTAAAAAGATTGAAGATGCAATGCTAGATGCAAGCTGGATTGAAGCCATGCAAGAGGAACTAAATCAATTTGAGAGAAGCAAAGTCTGGAGATTAGTTCAAAGACCAAAGAATCACCCAGTCATCGGCACCAAATGGGTTTTCAAAAATAAGATAGATGAAGATGGGTGATCACAAGGAACAAAGCAAGACTGGTGGCCAAAGGTTATTCTCAAGAAGAAGGCATAGACTACGATGAGACCTTCGCACCAGTTGCCAAACTTGAAGCAATCAGAATATTTCTTACATTTGCTGCTCACATGAAGTTCAAAGTATTCCAGATGGATGTCAAGAGTGCATTCCTTAATGGTGAACTTCAAGAAGAAGTATATGTGGAACAACCCCTAGGTTTTGTTAATCCAACCCTCTCTGATTATGTCTATAAATTAGATAAAGCCTTATATGGACTTAAACAAGCACCTAGAGCATGGTATGAAACACTAACAAACTTTCTTATTGAAAAAGGATTCACTAGAGGTAGAGTAGATATTACACTATTTCTTAGGAAGCACAAAGATAAAGTTTTACTAGTTCAAATATATGTAGATGATATTATCTTTGGCTCTACCGATGAAAATTTGTGTAAGAGATTTGCCAAGCTTATGCAGAGCAAGTTTGAAATGAGTATGATGGGTGAGCTGAACTTCTTCCTTGGACTGCAAGTAAAGCAAACTGATGAAGGTATCTTCATAAGCCAAGCCAAGTACATCAAAGACTTACTTAAGAAGTATGGCATGGAATCAGCCTCTCCCATGAAAACACCAATTGCTCTAGCAACTAAGCTTAACAAAGATGAGAAAGGTAAAAGTATTGATATTACTCAATACAGAGGTATGATAGGCTCCCTTCTCTATTTAACTGCCAGTAGACCAGATATAATGTTTGCAATATGTATATGTGCTAGATTTCAAGCTAATCCTAAGGAATCACACTTAACTGCTGTAAAAAGGATTTTTAGGTATCTCAAAGGTACACCCTACTTGGGTCTATGGTATCACAAGGAGTCCTCATTTGAACTGAAAGGATATTCAGATGCTGACTTTGCAGGATGCAAAATAGATAGAAAGAGTACCAATGGCACTTGTCAACTGCTAGGAAATAGACTAGTGTCCTAGTTCAGCAAGAAGCAAAACTCAGTATCAACTTCAACAGCAGAAGTTGAATACATTGCTGCAGGCAGTTGCTGTGCTCAAATCCTATGGATGAAGAACCAACTAGCAGATTATGGGTTTGATTTCAAATCTAAACCCATACACTGTGATAACATAAGTGCCATAGCAATAACAAATGTAACGACCCCAAAATTCATACAATAATATTTTCCTTCTCGATCGTTAACAATACAACTTTAATCTCTTATTACATCAAAAATCACTAAAAATGCGGAATATTTAAAATTTTCATAAACTTCTTTCTATATTGCCCTGAATCGTAACCTTTACATTACATCTCTTCGATTCAAATCTATATCATAAATCGTTACAACAAAATGACTATACAAAGTCTTACATCACTAAGCAATATCCATTACACGTCGGATAGCTCAACTGATAACTTATCAACTAAGTTACAATTAAAACATCAACTAAAATTTGAAATTTAACATAACTAATATTCTTAACATTGATCTCTATAAATCACTTAACACGTATCTTTACCTTGCATCCTTTTCCTGTAAAAATGGTTATTTGCAAGAGTGAGCTCGACAGCTCAGCAAGTGCTAACAGTTTTCATGCATCACATAGCACAAAATCAACATGCTCAACATTAAAGTAACATGACATACTTGCTTTAATCACATAACAAATATAAAGATTGAGTTCCTTACTCAATCAACATTATTAAATCAATCAATGTAGTCATAAATTGACTTTAACATTTCATGCTTGCAACATATATAACATAGCATACTTGCAATATAATTTAAAATAATTCATAATATCATCAAGTTCACATAGAAAATAGGAACCGAAAGACTTGCCTGGCTCGTAAATTATCAATTACCGAAAACAGCTTAATATAATCTGCTTCATGATCCTACATAACGTATTACAATACGCATCAATTATTAGTCACCTAGCAACGCTTATCAAACATCTAAGCAAATACTACTTTATACTTTCTGATTCTCTTCTATTTACTCGTTTGACACTCGCTGTCAAATCATATGTATAATTAACAATATCAGTTAATTATCACATAGCTAATCCTCATCATTAGTTAACCAATCTAGGTTAACTCATTCCTCATTATCTATTAAATTAATAATTAATTACCACATAATTAATCACATCACATAATCATATTATATTTCACATGATTAATCAATTAATAATTACATACTCATTTTAAATTATAATTAAATAAATTATAATTTAAACATCCACTTTAATCAAACTATAATTAACAATCATAATTTATAATGAATCAACTACATCATGCATTAAATCATAATTTAAACATATTTAAATTAAACCATTACTTAGATTATAAATACTCAATTTTTATTTATGCCATCATTAAATTATAATTATATAAATTATAATTTAAATTATACTTTTACCTTGATTATAATTATTCCAAATTATAATCACATATTAAGTTATAATTAAACAAATTATACTTCAAGTTAAACATTTACTTGATTAAAACAATCAACTCAATTCGTTATAATTTAACAATCATAATTTACATTAAACCTTTACTATAATTATAATTATTCAAATTATAATTATATATATATCATATTAGCTAAGTTATATTTAAACAATTATAATTTAATATCTATTATAAATAATTCAAATAATACTTTAAAGTTTTCCAAAACCTATTTTCATTCCCAGTTATGAAATTGTCAAATTCATGATAACAATATGTTATTGCAACTTGGTACACGATCATTATCATAGAAACAAAACAATTTAAGTTTTAAAACTTGAACAAATAACTAGAGTTCTCTGCCTCTGCTCAGCCACAAGCCTTGGCACCGGCGCAGCTGCGCAAGTGACCAACCTGAGAAAACCCAATGGCGCAGCTGTGCTGCTTCTGGCTGTGCTACCGGCACAGCTGCGCAGGTACGCAGACAAAAGCAGGCAGTGCAGCCTCCCTGTTTCATCGATTAAATCTAACATGCCATCAAACGGCAATAACAAGCTACTAGAACAATGTATAGCACATACTTGATACAATACACTCATATAACATATCTCCAAACACAAAAACCATTTAAACAACAATAATCAAAAGTTTTAGAAATTAAATTTGATATTTTCATAAAACTTATATATTTTATAAAACCATTCACTGTAAATCACTTTCTCAAGCAATTTAACTCTATATACATGCATTATATACGTAATTGAAGATAGCATCAAACAAATTCCTAATAAACATATTAACATATATCAATTTCATCAATTTCTTCAAACTAAAATCAACCATAATATCTAAAACTCATATGAACATAACTTTTCTATTAAAACATGTTTCTACAATCAATTTGATTTCTGAAAATCATTGTTTATGGCATCTAATTAAATTTATAAACAGTATATTAACAAAATTCCAACATATGTTCAACAAAATTACTAACTTTCCTGAAAAACGTTTTTACAGAGAAGTTCCACAACATAAAACACATTATTAAAACTAAATTTAGAAGTTATACCCGTTGATTAGGCTTAGGAGAAGAAGATGATGGCTTAGCGAGAATTCTTTCAAGGTCTCTTTCCTCTTTCTTTCTCTTCTTCTTCCCTTCTTCTCTATTCTTCTTTTTCCTCTGCTATTTTCTTTCTTTGTTTTTCTTAGTTTGTAAAACTAACGTAGTTGTAGTATATACAATATATATATATATATAATACATATATTACATAAAACTTGTAACTCCTAATAATAATTATATATACTAACTCTTATTAATTAGGTAAGTTACAAAATTCAAAAGCCAACTTGGCTTGTTTGGTTACAAGAAAATTTGAAACTAGTTTTATTAAATCCCAACATAGTTTAGGTAATTTAGGGTTAGGCTAGTGTAAGGGCCCTGTTTGGCAACAGTCTTTTAAAACAAAAGCAAGGGCCTTGTTTGGTTAAAAATCATTTACAAATTCTTTTCTTTTTATTTTAATAAATTATTTTAACACATACTTTAATGTCATATTTTAATCAATTAAATATTAAACAGCTAATTTAATCAATTAAAATCTAACATCAATAAATCACATAACATTTGCCACAGAATTATAATTACTTGCTAATTATAATTCATGTAACACTAACACATAAATCATCTAATTTAATTCTCTCAATTAAATTAGAACTATAATATAAAATTAATATACATCAATTAAATTAAATATTACACATTCATTTAATCGATATATAACACTTAAATAAATCACTCCATAAATCACATAATTTATTTATTTAACTCAATAAATAAATCACATAAAATATTTATTTAACTCAATAAATATTAAAATTAACATTTAAATTATCTTCACATAAATTCACATATTTCACCATATATGACACGTATTCACATACTCAAACTCAAAACATCAGATAATAAGAATTTTATTTATTAAATTCTCATTTATAAATTCTAAAAATCTGGAATGTCACATCCTTCCCTCCTTATAAGAATTCCGTCCTCGGAATCACCGAAACCCGACCTTACTCAGGTTTTCATCAAATTTCTTTAAAAACATTTATCGTTGAATAACTTCAACACATTACCTTAATATAAGTTAAACATATATATTATACATATATCTTACTCCATTCACTTCTTTAACAGGGTTTAGGTTTTATTACATAACCTTCAATCAAACACAATCGTATATCAAATATTATATATTTTCTTTAACTTGTTCATTCCCTTACTAAAGATCATTACCATATATTCTACTCGTAGAATTAATATACTACATAATTCACCATCTATAATTGTTCGGGTTATCACATTCACCCCTTTTTCTAAGAATTTCGTCCTCAAAATTTAAGTCTATCAAAATAGATTTTACGTTAATCTCTATTAACTGGATTAAAGCGTTCAACAACTATTTCTTTCTAATCAATATCCTTCTCGCTACATTCTCCTTCAGAATAATAAGAATCTTCCACAATTGCTCAATAATTGGAAAGCGATATAAATAACTCAGGAATTTAAAAGATTCCAATAATGCTGAGTGGTCACAAGACCTTGAACTTTGTTTTTAGGTTTATCACTGCTTCACCCCCGGTACTTCACACTATAAAATCGCATCGGTACTCTAGGTGGCCAGCCTATCGTACCCCTACGTCGGGCCCAAACGTAGTACATCGTAACGACTATATGCGTTGCCTTCGGAACTATAGTCTCTGATAACATGTCCCTCTTTTATAGGGTTGTTCACCTCAGCTTCTTAACATTTGAATCCACACCAAAACAATTTGGTTTGACATAGTTTGACCAAGAACGCTCGAATTTCATACACATCTTTCAACATTTGTCTAGCTGAATCAAGTAGCATAGACTTCTAGCAATAATTCGGACATCAAGTGAAATATATATATATATATATATATATATATATTTTTAACCAACTCAATAAAATACTATATTTTTTTTTTCGTGTAAGGAAACTAAAAGTAAATAAATCTTTCTTTTTATAGTTTAAGGAATTAAAAATAATAATTTTTTTTATAATATCCTGATACCGTATTGTAGTACTGATACGTTGAGGATTTCGTCATTACATGACGTCGTCAACTATATCATACCATAGTGGGCTGACGATCATACGATCACATCCAACACTAGGTTTAACTGCATTGATAACTTCCTCGATTGTTTTTACACCATATCAAATGATGCATATGAAATACATTTTGAAGATTTAAAATTATTTTGTCCAGCTGAAGCAATTAGCATAGACATGTGAATAATTGCACTATTTTAAAAATTCATTGGTTTCATCATTGATCCAATATTTTTCAAGAAAACAGAAGTGCAATATCAGCACGAAGTCAATAAATTTTGAAAATCTAGCAAAGCTAGGAGATTTAGAATTTAAAAACTTTCTCCATCAATTAAATCTTTACTCCATCACTACTTAATCATTCTATCAACCTAAAACAACATCAATGCTTCCTACACCATAACTTTTCAATACCCAGTATAGTTCATCAAACTTACCACACTTTGGAAGTTCAGGAACTTGCCACAATAATATGAGTTTAAGAACTTGTCCTAGCAATACCTAGTCAAAGAACTGATCAGAGACTGTCTATATGCTTAGGGGTTCAAAACATACATACGACTATGAGTCATGAACTAACCATAAGTATGAGTTTTAAGAACTCGCCTAATCTTAAGATCATCTAATCAAATCTTAATATCATCTATTCTAATCTCTATTGACTCTAACTATCAAATATAATATGAGAAAAGAATCACCTCTTTGTCATATATATATTGATAGCGTGACACCAACCTTCCAATGATTGATAAACCAAGTGTAAGCACAAAACCCTGCCCATACCAAGATTTGTACAACTCAGTCACCACATGAGTCCTCACTTGAAATCCCACTTAACTCTATATTCTTCTTAACTTCTCGCTCTATACTCGATACAGACTTTCTATATCTCATCATTTATAACTCCTTGTGAGTTAATCTCGTACTATATCATAGTACATGCTCATTATAGCATCAAACTATAACCATTCCATCATTACAGACCATCTGTCTCTTACAACTTTAAAGATCACGTCGTGACCTTATTCTATAATTATCTCCCCTTATGATTTTTTTTTCTTATCTCATTATCGTTTTGTTTTAAAAGCTTCTTATCTATACCTTTCATCATGTTATATCATGACCTCATTATGATTTAATCTTATAGACTTTGTCTATTCATCGTTATTCGTCATCTCGATTACCGGAGTTAGACAACTCCTGGTTCTTATCTTTATATCTCTTCAAGATTCTTCTTTGAATCTTCTTATTTATTTATTAACTCTTCCTTTAAGAATTTAATATCATTCACGTTACTCAATATTCTATTCGAGTTTTATTCCTCGCCATTCTAATCTTTTTCTTATAACATTTCTAGGACTTAACTCATCCCATACTTCTACGTATGTGAAAGGAATCACCTTTTCGTTATACGTAACTTAAACTTCTCATTCCCTAAGGTCATAGCCTAAGGTACTCTTACCTAAGGTGTATAACCTACAGCTCTGATACCAACTATAACGATCCCAAAATTCATACAATAATATTTTCCTTCTCGATCGTTAACAATACAACTTTAATATCTTATTACATCATTATTCGATATTAAAAATCACTAAAAATGCGAAATATTTAAAATTTTCATAAACTTCTTTCTTTACTGCCCTGAATCGTAACCTTTACATTACATCTCTTCGATTCAAATCTATATCATGAATCGTTCCAACAAAATGACTATACAAAGTCTTACATCACTAAGCAATATCCATTACACGTCGGATAGCTCAACTTACAACTTAACAACTAAGTTACAATTAAAACATCAACTAAAATTTGAAATTTAACATAACTAATATTCTTGAACATTGATCTCTATAAATCACTTAACACGTATCTTTACCTTACATCCTTGTCCTGCAAAAATGGTTATTTGCAAGAATGAGCTCGACAGCTCAGCAAGTGCTAACAGTTTTCATGCATCACATAGCATATAATTAACATGCTCAACATTAAAGTAACATGGCATACTTGCTTTAATCACATTACAAATATAAAGATTGAGTTCCTTATTCAATCAACATTATTAAATCAATCAATGTAGTCATAAATTGACTTTAACATTTCATGCTTGCAACATATATAACATAGCATACTCTTTGCAATATAATTTAAAACAGTTCATAATATCATCAAGTTCACATAGAAAATAGGAACCGAAAGACTTGCCTGGCTCGTATATTACCAATTACCGAAAACAGCTTAATATAATCTGCTTCATGATCCTACATAACGTATTACCATACGCATCAATTATTAGTCACCTAGCAATGCTTATCAAACGTCTAAGTAAATACTACTTTATACTTTCTAATTCTCTTCTATTTACTCGTTTGACACTCGCTGTCAAATCATATGTATAATTAACAATATCAGTTAATTATCACATAGCTAATCCTCATCGTTAGTTAACCAATCTAGGTTAACTCATTCCTCATTATCTATTAAATTAATAATTAATTATCACATAATTAATCACATCACATAATCATATTATATTTCACATGATTAATCAATTAATAATTACATACTCATTTTAAATTATAATTAAACAAATTATAATTTAAACATCCACTTTAATCAAACTATAATTAACAATCATAATTTATAATGAATCAACTACATCATGCATTAAATCATAATTTAAACATATTTAAATTAAACCAGTACTTAGATTATAAATACTCAATTTCTATTCATGCCCTCATTAAATTATAATTATATAAATTATAATTTAAATTACACTTTTACCTTGATTATAATTATTCCAAATTATAATCACATATTAAGTTATAATTAAACAAATTATACTTCAAGTTAAACATTTACTTGATTAAAACAATCAACTCAATTTGTTATAATTTAACAATCATAATTTACATTAAACCTTTACTATAATTATATTTATTCAAATTATAATTATATATATATATATATATATATATCATATTAGCTAAGTTATATTTAAACAATTATAATTTAATATCTATTATAAATCATTCAAATAATACTTTAAGGTTTTCCAAAACCTATTTTCATTCCCAGTTATGAAATTGTCAAATTCTTGATAACAATATGTTATTGCAACTTGGTACATGATCATTATCATAGAAACAAAATAATTTAGGTTTTAAAACTTGAACAAATAACTAGAGTTCTCTGCCTCTTCTCAGCTAGCGGCGCAGCTGCGCAGCCACAAGCCTTGGCACCGGCGCAGCTGCGCAGGTGATCAGCCTGAGAAAACCCAATGGCGCAGCTACGCTGCTTCTGGCTATGCTACCGGCACAGCTGCGCAGGTACGCAGACAAAAGCAGTCAGTGCAGCCTCCCTGTTTCATCGATTAAACCCAACATGCCATCAAACGGCAATAACAAGCTACTAGAACAATGTATAGCACATACTTGATACAATACACTCATATAACATATCTCCAAACACAAAAACCATTTAAACAACAATAATCAAAAGTTTTAGAAATTAAATTTGATATTTTCATAAAACTTATATATTTTATAAAACCATTCACTGTAAATCACTTTCTCAAGCAATTTAACTCTATATACATGCATTATATACGTAATTGAAGATAGCATCAAACAAATTCCTAATAAACATAGTAACATATATCAATTTCATCAATTTCTTCAAACTAAAATCAACCATAATATCTAAAACTCATATGAACATAACTTTTCTATTAAAACATGTTTCTACAATCAATTTGATTTCTGAAAATCATTGTTTATGGCATCTAATTAAATTTATAAACAGTATATTAACAAAATTCCAACATATGTTCAACAAAATTACTAACTTTCCTGAAAAACGTTTTTACAGAGAAGTTCCACAACATAAAACACATTATTAAAACTAAATTTAGAAGTTATACCCGTTGATTAGGCTTAGGAGAAGAAGATGATGGCTTAGCGAGAATTCTTTCAAGGTCTCTTTCCTCTTTCTTTCTCTTCTTCTTCCCTTCTTCTCTATTCTTCTTTTTCCTCTGCTATTTTCTTTCTTTGTTTTTCTTAGTTTGTAAAACTAACGTAGTTGTAGTATATACAATATATATATATATAATACATATATTACATAAAACTTGTAACTCCTAATAATAATTATATATACTAACTCTTATTAATTAGGTAAGTTACAAAATTCAAAAGCCAACTTGGCTTGTTTGGCTACAAGAAAATTTGAAACTAGTTTTATTAAATCCCAACATAGTTTAGGTAATTTAGGGTTAGGCTAGTGTAAGGGCCCTGTTTGGCAACAGTCTTTTAAAACAAAAGCAAGGGCCTTGTTTGGTTAAAAATCATTTACAAATTCTTTTCTTTTTATTTTAATAAATTATTTTAACACATACTTTAATGTCATATTTTAATCAATTAAATATTAAACAGCTAATTTAATCAATTAAAATCTAACATCAATAAATCACATAACATTTGCCACAGAATTATAATTACTTGCTAATTATAATTCATGTAACACTAACACATAAATCATCTAATTTAATTCTCTCAATTAAATTAGAACTATAATATAAAATTAATATACATCAATTAAATTAAATATTACACATTCATTTAATCGATATATAACACTTAAATAAATCACTCCATAAATCACATAATTTATTTATTTAACTCAATAAATAAATCACATAAAATATTTATTTAACTCAATAAATATTAAAATTAACATTTAAATTATCTTCACATAAATTCACATATTTCACCATATATGACACGTATTCACATATTCAAACTCAAAACATCAGATAATAAGAATTTTATTTATTAAATTCTCATTTATAAATTCTAAAAATCTGGGATGTCACAACAAATAATCCTGTCATGCATTCTAGGACCAAGCATATAGAAATAAGATATCATTTTATTAGGGATCATGTTCAAAATAGAACAATATCTTTACAATACATCCCTACTAAAAATCAACTTGCTGATGTGTTTACAAAACCATTAGATGAATCCAGATTTAATAAATTAATAAGTGAGTTAGGTATGTTAAATTTGCAACCATAAATTCTATGCTCTAGATGGTGCTAACCCTGCAGATATAAAGGTTAAGTCAAAATCGTAGAGATGACAAAGAGAAACCACGATCGTGGAGTGATCCAGTCAAGGCAGACTAACTCATTGTGACAGTAGCATCATCAAGCCAAACAACCCTTCTAATTAGTGTCTCAAGGACAAACCTAATCCTTAGTGTCAAGCTAAGAGGTTGGCCCTTCCTGAGCAACCTTAATCCAGAAGGGATGTCATTTCAGAATGCATCACATAAAATTGTAGAGTCAACGGCCAAGGAGCAATTAAAGGATCGAACTCAACAATTGTAGAGTGGTTCTCGTAAATCGTAGTCCTCTTACAAGGACTCACTATCTCAGGGGGAGCTAAGGACAGAACGAAACTTTCCACATGATTTAAAACTGTGGAGTTCTGCAGAACTTGACACATGTCCTACTATGCAAAACTGATGGATGGAAGTTTTTAAATCAATTTTAAACTGTAATTTGTCAGTTTACTTTTTGAATTCCAAACGCTTCTCTCTCTCTCTCTCAAACGAAACCCTAAGTTTCAGAAAGCTAATCCAAATCCGTTCATTACAGGAAAATCAATCTACATCAATGGCTGCTTCCAGAATTGTCTCTGGTTACCAGCTATGTTTTGAAGGGTTCGGAGATGCTGACCCAAAAATTCACAAAGTTCTTTCACTACTGAAGAGAGCTGGACTTGAAGACGCTCTGAGCACCAGCACCCTGATTTATCCAAAGCTGGTGAAAGAGTTTTACATCAATGGAGTCGTTGAAGGAGACTCCATCCTCACTAAAATCAAGGGCGAGAAAATAAGGTTCAACACCGAAAGCATAAACCTAGCCCTAGGTTTCAACATTGAAGGTCTTCCGTCACTAGAAAGAATTGATTTTCTTGAAGGCCTAAAGAAGATGAAACACGTCAGAACTGAAGGAAATAGTGGTTACAGGAAGAAAGAGTTTCCCCAGGAATATGAGTTCTTTGCTGACATTGTTGGCAAATGCATATGCTGCAAGGGCACGGGCTACGATACTGTCAATGAAAAGTAGCTGAAGCTCATGACAGCTATTCGATACAGAGTTCAACTCAACTATGGAGCCCTACTGATGGAATGGTTTGGGAAATGGATGGAAAGCCCCAAAAAGACCAAGAGCACTGCGAAAATGCCCTATGGAAGATTTATCAGAATGATTCTAGAGGCTACTCTGGGTGATAGGATTGAAGAAAAGGAAGGTGTCTCCATTATTCCTAACAGAAAGATGACCCAACAGCTGTTCCTGAATTGGAAGAGAAATCCTGCAGGGAACGTGAAGATGATGTCTGCAGCCTCATCTGCTGTGAAGGAGGCTGAGGAAGATGAAGAGGTAAACCAAGAAAAGCCTGCAGCTCTAGTCAGAAATAACAAAGGGAAGAAGAAGGTGAATAAATATATGCAAATGGCTGAGGAGCCCCAAGGCTCAACCACTGATGCACCTCAAGCAGGCCCTGATGCTAAAACGGAGCTTCAATGCTTAATGCTTGATAGAGTTATTACTCCTAAGGCAACTCAAGCACCAGAGGAGGGGGCTCTGAAAGGGAAGAAGAAGAAGAAGAAGAGGAAAATAAGTGAGGACATGGCTGAAGGTAGTTCTGAGCTTCAGAAAAAGAAGAAACGGAACCACAGAACAAGAAAGTCTACACTGACTACGATTATGGAGTCTTCACTAATCGTAGAGTCTAGGCTGGCCATTGCTATGAAAGGAGATGCTGCAACAGCCTCTCTACCTGAACAAACTATCAGGGCTGAAGCTGGAGAAGGATCTAAAGATATAATCAAGCCCAAGAGGAAGAAAACATTGGTTAAGAAATATGTTCTTACCAATGAGGAAATATTAAGGGAAGAGGACGGAAGAAGGGCTGATGAGAAGGCTGAACAGAACACTGAGCCTCAAGCATCTGGTCTAAACCCAGAAGAAACCAGAATCATAGAGGGTCAGGCCAACATCAGTCATGCAGACAACACTGCTGCACCTGATTCAAAAATGAATAAATCTGAAGAAGAAGTACCAGAAGCACTGGAAATGGTCTCAGCTAATGCTGAAGAAGAAACTCTGGAAACTCATGTTAAAAAAAATGCTACAGCTGAGGGGGAGCTGTTAAAAGCACAAGAGCCAGAGTATGCAAAAATTAAGGGGGAGCTACCTACGAATGGAGAAAACGTAGTCTCCTCAATCAATGAAGAAACCGTAGTGTCTGTTGATGCTGTGATAGTGGATGTTGAAGATGATGATGTGTTGGAAGATATGGTGGAAATTCTTAATGAAGATGAAGACAATGATGAAGAGCTGAATGATGATATTGAGATCTTAGCCATAAGCAGGAATGCAGAAAGGGCAGCTAACTACACACAGTTGTTCAACTACTTGCCTATGATGCCTTATCATAGAGCTCTGATCGTCAGCAACTGGGATCATATATTCTGGACCTTCAAGGCATATCCAGCAATCTCAGTGCTTGTCAATGGTTTCCCAAGAGAGAGGAAGTTTGCTCAGAAGCTGATTTCAAATAAATCAACTTCAGAATCTAAGTATGAGGTATATTCCACTCCTCTCTCTTTTATTGTCAACCATTCTCCATCATCGCACTTCAATGAGTTCTGTGAATTGCCTAAATGGATGGAAGTGGTTCTTCACCCACTCAACCAATTTCCAGTTACAGAGTCCCAACACTCTGTGACTGACGAACCAAATAATCAACTTATCCTCATAGTGCAAACTACCTGTGATCCAATTATTTTTTAGCACATCACCAGAATCGTCGAGGAGATGCTCGATAGCTCAACCATTGAGCCACCCACTCAGGACGACGAAGTACGATCTATGCCTGATGATCAATCTGATTCAGCAATCGTAGAGCCACCAGAATTACTCAACTAATCAGAAACACCTGAGCCAAACACTGCACCTATACAGCAAAAGCCAACTCAAACCCCTCTAACCCAAGCTGATGTTCCATCATCCTCCAACAACGAGTATTTCGACATGACACTTGCCCTCTCAAGCATGTCAAGGAGAGGTGAACACACTACGACAACCCCTCCTCCTGAGACACAATGAATTTTAGATTATTTGGCTCTAATGCCAACTAAGGAGGAGCTGACTGAAACATTAAACCAAATGGGTTCAGAGTTTGGAGAGATTCTTGAAGCACACTCGCTTGCGCTTCACTTGAGATTTGACCACATCATTGACTCTGTCAAGATTCTTCCAGGACACTTAGGAACTGAATTATCTAAAACATTGAGGGAGATTTTCAAAGAAATGGCTGAAATCCTCAAGATAAGGGATGATATTCATTTTGCTGCAACAAAGAAGCATAATGAAGCAATGGAAATAATGCAAAAGAATTAAAAATGTCAAAATGAGCTGATAGCCAAACAGATTTTAGAACTGCGTATCTCTCTGCAATAATTCCAAGCCAGTAGTGTAGCTCAAATCAATCAGAATAACAATGCCATGGAGCTGCTTCAGCAACAGAGAAGAGACACTGAGGCTATAGTTGCTGAACAAAGTAGTGACATATCTCAAAACCGCTCTCAGATGCATGAGCTGGTCGAAGGAGTCAGACGCCTCTCTGAAGATATTCGAACCCTTGATGCTGACATAAAGGGGTAGAATAATGAGCAAGGAGATAGAGGCAGAGGCAGAGGCACCAGCAGCAGCACAGGTGGAAGACAGAGGCAGACATACATTCAACCACCACCTCAGCAGGGAAGACAAAGGCAAACTCAAGATGGTCAGTCGTCGGGTGGAAACTCCAGGAGTCCCAACTTTCTGACTCCACAATCTGATCAACAGCGCCTTCCCGTGGCTATACCTCTTGAAAGGAGTCAAGGTCAAGCTTCTGGTTCACAAGGCATAACTTCTATAAATCAGATGTCTTGAGAAGAGCTTGAAGACATTGCCTGGAGAGATGAGCAAAATAGAAGAATGAGAGCTGCAGAATATGACTCTCAGAGAAATAAGAGACAAAGAAGATAGAGATAAGTCTAAGCTTAACTGCATAGTGATGTTTATATGCTAGATTGTAATATCTTTTCAAACATCAATAAATTCATGCTTATTCTCTAAAAATTTCAGTTGCTCATTGAAACACTAAGCCATATTTACTTTCTAAGCACTCTCCATTTAGAAAATGATGCTATGATCTAAATCTCCTTGATTATGTCAACATCCAATAGGGGGAGATTGTTGGGAATTACATATTCAGATTTGATATTGAAAGTATATATAAATGCTTGAGTGTACAGTTCTTAAGAGAATCAATGTACAAGGACTTAGATGATAGATCAAAAATATTAGGTTGATCTGAGCTTTAATGTTTATCATTTATGTAAATAAATGTATAGAAGAAAAGATCAAATTTGTTAGGTTGATCTATTTGTGCTGTAAAAGTTAAAGCCTTGACAGAATCATAGTCTGTCAAAGGTAGCATTCAGAAGACAAAACAGAATCGTGGAGTTTAAATGAAGATGTTCAGAATCGTAGTCTGCTAAGAAAATCAAGCTTGCAGAGACCAAGGAAAGATTCGTGGAGCTTAAATGAAAATATCAGAATCGTAGTCTGCTTTTGGAAGTCACACTGAGAATCATGGAGAAAATCTGAGCATCTGCCGAGCTAAGTCAAGAAACGCAGTGTGCTCTCGAAAATGTGAAGTCTACAAGACAAGCAAGCAGGAATCGTAGTGTTCTCTACGATTAAGTCTGAGTCAAGTTGTGCAAGCCAACACACAACGATTATGGTACAATGACCATAATCGTAGTGTTCCTCCAGTCAGCATCAAAGACCGTAGTTCTGATGAAGGGAGGAAGGAGCAACAAATGAAGAAAGGTTTATAGCCGTTGACAATTTGATGGTCCCAATGATTCCATATTCTTCCTTAGTTCAAATTGAAGAAGCGTATTGAAGAAACTAAGGAAAGGACTAAACCGCCTGCAAAAAATACCTTTTCAGGTGTTAGGTGAAGTTGCAGTCTGCTGTGTCAGTGGACCAGTCAGCAGTGCAGCAGGAAAGCAGGATGTCAACATCAATTGCACAGAAACGTCTGAAGCATTAAATTCTACAACGGCAGGATTCAAACGGATATATTTTGAATGGCTCTTTTATAAAGAAATCAGACAAGGATTCAGACTAAGCAAGCAAGACGTGAAAAGAAAGAATACATTGAGAAAAGCTCAAGAACACTCAACAATCAACTCTACGATCCTGAAAGAGGAAATCTTGCTTTGTTACTCAGTTCTTCAGAACGAATGCTTAATTACAACTGAGTAACACTCCTCAACAACAATTGTCAATCCAAGTGAGGAACCAAGTCAGAGGACTTGAAGAGTTCAAAAGTGAACTAAGAGCAGATCCAAGTCAGAGGGCTTGAAGAGTTCAAAAGTGAACTAAGAGAAGTACTAAGTCAGAGGACTTGAAGAGTTCTAAGTGAACTAAGAGAAGTTCCAGGGCTGCTGGCCTTGAAGGAATCTAAGTGATTCAGTTATAAGAGACATCCTTAGTGGATTTCCTACTTGTGGAGTAGAAGAGTGGATTAGGAGCGTTGTGTGCTCTGAACCACTTAAAACATTGTGTCTCATTGTCTCTCATTAACTGCTATATCTGTTATAACTGTCATTACTGCTTATTAAACCATAACTGCAATATCTTGAATGGAAAAAAACATATATTCCGCTGCTGTCAGTATAATCAATACTGACAAAGTATTTTAAATAAAGAAATTTTAAAATATTTATTCAACCCCCCTTCTAGATAACTAGCATGCCTGTGAGAACTAACACAGGTGATTGGCATGATCATGACCACTGGTGATACAAACGAATATCTTTGGCCCGTAGTGCATAGATAATTTGTTGGTTAAAAATATTATTGATTGGTGTTATAGGGATAAAATATTGATGATGGACTTTTAAATCATAGAATATAGTAGACATTATTCTCTACTTGACTCTTCTAATGGATTGTTATTTCTGCTGTAGTTGTTGATCTAAAACTTGTTGTCTATTGTATTCTATCAGATTTTTCCCTGTTGAGGACTAAAAATAATTTGTTCTACATTATCTTAGTCATAATATTCTTTATTGGGCTAGTTGAGCTCACCCTTTTATTTCATTGTTCTTTTCAGGAAATGAGAATATCGCGGGGACTAGTCGGGGAATGGAGTGATGGTCTGAGTTAGAGCAGTAGTAGTCCTCATTATTTTGTGAAATATTGTGATAAAAATTGTAATGAGGACTTATTTGACCTTTTATATTTTCGTATTATATACGAATTGTATTAAAACTCACAGTTTGTGTGGTGGTATTTGCACGACCGTATTATGTAATAAAGATTTGTATTTGGATTCTGTACCATGTATTGGCGACTCAGAATGAGTTGTGTGGACCTATTTTGGGAGTGTCACAGTTGGTATCAAAGCTTAGGGATATGATCTCTGGCGGAGATCTGGGATTAGAACTAGGAGGGGAGAGACAAGTAAAAAAAACCTTCACTAGTGTGTCGTACCTAAGTTTATTTATTATTTAATTGGTCGGTCAAAATATAGGGTTAATATGTGACATGTTAATTTCTTTAATTATCCCTTGTTTTGTGGCAGTATCTGAGAATGGCATCTGAAAATCTAAGCAATGGAGCATATGAGACCATTGAGACACCTCTAATCATGTCGGGAGAAGAAGAAATTAGAGATATTCAAGTAATGAGAGAAGAATTAATAGTTGCACCCGAGCTAGTCGCAGAGGTAGCAACTGAGAGTGAGGAAGAAGAAGACCCTGAGGAGGATTTAGTAGGAGAATTTTATGATCGAAATATAGAAATGCAAGATCGTATTCGTGAGTTAGAAGAGCAGGGTAAAGAACGGCAGGCGATCGTGGAACAAAGGGATGCAGCAATTCAAGATTTTGTGCGGGGCTTGAATAGAAGCTCTCTCTGGCAGAGCAAATGATATTAGAGCTGGAGTCTGAGAATGTTATTGCCAAAATTTCGATGAAAGAAGAAACAACTGAATGAATGACAATGGAGGATGCATGGGTAAAAGCCGCACGACGCGTTGATATTGTAGAAAGAGACATCCGATCTAAGAAGGCCAAAATAGACAATATGGATTTCACCTTTTGGACAGCAATTGAGAGGATCCAACATCGAGTTTGGAATTACCCTGAGCACATCGGTCAACCCCAATTCAATATGGATCAAAGAATAGTGATTCAAATCATGGATCAGGAGTGCGACGAAGCAGTTGAGGGTGGAATGTACACTATAGCAAAGTTAAGTCCAGCTGGAACGGTAACATCAAAGGCTGTTCCAGACAAGTCAAAGTCGGTGGTTCAAGGGAGAACATTTATCGTGACTTCCCAAAATGCGAGGAACCCAAACGAAGTTATCACAGGTAAGCTAATCATAAATTCTTGTGAAGTCTATACCTTATTAGATACCGGTTCTAACCATTCTTTTATTTCACCTACTTGTGCTCAACGTTTGAACTTGACCTCTGACAAATTAGACTTTGACTTATCAGTTGAAACTCCGTTGGGAGAAACCTTAGTTACATCCACAGTTTACAAATCTTGCTTGATTCAAATTGGCACCCTCACATTACCTGTTGATCTTATCTCTTTGAAAATACTTGCATTTGATGTGATTTTAGGAATCGACTGGTTAACCACTCATCATGCTAAAATTGATTATTTTCGTAGAGTTATTAGCTCTCATATTCCTAACCAACCTGTTATGCGAATTCAAACAACCAAACCACAAAAATCAAGCACAGTCATTTCAAGTCATAAAGCTATTCGTTTATTGAAAAACGGATGTCAGGCTTTCTTAGCCCATGTCACCGACTTAAAAAAGAATACGTCAGATTTGAATGATATTTCTATTGTTAATGAATTCCCTGATGTATTTCCCGAAAAACTTCGTGGCCTACCCCCGGAATGTGAAGTTGAATTCTTTATTGACCTTGAACCCGGTACAAAACCCATTTCTAGAACCCCATATCGAATGGCTCCTATTGAACTTCAGGAAAGGTCCAACTATAGAAATTGTTAGACATCGGCTTTATTCATCCTAGTACATCGCCTTGGGGTGCTCCTATTTTATTCATAAAGAAGAAAGATGGTGTTAGTTCCCAAAGGCACGTTAGTTATCTAGAAGGGGGGTTGAATAGATATTTTAAAATTTCTTTGTTTAAAATACTTTGTCAGTATTGAATATACTAACAGCAGCGGAATATAAGTTTGTTCCCCTTTAAGCTATTGCAGTTATGGTTTGATAAGCAGTTATAACAGATATAGCAGTTATGACAGTTAATGAGAGACAATGAGACACAAGGGTTTTAAGTGGTTCAGAGTACACAAGGCTCCTAATCCACTCTTCTACTCCACGAGTAGGAAATCCACTAAGGATGTCTCTTACAACTGAATCACTTAGATTCCTTCAAGGCCAGAAGCCTTGGAACTTCTCTTAGTTCACTTAGAACTCTTCAAGGCCAGCAGCCTTGGAACTTCTCTTAGTTCACTTAGAATTCTTCAAGTCCTTCTGACTTGGAACTTCTCTTAGTTCACTTAGAACTCTTCAAGTCCTTCTGACTTGGAACACCTTGGATTGAGAGTTATATTCTGTGGTGTGCTACTCAGTTGCAATTAAGCATCAATTCTAAAGAACTGAGTAGCGAAGCAAGCTTTTCTCTTTCAGGATCGTAGAGTTGATCGTTGAGTGTTCTTGAGCTTTTCTCGTTATATTCTTTCTTTTCTTGTCTTGCTTGCATGGTCTGAATCCTTGTTTGATTTCCTTATAAAAGAGTCATTCAAAATGTTTCCGTTTGAATGCTTTGCAGCATTAAATGTTTCAGACATTTCTGTGCAGTTGATGTTGACATCCTGCTTTCCTGCTGCTGAGCCGTCTGGCCCACTGACACAGCAGACTCCAATCTCACCTAACACCTGAAAAGATGTTTTCAATAGGCGGTTTAGTCCTTTCCTTAGCTTCTTCAATACGCTTCTTCAATACGCTTCTTCGATCTGGACTAAGGATGAATGTAGAATCATTGGGACAATCAAATTGTCAACGGCTATAAGCCTTTCTTTATTTGTTGCTCTTCCTCCCTTCATCAGAACTATGAACTTTGATGATAACTGGAGGAACACTACGATTATGGTCATTGTACCATAATCGTTGTGTGTTGGCTTGCACAGGCTTGATTCAGACTTGATCATAGAGAACCCTACTATTCCTCTTAAGCTCTTTGGCAGACTACGATTCCTGCTTGCTTGTCTTGCAGACTTCATGATTCTAATAGCACACTGCGTTTCTTGACTTAGCTCGGCAAGAGCTCAGATCTTCTCCACGATTCTCAGTGTGGCTTCCAAAGACAGACTATGATTATGGACATCTTCTTTTAAGCTCCACGATTCTGCCTTGGCTTCTGCAGACTTGGTTCTCTTGGCAGACTACGATTCTTGACATCTTCATTGAAACTCCACGATTCTGCCTTGTCTTCTGTATACTAACTTTGACAGACTATGATTCTGTCAAGGCTTTAACTTTTACAACTTAAATAGATCAACCTAACAGATTTGATCTTTTCTTCTATACATTTATTTACATAAATGATAAACATTAAAGCTCAGATCAACCTAACAATTTTGATCTATTATCTAAGTCCTTGTACATATGATCATTGAAGGACTTTACACTTAAGCATTTATATTTACTTTCAATATAAAATCTGAATATGCAATTTCCAATAATCTCCCCCTATTTGATGTTGACATAATCAAGGAGATTTGGATCATAGCATCATTTTCTAAATGCAGAGTGCTAGAAAGTTTATATGACTTAGTGTTTCAGTGAGCAGCTGAAATCTCTAGAGAATAAGCATGAATTTATTGATGTTTGAAAAGATATTACAATCTAGCATAGAAACATCAATACAAGTTAAGTTTTGACGTATCTCTATCTTCTTTTCCTCTTTGGTTTTGGAGGTTTGGCATATTCTGCAACTCTTATTCTCCTTATCTGCTCATCTCTCCATTCAATGTCTTCTAGCTCTTCTCGGGACTATAGATTAGTAGAGGTTATGCCTTGTGAGCCAAAAGCTTGACCTTGACTCCTTTGTAGAGGTATACCCATGAGAGGACGTTGATCAGATTGTGGAGTCTGGAAGTTAGGACTCCTGGGGTTGCCACTCGACGATTGACCAATTTGAGTTTGCCTTCCCTGCTGAGGTGGTTGAATGTATGTCTGTCTCTGTCTTCCACCTCAGCTGCTGCTGGTTCCTCTGCCTCTGCCTCTGCCTCTATCTCCTTGCTCATTATTCTCCCCCTTTATGTTAGCATCAAGGGTTCGAATATCATCAGAGAGGTGCTTGACTCCTTCGACTAGCTCATGCATCTGTGAGCGGTTTTGAGAAATATCACTACGATTTTCAGTAACTATAGCCTCAGTGTCTCTTCTTTGTTGTTGAAGTCGCTCTATTGCATTATTATTCTGATTGAGTTGAGCCACACTGCATGCTTGGAATTGTTGTAGTGAGATACACAGTTCTGAAATCTGTTTGGTCATCAGCTCATTTTGAGATTGCTGATTCTTCTGCATTATCTCTATAGCCTCCTTATGCTTCTTTGTGGTAGCAAAGTGAATATCATCCCTTTTTTTGAGGCTGTCCGCCATTTCCCGAAAAATCTCCTTTAGCTTCTTGTACAGCTCAGTTGCCAAATGTCCTGGTAAAGGCTTGACCGATTCGATTATATGGTCGAATCTCATGTGAAGCGCTAGGGAGTGTGCTTCAAGAATCTCTCCAGACTCTAAACCCATTTGATTTAATATTTCAGTTAGCTCATCCTTTGTTGGCATTAGAGACAATTGATCGAGAATTCGTTGTGTCTCAGGAGGAGGAGGAGGGGTAGTCGTAGTGTGTTCATCTCTCCTTGACATGCTTACGAGGGCAAGTGTCATATCAAAATATTCGTTGTTGGAGGATGAGGGAATATCTGCTTTGGTTAGAGGTATGGCTTATGTTTGCTGTATGGGCGTAGTGTTTGGTTCAGGGGTTTGTGTTTCTGGTTCGTTGAGTTGTTCTGGAGACTCTACGATTTTCACATCAGATTGATCAATATGCATGAATCGTAGTGTGTCGTCCAAAATTGGTGTTTCAATGGTTGAGCTTGCAAGCATTTCTTCGACTACTCTTGTAATATGCTCAATCACCATTGGATCATTGATAGTTGGCTCTACGAGAACAAGTTGAGTAACTGGTTCATCAGGTACAGAGTTTTGGGACTCTATAATTGGAAACTGATTGAGTGGATGTAACACCACTTCCAACCACTTAGGCACTTTGTAGAACTGATTAAAGTGTGATGATTGAGTGTGGTTGATAATAAATGAGATGGGAGTGGAATGTACCTCACGCTCAGTCTCTGAAGTTGAAGCATTTTTGATCACCTTCTGAGCAAAACTCCTTTCTCTTGGGAATCCATGGGCAAGCACTGAGATTGCTGGATATGCTTTGAAAGTCCAGAATGTGTGATCCCAGGAGTTGAGAATCATAACTCTATGATATGGCATCATGGGCAAGTAATTGAACAGCTGATTGTAGTTAGCTGTCCTCTCTCCATCTTGTCCCACATATATGATCTCAAGTTCATCATCCTCTTCTTCATTATCATCTTCATCATGAACTTCCATCACATCAGCCATTACTTCATTAGCAATGTCCACCATCTTTGCATCAGTAGACTCTACGATTTCTTCATGAACTGGGGGGACTTTAAGATTTTCCTTTGGTAGCTCCCCCTCAGCTTCAACATTCTCTGGCTCTAGTTCTTCTAACAGCTCCCCCTCAGCTGTAGCACTTTCTTGGATAGAAGCTTTCAGAGTTTCTTCTTCAGCATTAGCTGAGTTCACTTCAAGTGCTTCTGGTGCTGCATCTTCAGTCTATACTTTTTCAACAGCAGCACTTACTTCTTGCATCTCTTCTTCCTCCTGTACTTCAGCAGTATCGGCAGGAACTTCATTAGGGCTTATCACTATTATTTCTGGCACAACTCTCTCAGAGTTAGCTATTTCTTCTTCCTAAGCTATATCAGTATGAGCACCAGATGCAGGTGCAGAAGTGTTGTCTGCATCTCTAATGTAAGCTATCACATCTTTAATAATTCTGGTTTCCTCTGGGGTTGGACCAGATGCTTGAGGCTTAGTGGTCTGTTCAGCTTTTTCAGCAACCCTTCTTTTGTCATCTTCTTCCAATATTTCTTCATTGGTAAGAGCATATTTCTTAGCCAATTTCTTCACCCTCTCCTTTGTCTTGGGAACAGCTTTTGCATCTTCTTCAGCTTCAGCCCTTAGAGTTTGTTCAGGCTGAGAGGCTATTGCAGCTTCTCCTTTTGCAGTGTCAGTCAGTCTGGACTCTACGATTGGTGATGATTCTACAATCATAGTGAGTGAAGACTTCTTTGCTCTTTGGCTGCGTTTCTTCTTCTGCTGAGGCTCAAAACTGCCTTCAGCCTTATCTTCACTTGTTTGCTTGCATGCCATTCGTTGAGTGCTCTCTGGTCTTATTCAGGTGGAATTTATCTTTGCAGCTCAGACCAGAGGCTTCATACTTTGGATATTTTGGGAGTGCTCATCTGTTGAGAATCGTGTTGACACTACGATTCTTCCTTGGCGTTGTGAGCATTTCGTCAAGGCCTTAGTTCTGCAGACTACGAAGATGGTGCACAACTGACATCAAATGAAAATGAGCTGAACAGATAGAAAATCAGTTGCACCAGGGAAGAGGTGGTCCAGACTCTACGCAGAATGTAAAAGAGGACCACGCCAAGCTGCTAAGTACCTGAGATGATAAAGCTTCAAGTCATCTTAGCAGCAAAGCACCAACAATAACTACAACAACAACAAGTAGCCAGGGCCTGAGGGGTCCTTGTCCGGAGGGACTAAATGAAGTTCCAAGGCTGTTGGCCTTGAAGAGTTCGTAGAGAACTAGAGTTTCAAGGCTGTTGGCCTTGAAGAGTTCTTATTAAACTAGAGGAGTTCCAAGCCTACTGGACTTGAAGAGTTCTTAGTGAACTGAAGTTCCAAGGCTGCTGGCCTTGAAGAAATCTTAATAATTCGGGGTGCTGCCCTTTCCTTAGTGGAATTCCTGCTAGTGAAGCAGAAGAGTGGATTAGGAGCTTGAGTCTCTGAACCACTTAAAATCCCTTGTGTCTTTTACATTCAGTCATTTACTTTCTATCATTTACATTATGTACTTAACTGCTATAACTGCTATGGATGTAATAACTACTTACAACTAAACTAACTCCAAGAACAATGTGTAACAATGTTTATGAATATATCAATGAAGGGGATCTTTTACTTATTCCGCTGTGCTTGAAAAGATTCTTATGTTTGTCATATGCTAATTCATTAGCAATATAAAATAAACTGGAAAAGTATTTGAAATCGAAAAGGATCTATTCAACCCCCCTTCTAGATCTATTATGTGCCTATTGGGAACTAACAGACGGGAGTATGCGACTTTGTATTGACTATCGGTAATTAAACCATGTCACTATCAAAAATAGGTATCTGTTACCTCGCATTGATGACTTGTTTGACCAGTTGCAAGGTGCTAAATTCTTTTCAAAGATCGATCTTTGATCTGGATATCATCAGTTAAAGATTAAAACTGAGGACATTCCAAAGACTGCCTTTAGAGCTCGATATGCGCATTACGAATTTCTAGTTATATCTTTCGGATTGACCAATGTCCCTGCTGCGTTCATGGATATGATGAACCGAATATTTGAGAAATATTTGGATCATTTCGTGGTTATCATTATTGATGACATCTTAATATACTCCAAAAGCCTCAAATATTTCTTACTTAGAACGAACTCAACATGCGACAACGACGTTGGCTCGAGCTGTTAAAAAATTATGACCATACCCTTCAATACCATCCTGGAAAAGCAAACGTGGTAGCTGACGTGGTGAGTAGAAGATCATATGCAGGAACGTGTGCAATGCTGTCAACACGAAGCCCCATTTTGTGTGATTTACAAAGGATGAAGATAGAGTTAAAGACTCCAAGGACCCACGTGAAGATGGCAAATATACGTGTAGAACCAGCTTTAAATTGATAAAGTTAAATCTACTCAAGCTACAGACCCGGAGCTGATGAATATGAAGAAGAAAGTGCAAGAAGGTGCTATTCTAGAAGCAAGAATCGACGAAGAGGGAATACTTCGAGTCAACTCCAGACTTTGTGTTCCTAACGGCTCTAATTTGAAGTATAGAATCATGATGGAAGTACACAACACACCGTTTGCAATCCATCTTGGAAGTACCAAAATGTATCGTGATCTTCGACATACATTTTGGTGGAGCAATATGAAGAGAGAAATCGCAGAGTTTATCTCGAGGTGTTTAACGTGTCAACGTGTCAAGGCGGAGTATCAAGTGCCAAAGGGTCAGCTTGCAGAAAGCTATGGGCACCAATTTATGATTCAGTTCTGCATATCATCCTCAAACGGACGGGCAATCAAAAAAGACTATTCAAACTCTTGAAGATCTATTGAGACTCTGTGTTCTAGACTTCAAAGGAAGTTGGGACAATGATAAGTGGCTTTTATGACCACTTATTCGGATAGTAACCAACTCATTCTATTGCTTAAACTCAAGTATCATTGTGCCTTTTATGTGTTTTTGCTTTATTTTGTGATTTTCAGGTTTAGAAACTCTCCGGGTGCAAATTGAGCTTAAAAGGGCAAAAGAATGCTTAAATAGGACAAAGCACTGAAATTGGCTTAAAACATGAAGATAGCATGGGTGAGGAAGCAATGAAGGTGATGCCACGAGTCTAGAGGCCAAAAGGAGCAAGAATGGCCTTTGAAGCAAAAATGGGAAGGAATTGCAATCCGGACATCGTTTGGGTGGTTTATGTTCATTTCATGTTCTTGGATTGAAACTTGATTCATATTGTAGAGCATCTTATAAGCTTTTCGGAATATCTTGAATCATCCAAATCGGAGTTCGGAGGCGAGAGTTATGCCCCGTATACCAACGGACGTCAAACCTCACGGTTTTGAGTTTTCATGCACAGCTGTCACTTGGAGCTCAATTTCAGCCTTCATCCATATATTATTTCTCAATTCTCAAAGAATTAAAGTTGTAGAGCTCTTCGATAGCTTCGATTTAACAGGTGGCAGGCCTCGTAACTCCTCCCGGATCAAACGTTATGGCCGTTTTACCAGAGGACTCTGCAGTAAAAAATCCTTGGCGTGGGCGCGCGGACTTCTAGGCTATTTTGGGCGCGGCCGCTCCAGTCCCCAGCAGACAAAACTTTGACTTTTCAACTGAACGGGCTTGGCTAGAGATTGGGATATAAGGGGCCTTGGTTTTGGCAAGAAAAGGCATCAGATATTGGCCTTAAGCCCTAGCCCTAGCTTGTTCTTCCATTTCCTTTACATTTCTTGTATAGATTAGGAGTAGATTAAGTCTAGAGTAGGGTTTAGTTTAGTTAGTTAGTTTCTAGGGTTAGATTAGGTTTGAAGATTGAAGCAAGAGATTAGCATCAAAGATCCAAGCTTGGAGAAAGACTAAAAATTTGCATTCTCTATCTCTTAACTCTCCTTGTATTCAATGTGTATTCGGATAATGTTTATGAACCTTGTGGATGATATATTTGAGTTGTCTATGACTTAAATTGTATTTTGTGATTCTAATGGAACCTAATGAGTAGTTAATGTTGATTTCGCTTCCATATTGGTTCTTATTGATTGTTATGTGATTATCTACTGCGATATATGCTTTCATTGCTTAATTGAGTCATGACCAATTAGTGTGATAACCTATGTGGACTTAAAAGATGAAGTGTAGTTTTAGATCTAATCATAGTAGCGGGCGATTGTACGTTCACATGGCGTTGGACGTATGATTTGTGCTTAGGATAGACATATACCGAAGCTGCCGCTCGTAGTCAATAGAGGACTTGACCTTAAACCCTATTTATTTGTAAACACCATAGACATATAGGGGTTTAGATAATGTGGGTGTTCACGTGCGTTCTATCATATGTGGATTGCACGTGATATGGATTAGGTGCATCGAAAGATGGCCTTCTCTCACTTTTGTGTTCTCGGCTAGCAACTGTAACGATTAATTTGACCTAATTGGAAGTATGTCGACTTAGACGAATCATTAGGGAAAATTGGAATCTCTTATCTTCATTATCTGATTCTACCTTAAGATTACTTAGTTTATGTTTAATTCATTGCCTAGTTAACTTAGTTTAAATTAATTCTCTTTACCGCCCGTTTAAATAAGACCGAGATGATTATGTGCTAGTGCTTTGGCGGCCTTTTATCTGTTAATTCCTTGTGGGAACGATATCTTTACTCACTCTTTATTACTCGTTGGCCGCGTATACTTGCGCGTTAATTGTGTCATCTAATCGGACCAACAGACAAGTACTTACCATTTGTGGAATTCTCCTACAACAACAGTTATCAGGCAAGTATAGGCATGACTCCATTCGAGGCGTTGTATGGACGAAAATGTCTTTCTCTAGTATGCAGGGACGAGGTGGGTGAAGCAACATTGTTGGGACCGGAGTTAGTACATATAATTACGGAAAAGATTCAAATGATCCGGCAACGTATACAAACAGCACAAGATCGACAAAAGAGTTATGCCGATCTTCATCGAAGGGACGTGGAGTTTAAAGTCAGAGATCATGTATTGTTACGTGTTGCTCCATGGAAAGGAGTTACGAGATTCAGAAAGAGAAGAAAGCTCAACCCACGATTTATTGGTCCATTTGAAATTCTCGATCGAGTAGGAACTATGGCTTATAGACTCGCCTTACCACTAAGCATGTCTCGTGTTCATAATGTTTTTCACATATCCATGTTACGTAAATATGTGAAAGACCCAAACCATATTATTGAAGTAGAACCAGAAGAGATAGCTGAAGATTTAACGTATGAGGAGGTACCTGTCAAGATCTTGGATAAGAAGAACCATGTTCTAAGCTCAAAGGTTATATCTCAAGTCAAAGTTTTATGGAGAAACCATGATATTGAGGAAATGACCTGGGAGTTAGAATCTGAAATGAAAGCAACGTATCCTTACCTCTTCGAAATACCAGGTAAATACACCAATTTCGAGGACGAAATTTTATAAGGAGGGGAGGTTGTAAGACCCCGAAATTTATGAAATAAAAGTATTCAATTCCTATATAATTCAGTAATTGGTTAAATTAATAAAATGTTATAGTTATGGTGATTTGTGAAAATTTTACAAAGTAAGCAAGTGGTCATAAAATATTCGTTGTGTCAACGAATATTCTTTTTGTCAGAGAATATTCGTACGACGACGCAGTCTTTGGTGGACCCCACAACAAAATAATTGTCGGATATAGAAAGCGATAGATATAACCTTTTTATAAAAGTAACGACAAAACTTTTACCGTTAAACTGTTGAAATACCCGGTGATAAAAGTACAATAATACGCGTTGTTGCAAAGTAGCATACTGTATTGCACAATATTTTTGATTATTGATGCTTACGTATGAAGTCACTCAGTATTCAATAATTGCTACGGTAGTTGCTGCACAGTATCACATATTATTGATTCAATTATTGTCACAGTATCATCTGCACAATATTTTACATTATTAAATCAATAATTGTCACTCATATTATTTAAATGATATTATTAGATAACATTATTGGCAATGTCTAGAAAGTTCTGTCTAAGAAAGGGGTTAGTTAATTGCACGCCAGTAAGGAGAAATCCTTATCGGAAGGCCCCCTCTTTCCTTGAAACGGCCTGGTTGTCAATATTGTAATTCTGTAATATTAATTTGAATAATAATTGATGAATGGTTGATAAAAATATTTTCATTGTATTGGGAAAATTAATGTTAGTGGAAATCGACATTTATTTCGATAATAATTGATTTTCGGATGTTAAATTGACCAAACGGGGAATTAATCGGATAAATGAGCAATTAATGGGTGGTTAACGTGTAGGACCCACTTATTGGCGAATGATGAATGTGAGTGGTTGCAATTAATGCAATTGGTGGGTGGTTGCAGGGGTGGAGGTGCAAGATTGATAAACTTGAGGGACTAAATTAAAAATAGAGATAAAGATGAAGGTACTAAAGTATAATTAACCAACTTTTTTTTAGCCTATAAATAGAAAGCTAATTTCATTCATTTCTCACCATTCTTGAAGAACAAAATTATAATAGTAAGAGAAATTATAGAGAGAGAAAGAAGAAGAGTATTTTGCTACTACACTATTCTAATATCCAATCTTCTACTGAGGTAAGGGATATTGTTTTCTCGTAAGGGATATTATTTTCTCGTAAAGTGTGACACCCCCAGAATAGGTCCAATCAATCCAACCCATTCTGAATCGCCAAACAAATGGTACAGAATCCAAATACAAACTTTTATATCAAGAGGTCGTGAGCAGGACAACCATACAAGCTGTGACTGTCAATACACGCATGTAGAAAATATATCCACTCAAACTAAGTCCTCATTATAATTATTATCATACTATTTTATAAAAATAGTGAGGACTATTACTGCTATTAACTCTGCTCATCACTCTGCTCCCCGACTAGTCCCTACAACATTCTCATTTCCTGAAGAGGACAACAGAATAAAAGGGTGAGCTCAACTAGCCCAGTAAAGAATATTATGACTAAGATAATGGAAAATAAATTATCGTTAGTCTTCAACAAATCAGATAAAATATGATAGACAACAAGTTTTAGATCAACAACTGCAGCGAAAATAAAAATTTATCAAAAGAATTAAGTAGAAGATGATGTCTACTATCTTCTATGATTTAAAAGTCCATCATCAATATTTTATCCCTGTCAATCAATATATATCTCAAATCAAATATTCATCTTTGCACTACGGGCCAAAGATATTCATTTGTATCACCAGTGGTCATGTTCATCTCAACACCTATCCATATTTGCACTACGGGCCAAAGATATTCATCAGGTAATCATTCATCTTTGCACTACATGCCAAAGATATTCATCAAATAATCATTCATCTTTGCATTACAGGCCAAAGATATTCATCAAGTAACCATTCATCTTTACACTACAGGCCAAAGATATTCGTTTATATCACCTTTTAAGGCTGAGAATGATGAAAAACAATATAAATAACAAATCCAGTGAGATAAAGGACAAAGATTAGGGATTCATAAATCAGTTTATCCAAGTTCAAGAATATTCCATAATAATCATTTATGGAGCAAAATTCAAGAATGAAGTTCAAAATATGGATCCAATCAAAGATAGGAACCATAACAGACAACTTGGACAAAGAAAAGAAATTTAATTTTTTTGTGAATAGTACCGTATTCGTGAATAGTGTCGTATACGTGAATTGTTCCGTATACGTGAATAGTAACCTCAACATGAAAAGCTAAAAATTTCATAATAAAATTCATACTTATATTTCGGTGAAATGATATTGAAAAAAATAACATCATTTACGAAAAAAAAATAACATCCCTTATCTCAAAAGAATACCGAATTTGACTGAAATATCGAATATTATGCTGAAGAAAACTTGCACTGATTATGAACACTCAAAGTATCTAAATACTCACAAAAATACGCTCGATATTATAGAGAAAGAAATTTCTGATTCTGGTGTGATTTTCAATTCTAACTAAGCACCCTATTTATAGAAAAATGCTTAGAACACCAAAGGAGAAAAATTTAATATTACGTATCCTCATTTTGAAAAATCCCACCAGCACCATCATGTAGAAAAAAAAATCTCCAGCATATTTCACAAGCCAAAAGGACAAGTGGGGCCAACCATATGTTTTAATAAAAAAACATTTATTTCAAAACTTCAATAATTCATAAGAAATAGCCCTTTATCAGAAAAATTCGAACCTTATGTCCATTTCATATGAAATTTAATTCTCTACAACTTTATAGAAGAAATTTTTTTCAAATTTCGAACGAAAAATGACTCGAATTTACATACGGATGATTTTTTTCACACCCCCATTCTGACAAAACTAACAACGGAGCGACTCAACTTTGAAAAATTAGCACATTTCACACATAAGTGGGGCCCACTCAATTAGAAAAATCCTCGACCAAAATATTTAACACGTTTTAATCCCCAAAAATACCATTCAGACCCAATTTGCTCTCTTCTTTCTCATTTTATTCATATATCATGAATTTATTATAAAAAAATATCACCATTATTAAATTATTATATTATCACATTGTACACTTATAATGTAATATTATAATACTATATTTGAATGAATCATTTTATCAGAAAAGATAAAATATCAATTCTCAATAATTGTCTCTTTTACTGAAAATTCCTCCCTTAATATCCACATTAAATAAATATTTTCTTATCATATTTATCAATAATTAATTATTCACAAATAATATTACAGAACCACAATAATGACAACCATGTAGTTCCCAAGAAAGATGGGGCTTTTCGATAAGGATTTCTCCTTACTGGCGCGCAATTAGATTAACTAACCCCTTTCCTAGACAGAACTTCCTAGACATTGCCAATAATGCTGTCTAATAATATTATTCAAATAATATGAATTATTGATTTGATAATGCAAAATACTGTGCAGTGACAATTATTGAATCAACAATAATATACAATACTGTGCAATACCGTGTGCTACTGTGCAACAACGCGTATTACTTTTTTTAACCATCGGGTATTTCAACAGTTCTACCGGTAACCGTTATGCCATTATTTTTAAAAAACTTATTCTTATCATTTTTTTCATCCTACAATTTTTCGTTATGGGGCCCACAAATGGATGCGTCGTCGTACGAATATTCCCCGACAACAATGAATATTTTATAACCACTTACTTATTTTGTAAACTTGCGCATATTACTCATAACTTACCACATTTATTAAATCAACC
Organism: Panax stipuleanatus; assembly: GCA_020205555.1. Classification (NCBI taxonomy): domain Eukaryota; kingdom Viridiplantae; phylum Streptophyta; class Magnoliopsida; order Apiales; family Araliaceae; genus Panax; species Panax stipuleanatus. The sequence continues at coordinate 41,019,785 of CM035125.1, forward strand.
CCTTACTATTTCAAAATAATATATAGAGGAAATTAAATTTTATTCATAAAAAGTTGGGGTCTTACAGCCTCCCTTCCTTATGAAATTTCGTCCTCGAAATTGACGTGTGTACCTGGTATTTCGAAAAGGTGAGGATACCTCGCTTTTATTTCCGATTCCAACTCCCAGGTCATTTTCTCAATAGCATGGTTCCTCCACAACTTTAGCTTGTGGTATAATCTTTGAGCGTATGACATGCTCCTTCATATCCAAGATCTTAATAGGTACCTCCTCGTACGTTAAATCTTCGGCTATCTCGTCTGGTTATAACTCAATAATGTGGTTTGGGTCTTTCACATACTTACGAAGCACGGATATGTGAAAAACGTTATGAACACGAGACATGCTTGGAGGTAAGGCGAGTCTATAGGCCACATTTCCTACTCGGTCAAGGATCTCAAATGGACCAATGAATTGTAAATCGGTGCCCATACCTTTTTGCAAGATGACCCTTTGGCACTTAATGCTCCGCCTTGACACGTTTACACGTTAAACACCTCGAGATAAACTCTGCGATCTCTCTTTTTATATTGCTCCACCAAAATATATGTCGAAGATCACGATGCATTTTGGTACTTCCAGGATGGATTGCGAACGGTGAGTTGTGTGCCTCCATCATGATTTTATACCATTAGGAACATAAAGTTTGGAGTTAACTAGAAGTATTCCTTCTTCATCGATTCTTGCTTCTGGAATAGTATCTTCTTGCACCTTCTTCTTCATATTCGTCAGCTCCGAGTCTGTAGCTTGAGTTGCTTTAACTTTATCAATTAAAGCTGGTTCTACGCGTATATTTAACATCATCACGTGGGTCCCTAGAGTCTTTAACTCTATCTCCATCCTTTGTACGTCATACAAAATGGGGCTTCGTGTTGACAATATCGCATTTATACCCGCATACGATCTTCTACTCAACGTGTCAGCTACCACATTTGCTTTTTCAGGATGGTATTGGTTGGTATGTTCGTAATCTTTCAACAGCTCAAGCCAACATTTTTGCCGCATGTTGAGTTCATTCTAAGTAAAGAAATATTTGAGGCTTTTGGAGTATATTAGGATGTCATCAAAAATGACAACCACGAAATGATCTAAATATTTCTCAAATATTCGGTTCATCATGTCCATGAACTCAGCATGGACATTTGTCAATCCGAAAGATATAACTAGAATTTCGTAATGCACGTACCGAGTTCTAAAGGCAGTCTTTGGAATGTCATCAGTTTTAATCTTTAACTGATGATATCGAGAACGAAGATCGATCTTTAAGAAGAATTGCGCACTTTGCAACTGGTCGAACATATCATCAATACGAGGTAACGGATACTTATTCTTGATGGTGACAAGGTTCAACTCCCGATAGTCAATACAAAGTCGCATACTACCATTTTTCTTCTTTACGAATAAAATAGGAGCACCCCAAGGCGATGTACTAGGACGTATAAAACTGATGTCTAACAACTCCTGTAGTTGGACCTTTAACTCCTGAAGTTCAATAGGAGCCATTCGATATGGGGTTTTAGAAATGGGTTTTGTACCGGGTTCAAGGTGAATAAACAATTAAACTTCACGGTTTGAGGGTAGGCCAGGAAGTTTTTCGGGAAATACATCAGGAAACTCATTAACAACAGAAATATTATTCAAATCTGACGTATTTTGATTTAAATCATTGACATGGGCTAGGAAAGCTTGACATCCGTTTTTCAATAAACGAATAACTTTATGACTTGAAATAACAATGATTGATTTTTGTGGTTTGGTTGTTTGAATTCGTACAACAGGTAGGGTGAGGGTGCTAATTTGAATCAAGAAAGATTTGTAAACCATTGATGTAACAAAGGTTTCTCCCAACGGAGTTTCGACAGATAAGTCAAAGTCTAATCTCTCAGGAGTCAAGTTCAAACGTTGAGCACAAGCAGGTGAAATAAAAGAATGTGTAGCACCGGTATCTAATAAGGTATAGACTTCGCAAGAGTTTATGATTAGCTTACCCGTGATTACCTCGTTCGGGTTTCTCGCATTTTGGGCAGTCACGACAAACGCTCTTCCAGGATCCACCGACTTTGACTTGTCCGGGACAGCCTTTGGAGTCACCATCCCCGCTGGACTTGGTTTCACTACTGGACACTCTTTAGCTATATGTCCTTCCTTTCCACAGTTATAACACACCTTGAATTGTTGTGGGCATTTTGAACAAATGTGTCCTTCTTGCCAATATTTATAGCATACGACCGGTGGTCATTCTCCTCCCCTAGAAACAGTTGATGTTGGTGTTGCTGTTGATGCTTTGACCTTCTCATTGTTGTACCTTCTCTTCTTAAAATCTCCCCCCGAATCACTTCTTCTATTATCATGGCCACGATTACCATCGGAGTGGTTACCGCTTCTGTCATGATACTTTTCTCCCCACTGGTTGTCATTGCTCCGATGACTATTGCCACCGGAACGACCCTAGTTGTGATCCCTTGGTTGAACAGACACATTATCTCGCTCTAATAATTGAGCCCTATTCACAACATCTGAATATAAAGAAAATTTGTGAGAAATGAGGTATTGACGTATTTCGGGTTTCAAACCTCTTTGAAACATCTGCGTCATACGTTCCTCATTCTCCACCAAATAAGATGTGAATCGGGATAACTTCGCGAACTTATCCTCGTACTGGGACACAGTCATGTTGTTCTGTTCCAGTTTGATTTTATATGACGAATACTTTCTGAAAATTACTTGTCATTGACAGTTTCTAGAATGCCTCCCAAGACATCTTGAGTGCGGCAGGCTGGGCACACTTCACAGATTTCCACCAGTAATCTGCCTCTCCACGGAACATAAAGGTGGCGAATGGAACCTTTTGTTCCTCCGTGCATCCTAAGACATCAAATATCTTGGTAATTTGCTTAACCCACGTTTTCGCCTTGATCGGATCTGGCTTTCCCAGAAACTCTGGTGGTCCCAACTCTTTAAACTACTTGGCAGTGACAAGTCGCTAGTTGCTATTATTTCCACCTGTATTTTGCACACGAGTCTCCCTCATTTGATTTTGTATGAACTGCAAAAAGCTCCTAAACATCCCATCATTTATCGTTTGATCGGTAGTGTTGTTTATAGGAGGAATATTGCCTTCCTGTTGCACGTTCTCCTGGTTGGTGATTAAAGGTGTCTCAACGGTCTCATTCACTCCATTGTTAACATTTTCAGCTGTCATTCTCAAATACTTCCATAAAACAAGGGTTAATTAAACAAATTAACATATCACATATTAACCCTATGCTCCGACTGACCAATTAAATACCAAATAAGCTTAGGTAGGACACACTAGCGAAGAATTTACTCGTCTCTCCCCTCCTAGTTCTATTCTCTGATCTCCGCCAGAGTCCATATCCCTAAGCTCTGATACCAACTGTAACTCTCATGGTGCTTTAACCACAGCACCTCATAATATGATACCTATCAGTTTGCCATCACAGAACGGCGTCCCCTACGGAGAGTCTGGCTTCAGTGCATCCCCCATAAACAGGAAGTCACGCTCGGGGCTCTTTACTTATAGCTCTGATACCAAATGTGATGCCCCCAGAATAGGTCCAATCAACCCAACCCATTATGAGTCGCCAAACACATGATACAGAATCCAAATACAAACTTTTATATCAAAAGGTCGTGAGCAGGACGACCATACAAGCTGTGAGTGTCAATACACACATGTAGAAAATATATTCACTCAAACTAAGTCCTCATTACAATTATTATCATACTATTTTATAAAAATAGTGAGGACTATTACTGCATTTAACTCTGCCCATCACTCTGCTCCCCGACTAGTCCCTACAACATTCTCATTTCCTGAAGAGGATAATAGAATAAAAGGATGAGCTCAACTAGCCCAGTAAAGAATATTATGACTAAGATATTGGAAAATAAATTATCGTTAGTCTTCAACAAATCAGATAAAATATGATGGACAACAAGTTTTAGATCAACAACTGCAGCGGAAATAACAATTTATCAGAATAATTAAGTAGAAGATGTTGTCTATTATCTGTTAGTTCCCAAAGGCACGTTAGTTATCTAGAAGGGGGATTGAATAGATATTTTAAAATTTATTTGTTTAAAATACTTTGTCAGTATTGATTATACTGACAGCAGCGGAATATATGTCTTGTTCCCCTTTAAGATATTGCAGTTATGGTTTGATAAGTAGATATGACAGTTATAACAGATATAGCAGTTATAGCAGTTAATGAGAGACAATGAGACACAAGGTTTTAAGTGGTTCAGAGCACACAAGGCTCCTAATCCACTCTTCTACTCCACGAGTAGGAAATCCACTAAGGATGTCTCTTACAACTGAATCACTTAGATTCCTTCAAGGCCAGCAGCCCTAAAACTTCTCTTAGTTCACTTAGAACTCTTCAAGTCCTCTGACTTGGTACTTATCTTAGTTCACTTTTGAACTCTTCAAGCCCTCTGATTTGGATCTGCTCTTAGTTCACTTTTGAACTCTTCAAGTCCTCTGACATGGTTCCTCACTTGGATTGACAGTTGTTGTCGAGGAGTGTTACTCAGTTGCAATTAAGCATTCGTTCTGAAGAACTGAGTAACAAAGCAAGCTTTCCTCTTTCAGGATCGTAGAGTTGATCGTTGAGTCTTCTTGAGCTTTTCTCAATATATTCTTTCTTTTCACGTCTTGCTTGTTTAGTCTGAATCCTTGTCTGATTTATTTATAAAAGAGCCATTCAAAATACATCTGTTTGAATGCTCCCGTTGTAGCATTTAATGCTTCAAACATTTTTGTACAGTTGATGTTGACATCCTGCTTTCCTGCTGCACTGCCGACTGGCCCACTGACACAGCAGACTGCAACTTCACCTAACACCTGAAAAGGTGTTTTCTGCAGGCAGTTTAGTCCTTTCCTTAGTTTCTTCAATACGCTTCTTCGATTTGAACTAAGGATGAATATGGAATCATTGGGACCATCAAATTGTCAACGGCTATAAGCCTTTCTTCATTTGTTGCTCTTCCTCCCTTCATCAGAACTACGGTCTTTGATGCTGACTGGAGGAACACTACGATTATGGTTATTGTACCGTAATCGTTGTGTGTTAGCTTGCACAGCTTGACTCAGACTTAATCTTAAAGAATATTACGATTTCTCTTAAGCTCTTTTGTAGACTACGATTCCTGCTTGCTTGTCTTGCAAACTTTACATTTTCGAGAGCACACTGCATTTCTTGACTTAGCTCTGCAGATGCTCGAATTTTCTCCATGATTCTCAGTGTGACTTCCAAGGGCAGACTACGATTCTGATATTTTCATTTAAGCTCCACGAATCTTGCCTTGGTCTCTGTAAGCTTGATTCTCTTAGCAGACTACGATTCTGAACATCTTCATTTAAACTCCACGATTCTGCCTTGTCTTCTGAATGCTACCTTTGACAGACTATGATTCTGTCAAGACTTTAACTTTTACAGCACAAATAGATTAACCTAACAAATTTGATCTTTTCTCCTATACATTTATTTACATAAATGATAAACATTAAAGCTTAGATCAACCTAACATTTTTGATCTATCATCTAAGTCCTTGTACATTGATTCTCTTAAGGACTGTACACTCAAGCATTTATATATACTTTCAATATCAAATCTGAATATGCAATTCCCAATAATCTCCCCCTATTTGATGTTGACATAATCAAGGAGATTTAGATCATAGCATCATTTTCTAAATGCAGAGTGCTTAGAAAGTAAATATGGCTTAGTGTTTCAGTGAGCAACTGAAATTTCTAGAGAATAAGCATGAATTTATTGATTTTTGAAAAGATATTACAATCTAGCATATAAACATCAATATGCAGTTAAGCTTAGACTTATCTCTATCTTCTTTGTCTCTTATTTCTCTGAGAGTCATACTCTGCAGCTCTCATTCTTCTATTTTGCTCATCTCTCCAGGCAATGTCTTCAAGCTCTTCTCGAGACATCTGATTTGTAGAAGTTATGCCTTGTGAACTAGAAGCTTGACCTTAACTCCTTTTAAGAGGTATAGCCACGGAAAGGGGCTGCTGATCAGATCGTGGAGTCAGAAAGTTGGGACCCTTGGAGTTGCCACCCAACGACTGACCAGCTTGAGTTTGCCTTTGTCTTTCCTGCTGAGGTGGTGGTTGAATGTATGTCTGCCTCTGTCTTCCACCTCTGCTGCTGCTGGGGCCTCTGCCTCAATCTCCTTACTCATTATTCTCCCTCTTTATGTCAGCATCAAGGGTTCGAATATCTTCAGAGAGGCGTCTGACTCCTTCGACCAACTCATGCATCTTAGAGCGGTTTTGAGAGATGTCACTACTTTGTTCAGCAACTATAGCCTCAGTGTCTCTTCTCTGTTGCTGAAGCAGCTGTGACACCCCTAAATTTGGTATCTCAATTTCCACAGGATTTGGTGTTCACTGTTCAAATATCATATGACTATCTACCCATAAATAATGAAACTCATTTAATAGATATATAATCCATCATCTCCCTATAATAGGGTTACAACATCTGAAATAGAAAATACATAATCAATCCCATGTTATACTTAACCTTAAATCTCTTTTGCGGAAACGTAAACAAATAAGTCTTAACCATTACACATAAGTCTTGAACTTTAACATTTTCAATAACACAGCAAGTCTTCAACACTTGTTAACTTTTCCTTTGCCCTTGCTACTGGAAGGATCATCACATTGTTTATTCTTAGTTGCAATATTATTATGCAAGAGTGAGCACGAATGCCCGCAAGTATAACAATATGACAGTATAATAACATGCGAGTGAATCAAAGAAATCTGAATAACAGAAAGCTCGACTTTTGAATCAAGAATCAAAATTACTTCTGAGGGTCATAAGACCTTGAACCATGTCCTAGGTTGTCAATTATATTAACCTTTAAATCTTTAACAGTCATAAGACTATAGACTTTCCTTCTCGTACTTAGGGGGATTAGCCCTTCATACCAATATTGTGCACAATACCTCAACGCTTAAAGCATCATCATCAATCCCCTGTAATAGGGTTGTTCATCTCAGTTTTGACATCAATGCCCGCACCAAAGAAAATTTGGTTTGGATAAACTCAATAATAGTTCTGGAATTTAGAACGTTCATCAACTATGGACTAGTCGAATCATATAAGGGTTCGCTAGTCTTAAAGGATTCAACAATATAAGATATTCAATTTGAATAATAACTTCTCAAGGGTATACAATCGAATAAGTATTGTATACTGAAATGATACTTTTAAAAGAACCATAACATTTCATATGACATTCTGAACTTGAGTAATCAAGAATAAGAATTTTACTTGATATAGAATTTAAGTCTATAACTTGCTTAATATAAAAGTAAGGTTTAGAAACTTGCTCAAATGTAAAGATTTGATTTTAGAAAACTTGCTCAATTTAAAGAGTATAGTTAAGAAACTTGCCTCGTGCGCAAGTTACAATTATAATTCACGTTCTTTAATTACTCTTACCTATCAATACATTCATAATATCAATTAATCACAGGTTCGATATGATTATCGATTCACGACAGTGTTCTTTGAACTCATTATTAGGTTTTTCAAATGATGGTTTCAAGTCAATTAATTAACTTATTAATCAATCACATAACCTAAGTTATTAATCTTGTATTAACATCTTATCACATACATAACATGTCTTCATGTTTATTAGATTTAAAACACATTACTCAAAATTTAACACTTAGAAACTTTTTTGAATTTTTCCAGACAGGCGCGGCCGCGCGGCATTAACCCTTTGGCACGGCGCGGCCGCGCGGCTACGAATTTCCAGAATCTCGCGAAGAACACAGAACTCGGCCATTTTCTCCCAATTTACACCAATACACTGATTTGTAATGTTACCCATGAAGTATAAACTTCACAGGAACATCATAAATCACTTTTAGCATGTTTCTAACATTTTAAATCACGTAATTACACAATTTAAAACATTTAATTTCACTGTTCTTCATAATTTTGTCAAGTTTGATAAAAATATGAAATTTCTCATTACGGATTCGTTATAACACCGAATCCGTTCATTCCAATTCTATTCTCTTTATTTTAACATATACAATCATAATCATGTGTCAATTTTAATTAAAACATATGATTATAGCATTTATTTCGCCCATATGGGTTATTCACCCATATTCAGTACTCTGTATTTCATACAACCCAATTATCAACAAAATTACGTGGTGTGGTCAGTGTAAATCATGTATACATGATTCAACACACACTACTAATCATATATCAATCTTTATATGATCATATCTTACTTAATTTCTCAAAACAATCATTAACAGAGAAATTTTTACAAAGACATATAAGAACTTTGTAACTTTTCAAAAACCCAATTAAGGCCAAGTTGCATGATTTTGTTCATTTTAAATCATTCATACCAAATATAAAATACGATATAATCACACACACATATATATATAGCCATATCATGACTTAATTTCAAAACTAGTTTTTACAGAAACTTTCAAATACGTATTGAAGAACTTTGAGAAAATATAAATTTTGAAAACCTAAAAGAAGGGAATTACTCTTTTGAACGTGATGAAGATGAATACACTCACAGATAACACAGTGATTTCTCAATTTCTTTTCTCTCTCTCTCTCTCTCTCAATTCTTCTTCACAGAACTCTATCTATTCTCTCTGACTTTCTAACTTTGAAAAATAATGTAAACGTCTGACAAAATATACATATATGTATATATAATCTACCGTTGTATTAAACAATGGACTAACCTCTACAAGGGTCTTATTTGGCTAACACACTAATTCTTTTTCTATTTATTTTAATTAACTAGTTTACTGTATAGTTAATTGTCACTCTATTAATTACTCAATTAATTTTATTTAAATCAATTAAATAAAATATAATAACTTTACATTAATTCACATTGTCACATAATCAATATTCTTATTTATTAATTATGTCAATTCATTAATTCTCTAATTAATTATTAAATTAATTAGAGTAACATTATGCTTATTTAATTAATTCATTTAATCAAATAAACTCAATTAAATATATACTTTGAACTATTAAATTACTACACATTAATTTAATTAATGTAACACATATAATTAAATTAATCTACCACAATCTTATGAATTAATTATTTAACTCAATAATTAAATCATCAAAAATATTTATTTATTTCAATAAATATTCAAATAACTGTACAAAATTCTCGTTCGTCACAGCAGCTCCATAGCATTGTTATTCTGATTGATTTGAGCTACACTACAGGCTTGAAATTGTTGTAGAGAGATACGCAGTTCTGAAATCTGTTTGGCCATCAGCTCATTTTGAGATTTCTGATTCTTTTGCATTATTTCCATTTCTTATGCTTCTTTTTTGCAGCAAAATGAATAGCATCCCTGCCATGAGGCTTTCAGCCATTTCTTTGAAAATCTCCCTCAATGTTTTAGACAATTCAGTTCCAAAGTGTCCTGGAAGAGTCTTTACAGAGTCGATGATGTGGTCGAATCTCAAGTGAAGCGCAAGCGAGTGTGCTTCAAGAATCTCTCCAGACTCTGAACCCATTTGGTTTAATGTTTCAGTCAGCTCCTCCTTAGTTGGCATTAGAGCCAAATAATCTAGAATTAGTTGTGTCCCAGGAGAAGGAGGGGTTGTCGTAGTTTGTTCACCTCTCCTTGACATATTTGCGAGAGCAAGTGTCATATCGAAATACTCGTTGGAGGATGATGGAACATCAGCTTGGGTTAGAGGGGTTTGAGTTGGCGTTTGTTGTATAGGTGTAGTGTTTGGCTCATGCGTTTCTGATTCGTTGAGTAATTCTGGTGGCTCTACGATTGTCGAATCAGATTGATCATTAGGCATAGATTGTAGTTCGTCGTCTTGAGTGGGTGTCGCAATGGTTGAGCTATCGAGCATCTCCTCGACGATTCTGGTGATGTGCTCAAAAACCATTGGATCACAGGTTGTTTGCTATATAAGGATAAGTTGGTTGTTTGGTTCGGTAGTCACAGAGTGTTGGGACTCTGTAACTGGAAATTGGTTGAGTGTGTGAAGAACCACTTCCATCCATTTAGGCAATTCATAGAACTCATTGAAGTGCGATGATGGAGAATGGTTGATAATAAAAGAGAGAGGAGTGGAATGTACCTCATACTTAGATTCTGAAGTTGATTTATTTGAAATCAGCTTCTGAGCAAACTTCCTCTCTCTTGGGAAACCATTGACAAGCACTGAGATTGCTGGATATGCCTTGAAGGTCCAGAATATATGATCCCAGTTGCTGACGATCAGAGCTCTATGATAAGGCATCATAGGCAAGTAGTTGAACAACTGTGTGTAGTTAGCTGCCCTTTCTTCATTTCTGCTTATGGCTAAGATCTCAATATCATCAATTAGCTCTTCATCACCGTCTTCATCTTCATCAAGAATTTCCACCATATCTTCTAACACATCATCATCTTCAACATCCACCATCACAGCATCAGCAGACACTACGGTTTCTTCATTGATTGAGGAGACTCCGTTTTCTCCATTCGTAGGTAGCTCCCCCTCAATTTTTGCATACTCTGGCTCTTGTGCTTTTAATAGCTCCCCCTCAGCTGCAGCACTCTTTTCAATATGAGTTTCCAGAGTTTCTTCTTCAGAATTAGCTGAGACCATTTCCAGTGCTTCTGGTACTTCTTCTTCAGATTTATTCATTTTTGAATCAGGTGCAGCAGTGTTGTCTGCATGACTGATGTTGGCCTGACCCTCTATGATTCTGGTTTCTTCTGGGTTTAGGCCAGATGCTTGAGGCTCAGTGATCTGTTCAGCCTTCTCATCAGCCCTTCTTTTGTCCTCTTCCCTTAATATTTCCTCATTGGTAAGAACATATTTCTTAACCAACGTTTTCTTCCTCTTGGGCTTGATTATATCTTTAGATCCTTCTCCAGCTTCAGCCCTGATAGTCTGTTCGGGCAGAGAGGCTGTTGCAACATCTCCTTTCATAGCAATGGCCAGCCTAGACTCTACGATTGGTGAAAACTACACAATCGTAGTCAGTGTAGACTTTCTTGTTCTGTGACTGCGTTTCTTATTTTTCTAAAGCTCAGAACTACCTTCAGCCATGTCCTCACTTATTTTCCTCTTCTTCTTCTTCTTCTTCTCTTTCAGAGCCCCCTCCTCTGGTGCTTGAGTTGTCTTAGGAGTAATAACTCTGTCAAGCATTAAGCTTTGAAGCTCCATTTCAGCATCAGGACCTGCTTGAGGTGTATCAGTGGTTGAGCCTTGGGGTTCCTCAGCCACTTGTATATCTTCATTCACCTTCTTCTTCCCTTTGTTCTTTCTGACCAGAGCTGCAGGCTCTTCTTGGTTTACCTCTTCATCTTCCTCAGCCTCCTTTACAGCAGATGGGGCTGCAGACATCATCTTCACGTTCTCTGCAGGATTTCTCTTCCAATTCAGGAACAGCTGTTGGGTCATCTTTCTGTTAGGAATAATGGAGACACCTTCCTTTTCTTTAATCTTATCACCCAGAGTAGCCTCTAGAATCATGCTGATAAATCTTCCATAGGGCATTTTCGCAGTGCTCTTGGTCTTTTTGGGGCTTTCCATCCATTTCCCAAACCATTCCATCAGTAGGGCTCCATAGTTGAGTTGAACTCTGTATCGAATTGCTGTCATGAGCTTCAGCTGCTTTTCATTGACAGTATCGTGGCCCGTGCCCTTGCAACATATGCATTTGCCAACAATGTCAGCAAGGAACTCATATTCCTGGGGAAACTCTTTCTTCCTGTAGCCACTCTTTCCTTCAGTTCTGACATGTTTCATCTTCTTTAGGCCTTCAAGAAAATCAATTCTTTCTAGTGACGGAAGACCTTCATTGTTGAAACCTAGGGCTAGGTTTATGCTTTCGGCGTTGAACCTTATTTTCTCGCCCTTGATTTTGGTGAGGATGGAGTCTCCTTCAATGACTCCATTGATGTAAAACTCTTTCACCAGCTTTGGATAAATCAGGGTGCTGGTGCTTAGAGCGTCTTCAAGTCCAGCTCTCTTCAGTAGTGAAAGAACTTTATGAATTTCTGGGCTAGCATCTCCGAACCCTTCAAAACATAGCTGGTAACCAGAGACAATTCTGGAAGCAGCCATTGATGTAGATTGATTTTCCTGTAATGAACGGATTTGGCTTAGCTTTCTGAAACTTAGGGTTTTGTTTGAGAGAGAGAGAGAGAAGCGTTTGGAATTCAAAAAGTAAATTGACAAATAACAATTTAAAATTGATTTAAAAACTTCCCTCCATCAGTTTTGCATAGTAGGACACGTGTCAAGTTCTGCAGAACTCCACAGTTTTAAATCATATGGAAAGTTTCGTTTTGCCCTTTGCTCCCCCTGAGCTAGTGAGTCCTTGTGAGAGGACTACGATTTCCGAGAACCACTCTACAATTGTTGAGTTTGATCCTTTGCTTGCTCCTTGGCCGTTGACTCTACGGTTTTCTGTGATGCATTCTGAAATGGCATCCCTTCTGGATTATGATTGCTCAGGATGGGCCAACCTCTTAGTTTGACATTAAGGATCAGGTTTGTCCCTGAGACACTTATCATAAGGGTTGTTTGGCTTGATGATGCTGCTGTCACAATGAGCTAGTCTGTCTTCACTGGATCACTCCACGATCGTGGTTTCTCTTTGTCATCTCTACGATTTTGACTTAGCCTTTATATCTGCAGGGTTAGCACCATCTAGAGCATAGAATTTATAGTTCCAAATTTAACATACCTAACTCACTTATCAGTTTATTAAATCTGGATTCATCTAATGGTTTTATAAACACATCAGCAAGTTAATTTTCAGTAGGGATGTATTGCAAAGATATTGTTCCATTTTTAACATGATCCCTAATAAAATCATATCTTATTTCTATATGCTTGGTCCTAGAATGCATGATAGGATTATTTGTTATTGCTATGGCACTTGTGTTATCACAGTTGTAGACACTCGAAATTTTCCTTACCCCAATACTAACCCGATAGGAGGGCAAAACCATCAATCGATCCAAATTCGGCCACCAACGCCGGTCCTTCAACCTAAATCTGATTCCCAATATCGGTAATCAAGCTCCGACAGTCAATCAGACCATCAATCAAGTTTCGACAGTCAATCGGACCATCAATCAAGTTTCGACAGTCAATCGGACCATCAATCAAGTTTTGACAGTCAATCAGACCATCAATAAAGTTCCAACAGTCAATCGGACCATCAATCAAGTTTTGACAGTCAATAGGACCATCAATCAAGTTTTGACAGTCAATCGGACCATCAATCCAGCTCCGACAGTCAATCGGACCATCAATCAAGTTTTGACAGTCAATCGGACCATCAATCAAGTTCTGATAGTCAATCCGACCATCAATCCAACTTCGACAGTCAATCGGACCATCAATCAAGCTCCGACAGTCAATCGGACCATTAATCAAGTTTTGACAGTCAATCAGACCATCAATCAAGTTCTGACAGTCAATCGGACCATCAACCAAGTTCTGACAGTCAATCGGATCATCAAGCTCAACCCCGGTCTCAACCCAAGAAGTCAAAATCAACCCCGGTCTCAATCCGGGAAGTCAAAATCAACCCCGGTCTCAACCCGGGAAGTTAATTCAACCCCGGTAGCAACCCGAGAGGTATCAATCAACCCCGGTCTCAACCCGGGAACTGCAGGTCATCCCCGGTCTCAACCCGGGACGTCAGGTCAACTTCAGACATCAACCTAAAGCATCACAACAACTCCAGAGCAAAACCTGGAATGACCACGTCAGCCTCAGAGACAACCCCGAGGTCAAAAGACTCGATTGGGATCCAAGTCTTGGAATTAGCTCTCGAAAGTTAACCAGCGACCATGCCGACACTACAGGAAGCCCCGGGAGGGGTACGACGATCATTTCATCAACTCTTAATCAACTTGGTCAAACTCAAGACAAATCGATGACGCCAAAGTCAAAATGAATCTTAACGACGATCCCGAGTGGCAACTACGCAAGACAGCTCAACGGACAAACTGCGGGGAATCGAAGACCTGGTTATGAACCCATCTTCCTGGACCCGAAAAATGTTTTCTCCCATTTCATTGTGACACTCTCGGCGAGAGCTTTTTGGAAAGGTATCGCACGCCTCAAACGGACGCTCTGATCAAAAGCTAGAAAGTTTCGACCGGACATCGCATTGCTAGGAGTGCACATACTTCGAGACGACTAAGCTGGGCATATGGGCCCCACCTAGGGGAGCCATAGCTCTACCTGTGGCTACCGCAGGTAGAGTGGAGGCTCCCTGGCCTATAAATAAACGTGCCCCCCGTTCATTTCAAAAAAATTCGAAAACACAGCGAAGCCCTATCAGTTTGATTTTTAAACTTTTACACCCCTTCCAAACCCAAATATTTTCACTCCAACACGTAGATATATCCATATACTACCACATATCAAAAAACCATCGGTAGATTTGGACGTTTAAAGCCTACGATTCTGTAAAAAGCCCGTATTACGGTCTATTGTAAGTATTTTTACGATCAGAAAGTCAATACTACTACTCTGCACTGCTTTACACTTGCACACAAAGTTTCATCTTCTAAATATGCCCAAAACTGAACTTATTTCCGTGGTCGTTTTCGTCAAAAATTGATACAGTTTTGTACATAAATTCCGTTTTCAACATTTCTACAACTCGGATTGACGATCCGTCAGCTCCAATAGCTTCAATGCACTAGCACGCACATTCTGGCAACTTCGTCGGACTGGGTTATCTTCCCAGTCCGGGTTAGGCCTTTTTTTGTACATATTTAACTATAAATGTACTAACATTTTAATTATGTCAAGCCCGAATGTCAAATCTGAGGTAGTTTACCGCTTTTATATATATCTACGCATATATAAGCGACTTTCACCATCACTGGTACTCCTATCAGTCCTGGTTGACTACATTTTTGTCAATATATATATTTATATATTTTCAGTCGACCTGGACTATTTTGTGGCCATTTTACTACTTTTGCACACTTTCCCATACTGGGTGCTCTCCCCAGTCATTGGGTGACTATTTTTCTGTCAATTTCAATTCCAATACGGGCACAGGGGGGAAAACCCATAGCCCTTTTTACTGTTTATATATATATATATATATATATATATATATATATATATATATATATATATATATATATATATATATATATCAATTCCAGTCCAGGCTTGCGAGTGAAAACCCATCGCCCTTTTACAGCTTTTTTATATATAATTATATACATTGATTTATTCAATTTTATTCAACTGTTGCATTTAACATTCATTTGTATATAAATTTGCACTGATTTTTCAGCGGGCGGACTAGATTTATCCAAATCTCACCAATTCTAGCTTTCAACAGTTCAAACAAGTCCCGACAGAACCTGGAAGCTATAATGACTGAGATTTCTTTAAATCTAGTTATTTTTATAGTTTCAGCTTCAAAAGCAACCTCGCATCCCTTAGATCGCTATCTAGTGGGAACGAGACGCTTCGGCCGTGCGGACCGGGATTTACTGAATGAATCCTTGGTTCTGGCTATCTTGGGATATTTATCTGCTTCTGTACAAATTCGAACTGTACAGGTTTTCTAGTCACTCATATGTGAGCCTAGGAATCGTGGGATTCATTATCAAACTGATCAGAATCTGATTCCCACGATGGACAAACTCCGATTTACAGATGTACCCTGCCGATTTTTCTGTAAAATGTACATGCACAGACCTTAAAACGGTTATCCGGATTTAAGGTCTCAACATACTAAAAATATGGATTATTGTGTCAGCGTCCCTCCGATGGTTTTCATACCCATGAGGAGACTGACACTTTATAATTCTGTGGTCGAGGATGCTTCGTAACCCGACAAATCACCACTTGCATGCAACCTTAAGGCTATAAAGATAAAAATTAAAAGTGGCGATGTGCTTCAATTCCTATGTCAGCGTAGGGGTTTGATAAACAACTTTCAAAACATCACTGTCAATTCAATTTCAAAGCCTTTTGCAAATCAAATTAAATGCTTTTTGCAAATCAAATCAAAGATTGATTTTCAAATCAAATCAAACCCTTCGTATATAGGCTCAACGAAGCCTGTCAAAGCTTTTAATCAATCCAAAGGCCCAATTTTCAAATAGCATTCACTCACGCACTCCAGTTTTAAGGGAAATATTGAAAAGATTATGGTACCGTGTTTACACGGGAGTCGTGGGGGTGCCTAACACCTTCCCCACAGTTAACCAAGCCCCCGAACTCAAAACTCCGATTTTAAAAGATCAAGTTTCGACAGTGTTCAGCAATTGGGCCTCTTTTTAAATCAAACTCGGTTGAGTTGGTACAACCATTTTCAAAACTACCAATTGGCGACTCTGTTTAAATCAAATCGTCGACATATACACATGTTGGCCTCTTTCCTAAAAAACCCTTCAAAACCTTTTTCGCAATAAAAAGAATAAGGGTAGAGATAACTTAGGAAGATCGATTTGAGAAAAATCAGGTTATAAACCAACCCACGGGATTTCTTAAATTTTCCAACATCGACAGGTGGCGACTCTGTTGGGGACAGTAGAGGGCTTAGGCCGCTTTCAATCTTTTCAAATATTTCCATTTTAAAACTATTAAAATGCATGAAATCCTACGTCTCCACAGTCAATGGATGAGTGAATGTTGCGTCTTTCATTGAATGTATGAATGCTATGCCTTTACATTGAATGAATGATAATGAATGCTTTAGTGCTTCACACCCATATTAGTGCTTCGCACAAACTGTCATTGCATGCATAAGCGGTAAGGCCGATGTATGTGAATGTATGATGTGAGTCCCTCCACCAGGAGGCTAACCCGGTCGGTGATAAGTAAGAACTCTGGGGACGACTAAGTCTCCGGGGCTGCCTCCTGAAAATGCACCACCTAGATTCGCTCCAGTTGAACGATCGGATTAACTTCCCTTCTAGTAGATTGCGATGATCTGGGAACCTTCATGCTGAAACAAAAGCCGCGAGAGTAACTTAGGATAGGTCAGCTTCTGATCAACCGAATCCGACGGGATGCTTCTTCATGCCTTCCTCTTTCAGTTCCATGTCAAGTCTCCAATCACTGAGGAGCACAATGTAAATGACAATAATGAAAGATTTACTTTCCTATCAAATATGTTGCCATCCTGCCATCAAAACAACTAACCTCGGTTTTGCAGGATAAACTTAAAAAAACACATCATAAATGCATCCAGTCATTACCTACCACAGGGAACTGACACCCCTACGTTTTGGTGTAGGTAGGGAAAAATTGGTCCTATCACTAGATCAAAGGCCAGAAAAGCGCCCAGTCCATCTACGAACATAGCTTCAAGTGCTCCACCAGAATTTACCCCTATCTCTAGGGAAGAATTCGAAGGATTGAAAAATCAGATAGCCGAGCTAGCCGGTTTCCTTCGAGTGCAAAGCAAGGCCTTCAAAGAAAAACAATCTCAAACTCATCCAGAACCAGGAGCATCTGGTTGTGGTGCTGGAGGTCAAGATACAGAAAAGGTTGAAACTCAGATCCCTGGACCCCAGAACCAGGATACAATTAACAAAACTCCAGAAATAACCATCCTAGGCAAAGAACAGGAAGCTGGTGACCTTCTCAAGAAAATGCAACAAATGGAAGAAACTCTCCGGTCTATTAAAGGGACTGGGGCATTTGGCAGTGTGAATTATTCCGACCTCTGTATATTCCCCGGGGCTCGTTATCCTGAGAAATTCAGAACTCCCGAGTTCGAGAAATATGATGGGTTGGGAGATCCTTATACACACCTGAAAGTTTTCATCAGAGAACTCGGATCCTATGCTGAGGACGAGAAACTTCAAATGCAGCTATTTCAGAAGAGTTTAACTGGAGAAGCCAGAGCCTGGTATGCTCGTCTGGACAACTACAAAATCTATAGTTGGGAAGAATTGGCCCATGCCTTCCTCAGCCAGTACAGTTTCCAATCTCAACTAGCTCCAGATCGGTATCAAATTACCAAAATCAAGAAGAATAACACTGAATCATTCAGAGAATATGCCCAACGATGGAGACGGGTCGCAGCACAAATCACCCCCGCCATGACAGAATCTGAAATAGTCATGACTTTCATCGATATTCAAGAAGCTCCTTATTATGAAAGGGTCCTGGCAGGCATAGGAAAACCTTTCTCTGAAATTATCAAACACGGCGAAATGGCCAAAATGGGACTCAAGTCCGGGAAAATAAAAGACCTAACAGCACTCAAAGCTATTGCTGAGCATATCCAATCCAGAAATTAAGGGAGTAATCCCCGGAGGGTCCACAAAAAGAAAGATGAAGAAGTTTCCTTGGTGTTACAAGGACAAAATTCAAGCAGTAATTCGAACAATATGCCCATTCAAAGGAGGAACTATACCCCTTTCCAAGCTGCAACACAGCCTTCAAATCCTTCATTCCAGAAAAACATGGAGGTCAGACGCAGAAGGACTTTCACCCCACTAGGGGATTCACTCGAGAACGTCTTCAAACTTCTGATGGCTCAGAAGAAGATTGGCCAACTCCTTTCGCCAACTAACACTAATGCAAGGAACTTCGACCCTAGCAAGAAGTGTTCTTATCATTCCGGATCACCGGGACATGACACCCAATATTGTTGGTCCCTCAAGCACAAAATCTAAGATTTGATTGATAATGGAGAAATTATGGTCACAAAACCCGATCAACCGCATGTCCAAGATAAGCCTCTCCCACAGCATAAGGAAGGAGAATGTCAACATGATCAACACTTCAAGTAGAGAAGGATCCAAATACCTCCGCTATGTTGAAGAATCAACTCAATCCAACAACATCAGCGCAATGAGTTGGGAAGATTTTGAAAAAAAATTCCTGATAGAGCAAGAAATAAAGTCTATCAAGGAACAAATCGAGCAATTGGCTGAACTAGTCATCTACCAACATCAACTCACCAGAAAGATGTTGAAGCAAATCCATCAATCTATTGGCAGTCGCTCTCCTCCAGTGGAAGTTAATTCTAATCAAGATCATAGCCGGACTTGTGAGCTTACACCCTGAACTGACAAGGGGATCGAAGAAGCAAGTGTCCAAGCAGGTAGGAAGTTCCTATTTCAAAGGAATTTCACCAATTTGAACCAGTCAATGGAAGAAATCCTGCAAATGATGATCAACGAGGGAATGGTTGAAAACTTGCTACCTCCGCTGAACCCTCAATCCAGAAAATTCAAACCTAACCAAATATATCAGTACCATTCCAACTCTCCCGGCCATGATACAGAAGAATGCTGGGCACTTCGTAACCTAATTCAAGACCTGATTGAGAAAGGTGACCTAATCAGAGGAAATCAAATCCTCGACATAACAGATAAAGATAGCCTCTGGATCCCCGATGCATGGTATCAGGACACAGTGGTTGTCATATCCTGCGATAAAGAATCAATCATCACACCCCTGGTACTGACAAGTAAAGGGGTCCAAGAAATACAAAGTCCTGTGAAGGTGGTTGCACCTCAGCCTTTAATTCTGCCCTTCAGGCCTCAGTATCCAATCCTCAGTCTGAAGAAGGTCCCATGGAACTACGGGGACATTGGAAGCTCTACTTCAAACAACATTTCCACTCTGTCAAAGGATAATCTATTACCTGCCTCAGCGGGTGATTAAACCAGTTACCAAAGCAAAAGAAAAGGTGGCTGAAGAAAAGATACAAGAGTTCCTCAAAAAGATGGGACAAAATGAAATCAAGATAGTGCAAAGCTTGAAAGATGCACCCAAGCAAATATTCATCCTGGATTTGGTCCTATCATCAGAGGATCACCGTAACATCCTAGTGAAGGTACTAGAAGAAGCTCATCTGCCATACACGGTAGACACAGAGAAATTCCGTCACGTGATAGAACATATTTTCAACAACAATGTGATTTCCTTCACAGACGATGATATCCCGGATGAGTGAAGAGGCCACCACAAGTCCCTACATATAGCCGTTATATCCTCCGGATATGTGATAGGAGGAGTGCTTATTGATGGAGGATCTTCCCTCGACATTTGTCCATACGACACGTTGGAAAGCATGAAGATCAATCAAACCGGATCAAAGCCAGTCACATGGTTATCCGGGCTTTCGACGAATCTCGCCGCCAGGCTATGGGGGAAATCGAGCTTCCTCTAGAGATTGGTCCACATACTTTCTATGTATCTTTCCAGGTGCTCAACATAGCCACCGGATACAACTTATTGTTGGGCCGCCCATGGATCCATATGGTCGGGGCTGTTCCATCCACCCTCCATCAGCAACTCAAGTACATTATCAATGGCAATCTCATCACAGTGAATGTCGAACCAGAATACCCTACCCACATACATGGGGACATGCCAGTGATTAGCCTGGACACCGGGGTTGAGCCTGCAAGTTTTCAAGCTCTCGAGGTGAGCGATATTCAATATCTACCGATTGGGGCACCAGCCCTGAAGCCTAAAATTTCCACTGAAGTAATGAAGTGGGCCAAGAAATGGTAGCTGCGGGTTTTCAGCCTAGAGAAGCGTTAAGAAAAAATAAGCACGGCATTAAGATGCCAACTCAAATCCCAAGTCAGATGGGAAGAGCAGGACTGGGATTTTCATCTGGGTCAAACCACCGAAATCCACACAAACATCCCAAAGCGCAAACCTCCACAATTCTACTCCCAAACCTCACAAATGTCGGATGGGTGAAACCTACGAGGAAGATCCCTACGGAGGCATCAACCATGCTATTTCCTTTAATCATAGATGTCCATGAAAGAAAAGCCCTCAAGCCTGAGGCCGATAGCAAAAAGGAAAAAGAAAAGATCCTGTACGAAGGACGAAACCCGTTTGCTAACATGAAAGTCATTATCAACTACGAGGGGATAAATGATGAACTCTCAGATAGTGACGATGAGGATTGTGCTCACTTTCCTCGCAGCAAACAGAGGAACAATCCACAGAAAAGCCTCGGCCATATCCTAAAGGATGTCTCAGTTGTCATTCAAGACGAGACGGACGAGCACACTTACAGCATCATCCCTATCCATGAGGATCTAACACTGGAAAATTGGAGCAGTGTCCCTTGCCTCAGTCGAAAAGGGTAAAGGGGCAGACAGTCAATCTGTCCTTAATCATGTTTAATTTACTGCTTAATTTTGATTGCACAGCTGGAGCAATTACTTTTGTCATGCTTTACAAATGCTATGTGTATTTAAGTAGTTGTATATATTAATGAAAGCATTTTTGTTTTCAGGACCCAGGCATTGGATATGTGTGTCTCTGCTGATGAGATGCCAACCTGTCAACATAACTCCAACTATGATGCAAAATTGAGCTTTGACTTGACGGATCTTGATCAAAAGGAGGAAGATGACTATGAGGTGCCAGAGGAGATCAAGGAATGGGTAGAAGACAAACCCAAACCAAACCTCGACCAAACCTCCACCATCAATATAAGAACCTCCAAAACCATCAAAGAAATCCAAATAGGTTTAGACCTCACCTCAGAGCAAAAAGCCGACCTGATTGAACTCCTAACACAGTACCAGGATGTATTTTCATGGTCGCATGAAGACATGATCGGTCTATCTATAGACATTGTCATCCATCGGATACCCATCAAAGAAGGGTTTAAACCAGTCAAACAAAAGCTCAGACGATTAAAATCTAGTGGAGTCTCAAAGTCAAAGAAGAAATCGTTAAGCAATTCAAAGCTGGGATCATCATGGTATCAACATATCCCGAATGGCTATCAAACATAGTCCCTGTGCCTAAACCAGGAGGGAAGGTACGAGTCTGCATGGATTACCGGGATCTAAACAAAGCCTGTCTCAAGGATAATTTCTCGGTACCTTTTATCCATATCCTGATTGACAATACTGCGCAGTACGGCATATATTCCTTCGTAGACTGCTTTGCTGGTTACCATCAAATCTTGGTTGCTGAAGAAGACTGGGAGAAAATAGCTTTTATCACTCCCTGGGGAATTTTTTGCTACCGACGACTATCCTTCGGCCTCATCAATGCCGGAGCAACGTATCAGCGAGCCATGATGGCCCTCTTTCATGATATGATGCACAAAGAAATAGAAGTCTATGTTGACGACATCATCATCAAATCCTGGAGGGAGGATGATCACATAGACCATCTTAGGAAGCTGTTCAACAGGTTGCGCAAGTACAACCTCAAGCTAAATCCCGCCAAATGCGCTTTTGGCGTCAAGGCAGGCAAACTGCTAGGATTCTTGGTGAGCAATCAGGGAATTGAGTTAGACCCTGCCAAGATCAAAGTTATTTCTGAAATGCCCATGCCTCGTACAGAGAAGGAGATACGAGGATTCCTAGGAAGGATCAACTTCATAAGTTGATTCATTTCCCAGTTCACAATAACATGTGAGCCCATCTTCAAGCTATTAAGGAAGAATTCCTCCATCAAATGGAATGAGGATTGTCAACAAGCCTTCCTTGCCATTAAAAAGCAGCTTATCGAAGCACCTGTTTTGGTACCTCTGAGGGATGGAGTCCCCTTATTCATGTACCTGTCTGTCAATACCAATGCCGTAGGCTGTATGCTAGGACAGAAGGATGATAGTAGCAAAGAAAGAGCTATCTACTACATCAGCAAAAGATTCAGCAGTGGGGAATAGAAGTATACCCTGATCGAGAAGACATGTTGTGCATTAGCATGGGCCGCCATGAGGTTGCAACACTATTTGCATGGGCACACGACGTATCTAATATCCCCCATAGATCCACTCAAATACGTTTTCAATAAACCAATGTTAAATTGTCTACTGTCCAAATGGCAGTTGATTCTACAGCAGTTTGGCATTGTCTACGTGACTCAGAAGTCTATCAAAGGCCAAGGCATTGTAGATCAATTAGCAGAAGCACCTTTAGGAGGGTTCGAGCCCCTGGAGACATATTTCCCAGATGATGGGATTATGATAATTCAACAACTCCAGTTAGAGAATACAGTCCAACCATGGAAAATGTATTTTGACGGAGCAGTAAACATGGAAGGTTCCGGAGCTGGGGCAGTCCTTATCTCTGATACAGGTGATCAATATCCTGTGGTTACCAAACTTCAATTTGGAAACACCAACAACACGGCCGAGTACAAAGGCTGTATACTAGGGTTGAAACTAGCCCAATCCATGGGTATCAAACACTTATTAGTCTTTGGAGATTCTGAGTTGGTCATCAGACAAACCACCGACAAGTATCTCACAAAAGAACTGCATCTGCTGCCCTATCATTGGCAAGTCCTCAAAATATCCTAGGAGTTTGAAGCAATAACCTTCGTCCACATTCCTCGGGGTCAAAATGACTTTGCCGATGCACTGGCAACGTTGGCTTCATTAATTCGCATATCCAACAGGAGCGGGTTTCCCAACATCCAGTTCACAAATCAAAAAGGCCCAATGTACGGGAATTACATTGGAGAAGTATCCAACGAAATACCTCCTGTCAAGCAACCTTGGTTTCAAAACATCAAGGAATACCTCCATGATGGATCTACACCCGCTGGTGCAATCCAATCAGAGCGAAAACGGATTCTCATAATGGTCATAAATTTCTATCTGAGCGGAGATGTACTTTATAAAAAGGATGCTGGAATAGGCCTGTTAAGATGCTTCGACAAGGAGCAAGCCCAAAGACTAATGGATGAAATCCATGGCGGAGTCTGTGGTCCACACATGAGCGGCCATCTGCTGGCCAAGAAGATAATCAAAACAGGACATTACTGGATCTCGCTCAAAGCTGATTGCGATGATCACGTCAAGAGATGCTTTTAATGCCAAACACATGGAAATGCCATCCACGCTCCTCCAAGTGAGCTGCACAACATGAGTGCACCATGGTCTTTTTCTATGTGGGGAATGGACGTGATAGGTCCAGTCGAACCCAAAGCCAGCAACGGTCATCGGTTCATCTTCACCATGATCGACTACTTCGCCAAATAGGTTAAAGCAGCCTTTTTTCCTAAAGTCACAAAAGAGGTCATCATCAGTTTCATTAGAAATAATGTCGTCTGTCGATATGGACAACCGGAGGTGATCGTATCAGACAACGCCAAAAACCTGAGCAATCAAATGATGGTAGAACTGTGTGCCAAGTTCCATATCAAGCATCTCAACTCCGTCATCTATCGGCCCAAGATGAACGGTGCTATCGAAGCGGCCAACAAAAATATCAAGAAGATCATGCAGAAAATGTCCGCCAATCACAAGGACTGGCCTGACCTGCTACCTCTCACCCTGTTAGCCTACAGGACGTCAATGCGCACCTCTACTGGGGCTACCCCCTATTCACTGGTCTATGGCGTGGAAGCAATCCTCCCCATAGAAGTAGTGATGGAGTCTTTACGAATGTTAATAGATGCTCAGATGGACGAAGATCAATGGTTGCAAGACCGATATCATCAACTGTCCCTGATAGACGAAAAAAGGGCCACAGCCATTTTCCACGGACAGTTATACCAGCAAACGATCGCCAGGTCCTACAACAAGAAAGTCTGAATTCGGCAATTCAAAGAAAACGATTTGGTGCTAAAGAAAATCCTGGCCAATCAGGATGAAGCCAAAGGAAAATTTGCCCCAAACTGGGAAGGCCCTTTCATTATCAAGGAAGTGCTGACAGGGAGAGCCATCAGGCTACAAGAAATAGACGGGAATGAATTTTCCCAACTCATCAATTCATACACCGTGAAAAAGTACTACGTCTGAAGCACATGCATACCCGCATCTGGGTCTTACAAATTGAATCAGGTTCGGCTTTTCACTAGAGCAGCCTGAACTATGAATGACCTGATCTCTCTCAGCCCGGGAGTACGTAGGCAACCATCTATGGTGCGGTTAAATCAAGCAAAAATCCAAAGAACTTGCAAATTCAAGCATCAAATTCCAAAGCTCATCGAACCAAATTCAAACCCCAGATAAACTCTTTTTAAGCCTCTTTAATTAAACAACCAAAACTACGAATGACCTGATCTCCCTTAACCCGGGAGTACGTATGTAGCCCTCTACGGCGCGGTTTAATCTTTAAGAAAAAACAAAAAAATGGAAGACCAATTCCAAGACACCGAAGAAAAATAAAAGCTAAATGATGTCAAGCTGTCTGGTTACCAGACCCATTTGAGGAACTCCCTTGACACCTCATTTGTCAGTCCATCAAGGAGAAGCTCAAAATGCATCAACAACTGCGAGTCATGACGGAAGTGGTAATCACTCAGCGATGACAATACATATCTAAGCAGGGAAGTATCTCAAAAATATATTTCTCTGATATATAAACTGCTTTATATACGTAGTGCCCTGTACATGACAAAAATGGTTGATCAAGTCTGTGCAAGAAAAATAAAGCCAGTCTATGGACCCAAGGACAAGCGGGTTAGCAATGCCAGTATAGCATCTCTCTCTGAGGATGGAGGAGCATCTGTAAGAGTAGTCCACTCAGCCTCCATACGGCTAAGAGCATCCACAGTCATCTGCAGGGTGGCACTGTGGTCATCAATATAAGCACTCATCTCGGTAACCAAACTATGGGTATAAGATCGAAGAGCAGTACTATCAGCAATGTGGAAATCACGGGAAGAGATAGCCTCATCCCTCTCTACAAAAGCTGCATCCCGAGAATTCAAAGTCTCCTTAATCTCAACATATGTTGTATCTTTGGCTGAGCGAACCTTATCTCGCTCCACAATGGCGGAATCCAAAGCAGAGCGAAGCTCCTCCTGCTCAATTAATCCAGTATCTAAGGCGGTCCTGAGACCATCCCTCTCAGTAAAAGCTAAATCCCTGCCAGACAGGGCAGCCAACAGCTGCGCTCTAGCTGAATCTCTCTCAAAGGTCATCCTGAATAGAGAATCTGACAAAGCTGGATCTGTCCCTATGGGAATAACCGGGGGATCACTAATCAAAGCTACCGCCAAATATGCGAACAGCTCATCCTCAGTAGGAGAATCAGGAACCTCCATGGGCTTCTCATCATCAGAATCCGCAAGCGGAGATATATAAAGCTCTGCTACTGCGACTGCGGTCTCTGCCTCTAACCATGCAGAATACTCCAGAGAACAACCCAGATGTCTACTGGAGAACTCAGCCCTCTCCCTATGAGTCCAACACTCATAAACTCTAACCAAGTCGGCTGGTGACATAGATAAAGCCGACATCTCTGATCAGCAGAATCCTCAAAATGGTGCATACTCTGCCACTGATCAAACTGCTCCATAACTGCCAAGGGATGATAAGTAGTCATACCCCTCAATCCTGCCAAAGGTAAATAATCCATGCCAGAGGCATGAGTAATGAAGCTGAACGGGGTCACCATCCCTGAGCATAACAAAACTGCGAACGAATGCTCAATATCCGATAAAAATGCTAACCAGGACTCTGAGTCGACGCAATCAGGCGGACGGAAGGAGTAAACTAATGATATCTCGTGGCTAAAACAATAAGCATGAGGTCTAAATGATCCAATCGATCGTATGTGTGACATCAACCACATATACAGCACGACTGAGCTACCCTAGAAAAACCCCGCTGGATGGGTACTGCAATAGGTGAGCGACCTCAGTGTCTCCGCCAAGATCATAGGGATAATGGTACTCCCTTGCCTAAGGGCTCTGACTACAACAACCAATCCCACATCAAGGTGATCTAAATGTAATGGCATGTAAACATACACCACAATGCACATCAACAGCATGTCTATCCTGGCTGTTTGCCACTCCTCTGCGAAAATGTCGAAATCCCCGACGTGACAGTCGTAGCTATCAAGCTCACTATAGCGCTCTATCAAGAAGTCAAGGGAGATCACATGCCCTGACACGATCTCATCCATGACTATGCTCTACCGAAGACCGGACAGCTGAGTAAACGATCTTCGCATATCACCGATAGCCGTTCGAGCACACGGAAACTCTAAATCCAATCCAGTAAATCTCTAGTACTCCTCCAGAGAAAGCTCACACCGCCCAATGCAGAATACCTGTCTCTCCGGCACCCATAAGGGTAGGACTCCATCAATAAAGTCGTCTGGAACCCTGAAATCTACAAGGGCCATCGAATGCCCCAGTATCTGGTCAACTGCCCCCTAGCTGGAAGAGGTAGACTATCATACCATGACCGCAACGATGCCGCCACCTCTAACAGTGGCAAATGCTCTATACGGCTAACTACAGACGTCGTCATCTGTAGCACCGTATCACAAGACCGTCCAGAGGTCAAGTCAAATCGCAACTGTCTGAATACATACTCATGATACATGCATGATGACAATGATTTAAACATGATGCAGTAGATAAAGATGATAAAAATATCTACAAAAGCTATCTACTGCACATCATCCCTATATCCTGGTACAAAGTGAAAGGAAGAATACAGGGAAATTAGGCACCACCACCCAGCTAATATAATGGTCTATCAAATTGATGGCACAGACGCCGAATAGACAAAATAGTGGCTGACCAAAAATATAGCTAACATAGCTATCACAGGAAGTCAAAGACCTCGGTATCAAATCGATCGACCTGCTCCAGATCCTCTGTCTGCACAAAGCTGTTGGGATCAGGCATATCTGGGCGGTATAAGGGAGGATCTGCCCCTGTATAACTACTACTAAATGGACCAAAAAAGGGGCCTGCTCTAGAGCTGGATGGGTCAAATGAAGATGCCTCTGATGGATCTCGGCCAAAGTGCCTGATAAAGAAACAAGCCTGGTCCAACTCCCTAGTCAGATGTGCTATCTAGCCTGCATGAGTAGGCTCTCTAATACAAGCTATCCAGTCCGTCATCATCACGGACCCCGACACCATGTCTGCCATAAAATGGGTGGCACGAGTCTGAGCCCCAATAGTGCGAGGACTCCACCAACTGTAGAAGGTTGCCTGGCTGTATGGGCCCTCTGATAGATCAAAGTCGTCTATACCCTCCAAAGGGATGTCCATCAAAGGCATGGATAATGGCCAATGATGCCAAGCAGGAGGAGCAATGGGAATACAGATCTCCCCTGTAACGCTCTGAATGGCACGCTCTCCAAGATAGAGCTCCCAGCCTCCCTTCGTCAACATAGGGACTCTGCGGGTCGATAAATCAAACTCCCGACTAGTGGGGAAACCTCCATCAAATTCGATGATCAAGTGCTCGGATGTGTACGACGTCTAGGTGAATCCCTCAGCAACAGGGACCTCCGTTAAAATGGAGTGGTGCCATCTCCCTCCACGTGGATAGGTCTCCAGACCTAATGCTGAAACGGTCCATAGGCAAGGAAGCCTCTCAAATGCCCAAAGATATCCATGCAAATATCAAAAGTCCTCAGTGCAGAAATTAAAAAGGTACAGAAAGATGTACTCACCAACAAAAATTAATGGAATCCTAACCAAGCCTCCACCACACCCTCCGAAAGCAGGCGCATGCCCCGGAGAAAATAGGCAAAGGTATAAGAGCCCCAATCAAAGTCACTGAGGCGCTCTACATGCTGAGTGGCGCTAATCAAAGCAAAGGACACCATCGACGAGTTGTCTGCCACAAAATAACCCCTGATGATCGACAATACAATCGCCTCAGTATGCGATCTCTAGCCCTCCGATCATCAGGCGGACGCAATTGCAAAGTCCCGTCCTAGGCGTCTATGCTCAAGGGACCAGATCGGACTGCCTAACCCTTGAATGCCGACTGAGGGACTCCCAACAGGGATCTAACTGCGGTGGGCAAAATGTCAGACACAACAGGTACTGTCTCGCCCTCAAACTCAATGTCGGTGATAAATCTCCAGTCCATAAGAGTCATCATCTCCTCGCAATCAATCAGATGAAGGGACTAAGTCTGGTGAAACCAGCGCTCAGACAAAGCCCTCATATACCCCCAAGGGCAACGGCAAGGCAGGATCGAGAAGAAGGCCTAAATTCCCCAGCCATCCACGATCTCCCTATAATCCTCGTGCAGAGTCTGATAGAGGGAGTGCACACTAAACCAGTTCCCTCGTGGCTGTGTCAAGCCAGGGACCTGCATCAAAAATCAACCCATGTCAAAAACCTGTGCCTCGAGAATAGCCAGAAGATGGGAAAAGAGTCTAGAGAGAAGAAAGACTTCAAGTCACCTCCTTGGCCTGAAGATATCTCGAAGGATGGAGACTCAAGTCGCCCAGCAACTCTTGTGTCTGCATAGCAATGCCCGGGACCTCCGCACGTAGAACCTGAGCTGGAACAGGAGTAACAAAAGCAGCCTCCTCGTCATCAATGTCAATGGGCTACTCATCTTGTGCTGGACGTATCCTGCTTTCTACCAATTTGCGAGGCGTCCTAGCTGGACGGGCCTGTGGGACGACAAAAGCCCTCCTCCGTCTAACGCCTGATGAAACCCTGGTAGAGCTGCCGGGTCTATCGCGATCCATCGCATACACCAGTACTCAAAATCACCTCAGACAGGGTGTGGTAAGCCTAAACCCTGTGGCGTATTAATCAATCAATCCAGTATACATATCTAAGTCCTAAAACATGCATGGGTCCATCAAAAATACCCCGTATAGTCAAAACAGCATGTTTTCAAAATCCCAAAAGCTCAAAAACTGCATTGGGTCAGTAAAAAACTCCCCACAGAGTCAAAAATACATGTTTTTCAAAACCTAAAATTTTGGAGAAATTTTGCCAAAGTCTCCTTTGTAAAATGGACTGTCCACATGCACATAAGCATGTCTAGGTGGTCATTCAGTAGCACACCTACCCAAAAAATAGAAATAGGTCATATCTATCCAAAAAAATTAAAAACCAGCCTCACATGGTCTCCAAAATACCATAGGCATTTTTAGTTGAAAGTCCAGGCTCACTAGGCCTCAAAAAGGATGATTAAACTGATCAAAAAGTGGAAAAATTGACTATCTCAGAACCTGAATTTTCTTACAACCAAACGTGCATTACAGTAAAATATGCATACATATGTAGACAGAAAATTTTTCACAGGTTATATAAACATACATTTTCCATACATTACGTTTAAAAGCACCCTAGGCGGTTCACATGCTTTTAACGGTCAAAAACTATGAAAGAAGGATGTAAAATGTTACATGCACCGCGCTAAACGCGTAGGAACTGACGGATTCAGAATCCGACTGCCAGAACTCCGTAGATCTGAAAAAGAAGATCGAAAGTCCTTTCGCTGCTCAAACGGGAAACTTGCAAAATGAAAATCCCGCAGCACATTAAGTAGCTCAGGTGGCCGCACCTCCACTTGCAGCATCCCAGGTGGGTCCCACCTGCCCCGAGCCCAGTTCGGTTTAAGTCGAAACGGAGTTTAAACGGGCTGTCGAATCAAATCTGAAGAGAAATCGCTACGCGATTGAGCGGTTTGTCCTGAAATCCTGCGTTCAAGCAGTGCAATCCTGACAAAAAGGGAAACTCCACAGAGACCCTTGACATTCAGCCCAGAGCCATGTTCGGTGGTCAACAGATCAAACTATGGAAAAGCTGCACAAAAATTGTGCAAAACTGCCGAAAACTATAATTTTTGAAACATCGGGTACTGACCGGTGATAACTCAGCCGTTGGTTCCAATCCAGCGAAGCATCGAGTACTGACCGGCGACAACTTATCCGTTGGTTCCATTCCAGTGAAGCATTGGGTCTGATCGGTGATAACTCAGCCGTTGGTTCCATTCCAGTGAAGCATCGGGTACTGACCGATGACAACTCAGCCGTTGGTTTCAATCCAGCGAAGCATCGGGTACTGACCGGTGACAACTCAGTCGTTGGTTCCAATTCAACAAAGCATCGGGTACTGACCGGTGACAACTTAGTCGTTGGTTTCATTCCAGTGAAGCATTGGATACTGATCGGTGACAACTCAGCCGTTGGTTCCAGTCCAGCGAAGCATCGGGTACTGACTGGTGACAACTTAGCCGTTGGTTCCAATCCAACAAAGCATAGGGTACTGACTGGTGATAACTCAGCCGTTGGTTCCAGTCCAGCGAAGCATAGGGTACTGACCGGTGACAACTCAGCCGTTGGTTCCATTCCAGCGAAACATCGGGTACTGACCGGTGACAACTCAGCCGTTGGTTCCAATCCACCGAAGCATCGAGTACTGACCGGTGACAACTCAGTCGTTGGTTCCAATCCAGTGAAGCATCGGGTACTGACCGGTGACAACTTAGCCGCTGGTTCCATTCCAGCGAAGCATCGGGTACTGACCGGTGACAACTCAACCGTTGGTTCCAGTCCAGTGAAGCATCGGGTACTGACTGTTGACAACTCAGTCGTTGGTTCCAGTCCAGCGAAGCATCGGGTACTGACCGATGACAACTCAGCCGTTGGTGCAACCCCAGCGAAGTTCGAGTACCGATCGAAGTCAATTTCAACCTTCAGATTAGTCCCATGAGATATCGGGAGACGATCTACGGTTGAGAGTCATATAATAATCCATCTTCATAAAGGACAGATGATGGAATCTGTTATACACATCCTCAAAGAAGATCATTGAGGTAGTATCAATCCTGGCCACTTCCTCAATACCTACAAAGCTATCGCAGAGGACGTCATCCCCAGCAGATCAAGACGAGAAAATATGTGATAGCTCACCCCCTCAAAATCTACGAAGCTATTGCAAAGGAAGTCATCCCCAGCAGGTCAAGACGGGAAAATCTGTGATAAATCATCTTCAACAAACTCGCCAGAGTCAAACAAATTATTGTCAATGATGTCATCCATCGCCGAGAATGACAAAACTGGCACGCGATAACTTCCTAATACCATTAATGGCTATACCGGATAGCGTCATCCCCAGCAAAGTGATAACGCACACAGCCAAAAGTAGCCCTATTCTACTCCAAGACGCCCAGCTTCAAAATGGCTCTGGCACTCTTTATTTCCAGTGTCTACTAATCTTAAGTTCTGACAGTCAATCGGACCATCAATCCAGCTCCGACAGTCAATCGGACCATCAATCAAGTTTCGACAGTCAATCGAAGCATCAATCAAGTTTTGATAGTTAATAGGACCATCAATCAAGCTCTGACAGTTAATTGGACCATCAATCAAGTTTTGACAGTCAATCGGACCATCAATCAAGTTTCGACAGTCAATCGGACCATCAATCAAGTTCTGACAGTCAATCGGATCATCAAGCTCAACCCCAGTCTCAACCCAGGAAGTCAAAATTAACCCCGATCTCAACCCAAGAAGTCAAAATTAACCCCAATCTCAACCCGGGAAGTCAATTCAACCCCGATAGCAACCCGGGAGGTATCAATCAACCCCGGTCTCAACCCGGGAAGTCAAACTCGACCCCGGTCTCAACCCGAGAAGTGCAGGTCATCCGCGGTCTCAACCAGGCACGTCAGGTCAACTTTAGACATCAACCTGAAGCATCACAGCAACTCCAAAGCAAAACCTGAAACGACCACGTCAGCCTCAGAGACAACCCTAAGGTCTTGGAATCAGCTTTCGGAAGTCAACCAGTGACCATGCCGACACTACAGGCAGCCCCGGGAGGGGTACAACAGTCATTTCATCAACTCTCAACCGACTTAGTCAAACTCAAGCCAAATCGATGCCGCCAAAGTCAGAATGAATCCTAACGACGATCCCGAGTGGCAACTACGCAAGACAGCTCAACGGATAAAATGCGGGAAATCAAAGACCTGATTATGAACCCGTTTTCCTGGACCCGGAAAATGTTTTTTCCCATGTTATTGTGACACTCTTGGTGAGAGCTTTCAGGAAAGGTATCGCACGCCTCAAACGGACGCTCCTATCAAAAGTTAGAAAGTTCCGACCAGACATCGCATTGCTAGGAGTGCACGTACTTCGAGACGACTAAGCTGGGCATATGGGCCCCACCTAGGGGAGCCACAGCTCTACCTGTGGCTACCGCAGGTAGAGTGGAGGCTCCCTGGCCTATAAATAAATGTGCCTCTTGTTCATTTCAAAAAAATTAGAAAACGCAGCGAAGCCCTGTCAGTTTGATTTTTAGACTTTTACACCCCTTCCAAACCCAAATATTTTCACTCCAACACGTAGATATACCCATATACTACCACATATCAAAAAACCACCGGAAGATTTGGACGTTTAAAGCCTACGATTCGGCAAAAAGCCCGTATTACGGTCCATTGTAAGTATTTTTATGATCAGAAAGTCAATACTACTACTCTGCACT
This sequence comes from Panax stipuleanatus, assembly GCA_020205555.1. Taxonomy (NCBI): domain Eukaryota; kingdom Viridiplantae; phylum Streptophyta; class Magnoliopsida; order Apiales; family Araliaceae; genus Panax; species Panax stipuleanatus. The sequence continues at coordinate 41,053,034 of CM035125.1, forward strand.
GCTTTACACTTGCACACATAGTTTCATCTTCTAAATTTGCCCGGAACTTAGTTTCGTGGCTATTTTCGTCAAAAATTGATACATTTTTGTACATAAACTCCATTTTCAACATTTCTACAACTCGAATTGACGATCCGTCAGCTCCAGTAGCTTCAATGCACTAGCACGCACATTCTGGCAACTTCGCCAGACTGGGTTATCTTCCCAGTCCAGGTTTGGCCTTTTTCTGTACATATTTAACTACAAATGTACTAAAATTTCAATTTTGTCAAGCCCGGATGTCAAATCCGAGGTAGTTTACCGCTTTTATATATATCTACGCATATATAAGCGACTTTCAGCATCACTGGTACTCCTATCAGTCCTGGTTGACTATATTTCCGTCAATATATATATATTTGTATATTTTCAGTCGGCCTGGACTATTTCGTGGCCATTTTACTGCTTTTGCACACTTCCCCATACTGGGTGCTCTCCCCAGTCAATGGGTGACTATTTTTCTGTCAATTTCAATTCCAATACGGGCACAGGCGTGAAAATCCATCGCCCTTTTTACTGTTTATATATATATATATATATTTTATTTCTGTCACAGCCTGGATTATTTCGTGGCTATTTACAGTTTATATATATATATATATATATTTCAATTCCAGTCCGGGCTTGCGAGTGAAAACCCATCGCCCTTTTACAGCTTTTTTATATATAATTATATTCATTGCTTTATTCAATTTTATTCAACTGCTGCATTTAACATTCATTTGTATATAAATTTGCACTGATTTTTTTGCTGGCGGACTAGATTTATCTAAATCTCTCCAATTCTAGCTTTCAACGGTTCAAATAGATCCCGACAGAACCTGGAAGCTATAATGGCTGAGATTTCTTTAAATCTAGTTATTTTTATAGTTTCAGCTTCAAAAGCAACCTCGCATCCCTTAGATCGTTATCTAGTGGGAACGAGACGCTTCGGCCGTGCGGACCAGGATTTACTGAATAAATCCTTGGTTCTGGCTATCTTAGGATATTTATCTGCTTCTATACAAATTTGAACTGTGCAGGTTTTCTAGCCACTCATATGTGAGCCTAGGAATCATGGGATTCATGATCAAACTGATCAGAATCTGATTCCCACGATGGACAAACTCCGATTTACAGATGTACCCTGCCGGTTTTTTTATAAAATGTACATGCACAGACCTTAAAACGGTTATCCAGATTTAAAGTCTTAACATAGTGAAAATATGGATTATTGTGTCAGCGTCCCTCCGATGGTTTTCATACCCATGAGGAGACCGGCACTTTATATTTCTATAGTCGAAGATTCTTCGCAGCCTGACAAATCACCACTTGCATGCAGCCTTAAGGCTATAAAGATAAAAATTAAAAGTGGTGATATGCTTCAATTTCTATGTCAGCGTAGGGGTTTGATAAACAGCTTTCAAAACATCACTGTCAATTCAATTTCAAAGCCTTTTGCAAATCAAATTAAATGCTTTTTGCAAATCAAATCAAAGATTAATTTTCAAATCAAATCAAACCCTTCGTATATAGGCTCAACGAAGCCTGTCAAAGCTTTCAATCAATCCAAAGGCCCAATTTTCAAACAGCATTCACTCACGCACTCCAGTTTTAAGGGAAATATTGAAAAGATTGCGGTACCGTGTTTACACGGGAGTTGTGGGGTGCCTAACACCTTTCCCACACTTAACCAAGCCCCCGAACTCAAAACTCTGATTTCAAAAGATCAAGTTTCGACAGTGTCAAGCAATTGGGCCTCTTTTCAAATCAAACTCGGTTGAGTTGGTGCAACCATTTTCAAAACTACCAACTGGTGACTCTGTTTAAATCAAATCGTCGACATATACACATGTTGTCCTCTTTCCTAAAAAACCCTTCAAAACCTTTTTCACAATAAAAAGAATAATGGTAGAGATAACTTAGGAAGATCGATTTGAGGAAAACCGGGTTATCAACCGACCCGCGGGATTTCTAAAATTTTCCAACGTCGACAACAGTGTATGGGTATAGATTTGAAATCAAACCCATAATCTGCTAGTTGGTTCTTCATCCATAGGATTTGAGCACAGCAACTCCCTGCAGCAATGTATTCAGCTTCTGCTGTTGAAGTTGATACTGAGTTTTGCTTCTTGCTGAACCAGTACACTAGTCTATTTCCTAGCAATTGACAAGTGCCACAGGTACTCTTTCTATCTATTTTGCATCCTGCAAAGTCAGCATCTGAATATCCTGTCAGTTCAAATGAGGACTCCTTGTGATACCATAGACCCAAGTAGGGTGTACCTTTGAGATACCTAAAAATCCTTCTTACAGCAGTTAAGTGTGATTCCTTAGGATTAGCTTGAAATCTAGCACATATATATGTTGCAAACATTATATCTGGTCTACTGGCAGTTAGGTAGAGAAGGGAGCCTATCATACCTCTGTATTGAGTAATATCAATACTTTTACCTTTCTCATCTCTGTCAAGCTTAGTTGCTGGAGCAATTGGTGTTTTCATGGGAGAGGCTGATTCCATGCCATACTTCTTAAGTAAGTCTTTGATGTAATTGGCTTAGCTTATGAAGATACCTTCATCAGTTTGCTTTACTTGCAGTCCAAGGAAGAAGTTCAGCTCACCCATCATGCTCATTTTAAACTAGCTCTGCATAAGCTTAGCAAATCTCTTACACAAATTTTCATCGGTAGAGCCAAAGATAATATCATCTACATATATTTGAACTAGTAAAACTTTATCTTTGTGCTTCCTAAGAAATAGTGTAGTGTCTACTCTACCTCTAGTGAATCCTTTTTTAATAAAAAAAGTTTGTTAGTGTTTCATACCATGCTCTAAGTGCTTGTTTAAGTCTATATAAGGCTTTATCTAATTTATAGACATAATCAGATAGGGTTGGATTGACAAAACCTGGGGGTTGTTCCACTTATACTTCTTCTTGAAATTCACCATTAAGGAATGCACTCTTGACATCCATCTGGAATACTTTGAACTTCATGTAAGCAACAAATGCAAGGAATATTCTGATTGCTTCAAGTCTGGCATTTGGTGCGAAGGTCTCAACGTAGTCTATGCCTTCTTCTTGAGAATAACCTTTGCCCACCAGTCTTGATTTATTCCTTGTGATCACCCCATCTTCATCCATCTTTTTTCTGAAAACCCATTTGGTGCCGATGACTGGGTAATTCTTTGGTCTTTGAACTAATCTCCAGACTTTGCTTCTCTCAAATTGATTTAGTTCCTCTTGCATGGCTTCAATCCAGCTTACATCTAGCATTGCATCTTCAATCTTTTTGGGTTCTATTTGAGATAGAAAACTCAAATAGAAACACTCATTCTAAATTGCAGATCTTGTTCTGATTCTGGCAGTTGGATCACCAATGATCAGATCTTGAGTGTGATCTCTTGCCCACCTGTTCCCTGTTGGAACATCTGTTCTGGTGCCTTCTTGTCTGAACTCCTCAAGATTGACTTCTGGTTCTTGTTGTCTAGAGTCGTCGTCTGGTTCAGCTCTTTCTACGATTTCTTCTTCAGACACTACGATTCTTTGTTCAAGAACTACGGTCGTAGTGATAGGCTCAACCACTTCATTCGTAGTGTCGATATCATCAATCGTAGTGTCTTGTAGTGCATACTTATCCGAGTCTGTTTCATCAGAGATGATGTGGATTGAGACTTCAACACTTAATGTCTTCTTGTTGAACACTCTGTAGGCTTTGCTGTCTGTGGTATATCCAAGGAAGATTTCTTCATCTGACTTGGGTTGGAACTTAGTCAGATATTGCTTCCCATTGTTGAGAATGTAGCATGAACAACCAAACACATGGAAGTAACTGACATTTGGCTTTCTTCCTTTCCACAGCTCGTAGGGAGTCTTCTTCAATGTAGAGTGTACAAGAGATCTGTTCTGTGTATAGCACGCAGTGTTGATGGCTTCTGCCCAGAAGTATTCAAGCAGATGAGTTGCTGCTAGTAGAGTTCTTCCAGCTTCTATAAGTGTTCTGTTCTTCCTTTCAGCTACTCCATTTTGCTGAGGAGTTCGTGGTGCTGAGAAGTTGTGACTGATGCCATTGTCTGCACAGAACTAATCCATTTCTAAGAAGTCAAACTCTCTGCTATGATCACTCCTTATTGCCTTGATAGTCTCTCTTTTTTCATTCATCACCAGCTTGAACATCTTTATCAGTTGGGAGCTTGTCTCATCTTTTGAGTTAAGAAAAAACACCCACCACGTGTATCTGGTGTAGTCATCCACTACGACCAGTGAGTATCACTTTCCTCCTAGGCTCACAGTTAGAATTGGCCCAAAAAGATCCATATGCAGTAACCGTAGGGACCTGTCAATTGAGTTGACTGCCTTGCCTTTGAATGAGCTCCTTGTTTGCTTTCCAAGCTGGCATGCGTTACATGGTCTTTCTTTGATGAAGCTGAACTTGGGTAAACCTGCTACCAGATCTTTGGAGGCCAGCTTAGACATACTCTTGAAGTTGAGATGAGATAATCTTCTATGCCAAAGCCAACTTATTTCTTCAGATGCTTTAGCAAGAAATCATACTGTCTCATCAGAACTGAGCTGAGCAAGGTTAATAGTGTATACATTTCCTTTTCTTGTTCCTGTCAGCTTGATAGAGGATGTCTCCAGATCTCTGACTTGACACTGATTGTTGAGAAAGGTGACTTGATGGCCTTTATCACAGAGTTGGCTGATGCTAAGAAGATTGTGCTTTAGTCCATCAACATAAGCCACTTTGCTGAAGGACACTGCACCATTTCCAGCTGATCCATAGCCTCTTGTCTTGCCAGAGCTGTTATCTCCAAAGATAACTGTTGGTCCCTCCTTCTCTGTGTAGTTCGACAGGAGGGCTTTGTTCCCGGTCATATGCCTTGAGCAACCACTGTCCAGATACCATGTTGTAGTTGTGGTGCTCATTTTCTGCAGACAGATTCAGCTTTCATGTTGGTACCCAGACTTGCATGGGTCCTGCAATGTTAGTACCCTTAGGAACCCAAATCTGCTTGACTTTGGGTCTCTCATGCACAATATTATGAAAGCATGATGCAGATTTATGACCAAATCTTTCACATGCAAAGCATCCAATATAATTTATGTGTGTGTGTGTGTGGATTCTTTCCCCATTTGGACTTGTGTGGGTATTTGTTGGCCTTACCCTTATATTGCATCTTCCTTTTCCATGCAGCCTTGGAGTTCAGGTTTTGTGCTGAGTAAACCTCATCACCACGATTCCTTCCAAGTTGATCCGTGGAGTCAGTTTTACTTAACTCTACGATTCGTTGAGGTTAGGCAATGGTGACTGGGTCACTCTTCACCTTTCTGAATCCTAGGCCAGCATGAGATCCGTAGTGTTTAAGAACATGTCTTGGATCAGAAGAGCAAGGTTACACTGGTTCATCCTTCTGTGTGGACTTTACAAATGTGATACTTCTATTTAAATTAGAAGCACTACTCATGTTAGTTTCCTTTGTCTTTTCCACACTGGGTTCTGAGGTAGATTCCCCAAACCCTAAGCCTGTTCTATCAAAGACACTTCTCTGATTGGATATCAGGGAGTCCATAGATGACGAAGATCTATTCCATGTGGAGATAGTTTTTTCTAGCTCCTCAATCTTAGAGGTTAGATTTGACTCTCTTTGCATACTCAGTTCATTGGTCTCTCTCAAGATTTTATTCTCAGCTTCAAGCTTAGAGAGAGAGTCAGAACTTAGTAGAGCTGCTTCCAGCTCTTTCTGAACTTTCTCTTTCTCCTTTTGAATATCAGTATAATCTTTAGATAGGACTCTTAACCATTTCATATTTTGATATAGATCAGTTGACATATCACGAATGCCAGTTCTTAAATCATTAATGTCTATATCAGGAGAGTTGAAATCAAATACCTCATCTATTACTGCTTCAGCATCTTTTCTGCTGAGTGCATCTTTGGCCATCAGGCATATGTTGGCTTTTTGAGGTGCTTCATCATCTTCAGACTCAACATTGGTGTCATTATCTAAATCACTCCAAGAGCTTCCAGCTACAAGCCCTTTGTCTTTATTCTTATTCTTTTTGTAGCCTTTGAGCTCCTTCTTTGGATTTGACTTTCTTTTCAGCTCTTCTCTGATAGGCTTGTTGCAGTTGGCAATGAAATGACCATGCTTCTTACAATTATAGCATAGGTCACTGATCTGCTCCTGACAGTTATTCTTGTTGAATCTTTTTGGTTTGCTGCTTCTTCCATTGAGTATGAGCCTTCTGAATCTTCTGGCCAGCATTGCAGCTTCATCATCATCATTATCATTATCATCATCATCTTCCTCAGAGTCAAATTCATCTTCAATATGTGCTCTGGAGATTTCTTCCTTTGCTTTAAGAGCAACTCCTTTATCCTTATTTCTTCCTTCTGACAGAGTTTCTGCACGTTGAGTCAGTTCTAGCTCATAAGTAAGAAGGTTTTCGTAGAGTTGTTGAACTGTCATCTCATGTAGATTCTTTGACTCTCTAATTGAAATGGTCTTGGCATCCCATCTGCTTGGCAAGGATCTCATGAACTTGATGACAAGATCTTTGTTTGGATAGGTCTTCCCATAGGCTCTGAGAGAGTTGAGCAATGTAGTGAATCTCTCATATGTGGAAGTGACGTTTTCTCCTGGAACATGAGAAAACATCTCATATTGTTGAGTCAGTAGAGATTGTTTATTTTCTCTGACTTCTTCAGTTCCTTCATGCATGATGAGCGATGCTTCCCATACTTCTTTTGCAGTCTTGCAGTTGACTACATTCTCAAACAGACTGTCTTCTAAAGACTGGAACAAAATATTCTTAGCCTTCTTGTCAAGCTGAACATTTTTCTTCTCATTTTAAGTCCATTCTGCTTTGACTTTAATCACAACTTTGTTTGGATCTTCTGGAGTTGGTGCAAGCCTCATTGGAACATAGGGCCCATTCAGGACAGTTTCAAATAGATCATCATCTATTGAATCCATGTAAGTCTGCATTCGAACTTTCCATTTGGCAAATTTATCTTTGTTGCACATTGGTGGTTTGCTTCCTCCACCTGTCTTTGTCTCGCTTATCAGTTGTGCCATTGGATCTACTCAAGCTTGTATGCTTAGATTAGAGAACCTGCTCTGATACCAATTGTTAGTTCCCAAAGGCACGTTAGTTATCTAGAAGGGGGGTTGAATAGATATTTTAAAATTTCTTTGTTTAAAATACTTTGTCAGTATTGATTATACTGACAGCAGCGAAATATATGTTTTGTTCCCCTTCAAGATATTGCAGTTATGGTTTGATAAGCAGTTATAACAATTATAACAGATATAGCAATTAATGAAAGACAATAAGACACAAGGTTTTAAGTGGTTCAGAGCACACAAGGCTCCTAATCCACTCTTCTACTCCACGAGTAGGAAATCCACTAAGGATGTCTCTTACAATTGAATCACTTAGATTCCTTCAAGGCCAGCAGCCCTGGAACTTCTCTAGTTTATTTAGAACTCTTCAAGTCCTCTGACTTGGTACTTTTCTTAGTTCACTTTTGAACTCTTCAAGCCCTCTGACTTGGATCTGCTCTTAGTTTACTTTTGAACTCTTCAAGTCCCCTGACTTGGTTCCTCACTTGGATTGACAGTTGTTGTTGAGGAGTGTTACTCAGTTGCAATTAAGCATTCGTTCTGAAGAACTGAGTAACAAAGCAAGCTTTCCTCTTTCAGGATCGTAGAGTTGATCGTTGAGTGTTCTTGAGCTTTTCTCAATGTATTCTTTCTTTTCACGTCTTGCTTGCTTAGTCTGAATCCTTGTCTGATTTCTTTATAAAAGAGCCATTCAAAATATATCCGTTTGAATGCTCCCGTTATAGCATTTAATGCTTTAGACGTTTATGAGCAGTTGTTGTCCCCAAACGGGTATGACAATTACGCGCAAGTATACGCGGTCAACAAGTAATAATCAATAAGTACAGATATCGTTCCCACAGAGAATTAACAGATAAAAGGTCGCCAAACCACTAGTCCATAATCATTTCAGTCTTATTTAAACAATCGGTAAAGAGTTTTAATTCAAAACTAAATTAACTAGGCACGTAATTAAACTTAAACTAATTAATCCTAGAGTAAAATCAGATAATGAAGGCATGAGATCCCAATTTCCCCTAATGATTCTTTGAAATCAATAAACTTCTAATTAGGTCGAATTAATCGTCAAAGTTTGTTAGCCGAGAACACGAAAATGAGAGAAGGCCATCTTTCGATGCACCTAATCCATATAACATGCACTCCACATATAATAGAACGCACATGAACACCCACATTATCTAAACCCCTATATGTCTATGTGATTTACAAATAATTAGGGTTAAAGTCCAAGTTCTCTAGTGACTACGAGCGGCGCTTCGGTATATGTCTATCCTAATCACAAATCAGACATTCAACGCCATGTAAACATACAATCGCCCGCTACTACGATTAGATCTAAATTCATACTTCGTCTTTCAAGTCCGTACAAATTATCACAGTAATTGGTCGTGAATCAATTAAGCAATGGAGCACAAATCGTAATAGACAATCACATAATGATAAACAAGACCAACATGGAAGGAAATCAATATAGACTACTCATCAGGTTCCATTGAAACCTCAAAATATAAGCTAACTCCTACAAGAAGATATACCAACCACATATTGAATAAGCATCATAAGAATACAAATGAGAATCAAAGAGAAAATAAGGATAGAAAATGCAACTCTGTTCCTCTTGATCAAAATATGAATCCTTGATTTTCTCTAAATGTTTCAACTGTCAAGTCTAATTAAACCCTAGGAAACTAACTACTTTAAACTAGCACTAATCTACTCCTAATCTAGACAAGAAATGTAAAAAGAGAAGAGAAAGAGAAAGCTAGGGCTAAGCCATCCCTTAAGGGGAGTATATCATGAAATGGGCAACAAGCCCTTCTATATTAGCTTCTCCCGCTCAGCCTAAGTGAAAGTCAAAGCTGGCTGCATTTTGGAATGGCGCGGCCACGCGCGTTTAAGCCTTGAAGAGGGCGCGACCGTGCGGCTGTGCAGGTTTTGTTTTTGCAGTTGTTTTGCTTCTGTACTACTGCACTTGGCTTTGACCCATGCTTATGCTTGCCTTCTTGCCCTCTTGCAGCCTCATAGCATCACGTTCCATTGCCCCTTCACCCAAGCCATCATCATGCTTTAAGCCTATTTTTGTGTTTTGTCCCATTTTAGCGTTCTTTCATCCTTTTTAGCTCAATTCGTACCTGGAGAGTTCCTAAACATGAAAATCACAAAAGAAAGCAAAAACACATGAAAAGAACAATGATACTTGAGTTTAAGCAACAAAATAAGCTAAAAAATATCTGAATAAGTGGTCATGAAAACCACTTATCAAATACCCCCAAACTTAAACATTGCTTGCCCTCAAGCAACTAAAACAAAACAAAACACAGATGCAATGCAAGTAACTATAATGTATGCAACCTACACTAGCATTTAAGTGAATCCAGGTCTCAGTCAGAATTGATATTCAAATGAATTGCCTCAAAAAAATCACAGGCTAATCAAACAGATAAGCTACCAAAACAAGATGAAAAGCATATCCAAGCAAATCCAAATCTGTCAGCACTGATGTATTGTACGTTGTGTGCCTAGCAACCATTAGACATTCTTTGGACAAATAAATCACATACTATGCTTCTTAGGGGAAAAACAAGTTTCAACTCATGGACAGCAGTGAATCAGATAATTTCTAACTAAGATCATGCACTACTTAAGCTAAGAGTTCACAGGGGATTTATTATGCTTATTCTGTACACAATCGACTGTGCAATGCCTAGTCCTCTTAGGCTTTTCAATGATACCCGTGTAGCGAGCTTTCGACCAACGATTCCCAGACCAGACGACCTTAGGGCGCTGGGTGTAGAGACACCCCGAGGGCTTACTTTCTCGAATATCAAAGGTCACAGGATTCGACGTAGTCGAAGTGTTTATTCACAATCATTTTTCTTTTTCTTTTCTTTTTCTTCTATTTTTCTTTTCTTTTTCATAGGGGAGTGCGTCTTACGCTCCATCTCCCCACTAAGCACGCATACCCCCTGTTTCCCCCAAACTTAAGCTTTATACAGTCCAGTTATTGTTATTAGATTACTAAAACTCTTTCGTTAAAACACAGATTTCCCACCATAAAACAAGTATGTAAACATTTAAACTAAACATATCATGATAGTTACTATATCGTGCTAACTGGTTACACAGTATCTGACAGATAAGGATTTACATATATGACCTTAAAATCAAGCTTAAGTCTCAAATCGGCTCGAAAATCAAGAGATTCTAGCTTCTTCATGGGCCAAATAAATAACAATCCAACTTCAACCTGGATTCATGCAATATGTCCTACCACAGTTGACTAAAACAACAACAAAAATTTCAAAAATTTTGACAAATTTTAACAAAATACGACCTATATACACTATATAAACAAACACAATATGCAAAAGAAACACTATATAAACAAACACAATATGCAAAAGAAACCCTAATACCCCTAAACTTAAAGTGTTCAATGTCCTCATTGAAGGTAAAAGGTAAAAAGGAACTCCCCTATTCGGCTTCGTCGTCCTCCTCGTCCTCGTCGTCCTCCCCTTTGGCTTGTTCTGGAGGTGTGTCTGGAGGTGGGTAAGCAGCGGCGGATCCATATGTCAGGAACTGTACCTGCACTCCCATCTGGCCGAAAGCTTGGGACAATGCCCCGTAGAAATCTGTAGTGAAGGCCTGAAAGTTCGTGCTCATGGCATCCATCCTGCGCTGCAATCGCCTCTCCATCCTATCAATATGCTCATGAACCGTGTGGGAGGACTCGGACTGCGTTGGTGGCACCCTCTTGGAAGTCTCCCCAGACTCTCTCTGATCTGGCAAAATGAACCCCGCTCCCTGAGGATGAGACTTACCTCCTTTCCACATCTTGAATGATTCAATGGTAGGGTGGTTAATGGTGCTCATAGGCATCTGCATCGGCTCTGCGTCAGTCCACATAACTCCATTCATCGCACAGAGCCTGGTGATCACTGATGAATGTGGGATACCAGCTGAATTCCCGTCACTTAGAAATCTGCGGATAAAACTGTTGATCACATATCCCAAGTCAATCTTCTTGCCCTTGATGATCCCATAAAGCAACACAGCTCTGTCCTTAGTGACCTCATTCTGATGCCGTGTTGGCATCAGATTTGCACAAATAAAGTTGTACCACGCCTAGCCATATCTGCTCAAGGCGGCCTGGGGGAAATACAGTTTCTAATCCATTCCCTGCTTCAATTTCCAAGTAGTGCCTGGCATGCACATATAATCACAGATAGCGTCAAGCTCCGATCCCCACTCCCTAGCATAAAGAGAATCGGATGCATCCAACGCAATATTTGGCAAACTAAACAGCTCATTGATGCTCTCTTTTGCAATTGACACTTCACATCCCCGCACGAAGATCTTATTGGACTTTGTGAATTTAGCATTGGCGTAGAATTCTTGTACCACAGATATGGGGGCTGCCATAGGATCCTCACAGAATAGATTTCAGCCCCTCCCTCTGATCACAGCTGCCATATGCCTGTCCAATTTCCTATCTGGCGCCAATCCTCACTCCAATACAAAAGTTCTACCTACCAAAGCATCGTGGAAGAATTTCTGAGCCTTCAGACTGATGAACTTGTGGTTATCATAATCGATGCCACCTCCCCCGTGCTCGGAATCGCTGCCCATCGAGGTAGATTCTCTCCTACTCCGCTTAGATGCCATTTGGATTGAGAATAAAGGCTACACCTCTCCAACACAACCACTGCAACACCAGCCTTGCCCTTCCCAACTTTTGAAATCACTGTCTCATTTGTTACCCAGAAAATCCCCTCAAAGTGCTACAACACTCACTCACAAAAGCAATTAGGGCTCACATTCTTGCTTCAAATTGTACTTGATGTGGGTGTAGGGATATTAGGGTTCTGTGAGAGGAATGTGGATGGATTTCAGTTGGAGAGGATGGGAGTGGTGAATGAAATTAGGGCTTGGGGGAAGAGGGGTGTGAAGGAGGAGTTATGGCTAAGTGAATTAGGAGATGGATGGGGTGGAGGAATTTGTGGGTTAGGACCAGAGGAAAGCAATCCTAAACTCGGCAGCCAAATAAAATGATAATGTGTGCTTAGTTCCTGCCTAGTATTAACTTAAGTCAGAGGCAGATTGTACGAGGCGCGGCCGCGCGCCCCATCAAGCTTAACCAGGCGCGGCCGCGCGTGATGCCAGATTTTGTTCTGCTGGCTTGGCATGCATTAAGGCTATGGAATTTGAATGTTGCTTCATTCCAAGCAGCTTTTAACCTGAAATATGCATATAAGACTTATCAAGCCCTCTTAAACCACCCAAAATTTAATATGAACTATTTACAACAAAAAGGGGAATGAACATAAAGGGAGAATTATAGTCTTGTTGAGTCCCAAAAATTCCTATATGTGCACATAAGCAACATGCTCGTGATAAAAGTATATTCAATCAGCTTCATAATCCCAAAAATATATGCACAAATGCCTAAGTCCAAAAATAAAGGCACTGAGCTCCTAATTCTACGAGCATTCAAAAATTTACAACTACGCATTACACTACTTAGAATTAAACATGAGGGAGGGAAATAAAGATAAACAAGTAGAATTAAACAGGTAGGGAGAGAGAAAAATGATGGGGTGCCTCCCATCGAGCGCTTAGTTTATAGTCCGTTAGCTAGACAGTGTCTGTCGACACCGCTATCCGATCCCCCGACGATATTTGAGAAACCCCCCATCCATTAGAACTGCCATATGCTTTTGGAGGCTTCCCAACATGAGAGGCTTCGGATTTAAACTACCTAGCATATGATGTGTATAAGAATTCCCCGCTTCGAAGGTGGGGTGCTAGGCACTTCTTCCGTTGTGTTCGTAAAGTAATTGGGGCATTGAGGCACAACTAACACAACAGGCTCTTCTTCAATTCTCTCTTCCTCAGACCACCATGGTTTCCATAATACAAACTCTCTCATATCCTCGAGATCCTTATCTATGATGTGACTTCCAAGGGGGCAAGGGTGTGAAAACTTCACTGGATTGTTTGACTTTGGCGAAGAAGGCTCTTGGGGTGTAGTCATTGTTGGCTCACATTCATAATTTTTCACTTCCCCAAGCGTCTCCTCGATTTCCATTTCCTTAGGCTCGTCCAGCTGTAAGTGCACTTCTGGCTCTCCATCAGTTTCAGCATCCATATCATAGCACCACGTATTCCGAGGGTCATTACTCATGACTTCAGTCATTGGAGGTACTTGATTTTGAAGATTTTGCATTTTCGTCTCTTGCTCAAACACTTCCTCCTTCCTTAAAGCCATGCTAATTTGCTCCACCCAATTCTGGAGATTCTCAATCGACTGCTCTTGCTCAATCAAGATCTCCTTTGTTGATGCTAAGGAATTTCCCCACAAACTTTCCAATCTTGCCTCTTTTGTTTCAGCCTCGGAATCCATGTACTGAATCTCACTGGTTGGAGTATTGTTGATTAGGGCCATCTAGTTCTGAAAATTCTGGTTCGATATTTCCTGGCTCCTAAGCATCTCTTTTTGTCTTGCTAAGCTCCTATACATGAGTTCCATTGTTGACTGTTCTTGTAAACACGGAGATTGCTATGGGGATTCTGGTGCGTATATTGGACTTTGCTCGCAGTATTGGTCTTGATAGCTCGCTGAAGAGTTTGGGTGATACCCCCAAATCTTGCTGAAAATTGGGATAAGTCTCATAGTTGGAGTAATCACCCCCATACTGCACTTGTCCATAACTGATAGGATCCTGATGGCTCATATAGCTTCCAGCACCATAATCATAAGTAATTACTGGCTCTCGACTCTGTTGGGCTGCAACATTGTCCAACTTCCTCGAGAGAACCTCTAACTGTGATGAAAGTGTAGCAATTGGGTCGAGTCCATCATTTCTGGTTTCCCTTGGTTATTCTTTCCTTGTGTAACACCATGGATAAAAATTTAGATCCATTGTACCTTAAAAGAGAATATAGGAAGAGAATAAAACAAAAAAATAAATAAATAAATTATTTAAATTAAGACTAATTTGATTGAAACTAATGTTGGCAAACAGTTATCCAATTAATTCCCCGGCAACGGCGCCAAAAACTTATTGTCCCCGAATAGGTATGACAATTACGCACAAGTATACGCGGTCAACAAGTAATAATCAGTAAGTACAGATATCGTTCCCACGGAGAATTAACAGATAAAAGGTCGCCAAACCACTAGTCCATAATCATTTCAGTCTTATTTAAACGATCAGTAAGAGTTTTAATTAAAAACTAAATTAACTAGGCACGTAATTAAACTTAAACTAATTAATCCTAGAGTAAAATCAGATAATGAAGGCATAAGATCCCAATTTCCCCTAATAATTCATCGAAATCAATAAACTTCCAATTAGGTCGAATTAATCGTCAAAGTTTGTTAGCCGAGAACACGAAAGTGAGAGAAGGCCATCTTTTGATGCACCTAATCCATATCACATGCACTCCGCAGATAATAGAACGCACATGAACACCCACATTATCTAAACCCCTATATGTCTATGTGATTTATAAATAATTAGGGTTAAAGTCCAAGTTCTCTAGTGACTACGAGCGGCGCTTCGGTATATGTCTATCCTAAGCATAAATCAGACATTCAACGCCATGTAAACATACAATCGCCCGCTACTACGATTAGATCTAAATTCATACTTCGTCTTTCAAGTCCGTATAAATTATCACAGTAATTGGTCGTGAATCAATTAAGCAATGGAGCACAAATCGTAATAGACAATCACATAATGATAAACAAGACCAATATGGAAGGAAATCAATATAGACTACTCATCAGGTTCCATTGAAACCTCAAAATATAAGCTAACTCCTACAAGAATTAGATATACCATCCACATATTAAATAAGCATCATAAGAATACAAATGAGAATCAAAGAGAAAATAAGGATAGAAAATGCAAATCTGATTCCTCTTGATCAAAATATGAATCCTTGATGTTCTCTAAATGTTTCAGCTATCAAGTCTAATCAAACCCTAGGAAACTAACTACTTTAAACTAGCACTAATCTACTCCTAATCTAGACAAGAAATGTAAAAAGAGAAGAGAAAGAGAAAGCTAGGGCTAAGCCATCCCTTAAGGGGAGTATATCATGAAATGGGCAACAAGCCCTCCTATATTAGCTTCTCCCGCTCAGCCTAAGTGAAAGTCAAAGTTGGCTGCATTTTGGACTGGCGCGGCCGCGCGCGTTTAAGCCTTGAAGAGGGTGCGACCGCGCAGCTGTGCAGGTTTTATTTTTGCAGTTGTTTTGCTTCTGTACTGCTGCACTTGGCTTCGACCCATGCTTATGCTTGCCTTCTTGCAGCCTCATAGCATCACGTTCCATTGCCCCTTCACCCAAGCCATCATCATGCTTTAAGCCTATTTCTGTGCTTTGTCCCATTTTAGCGTTCTTTCATCCTTTTTAGCTCAATTCATACCCGGAGAGTTCCTAAACATGAAAATCACAAAAGAAAGCAAAAACACATGAAAAGAACAATGATACTTGGGTTTAAGCAACAAAATAAGATAGAAAATATATGAATAATTGGTCATGAAAACCACTTATCAACAGTTGATGTTGACATCCTGCTTTTCTGCTGCACTGCCGACTGGCCCACTGACACAGCAGACTGCAACTTCACCTAACACCTGAAAAGGTGTTTTCTGCAGGTTGTTTAGTCCTTTCCTTAGTTTCTTCAATTCGCTTCTTCGATTTGAACTAAGGATGAATATGGAATCATTGGGACCATCAAATTGTCAACGGCTATAAGCCTTTCTTCATTTGTTGCTCTTCCTCCCTTCATCAAAACTATGATCTTTGATGCTAACTGAAGGAACACTACGATTATAGTCATTGTACCATAATCGTTGTGTGTTGGCTTGCACAGCTTGACTCAGACTTAATCGTAGAGAACACTACGTTTATCTTAAGCTCTCTGGTAGACTAAGATTCCTGCTTGCTTATCTTGCAGACTTCACATTTCTAAGAGCACACTGCGTTTCTTGACTTAGCTCGGCAAATGCTCGGATTTTCTCCATGATTCTCAGTGTGACTTCCAAGGGCAGACTACGATTCTGATATTTTCATTTAAGCTCCACGAATCTTGCCTTGGTCTCTGCAAGCTTGATTCTCTTAGCATACTACGATTCTGAACATCTTCATTTAAACTCCACGATTCTGCCTTATCTTCTGAATACTACCTTTGATAGACTATGATTCTGTCAAGGCTTTAACTTTTACAGCACAAATAGATCAACCTAACAAATTTGATCTTTTCTTTTATACATTTATTTACATAAATGATAAACATTAAAGCTCAGATCAACCTAACATTTTTTATCTATCATCTAAGTCCTTGTACATTGATTTTCTTAAGGACTGTACACTCATGCATTTATATATACTTTCAATATCAAATCTGAATATGCAATTCCCAACACTATCTTCTATGATTTAAAAGTCCACCATAAATATTTTATCCTTGTCAATCAATATATATCTCAAATCAAATATTCATCTTTGCAGTACGGGCCAAAGATATTCATTTGTATCATCAATGGTCATGTTCATCTCAACACCTGTCCATCTTTGCACTACGGGCCAAAGATATTCATCAGGTAATCATTCATCTAATTTGCATTACAGGCCAAAGATATTCATCAAATAATCATGCATCTTTGTACTACAGGCCAAAGATATTCATTAAGTAACCATTCATCTTTGCACTACAGGCCAAAGATATTCGTTTATATCACCTTTTAAGACTGAGAATGATGAAAAATAATATAAATAACGAATCCAGTGAGATAAAGGACAAAGATTAGGGATTCGTAAATCAGTTTATCCAAGTTCAAGAATATTCCATAATAATCATTTGTAGAGCAAAATTCAAGAATGAAGTTCAAAACATGGATCCAATCAAAGATAGAAACCATAACAGACAACTTGGACAAAGAAAAAAAAATTTAATTTTTCTGTGAATAGTACTATATTCGTGAATAGTGACGTATACGTGAATAGTGCCGTATACGTGAATAGTGACCTCAACATGAAAAGGTAAAAAATTCATAATAAAATTCATACCAATATTTCGGTGAAATGATATTGAAAGAAATAACATCATTTACGGAAAAAAAATAACATCTCTTATCTCAAAAGAATACCGAATCTGACTGGAATATCGGATATTATGCTGAAAAAACTTGCACTGATTATCAACACTCAAAGTATCTAAATACTCACAAAAATACGCTCGATATTATAGAGAAAGAAACTTCTGATTCTGGTGCGATTTTCAATTCTAACTAAGCATCCTATTTATAGGAAAATGCTTAAAACACCAAAAGAAGAAAAACTTAATATTACGTATCCTCATTTTGAAAAATCCCACCAGCACCATCATGTAGGAAAAAAAAATTCTCCAGCATATTTAACAAGCCAAAAGGACAAATGGGGCCCACCATATGTTTTAATAAAAAAATATTTATTCTAAAACTTCAATAATTCATAATAAATAGCCCTTTTATCAGAAAAATTCGAACCTTATGACCATTCCATATGAAATTTAATTCTCTACAACTTTGTAGAAGAAAGTTTATCTAAATTCCGAACGAAAAATGACCCGAATTTATATACGAATGATTTTTTCCACACCCCCATTCTGACAAAACTAACAACGGAGCAACCCAACTTTGAAAAACCAACATCAGCACATTTCACACACAAGTGAGGCCCTCTCAATTAGAAAAATCCTCCACCAAAATATTTAACACATTTTAATCCCCAAAAATACCATTCAGACCCAATTTGCTCTCTTCTTCCTCATTTTATTCATATATCATGAATTTATTGTAAAAAATATCACCATTATTATATTATTATATTATCATATTATACACTTATAATATAATATTATAATACTATATTTGAATGAATCATTTTATCAAAAAAGATAAAATATTAATTCTCAATAATTGTCTCTTTTGCTGAAAATTCCTCCCTTAATATTCACATTAAATAAATATTTTTTTATCATTTTTATTAATAATTAATTATTCACAAATAATATTACAGAACCATAATAATGACAACCAAGTCGTTCCCAAGAAAGAGGGGACTTTTCGATAAGGATTTCTCTTTACTGGCGCGCAATTAGATTAACTAACCCCTTTCCTAGACAGAACTTCTTAGACATTGCCAATAATGTTGTCTAATAATATTATTCAAATAATATGAATTATTGATTTGATAATGTAAAATACTGTGCAGTGACAATTATTGAATCAACAATAATATACAATACTGTGCAATACCATGTGCTACTGTGCAACAACGCGTATTACTTATTTTAACCACCAGGTATTTCAACAGTTCTAACGGTAACCGTTATGCCGTTATTTTTAGAAAACTTATTATTGTCGTTTTCTTCATCCTACAGTTTTTCGTTATGGGGCCCACAAATTACGAATATTCCCCGACAACAAGAATATTTCACGACCAAACGAATATTTCCCGACAACAATGAATATTTTATAACCACTTGCTTATTTTGTAAACTTGCGCATATTACCCATAACATACCACATTTATTAAATCAACCCCTTACTATTTCAAAATAATATATAGAGGAAATTAAATTTTATTCATAAAAAATTGGGGTCTTACATAAGGGATATTATTTTTCTTGTAAGAGATATTATTTTCTTATAAGGGGTATTATTTCTTTTGTATTGTAAAGGATGTTATTCCTTTAAATACTCGTAAGGGTTGTTATTCTATTCCTTAGTGATCTGTGAGAATAACATGTCTACGCGGACTACCGCATGCATGGTGAAAAACCCTTCGTATTCATTCTTTATTAATCTGTGGGATAACCTATCTATGCGGACTACCGCATGCATGGTGATTAACCCTTCGTATTCATTTCTTTATTAAGCTGTGGGAGTAACCTGTCTACGCGAACTACCGTATGCATGGTGAATAATCCTTTGTATTCATTTTTATTAAATTATGAAAATGATCTGTCTATGCGGAATACCGCATGACGGGTGAAAATTCAATTGTTGTTTCGTATATTCTTTTATACTCGTATGAATTATTATTTCAATGGAATATTGGTCTGAACTTGTTTTTGAAATATTAATCTTTTCATATCGGAGTACTATTTACTCAGGTATTATTCATGGGGCACTATTCACGTAGTACTATTCACTCGAGTACTACTCACTTGGGTACTATTTACTCGGGTACTATTTATGAGTTACTATACACTGGTTACTATTCACATATTACTATTCACTGGTTACTATTCACACACACAAAAATCCTTTCTGTCCAAATTATCTTTGATTGGATCCATATTTTTATCTTCATGTCGATAATTTGGATATCCTTGAACTCTGGATAAATTAAATTATAAATTTCTAATATTTATCCTTTATTTCACTTGATCGATTCTCTATATCATTTTTTCATCATCCTCGGTCTTAATTTTTGGTGAAAATTATCTTTGGCCCGTAGTGCAAAGATGAACAGTTGAATTATGAATATCTTTGGCTCGTAGTACAAAGATGGACAGGTGATTGGCATGATCATGACCACTGGTGATACAAACGAATATCTTTGGCCCGTAGTGCATGGATAATTCGTTGGTTGGAAATATTATTGATTGGTGTTACAGGGATAAAATATTGATGATAAACTTTTAAATCATAGAAGATAGTAGACATTATTCTCTACTTGACTCTTCTAATAGATTGTTATTTTCGTTGCAGTTGTTGATCTAAAACTTGTTGTCTATTGTATTCTATCAGATTTTTCCTTGTTGAGGACTAAGAAAAATTTGTTCTACATTATCTTAGTCATAATATTCTTTACTGGCTAGTTGAGCTCACCCTTTTATTTCATTTTTCTCTTCAGGAAATGAGAATGTCGCGAGGACTAGTCGGGGAATGGAGTGATGGTCCGAGTTAGAGCAGTAGTAGTCCTCATTATTTTGTGAAATATCGTGATCATAATTGTAATGAGGACTTATTTGAGCCTTTATATTTTCATATTATATACGAATTATATTAAAACTCACAGTTTATGTGGTTGTATTTTGCACGACCGTATTATGTAATAAAGATTTGTATTTGGATTTTGTACCATGTATTGGCGACTCAGAATGGGTTGTGTGGACCTATTTTAGGGGCGTCACACGAGAAATTAATCGGATAAATGAGTAATTAATGGGTGATTATTGGTAAACATGTGGGGGCCACTATAATAAATGTTTGGTGGGTAGTTGTAGGGGAGGTGGTGCAAGATTGATGAACTTGAGAGACTAAATTAAAAATGGAGGTAAAGATGGAGGTACTAAAGTGTAATTAACTAATTTTTTTTCTAGCCTATAAATAGCAAGCTAATTTCTTTTATTTCTCACTAATTTTTTTAAAAAGAAAAGTTGTAATAGAGAGAGAAATTATAGAGAGAAAAAGAAGAAGAGTATTCTGCTACTACTATTCTAATATTTAATCTTCTACTGAGGTAAGGGATATTTTTTTCTTGTAAGGAGTATCATTTTGTGTAAGGGATATTATTTTTCTCGTAAAGGGATATTAATTTTCTCGTAAGGGATATTATATTTCTCGTAAGAGATATTATTTTCTTGTAAGGGGTATTATTTCTTTCGTATTCATAATGAATGTTATTTCCTTTCAATACTCGTAAGGGTTGTTATTCTATTTTTTGTTGATCTGTGGGAATAATCTGTCTACGCGGACTACCGAATGTGTGGTGAATAACCCTTCGTATTCATTTTTTATTGATTTGTGAGAATAATCTGTCTATGCGGACTACCGCATGCCTGGTGAAAACCTTTCGTATTCATTTTATTCCTTATTAATCTGTGAAAAAAACCTGTCAACGCGGACTACCGCATACCTGGTGAATTACCCTTCGTATTCATTTATATTTAAATTGTGAAAATGATCTGTCTACGCGGATTACCGCATGACGGGTGAAAATCCAATTGTTGTTTCGTATATTCTTACATACTCGTATGTAATATTATTTCAATGGAATATTGGTCTGAACTTGTTATTGAGATTTTAATCTTTTCATATCGGGGTACTATTCACGAATTACTATTCACGAGTTACTATTCACAGGTTACTATTCACGAAAAAAAATATTTTTTTCTTTTATGTCCAAATTATAATTGATTGGATCCATGTTTTTATCTTCATGACGATAATTTGGATATTCTTGAACTCTGGATAAATTAAATTATCAATCACTAATACTTATCCTTGATCATATTTTATAATCATGGTGATGAAAGTTTTCTTTGACTTGAGTGTAAAGATGGGTAGATTATTGGTATGATCATGACTATGGATTCTCTTCGGCTAGGGGTGCAAAGATGAATTGTTAATTAGTATGATCATGACCATTGATTTTACAACTGAATATCTTTAGCTTAAGTGCAAAGGTGAATTGATCAACATGGTTATAAGTATTGCTTCTATAAATTTTGAAATGATTAGAAATTCCTTTGAGATTTCCATTTCATCTAATATCATTTCACTTGAATTTTTATTTACCTAAATCTTCTTATTAAATTTTAATCATTATCTTTGAAATATGAAACTTGAATATCTTTGGCACGTAGTGCAAAGATGGACAGGTGTTTGGCATAATCATAACCATTGATGTTATTGTTGAATATCTTTGACCCGTAGTGCAAAGATGAATTGACTAACATGATTATGACTAAAGGTTGTAGACTAGTATAATCATGACCATTGATGTTACTGTTTAATATCTTTGGCCTGAGTGCAAAAATGAATTTATTAGCATGATTATGAAAAGGAACTGTGATTTGGTATAACCATGATCTTTAGTGTTTCAGGTAAAGACAGGTGATGAAAATTATCTTCGTCTTGGGTGCGAAGAGGAATTTATCAACATAATTATGATCATGAACTATTTATATGATTGTGGAGAGGAACTGTTGATTGATGTTACAGGGATAGAATATTGTTGGTGGACTTTTAACATGGAGAAGATAATAGACATTAGGGTCTATTTAACTCTTCTAATGGATTGCTTGTTCCGCTGCAACTATGGTTGAAAATTTTTATCATCTACCCTATGTTCTAAATATCGGATTTATTACTGATGAAGGCAATTGATAATTTAAATATCTTTAGTCATAATATTCTTTACTGGCTATTTGTGCTCACCCTTTTGCTTCACAATTTCTTTCAGGTAATAAGAGTGTAGCGGGATCGAGCGGGGATAACAAGGGAATAGAGTGATGGTCGGTGACTGTTGAAGTTTTTCAATACATTATAAAATAGCATGATAATATATATTTTTATTGAGAACTTTAAATATGTGTGTCGTATTTTATACGTCATTTAACCGTTGATTTTGGTGACCCAAATAGGGTGAGGTGAACTCGACTTTGGAAGGGTGTGTTGCCACTATCATACAAGATAACCACATATGACTTCATGTTATCATATGACATGGTTGTGCGCATCCACTTGCTGATTATATCTATGAGCACTACTTATATAATCTTGGAGTATGGTTAGAATATAATCCTCAATTGGAGACAATGGAGATAATTATATGGCAAAAGAATATCCACCATTGGAATGAACAGGATAGTAATCTTCTCGTTCTTTTTTGGGGTCTATTGGATCAACCAATGTTAATTCTCAAGTCATACGATATATATTATAACTTAGAAGCATGGCCTTCCATGTACGAAGGTTTTCTAGAGCATTTTCCAAATATTTTAATTCCTAAAACAATTATTTACTGTACCTTTATGTAACATATCATTGATAAGGAGTATGAGTATTGTTATTTGTATTAAAACTCATAGTTTATGTGTGGTCGTATTTTGCACGATAGTTTAATAGTTGAAATATGGAGATTTGTATTTGGATTATGTAGTGTGTATTTGGCGACTCAGAATGGGTTGTGTGGACCTATTTTGGGGGCGTCACAGTTAGTATCAAAGCTTAGGGATATGGTCTCTGGCGGAGATCTGAGACTAGAACTAGGAGGGGAGAGACAAGTAATATCATTCGCTAGTGTGTGTCCTAACTAGGCTGAATTTTCTTACTTGCTAAGTTGTCATATGTCAATTAACCTTTGTTTTGAAGCTGTATTCTGGAATGATATCTGAAATCCAAGAGATGAGCAATGGAAAATTTTGGATACAACGGAAATGACCGGAAAGATAGAATCTGAAATGAAAGCAAGGTATCATCACCTCTTTGAATTATCAGGTACGTAAATTTCGAGGACGAAATTTCATAAGGAGTGGAGATTGTAAGACCCCGAATTTTATGAAATGAAAGTTTTAAATTTTTCTTAGAATTATTATTCTATTCAGTAAATGGTTAAATTGATAAAAGGTTAAAGTTAAGGGTGATATGTAAAAATTTTACAGAGTAAGCAAGTTGTCATATTCGTACGACGGCGCAGTCTTTGGTGGACCCCACAATGAAATAATTGTCGGATATAGAAAGCGACAGAAATAACCTTTTTATAAATAACGGCAGGACTTTTACCGTTAAACTGTTAAAATATTCGATGACAAAAATACAGTAATACGCGTTGTTGCAAAGTAGCACACGGTATTGCACAATATCTTTGATTATTAATGCTTACGTAAGAAGTCACTCAGTATTCAATAATTGCTACAGTAGTTGCTGCACAGTATCTCATATTATTGATTCAATTATTGTCACAGTATCATCGGCACAATATTTTACATTATTAAATCAATAATTGTCACTCATATTATTTAAATGATATTATTAGATAGCATTATTGACAATGTCTAGAAAGTTCTGTCTAGGAAAGGAGTTAGTTAATTGTGTGCCAGTAAGGAGAAATCCTTATCGGAAGGCCTCATCTTTCCTTGGAACGACCTGGTTGTCATTATTGTGATTCCGTAATATTAATTTAAATAATAATTGATGAATGGTTGATACAAATATTTTTATTGTGTTGGAAATATTAATGTTAGTGGAAATCGACATTTATTTCGTTAATAGTTGATTTTCGGATGTTAAATTGACAAAACGGAGAATTAATCAGATAAATGAGCAATTAATGGGTGGTTAGTGGTAGACATGTATGGCCACTATAATAAATGTTTGGTGGGTGGTTGTAGGGGAGGTGGTGCAAGATTGATAAACTTGAAGGACTAAATTAAAAATAGAGGTGAAGATGGAGGTACTAACGTGTAATTAACCAATTTTTTTCTAGCCTATAAATAGCAAGGTAATTTCATTCATTTCTCACACATTTTTTTGAAAAGAAAAGTTGTAATAGAGAGAAATTATAGAGAGAAAAAGAAGAAGAGTATTCTGCTACTACTATTCCAATATTTAATCTTCTACTGAGGTAAGGGATATTATTTTCTTGTAAGGGGTATCATTTTGTGTAAGGGATATTATTTTTCTCGTAAAGAGATATTATTTTTCTCGTAAGGGATATTATATTTCTCGTAAGGGATATTATTTTTTTGTAAGGGGTATTATTTCTTTCGTATTCATAACGAATGTTATTTCCTTTCAATACTCGTAAGGGTTGTTATTTTACTTCTTGTTGGTCTGTGGGAATAACCTGTCTACGCGGACTACCGCATACGTGGTGAATGACCCTTCATATTCATTCTTTATTGATCTGTGGGAATAACCTGTCTACGCGGACTACCGCATGCCTGGTGAAAACCTTTCGTATTCATTTTATTCCTTATTAATCTGTGGGAATAACCTGTTTACGCGGACTACTGCATACCTGGTGAATTACCCTTCGTATTCATTTCTATTAAATTGTGTAAATGATCTGTCTACGCGGATTACCGCATGACGGGTGAAAATCCAATTGTTATTTCGTATATTCTTACATACTCGTATATAATATTATTTTAATGGAATATTGGTCTTAACTTATTATTGAGATTTTATTCTTTTCATATCAGGGTACTATTCACGGGTTTCTATTCACAAAAAAATATTTTTTTTATGTCCAAATTATAATTGATTGGTTCCATGTTTTTATCTTCATGTCAATAATTTGGATATTCTTGAACTCTGAATAAATTGAATTATCAATCTCTAATACTTATCCTTGATCATATTTTATAATCATGGTGATAAAAGTTCTCTTTGACTTGAGTGTAAAGATGGATAGATTATTGGTATGATCATGACTATGGGTTCTCTTCGGCCAGGGATGCAAAGATGAATTGTTGATTAGTATGATCATGACCATTAATTTTATAATTGAATATCTTTAGCTTAAGTGCAAAGGTGAATTGATCAATATGGTTATAAGTATTGTTTCTATAAATTCTGAAATGATTAGAAATTCTTTTGAGATTTGCATTTCATCTAATATCATTTCACTTGAATTTTTATTTACCTAAATCTTCTTATTAAATTTTAATCGTTATCTTTGAAATATGAAACTTGAATATCTTTGGCCCGTAGTGCAAAGATGGACAGGTGTTTGGCATAATCATGACCATTGATGTTTCTGTTTAATATCTTTGGCCTGAGTGCAAAGATGAATTTATTAGCATGATTATGAAAAGGAACTGTGATTTGGTATAACCATGATCTTTGGTGTTTCAGGTAAAGACAAGTGATGAAAATTATCTTCGTCCTGAGTGCGAAGAGGAATTTATCAACATAATTATGATCATGAACTATTTATATGATTGTGGAGAAGAACTGTTGATTGATGTTACAGGGATAGAATATTGTTGGTGGACTTTTAACATGGAGAAGATAATAGACATTAGGGTCTATTTGACTCTTCTAATGGATTGCTTGTTCCGCTGCAACTATGGTTGAAAATTTTTATCATCTACCCTATGTTCTAAATATCGAATTTATTACTGATGAAGGCAATTGATAATTTAAATATCTTTAGTCATAATATTCTTTACTGGCTATTTGTGCTCACCCTTTTGCTTCACAATTTCTTTCAGGTAATAAGAGTGTAGCGGGATCGAGCGGGGATAACAAGGGAATAGAGTGATGGTCGGTGACTGTTGAAGTTTTTCAATACATTATAAAACAGCATGATAATATATATTTGTATTGAGAACTTTAAATATGTGTGCCGTACTTTATACGTCATTTAATCGTTAATTTTGGTGACCCAAATAGGGTGAGGTGAACCCGACTTTGGAAGGGTGTGTTGCCACTATCATACGAGATAACCACATACGACTTCATGTTATCATAAGACATGGTTGTGTGCATCCACTAGCTGATTATATCTATGAGCACTACCTATATAATCTTGAAGTATGGTTAGAATATAATTCTCAATTGGAGACAATGGAGATAATTATATGGCAAGAGAATACCCACCATTGGAATGAATAGGATAGTAATCTTCTCGTTCTTCTTTGGGGTCTATTGGATCAACCAATGTTAATTCTCAAGTCCTACGATATCTGTTATAACTTAGAAGCATGGTCTTCCATGTACAAAGGTTTTCTAGAGCATTTTCCAAAGATTTCAATTCCTAAAACAGTTATTGACTGTACCTTTATGTAACGTATCATTGATAAGGAGTATGAGTATTGTTATTTGTATTGAAACTCACAGTTTATGTGTGATCGTATTTTGCACGACATTTTAATAGTTGGAATATGGAGATTTGTATTTGAATTATGTAGTGTGTATTTGGCGAATCAGAATGGGTTGTGTGAACTTATTTTAGGGGCGTCACAGTGGGGGTGGGAGGGGGTGGGTGGGGTGGGGTCAATAAATATTTTTTTAAGTGGGGGTGGGGGTGAGGGTGAGGGTGAGGGTGAGGGTGGAGGGTGGGGGTGGGGGTGGGGGTGGGGGTGGGGGTGGTGCAGGGTGGGGGTGTACACATAATCAGTAAATATTTTTTTTGAGGGGGGCGGGGGTGGGGTGGGGTGGGGTGGGGGCCGGGGCCGGAGGCTGGTGGGCTGGGTGTACACATAATTAGTAAATATAATCAGCCAGTTTTATGCATTAAGATGGTTAATAATGATGTATTTTTTGTTTATTTAATTTTTACGTTTAACATTAATAAACAATATTAGAAATTAAAGAAATCAAAAAAATATTAGTATGAAAATAATTCAAAAAAAATAGTTCAAAATAAACATAAACATAACGTTTTTTGTAAGGGAAATGAAATAGCATAAAAAACGGAGAAAAATAAAAGAAATGATGATAGATAGAAAAGATAAGAGGGGAAGGAGGTTGGCCTAGGAATGAAATAAACCCACCTATTTAGAAAGGAATGAAAAATAACTTTCAAATTTGGAAGAGAATATTAAAGGAATGGAATGGTCATTACAATTGACTAACCAAACATATTTTAAGTCATATAATCATTCCATTCCCAGCCCATTCTATTCCATTCCCACCAACCAAACACAACATTACTCTCCTCATAATTGTTGATGTTTGGTATATTGGAAGAGTTAATTTTGAAACTCAAAATACTAATTTATGAATTAATTATAATACAATAGGTATTTATGTTATATATATATATATATATATCTATAATGATTTTTTATTTTATTTTAAATTTAATTGTCATTTATATGAGATAATATAAAATTTTATTTAAATTGACATTATATTTTATTGTTATAACTTTATAAAATAAGTATATTTTTTGACTTTCTTGAGCTTTCATTAATATAAAATTATTGGAACAAATAACTAAATCATATAAAAAAATTACATTTATATATTATAATATAATTTTTATATTACACAAATAAAATTTAAAAATGAACGTATTATAATTAAAAGCGTATATTACTTCTAGGGTAGTCCCTCCTTCGCATACTTTAATATACATATAATTTTGTATATACTTGTACTTAATAAAAGTCTCGAAATATTATTTTTATCTCACAAAATAATTACTTGTGATTTGAATAAAATGGTGGTTGACCAAGCGTTGGTCTGAGTAATAAATGTCTCTATTTTTACATAAAAAGGTAAATTTCTCTTAATTTTTTGCTGATTTTTTTTTAAGATTTTCTCGTAGACCCTTAATATAAAATAAAATTATAATAAAATAGATTTAAAACTAAGGGGAAAAAAGAGGTAAGGGTTACCTCACACTCTTGTGTAAGGTAGCTCTCAAAAGAACTTCGTTTTACATAATTAAATATATTCATTCACATATTATGAACAAAAAAATATTTTTATAATTTTTAAAACGTTATTGTTATAAAGGAATACCACATGTAAGAGTATGAGGTAACTCTCACGTCCAATGCACTCTTAAAATTCATTAGAGAAATAAATTAAAGTGGTGATCATATTTGAACACCAAAAAGAATTTTTTTTAGTACTAATAAAATAATTTTATGAAAAATATAAGTCAACGTATAAATTGAAAAGAGTTTTAAGTTCTACTATGTATTATGATAATTTTACACTCAAAAAAATATTGTTAATATTTATCTATATAACTAGTAACTAAAAAATCAAAATAAATATTTGCAATAAATATTATTTTTCGAGAGTTTTTTTCTATGTGTTATTCGCACACTCTTATCTAGGGCTGAATAAGGAACCAAATTGCCTTCGAAATCGCACCAAAAATCGCAAAAATCGCATCGATTAAAATCGCACCAACGGTTCCGACATATATGGCGATTTTAGGTGGGTTGAAAAACTGAATTTACAATTTGATTTTGATTATTGACCAAAATCGTATGCATAAAACCGAACCAAACCATACGCCAACAAGATACTAAAAGTCAAGTTGTCCTGAGTGATTTATAAATTTTAATGAGAATATGATTGAGTTTACCATCATCATCATTATAATAACAATACTAATTTACAAGAACAAGTCCACCAACAAACTTTATTTACTGTTATCCACCATTACGTTTATATAGATAAATATAAGCTCATATACATATATATTTTTCATTTTCCTAATATTATTATTCTAAACTTAAAAGGTTAAATTTATGTATTATTTTTTTTAATATATAAATAGTGTTATTTATCATAATAAATTGTATCGATATTAAATAAATATAAACAGATACGTGAGATATGATAATAAACATGAGACTCGTTCAATAATTAAATTATTTTTTTATTTTATATTCAATATTAATTAATCACACCCTATATTATATAAAATCGAATTTACGATTTGTATTTAGTTCTATTTAGCTTTTGTTTAGACAATATTATAAGTAAGGTTGTGTGTTATCAAAGTGGTATTTAATATTGTGTGACACTAAATTATTAATTTAAATTACATAAAAAAATTTTGTTTCAATTGATTTTAGAACCGAAACTACACCGAACGAAATGGCATCGAATAGTTCAAAACCGCGCCATATCACATCAATCACAAACGATTTCACGTGCAATTTTTGATTTGTGTACGATTTTGGCTTCAAACCATCCCTACTCGGCTACTCCTATCCTATAAGGCGAAAAAACTGGGCAAGGGTTTATCACTACGAGTTGCAGTTTAAATTAGGGTTTTTAGAACCCCTTGCAGAGCGACAAAAAATGGCATCTCTAATGGCGATTCGCCGAACACGGCCCAACATTTTCACATCTTCTTTTTCTTCTTTCAAGGTACGTTCTTCTGATCATCACTCTTCTCTTTTCATTTTCATTAATGGAAACTCCCAAAACCTAACCCTAAGGCCCTTATCTTCCGTTTCCAATCTTATCCACCTTCCGTTGAGAACCCTAACCACCACCACCGCCGCTTCCTCTGCTGCCGTTCCAAACGAGGAATTCCCACCGTCTCCACAACCCCGTTTCGATTATAGAAACCCTAATCAGTGGGCAAACCAAACTCCGCCGCCTAATCAGTGGAATAACCAAAACCCAAACCCGAACTTCTCTAGTTCTAATCAAATGAATGATCAGTATCAGGGAAATCCTTCCAATTTAGGTCAGGGATATCCTCAACGTGGTGGAGGAGGAAGCCCTAATTTCCCGGGTCAGAACTATCCGCAAAACCCTAATCAGAGTCAACAATATCCATCTCCTGGAAACACTACTCAGTGGGATAATCGAAATCAGGGATACCCACAACGTGAAAATCCTAATTTTGGAAATCGAAATCAGGGATACCCACAACGTGAAAATCCTAATTTTGGTCAGTATTATTCTCAAAATTTGGGTCACCCACAACGTGGGAACCTTGAGTCTGGTCAGCAAACTTCGAAGGGATACCCACAACGTGAAAGTCCTAATTTTGGTCAGAATTATTCTCAAAACTTGGGTCACCCACAACATAGGAACCTTGAGTCTGGTCAGCAAACTTCGAATGGAAGTCCGAATAATGGGCGGTGGGAAGGTCAGCATCATATTAATCCCCTACTTGTTAGCTCAAACCAAAGGAATTCACAAGTTCAGAATGGTAATGTTAGCCAGTTGAATAATCAGACTCAGAATCAAGGGCAATTTGTGAATAATCAAGAACCCACCAAGACTGATGATTTATTTAGGTTGTGCCAGGAGGGAAAAGTCAAGGAAGTTCTTGAATTACTGGATGAGGAGGTACATGCCGATGCTCTGTGTTTTAGTGCACTTTTTGAATTATGTGGGAAGTCGAAGAAACTTGAGGATGCAAAAAAAGTGCATGATTACTTTTTAAGATCAACATTTAGGGGTGATGTTGAATTGAATCATAAGGTTATTGAGATGTACTCAAAGTGTGGGAGTATGGTAGATGGGCGGAGAGTTTTTGATCATATGGTGGCTAGGAATATAGATACTTTTCATTTAATTATACATGCATATGGAGCAAATGGTCTGGGGGATGATGGGTTAGCGTTGTATGAACTGATGAGAAATTCAGGGTTGCAGCCCAATGAACAAACTTTTGTTGCTGTTCTAGCAGCCTGTGCTGGTGCTGAAGCTGTGGAAGAAGGTTTTATACATTTTGAATCAATGAAGACCGAGTATGGAATCACTCCGGGGATTGAGCATTACTTGGGGCTTATAGATGTTCTTGGAAAGTCTGGGCATGTCACTGAGGCTTTGGAGTACATTGAGAATCTGCCATTTGAACCCACTGCTGCAATTTGGGAGGCTTTGATGAATTTTGCTCGAATGCATGGAGATATTGATATGGAGGACCATGCCGAGGAGTTTTTGGTTGGTCTTGACCCATCAAAGGCTCCTACTAACAAGATCCCTACACCACCACCCAAGAAACAATCTGCAATAAATATGCTAGATGGTAGAAACAGACTTAGTGAGGTCAGGAATCCAACCTTTTACAAGGATGAAGAAAAGGTGAGGGATGCAAATAAAGAGCAGCGTTATGTGCCAGACACCAGATATGTTCTTCATGACATCGATCAGGAGGCAAAGGAACAGGCTTTACTCTATCACAGTGAAAGATTGGCCATTGCATTTGGTCTAATCAGTACACCAGCGAGGACGCCTCTACGGATCATCAAGAACCTCCGTGTATGTGGTGACTGTCACAATGCCATCAAGATCATGTCCAGGATTGTCGGGAGGGAAATGATAGTTAGAGACAACAAACGTTTTCATCATTTCAAGGATGGCAAATGTTCCTGCGGTGATTACTGGTGAGGATACTTCCATTGTTGACTTGGTACTTCCACAAGGACTTGCTTCCATATCTGTAGTCCTGTTGAGATATCGGTAATGATTCAGAATGTTAGTAGAGATGATAATTGAAGCCAACAAACATAATTTTAATGGTGAATGATGCTCCTAGTTTTTCTCTGTTATATTTTGTTTGATCTTAAAATCTCTTTATGTTGCAAATTATTATGAAGTTCTGTTGTTAAAAGTACTTAACAATATTTGTCTCGGTGTTTGGCTTCTCCACTTCATTATTAGCATTCAGGTTTTTAATCAATAATTACCTTGATGTTGTTCTTAGTTTGCGTTATTCTGCTACTAAATTTTAGGACTCACTAAGAACTACATTGTGTGATTGATGGCGAAGCTGTTAAATAATGGAACCCCAGAAATTATTTTTAAACTTAAATTTTGAGTTAAATGACATGTTTTCTGGATGAGTTATTTTTTAATTTTGAAATCAATATTTGGTAGCATTTATATGTTAAGAGTCTCGTATATGAATGATTCCTCTCTGGCATTTGCAAAGTGATTAATAACTTGTCTGTTTAATTTACTGTTTTAAATGTTAATGTTTATGCTGTGTTTGATACTTTCATTATGTAAATTTGGTTTAACTTTGTACTCATTTTTGTCTTGAAGAGTGTTACTAATTGTTCCCTCTATTAAAATTGAAATGGTCATTTTTGGTTACCTGCTTTTTGAATTTTATACTTGTGTTGGTATTATTTTTCCCAATGTGTTTTTAGAAAGCTGGAGAGTTGAGACCTCTATAGACTAAATGAGTATTTGAAAACACAATGTGCTTTGGCAAATTCTAATTTTGTGTAATGCCTGGGCTTTCACACATTCATTCAGACTGGTGGTGTTTATTTCTTGATGAGATGCAAAGTTTTAATGAATAACCTGGGCGTTATATGGACTATTGGTGGTGTTATATTTCTTGGAGGTGTTTGTTCAGACTGGTGGTGTTTATTTCTTGGTGGTGTTAATGTGTTATATAGACTCTTCACTCCTAGAGGTGTGCATAATTTTTGATTTTTTCGGTTTTTCGGACCGAAAGAGCCGGTTCGATACAAAAAGAACCGGTCCGGTTTCGGTAAAAAAAACCCGGCATATACCGGTTTTTCAGTACGGAGTTTTATAGTTCGGTATTATCGTATATACCGGTTTTTTAAATTTTATTTTATTTTATTTTTTATTATTAATAAATAATTAATAATAATAATAATAATGATTATAATAATAATAACATTAATAATAAAATAATAATAAAAATAAAAATAATAAAATAATAATTATATCAATTTTCGATATTTATTCGATAAAAATCGGTACCGATCTGATAAACGGATTCAGTATACCGATCCAACCAGTACGGTATTGAAATTTAGCTAATTTCAGTACCGGTTCGGTACGGTACCTGTTGAATTCGAACTGGTATTTACCGGTTGCACACCCCTATTCACTCTGACAATTGGACAAAGGTACAAGTGTTGGAAACTTTATTTTGGTGTAAAAAACTGACAAAATTAAACTATACTTGCGTCAAAAATTTTGAGGCACCCGTATCCTTTGGTAAATTCATAACTTGGAACAACTGTTCTTATAATTCCTCTAGTTGAAAATTCATAACTTAGAACTGTTTAATAATTCCTCTAGTTGAAAATTCTATTAAGATTCATATGCATGGAATTTAGCAGGACAACGAATATACCAGTTCCCATGTCCCAAAATCAAGCACCGATAACAAGCTCCAAAGAAAACAAAAATTTGTAAAACGACAAATATATATGAACGCAATGTTCTGGGGCTCTTGTCTGAGCAAACAAAGACTTTATATGCACTGATCCGAGGTTCTTGTCTAATGCGGCTGCTTTGCATGTTAGCTGATTGATGCTTATAGTTTCCGACATAAATTTCAGGATTCCAAACCCATGTTGCAGATCTCAAATCATACTGTTTGAAAGGCCTCGTAAAATCTGTCCGAGTTTGGATTCACTGTACCAAGAGTTTTGAAATGCATCACTCCCTCTGCAGTAGGTAGGAAACTTAGTTGAGAAAGGTGGTTGATAAAATTAATTTAAATACAAGGAATAATTTATATGTAGCGAATCATGTCAAGTTCAGCGTGGCTTGGTAATCAAAAAGGGCTGCATTCCATTTGTCAATAAGCAAGGAAAAATCAAATGTAGTAAACTGAATTAAACAAATGAAGAATATACCTTTTGCCTTTTTGAGCTCTCCGGAGATGGATCGTCGCTATGCCTACGCAAGGAGGTAATTCTATCCGCATTCTCTTGAGCCTGCACGTATGTACAATAATATTCAGACAAGTCGTACACAAATCTTTAAACTTGAAACTTGATCCATCAGGTGTGTATATCTGTTTCAAAACCAGTGATCCGAGCTACACATTTGGATCCTCCAATTTTGGGAGTGGGGGTGGAATAAAGTGTCTTTAAGATTTGATAATATTAGGAAAAAGCTTACTTGCTCGGAAGAAACTTCTGTGGTTCTATCTTCTATAACATACCCTCCCTCTACTGACAAATTATTTGTCTCGGTTGTGTTTTGAGATATAATGGGCATGATCTCACGTAGCAAATTAGACAAGAAAGTTCCTTCATCATCCGCTCTTGGTGCTGCCTCCTGAGAATTAGCAGCATGAACTGCTTCCACGTTCCCATTGATGGGCATGGTACTACCCATTCCATAAAAGTTAGTTTCGTGGATCTGCTCACTAGCTAAAAAACTTCTGAACAATTCATCAAGTCTGTTGTGATCCATTCTGCCGAGAAACTCTACAGAATATATTGAAGAAAAAAAAACATTAATATCAAAAAAATATAATGTGTTCTTCTACATTAATAGTGCTTTCTTTTCTTACCTTTTTTAATTAAAAAAACATTAAATCATACAAATAGAAGTATTTGTTTATATGTTATGAGTACAAATTTGGCAGAATAAAAATTAGTCACCATGTACTGAGAGTTAGAGACTACTTTAAAACTGATGGAGCCCAGCCATAAAAGGTGTAGCAACACATCTCCAACATTTTTCGCCCACTAATAATATTTTATAAACACTAATCACATCTATTGAAAATAATAAAAACCAGGCATTCAAAGTAATTTCAGGGTTACCATCAGCTCTGGGGACTTCAGTGTTTTGCTCCTGTGAGTCGGTATTAGGGATGGACTGTTGTGCAATATCAACACCATGAGGGGGAGGTTCATCAGAGGCATGACCTCTAGTACTATCTAAATTTCCAGGATTTGCATGCTGAACTCTTGCAAGAACTGGATAGAATAACCCCATAGAACCAGGAGATGAATTAGAGGGTGCACTACCACCAGAAGCAGGAGCGGCAGGAACGGCAGTTATGACAGTTCTGAGAGGTACTACCCTCACTTCAGACCTTCTAATGGAAGGTGAACTTCCAGCGGCTCCTACAGTGGCTGGTTGAGCAGAATTTTCATTTCCAGGAGCTGCCAGATTGGTTTGCCCTATAGGCTGTCCAACAGTAGGCTCCCTTGGATTTGCAACAGATGAATGCATTACTGAACCTAATAGTTATTGACAACAATGAAATAAAAGACGGAATCAAGTATCACAAATAAGAGGAAATGACGCATGAAATAATTAGGAACTGAAGAAAATATTGAAATGCAGATTTCCCTGGAATTAGCATCAACCTAATGTAGACAAATAAAAGTTATAAGCAGCACTAAAATAAATGTCATTAAACCAAAAAACAATTGCAAATAAGCGAACAGAACCCTCAAGCATATATCCAAGTCCGTCCTAGCTGGTGAAGACGGATGATTCTACCTCACCCCTCACACGCAATCCGCTTTTGCACATGGAGGGCCAAAGCAGACAAGTATGGAACCATATTTGGTTGATAGAAACCCAAGATAAAGTGAACAGATAGGATCCACTCTAATATTCTTTCGAAACATCCACTCAAAACAAAAGGGAAATATGCAGAAAGGTCCCTCGAGCACATATTGCATATCCATTAGTATTACATAATTGAAGTGACCCAAATGATTCTAAGAGTCTAACATGCCTCTTCCCTTACAACCCTGACTTAAACATGACCTGAAAAGATGACGATGGAGACCATAATAGAGAAATACAAACAACATCAAATACGGGGAGGATCCACATTGACCAGTGTCAGCGTTGGATGAGTGGTTTTATGATAATGCATGTTACTTGTTAGGCTCAAAGTAATGCAAGGTTTGCAACTAGCAAAAGGAAGAACTGTAGACTAGAATAACAATCATACCTGTTCGTATTCTGATATCAATGTTCCTTGGAAGAAAACCAGAAGAACCAACAGATCCACTAGAATGCCCAGGTCCAGGTTGTACAGTTCCCTCAGGAATTGCCCCAAAACTTGCTCCAGGTTGAAATGGAAGTGGCTGCCACAGTTCAGATAGCAGAGATTGGAAACATTGAAGAAAAGGAAAAACTAAACAGTAAATATGGTTTATCAAACAAACATAGAAATTTGATTTATAATATTACCTGAACCATTATAGGATTCGGACCAGATGTAGATATGAACACAGCAGGTCCAGCATTAACAACAGCATCAGCCTGACAAAGAAATGAATCAAAATTGTTGTTTATGGTTATCTAATCTAATTTTTTGCATATGCTTCCTTCCCCAACCACACAAAAATAGAAACAAAACCACTCCAATGCACACATGATAGATTCCAAATCCCATTGAAACCGTACATAAAAAGGGGTGGGGGAACTAAACACACCGGTGTTTGGCCGACCCGAAGTGTCATGGTTGTACGACCAAGCTCAAGCAGCAAAGCACCCAAGTTTTGTAAAAGAGTTCCTATTCTCATAGCATTGGATTGAATTCCAATCCGTGCCACAGGATCAGTCACACTTGCATGGTCCTCTATTTGCCTTGTAAGTTGCTGCAGAAGGGCAAAATAACATTTCCATAAAGTATTTACAATTAAAAATATGAACATGGGATATGGAATAGATTTTAAATTCAATGATACTGTGCCATCACAGTTCTATGGTCATGATAACTAGAGACCTCTACCATCAAGCAAAACCACACGGGTTGGCATATTTCCGTGGATGTGGCAAGGGAAATCTAGACTCAAAAACAGTTTTTCTGTCAGAAACCCCTTTCCCCAAGCTTATAACAATCTATACTTCTAGTGCTGAGTATGCACAAGAAGATGCTTGTGATAAACCCAAATTTCTATTCTCTGCTTTACTTTCTATTTGTCCTCCTCAAATTTGAAGGGAAGGTGAAAAGGAATAAAAAAAATTACGTATCAATTTTATGAAGGGAGGTGACTATCAGTCTCAAGATGCAAATTTAAACTGTAAGTCCTAAGAAGTAGCAAATGATGTTGTTCTCTTTTTATGTTAGCAAATGGCGGCAATATTAATTGTAATCAATTGACAATTGGGTAAGGATAATAAATGCAATGTGAAAAGAAGAAAAAAATTGTTTACAAGCTCAATAAATCATAGTCCATATTTTGGAGAAGCTCTTTCGAACACTGTTCAAATTAGCATTTAGCAGATTATAAAAATCTGAAGAAACTACTTTTGAGAGTAAAAGGGCATACCAATAAACATTCTCCAGCTTGTTCACTAAGGAATTGTCTTGTAGACAGCATAACTTCTGCCAAGGAAGCTGGTGTTGGGAGCCCTCTATGCCTGGCAGCAGAACCTGACACAGCATCTGGATCTTGTCCATCACTATCCTGACCAACTGCATCTTGAGAAGGATTGCTCTGATCTCCGGCTACCAAGTCCAAAATTAAACAACTCAGTTAAATTCTTGAAATTGCAAATAATCATAGTATTAACAAGGTCAACAATAGAGGATATTCCTGACCATTGGCACTCAATTCTTGCCTCATATGGCTCAAATACTGGGACAAAGTTGTCAACGAATCAGGGATTACCTGCAACATAAACGTGAAGATGTTATAATCAACTTCAACAAAGAAACATATGAAGCCATTAGCACCCCACAACCAACTTCAGGAACTCCATTTGTTTACATGGTATTCTTGGACATAAAAGTTCTTACAGTATGAGGATGATAATGTAATTGTCTGTATCAAGATTATACAATTACAATTCACAAAAACTAAGTAACCAAGCTCAGTGAAGAACGCAATGAGAACAGGGTTTTACCGGAGGCTGCATAGAGTCCAGAGAAAAGGCAGCTGGAAATGGAAAACCACTCCTTGTAGCAGCCTGGTTAGGTTGCTGTCTGCTATAATTTCTCGACCCACCAGGACCAGTTGTTCTTGAAAGTCTTTCTAAACCAGGAGCCTACCAGAATTTATAGAATATGAATAATTTTTCCAGATATACAAGTAGCATTCTGAAACTCTAATTAAGCAAGATAACATTGCATCTAACAAGCTTGAATTGTTGGTCAAAGATCTCACCACTAGGTCTATTCAAAAACCCAACCAAACAATAACCTGCCTGAGACTACCTTCATGCTTTTTGTCACGCCTCCAAATCCGAGTCTCCTTCCACCCCTGATCTGGTGCTAACGATACAACTTCATCTATTAAATCTACCAATAATTCTATTGGTTTAACTAATCTATTACAGACATTACATCAATTCTTTACCTCCATCCCTGGATCGCAAAATCTTTCCTTAATATTCACTAATATTATACTTGGTAAAAACTCATTTAATTAAAAACTTAATATCATACTCTTTATTCCAGAATCGTAAACTTTACAATTTTCGATTATATCTTAAAGTCATAAAAATTACAACTTATTCTAATGCATTAAATATGCAACTCCTCCAACCCTACTTTCTCTTGAGTATTCCATAACTCCAATCCAACACTAAACCCTTATTCTCAACTTCATCACAAATTTACAATTTATCTATCCTAAACTTTCAATATTAGCAACTAATCAGTTCCCAAGACAGAGAGAGCTTTCCGTTAAAGCGGTGCTCAATTAGACAACTCCTTTTCTCGACAAAACTTTCTAGACATTGTCAATAATGTTAATCTAGCATAGTTAAATGAC
Source organism: Panax stipuleanatus (assembly GCA_020205555.1). Lineage (NCBI taxonomy): Eukaryota > Viridiplantae > Streptophyta > Magnoliopsida > Apiales > Araliaceae > Panax > Panax stipuleanatus. The sequence goes on from CM035125.1 coordinate 41,091,886, forward strand.
TTCTACATCTACTAGCTTAAATGTAAAATACACTATACATTTTTACAATAATTCCAACTCTTTTAATCAAATCTCCAAAGTTATTACAACTTTAAGTTCTATTACAAATAAAGAAGACCAATTATCTATTCTTCTTTAACTTTCCTGTTCTACTGTCAGACTCTTCTGGTAATCTTTTCTTAACTGTAAATGAAATATATTTGCAAGATTGAGCATAAGTTAGCTCAGCAAGTCTAACACATAAGAGAACTCACACTTCTCTGATTCAAAGGGATGAATAGCTCAACAAAAGATATTAACAATTGTTTATAATAGTAAACTGAAGGTTGTTAAACCAAGAACTGTTCGTCAGTCATAAGACTTATAACTCTCCATTTGTCAGTCATAAAGACTTAGAACTTTCTGTAGATATTATAAAGGGATCAGATTAATAATATCATATGTTACACATAAAACCTATACTGACAACTTTCGTTTTCAACAATATAAGAGTGTTACCTGACACATCATAAATTCCCCCATGAATAATGGTTGTTCATTTCAGTTACTAACCTACAGATTCCGCCCCAAAACAATTTGGTTTGACATAATAAACTCAACTCAAATAAAGAATTATAACAATTCAATATCTCATCAATAATTATTCCGAAAGGAATAGCTCAATACTCGAGTTAAGCCGAATCAAATGACAAATAACTATTCTCAATAAATCATTTCACAATATATAATGAACTTCATAATTCAAAGAAAGAACTAAATGAATTTCAACAATTTAAAACACATCGTTGCACTTTGCATAAGTACATAAATCGAATGAGTTAGAAAACTTACCTGATAGCGTCTTCTATGTTTATGCAAATTTTTCGTCTTTCGTATAGCCTCTTGAAGTTGCAAGCTTTACGATTATCTTGAATAAGCAAAACTTAATTTTCTAATTTCTACCTCTCAAATATATGTGATCTTACTATTAATGCAGGACAGATTTAGGGTGAAGGATTAATGGATAATAAACTAGGATTTAAACTTCACATTTAAACCACTAGAATCTCTCAAGTGTATCAACACCAAAATGGAAAAATACCTCTACGATATGAATAAAATAATTCACTTCAATATCAATAGTATGTAGTCTCCATGACTTGTGAGGATTCCAACCCTATTTAAAGAGACTCAAAATTCTAATATTACTTAAAAAATAATAAAAATACTAAACAACTAAAATACCCATATTAATAATTCCTAATCACTAATTAATATCCTAAATCCACACTAATAAATAAAATACATAAATCACATCAATTACTTTTATATTAAACATAATAAAAACTCCAAATAATAAATATAACAAATCTCTTCTTTTTTCTTGACTGGGAGTCCCCATCAACTATGCTCTCTTAGAATTGCTTTGGAATTTAATGAATGTTATTTGCATGGAATGAGGGTCTTATTTTTAAGCAACCAAGACTTAGGGTATAATGGTCATCACAACACAACCAATCAAAGTGGCTAACAAGGCCATCTAGCTCAACCTCTAACAAATGAACAACAAAGCCAAAAGCTAAGCCACTCACAAGTGACCAACAAGACCAATGGTCTACCAAGCTTGACACTTGCAACCAACGTTCGAAATAGCGCTCGAGGCGCGCCTCGTAGCGAGGCGGCGAAAAGCTAAGGCGGGGCGGTAGCTATTTTGGGCTTCGACGCAACCTACGCCTTCTTCGGCCGAGGCGTCTGCCTCAAGGCGTTGCGCCTCGAGGCGTACGCGAGACGTAAGCCTTGTTTGGCTTAAAAAAAATTCCTAAAACGAGTCGTTTCATAAATTCGATAACCTAAAATACCTCGAGCCTTCTCTTTCACGTCAGCCTCTTCTTCTTCTTCCTTCGTCTGGGTCGTCTGGGTCTTCTTCTTCGTCTGCCGGTCTGGGTCTTCTTCTTCGTGATTTCGTCTGCCAGTCTTCTTCTTTCTCGAAAGCGTCGTCTGTTCTAGCCTTAAGGTTTTTTTAATTTCTGTTATATATTTGTTATAACAGATATATTATACCATATATGTTATATATTATACCATATATTTTAATTTCTGTTATATATTTCTTTTTTAATTTCTGTTATATATTTTTTAATACCATATATGTTAAATATATATTTAATTTCTGTTAAGGTTTTATATATTTGTTATATATTAACATATATGATATATTAACATATATTTTATATATTTTGTGATTAACATATATTTAACATATATGGTATTCTTATATTTGATTTTTTTATTACAGAGTTACAGTGAATTAAGATTATGGGTAAAAAAGATCCTGCATGGAAATATGGCACCGCAGCCCCTGGAGTTAATAAAGCACATTTATATATGGAATGCAATTTTTGTAAGAAAATTTGCAGAGGGATTGCAAGGTTGAAAAATCATCTTGTGGGTAATCATAGTAACGTCGAGGCTTGCAAAAAAGTACCAAGCGAAGTGAAGGAAGAGCTTGCTTCATATATGAAGAAAAATATGGACTCCAAGGAGGAAAGACAGATGAAGCTGAAAAAATACAAAGTGGGTCTTATTATGGTGGTCATCCATCCTTGGGAATGAGAGGTTCAAGTGTGGGTAGTGCCTCCGAGAGGGGAGTTCAGGGACCCATGGACAGATTTGTTGTGGATGTTGATGCTGGTGATGATGATGCTACTACAAGGCGTACCGTATTTTCAAAGGAAGCTCGTAATGCAGTATGTCTTGATATACGTAGATTCTTCTTTGAAAACGGCATTCCCTTCAATGTTGCAGATAGTCCTTCATTTATATGTGTCGGTCTATTGGGAACTATGGTCGTGCTTTGAAACCCCCTACCCCATGCGAGCTTAGCTCTTGGATATTGAAGGAGGAAGAGAAGACTACAAAGGCCTTTATTGAGGAGGTAAAGAAGACTTGAGCACATATGGGGGTGTCAATCTTGCCGGATGGTTGGAAAGATATTAGGGAAAGACAGCTAATAAACTTTCTTGTAAACAACCCCCATGAAACTGTATTTTTGAAATCTGTTGATGCATCTGATGCAATTAAAGATGCTAATTTGATGTTTAAACTACTTGATGAGGTTGTTGTGGAAGTGGGAGAATTGTCATTCAAGTAGTCACTGACAATGCATCTAATTATAAGGCGGCGGAGAGGATATTAATGGAGAAGAGGCCACGTATGTGGTGGACACCGTGTGCCGCGCATTGCATTGATTTGATGCTTGAGAAGCTTGGAGAGTTGCCTCAACATAAAAATGCTTTGACAAAGGCAACGAAGGTAATTACTATTATTATTATTTGGTTATAATTTTTTTAATTTAATGAATACTTGAATTATTATTATTTTTTGATGAATATCATTATGTAGGTAAGCAACTTCATATATAATCATGGATGGGTCTTGGCATTGATGAGGGAAAACACTAATAAAGACCTTGTTCGGCCAGCCGCCACTAGATTTGTCACTGCTTATTTAACTTTGCAGAGTATGCATAGTTTGAGACAGCCTTTGGAGGCTATGTTTACATCTAGAGAGTGGGCAAATTGTGCTTGGGTAAAAAATCCTGAAGGTAAGGAGGCGAGAAAAATCATACTAAGTGATAGGAATTTTTGGGGTAGCGTGGGATATGCAATTAAGACCACAAAACCTCTAGTAGCTGTATTGAGGATGGCAGAGTCAGAGAAGGTGCCGGGAATGGGATTTTTATATGGTGCCATGGACAATGCAAAAGAAGAGATTGCAAAAAATATGGATAATGATGGGCCTATAAAGAGATATGGAGCACAATAGATGCTAAGTGGGATAATCAGTTGCATCGGCATTTGCACGCTGCTGCATATTATTTGAATCCTCATTTTCAATATGAAGACAATTTCTATGCCAATGCGGAAGTTAAGGTGTGATTGTACTCTTGTATGGACAAGCTTATTCCTAACGCTGTGGAAAGAGAGAAAGCTGATTTGCAAATGGATGCATTCCGATTGAGGCAAGGCTTATTTGGCTACACAAATGCCAAAAACACATGTAAGAAACGTGCTCCCGGTAAGTATTGTTGATTAATGTATGGTTATACTTTCACTTTGATTAAACGTGTACCGGTAAGATTGATATATGTTTTAATATTGATCCAGCTGATTGGTGGATCGCATATGGAGATGAAGCTCCGGAATTAAGAAACTTTGCAGTGAAGATTCTGAGTTTAACTTGCTCATATTCGGGGTGTGAGCGTAATTGGAATACATTCAGTCAGGTATTTATTAGATAAATCATTAATTAAGATTTTATGAGATCTGACATTCTCACTAATGCTAAATTACTTGTAATATAGATACATACAAAGAGAAGGAATCGACTGTCCGCATCCAGGCTCAACTCATTGGCTTACATTATGTACAATAAAAAATTGAAAGATCGACATATCAAGAAAAAGGAACGGAAGAAGATCCATTGGTTGTTGAAAATGTGTCATCTGATAATGAGTGGGTTGCGGGGGGGAAATGATGAAAATATCTCGGGACTGACTTCTGGGAATGATGATATGGAGGAGGGTGAAAGGACTCATGGGAATGAGAAGACAGTTGGGGGAGAAGAGACTAATGTGAGGGAGATTACACTTGGAGGGCAAGGGACTCGGGGAACAAGTACTAAACAAGAAAGTCAAAAGAGAAAGAGAAACACTTTGCCGTCAAAAACTATGTCAAAAGGTTAGTGTCATTACTTAAGCTGTCTTTAAAGTGTTCTTTATAAAAACACTCATTTGGATTAAAAATATATTCACTTGTTTATTTATAGATAAAGGGAAGGGATTGCAATTGGTTGATGAAGAACCTGAGTTAGAGGATCTTAGCACCGACAATGAGGAGGATAGAGCTATTAGATACGATGATTATTCCATGGAGGATCCTTTTAGTGATGATAGTGATGATGATGATGGTGATGGGGATGATGATCTAGGATTTGATCCATTATTCAAGCCGCTAGATACGAATGATACAATACTTACATAGTGATGGATGATCACTATATAAGTACTTGATGATATTATGTTGTTTTGATGTTTTGTAATGATACATTACTGTGACGTTGGTTATTTATGTCTTCTATGACCTTAATTATAATGATGAATTAATTTATGGTTTTATTATTATTTTTTCATAATTTTGGGGACTTTTAGGTCTTTAAATCAAGGCTTCTGCCTCGCTCCGCCTCGAGGCTTATGCCTCGCATAGCCTAAAGAAAAACGCCTCGTACCGATTTTAGCTTTTTCGAACATTGCTTGCAACCCAAAAGCCACATCTTTTTATGCTTGACAACACTTAAACAAATAACTAATAAGCCACATCTCTCCTTTCATTGCTTGACAACACACCAAGAGCTAGCAAAACTCAATTTGGTTACTAACTCTTCAAAGCAAGTATCAATACTTACAAGCTTGTAAGTATTACATAATTTTATAATAGCACTCCAAACTTGGTTTACCATCTAGTTAGCTCATTAGTTAGCTTTTCTAACTAATCCGGTTAGCCGAAATTGTTGACTTTCCCAAAGTTGATTTAGCGTTTTTATGAACAGTGATTTCCTAGTTAAGTTTTACAAAAAAAAAATTATACTTGTACTTATAATGAAATCACACACATTCAATCACATAACACATAATTTCAATCACAAAAATATCCTTTATTAATCATATTACATTACAAGTCTTATAAAGATTCGGAATATTACAGTTTTAGTAGTCATGATTCTGTTAATGGATAATAATACGCATACACACACACACACACACACACATATATATATATATATACATATATAGATGCTATTGGAGGTGAAAAAGATCAGTGCTACTAATATTGCTAAGAGAGGGTGGTTAATGTTATGTACATTTTGACACCTAAAAGTTATATATTGGTAAATTCTGTCTATACTCAAAAATTGTAGTTGATGAATGAATTGTCCCGTTTCATTCTGCATTGAAAGGGAGATTCATCTTCTTTAAACCTCCCCCAATTTCCTAAACCTTAACGTCCATGATTTTATAATTGTTCATCACGTTTAAGATTATCACTCAGAGCCACAACTCAGTCAACCCAATCTGAACCAATATACTGACAAACCGTTTGGAGTGGGTCGGATATACTAGAAATTTCAAATTTGAGTCACATTGGCTCCAAATTTTCCAGCCACTCTGGCAAGACCCTCAAGAATGCCTGCAGAACGTACAGCCCTACTCACTACTCATGGAAATCTCATTCTATATAGCATGCAAAGGTTAACCTATACTTTCGGAGATAACAATTTAAAAATACACAAACGTCATACTAAGCTACCCATGGTTAGTGTACCATAGTAGACCAATGAAAATATCATGTCTGCATGTTTGAGAAAGAGAGATTAAAGGTGATTCCTCCACACACAAAAAAAAAAGCTTAGAAGAACAAAACAAATTAGTGGAGGTTTATTGAGTAAGAAATAGCACAAAAAGAGGAGAAAATATGCATTACAAACTATAACATTATCATAGTTCTAACGGTCTCTCTCTCTCACATCGCATGACTTTTTACTCTCTCGGAACTGAATAAGAGTCATAGACACCACACACCATTTCAACTAAGATACTTTTCCAAGTATATGGAATATTCTTCTTTCAAAAGAGGTATTCATATGCAAGGACTGAAACAATATCAACAAGATGGTTGATGACGTAAAGCAAATAGAAACTTACTTGCAAATCAACCCCTTCACCGCTTCCAACATTTGTGATTCCAAACGAGCCTAGAACCGCAGACACAATCTACAAATGGAAGGTTGTAGAAAATATAAAAATTGTAATTAAAGTTAAACATGCCAACAAAATCTTGTATAATTTCCATATTAAGTGTAATCTTACCCGACCGAGATCCGGAAGAGCTCCATCGCCTTGTTCCGATATATTAAAGGTTCCAACTAGAACGCTGGGCCCTACTTGATTGCCTTGACCATGGTCAGTACTTGACAATGGATCAGTTGCTGCAAATCCGTTACGCAAAGAAGTAAATGACAACATCCAAAAGTTGGACTAATATGTAAGAAAAAAGTACATCGATAGGTCTGGGATACATACACTTGCACTAAGGAAAATTGTTATAGTACAGCTGAAAATTCAGAACTGTGGTATATGAGGAACAAAACAAATATTTGACAGACATCGCATATCAATGTAAAAAGAGCTGTTTTGAGCATCAGAATTAAGATATTAATGAAGCAGCTCCTTTTTATTATTAACAATTAAATAGGTATTCAAAAGGGCACAGAGATGTGCCAACCATGTACAGCCACACACAAAAATAAGAAAACCTGTGCCACCAAGACACGATCACAACATCTTGTTCCTAAACTAAACTGCGAGTATCCAACAAAAGAAAATCAACAAAAAGAAATGGTCAATTCCAGAACACTTCATTCTACCTAAAGAAAAGGTGGCTCAAGAACAAATATCTGATTTGCACAATAGTGCGCTCCTTAGCCTCAAAATACTTACTCGTACATTCCCTCAAATCACCCACAAGATATGATGAGGAATCATATCACATTTAGTTCTAACCTTCTTCGGTCCCCCTCAACCCTCTCCAAGCATCCAAAGAATTCATGATTGAACACTGCAATACCAACCTCACCCCCAACAGAGAGAAAACACAGAAAGATTTAACAGTACACCTCTCAATTTCATTTTCTAATTTCTAGTAGCTACAAATTTTCAGTTTCAATAAATCTCTTAATTTGCAACCAATGATTGCAAACAACATTCTAGTTCTCATCTGGGGGACATGGTCCATTTTGTCTGGTTTTGGGGAAAATTTTGTGCCAAAACCGGAATGGCAGGCTTTCCTAATGTCGTTGCCAAAGCTGACCAAACTGGACGGTTTTATTGTACTCCGTGGAAACTAATATTTCGGTCGGCCTTGGTCTCTCGGTTTCCCATGAATTTCTGCTAGAGACCAACAAAGAATAATGAAACTAGAAAGGATCAGCTCAAATTTCTGGCCCTGACCACAATTCCAGGCATTCAAAAGTCAAGTTGACCTAATTAAAACCCAAACCCATTCCAAACAAATGTTTCCAACCAGTTGTAGAATCAACAAGAATAGAAAGCATGAGGAAAAGGGTTTCTCTAATTGCTATATTCATAACCAGAGGGAATTAAACATAACAAATGTCTGATCTAAGCTTAAATCTTGCTCTTCCTTTGAAAAGCTCCATTAAAATACCCAAAAAGCTATAAGAAATAAAAAAGGCAAATTTGAACTCAAATTCTCTTTTGAATTTCGCCAAAGTAGAAGACGAAGAGGTAAGAGAAAGGAATAGGCGGCGGAGGTAGCCTTCTGGTAGTAACAACAGCAACAAATAATAGCGGGCAGTGTTGGGTTGTGCTAGAGAGAGGGAGATGAAGAGTTAGATGTATATATATAGAGAGAGTAAACTCTCTTCCAATTGTATTAAGTTTACTGGTTGAGTGAAATAAGATAGACAAAGGTGGGGACCACGAGACGAGAAATTGTACTAACACAATGTTTTGTCAGTTCGGCTTATAAACGAACTATTTTGATACAAACCACCAACTGACCGTGACTTGCTCGGTTTTTATTTTAAGAACTGTGGCAGATCGTTTTCCGTAAAGAACCGACCAAAATTCTTCAGTACAACCTGGTTGATTTAATCAGATTTCTAAACACCTTTATGGTCTGTTTGGAACTTGAAAATTTGAGGTATAAGAAAAGGCAAATGAAATGCAAAATTTTTATCAGAGCTTTTTCAGCCAATCTAATACACTATATTATTACATTGCCTTTGCTATTAAAATTATAAGAAGTATGACTAATTACAATTATTTTCATTAAGATAGTGTTTTCCTTTTGTACATTTATTTTAGTTTTTCTTTACTTCATTTTCCTCCGTGTTTTCTAAGTTCCAAACCCTTATGATTCCCATAGAATGGTGGACATAAATGATTTTAAAGATAAATGTTCTATCCTCTACTTACTAATAAAAATATTTTATGCTCGAGTTTGAAAGATAAAACTTTCAAAGCTCTCTACTGATTTGTTTTTGTAAATTTTTGATAGTTTAACGTGTACAAAGTATTCACAGATGTTTTACCAACTATCATAGTTATCAAGTCGTCGACTAGTCGTCGCCTAGGTGCCAAGTCGGAAAAAAAAGTCTAGTCGTCCGGACAACTTGGTGGGAGAGCACAAAGTCGGGCGCTCAGTAGACGATTTGGACGAGTTGGACGACTTTCCGGCGACTTGGACAACTAGTTTGAGAAGCGGGCCGCTTTCCGGCGACTCTCTTCGTCTTCTCCGCTTCTGGTCTTCTTCTTCTTCTTCTTCTTCTTCTTCTTCTTCGTATCAGGTCTCTTTATTCTCTTTCTCTCTCTTCGTATTATTAGATCGTACCATCAGATATCTCATGGATAATTACAGTTAGGTACCCCATAGTCTTTATAAATTTTTAGTTTAGTCCCAAAAAAAATCTTAAATTTCAAAATAGCCCCTAAAATTTTACATATCAGCCCCTATAGTTTCATTTTCTTTCATTTCAGCTCCTGAAGTTTCAGAAGTTTCAGTTCAGCCCCTATTTCTTTATATTTCCTACACTTAAGTCCCTAGAGCGAAGAAAAAAAAACATTTCTTGAACATCTTAATGTAAAATTATAAATAGGATCCTTAATTATAAATTTATGGTATTCTATATATATAATATTAAAATTTAAAAAATTAAACATAAATATGGTAAATTATTAGAAAAATAAATATATCAATATTCATATAAATATTAAATATATATAATTTTATTCGTATAAAATTTACATTATTAACGATTTGTCGACTTGCGGACGACTAGTCGGACGCTTTGTCGACTAAGCGCTTAAATTCCCAGCTACCGCTTTGCCTCGACTTGGCGACTTGATAACTATGCCAACTATAGCATAAAGTATCATCCGTGCAGGTTGTTGAAAAATCAGAATGGAGATGAGTAATTAGTTTATGTACATTAAATCTAATATCCAATATATTTCAATCATGAATTTTTATTGTCATGAAACTACCAAACAAGAGAAGACACGGTAGTACTACTCCTAACTCAACTGTGACCTTAAGCCTCCCTGTGTTCATGGTCTGACCAATTCCCCACAGGATTTTTGAACTTGTGATTATTCTAGAAGAAAATGCCTCCAGGAACAACAAGAATGAACCATACATTGCATCAGGTATATACTAAATATCATCTTCATCGCAAGGAACAACATGAAAATGCAGGAGAAGCAAAAGGCACATGCCAAGGTCCATGAACGTAAAAATGACCACAACAAACAATATGGAGTAACAGGAATTCAATCAAGAAAAAGAAATCACCACAAGAATTACATGAAAACTAACATGATAGAGCACGACAAGATTCAAACACATATATAAGTATAAAGATTGAGTAGAAGCTGAAGCAGTTTAGGATGTAAGGAAGGCTTACATGTATTGATGATACTAAAACAAATAAAACATAGCATATGTTAGAAATAGAAACTGCTCCCTCCATCTCCAATAGAAAGGCATAAGTTCTAAATAAATAAAAAATTAAAAAACTATCTCAAAAGAATGGCTATAGTACACGTGTCAAAACTATGATATCCAAAGAGAAGATTAACAAATAGTTGTGTTCAAATTTTATGGATCCACTAGTATTTTATTAAAGCCAACTAAATTCATACACTCTCATTTAGTTTAGGAAACTGAATGTTAAAATAATATTTTCACATAAGTCTCTCTCACATGGAGGGCCCCACTCACTATTCATGTGAGATGGATCATGTGGAAATATTAATTTTTTTATGTGAAAATATCAGTTCCCTTAGTTAAATATTCTTAATTTGCATAAAAATTGTATTAAAGCCATTCTTTTGGGGATGGAGGGATTTTAAAGGTAAAATAATTCCTCCGAGCTTCAAAGTGGAGAGGTTCACTACTAGATTTTTTTCTCCAACAACCTCCTCACAGTTGATTGTCACAAGTTTGAGTTTCTTTCAAGCTACCAGGATTGTCTAGTAACTTTATGGTCAAAGAAAGATTTTATCTTAAGAAATTCACAATTCTTTTAATTTTCAAGTGAAAAAAAGGCAATCCACAAATTCGCAGGGGCATGTTACCAAATATTAGAACAGCATGTTGGTATAAGCAAAAGGGAACATACTAAGTTAGCTCAAACAAGAGCATTGATACATCATATTAAACCAAAATCAGGCTACAATAGAAGCTTATAAAAGGCTTAAAGGGCTGCAAACCTGGATGTTCAGGGAAGCTCTCCGATGACGGGGGAATAGGTTGTCTCACAACCAGGTGCAAAGTGTGTCCATCTTCCACATCTATTAGTCATATTCATTAAGGAACTCTATTATCCAAATACAATAGAAAACCATTCAAATAATTGAGGTCCTTGCGTAGAACATCATACTCCACAATTTACCCTTATACCTATCCATTTTCTGACTTAAAGAAGAAGTACGGACAGACAGAGGGGAAAGGAGGGAGGGAGAAAGAGAGAGAGGGGCGAGGGGCGAGGGTGGAAAGAGGATGAAAAGAATGCTTAATAACGCACAACTTGTATCACTATTATGTTTCTGCTTTCGAAGTAGTTGTCATGGTCAATTTATAATCAAGAAAATACAGCATCCTAGGACAGTCCATTCGACTCCATGTAACTTAGGGTCTAGGTATTGGACCTTACTCTATTTGCAATTGCAGCAAGTAGATTTAATGATTGATATTACTAGTGTACGTTACTAAATCAAACTTCATCAAGTTATTGGAGCTCATGTCCTACCCGATACCAATTCCTATTAGGTTTGCGGTACCTAGAAGGCGCAGCTGATGGGTTGAAAGGTTGCTATCCCATTTACTGGTGACATTCCATGTCAACCAAAGCCACCAAATAAAAGTATTGTTTCAAAATTTCAATCTATCTCTATTTTTTTCCTTATTTTTTTATCTTTTTCATCTTTTATTTTTCTCCTTGCCTTTCTACTGTTGTAATACAGGATTCTGAGGCTATCCTAACTGGTTTGGGATAAGAAGGCGTTGTTGATTTGTTGACTTAAGTTGTCTTTTCTTAAGGAGTATTACAGAAATGTTAAAAGTGCCTTATTGGGATATTCATATATATATATATATATATATATATATGCATCTAATTAATTCAAACTAATTAATTATCTCTTTTTCTCCAGTGCACCTGATTTTTGGAAGTCAAACTCTTTCAAATTTTCATTTAGTAAGGAAACTGGTACTATCTATATCCCTTCTTGGAAGAAACGATGGTCCAGAAAGGGGGAAAAATGAAATAGAAAAGATACGAGTAATGAAAAGGAATAACAAAGGACATTTTCATTTCAAAGAGGCATGCTATACATAGCGAATTTAAACGTTTCTTACCAGTATCGCAACTACAATTAATGACAGGTCCTGAAAAAAGAATGAATAAAGGATACGATAAGCTGACAGGAGTTGATCATCCTTCAGTACCTTTCCTCGACATATTAGGCGTTGCTGTTCAGACAATATACCAGTAACTGTAGCAATCTGTTCCTTTAATGCTGGTACTGGTACCTGCAGAGAAAAGATAAATATTGCAAAATAGGATTTGATATGTGAGAGATATAAACTTTAATACACAATTCAAAAACAACAAAATATATGTATATATGAAGTAATAGAATCTCAAGTCAAAAGCGCCTCCACAACTTAAGTTCATGAATGATGCCTGTGATTCTGTGTTGTATCAAATAGACATGATTTTTTCGGATAATTTAGAAGGACCATTTTTTCCAAAATTCAAAGACAGCAAATAAAAACTTGGATGATTAAGGAACCTCCAAGATCTCTGTAATACGAGATTTAATTAGATACAGAATTACAATGGGTCAGGTCGTAAATTATATAGATAGTGATTTTAAGTAGTCTGGAAAAGTAAATGGTTTTTTACACATTTGTCCACTCGCAATGTGTACGTCTGAGAATCCAATGTCTTTATCTTTATCTCCACGGTGGCCTCAGAACATATAGCCTGATTGCTCCCAGAAATCATGCTCTCTTCGCAACCATTACTTCCCATACTCTAGAACTTCCTGTTCAGTGCCTGAAATAACTTCAACAATAACTTAGAATTCTAAATGAGGATTTAGAATGCCTACTACAAAAGGCTAGAATAAGAAGAATGCTAAATTTGTTTATACAGCGTATGTAAAAGCATCTTCTAACTGTAAAGACAAGGACAGAAGGAAATTCTTCAATGATTCACATAACAAATACCAAAAAAAATCGGAACTGAAAAAATATTGAGAAAGAATGAGACAGACACACAAACACACACTGAAAGGTGACATTTTAAGCAAGCCAACAAAAGAACTATCACAGGCATCAAACATCAAAACAGAGCCAGCCAGGCAGCCACACAGACAAACTATTATAGTTATTAGGTAACAAGTATTCAGTAAAGCCCCAAAAAGGAGTGAAACCAGTGTACACAGGATGAAGACGTATAGAAGCACAAGCACAAAGCAACAATAAAGATGCTTATCCCACTCTTTCCCACCCAAACACTGAAAATTACGCTCTTAAAAACAAAAGATATATCTTAGCTCGACATAAATTAACAGTTTGCAGCAAACAAAACATGAATTCAATGAACAAGGGAATATCGGATTGGCTACTTTTCTTATTCCATCTCTTCTTCGCCTTTCTTCTTTCAACTCGTTCAGGGATCTTATTCCAAAAAGTCTCAGCTTCGAAACACTGGGCATGTGGGCTAGTTTAAATTCATCATTTTTCAGCCCGTGAATGGAATGCCTATCTCTCATCTGCAAGGACGAAGAAAAAAGAGAGAGCTTGAGAAGTAGCCCATTTGCTCGACGGAACTTGTTGTCAAGGATCAAATGCGAGAAATGAGTTTGGTTTTCACGTTCTTGGGAGTCATCAGCCTGTTATGCAGTAAATCAGGGAGAAGTTGAAGAAATCAACTTCGAATTGGGTACCCAGGAGTGAAAAGGCATGACCTCTTGCCAAGAATGAGTAAGAATGAGGTGCCTAAGACAAGCAAAGTGGATGTGTTGGGGATGGCAATGCAACTACTTATGATTCTATCAGAATTGAATTTGAAAGCGTTGAGCGAGAGCCCGCATGAAAGCACTCAAAGGCATGTTGGACTGCTGATGTGAATCACTTGTCCGGCTTTCCTTTTCATTGACTGCTTTTTTTGCCCTCTCATCTGTGAATCCAATGGTTGTGCTAGGCTTCTGACACTCACTTGCTCATTCGCAAGGTTTCATTGCTTTCTCTTAGTTGGGCTAGTAAGAGACTTTTCAGGACTTTGTCGAAATGTATGGGAATTGAGCTTTTGATCTGGGAATGCAAGTAAGAGTCCTTGGCTTTCAAAGAGAAAATCTTAAAAACCCGTAGATTCCCAATTTTAAAGGAATTCCAGCGAAGATGACGGATCCTATCGTAGGTGCCTCCACATGAGCTTAGGTTGACCAAATATGAACTGGTAACGGCAAAAGAGGCAAAAGAAGACAGCTTTAACACGCCAATTAACTACAGAAAGAAAGCCATCTGGAACCTTACTATCATTTCTGGTTCTATCTCCAACCCCTTTTGTGATCCAACCAACTACTGGGCATTTCTCAATAGGAGACGTTTCAGTTGGCGAACTTACCTATTCCTCAGCTGCAGCAGCGATTGGAGCACTGGGTAAGCTACGAAGCGAGCTCGGGCGAGTGGAGAAGGAGGGAGTCCATAGTATAAAAAAAATCGAACTCTTCCAACCAGGCAAGTGAGTGAGTGACTCCTAGGCAAGAGGCACAAACAATAGCAAGCCCCTCTCCGAGGGAAGAAGAGTGAAGCCCTGGAGAAGAAAGCATTGAGGTTGCGCGTGAGACCAAAATAAAAATGAATGCACAAGCATTCTTCCGAAAAAAGATTTTAGCCTATTTTGTCCTGGGTTTTACAAAGAAAATCCGCCTCTTTATACCGTATGGAGCCATCAAACCAACTCTCATACAAGCTGCCAGTGGTTCATTCATCTGACCGTAAATTAGAGCCACTTTCGAAGGAGCTAATGGTTAAGGCTCGAGCGTATGTGGTTGGGCGAAATCTATCTCGTCCCTTAGCAGGAGGCTTTAGACTACGGCTCGTCATGCTTCTGAGTCGAACAGAACGACTTTCCTAAGGCTTGAAAAGGATTTTTCTCCCTATTCAACTACCCATCCAAGAACATTTGGCTTCATAATACTTGTTTTTCTATGAAAAAGCAAGAGAAGAAAAGTGTTGTTCTAAATTTTGTCTTATTCCATGAGATCTAGAAGCACTTGTTGTGTATGTCAGCGGTGTCAGTTCGTTTATACACTAGAAGGAGATTCTTTATCCTTCATCATTCCTAAGAGGCAAGGAAGTCTTTTATATCTCCCATTATTAAGCATTAACAAATGGAACAAATCTGGTCGTTAAAACATTGGTACAGACACCACTTTCACCACTCGATCAGGACAAAGAGCAGGTACTAGTAATTAACCTACTTACTGTCCTGCTGATTCGAAAGAACTCCGCGACACGAACTTTGAGTAAAGCCAAGGAATAACAATAGCTTGAGCGAAAAGACAGAATATTCAACGAGGATAAGGGACCCCCAATGGAAGAAAGAAGAGAAAGTTCCTACTTCTACATCTATAGGTTTGCACTTTAACCCAATCACGGAAGCAGCATTCATTGACTAATGGTTTTCTTGGTTTCGTCCAATCATTAATAACATGATTATTTTTAGATAATAGTAGATAGAACAACGCTTCTTTTTACACTATTTCAAAAACCTAAGGACTCAATCGTATGGATATGTAAAATACAGGATTTCCAATCCTAGCCTCCATTAGATTCGCCAACTAAGGACGTGATTATCATTGCATTGGCTTTGATGTCCCAAATGTTCTCGGTCACCTTGACCGAGCTCTTCACCGTAGAACTTTTACCCGTTCAACTGGAGCACAACTAGAACCAGAGTAATAGGGTGACTTTTTAGGTAGCATAGATGAATGTGGCCCAATGGCTAAAGCTCTGCCAACTTCTTGTAGACCGACTTCTCTTTAGGCTGCGAGTTGTTTTTGGGTGGGATTGTCAAATTGTCCTTCGCCACTCACTAGTGGCAATAAAGTTCTTGGTAACTTGCAAGGGGGAAGGAAGATTCTCACTCATTTCATTCATTCAGTGTCTGTGGTGAGGCGCAACCCACAACAAACGAAGGGGGAAAGCTTGCTTGTTTTCTAGTAGTAGGGGACTTAGGCTGCGATGGTTCTTAATTAAAGGTTCATACCAACGAGTTCTCCCCCTATTTCTACGATTCGCATCAGCTTGAGCCAATTCCCATTTGTCAACAACGGTATCATCGCGATATCCTGAATGTTCAGTAATGCGTTATTTTTCCTATAGAACGACCTTTTAAGATGTCGATTCGCGAGTATCCGTATCTATGCTAGCCAAGCTTTCTACTGCAGTAGACCCAAAAGCCAATCTCTCAGGTTATGGTACTTTTGCCACATCCTCTCAAGAACGAGAATTTTTAGATCATGAAGGATCATATAATTCCGAGTCTCGATATGAACTAGGTTCTTAGGTATAGTGTATAGTAAGATGTGGAGCAGTCCACCCAACCACAACCGTTTTTGGCTAAAAAACATCTCCTATCTTTCCAATAAAGTTTTTAAATGAGTTGATTACTTAACATGGTATTAGATCTTTAGATGTGCATGGTTACCGATTATATTGATATTGATGATCCATATTCATGTAATTTACCTCTTCGCTTTTGCACGTGAGGAGTGTTAGCTTAATATACATTGTCTGGGCCTCTTTCTAATAGCATAGGCTTTTAGATGAATTAGTTACTTAACAATACAACTACACTCACAACTCGAACTCACCAAGTATCAAGGATAGAAGTTATAAACCCCAAGTACACCTTATTGGCATAATTTTACAAAAAGAAGCACAATAGTACGTATGCATAAATAATTACCCACTACATCAATCAACCATGCTCTTCATGTTTTTCTAATAAGATCCAATTACATAGTTTCTCTCATGTAATGATAAACAAGATCGTAGTTAAATGCAGAGTAATGAAAAAACAAATGTAGATCAATTGATAATCCCTACAGAAGTTCTCTAAATATAAATTCAGCTCATTTATAGATCAACAAACCCAGATAACTAAGTTTCATGCTCCATCATATTCCTCAATAATAGTAATAATAACTTAATAAGCAACCCTCTAAAGCCCAAAGTAACCTTAGTGAGTAGACTGCCAACAAATGAGATGCCACTAATCAATAGCATCACCAGACCTTTACACATAATATTAGATGCTCACTTGTACTTCAGGACAGTTTAAAGTAAACAATAGAAAAGGTGAAAGTTAAAAAAGGAAAGACATATAAGCAACAAAAAAGGTAGGGAACCAGATTTAGCATAACAAAAAAGAGGTAGGGAATTAGAATTAGGACTAATAATTAATGGTATCCGTAATATATTCCGTTGTAGTTGTTAAAGGAATTATCAAAGTTAGTGTTCCATGTATCATATGTTCCACAAAACATCATTATTAAACTAATACTCCATCCGTCCCATATTAAATGTCCTAATTTCTTTTTTAGGATGTTCCAAAATAAATGTCCTATTTCTATATTAGTAACTACATTTATCACATTCTTCCTCTTATACCCTCATAATCTTTTTACTCAACTTTTATTGAAAATTGAATAAATGTGAAAATATTATATTGGGAACTGGTGTATAGTATACCACTTTCACTATAACATCTCATTTTATTTAATGTACTTATTGGGAATGTGAGAGTTACAAAAAAAATGAATGTAGAGAATTAAATGATGTGGGAAAGTAATTATTGGGGTCATAGAAAAGTGAAGAAATACTTCAATTAATAAGTAATCAAAAGGGTAATTTAGGTAAAAGAAAATTGTATTAATCAGCGTGCCGAAACTAATTAGGATGTTTATTTCGGGACACAGGGAGTAAAATCCAAATCTCCAGTGATTAACTTTTTTCTTTGTCTTTTCCTGAAGATATCTCAAACAGATTCTGAAAGCCTCATTCATCTCTCTTTTTGGATAAAAATCTCTCTCTGTGTGATTGCAAATGATTAATCACAATATAATTGAACTGTTTTTTCTATTTACTTTACCCGGTTCCGTTGCTACACGGGTTTTAAGCAATTGATTGGATTATATAGATATCCCTTCAACACAACATACCTATCGAAAAGATCTCGGAGACCCACCAAAGCATGAAATCCGGGATCTTTCAGAAAAAGGATTCACATGTAGGAACCACTGCAGCCCAATCTTCTGCTCTACAGAGAACTAAACTAAATGAAATCGTTTAGTCACACCTGACTATACACTTTTCCTAAACATTAGTTTACTCTAATACCCCAAGATAAGTAAAACCCAGATCTCAGAAACAAATGTTTGGGAATCTACAAAATTTGTTCAATATTGCATCTGGTTCACAGAAAAACCAACACTGAATCCGTGTAATTCAGATAGAACCCAGCCTTATCTTCACATCAATCTAGAAGCAATCTTACAGAAAAAATAGTTACTTTACCAACCACAAGACTACCAAGAACAAGTCAATGTCATCCTCACCTAGCTTGGTTTAAGAATTTTCAAAACCAACCTATAAATCTTATCAAAAACTCTAACCATCGATCATAAAGTTCACCAACTTAACAAAACCTAATAATCTTTGAACCAAAAAGGCAGAAAAAGAAAACCTATTCATCTCAAACTACATTTTAATATCATGAACCAAAAATTAAAAGAAAAAACAGTAAACCCAATTATTTACTCAATCCAAGTTAGATAAACCCATGAAAATCTTTGAATTACAATTCAAATTTTCAATCTTTTTTGGACTTTATACATAAAATCACACAGCCAAACCAAACCTAACAATCAATTTGGTGGGTCAAGTGGATCACAAACAAGAATCAATTGAATAGAAAAAGCAATTTACCTGGGAAAAATTAAAAGACTTGAAAAGGACGAGATAATCAATGGCGAAGCAAAGGTGTACCCGAGAGGGCTTTATATCTATGAGGAGGGAGAGGGAGGACTTCTTGTTTCTCTCTCCTCTGTCGCTCGGAGTTTTTATATAAAGAGAGAGATATATGCTGCCCCGTTTCGTAATAAATAATGCTACTGACACATAATTTTAGGTCACACATAATCCTCACATGCATACTTTGGGCCGACATGCAAAGTCCGTAAATATGTGTGTATATAAATTTTATGTGACCTAAATTATGTGTAGAGCCATAAATGGTAATCGAAAAATTCATATTCGTCTGCATCTTTATTTGAAAAAAACGGATATTATTCGTATTCGAAAAAAAACGAATATATCCGTATTCGATTTAAAGGTATCCGCAAATAAACGGATACAAATACGGATATAGGCGTATTCGTATTCATTTAACATCCGACCGTAAATATATCCGGCGGATAGCGAATATCCGGATTCGGATCCGTATCCGAAATTCGTATCCAAATAACTTATATATTGTATAATAAGTAAAATAATTTTTTTAAAGTGACATTCCTTATATAATAATTTGTTTTCACTATCATACGAAAATTATTTTTAAAATATATCATTTTACTTCTAAAAAGTTAGAAATAACATTTTTATTTTAATATTAATAAATTAAAATAAATTGATTTAAATATAGTTAATAGATTTTCACTATTATAAAGTTAAAATATCTAAAATGTATCATTTACCAAAACAAATTATATACTAGAAGAACAAAACTATAGTTATTAGTTTGTTACAAGTTTTTTACTTTCAAAACTTACTTGCAATGTTGGGAGACGGAAACAATGAACAATATAATTTTATTGTTAAAATGTGTTAAGTCCAAATTAATTTAGAATTAATCTAAAAGGGGGTTGAATAATTAATTAACGTTTATGAATTTCGGGTGGAGGGGTTATTTATCACTTTCATTTGCCCAATTACTTAAAAATTAGAAGTCCAAATATTTAAAGCAAGTCCAAAGTAAATTTTGGATGAAGTTGAATTAACTAGATGTCAGTTGTCATTTATACATTATAACTCGCACTCTCCATAAATATAATAAAATAAAATAAACTTTTTATAACTATGTAAATGGTAATCTATGTATTGAGGATAAATTATAAATAAAAATTTCTAAAAATATATTATTAAAATGTTAATCAAGTATTTGAGAAAAAATAATTAAATATTTAATGTAAACTTTTGATTCTAATTATAAATTATAAATATTCATACACACTACAATATTGGACATCTAAACATTAATAAGTAGTATTGAAATTTAGGATTTCAAAAATGATAAAAACTTATTTGAATTGTAATGAATAACATTTATTATTGTATTTAAATATTTATTAAAAATAAATAAATAAATTAACATTCATTCATTAATAAACTATATTTTAAAACTTATTATTTTTTTATTTTAGTTATAGTTAGGACTATAAATGATACTCAGAAAATTCGTATTCGTCCGCATCCGTATTCGAAAAAAAACGGATATTATTTGTATTCGAAAAAAAACGGATATTATCCGCATTCGGTTTAAAGATATCCGCAAATAAACGGATACAGATACTACTGTATCCGAATCCGTATATATCTGTTTATACCCCTGATTATGTGATAGTAATATTGTTTTTTGATAATTACTTATTTTAAAATAAAGTTAAAATTTAATTCAAGTTATAAGTTATTTTAAATTATGACTTATAAATGAAAGTGTTGGGGGTACCAGATTGACTTATAACTTAAAAATAAAGTTAAAACAAGTTGTGAAAATGTTCGGCTAATAATGATTTATAAGTTAAAATAAAATGTAAAAATTATTAAAAAATATTAATAAAAAAATACATTGATTCAATATTATATTATAAGAATTACTATTTTTTCATTAAATAAAATATTAAATAAATATATTATATTGTATTATAAATATATAATATAATATAAAATAAATATAATACATATTAATAATACATTATATATGCATACAATATTATATATATTATATTATAATACATATTAATAATATATTATATTATATATTACTATATATATGTATATGTATATATTATATTATATGTTATAGTATTATATAATTAATGTTATAGTATAATATAATACAAAATAAATATAATACCTACTATGCATATAATATTATGTATATTATAATATAATAAATCCTATGTGTATATACACTACTGTGTATTATAAAATCGCCATATGGCGACTGTTTTTTTGGACTATAGTGACGGGTGAGCGACGGTTCACCCGTCGCCATAGACCATAATAGCTATAGCGACGGTTCACCCGTCACTATAGCCAAAAAGACCATTGTCATAGGCGACTGTATACTACACAGTTGTGTATATACATTTTTCCTAAATATAATACATATTAATAGATTTTTCGATCCTTGAAATCTTGTCATCTCCTTAACCTTCAAATTGGTCAATGTCAGTACTACTATCATTGCTTATTTCAATAATTTTTCATTTTTTCTGCACTTAATTTCTTTTGTCTAAAGATCTGCATACAAATGAAATCACATAATGTTATAAACATAACATGCAAGATAGCAATGAAATGTTACTCAAGACAATCATACTTAATTACTTTAAATAGTATACATTGTTTTATAATCTGTACTCTGAATGTTTTGTTTTTTTTCTTTGATTGTGTATATATATAGGTTGTGTATGTTTAATGAGTATTTAATATTTTTTTGGTCAATGGCCATTCCTTGGAAATACATTATATTTTATAAATAGTTATGAAATGTAGTTCAACGAATTTATTTACTTTATGACTAAAAGACAAAATGCACCCCAAACTCTATTTCTTATTTACTTTTGCACCCCAAACTGAAAAAGGTGTCTAAGTACACCCCAAACTTCATTAAACGTAACAAAAAACACACTTTCACCACTTAACCGGTCAAAAGTGACCGGCTAAGGCACACGTGTGGATCCCAAGGGGTATTTAAGTCTTTTCCAGATCTTCTTCTACTACCCGAGCTGGAACAAGCTACTAAAGCTCACAGTGATTCAGTAGCATTCGTGCAGCTCGATTAGGGAAGTAAATCCAAGAAATTCAAGCAAGAAAATCAAGGAAAATTAGGGCTCATGGATCGTAATTGCTGGTGCATGAAGAAATCAGTGATGAAGACGGCTTGGAGAAGCTCAAACAATGCCGGTAGAAGATTCCTTGGTTGACCAGATTGGTGTGCAGCTGGGCACAGTGGTTGTAATTTCTTCTTCTGGGCTGATCCTCCAATGTGTGAGCGTTCTAGAGAAGTAATACCTGGATTAATTAGAAGATTAGAGAATTTGGATGCTGAAATCAAAGCTCTGAAAGATGAACTGACGGAGTGCAGAATTAGGGCAAGGTTTGCAAAGGGTCTGTTGACTGTAACTTGGGTTGTGATTTTCTATTTCATGTTCATCTCAACAAAGGCTGATATTTTCCACAAGTAATTTTCTAGGCAATGTATTGGTAGTACTCTGGGATTGTAATTTCTAGCAATATAGTGGTAGTCTAGGTAGTAATGCTGAAATCATGTATGTATTGGTTGTACTCTGGAAAGTTTTTTGTTGTAATTTATGGGCACTTTATTTGAATGAAGATGGTGTAAGTTTTAAATTATATTTTTGTGCATGTGTGAATGAAGATACTGTAAGTTTTCAATTCAAATTATGGTTCATGTGTGAATGGATGGTGTGCTAGTTGACAGTAAAATTCATGGTTGATGTGCAAGTTGACAGTAAATTGGTATAGTGTGCAAGTTGAGATATCTGCTGCACATCACTTGCACTCCAACCATGGATGCTATGATATCCAAGAGTATGTGTGAATGACGATGGTGTGCTAGTTGGTGTGCTAGTTGGTTGACAGTAAAATGGTGTAAGCTTTACTGTCAACCCATAACTTGGTTGGTGCTACACTTAGGATATCTGCTGCAACAAGTATGCACACCAACCATACTGCTATTGCACATCATATAACCTGCAACAAGCCCTGCATTCATGCACAAACCATATATGCTATTGCCATTCAATGAACAAAAAACAGAGGCAATTCCAAACAGAGGCAATTAAAAACAGAGGCCATTTAATTAAGTACTTAATGATCAGTACATGTCCCAAAGGAGCTGCAATTCAAAACAATTAACTTAAGATGCCTATTAACAAAAAGCATCATATATTGTCACTGGACAACATTGCAAATCTATGTACCCAAAACAAATACCAAGTATCATATACATCAAATGTAGTCAATAACACTGCAAATCTATGTACCTAAAAACTAACAAAAAGATGCCAAAACTCCCATCCCAACACTAGTTATCTGCAGCAGGCCCTCCACTGTTTGGTTCCTTAAACTGGATCTTCTCTCTTTTGGATCTTGCTGCAGCTTCTAGGTCTCTTAGTGTTGTAACATGTTTCTCCTTCCATGTGTAGTCTTTGGGCAGCAGGCCCTCACCTGACACCTTGCTTTGGCTACCCTCAGAATGGATTCCCCCTTGCCACTTTGTAGAACCTCCTACTTGCTCTTGATCAACATTCAATGTTTATGTAGACTCTTATGTTGGAGCCTCTTGTGTTGAAGCTTTATGTGTTGGAGCCTCTTGTGTTGGACCCTCTTGTGTTGCAGCTGTTGAAGTCTTTTGAACCTTCCTGGCCCTCTTAGCCTTTGGAGGAGGTTGAGCATGGGAAGAATCTTCATTCACATCTGGCTCCTTGTTGAGTTTCTGAAAACAGACAAATAGAAATGTATTAAACTCAACATACACTAATGATGTTCCATATTTCAACATACACAAATAGAAACACACACTTAACTTACTTGAGGACACCTTCTTAAATTGTGACTCCATTCCTTGCAAAAGCCACATCTCAATGATGTTCCTTTCCTCTTCAAACTTGTACCTTCTGGATTTGATTCTGGAATATCATTATTTTTTCTCCTAACAACTTTAGGCCTGCCTACAGGAGTATGTTTAACTGGTGGTAAAGGTGGCTCAACCCCAGTTGGATCCCACTCAGATCTGTGCCTTACAGGCTCAATGTTGTGACTGTAAACCTTTAGATACATGTCCTTGGTTAAACAGTCATGTACATATGTGTATGGATCATGGCCTATTTTGTTGATGCATGACACAACATGAGCACAAGGTATTCCAGATAAGTCCTACCTCCTACAAGAACATGCATTATTCCCCAAATCCACCACAAATGAATAACCCCCAGAAGTCATAGTCACTATAAACTTGCCACCACCACCTGACCACAATGGCAGTCCTCCCCCTGCTTGACCTTTCCATTTTTCTACTTTTTTAGCTATTCTAGGGCACACTACACCATTATGTTTCAACATCATTTCCCTCCTTTTAACAATCCTATTCATGCAATATAATTTAAGTCCTTCTAGACACCCTATTAGTGGTTTCACTCTAGACTTCAGAATTTTGCTATTAAATACCTCACAATGGTTATTGACGTACATATCACTTTTGCATATGGTCTGAAAATGAGACCTACTCCACTGAGCAGGTGGCTTAGGAGCTAACCATTCACATGCACTCTTATCTTCTTTTTTTAGCACTTCCATTACCTTTTGAAATACATAAGGATTTGTAGCTTTGGCAGCATTCCACACCAACTTTCTTAATCCAGAACCTTTATGTTTTTGCCAAAAGTTCCTGTACAAATGCATTACATAATGTATGTGTTCAGCACCTGGGACCACAGCTTCTAAAGCATTAATCAAACCTTGGGGACAAAAGAAGGTAAGCTATCAGAAACATGTTTTGGGGTGTAATAATTGATGGAATAACATATATATGTCAGAGATGTTTTCACCTTTTGTTTATCTGAAATGAATGTCCAGCCTCCATCATTTGCAATCCCAAGATCTTCCACCAGCAAGTTCATAAACCACACCCAAGACTGAGTGTTCTCAGATTCAACAATGGCCCATGGAACTGGCCACATCCCATTGTTAGGGTCAACACCAACTGTAGTCAATAACTGACCCCCATATGGTCCTTTGAGAAAACAGCCATCAAGCCCCACCAGTGGTCTACACCCCAGTTTAAAGCCTTCTTTTAGTGGTTGGAGACAGACATAAAACCTCAAAAATCTGCCTAAGTCTTGTCCCTGCTCTGGTTCTGCTCTCTTCAAGATACAAGTACTCCCAGACATAACTTTTCTGAGCTCTGCAACATAATCCAAAACCAGTCCATACTCCTCCTCAGCACTCCCTTCAATGTTTTTCATTGCTCTTTTCTTAGCTCTGTATGCTAGGCTCCTTGATACCCCAATATCCAAATATTTAACCACTTTAGTATGAAACTGATCTAATCCCCATGTTAGATTCATCCGAAGATCATCTTCATATTTTTTGGCAATGTATTCTGCATTTATACAATAATTATCTCATTCTCTGCAACAAGTATGCAGTTTCTGTAACCTAGTGATTTTAAATGTGTACTCTCTTTGCACCTTTGCAGCATAGAAGTACCATGTACATGGCTCCACACACCTTGCTTGGATCTTATTTGACAGGTTCTTCGTGAAATAAACCTTCCTTCCTTGTTTGATGCCATGACTTCTGATTGCTGTCCTCACTTCAGTGACATTGTTAAATGGCATTCCTAACTCAAACTCAGGATCCTCTGTGACACCTTCCCTAAATTCTGGATACCCTTTATGTTCTTGTTCATGTTTTTCAAGATCAAATTCATCAACCCTAGGTATCCTTTCCACATCAGAGTCATCATAGTTAGAGGATGAAAATCCTGGTTCATATGGTTCTTCTTGTGAAGTTTGGGTTTCTGCAGTTTGTTTTCCCTTCCCTTTGTTAGTGGCTGCTCTTGTGGCTTTTTCAGCTCCTTTTCCTTTGTCTTTCTGTCTTGCACCCTTCTCTTCCCTTTTTTTCCCTTCCCTTTGTCCCTTGCCCCAGCCTCAGTTTCTCCAGTTTGTTTTCCCTTCCCTTTGTTAGTTGCCCCAGCCTTAGTTCCCCTAGCCTGATCACCCTCTGGCCCATCATCAGTCCCCCTATTATGATCATAATCCTCTTCATCTTCATCATCCTCATCTAAGTCATAATCATCTTCATCCTCAGTTGATTCTTCCCCAGAACTATCCACATAACTTTCATCAGTTGACACTATTTCATCATCCCCAAATGATATCAAATCTCTACATTCATTATTCTTATCACCTTCCCTTTGTACTTCCAAGTCAACTGATGCTCCCACAGGTCTAATCACCTCCAAATATATTTCAATTAGCCTACTAGGATGGATAAGCATACACATTGTCAGTATATCATCATCATTTTCTAACTCCCATAATCCCTTATCCATATTAGTTGCAGGTGTCTTATACTGGAACTTAAAGTGTCCAACTTTATATCCCAACTCCTTCCCCATTTTGACTATATCAAGTAAAGAGATGTAATCAGGATGACAGAAATCAAAAAAGTTAAATGTACCTCCCACCCATTGTTTATGTGGGCTATCTTCAAAGTGTCCACCATGGAAAAATTTAACTGTAAAATATTCTTTATTGCCTACAAAATCACAAAAATAAAGGGACCACTACCGGTTAAATGTGTGGACCACTACCCATAATCGGGAGAACAAAGCATCAAAAGGAACCCCTACAAAATACTACTACAAAAAGCAACCAACAAAGTTAAACTACTACTAGAACACAATAAACTACAAAAAGAAGTCAATAAACTACAAAAAGTACACACTAAAAAACACCAGACCATTATTCAAGATATATATTTGAAGCACATACTGTATTCTGGGACACCCTTCTTTCCATAAACGTCATTGTCTTCCGAATCCCTCAAGAATCACGAATCACTCATTATTTGTAATCTTCTCCTTTAGATCGCGAACCCTAAGCAAATTAATTTAGGGATTTTTGTCTGATAACCAACATAACCGGTGTCAAAGTAACTGCCTAAGTCTTAAATGTAAACTACCAAGCTTACCCCTCTATAATAAATATTACAGCCTTAGCCGGTCACAGCCGGTCACTTTTGACCGGTTAAGTGGTGAAAGTGTATTTTTTGTTACGTTTAATGAAGTTTGGGGTGTACTTAGACATCTTTTTCAATTTGGGGTGCAAAAGTAAATAAGAAGTAAAGTTTGGGGTTCATTTTGCTTTTTAGTCTTACTTTATTTAGGGTACTGTTGATATGTTATGTGAGTGCTTTTATTATTGGATAGCTGAATACTGAGCCACAGGTGGACTATATTTGGACAGGTGTAACCTTTTTCTTACAGTAATATGAATGGAATGTAATAAACATTTCAAGTTTGTTTGTCTCCTCTGTGTCTTTCTATTATATTCACCGGCGATTTTATTTTCTGACTAATAACAAAGAGTTACATCGTAAATGATGTGTGTGAATCGGCGGTGGCAAAATTTGAGTATCCTTAAACCCTTGTTGCAGTTTAAGGTAAAATCCGAACAGTACTGAGTGTAAGAGAGAAGATGCCGAGAGTTGCAGGGAGGAGGCTCTCTTCTTCTCTTCTATGGCGTTCTAGTCAAGCGTCATCAGTCTTTATCTCATTCATTGGCCGATGGCTCCATATCCATTCTCTGTTCATCACCCCCGTCATTTTCTCTCGGTTCCGTTTTCCTTGATTTAATCAGAGGTCTGCACTTTTCCATTTTTCTTATTTATAATTCTCTTCTCCGCTTTATATCTTTTTATATTCTAGAGGACGAGCTCTGTTTACATTTGTATTGTTTCCGAAACTTTACTTTTTGTCTTTCTTCCACGATCTGACCTGTTTTCAGCTCTTTAAATGATAAGTGTATCTTGTATTTTTATTTTTATGGGGACTACAATTCATAATATGACATGTAGGAAATTTCTATTATTTATTCGCATCTTAGTTCTACCCCCTCCTAAAATTAAAAGTACAACAATTTGTTTAGTGAATATTTTCTTTTAATCGCGACTTGTCTTTAGGTTCTTATTTAGGTGTTCTTGCATATAATTTGCATGCATTAAATGTTTTGTTTTTTTGATGTAAAACAATTTTATTATTTTTATCCTCATGAATTTCACTATATTTTTCATTTGTGATTTTTGTTTCCAATTGTCCTAACAGTTTGTTAATTATTTTAGGCTCTTTGTTGGGAAAAAATGGAGTCTGTAACTTGCAAACAACCAATTTGTCGTGTTTGAGATATTTTTGGTACCTTTTTTTCTCCATTAATTTCTTTATATTTTTCAATTGTGATATTTGTTTGCAGTAGTCGTAATAGTTTGTTAATTATTTCAGGCTATTGGTTTGGAATGTTGGAATCTGTAGCGGAGTTTTGTATGGGACTTTTTGTTGATGCATGTATTCTACTCGCAATAGAGATAAGTTTTTTTCTTATGTTTTTATTTTAATATTTTTTTTCCTGTGGTATAGGGAAAATTTATTATTTATCTTTGAAATTCAGTTTACATTTTATTATTGTATTAGTTTGCGTTTGATCATTCATTTTTTATCAAATAATAT
The DNA here is from genome assembly GCA_020205555.1 of Panax stipuleanatus. Lineage (NCBI taxonomy): Eukaryota > Viridiplantae > Streptophyta > Magnoliopsida > Apiales > Araliaceae > Panax > Panax stipuleanatus. The sequence goes on from CM035125.1 coordinate 41,120,617, forward strand.
TTCACAAAAATGAACTAATTTTATAGCTTGAAATCATAATCATGAAATAAATAGCAATATTGATATCACATTTATCAATGCAAACATAAGATAAATAACAATATTGATATATAATTTGTCAATATTGAAAGTTCAATAATAATATAGAAGGGGAGTTGAATAGATTATTACATATTAAAAATTTATTTTATGTCTTTTTGAATTTTTAGATAATTAATTTACAGTTTTAGAAATTAATATGTAAGACAATAAAAAGTCAATCATACAATGCACAAAGATTTGTCTGGTTCACAACATACATTCAGGGTATGTTGCTACGTCTAGTCTCACGTTCCCTCTAGACAGTGGCGAAGCAAAAAATTTTATTCAGTGAGATCAAAATATTGTGATGCTATAAATAATTTGGCGGGAGTTCGGGGGCAGCGCCCCTGAGCCAATTTTTTAAGATAATTTTATGCTTTTTTGGCCGATTGAATATGTAAAACATCTATTTGGTTACAATATTGTTAATATAACAAGTAATAACATTATATATATACACACACACACACAACACCTTATTGACCCCTAATACGCCTTTCAAATAACAAATTTGTTAATAAATATTTAAATTTCTTATGTTATAAAAATAATATAAATTAGATTATTATTTATTTTAAAAATATTAGAGAAAGATGCATACATCAAGGAGTAGAAGTAATATGAAATTGAGAAAGTTATAAAAAATTCAATTTGACCCCGTATATTAAAAAATTTATTAAATTTCAGTGGGGTCAATTTATTCATTACACTTAAATTTGTTCTAAATTTGTCATATATTATAAAATAATATTTTTTTCCTAGTGGGGTCAATTGACCCCACAACCTCCAATGTGGCTTCGCTACTGCCTTTAGGACTTGAGATCCTATTACTTCCTGTAATAAAAACTCATTCAATAGGCAGAGAAGCCTTTACAAAGTTTTATAGATAAACTTACAACTATTCTCAACTAACTATCTTGGACAGTAAGCTCTCAACTCCCTCCTCAAGCTTAGTTGTATCTTTTTTTTAGTTCAGTTCTATTCTATGATCTGATTTTGAAACAACAGTCTCTTCCTTACCTCACAAGTACAATAGAGACCCAACTCCCAGCCGACCTCTCAAAGACTCTGGTCTTGGTCAAAGAATTACTCGTCTTTCTCACAGGTACATAAAATAAACTAACTCTACCTTTTTCCCTTTTTACAATTTTTTTTGACAAAGATATGCTTCTATAGGAGGGTGTATTCAATTAAGACTTTTAAAGACTTTTTTTAAGTGACATACTTTTGTAGAGTTTATGGATTTTAATGACTTTTAAAGACTTTTAAAATTACTTTTAAAGATTCCATGAAATAAGTGACAAACTTTTATAGACTTTTTACCAAGACTTTGGTAGACTTTTATATACTTCTAATATATCTTGCAGCTTATATTTGTTAATTAGCCCATGTGTACAACCTCTCCCTCTTTTTTCATGAATTAGAGAAAATCTCATTATTTCATTAAATTATTGTGGCATGAGATTTTATATATGTTGAAAGTCTTTATATTATTCTACTCATTTCATGATAAATTTGGATACTCGAATACCAATAAAACTTTAGAAGTTACAAACGTAACAACACCAAAATTATTACCCTTGTTACCGATCATTGTTATTATTATGCTCAACATCTCTCCACATGTCAGAAGTTATACCAGTCCTCCATTCATTAGCATTCTCTCGTTGTTGCTCTTGAGTTTCAAAAACTTGTTCCAAATTATCTCCTTGATTGACTGGTAACAATGAAGATGGTGAAGACTCGTTATCTAGTTCAATAGGAAATTCATCTGAACGACACTCCTTACGAAGAAAATTGTGGAATCCTACACAAGCTAGTACAAGCTCTGCTTGAGTTTTATAAGGAAATGGAGGTGCAGACTTGAAAATTGTGAATATCGATTTAAATATGCCAAATATCCTCTCAATTACGTTCCTTAAGAAAGCATGACGAAGATTGAATAGCTCAACTGCATTTTCGGGGTCACGACCTTGGCCAGCAAAATCTTGAAGATGATATCGAACACCTCGAAAAGGAGCTAAAAATTGGCGCCTAATTATATGCCATTTAAAAAAATCACTATGAAATGTAGGGTCTAATATCAAACAAATAAAATGAAAAAACAAGATAAGTACATACCTTGTGGCACTTTAAATCTGTTCCTCCTTGTTAAAGCGTCGCTTAGCACTTTTGAATCATGAGCTGAACCCTCCCACCGACTAAGCACATATATGAATTCCAAATCAAAATTACAAGTTGCTAATACATTCTGCGATATTTTTCCATGACGATTACGATAACTGCTTACATCACGTCCTTTTACCATTGTTGGAATGTGTGTACCAACAATAGCTCCAATGCAATCCTTAAATGAATTAATAGACATTTTTATTCAATATAATGGTGATAAATAACAACAACAAAAAACATTGATAATAATGCAATTTTCATTACTTACCTTAAAGTAAGGAAAAAATCTTGTGCTTTCTCTTATTTTAGAAGGTACTGTGGATCCAGGTTTAGCCATCATTTGAGGTGCTAGTGTGTTCAAAGCATTCAAGACTTTGTTAAAATTTCTACTAGTAGCAAAATGGGATCGACCAAAAGTCTCACAAGTTAAATAATATCGAGAATTTTGCCCGACAGTGAGTAGAAACGTTGCAACCATTTCTTCAATACAAATAAATCTTGTATCCTGTAAAAGTGTTTTCTCCCTAATAATATTGCATAGTTTGCGAAACACATTTGGATACATTCTATAGACTTGTCGAAAGTTTTCAGGTTCCTCATCCAATACATTATGTATGTAATTATAACCATTCGATGTAATTGGTTGTTGCGTTAATGGACGTCCAATATGTTCATCACGTAGCATAACCATAACCTCGTTTAAGAAATGCATCATAGTTTCAATTGCCATCAATAAGTACCTGATTGCTTCATAAATTTCTTCTTCCATTTCTTCTTCCATGTCTTCTTCCATGGCATCCTCTATCTCTTCCTCATCTATTTCTTCTTCTTATAGTACATCCTCTCCATGTAATCCATTATCACCTTGCATATTTGCGTGACACATTATATTTGATCTTGCAAAAAATTAAAAGTAAATTACATTGTCTAATATATCATTCATTTGGTACAAAATTAAAGTAATATCCTAATTGTTATAACATGAATTTAGCTGTAGAAGGCAGCATGAAATAGTTACATAAAAATTAGTAGGGGCCATGAAAATGTAACAGCAATTAGCAAAAACTAACCACATATATTTCAACCAAATCCCATAATGTTAAACATGCCTGCACCAATTACAAAAACTAAACAACACATATCCAAACCAAATTCCAACTAGAACATACATCAAAATCAAAGTTCAAAATGTTAACATGCCTACACTGAATGCAAAACCAACTAAAGCACAGTTCTCGACTAAAACCATCATATCTATAATTGCAATTAATCATTCTAACAATTTGTATGTTATCCAATCTGAGCGCTCTTCTGGTGACATTTTCAAGAACATATCTTTCTTTGATTTAGTATTAAGCAATTCAACCGCCTTGTAACGAGCTTGGTTGTCCAAATTTGGTATCTCCTTTATAGCATCCCAACAACTATCCCTTTCCTTTTTCTCCAGTAGGCTACGGATTCCTCGAAAATCAGTAGCAACTGAGTCAATGCTAGCATAAACTTTTTCTAAAACATTAACTCGAGTAGTGGTCTCAATGGAGCTATTATTCCCTTCAAACTCAATTCTGTTTCATTTTTTTCGAGCATTGCTGACCAAGGAAGCCTCCGAATTTGTTCCTTGAAATGGTAAGGGTGAAGTAGGTTGCATGGGTGAAGTAGATTGCATGGGTGGTGGTTCTTGGAATGTTGCTCCAACCTCACTTGGTACAAACACATCACTACTGTAATCATAATTCAAATCTTCTATCCCGAAATTTCTATTTTCTTCCAATTCAAATGTTCTTGCATCAGTTTCATCACCAAGTGCAGTTGAGTTTTTTCCAATAGCAGTTCCATTCCCAATTGCAATTTTCAAATCTTCATAGTCAGCAAAAGTATCGTTCTTTAAGTATCTATGATTCAGGTGGGACTACCAACAAAAAAAGAACTCCATTAATCATAGTGTGAATAATATAAACATATAAAATAGTGTTGTCAATGATAATTATTTTAAAAAATACTAGAAGCTCACCGTGAAGTAATCTTCCCACACTTCATCCCTAACAGTGAACTTTTTATTGACTGGATCCCACCCAAACCCAGAGCTGTGACGAAAAAGCTCCACAAAATTGCCATAACGAATCTTGAACCATTTCAGTCGACTTAGGTACTGTGAATATGTTCTTTGGCAGCCAAGCTTTTGATTAAGAGCAGGAAGTATCTTTTTCTGAACTGTTTGCTTACTTAGCATTCCATTACTATCACGCCATCCATGAAGTGCATCATCAACCATGAGTTGTAGCAACTCAATCCTCCCTTCCAATGTCCACGGGTTATAATTCCCAGCATTTTTCCCTTTCCTTTGTTATTTCCTTGTTGAGAATCTCCCATTTGTAATTACTACACATCTATCTAGTCACATTCATAATTGATCATCAACTAACAAACAAGTTTTGATATATGAATATCATGCTTACGATTGACAGAATGAATGAACCCCTACTTTTAAATTAGTTAATAGTGAAAGCCTTCTGTATTCTTAATTATGTTATGACCCATTTGTACAGAAAGAAAGAGACTTTATAATTACATTATGGAATCTCTATTTTCTGGCATTATTTTAGCTATAATCATTATGTTGAGGGGGTTAACTTCAATTTTTTTTTTTTTTGCATTGCAAACTTTTAGCTGCAAATCTTGAAAACCAAAATAAAATGATCCCTTTGTGTAATCGCGCAACTAACTGTTTATAAGGTGTGATCAATTTATTAGCAATAGTATCAGTTTTAAAGTGATAGTGGTTTCTTTAGTGTGATGAAATGGAATGAGTTAAAATGTGTTCTTTGAAAAATGTCAAAGCATATGATGTAATGTTTCGGGGTATATGCAATCGTAATAGATTTGAAGCCTTGACCTGGAAACTCTAAGTACAAGATAAGATGTAGGTGAATTAAAGCAAGTAGTGGACTACAAAGACTGACAGATTTCGTTAAGCCGGAGATTTCGAGCATTGAAGCTATGGCTTGTTCGGAGCCATGGCGTGGCGAATTTGAGGACATATATAATAAACAAGGAATGCATATTATAAACCTATTTTCGAGCACTTTGTAGTATAGTGTACAAATGAATATATCTAGAGACACCTGTCTAATAAATATATAAACTTATTGTTAAGCATGTAATTTCAGATTAAACAGACCAAAACATTAAAAATCAAAAACCTATTTACACACACCATAAAAATAACTGATACATCTAATCATACACATGAATTAAAAAAATAATATATGAGGATAATTCACACATGCATATGGTTTGATTACCTGATTCTTATCCTAAACAATCAAACACCGAACACGAAGGTTGAAAAAGAATCAGGGGTCACTTCTTCTTTGATTCAACTAAGCGTCTTATGTGTGTGAAAGGTTCTCAGGTCTGTTCATCTTCTCCCTTTTTTTCAAATAGTTGGAAGTCTTTAAAAGTCTTTAGAGATGAGGTCAGACTTTGGATGTGGGTTGATATATATACTTCTTCTTCTAAAGTCTGTCAAACTCTATTATTTGATAGAAATATGAAAATTTTATGACTTTTTGAATACCAAAATACTTTTATAGATTTTTTAAAAGTCTCAATTCAATACCACTTAACTTTTAAAGACATTACAAAAGTTATAATTGAATACTACTAAACTTTTATAAACTCTTTAAATGTCTTGATATGGGATTTTAGAAATGGGTTTTGTACCAGGTTCAAGGTCAATTAGAAATTCAACTTCATTTTCCGGGGGTAAACTAGGAAGTTCTTCGGGAAATACATCAGGAAACTTATTAATAATAGAAATATCATTCAAATCTGACGTATTCTTATTTAAATCGGTGACATGGGCTAAGAAAGCTTGACATCCGTTTTTCAATAAACGAATAGCTTTATGACTTGAAATGACAGTGATTGATTTTAGTGGTTTGGTTGTTTGAATTCGCACAACAGGTTGGTTAGGGATATGAAAACTAACAACCTTACAAAAACAATCAATTTTGGCATGATGAGTGGTTAACCAGTCGATTCCTAAAATCACATCAAATGCAAATATTTTCAAAGAGATAAGATCAACAGATAATGTGAGGGTGCCAATTTGAATCAAACAAGATTTGTAAACTGTGGATGTAATGAAGGTTTCTCCTAACGGAGTTTCAACAGATAAGTCAAAGTCTAATTTGTCAGGGGTCAAGTTCAAACGTTGAGCATAAGCAAGTGAAATAAAAGAATGGTAAAACCGGTATCTAATAAGGTATAGATTTCGCAAGAGTTTATGATTAGCTTACCCGTGATAACTTCGTTCGGGTTCCTCGCTTTTTGGGTAGTCACGACAAACGCTCTCCCTTGAACCACTGATTTTGACTTGTCTGGGACAGCCTTTGGTGTCACCGTCCCAGCTGGATTTAAATTCGCTATAGGACACACTCGAGCTATATGACCTTTCTTTCCACAATTGTAGCACACCTTGGATTGCTGTGTGCAGTTTGGGCTGATGTGTTCCTTTTGTTCGCATTTGTAACATACGATCGATGGTCGTTCCCCTCCCCTAGAAACAGTTGTTGGTGCTGGTGCTGCTGCCGATGTCTTTCCGTCATCATTGTTGTATCTTCTCTTATTAAAATTCCCACCTGACTCACTTCTTCTATTATCTTGGCCATGATTACCACCGAAGTGGTTACCATTTCTGGCATGATAATTTCCTTCTCGCTGGTTATTATTGTTCCGATGACCGTTGCCACCTGTACGACTATTATCATTTTGTCGGTTGTTGTCCTTTGGTTGAATCGACTCATTATCTCGTTCTAATAATTGAGCCCTGTCAACATCTGAATACAAACAAAGTTTGTGAGAAAATGAGGTATTGACGAATTTCAGGTTTCAAACCTCTCAGAAACATCCGTGTCATACGTTCCTCATTATCAACCAAATGAGATGCAAACCGAGATAACACCGCAAATTTAGCCTCGTATTGGGACACAGTCATGTTGTTCTGGTCCATTTTTATAAACTCTACCTCCTTCATATGAAGAATACTTTTTGGACAGTACTTGTCGTTAAATAATTTCTGGAACTCTTCCCAAGACATCTTGAGTGCAGAAAGCTGAGTACGCTTTACAGATTCCCACTAGTAATCTGCCTCTCCACGGAACATAAAGGTGGCGAATGTAACCTTTTGCTCCTCTGTGCATCCTAGGACATCAAATTTCTTGGTGATTTGCTTAACCCAAGTTTCTGCCTTGATTGGATCTGGCTTTCCCAAAAACTCTGGTGGTCCCAACTCTTTGAATTGCTTGGCAGTGACAAGCCGCTGGTTACCATTGTTTCCACCTGTATTTTGAACACGAGTCTCTGTCGTCTGGTTTTGTATGAATTGTAAAAAACTTCTAAACATCCCATCATTCATCGTTTGATCAGTGGTGTTGTTTACAGGAGGATTATTGCCTTCCTGTTGCACATTATTCTGGTTGGTGATTAACGGTGCCTTAATGGTCTCAAATGCTCCATTGTTTAGATTTTCAGCTGTCATTCTCAAATACTGCCATAAAACAAGGGTTAATTAAAAAAAATTAACATGTCACATATTATCCCTATGTTCTGACCGACCAGTTAAATAACAAATAAGCTTAGGTAGGACACACTAGCGAAGGTTTTACTCGTCTCTTCCCTCCTAGTTTTATTCCCAGATCTCCGCCAGAGATCATATCCCTAAGCTCTGATACCAACTGTGACGCCCCCAAAATAGGTTCACACAACCCATTCTGAGTCGCCAAATACATGGTACAGAATCCGAATACAAATCTTCTTATAACAAACGGTCGTGCAAAATACGACCACACAAGTTGTGAGCTTCAATACAGATCGTATATAATACAAAAATATAAACACTCAAATAAGTCCTCATTACAATTATTATCACACTATTTTACAAAATAGTGAGGACTACTATAGCACTATTTTGGACCATCACTCTATTCCCCGACTAGTCCCAGCTATATTCTCATTTTCTGAAGAGAACAATTAAAGAAAAGAGTGAGCTCAACTAACCCAGTAAATAATATTATGACTAAGATAATGAAGAATAAATTATCGTTAGCCTTCAATAAATCAGATAAAATATTATGGACAATAAATTTTAGATCAACAACTGCAGCGAAAATAACAATCCATTAGAAGAGTTAAGTAGATAATGATGTCTACTATCTTCTATGATTTAAAAGTCTAACATCAATATTTTATCCCTATAAAATCAATCAATATATATTTCAAATCAAGAATTCATCTTTGCACTACGGGCCAAAGATATTCATTTGTATCACCAGCGGTCATGATCATACCAAACACCTGTTCATCTTTGCACTATAGGCCAAAGATATTCATAAATTAACAGCTCATCTTTGCACTACGGGCCAAAAATATTCATAAATCAACAGCTCATCTTTGGACTACGGGCCAAAAATATTCATCAATCAATAGTTCATCTTTGCAATACGGGCCAAAGATATACATAAATCAACAGTTCATCTTTGCACTACGGGCCAAAGATAACTTTCACCACAATTTAAGTTTGAGGGTTATGACAATGATATTAAGAACGAATCAAGTGAAATAAAAGATAAATATTAGAGATTTATAATTCAATGTATCTAAAGTTTAAGAATATTCAAATTGTCAATATGAAGATCAAAACATGGATCCAATTTCAAGAATAAGACCCATAAAAGATAACTTGGACAAAGAAAAGAAAAAAATTTCTTGTGAATAGTACCCCGTGAATAGTACCGTACGTATGAATAGTACCGTATTTATGAATAGTACCGTATGGATGAATAGTAATCCCGTCATGAAAAGGTAAAAATTTCATAAGAAAGTTCATACCAACTTTCCGGTGAAATGATATTAGATGAAACGCAAAACTCAAGGAATTTTAGGAATTATAGAAGCAATACTTACCGTAGTAAGTTTAAGTTTGGGAATATGAAATGAAATATTATCACTTTCATAATATGGAATATGAAAGAAAATAATATTCTTTACGAATATTGAAAGAAAATAATATCATTTACGAGAAAAATAATATCCCTTACCTCAGTAGAATACTAGATCTGTTTGGATTATCGGATATTATGCTGAAGAATTTTTGCACTGTTATCAACACTCAAACTATCCTTAAACTCACAAGAAATACACTCAATAGTATAGAGAAAGAATTTTCTGATTCTGGTGTGATTTTTATTTCTAACTAAGCACCCTATTTATAGAAAAATGCCAGAACACTAGTGTTGACAAAATTAACAAACGGATGAAATCCGTATTCCGTCTTTGACCACACAAATTCAGCATACCAAAGAACATCACCTCCACCAAAAACACATTTTTATCACCTCCCCCACATGTTTTTCTTAAAAAAACATTTATAACACCAAAAACAATTCAGATTCAATTTGCTCTCTTTCACCTCATTTTATTCTTATCCCTTAAATTTATTGTAAAAACGTTACCATTTAAATTATAAAATTATACTATTATATTATCACATTATACTATTATAATGTAATATTATAATAATATATTTGAATGAATTATTTTGTTAGAAAAGATAAAATGTTAACTTTCAACAAATGTCTCTTTTGCTAAAAATTCCTCCATTTATATCAAAATTGAATAAATATTTACTTATCATATTTATCAACAATCAATTATTATTTATAAATATTATTACAGAATCACAATATTAACAATCAGATCATTCCTAAGAAAGAGGGGGTTTTCAATAAGAATATTTTCTTACTGGCGCGCAATTAAATAACCTAACCCCTTTCCTCGACAATATTTTCTAGACATTGTCAATAATGTTATCTAATAATATCATGTAAATAATATGTGTGACCATTATTGATTTAATAATGTAAAATACTGTGCAGTGATTACTGTGACAATTATTGAATGAGTGACCTCTTACGTAAAAATTAATAATTTAAAATACTGTGCAATACCGTGTGCTACTTTGCAACAACGCGTATTACTGCTCTTTAACCACCGGGTATTTCAATAGTTTAACGGTAACAATTTTGCCGTTATTTTTAGAAAACTTATCCTTGTCATTTTTTTCATCTGACAGTTTTTCGTTATGGGGCCCACAAATGACTGCGCCGTCGTACGAATATTCCCCGACAACAAGAATATTCCCCGACCAATCGAATATTTCCCGACACAATGAATATTCACTTGCTTACTTTGTAAACTTTGCGCATATTACCCTTAACTTATCACATTTATCAAATCAACACCTTACTATTTAAAATAATATATAAAGAAAATTAAATCTTTATTCATAAAAGTTGGGGTCTTACAACTTCCCCTCCTTATGATATTTCGTCCTCGAATTTGATGTACGTGCCTGGTATTTCGAAAAGGTGAGGATACCTCGCTTTCATTTCCGATTCTAACTCCCAGGTCATTTCCTCGATAACATGGTTCCTCCACAAAACTTTAACTTGAGGTATAATTTTTGAGCGTAGGACATGTTCCTTCTTATCCAAGATCTTGATAGGTACCTCCTCGTACGTTAAATCTTCAGCTATCTCGTCTGGTTCTAACTTAATAATGTGGTTTGGGTCTTTCACATATTTACGAAGCATAGATATGTGAAAAATGTTATGAACACGAGACATGCTTGGAGGTAAGGCGAGTCTATAGGCCACAGTTCCTACTCGGTCAAGGATCTCAAATGGACCAATAAATCGTGGGTTGAGCTTTCCTCTCTTTCTGAATCTCGTAACTCCTTTCCATGGAGCAACACGTAAAAATACATGGTCTCTGGCATTAAATTTCACGTCCTTTCGATGAAGATCAGTATAACTCTTTTGTCGATCTTGTGCCGTTTGTATACGTTGCCGAATCATTTGAATCTTTTTCGTAGTCATACGTACTAACTCCGGTCCCAACAAGGTTGCTTGACCCACCTCATCCCAGCATACTGGGGAACGACACTTTCGTCCATACAACGCCTCGAATGGAGCCATGAGTCGGTTCTACTCGTATATTTGACATTATCACGTGGGTTGGAGTCTTTAACTCTATCTCCATCCTTTGTAAGTCATACAAAATGGGCCTTTGTGTTGACATCATCGCACTCGTTCCTGCATATGATCTTCTACTCAACGCATCAGCTACTACGTTCGCTTTTCGAGGATGATATTGGACGGTATGATTGTAATCTTTCAACAGCTCAAGCAAACGTCGTTGTAGCATGTTGAGTTCGTTCTGTGTGAAGAAATATTTGAAACTTTTGGAGTATATTAGGATGTCATCAATAAAGACAACCACGAAATGATCCAAATATTTCTTGAATATTCGGTTCATCATGTCCATGAACACAGCATGAACATGGTCAATTCGAAAGACATAACTAGAAATTCGTAATGCCCGTATCGAGTTCTAAAGGCAGTCTTTGGAATGTCATCAGTTTTAATCTTTAACTGATGATATCCATTTAACTAATGATATCAAGAACGATAATCGATCTTTGAAAAAAATTTAGCATCTTGTAACTGATCGAACAAGTCATCAAATGCGAGGTAACAGATACCTCTTTTTGATGGTGACATGGTTCAACTCTCGATAGTCAATACAAAGTCGCATACTCCCGTCTTTCTTCTTTACGAATAAAACAGGAGCACCCCAAGGCGATGTACTAGGACGTATAAAGCCGATGTCTAACAACTCTTGTAGTTGGACCTTCAATTCCTGAAGTTCAATAGGAGCCATTCGATATAGGGTTTTAGAAATGGGTTTTGTACCGGGTTCAAGGTTAATAAAAAATTTAACTACACGTTCCGGGGGTAGACCAGGAAGTTCTTCGGAAAATACATCAGGAAACTTATTAACAACATAAATATCATTCAAATCTGACGTATTCTTGTTTAAATTGGTGACATGGGCTAAGAAAGCTTGACATCTATTTTTCAATAAACGAATAGCTTTATGACTTGAAATGACAGTGTTTGATTTTAGTGGTTTGGTTATTTGAATTCGCACAACAGGTTGGTTAGGGATATGAAAACTAACAACCTTACGAAAATAATTAATTTTGGCATGATGAGTGGTTAACCAGTCGATTCCTAAAATCACATCAAATACAAGTATTTTCAAATAGATAAGATCAACAGGTAATGTGAGGGATGCCAATTTGAATCAAACAAGATTTGTAAACTGTGAATGTAACGAAGGTTTCTCCTAACGAAGTTTCAACAGATAAGTCAAAGTCTAATTTGTCAGGGGTCAAGTTCAAACGTTGAACACAAGCAGGTGAAATAAAAGAATGGGTAGAACCGGTATCTAATAAGGTATAGATTTCGCAAGAGTTTATGATTAGCTTACCCGTGATAACTTCGTTCGGGTTCCTCGCTTTTTGGGTAGTCACGACAAACGCTCTCCCTTGAACCACTAACTTTGACTTGTCTGGGACAACCTTTGGTGTCACCGTCGCAGCTGGATTTGAATTTGCTATAGGACACACTCGAGCTATATGACCTTCCTTTTCACAATTATAGCACACCTTGGATTGCTGTGTGCAGTTTGGACTGATGTGTCCCTCTAGTCCGCATTTGTAACATACGATCGGTGGTCTTTCCCCTCCCCTAGAAATGGTTGTTGGTGCTGGTGCTGCTGCCGATGTCTTTCCGTCGTCATTGTTGTATCTTCTCTTCTTAAAATTTCCACCTGACTCACTTCTTCTATTATCTTGGCAATGATTACCACCGAAGTGGTTATCATTTCTGGTATGATAATTTCCTCCTCGCTGGTTATTATTGTTCTGATGAACGTTGCCACCGGTACGACTATTATCGTTTTGTCGGTTGTTGTCCTTTGGTTGAATCGACTCATTATCTCGTTCTAATAATTGAGCCATGTTCACAACATCTGAATACAAACAAAGTTTGTGAGAAATGATGTATTGATAAATTTCAGGTTTCAAACCTCTCAGAAATATCTGTGTCATACATTCCTCATTATCCACCAAATGAGATGCAAACCAGGATAACTCCGCAAACTTAGCCTCGTATTGGGACACAGTTATGTTGTTCTGCTCCAGTTTGATAAACTCTACCTCCTTCATATGTCGAATACGTTTTGGAAAGTACTTGTCGTTAAATAATTTCTGGAACTCTTCCCAAGACATCTTGAGTGCGGAAAGCTGAGTACGCTTCACAGATTCCCACCAGTAATCTGCCTCTCCACGGAACATAAAGGTGGCGAATGTAACCTTTTGCTCCTCTGTGCATCCTTGGACATCAAATATCTTGGTGATTTTCATAACCCAAGTTTTGCCTTGATTGGATCTGGCTTTCCCAAAAACTCTGGTGGTCCCAACTCTTTGAATTGCTTGGGAGTGACAAGCCGCGAGTTACCATTGTTTCCACCTGTATTTTGAACACGAGTCTCTCTCGTTTGGTTTTGCATGAATTGTCAAAAGCTTCTAAACATCTCATCATTCATTGTTTGATCGGTGGTGTTGTTTACATGAGGATTATTGCCTTCCTGTTGCACATTATCCTGGTTGGTGATTAACGGTGCCTCAATGGTCTCAAATGCTCCATTGTTTAGATTTTCAGCTGCCATTCTAAAATACTGCCATAAAACAAGGGCTAATTAAAGAAATTAACATGTCATATAAATAAGCTTAGGTAGGATACACTAGCAAAGGTTTTACTCGTCTCTCCCCTCCTAGTTCTATTCCCAGATCTCCGCCAGAGATCATATCCCTAAGCTCTGATACCAACTGTGATGCCCCCAAAATAGGTTCACACAACTCATTCTGAGTCGCCAAATACATGGTATAGAATCCGAATACAAATCTTCTTATAACAAACGGTAGTGCAAAATACGACCACACAAGCTGTGAGCTTCAATACAGATTGTATATAATACGAAAATATAAACACTCAAATAAGTCCTCATTACAATTATTATCACACTATTTTACAAAATAGTGAGGACTACTATAGCACTATCTTGGACCATCAATCCATTCTCTGACTAGTCTCAGCTATATTCTCATTTCCTGAAGAGAACAATTAAATAAAAAGGGTGAGCTCAATTAGCCTAGTAAAGAATATTATGACTAAGATAATGAAGAACAAATTATCGTTAGCCTTCAATAAATCAGATAAAATATTATGGACAACAAGTTTTAGATCAACAACTGCAGCGGAAATATCAATCCATTGGAAGAGTTAAGTAGAGAATGATGTCTACTATATTCTATGATTTAAAAGTCTAACATTTATATTTTATCCATGTAACATCAATCAATATATATTTCAAATCAATAATTCATCTTTGCACTACGGGCCAAAGATATTCATTTGTATCACCAGTGGTTATGATCATACCAAACACCTGTTCATCTTTGCGCTACAGGCCAAAGATATTCATAAATCAACAGCTCATCTTTGCACTACGGGCCAAAGATATTCATAAAGTAATAGCTCATCTTTTGCACTACGGGCCAAAGATATTCATCAATCAACAGTTCATTTTTGCACTACGGGCCAATGATATTCATAAATTAACAGCTCATTTTTGTATTACGGGCCAAAGATAACTTTCACCACAATTTAAGTTTGAGGGTTATGACAATGATATTAAGAACGAATCAAGTGAAACAAAGGATAAATATTAGAGATTTATAATTCAATTTATCTAGAGTTCAAGAATATTCAAATTGTTAATATGAAGATCAAAACATGGATCCAATTTCAAGAATAAGACACATAAAAGATAACTTGGACATAGAAAAGAAAATTCTCGTGAATAGTATCCCGTGAATAGTACCGTACGTATGAATAGTATCGTATTTATGAATAGTACCGTACGGATGAATAGTAACCCCGACATAAAAAGGTAAAAATTTCATAAGAAAGTTCATACCAACATTCCGGTGAAATGATATTAGATGAAACGCAAAACTCAAGGAATTTCAGGAATTATAGAAGTAATACTTATCGTAGTAAGTTTAAGTTTGGGAATATGAAATGAAATATTATCACTTTCATAATATGGAATATGAAAGAAAATAATATTCTTTATGAATATTAAAAGAAAATAGCATCATTTACGAGAAAAATAATATCTCTTACCTCAGTAGAATACTAGATCTGTCTGGATTATCGGATATTATGCTGAAGAATTTTTGCACTGTTATCAATACTCAAACTATCCTTATACTCACAAGAAATACGCTCAATAGTATAGAGAAAGGATTTTCTGATTCTAGTGTGATTTTTATTTCTAACTAGACACCCTATTTATAGAAAAATGCTAGAACACCAGTGTTGACAAAATTAACAAACGGATGAAATCCGTATTTCGTCTTTGACCAAACAAATTCAGCATACCAAAAGACATCACCTCCACCAAAAACACATTTTTATCACCTCCCCCACATGTTTTTCTTAAAAAAAATATTTATTACACCAAAAATAATTCAGATTCAATTTGCTCTCTTTCACCTAATTTTATTATTATACCTTGAATTTATTGTAAAAACGTTACCATTTAAATTATAAAATTATACTATTTTATTATCATATTATACTATTATAATGTAATATTATAATAATATATTTGAATAAATTATTTTATCAAAAAATATAAAATGTTAACTTTCAACAAATGTCTCTTTTGCTAAAAATTCCTCCATTTATATCAAAATTGAATAAATATTTACTTATCATATTTATTAACAATCAATTATTATTCACAAATAATATTACAGAATCACAATAGTAACAGCCAGATCATTCCTAGGAAAGAGGGGGTTTTCCGATAAGGATTTCTCATTACTGGTGCGTAATTAAATAACATAACCCTTTCCTCGACAGAATTTTCTGGACATTGTCAATAATGTTATCTAATAATATCACGTAAATAATATGTGTGACCATTATTGATTTAATAATGTGAAATACTGTGCAGTGGTTATTGTGACAATTATTGAATGAGTGACCTCTTACGTAAAAATTAATAATTTAAAATACTGTGCAATACCGTGTGCTACTGTGCAACAACGCGTATTACTGCTCTTTAACCACTGGGTATTTCAACAGTTTAACGGTAACCGTTTTGCCGTTATTTTTAGAAAACTTATTCTTGTCGTTTTTTTCATCTAACAGTTTTCCGTTATGGGGCCCACAAATGACTGCGTCGTCGTACGAATATTCTCCGACCAAACGAATATTCCCCGACACAATGAATATTTTATGACCACTTGCTTACTTTATAAACTTTGCCCATAGTACCCGTAACTTACCACATTTATCAAATCAACACCTTACTATTTAAAATAACATATAAAGAAAATTAAATCTTTATTCATAAAAGTTGGGGTCTTACAATATTACTATATTAAGATTTGTTTACACATTATACTTAAAGTATAATGTGTAAACAAATTATACTTATATTAAAATTTTTATGAAACAAATTATACTTAAGATTTTTATAAATGTGAAAACTTTATATATAAGTCGTTTACTATATATATAAAATGTATAGTAGGCTGCCCGATGGATCATAAATTGATAAAAACTTTCATGTCTTGTGGTCCGAAGACTCCCAACAAATAAACAATTTGAAACTTCTATTTTATCTTATTACATCAAATTTTATAAGATTAATTCAGATGAGTAGTTCCAATGTCGAACTTAAATTAATTTTTACAGTCTTATAAGATTAATTTTAACACAATCTTATATATAAAGTTTATATATTTTAAGTATAATTTGTTTCATAAAAATCTTAATTTAATAATATGATATGATAATAGAAATTTTGAAAATAATTTTTTTTTCTGGTGGGAGAAAGCCTTAGATCCTAATTTTTATGTGTAAATAGTTTTTTTCACTTATTTCCTAACTTTTTTCTAATTATTATTAATATTATTACTATCATAATAATTAAATAAATAAAAGTTATCTTCAATTGAGTAACGCTACTAATCAAATAAAGTTTAGCAACTAGATATTTAGTTATTTATCAAGTGGGGGTAATTTAGACATAAGAAATAAATCCTATAATTAGTTTACTACACAAAGGTTTGGTTTAGTTAAAAATGGGACTCATTAGTGGAAATATTAAATTAGCTTATAAAAATATCAATTCCCTATAAGTGTCCAATTTAATTGACCAACATTCGGTCAACAAAAGATTTTAAACCTTGGACTTTTTATACTCGTATACATACACAGATATACATATATAAATACATAATATGCATGCATGCAAGCTAAGTGTTTTAATTTTTAGAAATCTTTTTGCCCTTTTTATAAAAGATAATTTTTGAGAGAATAATTTATAAAAAAATAGGAGTTCTCATTGCCTTAGGAAATGTTACTATATGAACTAATTTCTTTAAGACTTGATATTAAAATATCAAGGTCAAGAAAATCAATTCAATAAGGTTTAAAAAATATTTTAGGTCAAAGTAAATAAGACAGTTTAAAATAATTATAATATAAATCTTATGGAGAGGATTCTAATATTTTTCTTAACCTAATTATTATTTATTGTTATCATAAAAATAAACCTAAAAGTTGGAGACCCAACAAATATAGACATATATAAGATGTGGTATAGTAAGAACGACTCATTAACCGTTACGCATAATAGCTGGTAATTATTACTCCATCCGTCCCGTATTAAACGTTCTAATTGATTTCAACACGTTAATTAATAATATATATATTTTTTTACCTAAATTGCCCCTTCTAAATTACTTATTAATTGAAGTATCTATTCACTTTTTTATGACCCAACATTAATTATTCCTTACTAGTTCCCATATGAATTCTCTAAATCATTTTTATTGTTATTCTCACATTCAAATAAGTATATTCTCTCTCCAAACCCACCCACTAATTACATGCATATGCCCATTAATGTAAGCTCTCCACATTTGTTGGTATTAATTTCTAGTTACTATCATTTTTGTTGTTATTCTCATATTCCAATAAGTATATGAGAGAAAATGTGGTATAACATCATTTTCCAATGTAAACTTTTTATCATTTCTTAATTTTTCAACAAAAGTTGACTAAAAGGATTATGAGGGTATAAGTGAAAAAATAAGATTAAAATAATTACTAATATAGAAATAGAAAATTTATTTAGGAACATCCTATAAAGAAAATTAGGACGTTTAATATGGGACGGAGGGAGTATCATTTTTTTTGCGAGAGTCCTTTTGTCATTTTTTGCTAGAGTTTGAATTTCTTGTTTTATTCCAGTCTTGTCTCCCATCTAGTTAACTTCTTCTTCCAAATCTCCCCAAAAGTCAACTATCTTTCTTTTGTTTTTCTTTACCTGGTCTGGTGTCTTTTTTGGGTTTTCATATTTCTCATTGCTTTCATGCTTTATCTCTCCCAATTTTTGTTTGATGTCATGTTTTGTCTCTCTAGATTTAGCCTCCGATTTGATGTTTTGTACCTTTGAAACTGTATATTCTTCATAACCCAGTTCAATGTTGTATGGTGTAATTTTGATAAGAAACAAACAATTCTTTCCACATATATTATGAATTGTTGGTGACAGTTCTTACATATTTATACCATGCATAATATTGAATGATTATTAAGTGTGAATGTGTGATACAATAATTTGTTATATGAATAATGATTTTTTGAAAAAGACTCTTACTGATTGTGGAGATTCTGTGTTGATTTCATTTATAAGTTGTTCGATAGAAACTCCTATGAGTTGTGCAGCTTCTTGATTGAACATGACAAATGTTGTTTCTCATGTGATATCCTTTACCTTAATTGTCAGCTTGTATCGTTTGGTACTTTCTGTTTATTCGCCCAGACAATTCTGGCATTGGAATTCTGCAGAGAACTCCTTAATTTGTTTGAGGCAGTTATTGCAGGTTACATAGTACCATCCTTGTTCCAGTACAATGTCAACTATTGTGACCTCACATGTGCAGTACATGAACTATAGGAGTAATATTCGTTTTGTAAGCATTAGAGTATTTATATGATCACTTTTTTAAAATAAAATGTTAAAGAGTTAGAAGTACAGAGATTCACACCTGATCCCTCTGGCAGCTTCACATTAAGGAGTTGTTCAATGTAGAGTCGCTCAATTGTATCATCTTTCTCTCATTTTCCCTTAGTTGGGATTTTGCAATATTGTAAGACCCTAACTTATATTGAATAAAATTTAATTTTCTTATAATTATGCTAGACAGTAAGGTGTTAAATTGATAAATTAATAAAGTTAAGGAAGATATGTGTAAATTATAAAATAAAAAGTAAGTCGGGGAATATTCCTTATGCCGGAGAATATTCGGTAAAGTACGGCGGCGTCGAAACAATCAATCATTGGTGGGTCCTACAGTAACTTAATTGTCGGATATAGAAAACGACATAAAATAATATTTTTATAAAAATTGTCAACGGTACTATCACTTTTAATTGTTTAAATAGTCGGTGATAAGTACAGTAGCACGCAATGTTACATAGTAGCACACGATGTTACACAGTAGAACATGGTACTGCACAATAGCACATGATATTGCATAATATTTGATAATTATTTATTTAATAATTGTTGCAGTAACAATTACATAGTATTTTAATTTAATGATGGTTACAGTAACAACTAGACAATATTTCATATTAATTGTCACGACACAATAACTTATATTATTTGATATGATTAGGCCATTAAATATTATTGGCAATGTCTAGCAAGTTCTGTCTAGGAAAGGGTTATTTAATTGCGCGTTGTTTATATAGATAGACCTCTCTTTCTTAGGAACGATCTGGTTGTCAATATTGTAAGTCTATAATAATTATACTCTGAAGAATTTGGTGAACACTAGTCCACAGTAGCATGCACATAGATTTAAGGATGTCACAATAATTGCATCTCATATTATTGAACCAATAATTGACATCGTAGCAAGGGTAGTAATGAAAAATTGTATAAATGGAAGTCACGGGTACTATTAAGTAGTTAGGCTGACTCATTATTTGAAGAACAATAATATCCTTGATATTAATACATTAAGTTAATAATGTAGAAGACGAATAATATAATTAATGATAATAGAATAATCTTTTTGAATAAATAATGATAGTGAATTAATCTTTTTGAATAAATAATGATAATAGAATAATCTTTTTGAATAAATAATGATAGTGGATTAATATTTTTGAATAAATAATGATAATGGAATAATATTTTTGAATAAATAATGATAGTGGATTAATCATTTTGAATAAATAATGATAGTGGATTAATATTTTTGAATAAATAATTATAATGGAATAATTTTTTTGAATAAATAATGATAGTGGATTAATTTTTTTGAATAAATAATGATAATGAAATAATCTTTTTGAATAAATAATGATAGTGAATTAATCTTTTTGAATAAATAATGATAGTGAATTAATCTTTTTGAATAAATAATGATAATGAAATAATCTTTTTGAATAAATAATAATAATGGAATAAAATGGAATAATGGATGAATAATATATTTATAAAGCGTGGTAGATTTTTGGCTATAAATAAAAGGGGTTAACATAAGGAAATTCATAACTTCCTTGCTTATACTTCATTCCAATCTCTAAACATTTCTTATTGTAAGTTCTCTCTAAGTGTGCTAGACTATCTTGAGTAATTGTGAAGATCAGTAAGAGTTCAAGTATTGTTCAAGTTGATAAACTTCATAGAAAGCAGCATCCAGTCATTTGTTAATTGAGGTAAGAGATATCATTTTCTTTCATACTCCTAAATCTAAACTTACTATAGTAAGTATTGCTTCTATAATTCCCAAAATGATTAAAAATTCCTTTGAGGTTTGCGCTTTATCTAATATCATTTCACTTGAACTTCTTATTTACATGAACCTTCTTATTAAATTTTAATAATTATCTTTGGAATATGAATCTTGAATATCATTCTTGAATTTGACTCCACATTTTGATCATCATGTTGACAATTTGGACATTATTAGACTCTTGACAAATTAAATGTTAAATCTCAAATATTTATTCTTTTATCTTATTATTCTTACAACTTCCGTTCATCCTTTATATCACTCTTATTTGTACAAATCATCAAAGAATCAAGTTATTGTGAATATCTTTGGCCGATGTGCAAAGATAATATACTTGGTGAATGTCTTTGGTCTGGATGCAAAGAAAAAATGTTGACAGACATTATAACGATCGAGATCATAGAATATCTTAGTAATAAATTTTTTAATATTTATTAAATAAAATAAATATTTTGATGGAATAAATTGTGTGTCATGAGTTTTTAGGACTATTAATGACCTAGTTTATGTGTTACGTGACTAAATATGAGTGTTTATAATTTTTGGGAGAAAATAATTTTTTTCCCGAGAGAAACGCAAAATCACTATTCATAAAACGCAGAAAATGCTTTTTTATTTTTTAAAAATTTCAAATTATGGCGTAGTGTTTATTTGGAAAAGGGAGATGAAATCTCCAATACATTTTTTTTATTATCAGAAAAGACGTAAAATCACCAATCAAGTTAAAAACGCAACTTCGTTTTTTCGAATTTTTGAAGGGTGACATAGCATTTATTCGGGAAAGGGGGAACGATGGCGAAATCGAATTTTTTGAAAATCGAAAGTCGATTTTTAGGCTAACCGAGCGTGTTAGGAAACGTAATCGAAAAAGTTAGAATATTTTACTAAAAAAATGAGAAATTAAATTAATTTTTGGTTTAGCTAAGCCAAGGGTTTGAATGAATTGACTAGGAAATAAAAGAGGCTTGGTTAGGTTAGGGAGGCTTAAGTCTTGAAGCCATGGCTTGAAAACTTCAGCCAAATCTTGCAAGACTTGGAGCCAAAGTGTAAGCCAAACTTAGAGTCAAAGCTAAGGAGGGGCAAGTGTCACGTGTAGGCAATTTAGCACATGGGATAAGAAAAA
This sequence comes from Panax stipuleanatus, assembly GCA_020205555.1. Taxonomy (NCBI): domain Eukaryota; kingdom Viridiplantae; phylum Streptophyta; class Magnoliopsida; order Apiales; family Araliaceae; genus Panax; species Panax stipuleanatus. Next base: position 41,142,858 of record CM035125.1, read on the forward strand.
ATTAAAAGGCTAAGGAATGAGTCACAATGATGAGTCATAAGGTAGGATGGCCAAGTGTCATTTGCAAGCATTTTAACATATGGTGAATTGAATGTGAGAAGTGTGTGTGTGTGTGTGTGAGAGAGAGAGAGAGAGAGAGAGAGAGAGAGAGGAGGTGGGCGGATGAAGTGGAAGGAGAGACAAAGATGGATGGAAACTTTGTTAGCTTGTTTAGGTGTTAATCAAAACAAACCCACACACACAAGTGCACGTGGTCAACAAGTAATATAGAATAAGTAAAGTATCGATCCCACGGAGAATTAATTAACAAGACTCACCGAGCACTAACCCATAACCAACTTAATCTTATTTAAACGATTGATTTAGTATTTTGAATCATAATATGCAATTAAACTAATACTAATTATCCCTAGAATGAAAATAGATAATGAAAACATGATACTACAATTTCACTTATTGTTTCATCTAAATCAATACTCTTCCTGTTAAGCCAAATTGATTACTTTGGATTGTTAGTCGAGAACACAAAAGCAAATCATAGCCATCTCTCAATAAACCATATTCATACCACATACAATCCATAAATGATAGAATGAATGTGAGCACCCAAATTACATAAACCACTATATTTCTATGCGACTTAACAATAATAAGGGTTTAAGCACAAGTTCTCAAATGACTACAAGTGATGCTTCAGTATATGTCTATCCGAAGCACAAATCATGAATTCCAACGCCATGTAGAACACACAAACATAAGCTATTATGATCAGATCTAAACCCATAATCCATTTCTCAATTTCATATGGATTATCACGGTAATTGATAGCTAGGCAATTAAACAATTGAGTACAAACCACAATAGACAATCCAAAAATGATAAAAAAGACTAACAAGGAAGCATATCAAAGTAAACTACACAATAAGATCCATTGTAATCCCAAAATAGAGTTTAATTCATGGTTGAATCAAATCCATAATTGATGAGTGCATGATATTCATTTATTTTTATTTCTTTATATTTAGTTTATTACAGGTTTTATAGTGTATATGGACTTATTAAGAAATTTATTGATTTCAGGAGGAATTAGAGCTAAAAGGGCTGAAATGATGAAAAAGGAATAAGTTGTGGGTTTTTAAATCCAATTCGGAAATTACATGCAAATATGGGATTTAATTCATCATTTACGGACATTAAAGAAAGATGGATTCTATTTGATTATTCTCATTAAAAGGAGCAGCTTATGCTTGCAAAGGGATTTAATTGATAGCAGCTCACGAATTCCAAATTGGAGAAGGCCACGAAATAAGCAGCTGGCAAAAGGAATGCTAAGTGGGCCATGGTTCCTAGTAGCTTAAGACTCCCTAGAAGCTCACGATTTCAACTCATAATGGTCTAACAAATTATATGTGTGGGCCACGCAGATGCACGAATGGAAGCAGCTTGCAAGGATCCATGCAATTCATTTGGCCTAAGTCGGCAATTAGTAATTGATTAACAGCCACGAGCGAATAGCAAAAGAAGATATCATACACGGCTGGACAGTAGCTTGCCCCGCTGGGGCGGGGAGGCGCTACGCAAGTTGCTGAAATCCTTATGCGACACAGATTGGGACGAAAGTTAGGCATGATTAGGGTTGTAATTATAATAGTATAAATAGAGGACGATAGTTAAGGTTTTAGGGCATTCAATCTTCTACCAACTCTCATACCTCATTGAAGTGAAGACTTGGAGCATGTCAGGCCAGTTTCTGTATTCAGTTCTAAAGGGAGGTGGAACCTTGTTACAAGTAATTGATTAATTGAGTATTATTATTTATTCCTTCTTGTGTGAAATTTCTTCTAATAATATGTTTTCATTGATTGCATGTTAATTGATATAATTTATTTGATATGGCCAATTGAGTTAATTTAATCATTATCATATGCTAGATTAAGATCGGTATTACGTGTAATTGATAGCTGTCTTCATCACAAGTAGTAAATTAGTGATACTAATTGTGGACAAGCTTTTGTGTATTGCTAAGATTATCAGAGAACAAGTTAAACAAATCGAGCTTATGTGTTTGTTGCTTGGATTAGCCTAATTCTCTATTTTTTAATGCTTCTATCATATTAAATCTAGAGAGCTTGTTCTAGGTTGTATGCTAGTTGAATCTGGTGAAGAGCTTGTTTCATACAGTGAGTATCTAAGGAGAATTTTGGATAGCAGAGCTTATTGTTATCTAGGGCTAATAGTTTCATTGAAGGGTAAATAATAATAACTTGATTAATTGATTGCTGTGCTCGGTGAAACTGAACTGCAGAACTGAAGTTTTTACATATTTGGTTAATCTCATTATTTAATTCTGTTTTTCTTAGTTTAAAATAATTTCAAAAATCTCCCATCTTTATTTTCTGTTAAAATAGTAAGATAAATCTAAAACAAACTTACTCTTTGTGGGATCGATCCTTGCTTACTACTGTGCTAATTATTTAAATTCGTGAAGTGAAAGTGAGGTTAATTTTGGAGTGTCAACGACAGCTCTCAAATTTTGGCGTCGTTGCCGAGGAGTAATTGTACATTTTGTTTTTATTCTATTATTTCTTTTGTTTTTATTTTATGACTCGATCTTCTCAGGCTACTACATTAGATTTTGATCCAGAGATTGAGAAAATTGCAAGGAGGCTAAGGAACAAAAAGTTCAACAGTCTACTGCAGATTTAGACGAGACTTCTGCATTATCACCGGGCCTCAACTTAGCTTTGGAATTACTTTCTGACAAATCATTCACCAAATCAGACGAAGAAGAAAAGATGGCGGAGCCAAACAACAATTGGACATTGAAACAATTGGCTACTCCTAATCTTACTTATCAACCTTTGTGCATTGAATATCCTACTTTAAATGCTGTATTTGAACTTAAATCCGGACTAATTCATCTTTTGCCTACTTTTCGTGGTCTTACAGGTGAAGATCCATACATGCATTTGAAGGAGTTCCATGTGGTGTGCTCTACCATGAAACCACACAGAATTTTAGAGGAGCAAATCAAATTAAGAGCCTTCCCATCCTCCCTAGCAGATTTAGCAAAGGATTGGTTGTACTATCTCCCATCCGGATCAATAAATTCATGGAGCGACATGAAAGGGCTATTCTTAGAGAAGTATTTTCCTGCTTCAAGAGTGGCTAACATAAGGAAGGAGATCTACGGGATCCGACAATTTAGTGGAGAGACACTGTACGAGTATTGGGAGAGATTCAAGAAATTGTGCTCCAGCTGCCCTCCCCACCAAATCGATGAGAAACACTTGATTCAGTACTTCTATGAGGAACTGATACCAATGGAAAGAAGTATGATCGATGCAGCTAGTGGAGGAGCATTAGTAGACAAGACACCGGAGGCTGCAAAAAATCTGATTGCAAACATGGCTGCTAACTCACAACAATACGGAACAAGGAATGATCATGCTCCATAAAGGGTAAGTGAGGTAAGCACGAGTGAATTGGTACAACAGATTTCTAACTTAACTGCTGTGGTGTAACAATTAACAACAGGAAACTTGCCGGTTGCAAAGGCTTGCGGAATATGCTTAATGGCAGGGCATGCTACTGATTTATGCCCAACATTGCAAGAGGATGAGAATACACAGCAAGCCAATGCAGTAGGTAACTACCAAACACAACCAAAGAAGTATGATCCCTACTCAAACACTTACAATCCAGGCCGGAGAGATCATCCGAACCTCAGTTATGGAAGGAATAGGCCACCAACACAAGGAGTGTTCCCACCTAGACAGCAAGGTTTCCAACCGACACAACCTCAGTACCAACCGCGATAAGCAGCTCCAGCCACTTCAGGAACATCCCTTGAAGACATTTTCAAAGCATTCATGACTCAGACACAGCAGTTCCAGCGGGAGACAAAAGCTTTGGTTCAAGATTTGAGAAACCAAGTAGGACAACTGGCTACAACTGTGGGGATATTGGAATATAGAGGCTCAGGAAAATTACCTTCTCAAATAGTAGTTAACCCAAGGGAGAATGCAAGCGCCATAACTTTACAGAATGGAACACAGTTATATACACCACCGGCCCCCGTAGAGTTTGAGGAGGAAGCAGCTAAGGAGGAAACAGAAAAATCCAAGGTACAACCTAACCCTCCTAATCAGCTTAAAAACATTCCTCTTCCCTTTCCTCCCAGAAATTCTAAAACCTCAAAGAAAGATGAAAAAGAAAAAGAAATTCTGGAAACTTTTAGGAAAGTAGAAGTAAAAATCCCTCTCCTTGATGCAATCAAACAAGTGCCAAGATATGCAAATTTTTTAAAAGAATTATGCACTAATAAAAGAAAATTACAAAATGATGAAAGAGTCATAGTTGGGGAAAATGTATCTGCTGTTCTTCAAAGAAAAATGCCTCCCAAATGTAAAGATCCAGAAATATTCACAATCCCATGCAAAATAGGAAACACCAGATTTGAAAAGGCCATGCTAGATTTAGGAACTTCAATTAACGTTATACCTTTATCTATTTATGCCTCTTTAAATCTAGGTCCTTTGAAAAATACTGGTGTGATTATTCAATTGGCAGATCGTACTAACACTTACCCCCGAGGGGTGATTAAAGATGTCTTAGTGCAGGTGAACGAACTAATCTTTCATGCAGATTTTTATATTGTGGACATGGAAGATGATACATCACCAAACCCTTCCCACATCTTGTTAGGAAGACCATTCTTAAAAATAGCAAGAACCATGATTGATGTGCATAATGGGACCTTGACAATGGAGTTCGATGGAGAAAAGATTCAATTTAACATCTATGATGCCATGAGGTACCCTAGTGATATACTGTGAGAGACTCCTTAGTGCATAGAGCTTTTGAACAAATACATAGGGATAGTTTGGAGGTTGTCATCACCAACAGTTTGGATATGGACAAGGAAGATGAGATTGAGCAAACTTAGGAGTTGAAGGAAATTGTGGCTACACTACACTCATTGTCAAAATTCTTAGATAAGTATACAGTACATTCTATTCAATTACCTGTTTCTCATCAAAAGTTACTACCATCTGTTGTGCAAGCTCCAACCCTAGAATTGAAACAATTACCTGGACATTTGAAATATGCATATTTGGGGACTAATGATACTTTGCCTGTTATTATTGCTAGCAATCTAACCAAAATGCAGGAAGATAAATTGCTGAGAGTCCTAAGGGACCATGTCACAGTTTTTGGTTGGACGATAGCGGATATCAAAGGTATTAGTCCTGCGATGTGCATGCATCGAATATTGTTAGAGGATGGAGCTAAGCCCACGAGGGGCGCACAAAGAAGATTGAATCCACCCATGATGGAGGTGGTGAAAAAAGAGGTGCTCAAACTGCTTGATGCCTGTGACACCCCAAAACCCGGTATCTTAATTTCTACAGGATTTGGTGTTCACTGTTCCAATATCATACAACTATCTACCCATAAATAATGAAATTCATTTATTAGATAAATAAATCATCATATTACATCATCTGAAATAAAAATACATCATAAATCCCAGGTTATACTTAACCTTAAATCTCTTTTGCGGAAACGTAAATAAATAAGTCTTAAATCATCACACATAAATCTTAAACTTTAACATTATTCATGACAACACAAATCTTCATCACTTGTTAGCTTTTCCTTTGCCCTTGCTACTAGAAGGTACATCACTTCGTTCATTATTAGCTGCAATGTTATTATGCAAGAGTGAGCACGGATGCCCGCAAGTATAAAAATATGACAGAATAATAACATGCGAGTGAAAGAATTCTGAATAACAGAAAGCTCGACATTTGAATCAAGAATATTAATCAAGAGTCAAATTACTTCTCAACTTTTGAATCAAGAATATTAGTCAAGAGTCAAATTACTTCTGAGGGTCATTAAGACCTTGAACCGAGTCTTAGGTTGTCAAGTATATTAACCTTTCCAACCTTTAACAGTCATAAGACTATAGACTTTACTTCTCGTACTTAGGGAGATCAGCCCTTCGTACTGATACTGTGCACATTATCTTAACGCTTAAAGCATCTTCATTAATCCCCTACATTAGGGTTGTTCATCTCAATTTGACATCAGAATCCGTACCAAATAAAGTTGGCTTGGATAATTCAATAAATGATATTCATATTGAATATTAACTTCTCAAGGTATACAATCGAATAAGTATTGTACACTTAAATGATACTTTTAAAAGAATCATGGCATCTCATGTGAAATTCTAAACTTGGATATTCAAGAGTAAGAATTTTCTCAACAATAGTAATTAAGCATAGCAATTCCTTAATTAAAAGAGTTTAGTTTAGGAAACTTGCCAAACAATAATAATAAGTTAGGGATAGAAAACTTGCTCAAATATAAATATTTGAGTTTAGGAAACTTGCCAAACAATAATAATAAGTTAGGGATAGAAAACTTGCTCAAATATAAAGATTTGAGTTTAGAAAACTTGTCTCGTGCGCAAGCTACAATTATTACTCACTTCTTTAATTACTCTTACCTATCAATACATTCACAATATCAATTAATCACAAGTTCGATATGATTATTGATTTACAATAGTATTCTTCAAACTCATTATTAGGTTTTCAAATAATGGTTTACGTTGATTAATTAACTTGTTAATTAATCACGTAACTTAAGTTATTAACTTGTATTAATAACTCATTACATACATAACATGTCATCATGTTAATTAGATTTAAAATAATGTCTTAATGTTTATAACACATTATTTAACCTTTACAAATGATAATTTAAATCACGTAATTAATTTATTAATTAATCACATAACATAAATTATTAAACTCATATCAATATTTTATTATATTTATATAACATGTGTTCATGTTCATTAGACTCAAAACACATTTCAAAATTTTCCAACACTTAGCAATTTTTTTCAAAATTTTCGGACAGGCGCGGCCGCGCGCCATTTTGCCTTGCAGCCGGCGCGGCTGCGGAATTTCAGAATCTGAAGTTCGCGAACGAACACAGATTTTCTCCCATTTTCTCCCAATTCACATTATTACACTGATTTATAATGTTACCCATGAAGTATAAACTTCACAGGAACATTATATATCACTTATAACATGTTCTTAACATTCCAAGTTATGTAATTATACAAATCAAAATATTAATTTTCACTGTTCTTCAAAACTTTCAAGAGTTTAATGAAAAACATAAAAATCTCCTTACGGATTCGTTACTACACCAAATCCATTCATTTCAATTCCATTTTCTTTGTTTTAACATATACAATCATATTCATGTATCAATTTAAATATAAACATATGATTCAATCATTAATTTAACCCATATGGGTTGTTCACCCATATTCAATACTCTGTAATTTCATCAAACCCATTTATTAACAAAGTTATTTGGTGTGATCAATGTAAATCATGGATACATGATCCAACACATAATACTAACATATACGGTCACATATATAATAACCTCACACTTTAATTTCCCAAAAATAAGTACTGACAGAGAAATTTTACAACATCGTAGAAAACTCTGTAACTTTTTGAAAAAACCAATTAAGGCCAAATTATATAAAATTGATTACTTTAAAACATGTATATACGTTAGAAAACATGTTATAATTACATACCCATATAGATAAAGCCATATCATAACCCAATTGGGAAACCCAATTTTCACAGAAAACTTAAAAATACGTATTTAAGAAATCTTAATTTTGAAAACTTAAAAGAAGAATTACCCTTTTGTATGTAGATAACACAATCACAGACAATACTTAGGATTTCTCAAATTTCTTTCTCTCAATCTCTTCTCAATTCCTTCTTCTTTTTCTCTCTGAAGATTTCTAAGTTTTTTTTTTAATTTCTTTCTCTGACTTTGAACAAAATGAAAACGATTCCGTTTAACAGGATAATATACGTATATATAATATATCCGTTGTATAACAAACGGACTAACTCCCCTTAAGGCCTTGTTTGGCTACACCCTTAATTCCTTTTTCATTTATTTTAATTAACTAGTTTAGTATATAGTTAATTGTAACACTTTAATTAATCAATCAATTTTGTTTAAATCAATTAAATAAAATATAATAAATTTTACATTAAATTATATTGTCACATAATTAATATTTTTATTTATTAATTATGTTAATTCACTAATTCTTTAATTAATTATTAAATTAATTAAAGTAACATATGCTTATTTAATTAATTCAATTAATCAAATAAACTTAATTAATTAAATACTTTGAACTATTAAATCACTACACATTAATTTAATTAATGTAACACATATAATTAAATTAATCTACCACAAATTCATGAATTAATTATTTAACTCAATAATTAAATCATTAAAAATATTTATTTATTTCAATAAATATTCAAATATCTTTACAAAATTCTCGTTCGTCACATCTTTCCCCTCTTAAAAGGATTCTGTCCTCAGAATCGCCGTTCGATTAATAATTTCGTCCCATCACATTCTCATAACCAAAATATTTATTTATTTCAATAAATATTGAAAACAACTTTGCAAAACTCTCGTTTGTCACATCTTTCCCCCCTTAAAAGGATTCTGTCCCCAGAATCACGTTCACCTATTCAAGAAAATAAGTGTGGATAATTCTTCATCATATTCTCTTCGAGTTCCCACGTAGCTTCTTCAGCGTTGTGGTTCCTCCAAATTACCTTAACAGAAGGTATTACTTTGTTCCTGAGAACTTGCTCTTTCCTGTCAACTATCTGATCAGGAACTTCTTGGTATGATAAATCTTTCTCAAATTGTAGGGGTTCATATTCTATCACATGTTTGTAATCGGGTTTATAACGTCGTAATACCGACACATGGAAAATGTTGTGGACATGCTCCAGTGCCGGAGGTAAAGCTACCTCATAGGCTACTTCTCCAATTCTTCGGAGTACCTCAAAGGGTCCAATGAACCTTGGGCTCAGTTTTCCCTTCTTACCAAATCTGATCTTTCCCTTCCAAGGAGAGACCTTCAAAAATACAAAACTACCCGATTCAAACTCTACATTCTTGCGGTGTGGATCGGCGTATTTCTTCTGCCTATCCTGAGCCGTTACTAATCTTGTCCGAATTACTTTAACTATTTCTGCCATTTGTTGGACTAACTCTGGTCCTAGCAATTGTCTTTCACCAACTTCATCCCAATACAGTGGAGTTCTGCACTTTCTACCGTACAACGCTTCGTAAGGCGGCATACCAATACTAGCGTGGTAACTATTATTATAACCAAATTCTACAAGCGGCAAATGATCATCCCAATTGCCTTTAAAATCCATTATGCATGCTCTAAGCATATCCTCTAATGTTTGGATTGTTCTTTCACTTTGCCCGTCAGGCTGAGGGTGATAAGCGGTGCTCATCCTCAACTGTGTTCCCATGCATTCTTGTAGTCGCTTCCAGAAATTCGATGTGAAGCGCGGATCACGGTCAAAAATAATTGACACTGGCACCCCGTGCCTCGAAACAATCTCTTTTACATATAACTTCGCCAATTGTTCTAGGTTAAATCTGATTTTGATCGGAAGAAAGTGTGCGGATTTAGTTAATCGGTCGACGATAACCCATACTGCGTCATAGCCTTTCTGGGTCGTCGGAAGGCCAACAACAAAATCCATTGTAATATGTTCCCATTTCCATTCTGGGATTTCTAAAGGTTGTAACAAACCACTTGGTACTTCATATGTGGCCACCAAAAGTGTTGTCGTAAATCCTGATACATCTTGGTACTTCCGGGGTGAATGGAATACCTCGAACTATGAGCCTCGCTCAGAATGTCCTCCTTGATTTCTGGCATTGGCGGTACCCAAACCCTACTTTCAAATCTCAACAATCCTTCGTTGTCTATTTTAAATCTAAGTTCAGTCCCTTCAGATATCTTTTTCTTTACTTCCTCACATTCGTTATCCAGGATTTGTGCTTCCTTAATCTTATCCAATAAAGTTGTACCAGCTTGCATCTGGAACAGTTTCTCGTCAGTCTCCATTGGACATCCTACTTCCAATTCCAGCTTTTCCATTGCTGAAATCAATTCTTCCTGTGCTGTCAGCATCATCATCTTTTCTCGACCCTTTCTGCTTAAGGCGTCGGCTACAACATTCGCTTTTCCTGGGTGGTATAAGATATCACAATCATAATCCTTTATTAACTCCAGCCACCTTCTTTGGCGCATATTCAAGTCTTTCTGTGTGAAAATATACTTCAGACTCTTATGGTCTGTATATATTTCACACTTTTCCCCATAGAGATAGTGTCTCCAAATCTTTAAAGCGAATACCACCGCAGCCAATTCCAAATCATGGGTTGGATATCCCTTCTCGTAATCTTTTAGTTGTCGTGACGCATACGCAATGACTCTGCCGTTTTGCATAAGCACACAGCCTAGCCCTTTATGCGACGCATCACTATATACCACAAAATTTCCTGTGTCATCCGGAAGGGACAACACAGGTGCTGTACTTAACCTTCTCTTAAGTTCTTGAAAACTTTCCTCACACTTCTCCGTCCAAACGAATTTCACAACTTTCCTAGTCAAATTCGTTAATGGAGTGGCGATCTTGGAAAAATCCTGAATAAATCTTCTATAGTAACCAGCTAATCCAAGAAAACTTCTTACTTCCGACGGTGTTTTTGGCTGATCCCAATTCATCACCGCTTCGACTTTGGAGGGATCCACCGAAATTCCGTCCTTATCAATCACATGTCCGAGAAATTGCACCCTTTCAATCCAGAATTCACACTTTGAGAATTTGGAATACAACTTCTCTCTTCTTAATACTTCTAACGTCAACTTCAAATGCTCAACATGTTCTTCCTTGGTCTTAGAATAGACCAATATATCATCAATAAAAACCACTATGAATTTGTCCAGAAACGGCTTGAACACTCCATTCATTAGGCCCATAAATGCTGCAGGCGCATTTGTTAGACCAAATGACATAACCAAAAATTCGTAGTGACCATATCGTGTCCTAAACGCTGTCTTTGGGACATCTTCGGGCCTCACCTTCAACTGATGATAACCACTTCTCAGGTCTATCTTCGAGAAATATCTCGCTCCTTTTAATTGATTAAACAGATCATCAATCCTTGGCAACGGATACCTATTCTTAATGGTAACCTTGTTCAATTCTCTATAGTCAATGCAGAGTCGCATCGTTCCATCCTTCTTCTTAACAAATAATACCGGCGCTCCCCACGGTGATACGCTCGGTTGAATATATTTCTTGTCCAACAGCTCTTGTAGCTGTACCATCAATTCCTTCATTTCTACCGGAGCCATCCGGTACGGTGCTTTCGATATTGGAGCCGTTCCTGGCACCAAATCGATAACAAAATCTACTTCCCTGTCAGGCGGAAGTCCTGGCAGATCATCCGGGAAAACATCCACGAAGTCTCTTACGACTGGTATTTCTTCTAACTTTGAATTCTCTTTACGACTATCGACTATGTAGGCTAAATACCCCACACAGCCTTGTCTTAATAACTTCCTGGCCTGCATCATCGTCAGACAACTCGCTTGTCTAGGCGATTTGCTGCCATAAAACACAACCTTTGATGGAGTCATAAGGTTAATACATTTCTTCTGGCAATCAATTACGGCTCCATAATTGAATAGCCAATCCATTCCCAGGATAACGTCAAATTCCCCAAGTTTAATCGGGATAAGATCTACATTCATAACGTTACCCTTAATATCCACTCTACAGTTCTTGTGTATATACTTAACAGGAATTACATCCTTGTTCGCAATCTCTATGTTCATAGGGATTTTTAATTCGTCTTTAAGCAATTCTAAATTCTTTGCAAAGTCATCGGATATAAATGAACAAGTAGCACCCGAATCAAATAAAACATAAGCATTGACTTTATTGATCGGAATGATACCTGACACCACATCACGAGACTGCACAGCGTCTTGTACGGTCATGTTAAATGTCCTTGCAGTTGGTCGATTTGTTGAAGTCGGTCCGGTAATGGTAAGAGGATTTCCACTATTATTTCCCTTATGTCCACCTGACCCTGCCCCTCCATATGCCTTCTTTGGACAGTCTCTAGCCAAGTGATCCTTTGACCCACATGTGTAGCAGGCGCTCTTCTTAGGGTTAGGGCAGTTAGGTGCTATGTGGCCTTCCTGACCACAGTTGTAACAAACTCTTTTTCCTTTCATGCAGACTCCCAAGTGAGTCTTCCCACAGGTTGGGCATGGTTCTAACTTTTTCTTCTGACTACCTTGCTGACTTACAGACGACGGGTTGTCATTCCATTTTCGTTTATGATTATTAATTCCCCCTGTGTGATTGCCACTAGCCTTATTGTTTCCTTCACTATCATTCTTCTTCTTCTTTTGATCCTGATTGTACTTAGACACCGCTTCGCTTCCACCTTCAGCGAGAATTGCCTTCTCCAGAACTCCAGCAAAAGTGTTCAATTAAAACATCGACACCTTGCTATACAACCAGGATTTCAGTCCCTGTTCAAAACGCCTAGCCTTTCTTTCGTCAGTATGCACCTGATATTGGGCAAACCTAGACAATTCGTTAAACTTTGCCGCGTAGTCGGGCACAGACATATTCCCCTGCTTCAACTCCAGAAACTGCACCTCCATTTGATTCTGGGAGCTGGTCGGGAAATACATCTCGAAAAATATTTCTTTAAACCTTTCCCAAGTTATTACACCTTCTCCTCCCCTAATCTTATTTGCCTGCCACCAGTAGCTGGCTTCTGATTTTAACATAAATGTCGCGTAGGCGGTCTTCTGGTCCTCCCTAACACGGGCGACCTCAAAAATTTTCTCCATTTCCATAACCCAAGTCTGAGCTTCTATCGGGTTCGTGGAACCCTTAAAATCTGGCGGTCCCACTGCCTTAAAGTCTTTAAATGAGGTGTTTGGTGGAGCTTGAGGCTGATTGTTCATCAATCCAGCCAACAGATTTACCAACTGCTGAACGGGGTTCGCATTGGCATCATTGTTGTTATTGGTTGACCCCTCTTGGGCTTGTCGACGATTTTGTCTCCTTCTTGGCGGCATATTTCCGTTAAGAATATATGCTCATTAGATCTTTATTAAATCACTTAAATATTTAAGAATTAACTCAAATATTTAACATAACCACTTTAACTCTTTTCTTTTCAAATAACCTTTGATATTTTATTTAAATCAAAAGTTTTAAACATAGTACTATAGCATCTCTGCCATTTACTTCAACTATCCCAAGATAAAGAATCTTCAGGATTTAGTTTCTCAAAATATTCCTTTGTTTTTTAATCACATCGGAATTTACATTAACTACTCCAAAGAGTATCACATAATGTTAAATACTTTAACATACTCACTTAACCCATATCATCTTAAACAACTTTATTATTTTATTAAAACCAAAAGCTTTTAATACAATACGATAGCATTTCTGCCATTTACATCAACTATCCTGAAATAAAGTTTCTACAGGACTTACATTATCACAATATTCCTTTGTTTATAATTACATTGGAATTTACATTATTTACGATTGTTTAAACATTAACAATATCATATTATCCTATCACGGCCTACTAAGGCGTCGGACAGCTTCACTACGTTCCTCCTCTATAATGCAGGACATAGTCCTGCGATCTAACATATACCCAGGCAGTCCCTCGAACTGAATTGGATATCTCATAACTCGGTCCTGGGCCTCATCCATTGCCCTCAGAAACGTGTAGCACGTCTCTGCAACCTTAACTCTCTTCGCACGCGCATCATCCTCTGCCAGATCTGCACGTCGTGCATTTCTCACCCAAGCTTCTTCCACTATGGCGAGTCTTTCAGATTTCTCTTTCAACTCATTCTTTAACTTTTCTATCTCCTCTGTCTTCTGCTCAGTTTGGCCCTTCTCATGAACCAAATCCCACTCCACATTGCCAAGACGGGTGTGGAGTGTCTCAATCTCACCACCCTGAGCAACTGACTGCTCCCTCAACTCCTGAATTGTATCTCGTAACTCTACGTTGCGATCATATAATAAATCATACATATCAGCACTGACAGAGTTCGGTGGGAACTCCTCAAGGTCTTCCTCCTCCTCTTCCTCTTCCTCTTCAGGGTCTTCCTCCTCCTCGGCTGCCTCAGCCGGGATCTCAACCTCCTCAGGGTCCTCCTCTGAGTCAATCTTTGGCTCATGCTCCTGACCAAAATATGGATTTACAGGAGATGGCTCTGGCTGTACTAACTGCTCCCAGACAGTATGTATGTCCCGGGGCTCCTCATCTCTAGTCTCTAGGGGTACAACATCCCTGGACTGACTAGCTCCTCCGGTAGCTGACATCCTGACAAAATAAGTTTTAAGTCTTAGTTTTTACGTGATGTTAATCAATACTCTAACAAGTATGAACACATAAGCACATAGCACATAAGGTAATTTTATTATCTTTCTTAGAACTCAAATCAGAGTTGTCATTACTATCTTCATGAAGGCTACTATCGTAAGGTTTTCCCCCCACCTAAGGTTCATAACCTACGGCTCTGATACCAACTTGTGACACCCCCAAATCCGGTATCTTAATTTCTATAGGATTTGGTGTTCACTGTTCCAATATCATACAACTATCTACCCATAAATAATGAAATTCATTTATTAGATAAATAAATCATCATCTTACATCATCTGAAATAAAAATACATCATAAATCCCAGGTTATACTTAACCTTAAATCTCTTTTGCGGAAACGTAAATAAATAAGTCTTAAATCATCACACATAAATCTTAAACTTTAACATTATTCATGACAACACAAATCTTCATCACTTGTTAGCTTTTTCTTTGCCCTTGCTACTAGAAGGTACATCACTTCGTTCATTATTAGCTGTAATGTTATTATGCAAGAGTGAGCACGGATGCCCGCAAGTATAAAAATATGACAGAATAATAACATGCGAGTGAAAGAATTCTGAATAACAGAAAGCTCGACATTTGAATCAAGAATATTAATCAAGAGTCAAATTACTTCTCAACTTTTGAATCAAGAATATTAGTCAAAAGTCAAATTACTTCTGAGGGTCATTAAGACCTTGAACCGAGTCTTAGGTTGTCAAGTATATTAACCTTTCCAACCTTTAACAGTCATAAGACTATAGACTTTACTTCTCGTACTTAGGGAGATCAGCCCTTCGTACTGATACTGTGCACATTATCTTAACGCTTAAGCATCTTCATTAATCCCCTACATTAGGGTTGTTCATCTCAATTTGACATCAGAATCCGTACCAAATAAAGTTGGCTTGGATAATTCAATAAATGATATTCATATTGAATATTAACTTCTCAAGGTATACAATCGAATAAGTATTGTACACTTAAATGATACTTTTAAAAGAATCATGGCATCTCATGTGAAATTCTAAACTTGGATATTCAAGAGTAAGAATTTTCTCAACAATAGTAATTAAGCATAGCAATTGCTTAATTAAAAGAGTTTAGTTTAGGAAACTTGCCAAACAATAATAATAAGTTAGGGATAGAAAACTTGCTCAAATATAAAGATTTGAGTTTAGGAAACTTGCCTCGTGCGCAAGCTACAATTATTACTCACTTCTTTAATTACTCTTACCTATCAATACATTCACAATAGCAATTAATCACAAGTTCGATATGATTATTGATTTACAATAGTATTCTTCAAACTCATTATTAGGTTTTCAAATAATGGTTTACGTTGATTAATTAACTTGTTAATTAATCACGTAACTTAAGTTATTAACTTGTATTAATAACTCATTACATACATAACATGTCATCATGTTAATTAGATTTAAAATAATGTCTTAATGTTTATAACACATTATTTAACCTTTACAAATGATAATTTAAATCACGTAATTAATTTATTAATTAATCACATAACATAAATTATTAAACTCATATCAATATTTTATTATATTTATATAACATGTGTTCATGTTCATTAGACTCAAAACACATTTCAAAATTTTCCAACACTTAGCAATTTTTTTCAAAATTTTCGGACAGGCGCGGCCGCGCGCCATTTTGCCTTGCAGCCGGCGCGGCTGCGGAATTTCAGAATCTGAAGTTCGCGAACGAACACAGATTTTCTCCCATTTTCTCCCAATTCACATTATTACACTGATTTATAATGTTACCCATGAAGTATAAACTTCACAGGAACATTATATATCACTTATAACATGTTCTTAACATTCCAAGTTATGTAATTATACAAATCAAAATATTAATTTTCACTGTTCTTCAAAACTTTCAAGAGTTTAATGAAAAACATAAAAATCTCCTTACGGATTCGTTACTACACCGAATCCATTCATTTCAATTCCATTTTCTTTGTTTTAACATATACAATCATATTCATGTATCAATTTAAATATAAACATATGATTCAATCATTAATTTAACCCATATGGGTTATTCACCCATATTCAATACTCTGTAATTTCATCAAACCCATTTATTAACAAAGTTATTTGGTGTGATCAGTGTAAATCATGGATACATGATCCAACACATAATACTAACATATACAGTCACATATATAATAACCTCACACTTTAATTTCCCAAAAATAAGTACTGACAGAGAAATTTTACAACATCGTAGAAAACTCTGTAACTTTTTGAAAAAAACCAATTAAGGCCAAATTATATAAAATTGATTACTTTAAAACATGTATATACGTTAGAAAACATGTTATAATTACATACCCATATAGATAAAGCCATATCATAACCCAATTGGGAAACCCAATTTTCACAGAAAACTTAAAAATACGTATTTAAGAAATCTTAATTTTGAAAACTTAAAAGAAGAATTACCCTTTTGTATGTAGATAACACAATCACAGACAATACTTAGGATTTCTCAAATTTCTTTCTCTCAATCTCTTCTCAATTCCTTCTTCTTTTTCTCTCTGAAGATTTCTAAGTTTTTTTTTTATTTCTTTCTCTGACTTTGAACAAAATGAAAACGATTCCGTTTAACAGGATAATATACGTATATATAATATATCCGTTGTATAACAAACGGACTAACTCCCCTTAAGGCCTTGTTTGGCTACACCCTTAATTCCTTTTTCATTTATTTTAATTAACTAGTTTAGTATATAGTTAATTGTAACACTTTAATTAATCAATCAATTTTGTTTAAATCAATTAAATAAAATATAATAAATTTTACATTAAATTATATTGTCACATAATTAATATTTTTATTTATTAATTATGTTAATTCACTAATTCTTTAATTAATTATTAAATTAATTAAAGTAACATATGCTTATTTAATTAATTCAATTAATCAAATAAACTTAATTAATTAAATACTTTGAACTATTAAATCACTACACATTAATTTAATTAATGTAACACATATAATTAAATTAATCTACCACAAATTCATGAATTAATTATTTAACTCAATAATTAAATCATTAAAAATATTTATTTATTTCAATAAATATTCAAATATCTTTACAAAATTCTCGTTCGTCACAATGCCGACATAATTTATCCTATTTTCGATAGTCAATGGGTAAGTCCAGTGCAGGTTGTTCCAAAAAAATCCGAAATCATTGTTGTCAAGAATGATGATAATGAGTTAGTGCCCACATGGATGCAAACAGGATGGAGAGTGTGTATTGACTACAGGAAATTAAATGCTGTAACTAGAAAAGACCACTTTCCTCTCCCTTTTATTGACCAAATGCTAGATAAATTAGCTGGGCATACTTATTATTGCTTTCTAGATGGTTTTTCAGATATAATCAGATTGTGATTGCACCCGAGGACCAAGAAAAGACCACATTCACATGTCCCTTTGGCACATTTGCATATCGACGTATGTCATTTGGACTCTGTAATGCTCTCGGTACTTTTCAGAGATGCATGGTAAGCATTTTTTTTCAGATCTTCTAAAAAACTGCATTGAGGTCTTTATGGATGATTTCACAATACATGGTGATTCTTTGGATGCATGCTTAGATAATTTGAGTCGTGTTTTGGATAGATGTATGGAAATTAATCTTGTTCTAAACTGGAAAAAATGTCATTTTATGGTAGAACAAGGAATAGTACTTGGTCATGTTGTGTCATCTAAGGGTCTCAAAGTTGATAAAGCTAAGATAGATATTATTTTTGCTTTGCCTTACCCCGTCAGTGTGCGGGAGATTTGTTCTTTTCTTGGTCATGCAGGATTCTATCGAAGGTTTATCAAGGATTTCTCGAAGATCGCATTGCCCTTGTGTAAGTTGTTACAAAAGGATGTGGACTTTCAGTTTAATGATGAGTGCAAGGAGGCTTTTGATATTTTAAAGAAATTGTTGACCTCTGCCCCTGTGATCCAACCACCGAATTGGAAGTTTCCATTTGAAATCATGTGTGACGCAAGCAACTATACAGTGGGGGCTGTTTTGGGATAAAGGATTGATAAAGTTATTCATGCCATCTACTATGCTTCTAGAACTTTGAATGGGGCTCAGATAAACTATTCCACAACTGAAAAAGAACTTTTATCTGTGGTTTTTGCTTTAGATAAATTTCGATCATATCTACTTGGTAGTAAAGTTATTGTTTATTCTGACCATGCTGCTTTCAGGTATTTGCTAACCAAGAGAGACTCTAAACCTAGGATTATCAGATGGATTCTCTTTTTGCAAGAATTTAACTTGGAGATCAAAGAAAAGAAAGGTGCGGACAACTTGGTAGCCGATCACCTGAGTAGATTGTTGAGAGAAGAGGATGAACTACCCTTGTGTGATTCCTTCCCAGATGAGCAGCTAATTTCCATCCATACTGAAACTCCCTGGTATGCAAATTTGGTGAACTATTTGGTAAGTGCATATTTTCCTAAAGAATTTTCCAAATCCCAGAAGGAAAAGCTAAAGAGTGATGCTAGACACTATGTTTGGGATGATTCATACTTATGGAAATTTTGTGCTGACTAGATAGTTAGAAGATGTGTGCCAAATAATGAATTCAATTCTATTTTAGTTTTTTTGCCATTCTCATGCTTGTGGAGGACATTTTGGTCAACAAAAAAGAACTGCTAACAAAGTTTTGAAAAGTGGTTTTTATTGGCCGTCACTTTTTAAAGATTCCTATCTGTTTTGTAAAACATGTGATAATTGCCAAAGGACGGGGAATATCTCTCAAAGAAATCAAATGCCCCAAACTCCTATTTTAGTTGTTGAGATTTTTGATGTTTGGGGTATAGATTTTATGAGGCCTTTTACTTTATCCTTTGGGAATGTATATATTCTTTTAGCTGCTGATTATGTCTCCAAATGGGCTAGGACTGACGATTCTAAAGTTGTTGAAGATTTTGTCAGGACTAACATATTTGTCAGGTTTGGAGCACCACGGACCATCATTAGCGATCGCGGAACTCACTTTTGTAATATGGTATTAGCGTCTTTGTTCAAGAAGTACAATGTTTTGCACAAGGTTTCTACATCCTACCATCCGCAAAGTAATGGCCAAGCTGAGGTGTCCAACCGGGAGATCAAATCCATTTTGGAGAAGGTAGTGAACCCAAGTAGGAAGGATTGGAGTCTGAGACTAGATGATGCACTTTGGGCCTATCAAACTGCATTCAAAACTCCTATTGGGATGTCACCATATCGGATTGTGTTTGGGAAACCCTGCCACTTACCGGTTAAGTTTGAGCATAGGGCTTTTTGGGCAATCAAGCCGTGCAACATGAGCTTGGAAGCAGCTGGAGTACACAGGAAGTTGCAGTTACAAGAGTTGGAAGAATTGAGGAATGAAGCCTATGAAAGTTCGAAGATTTACAAGGAAAAGTCCAAGGCCTTTCATGATAAGCAAATTGTGCAAAAAACCTTTGTTGTGGGTCAGAAAGTTTTGTTATATCATTCTCGGCTTAAGTTATTTCCAGGTAAATTGAGATCTAGATGGGTTGGTCCTTTTATTATCACTAATGTGTTTTCTCATGGTGCAGTTGAGATCTATAGTCCAAGTACAGGAAAGATTTTTAAAGTGAATGGACATAGATTGAAACCGTTCTATGAGGGATATCAGGTGGAAAATATTGAGATGGTGGAACTAGATGATCCGGTCTATGAAGAATGAGAAAGGAG
Organism: Panax stipuleanatus; assembly: GCA_020205555.1. Taxonomy (NCBI): domain Eukaryota; kingdom Viridiplantae; phylum Streptophyta; class Magnoliopsida; order Apiales; family Araliaceae; genus Panax; species Panax stipuleanatus. Next base: position 41,163,000 of record CM035125.1, read on the forward strand.
ACATGATGTCAAGCCAATGACAATAAACAAGGGCAGCTGCTTGGGAGGCAACCCAAGAATTCAGATTTGATCTTTCTATCCCTTTTCTTTTTAATTTGTTAGTTGTAGTTCTTTCTTCTTTACATGATTTTCTTACATTGGGGACAATGTCAGGTTTGAGTGTGGGGGGAGAGATTTAGGTTTTTTATTTTATTTTTAGGGATATTGATCTTCGATTTTGATAGGGAATTTGGAAAGTTGATGCCTTTTGAAATTTTTTGAAAATTTGAGTTCTATGATTCTATTTGCCTATGTGTTCGAAGGTTAAAGTCAAAAATTAGAAATCAATGCTAAAATTCAAAGTCTATTTAATGCTTAATTGGTTAATGATTGAGAAAAACTAAGTCATGATCCATAGTAATTGATTTGAATTGAATTTGTGTCTAATGAGTACTTGAACATGTGATATATGCTTAGTTGGCTTAAGTTATCCGTGGAGTTGTCTATGTGCACTAATCTCATGCTCTAGAACTATTGAACTACTTGTGCTTTTTGCAGGACCATGTGAAAAAAATAAAGAAAGTTGAAAATCAATAAATTGTTGAAAAAGAGAAAAAAAGAAGTAAAGAGAAGTCATGTGGTGGGATGAGATGGAGCGTAAAACGCACTCTCCTATAAACACGTGCGAATAAGTGAGATAGAGCATAAAATGCACTCACTTACAAAAGAATGATTGAGGAAGGTGAAACGGAGCATAAAATGCATTCACCGGAAATAAAGAGGAAAAATGAAAGGGTCCTGGTAAAAAAATAAAGCAGGAAAAATATGTTTTGAGTTTTTGAGTGGTGTGCATGGTTTTTGCTCCATGGTAACTATATTGAGTAAGTGTGTGGATCATAGAAGAGGGCTTATGTGATTACAATTTAACTTAATAAAATTCGTTGGTAAAATGGCAAGGTGGTTATCTTGAGTTGATTGATGAAGCGTTGATTATATTTTTGTGGGTTTAGTATTGATAATCATGATTTGATCTTAAAATCTTTTGACGTTATGGTTGAGTAGTTTTTTTGGGAATCAAATCCTTGGTTTACACGAGGACGTGTAAAGGCTAAGTGTGGGGGAATTTGATGAGTGCATGACATTCATTTATTTTTATTCCTTTATATTTAGTTTATTACATGTTTTATAGTGTATTTGGACTTATTAAGATATTTATTGATTTCAGGAGGAATTAGAGCTAAAAGGGCTGAAATGATGAAAAAGGAATAAGTTGTGGGTTTTTAAACCCAATTCGAAAATTGCATGCAAATGTCGGATTTAATTCATCATTTACGGACATTAAAGCAAGATGGATTCTATTTGATTATTCTCATTAAAAGGAGCAGCTTATGCTTGCAAAGGGATTTAATTGATAGCAGCTCACGAATTCCAAATAGGAGAAGGCCACGAAATAAGCAGCTAGCAAAAGGAATGCTAAGTGGGCCACGATTCCTAGTAGCTTAAGACTCCCTAGCAGCTCATGATTTCAACTCATAATGGTCTACCAAATTATATGCGTGGGCCACGCACATGCACTAATGGAAGCAGCTTGCAAGGATCCATGCAATTCACTTGGCCCAAGTTGGCAATTAGTAATTGATTAGCAGCCACGAGCGAATAGCAAAAGAAGATATCATGCACGGCTGGACAGTAGCCTGCCCCGCTGAGGCGGGGCATTTACATTGAAGATACCCGCTGGGGCGGGGAGGCGCTACGCAAGCTGCTGAAATTCTTATGCGACACAGATTGGGACGGAGTTAGGCATGATTAGGGTTGTAATTATAATAGTTTAAATAGAGGATGATAGTTAAGGATTTAGGGCATTCAGTCTTCTACTAACTCTCATACCTCATTGAAGTGCAGACTTGGAGCATTTCAGGCTAGTTTTTGTATTCAATTCTAAAGGGAGGTGGAACCTTATTACAAGTAATTGATTAATTGAGTATTATTATTTATTCCTTCTTGTGTGAAATTTCTTCTAATAATCTATTTTCATTGATTGCATGCTAATTGATATAATTTATTTGATATGGCCAATTGAGTTAATTTAATCATTATCATATGCTAGATTAAGATCGGTATTACGTGTAATTGATATCTGTCTTCATCACAAGTAGCAAATTAGTGATACTAATTGTGGACAAGCTTTTGTGTATTACTAAGATTATCAGAGAACAAGTTAAACAAATCGAGCTTATGTGTTTGTTGCTTGGATTAGCCTAATTCTCTATTTCTTAATGCTTATATCATATTAAATCTAGAGAGCTTGTTCTAGGTTGTATGCTAGTTGAATCTGGTGAAGAGCTTGTTTCATACAGTGAGTAATTAAGGAGAATTTCGGATAGCAGAGCTTATTGTTATCTAGGGTTAATAGTTTCATTGAAGGGTAAATAATAATAACTTGATTAATTGATTGCTTTGCTTGGTGAAACTGAACTGCAGAACTGAAGTTTTTACATATTTGGTTAATCTCATTATTTAATTATGCTTTTCTTAGTTTAAAACAATTTCAAAAATCCCCCATCTTTATTTTCTGTTAAAATAGTAAGATAAATTTAAAACAAACTTACTCTCTGTGGAATCGATCCTTGGTTACTACTAGTGCTAATTATTTAAATTTGTGAAGTGAAAGTGAGGTTAATTTTGGAGTGTCAATGACAGCTCCCAATAATCCACAATTTGAATATACATTAGAAGAGTACAAATAGAACTAAAAGAGAAAGTATGAATAGAAATTGCAAATCTGATCTCTATTGCTCCAAGTTTGAAACTTCAATACTCTTCAATTACTTCAATCTTCAGATCTAATCTAATCTAGAATTTATCTAATCTAATCCTTATCTAATCTAATAATGACATGAAAGAAAAGAGAAGAACATATATAAGCTAATGATTCCCCCAAATGTGGAATGTCTTTACATACTGAAAATATGTTTTAGATATAGGCCAAAATTCGAGTGCCTTCTTTCCCCAGCAATAATCCAACTTAAGTGAAAAGTAAACTTTGGTTAGACTTGAACAGGCGCGGCCGCGCAGCCCAGCAGTACAAATTAGGCGCGACCGCTCTCCATGCTGGTGAGCTATCCTTCTAGCACGGGCGCGCTATTTTTTATCTTTGCCAGGGCGCGATCGCGCTGCTCTGGAATCCTGCAGATTGTTGCTGCTGCTCCTGGCTTTCTGCTGCTATCTTCACCTTTTCTACTATCTTCACATATTTTTTCTTTTAGCATCTTCACATCCTTTTTAGCTTTAAATGTTACCAAGAGAGTTCCCAAACATGAAATCTACAAAAGCAATCAAAAATGCATGAAAAGCTATTATATCATACTAGTTTAAGTAACAATTGAAGTTAGTTGACTATTAGATAAGTAGGTATAAAACCACTTATCAAATACCCCCAAACTTAAACCGTTGCTTGTCCTCAAGGAACAAAACAAAACAAAATGCAATGCACTAACTAAACTGTATGCAACCTAAACTAATATGCTAACGAATCCAAATATCAGTCAGTTATGAAGCTCATATGAATTGCCTCAGAAAAACTACAAATACCCAAACAGAGAATCCAACCAAGAACAAGGCCATAATGCATATTATTCTGCAAATCAAAACCTGTAATCACTGATGTAGTGTGTGTGTACTTGTACACACTCGAAATTTTGTTTTCCTGTTACTAACACTGTAGGAGGGCAAGACTGTCTTTTTGACTCAACCCCGGTCTAAATACCAGGCCATCAACTCAACCCCGATCTCAATACCGGGCCACCAATTCAACCCCAGCATCAATACCAGGCCGTTAAATCAACCCTGATCTCAATACTGGGCCATCAATTCAACCCTGAATCTCAATACCGAGCAATCAACTCAACCCCGGTCTCAATACCAGGCCGTCCAATCAACCCCGATCTCAATACCGGGCCACCAATTCAACCCCGGTCTCAATACCGGACACTCAAACCAACCCCGGTCTCAATACCGGGCCATCAGGTTAGCCCCGGTCTCAACCTGGGAAGTATAGGTCAGCCCCGGTCTCAACCTGGGAGGTACAGATCAACCCCGGTCTCAACCCGGGAAGTACAGGACAGCCCCAGTCTCGACCCGGGAAGTACAGGTCAGCCCCGGTCTCAACTCAGGATGTACAGGTCAGCCCCGGTCTCAACCCGGAAAGTACAAGTCAACCCCGGTCTCAACCCGGGAGGTACAGGTCAGCCCCGGTCTCAACCCGTACAGGTCAGCCCCGGTCTCAACCCGGGAGGTACAGGTCAGTCCCAGTCTCAACCCAAAAAGTACAGGTCAGCTCCGGTCTCAACCTAGGAAGAATAGGTCAGCCTCGATCTCAACCCAGGAGGTACAGGTCAGCCTTGGTCTCAACTCGAGAAGTACAGGTCAGCCCCGGTCTCAACCCGGGAAGTACAGGTCAACCCCTATCTCAACCCCGGTCTCAACCCGGGAGGTACAGGTTATCCCTGGTCTCAACCCGGGAGGTACAGATCAGCCCCGATCTCAACCCGGGAGGTACAGGTCAGCCCTGGTTTCAACCCAGGAGGTACATGTCAGCCCTGGTCTCAACCCAGAAGGTACAGGTCAGCCCTAATTTTAACCCGGGAGGTACAGGTCAACCCCGATCTCAACCCAAGAGGTACAGGTCAGCCCCGATCTCAACCTGGAAAGTACAGGTCAGCCCCGGTCTCAACCCGTGAAGTACAGGTCTGCCCCGTTCTCAACCCGGGAAGTCAGGTCAACTTCAAAAATAATCCTGAAGCCTCATAACATCTCCAGATGAAAACCTGGAGTGACCAAGTCAGCCTTAGAGACAACCTTGGGGACAAACAGAATCAACTAGGATCCAAACCTTGGAAACAACCCCAGGAAGTCAGCCGAAGGCCATGCCAGCACTAAAGGCAATCCTGGGAGGGGCAAAATGGTCATTTTGTCAACTTGAAGTTGATTTGGTCAAACTCAAGTTGAATTGATGCCACCAAGGTCAGAACGAACCATAACAATGATCCCGAGTGGAAACAGCGCAAGACAGCTCAACGGACAAACTGCGAGGAATCAAAGACCCAGTTATGAAACCGTCTTTTTGGACTCGGAAAAGTTTTTCTCCCATGTTATTGTGACGCACTCGGCGAGGGCTTTTCAGAACAGTATAGCACGCCTCAAACGGACGCTCCGATCAAAAGTTAAAAAGTTTCGAATTGGACCTCATATTGCTCGGAGTGCACGTGCTTCAGACGATGGGATCCACCACGGGACCCCTGCCACATGGAGCCGCAGGTGGACTCGCGGCAGCCGTGGGTTAACCTACTTCCCCCAGGTCTATTTATATGAGCTCACCCCCAGCTCATTTCAACAATTCAAAAATGCTATGAACCCCTGCCCGTTTGGTTTCTCAGCCATTTTCTTGTCTTCCAAACCCAAATTTTTTACTCTAACCAGTAGATAGACCCACATATTACCACATATCAAAAATTAACTGGTAGATTCAGACGTTTAAAGCCTACGATTTGGCAAAAATCCCGTGTAGCAGTCCATTGTGAGTATTTTTATGATCAGCAAGTTCATATTACTTCATTACGCTGTTACACACTTGCATATCAAGTTTCATTTTTTAAATATGCCCGGAACTCAGTTCTGTGACCGTTTTTGTTAACTTTTGGTATATTGTAGTACCTAAACGCATTTTCTGGCATTTCTACAACTCGGATCGTCGATCCGTCGCTACTAACAGCTTTTATATACTAATATCTTCATTTTGAGCAACTTCGCCGGACTGGGTTATCTTCCCAGTCCGGGTTTGGCTTTTTTTTGTATATATTTAACTGTATAGTTACTAACATTTCAATTTTGTCAAGCCCGGATGTCAAATCTGTGGTAGTTTACTGCTTTGATATATATATATATATATATATATATATATATATATATATGCACTTTTATTGGACTAGGTTATCTTCCCAGTCCCGGTTTGACTATTTTCTGTCGGCCTAGATCATTTCGTGGCCTTTTATTGCTTATATATATATATATATATATATATATATATATATATATATATATATATATATATATATATATATATATATATATATGGGCCTAGGATAGAATGTCCATTGCCCTTTTACAGCTTATATATATATATTTCAATTCTGTCGGCCTGGATCATTTCGTGGTCTTTTACAGCATTTATATATATACGGGCCTAGGATAGAATGTCCATTGCCTTTTTACAACTTTTATATATATATATATATATATATATATATATTTCAATTCTGTTGAGTCTGGTTAATTCTGTGGCTCTTTTATCGCTTATATATATATATATTTACATTTCAGTCCTGGCAAAGGATAGAATGTCCGTCGCCCTTTACTGCTTATATATATATATATATATTTTATTTTTGTCAAGCCTGGATCATCCCGTGGCTTTTTACAGCTTTTATAAATATATATATATATATATATATATATATATTTACATTCTAGTCCTGGCATCGGAGTGAAAACCCATCGCCCTTTACAGCTTTCATATATATATATATATAATTATATATATATTGCTTTACTTATTTTATTAAATTGTTGCTTTAAATATTCATTTGATATGAATCGACACTAATATTTCTGCGGGCGAACTAGATTTCTTTAAATCTCGCCAATTCTAGCTTTCAAACGGTTCAAAATAGGTTCAAACAGAACCGGGAAGCTAGAATGACTGAGATTTATTTCAATCTAGCAATTTTTTTAGTTTCAGTTATGAATGCAACCTCGCGGCCCTTAGATCGCTATCTAGTGGGAACGAGACGCTTCGGCCATATGCGAGCCAAGATTTACTGATGAATCCTTGGTTCTGGCGATATTGGGATATATTTCTGTACAAATTTGAGCTGTGCAGGTTTATTGGCTTCCCTCTGTGAGCCTATGAATCGTGGGATTCATGATCCAATTGATCATAATCTGATTCCCACGATGGACAAACTCCACTTTACAGATGTACCTTGCCAGTATTTCTGTAAAAATGTACATATAAAAGTCCTTAAAACGATTATCCGAATTTAAGGTCTCAACATAGTGAAAATATGGTTTGTCGTGTCAGAGTCACTCCGATGGCTGTCATGCCCATGAGAAGACCGACACTTGTATATATTTTATAGTCGAAGATGCTTCGCAGCCCGACAATCACCATTCAAATTGAGCCAAAAGGCTGAAAAGATAAAACGGAAGTATCGATATGCTTCAATTCCTATGTTAGCTTAAGGGTTTGAAAACCTGCTTTCAAAACATCATTTCAATAAATTTTATCGGAAAAAGAAACTTTTGCAAATCAAATCAAACACTTTTGCAAATCAAATCAAAGACTTTTTGCAAATCAAATCAAACCCTTCGTATATAGGTTCAACGATGCATAAACATACTTTCAACCAAACATAGGCCCAATTCATTCCAGCATTCACACATACATTGCAGATTTAAAAGAGAAATATTAAAAAGATGTGGTACCGTAGTTACACGGGAGTTGTGTGGTGCCTAACACCTTCCCCACACTTAACCAAGCCCCCGAACTCAAACTTCGTTTTCAAAGATCAAGTTTTGACAGTGTCCAGTAATTGAGCCTCTTTTCAAACAAAACTCGGTTGAGTTAGTACAACCATTTCAAATCTACCAATTGGCGACTCTGTAAAATGTTCAATCGTCGACATGATATATGTTAGCCTTTTCCTAAAAAAAACCCTTCAAAACCTTTTTCACAATAAAAAGAGTAAGGGTAGACATTACTTAGAAAGAGAGAAAGATCCGGGTTGTGACCTGACTCGCGGATTTTTTCCCGACGTCGACAGGTGGCGACTCTGCTGGGAACAGTAGAGGGCTTAGCCCGCATTCAAATATTTTCAAACATTTCCCTTTCATATCTGTGTATGTGTGAATTGCTGCGTCTTTACATTGAATGAATGCGTGAATGCTGCATCTTTATATTGAATGAATGTGAATGAATGCTTTCCTGCTTTTTAGTGCTTCGCACCCATATTAGTGCTTCGCACCCATGTCGTCATATGCATAACGGTGAGACACGATGCATGTAAATGTATGTTGTGATTCCTCCACCAGGAGGTAAACCCGTCGGTGATAAGTAATGTCTTCGAGGGCGACTAAGTCTTCGGGGCTCATGAAAAAGCACCACTCAGATTCGATCCAGTTGAAAGATCTGATTAATTTTCCCTCTAGTAGATTGCGATGATCTGAGGACCTTCATGCCGAAAAGCCGCGAGAGTAGCCTAAGATAGGTCAACCTCTGATTAACCAAATCCGATGGAAAGTTTCTTCATGCCTTCCTCTTTCAATTCAATGTCAAGTTTTTAATTTCAATGTAAAGGAGCACAATGTAAATCTCATAATAAAATTTACATTCCCTGTTATATACATCCTGTCATGTCATCCTGTCATCAAAATAACTGACCACTGTTTTGCAGGATAAGATTAAAAAACATCATGGCATGCATCTTATCCTTACCTACATCAGGAAATTGACACACCTAAGTTTTGTTGTAGGTGAAAATTGGTCCTGTCACTAGATCTAAGTCTAAAAAAGCACTAGGTCCATCCACAGACATGACTTCAAGTGCTCAGCTAGAATCCACCCCTGTATCTAGGGAATAGTTTGAAGGACTAAAGAACAAGATAACCGAATTGGCCAGTTTCCTAAGAGAACAAAGTAAGGCTCTTAAAGGGAAGCAAGCACAAGGTCATACAGAACCAGGAACACCTGGTGGCAATCAAGAAATTGAAAAGACAGATACTCAGATTCCTGGACCACAAAACCAGGACACAACCAACAAAACCCCTGAAATCACCACCCTCAGCAAAGAACAGGAGGCTGGTGACATTCTGAAGAAAGTACAGCAGATGGAAGAAACTCTCTGGTCTATCAAAGGGACTGGGGCATTTGGCAGCGTCAATTATTCAGACCTCTGTATATTCCCTGGGGCTCGTTATCCCAAAAAGTTTCAAGTCCCCAATTTTGAGAAATACAATGGATTGGGAGACCCTTATACCCACTTGAAGGTATTCATTGGAGAGCTCAGATCCTATGCAGAGGACGAGAAACTTCGAATGCAGTTATTCCAGAAAAGTCTAACCGGAGAGGCCAGAGCCTGGTATGCCCATCTGGACAACTCCAAAATTCACAGTTGGGAAGAACTGACATATACCTTCCTCAGTCAATACAGCTTCCAATCTTAGCTGGCTCCAGACAGATTCCAGATAACCAAAATCAAGAAACAAAGTACTGAGTCATTCAGAGAATATGCTCAACGATGGAGACGGGTTGCAGCACAAGTCACCCCGTCTATGACTGAGTCTGAGATAGTCATGACCTTCATCGATATTCAAGAAGCTCCATATTACGAGAGGGTCCTAGCAGGCATAGGAAAACCATTCTCTGAGATGATCAAACACGGCGAGATGGCAGAAATGGGGTTGAAGTCCGGGAAGATCAAGGACCTGACCGCCTTAGAAGCTGTTGCCGAGCATATCCAGTCTGGAATTACGGGAGTAATCCCCGGAGGGTACACAAAAAGAAAGACGAAGAAGTGTCCTTAGTATTGCAAGGACAGAATCCAAGGGGTGATCTAAGCAATATGCCCATTCAAAGGAGGAATTATACCCCTTTTTAAGCTCTTGTACAGCCTTCAAACCCTCCATTTTAGAAAACTATAGAGGCCAGGCGTCGCAGAATATTCACCCCATTAAGGGATTCACTCGAGAATGTGTTGAAATTGTTAACCGCACAGAAAAAGATTGTGCAGCTCCTTCCCCCAACCAACACTAGTGGACGGAATTTCGGCCCAAGTAAGAAGTGCGCTTACCATTCCGGATCCCCGGGCCATGATACACAAGACTGTTGGTCTCTCAAGCACAAAATTACTTGATTGACAACAGAGAGATTGTGGTAACAAAGCCCGAGCAATCGCACGTGCAGGACAATCCCCTCCCTCAACACAAAGAGGAGAATGTCAACATGATCAGTATATGAAATGGAGAAGGATCCAAATACCTCTGAGTTGGGAAGTCTCAGAAAGGCGATTCCTGATAGAACAGGAGATCAAATCTATCAAGGAACAGATTGGACAGCTAGCAGAGCTGGTTATATACCAACATCAGGTCACCAGACAATTGATCAACCAATCCAACCATTCTGAGTCAAATCCTCCCACACCAGAAATTAGTTCCATTCCTATGAGGGACCATTATCGTTTTCATCAATATGAACCCTGGGCTGAGAAGATGGCCAAAGAAGAAAAATTCCAGACTGATAGGGAATTCGCTTTCCAAAGGAATTTTACTAACCTAAACCAGCCAATGAAGAAAATCCTCTAGATGTTGATCAATGAGGGGATGGTCGCAGATCTGTTACCTCCAGTGAACCCTCAATCCAAAAAATTTAAACCTGACAGAATCTGTCAGTATCACTCCAATGCACCCGACCATGATACTGAGGATTGCTGGGCACTACGTCACTTAATTCAGAATATGATTGAGAGTGGTGAACTGATAATAGGAAATCAAGTTTTTGGCCTGCCTGATGAAGACACTCTCTTTATTCCCACTGCGTGGAATCAAGATATATTGCCTGTTATTTCCTGTGATAAGAAGCCAGCCTTCACACCCTTAGTACTGCCTGGAAAAGGGGTCCAAAAAACACAAAATCCTATGAAGTGGCCGCATCCGAGCCTTTAATCTTGCCCTTCAGATCCCAGTATCCAATTATCAGTCTGAAAAGAGTCCTATGGAACTACGGGAATGATGAAGGTTCCACTTCAAACAACATTGCCATTATACCAAAGGAAAACCCATTGTACTTGCCTCAGCGGGTGGTCAAAACAGTCATTAAAGCTAAAGGGAAGGTGGCTGAAGAAAAAAATTAAAGAGTTCCTCAGTAAAATGGGACACAATGAAATCCAGGTGGTACAAAGTTTGAAAGACGCACTCAAGCAAATGTCCATCCTAGACTTGGTTTTATCCTCGGTGGATCATCGCAACATTCCGGTGAAAGTACTGGAAGAAGCCCATCTGCCAAAGACAGTGGATGCTGAGAAATTCCGTCACGTGGTAGAATACATTTTCAACAGCAATGTGATATCTTTCACTGACGATGATATCCCTGCAGAAGAGACGGGCCATCGTAAGTCCCTGCATATAGTTGTAATGTCATCCGAGTATGTGATCGGAGGTGTGCTCATAGATGGAGGATCATTCCGCAACATCTTTCCCTACGATACCTTGGAGAGAATGAAGATTAACTCGAACCGGATCAAAACCAGTCATGTGGTCATCCGAGCTTTCGATGGATCACACCGACAAGCTTTGGGAGAAATAAAGCTTCCTCTAGAGATTGGTCCACACACTTTCTATGTATCCTTTTAGGTGCTCAACATCGCCATTGGATACAACTTTTTGCTGGGAAGGCCATGGATCCATATGGCAGGGGCATTGCCATCCACCCTTAATCAACAACTCAAATACATTATCAATGGCAACCTAATCACGGTAAATGCCAAACCAGAATACCCTGTCTGCATACGGGGAGATATGCCAGTGATTAACTTGGATGCAGGGATTGAACCTGCTAGTTTTCAAGCCTTAGAGGTGAGCGATACTCAATACCTATCAGTTGGGGCACCAGCTTTGAAACCTATAGTCTCCCCTGAAGTGATGACAGTGGGCCAGGAGATGGTATCTTTAGGTTTCCAACATGGGAAAGGATTAGGAAAGAATCAACAAGGTATTACGAGTCCAATCCAAATCCTAAGCCAGTCAGGGAGAGCCGGATTGGGTTATTCATCCGGGTCAAGCCACCGGAACCCACACAATCATCCTAAGGCTCATGCTTCCACCATACTGCTGCCAAACCTCACTGATGCTGGCTTTGTAAAGCCAATGAGGAAGATCCTTACTGTGGTATCAACCATGTTGTTTCCTCCAATTATACCGATTGGGGAAAGAAAATCCCCAAAGCCTGAGGGTGATAGCAAAAAAGGAAAAGAAAAGATCCTGTACGAAGGACGAGACCCATTTGCTAACATGCGGGTTATCATAAACTACGAGGGTATGAATGATGAGATCCCAGACAGTGACAACGAGGATCAAATTCAAATTTCTCGCATCAAGACGGGAAAAGGGGGCAGTTCAAAGAGAAACCCCGACCCTATTGTAAAGGATGTCTCAGTCATTATCCGAGACGAGGCAGACGAGCACAGTTCCTTGATCCTTCCGATTCACAAGGATCTGACCCTGGATAACTGGAGCAGTGTCCCTTGCCTCAGTAAAAAAGGGTAAAGAGGCAGAGAGTCCGTCTGCCCTGTAACATGCTTTCATTTACTGTTTCTTTTGATTGCACATCTATAGTAGTAACTTTTGTCATGCTTCACCAAATGCTTTGTATATTTAAGCAGTCGTATATATTAAAGTGAAAGTATTTTTGTTTTCTGGACTCCAAAGTTGGATTTATTTGTCACTGCTGATGAGATGCCAACCTTTCACAGTGACTACAACTTCGACGTAGAACTGAACTTCGACTTGATGGATATTGATCGAGAGGAGGAAGATGACTATGAGGTGCCTGAGGAAATCAAAGAATGGGTCGAAGACAAACCCAAACCAAACCTCGACCAAACCACCACTATCAACATAGGAACCTTCATAAAATCAAAGAAATCCAGATAGGCCTAGACCTTACACAAGATCAAAAAGCCGAACTGATCGAACTCTTAACACAGTTCCAGGATGTGTTTGCATGGTCACATGAAGACATTATTGGCCTATCTACTGATATTTTCATCCATCGAATGCCCATCAAAGATGGATTTAAACCAGTCAAGCAGAAGTTCAGGCGATTGAAACCTGAATGGAGTCTGAAAGTCAAAGAAGAAGTTGTTAAATAATTTAAATCCGGCATCATCATGGTATCAACATACCCAGAGTGGCTGTCAAACATAGTTCCCGTACCTAAACCCGGAGGGAAAGTACGAGTATGAGTGGATTACTGGAATTTGAACAAAGCTTGCCTCCAGGACAATTGCCCAGTACCTTTCATCCACATCCTGATAGACAATACAACACAGTACGACATGTATTCCTTTGTGGATTGCTTTGCTGGTTACCACCAGATCATGGTTACTGAAGAAGACAGGGAGAAAACAACTTTCATCACTCCCTGGGGAACTTTCTGCTATAGGCGTCTGTCCTTCGACTACATTAATGTCGGCGCCACGTATTAGCGAGCCATGATGACCCTGTCTCATGACATAATGCATAAGGAGATATAAGTCTATGTGGATGACATCATCATCAAATCCCAGAAGGAGGACGATCACATCGACCATCTCAGGAAGTTGTTCAACAGGTTGCGTAAGTACAACCTCAAGCTAAATCTAGCCAAATGTGCTTTTGGCGTCAAATCGGGCAAGTTATTGGGATTCCTGGTGAGCAATCGAGGCATCGAGCTAGACCCTGCCAAGATCAAAGCCATCACTAAGATGCCTGTATCTCGAACAGAGAAGGAGATACGAGGGTTCTTGGGAAGGTTTAATTTCATAAGCAGGTTCATTTCCCAGCTCACAACAACCTGTGAACCCATCTTCAAGCTATTAAGGAAGAATTCCTCCATGAAATGAAATGAGGATTGTCAACAAGCCTTTCTTGACATAAAAAAGTAGCTGATCGAAGCACCTATTTTGGTACCCCAGAGGGATGGAGTTCCCTTGTTCATGTACCTATTCATCAATGCCAATGCAATGGGCTGTATAGTAGGGCAGAAGGATGATAGTAGCAAGGAGAGAGCCATCTACTACATCAGCAAAAGATTCAACAGTGGTGAACAAAAGTACACCCTGATTGAGAAGACATGCTGTGCGTTAGCATGGGCCGCTATGAGGTTGCAACACTATTTGTATGGGCATACAACCTACCTCATATCCCGCATGGATCCCCTGAAGTACGTATTCAACAAGCCAATGTTGAATTTTTGATTGTCCAAATGGCAATTGATCCTACAACAGTTCGACATTGTCTACGTGACTCAAAAGCCCATCAAGGGTCAAGGCATTGCAGATCAACTAGCCAAAGCACCATCATGAGAATTCGAGCCCCTGGAGACTTATTTACCGGATGATGGGATTATGACAATTCAACAACTCCAACAAGAAAATACAGTTCAACCATGGAAAATGTATTTCGATGGAGCGGTAAACATGGAAGGTGCCAGAGCTGGTGCAGTCCTTATCTCTAGTATAGGAGAACAATATCCTATGGCTACCAAACTGTAATTTGGCAACACCAACAACACAGCCGAATATGAAGGCTGCATAATGGGGTTGAAGTTAGCCCAATCCATGGGTATCAAACATCTACTGGTCTTTGGAGACTCTGAGTTGGTTATCAGACAAACCACTGGGGCATATCACACCAAAGAACTGCATTTGTTGCCCTATCATCGGCAGGTCGTCAAAATATCCACGGAGTTTGAAGACATAACCTTCATCCATATTCCTCGGGGTAGGAATGACTTCGCTGATGCATTGGCGACGTTGGCTTCCTTAATCCGCATATTTGATAGGAGTGGGATTCCTAAAATCAAATTCACAAGTCAGAAGGCCCCCACATACGGGAGTTACATTAGAGAAGTATTAGATGAAATACCACCTGTCAATAAGCCTTGGTATCAAGACATCAAGGAATATTTTTGAGATAGATCTGCACCCGCTGGGGCTAGCAAATCCGAATGAAAGCGAATTCACAAGATGGCTATGAATTTCTATTTGAGCGAAGATGCATTCTATAAAAGGGATACTAGAATAGGCCTCTTAAGATGCCTTGATAAAGAGCAAGCCTAGAGATTGATGGATGAAGTCCACGGTGGAATCTGTGGTCCACACATGAGCGATCATCTGTTGGCCAAGAAGATATTAAGAACAGGACATTATTGGATCTCTCTCAAAGTCGACTGTGATGATCATGTTAGGAGATCATTTCAATGCCAAGTATATGGAAATGTCATACACGTTCCCCCAAATGAGCTACACAACATGAGTTCACCATGGCCTTTCTCCATGTGGGGAATGGATGTGATAGGTCCAGTGGAACCCAAACCCAGCAATGGTCATCGATTCATCTTCACCATGATCGATTACTTTACCAAGTGGGTTGAGGCTACCTCATTTCACAAAGTCACCAAAGAGGTCATCATTGGTTTCATCAGAAACAATGTCGTCTGTCGATATGGACAACCGAAGGTGATCGTATCAGACAACGCCAAGAACCTGAATAATCAAATGATGAAAGAGCTATGTAGCAAGTTCCATGTTAAGCATCTCAATTTCGTCATCTATCGGCCCAAGATGAATGGTGCTGTCAAAGCGACCAATAAAAACATCAAAAAGATCATGCAGAAAATGTCTGCTAATCACAAAGAATGGCCAGACCTGCTGCCTCTAACCCTGTTAGCATACCAGACGTCAATGCGTACCTCTACTGGGGCTACCCCTTACTCATTGGTCTATAGCATGGAAGCAGTACTTCCCATAGAAGTAGAAATGGAGTCTTTGAGCGTTTTGAATAGATGCTCAGATGGACGAAGATCAGTGGTTGTAAGACCAGTACCACCAACTGTCCCTGATAGATGAAAAGAGGGCTACAACCATTTTTCCATGGGCAGTTATATCAGCAAAGGATTGCTCGATCCTACAATAAGAAAGTCTGAATACAGCAATTCAAAGAAAATAACTTGGTGCTGAATAAAGTTTTGTCCAATCAAGATGAAGCCAAAGGAAAGTTCGGCCCAAATTTAGAAGGCCCTTTCATTGTCAAGGAAGTGTTGACAGGAGGAGTTATCAGATTACAAGAAATGGATTGGACCGAATTCCCCAAACTCATCGACTCAGACACTGTGAAAAGGTACTATATTTGAAACACATGCATACCCGCATCCTGGTCTTACAAATCAAATCAGGTTCAGTTTTCACTAGAAGCCGGAACTACAAATGACCTGATCTCCTTTAGCCCAGGAGTATGTAGGCAGCCATTTCTGGTGCGGTTAAACCAAATAAAAAATTCAAAAACTCATCAAACTAAACTCGAAACCCAAGATAAATACTTTTCAAACCACGCTCGTGCAAAGAATTGAACTACGAATGACTTGATCTCCCTACACTCGGGAGTACGTAGGTAGCCATTTACGGTGTGGTTCAACCTTTAAGAAAAAATAAAAAACCAATAACACCAGTTCCAAGACATCGAAACCAGATAAAACCTAAATTCTATCAAGCCTTCCTGGTCAACAGGCCCATCTGAGATACTTTTTGACATCTCACTATCAGTCCATCAAGGGAAAGCTCATGATGCATCAATAATAGCGAGTCATGAAAGAAGTGGTAATCACTCAGCAATGACAATACATATCCAACAAGAAAGTGAATCAAAATATATTTCTATGATATATAATACTGTTTGATATATACAATGTGTCCTGTACATAACAAAAATGGATGATCTAGTATGTGTAGGAAAAATAAAGCTAGTCTATGGACCCAAGGATAAGCAGGCCAACATGGCATCTCTCTCTGAAGATGGAGGAGCAGCTGCAAGTGCAACACCCTCAGCCTCCATACGGGTCAAAACATCCGCAGCCATCTGCATCGTGGCACTGTTATCATCAATGTATGTACTCATCTCGACAACCAAACCATGAGTATAAGATCGGAGAGCAATACTGTCGGCAATGTGGAAATCCCGGGAAGCTATGGCCTCGTCCCTCTCCACAAAAGTAGCATCCTTGGTAATCAAAACCTCCTCAATCTCCTTAAAGGCTTCATTTTTGGCAGATCGAATCTCATCCCTTTCCTCAAAAGCTGCGTCTCTGGCTATCAAAGTCTCCTTAATATCGACAAAAGCAGCGTCTCGAGAAGATCGAGCCTCATCTCTCTCAACCAATGTCATATCTCGAGTGGCTCGAGCCTCATCTCTTTTCGCAAAAGCTATATCTCTGCCGGACAAGGCAGTCAACATCAGCGCTCTAGCCTGATCTCTCTCAAAGGTCATCCTAGCTAGTGAGTCTGCCAAAGCGAAATCTGTCCCGACAGGAATGATCGGTGGGTCACTAACTAAAGCTGCTGTCAAACCCATGAACAACTCATCCTCAGTAGGAGACTCAGGATCCTCCATAGGCTCCTCCTCGTCTGAATCCACTATCGGAGCTGACTGGATGAATGCAGTTGATGCTATATCGGCCTCCAACCACACTGAGTACTCAGGAGAACGATCCGGATGGCTACTGGAGAAATCAGCCCTCTCCCTATGAGACCAACACTCGTACACTCTGATCAAATCGATAGATGACATAGATGAAGCTGACATCCTCTGATCAATAGCCTCTTTAAATTGGTGTAGGCTATGAAACTGATCTAACTGGCCCATAATAGCCAGAGGATGGTAAGTAGTCACTTCCCTCAATCCCGCTAGGGGCAAGTAGTCCATTCCAAATGTGTGGGTGATGAAGCTATAAGGGGAGACTAGCCCTGAGTATGGAAAAATTAAGAATGGATGCGCAATATCCGACAGAAATGCTGACCATGTCTCTGCGTTAATACACTTCGCTGGCTGGAAGAAGTAGGACATGACTATCTCATGGGTGAAACAATACCCCTGATGTCTAAAAAAGCCAATCGATCTTAAGTGAGACATGAGCCATACGTACAATAAGACCGAACTGCCTCTAAAAAACCCCTCCGGGTGGGTACTGCAGTGAGTGGCTACTCTTAACGTCTCGGCCAATATCATCGGAAGAATGGTGCTACCCTGTCTAAGGGCCCAAACCACGACTATCAATTCGACATCCAAATGGTCTAAGTGTAGTGGCATATAGACGTAGGCTACTACACACATCAATAAAACATCTATCATAGCCAAATGCCATGCCTCTGCCGAAATAATAAAATCGCCAATATGACGATCGTAGCTGTCCAGCCGGCCAAAATGATCGATCAAGAAGTCTATATAGATCACATGTCTATAAACGATCTCATTCGAAACTACACTCTGACGTAGACCAGACATCCAAAGAAACGGTTTCCTCATATCGCTGATTGCCGTACGAGCGCATAGCAAGTCTAAAGCCAAACCGGTGAACCTCTCGTACTCCTCCAGGGTTGGAGTCAGCTCGTGCCGCTGATAAGTAGGTTTTATACCTACTTATTGGCTATCAACTTACTATAACTATAGCTTAATCTCAAGTGTTTTAGTTACTTTTTATGCGTTTTATCTTCATTTTGTAGATTGCATGGCGGAAACTCTATTAATAGCATTGTGGGTGGAAATGGCATGGAACCGGCGTGATGGCAAGCACAAGGCTTGGGGTGGAGTGAAGGTGAGCATAACATGTGGAAGTGGCATAGAAGTGAAAGAAGAAACAATATGAAAGTAGCAAGAGCACTAGAAGCACACCAGCAGAAGAACAACAATTAATCTGCAGGAAAACAGCATAGCGCGACCGCGCCCTTTATAGGCTTTAACACGGCGTGCCCGCGCAAGGAGGAGAATTCGACCAGCAGTAGCGCGCCCGCGCCCCAGTTTGCCTACGGGGTGGTGCGGCCGCACAAGGCAAATATTGACCAGAGTTGACTTTTTCACTTATTCCTGTTTTGCGTGTTTTTTCATATAAGGGTGTAATTGGAAGTTGAGATACTATCTTTTGAACGTTATTTTACTATTTTAGGGTTTTAGAGAGGGATAGAGAGCTTGTAGCCTACTCTTCCATATCTTTGGCTTCTCTCTTGATTTCTCTTAGATTTTAATACATTTTGCACAGATTAGGGTTTGGATTGGATGTTTGAAGAATTTGGTTTAACATTGATGGTTAATCTTTGAAGTAGAGATTTTAGATTTGCATTTTCCTATCTCTTAGCTTCTCTTTACTTCTTTAATTGCTTTTCAATGTATGAACAAGTTATGATAATGGTTTTTGCTTCAGCCATGAACTAAGCTCCATTATGGGATTTTAATGGATCTTTTTGTTTAATTTCAGATTTGTATGCTTCTATGTTGAGCTCTAGTTGATTATGTATGGATTGCCTAATATGGTTTGTTTTGCTTGTTTAGTTGCTTGATCACCAACTACCCGTATTAACTTGTATGAAATTGGAAATGAATTATAAGTTGAGATATGGCCATATTAGCATGTGTTCATGATTTTTACATGTGATAGACCTCATGATTAGTAATCCGGATAGACATATACCGTATTATCACGTGTAGTCATTTGAGAGAGCTTGTGCTTAAATCCGTATTATTATTAAGTCACATAGAAATATAGTGGTTTAGGTAATATCGGATGTTCGCATATATTCTATCTCTTTTGTGGATTGTGTGTGATATGAGCATGGTATATTGAGAGATAGCCATGTTTTACTTTCGTGCTCTCGACTAGCAATCCGTAGTAATCAATTAGGTTTAACAAGAGGTGTATAATTTGAATGAAGCATTAAGTGAAGTTAGAATCCCATATCTTCCTTTTCTGAATCATTTACTTGATAATTAGTTAGTATTTGTTAATCATTAGTGTTAGATAAATCACATTTTGATCATTAATTTAAGCAGACCGAAATAATTATAAAATTGTTGCATGATAGATTAGAAATAATCATTTTTCTCCGTGGGACCAATACTCTACTTACCGTATATTACTTGTAGACTGCGTGTATTTGCGTGTCTGTGACTGTTTTATTTAACACCGAAATAAGCCAATAAGTTTTTGGCGCCGTTGTCGGGGAACTGTGATTATTTTTATTACTTTTAACATCAGTTTAAGTTAAATTGGTCTGACTTAGACAATTCACATCTTATCTCATTTCTATCTTATTTTTCTTTTGTTTCAGGTACTCTTGGTTAGTGTACGTGCACTCGATCTAAAAATTCTGCTTTAGTGCCTAGAGAGGATAACATCAACGGGAGAGCTTGGAGATTGAGTACAATTACTACTAATACACAAGAGGAAACTGAACACCGGTAGTGATGGCGGCCGAAGAACACAAAGCTTTAAGGGATTATTCTTTGTCGAAAATCAAGGATCTTCAGTTGAGCATAGTTAGGCCAGCAATAGCCGCAAATACCTTTGAAATCAAATCGGGGACCATTCAAATGATTCAGAACAAGGTTCGGTTTGGGGATTTGGCTAATGATGACCCTAACGAGCATCTTCTGAGCTTTATTGAGATTTGCGACACTTTCAAGTATAATAATGTGTCGGATGATGCGGTGAGGCTTCGGCTCTTTCCTTTCACATTGCGGGATAAGGCGAGGAGTTGGCTTCACTCTCTACCATCGGGTTCTATTACTACTTGGGAGGCCTTAGCACAGAAGTTTTTAGCAAAATTCTTTCCTATGGCTAAGATTGCAAAGATGAGGAGTGCTCTCTCTCAATTTGAGCAACAGCAAGGAGAATCTTTGTATGAGGCTTGGGAAAGATATAAGGAGGTGCTAAGGAAGTGTCCTCATCACGGGATGCCGCAATGGATGGAAATTAATACATTCTACAATGGTTTGGGATGGCAAACTTGGCCGAGCATTGATGCCACCGCGGGAGGAGCATCTTGGGCAAAGATCTATGAAGAAGCTTATGAGTTGATAGAGACCATGGCGGCGAATGACTACCAATATCCTTCATCTAGAATGCCTCAACCAAAAGTTACCGGGGTAGTGGAAGTGGATACCATCACGGCATTATCGGCTCAACTAGCAGCAATGTCAAAGAAGATTGATTCTATGGCTGAGTCCAAGGTACAACAAGTTGCCTACGTCTGTGAGTTATGTGCGGGGTCACACCCGACGGATCAATGTGCTATTACTTCTGGGTCGGTTCAATTTGTGAGCAACTACCAAAGACCACCCAATCAATTTCAGAACACTTATCATTCAAACAATATAAATCATCCCAACTTTTCTTAGAGTAACAATCAAAGTTCTCAACAACAACACCAACCTCAACAACAACCACAATATCCACAACAACAACATGCTCCTAGACCGTCTTACCCTCTCGAATTTCAGCACCAACAACATCAACACCTCCAGCTCCCGCTCCTTAACAAGAAAAGAAATCAGAGATGGAAGAGTTAATGTTGATGTTAAAGAGCCAAGCGGTGGCTATCAAGACTTTGGAGAACCAAATGGGCCAAATGGCCAATATGTTGAATAATAGACCACAAGGAGCTCTACCAAGTAACATGGAGGCTTACCCAAGAAGGGACGGAAAGGAGAAGTGTCAAGCCATCACATTAAGGAGTGGAAAATAAACTGCAAAAATTGAGCATGGCGCGGCCGCGCCCCAAGAAGAAGGAAACATGGCGCGCCCGCGTCAATATGCAAAGAATTCTGATGCTGATTTGGCTAAGGTAAGTGATGGAAAGCAAGTATCTGAGGCAGAAAAGAAGGAATTAGCTGAGAAATCAAGTGTTCAACCACCAGTTGTATATCCACCTGTGCCATACCCTCAAAGACTTCAAAAGCAAAGATTGGATAAGCAATTTGCTAAGTTCTTGGAGATGTTTAAGAAACTGCAAATTAACATACCATTCGCAGAGGCTTTGGAGCAAATGCCAAGCTATGCTAAGTTCATGAAAGGTATTCTGTCAAGAAAGAAGAAACTAGAATATTATGAGTGTAACGACCCCAAAATTTATACAATAAAATTCTCATTCTCGATCGTTAACAATACAATTTTATTCTAACCTTACATCATTATTCTATGATACAATCACTAAAAATGCGAAATATTTAAAACTTTTATATTATTCTTTCTTTATTGCCCTGAATCGCAACCTTTACCTTACATATCTTTGATTCAATTCTATTACATGAATCATTTTCTCTAAGTTACTATACAAAGTCTTACATTACAATTATTATCCATATACATCGGATAACACAACTTTACAACTTTTTAAAAAAAACATTACAATCAAAATATTAAATGCATTTCTCATTTACATAAGTAAGCTTCTTGAATTACTATTGAACTCTAACATTCAACTAGCACGTATCATTACCTTGCATTCTTGACATGCAAAAATGGTTATTTACAAGAGTGAGCTCAACAGCTCAGCAAGATCTAACAGTTTTCATGCATCACATAGCACATAAATAACATACTCAACATACATCTCATAATTGTTAGAGTAACATAGCATACATGCTTTAATTCACATAACAAATATAAAGATTGAGTTCCTTACTCAATCAACATTATTTAACTAAAATAATGTAGTCATAAATTGACTTTAACATTTTATGATTACAACATATATAACATATCATGCTCGCTTACAACATATATAACATATCATACAATTTAAAACAGTTCATCAAGTTCACGTAGAAAATAGGAACCGAAAGACTTGCCTGGCTCGTAGATTACCAATTACCGAAAACAGCTTATAATTATCTACTTCATGAATCCTACATAACGTATTACCATACACATCAACTATTAGTCACCTAGCAACGCTTAACAATCGCTTAAGTAAATTCTAATTTACACTTCATAGTTCTCTCCCATTTTTTTGACACACACTGTCAAATTATATGTATAATTAATAATATAAATTAATTATCACATATCTAATTCTCATAATTAGTTAACCCATTTAGGTTAAATCATTCTTCTTTAATTATTAAGTTAATAATTAATTACCACATAATTAATCACATCACATAATTATATTACATTTTTACATAATTAATCAACTAATAATTACGTACTCATATTATAATTTAAATAAATTATAATTTAAATTACACATTCTCCTCAATTATAATTAATCAAATTATAATTGCATTTTATATTAATTAAATTATAATTAAACAAATTATAATTTAAATTAAACATTTATTGTGATTAAAATTAATCAAACTCAATTTATGCATTAAATTATAATTAAACCAGTTATACTTTAAATTAAACAATTACTTTGATTATAATTAATCAATGTCGATCCATGCACTCATTAAATTATAATTAAAATGAATTATAATTTAAATTACACATTTACCTTAATTATAATTACATATTATATTATAATACACAAATTATAATTTAAGTTAAACATTTACTTTGATTAAAAATTAATCAAACTATATTCATTTATCAAATCATAATTTAAATTAAACATTTACTATACTTATAATTACTCAAATTATAATTATATATTATATTTTATTATTATAATCTATTAATATTCATTTAGTATTTTAATGCATGCTTATCATGTTATCAAATTATCACATTCGGTTAATTTTTTTTCATGATACAAACAAAACTTTACAAAATAATAAAACTTTTTCTTTTCTGCATACCCCCCCACCGGGGCGGGGGTTTTGGCTTTGAAAGGCTCGACGGGGCGGGCCCCCTACAGCAGCTCAATTTTTGGTTCGAGAACTGTGCAGAGAAAAAGTCAATTTGGCTTATTTCTTCACACCGAGTTCCGAATTTAGCCAACCAATTACACATAAAACTTTATAGAAACATAATATTAAAGTTTCTAACATGTTTTAACACATTGAATCATTAAAACACACAATCAAAAACTCAATTTCATGATTTTTGAAGAAAAGTCATTGTTAAGTGTTCTTGATGAAATTGAACACTGAACTTTTATTTTTAAACCAATTCACAAAATTTCAAGCACAGTAAATAAAATTTTAAACATGCTATCATCATCTACAATTAATTTAAACAAAAATGAACAATCAAACATAAATTTTTGATTTTAAAAGAAAACTATACATATTTTTTAAATATTTTTTTTGTAATTTCTTGATGAACATGAATCCCTCATGTTCATCTTATACACATGGATTAAGCATCCTAATTAAGCATATAAATCAATTATAAGCATATATTGACACAATTCATACATATACATCATGTTTATATAAATTTCTCGTTAATTCATATATACAGAGAACTAATACTCATGAAGAACATAAAAACATAATTAAAAACAAGGAATTGAGATTATACCCTTGTTGTTTAGGAGAACAAGATGAAGATGATGGTGGTGAGGTTTTAACAAGGACTTTCTCTCAAAGCCTTTCTCCTTCCCTCTTCTTCTTCTCTCTTCTTTTCTCTCTAACTTTTCTTTTTTTTTTTTTCCTTTGTATTTTTGTTCTTCTTTTGTTCTAACTGACTAACATCTAACTCTTTTGTTTTCTAAACTAACGTATATTATAATATACATATAACTAATATGATATATATTATATGTATAATTATATAATATATAATTCCCAATATTTAACCACCCAATTTAATACCATAATTGCAATTAATATAAAGAAGTTACGATTTGAATTTTAAAAGCCCTAAGGCTTGTTTGGCAAAACAACATTATTTTTAAAAACAGATTTTTTTTTGTAGTTAAGACCTTGTTTGGTAAAACCTTTTAAAAATAGTTTTTAAGGACTTTGTTTGGGTAAAACTAATTTAAAAACTCTTTTTATTCTTTTAATAAATCCTTTAACAAATATTCTTAATGTTATACTTTAATTAATTAAATCTTATCATAAAATTTAATTAATTAAAAGTTAACATCAATTAATCACATAAAAATTGCCACATTATAATTACTCGCTAATTATAATTTCATGCAATAATTACCATATAACTTCATCTAATTTAATTATCTCAATTAAATTAGAACTATAACATAAAATTATTATATATTAATTAAATTAAATAATTAAATACTCATTTAATTAATATATTACACTTAATTAAATTACTCGATAACCATCACATAATTTATTTATTTAACTCAATCAATTAAAATATTTATTTACTTCAATAAATATTAAAATTAATATATACAATTCTCTTTACACCAAATTATATATTTCACAATATATAACACATATACACACACTCATACTCAAAATATCTTATACTAAGAATTTATTTATTAAATTCTCATTTATAAATTCTTAAAAAATCCGGGTTGTCACATTCTTCCCTCCTTATAAGGATTCCGTTCTCGGAATCAACGAAAACCTCCCTTACTCGGTTTTCACAAAATCTCTTCACAATTTTTCTCGTTGAATAACTTCAACACATTATCTTAACAAAATTTATATATATATATATATATATATATATATATACTACTCCATTCATTTCTTTAACAAATTTTAGATTTTATTACATAACCTTCAATCATATATCATATATCAAATATTATATATTCTTTAACTTGTTCATTTCCTTTCTAAGGATTATTACTATATACTCTACTCGTCGAATTCATATATTTCATAATTCACTATCTTATAAGTATTCGGGTTATCATAATAAGACAGTTTCCTTAAGCGAAGAGTGCAGTGCAGTGTTGCTACGGAAACTACCTCCTAAACTCAAAGATCCTGGCAGTTTCACGATCCCTTGCTCTATTGGAGGATTGTCCTTTAATAAATGTCTATGTGATTTGGGGGAGAGTATCAATCTTATGCCACTCTCGGTGTATACACAGTTGGGATTGTCGGCTCTTAAGCCGACAAACATATCACTGCAGCTTGCCGATAGGTCCATCACGTATCCGAGGGGTATTGTAGAAGATGTCCTTGTTAAGGTGGACAAGTTTATATTTCCTACCGACTTCCTTATTCTTGACTATGAAGAAGACAAGGACATTCTGATCATTCTGGGTAGACCTTTCCTAGCTACTGGACGAACTCTCATCGATGTACAAAAAGGAGAACTTACGATGAGAGTTCAGGACCAAGAGGTTACTTTCAATGTATTCAAGGTTATGAAGTTTCCCACCGATGAAGAAGAATGTTTTCGGATTGATGCAGTCGATAGGGTATTGAATGAAGAGGCCACACAAGTGATGAACAGTGACCCTTTAGAGAGTGTTTCTAGGGGACTTTGGCATGGAGGATATAGAGGTTGTTGAGTATGTGCAAATTCTGAATACATTGCCACGGATGGGTAAATTCAAAAGTCCGGCTGAACCACTTGAACACACATGGGAGTCTTCCGAGCGCTTAAAACTGTCTTTGGAGATGCCTCATACATTGGATCTTAAACCTCTTGCTAATCATCTAAGGTACGCATTTTTGGGTAATTCTTCCACGTTGCCTATTATAATTGCCTCTGCTCTAACATCTTGCTAGGAAAGTAAGCTGCTGCGAGTATTAAGGGAATTCAAATCTGCGATTGGGTGGACCATAGCAGATATCAAGGGGATAAGCCCCTCATTATGCATGCATAAAATACTTCTTGAGGATGATAGCAAGCCGACAGTGGAGAAACAGAGGAGACTAAATCCCATCATGAAAGAGGTGGTCAAAAAAGAGATCCTGAAGTGGTTAGATGCCGGCACATAACCTATATCAGACAGCTCATGGGTGAGTCTGGTGCAATGCGTACTAAAGAAAGGAGGCATGACCGTAGTATCCAACGAAAACAATGAGTTGATTCCTACCAGAACAGTCACGGGATGGTGAGTTTGTATGGATTATCGCAAGTTAAACAAGGCGACCAGAAAAGACCATTTTTCTCTCCCATTTATTGACCAGATGTTGGACAGGTTGGATTGCTATGACTACTACTGCCTTCTGGATGGATGTTCGGGGTATAATCAGATAGTCATTGCTCCCGAGGATCAAGAAAAGACTACCTTCACGTGCCCCTATGGAACTTTTTCTTTCAGAAGGATGTCTTTTGGATTATGCAATGCCCCGGCCACATTTCAGAGATGTATGATGGCTATATTCTCTGACATGGTTGAACAAAATATGGAGGTCTTCATGGACGACTTTTCAGTCTTTGGGGACTCATTTGACATATGTTTGGAGAAGTTAGTCATGGTGTTGAATAGGTGTGTTGAGACCAACTTAGTGCTGAATTGGGAAAAGTGCCATTTTATGGTACAAGAAGGAATTATCCTCGAGCACAAGGTTTCAGGGAAAGGATTGGAGGTTGGCAATGCGAAGTTGGAGACTATTGAGAGCCTACCGCCACTGACTTCAGTGAAGGGGGTCCGCAATTTCCTTGGACATGCGGGTTTCTACCGTCAATTTATAAAGTACTTCTCTAAGATTATAAAGCCTTTATGCAGTTTACTGGAGAAGGATGTCCCTTTTAAGTTTGACGAGGATTGCTTGGCAGCTTTTGAGCATCTGAAAAGGAAGTTGACGACAACACCTATCATTACAGCTCCAGATTGGTCATTACCCTTTGAGTTGATGTGTGATGCTAGTGACTTCGCAGTGGGAGTTATTTTGGGGCAGCGCAAGGAAAAAATGTTTCATGTGATCTATTATGCCAGTAAGACCTTGACGGATGCACAACTCAATTACACGACCACTGAGAAGGAGTTATTAGTAGTGGTATATACTTTCGACAAGTTTCGTTCATACTTGGTTAACACAATAGTAGTGGTGTATACAGATCATGCTGCCATCCGGTATTTGATTTCTAAAAAGGATGCCAAGCCCGTTTTGATCTGATGGATTCTACTCTTGTAGAAGTTTGACTTGGAGATAAAGGACAGAAAGGGTACAGAGAACTAAGTGGCGGATCACTTGTCACGACTTGAGAATCCGGGAAAGGACACGGACTATGGAGTTATGATTAATAAGTCCTTCTCGGATGAACAACTTTTTGTGATCCAAGGAGAAGTCCCATGGTTTGCCGACTTTGCAAACTACTTGGTTTGCAACATTCTCCCTCCTGAGTTAATAAGGCCCCAAAAGAAGAAATTTCTGCACGATGTCAAATGGTACATGTGGGATGAGCCATATCTGTTTAAGCAATGTGTTGACAGAATGATCAGATGGTGTATCCCACACAGTGAGACAGAGAGCATACTACATGGGTGTCATGCATCAGTGTACGGGGGACATTATAGGGGAGAGAGGACAGCATCCAAGGTTCTTCAAGTAGGATTCTATTGGCCGACTCTTTTCAAACATGCCTATAATTTTGTTCAGAAATGTGATAGATGCCAGCGAGTAGGAAACATCTCCAAGAGGAATGAAATGCCCTTGAACATGATCTTAGAGGTTGAGATATTTGACGTTTGGGGTATCAACTTTATGGGGCCATTTGTTTCGTCTTAATCTGTACATTCTACTGGCGGTGGACTATGTTTCCAAGTGGGTAGAAGTAGCGGCTTTTGCCAATAAATGATGCAAAGGTGGTCTTGAGATTTCTACAAAAGAGCATATTCACAAGATTCGGGACACCTAGAGCAATCATCAGTGACGAAGGCACTCACTTCTGCAACAGACAGTCTACAGCGTTATTGGCTAAGTATGGGGTGAATCACCGTGTCGCCACGACCTATCATCCCCAAACTAATGGCCAAGCTGAGGTCTCCAATCGTGAAGTAAAGAGGATTTTGGAGAAAATTATCAACCCAACGAGGAAAGATTGGTCACTCAAGCTTGATGATGCAGTATGGGCCTATAGAACCGCTTACATGACACCACTAGGGATGTCACCTTATCAGCTGGTATATGGGAAAGCCTGCCATCTTCCCATGGAGCTTGAGCACAAGGCATTATGGGCAATTAAAAAGCTAAACTTTGACCTCAAAGCCGCAGGGGAGAAGAGACTTCTCCAATTGAATGAACTTGATGAATTCCGACTGCAGGCTTATGAGAACTCAAAACTGTACAAGAAAGAGGTGAAGAAATGGCACGACCAAAAAATTATTGAGAGGAAGTTTGAGCCGGGGCAAGCCG
Organism: Panax stipuleanatus; assembly: GCA_020205555.1. Taxonomy (NCBI): domain Eukaryota; kingdom Viridiplantae; phylum Streptophyta; class Magnoliopsida; order Apiales; family Araliaceae; genus Panax; species Panax stipuleanatus. Next base: position 41,191,809 of record CM035125.1, read on the forward strand.
TGTTGTTGTTCAACTCACGTCTTCGACTTTTCCCGGGAAAACTTAAGTCTAGATGGTCGAGACCATTCATGGTGAAGACCGTGTATCCTCATAGTGCAGTTGAGATTATAGGTCAAGACTCGGACAAGCCATTCAAGGTCAATGGCCAGAGATTGAAGCACTATTTTGGGGGCGAAGTTGACCGAAAAAAGGCCTCCTTGATCCTTTCCATTCCATAAGTATATCTGAGAAAGTTGAGCTAATTGACTATAAACAAGCGCTCGATGGGAGGCACCCCATCCACTCTCTTCTCCCTCCTGTTTAATTCTTGTTACATGTCTATATTTCCTTCCCTCCATGTTTAATTCTGAAAAATTTTGAGTTTGAGTACATGTTGCATATAACATAAATTTTTTTCAAATATGACATTGTTGATAATAGATACATATAGCTTACATAGTCTAATTTTGAGTATGGAATAAAATTATGTCTCATTGGTGAATGCCCTTTTATGCAGGAAAAGTGTCAAGTGCTAGATAGCTGCTTAGTTCCATATTGCTGCAGAATTTTTAGTGTAGGCACCAGGGCAGCGCGGCTGCGCGGTTCACCAAGCAAAAAATGGTTCGCCCGGGCCATAAGATTTTTATGCAGTAACTTCCCCGCCTAAGCGCGGCTGCGCCTCTTCAAGCCTACAGCCCGGCGCGCCCGCGCCAATATATAAAAAACTGTCGTTTTAATTTTTTTTTAAATCTGACCCGAGCCCTTATATCTTATATCTAATTGACTGGACTCTCATATCAAAATATAACATATACAAACTCCTTGTCCTATTCTATCTACTTCTCAAATCCTAGCCTAATCCCATTCAATTTCCATCTCTTTCATCATATACAATCAAGCCCACGATCTCCCTCATAGCCACTACACCCACTTTTTCAGAAACTAATTCTCCACTCCATCCTCCACTATTCTCTATAGATCCTAACCCTAGCCACTACCATATACTCACTCCAATTCCATCCTCATCAGTTAGGGTTTTCAAAGAAGGGTTTCAAAGGTAGTTTGGGGGTTCCATCTTCATCAGTTAGGGTTTGCGCATAGAAGATTTTAGAAGCAAGTTTGGGGGTTTTTGAATTGGTCATTAGGGTTACAATTTTTGCAGAGCATCATGGGACCAAAAAGGGCTCGATCAGTCACTCCATCCTCGTCCTCTAACAGTAGCCAGGATGAGGATATTCTGGAAACATCCAGGTTCATCAACCTCTCGGCTCAGACTCAGTATTAAAAGATGGTGCCCAAGTTACTTGTTCAGGAAAAGGGTCTCAAGCCGACCAAGGAGGATGGGCAAATGTTAGCGATGATTAGGGAGAGGGCTTGGATCGATGTTGTGGCAACACCCTTGGCTGCACCTTTGGCGATAGTACAAGAGTTCTATACAAATTCTAGGGAGACACAGAGCGGCATCTCATTCATACAGGGCAAGCAAGTCAATTATCTTCCTCCGGCGATCCGTGAAGTGTTCCATTTTCCCGACCTCACTGCTGGCCAAGAAAATTGGGTTGTTACTGAGCGGTTTGAGACCGATTTGGATATGGTGATCAGAGAGCTTTGCGCGCCAGGCACCAAGTGGGCCATCAAGCCAGGCACAGATACGAAGACCAACTTCCCACACGCAGCGTTGAATCGATATGCCAAGGCATGGAACAATTTCATATGCACAAATTTGATGCCTTCCACCCACCAGCATGACGTTACAGCTGACAGAGCCATTATCTTATGGGGGATCATCACCGACAAATACATTGACGTCGACTATTTGATTCATCAATCTATGCTCCGCTATATGTGAGGAGGCACGACAGGTGGGATCCCGCATGCATCAGTTGTGACGCAGCTATGTGCGCAGGCAGGGGTTGATTGAGGCGATGAGCAGGTGCAGATGCCTAGCAAGGATATCGACCATGCCACGATCAAGAAGTACTTAGAGTGGGTCGGTGGCAAGGCACATCCTTGAGGCTGTGGTTATATATTGCCCACTCCTCCAGCTCGTACAATAGCTTCCCCACCACAGTCTTCTGAGGCAGCAGGACCTCCTCCAAGCAGTACAGCGAGACAGGATCTCCAGATGAGGCACCTGCAGGCAAGGATGGATGCGCTGCACTTCAACTTCAAAGCTTATGCCGATGGGATGTCAGGTGCCCTAGCTGAGGCTTTTGCTCAGCATGGGACTATAGTGTAGTTTCCAGTCTTCGGCTCAGCCATGCCGTATCCACCACCAGATTCACCACCCGAGTCACAGTCGGGTGGCCACGAGGATGCCTAGGCGAGTTTTCTAACCTTTTATCTCCATTGAAGACAATGCTTATTTTAAGTTTGGGGGTATTGGGTTGTAGTTAGTTAGTTAGGTGCATTTTAGTTGCATATAGTAGTAGTGCATGCTTAGTTTGCATTTTAGTATGTGTTAGTTAGTGTTGCATGTTTTAGTTAGTTTTCTGTCATTTTTTTTGATTAGTTATCTGTTTAGTTGCATTGCATTGTATGATCCCATGTTTTAGTCTGTTGAATTCCAGTTTGGCCGATGATCATATTGGAATTATTGAGATTTTTGAACACTGTTGATAGCTTAAGTTTAGTCATAGTTTCATACATGATGTGATTCTTTTCCTGTTGCTTTGATGTTACCGAATAGCACGGTATTGTTATTATTTGCTTGTTGGTTTAGATTAGCACATGCTTGTCTTCTGAGGGGAAAAATCTATTTTTAATAATAGAATTTTGTAGAAAATGAGTAATGACCATAATGACACAAAAATTCAAGTTTGGGGGAAAACATTGGATATGCATGCTAAAAAGAAAAAGAAAAGAAAAAGAAAAGAAATTGAGAAAATGAGAAAAAAAATAGAATAAACACCTTAACTAGTTAAGTCCTGTGGCCTTTGATACTTGAGCAAGTACACCCTAGGGGATTGTCTCTACACCCAGCGCCCTAAAACCTTTTGGTTTGGGAGTCGTTGGTCGAAAGCTCGTTACATGGGTATCATTAAAAAGCCTAAGAGGGCTTAGCATTGCACAGTCGGGTGAAACCACGAGAATGTGCGAATATCGTCCTCGTGAGTAAATAAAAGCATAATAAGCCCTTTGTTGACCCTTAGTTTGGATTGATGTGTTGAATTGGTTGTTGTTTCATATATTCTCACTGTTCTTAATTTAAAGCCTTATTTTTCCTCCTTAGAAGCATAGCATGTGGAATTTTCACCTTTATCAAGCTTATTTGTGGATATTAGCAAAAACACACTACATCATTGTCAACAAGTTTTGATTTTTAATTGTATATCTCTATGGCTTTAGCTTGGTTTGATATTTTGTTCACAGATCCTGTGATTTCTCTGAGGCACCTCCTATTGGAATTCATATTTGGCTGAAATTTGGGATTCATTTTCATAGTAGTGTAGTTTGCATAGCATGTAGTTTGCATTTGTGTCTGTTTCTTGAGGGCAAGCAATAGTTTAAGTTTGGGGGTATTTGATAAGTAGGTTTTATACCTACTTATTGGCTATCAACTTACTATAACTATAGCTTGATCTCAAGTTTTTTAGTTACTTTTTATGGGTTTTATCTTCATTTTGTAGGTTGCATGGCGGAAACTCTATTGATAGCATCGTGGGTGGAAATGTCATGGAACCGGCATGATGGCAAGCACAAGGCTTGGGGTGGAGTGAAGGTGAGCATAGCATGTGGAAGTGGCATAGAAGTGAAAAAAGAAAGAATATGAAAGCAGCAAGAGCACCAGAAGCACACCAGCAGAAGAACAACAAGCAATCTGCAGGAAAACAGTATAGCGCGGTCTCGCCCTTTATAGGCTTTAACACGGCGCGGCGGCACCAGGAGGAGAATTCGACCAGCAACAGCGTGCTCGCGCCCCACTTGCCTACGGGGTGGCGTGGCCGCGCCAGGAAAATATTGACCAGAGTTAACTTTTTCACTTATTCCTGTTTTGCGTGTTTTTCCATATAAAGGTGTAATTGGAAGTTGAGATACTATCTTTTGAACGTTATTTTACTGTTTTAGGGTTTTAGAGAGGGATAGAGAGATTGTAGCCTACTCTTCCATATCTTTGGCTTCTCTCTTGATTTCTCTTAGATTTCAATACATTTTACATGGATTAGGGTTTGGATTGGATGTTTGAAGAACTTGGTTTCACATTGATGGTTAATCTTTGAAGTAGAGATTTCATATATGCATTTTCCTATCTCTTAGCTTCTCTTTACTTCTTTAATTACTTTTCAATGTATGAACAAGTTATGATAATGGTTTTTGCTTCAGCTATGAACTAATCTCCATTATGGGATTTTAATAGATCTTTTTGTTTAATTTCAGTTTTGTATGCTTTTATGTTTAGCTCTAGTTGATTATGTATGGATTGCCTAATATGGTTTGTTTTGCTTGTTTATTTGCTTGATCACCAACTACTCGTATTAACTTGTATGAAATTGGAAAATTAACTATAAGTTAAGATATGGCCATATTAGCATGTGTTCATGATTTTTACATGTGATAGACTTCATGATTAGTAATCCGGATAGACATATACCGTATTACCACGTGTAGTCATTTGAGAAAGCTTGTGCTTAAATCCGTATTATTATTAAGTCACATAGAAATATAGTGGTTTAGGTAATATCGGATGTTCGCATATATTCTATCTCTTTTGTGGATTGTGTGTGATATGAGGATGGTATATCGAGAGATAGCCATGTTTTACTTTCGTGCTCTCGACTAGCAATCTGTAGTAATCAATTAGGCTTAACAAGAGGTGTATAATTTGAATGAAGCATTAAGTGAAATTAGAATCCCATATCTTCCTTTTCTGAATCATTTACTTGATAATTAGTTAGTATTTGTTAATCATTTTTGTTAGATAAATCATATTTTGTTCATTCGTTTAAGCAGCCCGAAACAACTACAAAACTGTTGCATGTTAGATTATAAATACTCACTTTTCTCCGTGGGAACGATACTTTACTTATTCTATACTACTTGTTGACCACGTGCACTTGCGTGTGTGTGTGTTTGTTTTAATTAACATCGAAACAAGCCAACAACCGCCCAAAGCGGAAAACCTGTCTCTCGGGTATCCAAAAGGGTAAAAGGCCATCTACGAACCCGTATGGAACCTAAAAGTCTACGAGGGCCAATGAATGCCCTAGCATCTGATCCACTGCCCCTCTGGCTGGGAAGGGCAGGCTCTCATACCACGATCTCAAGGATGATGCCACCACAGATGGTGGAAAGTGCTCAATACGACTGACGGTGTAAGACGACATTGTATTACAGTATCACAAGACCATCCAGGGGTCAAATCTGAACTCATCTGTCTAAATGCATACATATGACATAATATATGCATAATGACAATGATAAACATGATGTGATAAGATAAGAAATATCATGCATATCTATAATAAACTATTGCATCATCCCTGTCTGATAATACAAAGCAAAATAAAAAGTACAGGAATATGGGGCACCACCACCCAACTACTAACAGTGGTCTATCAAAATGGGGCACAGTAGCCCAACAGCCAAAACAGTGGCCGATCAAAAGATATAGCTACAATAGCTATCCAAAAAGATCCAAAATATCTACACTCAGGTGGTTAACCTGCTCCATCTCCTCCGTGGACACAAAGTCGCGGTCATTAGGTATGTCAGGGCGGTATAAGGGAGGATCAACCCCTGCAAAACTGCTGGAAAATGGACCTGAAGAGGGGCCCACTCCTAAGCCGGATGGATCAAAAGAAGATGCCTCTGACGGATCTCTGCTAAGATGCCTGATAAACAAGTGAGCTCTCTCCAACTGCTGGGTCAGCCCTGTGATCTGGTCTAAATGAGTTGGTTCCCTGAGGCAAGCTATCCAGTCTATCATCATCACAGACCCAGGCACCATGTTTGCCATGAACTGGGTGGCACGAGTTTGAGCTCTAATCGTGCGAGGACTCCACCAGCCGCTGAATGCCTCCTGGCTATAAGGGCCCTCTAATAGGGTAAAGCCGTCTACGCCCTCCATAGGGATATCTGTCAGTGGCTGGACCAATGACCAATGATGCCAAGCCAGAATACAGATCTGACCCTTGATACTCCAGTTAGCACGCTCTCCTAGATAGATCTCCCAGCCTCCCTCTGTAAAAAATGGGACTCTGCGGGTCGACAATGCAAACTTCCGGCCAATGGGGAAGCCTCCCTCAAATCCAACAGTCAAAAACTCGAAGGTATATGGGATCCACAAGATTGCTCTGGCTGTCAAAAGCTCCAACTGCAGGCGGGAATGGGTAAAGCCCTCAACAACAGGGACCTCTGTCAGAGTGGAGTGATGCCAACGCCGTCCCTGGGGTTAGGTCTCCAGACCTAAAGCAGTGGCGGGCCGTAGGCAAGGAAGCCTCTCATACACCTAGAACTGGCCATGTAAATATAAAAGTCCTCAGTGACCAAGACTGACAAATGTAAATGCAAAAATCAAAAAGGTACAAGAAAGATGTACTCATCAGCAAAAATGGGTAGAACCCTAACCAAGCCTCCGTCAAACCCTTCGAGAGCATACGCATACCTCGGAGAAAATAATCAAAGGTGTAGGAACCCCAATCAAAGTCACTGAGGCGCTCTACATGTCGGGTAGCACTGACCAGGGCAAAGGACATAGTTGATGAGTTGTCCGCCAGAAAACAACCCCTGATGATCATAGAAAACAATCGCCTCAAGATGCAATCCCAAACCCTCTGATCATCAGGAAGAGGCTCAAGTAAAGCCCCACTCTGGGCATCTATGCTCAAGGGACCAGAACGGACGTTTCGACCCTTCAGCGCCGACAAAGAAACTCCCAGCAGGGATCTAACAGCAGTGGGCGTAATGTCGGCCACAACAGGCACGGGCTCACCCTCGAACTCGATGCCGGTGATGAACCTCTAATCCATAGGCTTCATCATCACCTCGCAGTCCAACAAGTGAAAAAACTGAGTCTGGTGGAACCAGCGCTCAGACAAAGCCCTCATATACCTCCAGGGGCAACGGCGGGGAAGAATAAAGAAGAAGGCTTGAAACCCCCGGCCATCAACGATATCCCTATACTCCTGGTGCAAAGTGTTGTAGAGGGAGTGCACGTTGAACAAGTTCCCTCGAGGTTGCGTAAAGCCAGGAACCTGCATCAAAATCCAACTCGTATCAAAAACCTGTGCCCCGAGAATGGAAAAAGGAAAGAAAGAGAATCCAAAAAGAAGAAAACTTCAAGTCACCTCGTTGGCGTGGAGGAACCTCGAAGGATGACAACTCAAATCTCCCAGCAACTCCTAAGTTGTCACAACAATGCTCAGAAGCTCCGCACGTGGGGCTCGACCTGGGATGGGAGCAGCAAAAGGAGCCTGCTCATCATCAATATCAATCGGCTGCTCGTCTTGGGCTGGACGAATCAAGGACTCTGCTAATCTGCGAGGCGGCCGAGATGGACGTGGCTGAGGAACATCAGAAGCTCGCCTCCGTCTAACTCCTGAAACAACCCTGCTAGCATTGCCGGGTCTGTCTCGGTCCATCACTTGGACAAAGTCTCCAAATCACCTCAGAAAGGGTGTGGTAAGCCTAAAACCTGTGGTTTATTAATTTAAACCAGTACTTTATGCATTTTTAAGTCCTAAAACATACATGGGTCGGTCAAAAATCCCCAGTAAAGTCAAAACTGCATATTTTTCAAAAGCTAGATCCTAAAGCATGCATGGGTCAGTCAAAAATCCCCAATAGAGTCAAAATTGCATGTTTTTTTAAAATGCCTAAACTTTTGAAAAAATTTCACCAGAGTCTCCTTTGTAAAATGGACTGTCCACATGCACACAGGCATGTCTAGGTGGCCCTTTAGTAGCACACCTTTCCGAAAATAGAAACAGTTCATATTTATGAAATAAAATCAAAAGTAAACTTCACATGGTAGCCAAATTACCACGGACATTTTTAGTTAAAAATCCAGGCTTACTAGGCCCCAAAAAGGATAAGTAAACTGATCAAAAAGAGCAAAATATGACTGTCTTAGAATCTGATTTTTCTTACGTCAAAACGTACATTATAATAAAATATGCATACTTATGGAGTCAGAAAATTTTTAGCAGGTCATATAAGCATACATTGCGTCTAAAAGCACCCTACGTGGTTTACATGCTTTTAACGGTCAAAATTTGCGAAATGAGGATGTAAAACGTTACCTGAAGTGTGCAGAACGCGTGGTACCTAACGAAATCTAAAAAAGCTGCCTGAACTCCGTAGATCTGAAAAAGAAAATTGGATTCCGTTTGAAACTCGAAATAAAACTAATTTCAAATGACTCCCGCTGCCCAATATAAAAACACAGGTTAAAGCAGGCCCACCTGCGGCTGCTGCACCTCTACCTGCGACTTCCACTACATTGCATGAACATGATAAAGAGGGGCATCTGTAGACACTCAAAATTTTATTTCCCTGTTACTAAAATTGTAGGAGGGCAAGACTGTCTTTTTAACTCAACCCCGGTCTCAGTATCGGGCCATCAACTCAACCCCGGTCTCAATACCGGGCCACCAATTCAACCCCGGTCTCAATACCGGGCCGTCAAATCAACCCCGGTCTCAATACCGGGACACCAATTCAACCCCGTTCTCAATATCAGGCCCTCAAATCAACCCCGATCTCAATACCGGGCCATCAGGTCAGCCCCGATCACAACCCGGGAAGTACAAGTCAGCCCCGGTCTCAACCCGGGAGGTACAAGTCAACTCCGGTCTCAACCCGGGAAGTATAGGACAACCCTGGTCTCGACCCGGGAAGTACAGGTCAGCCCCGATCTCGACTTGGGAAGTACAGGTCAGCCTTGGTTTCAACCCGGGAGGTATAGGTCAGCCCTGGTCTCAACCCGGGAAGTACAGGTCAACTCCGGTCTCAACCCGGGAGGTATAGGTCAACCCCAGCCTCAACCCGGGAGGTACAGGTCAGCTTTGGTCTAAACCCGGGAGGTACAGGTCAGCCCCGGTCTTAACCCGGGAAGTATAGGTTAGCCCCGGTCTCAACTCGTGAAGTACAGGTCAGCCACAATCTCAACCCGAGAAGTACAGGTCAGCCCCGGTTTTAACCTGAGAGGTACAGGTCGACCCCGGTCTCAACTTGGGAGGTACAGGTCAACCCCGGTCTCAACCAGGGAGGTATAGGTCAGCCCTGGTCTTAACCCAGGAGGTACAGGTTATCCCCGGTCTCAACCTGGGAAGTACAGGTCAGCCCCGGTCTCAACCCGGGAAGTACAGGTCAGCCCCGGTCTCAACCCAGGAGGTACAGGTCAGCCCCAGTCTCAACTCAGGAAGTACAGGTCACCGGTCTCGACCCGGGAAGTACAGGTCAGCCCCGGTCTCAACCTTGGAGGTACAGGTCAGCCCTAGTTTCAACCCGGGAGGTACATGTCAGCCCTGGTCTTAACCCGGGAGGTACAGGTCAGCCCCGGTCTCAACCCAAGAGGTACAGATCAGCCCCGGTCTCAACCCGAGAAGTACATGTCAGCCCCAGTCTCAACCCGAGAAGTACAGGTCAGCCCCGGTCTCAACCCGGGAAGTCAGGTCAACTTCAAAAATAATCCTGAAGCCTCATAACATCTCCAGATGAAAACCTGGAGTTACCAAGTCAGCCTTAGAGACAACCCTGGGGAGAAACAGAATCAACTAGGATCCAAACCTTGGAAACAACCCCAGGAAGTCAGCCGAAGGCCATGCCAGCACTAAAGGCAACCCCGGGAGGGGAAAAATGGTCATTTTGTCAACTTGAAGTTGATTCGATCAAACTCAAGCTGAATTGACGCCACCAAGGTCAGAACGAACCATAACAATGATCCCGAGTAGAAACAGCGCAAGACAGCTCAACGGATAAACTGCGAGGAATTAAAGACCCAGTTATGAAACCGTCATTTTGGACTCGGAAAAGGTTTTCTCCCATGTCATTGTGATGCGTTCGGCGAGGGCTTTATGGAACGGTACAGCATGCCTCAAACGGACGCTCCGATCAAAAGTTAAAAAGTTTCGAATCGGACCTTACATTGCTCGGAGTGCACGTACTTCAAGACAATGGGATCCATCACGAGACCCCTACCACATGGAGCCGCAGGTGGACCCGCGGCAGCCGCGGGTTGACCTGCTTTCCCCTGGGTCTATATATATGAGCTCACCCCCAACTCATTTCAACAATTCAAAAACGCTATGAACCCCTGTTCATTTGGTTTCTTAACCATTTTCTTGTCTTCCAAACCCAAATTTTTTCACTTTAACCCGTAGATATACCCACATACTACCATATATCAAAAATTAACAGGTAGATTCAGACGTTTAAAGCCTACGATTTGGCAAAAAGCCCGTGTAGCAGTCTATTGTGAGTATTTTTACGATCAGCAAGTTCATATTACTTCATTACGCTATTATACACTTGCATATCAAGTTTTGTTTTCTAAATATGCCCGGAACTCAGTTTCGTGACCGTTTTTGTTAACTTTTGGTACATTTTAGTACCTAAACGCATTTTCTGGCATTTTTACAACTCGGATCGTTGATCCGTCGCTTCTAACAACTTTTATATACTAATATCTTCGTTTTGAGCAACTTCGCCGGACTGGGTTATCTTCCCAGTCCGGGTTTGGCTTTTTTTTTGTATATATTTAACTGTATAGTTACTAACATTTCAATTCTGTCAAGCCCGGATGTCAAATCTGTGGTAGTTTACTGCTTTAATATATATATATATATATATATATATATATATATATATATTGCACTTTTTACATGACTAGGTTATCTTCCCAGTGCCGGTTTGACTATTTTCTGTCGGCCTGTATCATTTCGTGGCCTTTTATTGCTTATATATATATATATATATATATATATATATATATATATATATATATATGGGCCTAGGATAGAATGTCCATTGCCCTTTTACAGCTTATATATATATATTTCAATTCTGTTTGAGGTTGGTTAATTCTGTGGCTCTTTTATCGCTTTTATATATATATATATATATATATATATATATTTACATTTCAGTTCTGGCAAAGGATAGAATGTCCGTCGCCCTTTATCGCTTATATATATATATATATATATATATATATTTCCATTTTTGTTAAGCCTGGATCACCCCGTGGCTTTTTACAACTTTTATATATATATATATATATATATATTTACATTCTAGTCCGGGCATCGGAGTGAAAACTCATCGCCCTTTACAACTTTCGTATATATATATAATTATATATATATATATATATATATATATATATATTGCTTTACTCATTTTATTAAATTGTTGCTTTAAATATTCATTTGATATGAATCGACACTGATATTTCTGCGGGCGAACTAGATTTCTTTAAATCTCGCCAATTCTAGCTTTCATACGGTTCAAAATAGGTTCAGACAGAACTGGGAAGCTAGAATGGCTGAGATTTATTTAAATCTAGTAATTTTTTAGTTTCAGTTATGAAAGCAATCTAGTGGAAACGAGATGCTTCGGCCATGTGCGAGCCAGGATTTACTGATGAATCCTTGGTTCTGGCGATATTGGGATATATTTCTGTACAAATTTGAGCTGTGCAGGTTTATTGGCTTCCCTCTGTGAGCCTCAGAATCTTGGGATTCATGATCCATTTGATCAGAATCTGATTCTCACAATGGACAAACTCCACTTTACAGATGTACCTTGCCAGTATTTCTGTAAAAATGTACATACAAAAGGCCTTAAAATGATTATCCGGATTTAAGGCCTCAACATAGTGAAAATATGGTTTGTCGTGTCAGAGTCACTACGATGGCTGTCATGCCCATGAGAAGACCGACACTTGTATATATTTTATGGTCGAGGATGCTTCGCAGCCCGACAATCACCATTCAAATTGAGCCAAAAGGCTGAAAAGATAAAACGAAAGTATCGATATGCTTCAATTCCTATGTTAGCGTAAGGGTTTGAAAACCTGCTTTCAAAACATCATTTCAATAAATTTTATCGAAAAAAGAAGCTTTTGCAAATCAAATAAAACACTTTTGAAAATTAAATCAAAGACTTTTTGCAAATCAAATCAAACCCTTCATATATAGGTTCAACGATGCATAAACATACTTTCAACCAAACATAGGCCCAATTCATTCCAGCATTCACACATACATTGTAGATTAAAAAAGAAAATATTAAAAAGATACGGTACCGTGTTTGCACGGGAGTTGTGGGGTGCCTAACACCTTACCCACACTTAACTAAGCCCCCGAACTCAAACTTCGGTTTCAAAGATCAAGTTTCGACAGTGTCCAGCAATTGGGCCTCTTTTCAAACAAAACTCGGTTGAGTTGGTACAACCATTTCAAATCTACCAACTGGCAACTCTATAAAACGTTCAATCGGCGACATGATACATGTTGGCCTTTTCCTAAAAAAACCCTTCAAAACCTTTTTCATAATAAAAAGAGTAAGGGTAGACATTACTTAGGAAGAGAGAAAGATCCGGGTTATGACCCGACTCGCGGATTTTTTCCCGACGTCGACAGTGGTTAACTACCATTAAACTTGCTACAGAACAAATACATCACATAATATACTTCTTAGAGGAAAAAACACAGTTTTAACTCAAGAAAGGCAGTAAACAAGATAAGCTCAAACCAAGATTACGCATCAACTAAGCTAAGAGTCAACAAGGGGTTTATTATGCTTTTATTTACTCACGAGGGCGATATACGCAATTTCCCGTGTTTACACTCGACTGTGCAATGCCTAGCCCTCTTAGGCTTTTCAATGATACCCGTGTAGCGAGATTTCGACCAACGACTCCCAAGCCAAAAGGCTTTAGGTCGCTGGGTGTAAAGACAACCCCTAGGGCGTACTTGCTCGAATATTAAAGGCCACAGAACTCGACTGGCCAAAGTGTTTATTCAACATTTTTTTTCATTTTTTTATTTTTTATATATATAGCATGCATACTCCTTGTTTTCCCCCAAACTTAAGCTTTTGCACAATCCTAGTTATTACTAATTGTTTACTAACTCTCTTTCATTGAAACAAAAAATTTCCACCAGAAGACAAGTATGTGACCATTTAAACTGAGCAAATCGTAATGGTTACTCAAAAGTGCTATCCGGTTAAATCAGCATCAAACAGATAAGGATTTACATCATGCTGTGACATTACAACCAAGCTTAAGTCATCAAAACTGTTCACAAATCATGTAATTTCAATCTCATTATAGGCCAAATGAAATTTCAAACAAACTGAAAACTTGGATTCATGCAATATGTCCTAACTAAATGCAAAATATGCTAAAAATTCACCTAAAACCAATACTCATGAAATGCAAATGAAAACTAAAAAAATCAAATACGATGCAAAATAACCTACTAGTTTAAACTAAGATACCTCACTATATGACTTACTACATGCAACTATACTAATCATGCAATTATATGAACTAAACTAGATGCAAACTATATTAAGAATGCAAAATAACCTAATATCCCCAAACTTAAAAATGACGATGTCCTCATTGGAGATATAGGTTAGGAAACTCCCTTAGTTGGCATCCTCATCGCCTCCCTCCTGTAACGACCATGAATTTTAAACTACTTATTTATTAAATATGTGATTTAATTTTAACGAGTTAGTTTTGTGAGTTTATTTAAACCTTATGTGGTTATGTGAATTGGTGAAATGGTTAAGGGGAGTCACTAATAGTTTATTTAAATTAGTGGACTAGCCCTGAGACTTTAATATCAGAAAATTGATAGGATTATTAATAATTAAATATTCAAATTATTTGGATATAGTGGCAAGAGTTGATCATATTGATTAATTGCAATTATGAGTAAATATTTGATAATGTAACAATTATTATGAATAAATAATAATTAATGAATGAGAGATTAATAAATATAATAATATTATATTTACTTGATTAATTATTTCATACAAGCATGTGATAAGTAAACCTTACAATATATGGTAGTTAACTATATATTATATATATAGTACAAGGTGACGTATTAATACGTCTACATATTATATATGTAGACTATATAGTATGATTAATTACATTATGTGAGTTACATATTATTGCTTATGTAACATGATAGACATTAATATATAACCCCATTACCTTATATTAATATCAATAAACAATTGTTAACTGATAATGATTTCAATAAGTAACAGTTATGGTATTGAGTAATGATAATACCCAATTAAATTATAGTTGGTATTAAGGAAAATGCGCATGGATTATATGTGATGTACCCCTATTTAATACATTGTGTTATTAATTGAAATGACATTATAACAAATTAAATGTATAAACTAAGAATAGCTTAAGTGTATATATTATGTGTATATATGGTATACCCCATGTGTTGTATTCATATTGCTGAGACTAGTAGCATTGTCCCATAATGAGTGACCATTCCCTTCCTCACGTGAACACTCAAGAGGCTAGCCTACTCTATTCTCTCTTCTCAATCTCAGCAAAGAGTAGCAAACGATCATGAGGGGAGAGGCCATAACAGTGTTTTTCAACAACTCTACCAAACCTCAATTACCCATCAAATTCTCATTCCTTCCATTGGTTTGATTTGAAAGACAATGGCATTGCCTAGTTATTGAAATTGCCTATAAATTAAGCCCTCTCTTCTTCTATATTGCAATTGCTAAGAATTCTACCAAGAAAGCTTGAGTGAGTATACTTTATAGTGAGAGTATGTGAATTGAGAGGGTGAGAGTTAGCAACAAGTTCAATTTTCATATAGCAGAGGTATAACTCCATTCTCATTTCTGTAAAACTTCTAATTCTTGATTCTTGAGTTGATTATGATTGATGAATTGAGTGTTTGAAATATGTTTGTTAATTGCTATACTAGTTTAAAATCATGTTAGCATTACACAATAGCATGACTAAGATGATTTTATACTAAATTGTCTTAGTTGGGTTGAGCCTCTGCCGAGCAGAGGCAGTTTTTGGATGGCCCAGGCAACTACGCAGCTGCGCCAGTGTTGCACTGGCCAGAGGCGCAGCTGCGCCGGGCTTGAAAACCAGATTTCATTTTCTGTTAAAGCTGCTGTCATGACTAACATATGTTACTTCTTTTGGCAAGCATGTAAACTGATGTAGCACACACACATAAGTATATTGATGCAATATGAGCATGTGTAACGATGTTAGTACACACGAGTAATGAAAAACTTATAATTTTGTAATGAAACTTGTAATTCAAAAGTAAACCTTATCACGGACGTATCACGTGAACATTCTGATTTTGTAAACACAATAGTGTGGTTTATATTGTCATGAAATGCGAGTCTAAAGTGTGTTCACACACTAGCATACGTGATAGCAAAATTCTAGCGATTTTGAAATAAGAAACTTAAGAACTTTCAAAGTGAACTTGGCTAAGGTTAATATCTTTTAGATTCTGACTATTTGAGAGCATATATATGGTTTATATATGAGTCCTAAGACATACGAGTTACGAGCACAAGACACTTAACATGTATTATGATACCTTATTGGCTTAGTGTGATTTTTTCAACGAAAAGCTTAGAACGTGAAAGATTATATCATCGATCACCATGTGGATTACATATTGATCATACAAGCATGTGTATTAACGTTCATTATACCTATAAGCATATTAACATAGACCTCGTTTGGTCAAAGCGTGAATTTTGCATATGCACGTATTCATAAGAAATGAATTTCTGAAGCATGAACTACGTGATTAAAGTATATGTGTGTAGTATACTCAAGCATGCATATTAAATATTGTTTAGCCTTGTTATATGATGACGTGACTCTAGTAACCGATTTTGAAGCATGAACGTGTATTGCTTAAAGTATGTAAATGGTCGGCATAAAGACATATGATTTTAAATTGGATTAGGATGAGCATGCTAGGTTTTCAAACTTGAAAATTATAATCATAAAGCATGTGTGTTGATAAAAAATAAGTAACTTAAAGTACTACGTGTTCAGACCTATATTGATGCATAGAAACTAGATAATCTAAAGTTATTAAATCTTTGACATGATTAGATTGACTTACGTGAATTATGGATAGATTTATATGATAAGCCGATTCTTGTAAGTATAGACTCGTATTAGTTTACACATGCTAATTGGTATACCGACTTGTTAATGTTAGGTTATTTCAGCGAGATTTAATTAAAGCTAGAACTTAATTGTAGCTGAGCAATCAGGCAAGTTTCTGAACTTCACTCTTTGGTTGTGCAAGTTCTTTAATTCTTATTTGTGCAAGTTTCCTGACTTCATTTGATTGTTATATTGAATGCAATTATTTTAAATTCATGCACTACCTTATTCAATGAATCGTGTAAGCGAGTTTCTTAACTTCACTTGATTTGAATGCAAGTTCCCTTACACTCTTTATTGTGCAAGTTCCTATCCTTCTCATATTGTATTGAGCAGGTTATTATCGTATTGACGGTTAATTATTTAAAGCTTGAACTTTATTTCCAAGTATGCTATTAGGTGGTTTAATTACTTTACAATTATTCCACATCGATATTATTGTTATTCGCACTTGGTGCACTTGAGTTCGTACAGTCTTGGACTTGTAAATTATTTAAAGTTCTATAATTCTTGAACTGTATCAGATAGAGTCTGAACCCTTGTTCGATCAGACATGTATACGAAATTTTATAAAAGCTAACCAAACCAATTGATGGTAAGGATTCTTAGACTGAAAGAACACCCCTTGTATATATAGGGGAGTACCCCAGGTATCTAGTATAAAGATACAAACAGCAGAGTTGAATGTTATGCATATACATAGCGTACGCGAGGCTGATCCCCTCAAGTACTTATTCTGTAGCCAGTAACCAAAGGGTCAATCAGCTATTGATTCTGTTGGAGTTTTATAGTTCAAAAGTCTACTTGACTATCAGTTATTCTAAAAGTAATCATTATTCTTGCTTTCGATATTCATATTGTTGAATTCATCATGATATATCCTTTATTGTTGTACTTAAACTTGCTGAGCAAACTTGTTGCTCATTCTTGCTATATCATGACTTATATTGCAGTTAAGCCCGAGACTTCAGGGAAGGACAAGGGTAAAGGGAAGATGTAGGATCAGTTTGCAAGGAGCAAACTTTATTTTTATGTTTAATTAATTATTGTTATGAAATATGAACCCTAATGACTATTCTAGGGTATGTTTGTATGTTTGTATTTAAGGTTATCGAATCTTGGGACTAGTAACACCTTTGGAATGAACGACATACGTTTATTATATTCCGCATTTAGTTATTGTATGTTGTTTAGAGGTGGATGTTTATGTTAGATCGTGACGACCGGACCAGGGTCAGAGGACCCGGATTCGGGGGGTGTCACAGGTTGGTATTAAAGCTTTAGGTTATAAACGTTAGGAATGCGAAACCTATGCTATAACCTTAGTAGAAAACTCAAGTAGAGTATGTAAGTGATGGGTTGAGGAGATCCATCGAGTCTTATTGTGATACTGAAGTTGTTTATTTAAATCAGCTATGATTAATAGACATCCTAAACTTCTTAATGCTAACATAAATAGCATATCACATAAAGTCTAATGTTTTCTTCCTTTCCTCAGGATCATGCCGCCTAGGAGACTACCGCGGAACTAGAGGGAGGAAGGATCCGTTAATAATGGCGGAGGGGAAAATATCGACCCTATGCAGAACTTCGTTAACTTATTAACGGAGGCAATGCACAACAGACCCCAGCCAGCAGCAGGCCAGCTAGGACATCACTTGGCAAGCTTCAAAGATTTTAAATTGGTAGGACCGCTAGAGTTTCGGGGAACCTTGGACCCAATCAAAGCCCAAACCTGGATAGAAGAGATGGAGAAAGTGTTTGAGGTCGCACGAGTGGCCGAAGCACAGAAGACGAGTTTTGCCACTTTCATGATGAAGGGCAAAGCTAACTATTGGTGGAAAGCCAATAAGGGACGAGCGGGCGAAGGAGTTATTCCTTGGGATAAATTTAAGGAGCTATTTCTCGAGAATTACTTCTCAGAGAATACGCAACAGGATATGGAAGTTAAGTTTCTGGAACTGAAACAAGGTAGTATGTCTGTCGCAGAGTACGCGACAAGATTTAACGAGTTGGCCCGATTCGCTTCACATCAGGTTGACACGGAAGCCAGGAAGGCAAGGAGGTTCGAATTAGGACTGAAACTATGGGTGCAGAAAGCAGTCGCGGTATTGAAGATTAAGACTTACTCTGACCTACTAGAAAGGGCTATCATTGCCGAAGGAGGTAATGAAGCCATTGCTCGATTCAAGCAAGAAAAGAAGACTGGTCAGGAGGGACAGAAAGGGGGAAGCAGCGGAGGCAGCAACCCCAACAAGCGTAAATGGACAGAGAGCCAATCCTCTGGAGGCAACAAGTCTGGGGGAGAGGCCAAGAAAAGTGTAAAGTGCAACAACTGTGGGAAGAATCACTCGGGGGAGTGCATGAAGGGAAAGAACGCTTGTTACCGTTGTGGACAACCGGGGCACATGGCTCCTCAGTGTCCGAATAAGCAGAAAGGAGGGTGTTTCTCGTGTGGAGCCCTAGACCATCAAATTAAGGACTGCCCGAAGAGAAAGGGCGAAGCAGCTAGCGGTAATCGCAACAACAACAACAGACTGAGCATCGGAGGGCCAGCCAGTCAAGCCAACAGACCAACGGCACGCACGTTCAACATGACCGTTCAGGATGCAGTGGAGTTTAAGGACGTGGTGTCAGGTATCATCCCAATCAACAATATAGATGCATATGTGTTATTTGATTCGGGTGCTACCTGCTCTTTTGTTTCCGAAGAATTTGCTAAACAGTTAGACTTACCCCGTGAAAGATTAGAACACCCTATGAACGTAGAAGTAGCGAACAAGGAAATTATTCCCGTAGAATACATTTATAGGAACTGTTATACCGAATTGCGAGGATTTAAGCTCAGGGTGGATTTGATACCGATTCGTTTGGGGGAGTTCGATGTAATCCTTGGAATGGATTGGTTATCGAATTACGGAGCAGTTATCGACTGTAAGAAGAAGTGCGTACACCTTAAGACTCCGAATAAGTCAAAGGTGGTATTTTATGGTAGTAAATCACCTAGACAATCTCATTGTCTGACGATGATGCAAGCACAGAGATTGCTTAGGAAGGGTTGTGTAGGTTATTTGGCTCACGTGGTTGATACTCGACGAGTCGAGGGTGAATTGGGTCAGATACCTATTGTAAGGGAATTCGCTGATGTCTTCCCAGACGAGATTCTGGGATTGCCACCGTATAGAAAAATTAAGTTTGTCATTGATTTGGCACCGGGGACAGCACCGGTATACAAAGCGCCGTATCGTATGGCACCGGTAGAGATGAAGGAACTAATGGCTCAATTACAAGAGTTATTGGATAAGGGATACATACGACCGAGCGTATCACCGTGGGGAGCACCAGTCTTATTCGTGAAGAAGAAAGATGGATCGCTCAGACTTTGTATCGACTACCGAGAGTTGAACAAGGTCACCATTAAGAACAAGTACCCATTGCCTAGGATCGACAATTTGTTTGATCAGTTGAAGGGGGCGAAGTACTTTTCAAAGATTGACTTGAGGACCGGTTATCATCAATTGAAGGTGAGGCTGGAGGATATTCCAAAGACGGCATTCAGAACTCGGTATGGACACTTTGAGTTTTTGGTAATGTCATTCGGATTGACGAATGCGCCGACAGCATTTATGGACTTGATGAACAGAGTGTTCAAGCAATATTTAGATAAGTTTGTTGTCATGTTCATCGATGACATTCTGGTGTATTCAGAGACGGAGGAAGAACACGCCGAGCATCTTCGAATAGTGTTGGAGACATTAAGGAGAGAGAAGTTGTATGCAAAATTCTCCAAGTGTGAGTTTTGGTGGCAAAGAGTGCAATTTTTGGGGCACGTTATCGACAAGAATGGTGTTTCAGTGGATCCAGATAAGGTAGAAGCGGTTATGTATATAGGTTCAACGATGCATAAACATACTTTCAATCAAACATAGGCCCAATTTTCTTCCAGCATTCACACACACATTGCAGATTTAAAAGGGAAATACTGAAAAGATGCGGTACCGTATTTACACGAGAGTTGTGGGGTGCCTAACACCTTTCTCACACTTAACCAAGCCCCCGAACTCAAACTTCGATTTCAAAGATCAAGTTTCGACAGTGTCCAACAATTGGGCCTCTTTTCAAATAAAACTCGATTGAGTTGGTACAACCATTTCAAACCTACCAACTGGCGCCTTTATAAAACATTCAATCGTCGACATAATACATGTTGGCCTTTTCCTTGAAAACCCTTCAAAACGTTTTTCATAAATAAAAAGAATAAGGGTAGAGATAACTTAGGAAGAGAGAAAGATTCGGATTGTGACCCGACCCGGGAATTTTTTCCCGACGTTGACACTATAGTTCCATGGAACTTTCTTCAAGCTGATCACAGGATATTGCGGTCTGAATGGCAATATTAGGGGCTCGGGCGCAACCACTTTCACAAGATTATTTCCTTCTTGGGCCCCTTTTCCTTGCAGTATTAGGGGTGGTCTGGCTATATCCTTCTCACAAGAAATAATAGCCACTACTTCTTTCTGATTCTTTGCCGTGGGAATAAAGGGTGCTTCCTCATTAGCATAACCACAATCTTGATTTACTTTCATCAGCTCACCACTTTCAATAAGGTTTTGAATCAGGTGACGTAGTCCCCAAAAATCCTCTGTATCATGACCAAGCGTGTTGGAATAATATTAACATATCCTATCCGATTTGAACTTCCTGGATCGAGGGTCCAACGAGGGTAACAAATCGGTGACCATTCCCTCGTTGATCAGCATTTAAAGGATTTCTTTCATCGGCTGGTTCAAATTAGTGAAATTCCTTTTGAAGGCGAATTCCCTATTGGCATGGAACTTCTCTTCCTTGGCGATATTGTCGGCCCATGATTCACGTTCATGAAATCGATAATGATCCCTCATGGCAATGGGACTACTTTCAAGAGTAGGAAGACTTGTTTCAGGCTGGTTAGTATGATTTATCAACTACTTCGTTATCTGATGTTGATACACCACCAGCTCTGCCAGTTGTCCAACCTGCTCCTTGATAGACTTGATTTCCTGTTCTATCAGGAACTGCCTTTTTGAGAACTCCCAATTGTTTGGGCTATTAGTGCTTATTTGGGTTGACTCTCCAATATATCGGAGGTATTTCGATCCTTCTCCGTTTCTCGTACTAATCATATTGACACTCTCCTCATTGTGTTGAGGGAGAGGATTATCTTGCACATGTGGTTGCTCTTGTTTTGTCACCATAATCTCTCCGTTATCTATCAAATCTTCGATTTTGTGCTTGAGAGACCAGCAATTTTGTGTGTCGTGGCCTGGTGCTTCAGAATGGTATGCACATTTCTTACTCGGGTCAAAATTTTGTCCTCTTGAACTGGCCAGCGAAAGGAGTTAAACAATCTTCTTTTTTGCTGTTAGCAGTTTCAGCACATTTTCTAGTGAATCCCCAAGGGGGTGAATGTTCTTCGACGTCTGACTTCTCCAGCTTTCTGAAATGGAGGATTAGAAGGTTGTGCAGGAGCTTGAAAAGGGGAATAATTTCTCATTTAAATAGGCAAACTACTTGGATTGCCTCTCTGATTCTGTCCCTGAAGTATAAAGGACACCTCCTCTTCCTTCTTCTTGTGTACTCTCCTAGGATTACTACCATAGCTTCCAGATTGAATATGCTCGGCCATGGCCTCCAAGGCGATAAGGTCTTTTAGCTGCCCAGACTTTAGACCCATTTCGGCCATCTCTCCGTATTTGATCATCTCCGAGAATGGTTTTCCTATGCCTGCTAGGACCCTCTCGTAATATGGAGGTTCTTGAATGTCTATGAAGGTTAGGACTATCTCAGTCTCTGTCATAGGCGGGGTGACTTGTGCTGCCATCCGTCTCCATCGTTGGGCATATTCTCTGAATGACTCAGTGTTTTGCTTCTTGATTTTAGTGATTTAATATCTGTCAGGAGCCATCTGAGACTGGAAGCTGTATTGATTTAGGAAGGCATGTGCTAACTCTTCCCAGCTGTGAATTTTTGAATTGTCCAGTCAGGCATACCAAGATTTAGCCTCTCTGGTCACACTCTTCTGGAATAACTTCGTCCTGAGCTTCTTGTCCTCTGCGTAGGATCCGAGTTCTCCAATAAATACTTTTAAATGGGTGTAGGGATCTCCTAATCCATTATATTTTTCACAATCAAGGACTTGAAACTTGTATGGATATTGAGCCCCTGGGAATATATATAAATCGGAGTAATTTACGCTTCCAAATGCCCTAGTCTCTTTGATGGACCAGATTATTTCTTCCATTTGTTGGACCTTTCTCATAATGTCATTAGCTTTCTGCTTTTTGTTGAGGATGATGATTTCAGGGGTTTTGTTGGTTAGGTCCTTGTTTTGGAGTTCTGGAGTCTGAGTATCTTTATTTTCGGTATCCTGACTGCTGCCAGGTATAGATGATTCTATTTGATTGGATATTTGTTTACCCTGAAGACTTTTGCTTTGCTCTTTGAGAAAAATAGCTAATTTCGTTATCTGATTCTTTAATCCTTTGAACTCCTCTCAGGAGACCGGGGTGGATTCAGGTTGAGCACTTGAAGCCATGACTGGAGATGGGCTTAATGCTTTTTTGGATTTTGATCTGGTAACTGGACCAATTTTTTCCTACAATAAAAGCAGGTATGTTAATTTTTGATGTATATATATCAACAGGATGCATGTTATGCAAAGATAGTATGACAGGATTTACAATGAAATATATATTTACATTTATTTGAAATTGAAATTTATATTGAATTGAAAGAGGAAGGCATGAAGAGGCTTCCCTTCGGATTTGGTTAATCAGAGGCTGACCTATCTTAGGCTACTTTCGCGGCTTTTCAGCATGAATGTCCCCAAATCATCACAATTTACTAGAGGGGAAATTAATCCATTCTTTCAATTGGAGAGGATCTGAGTGGCGTCTTTCCTCAGCCTAGCTGGATTAGTCTCCTTTGAGTCCAGTAATCAATCACCGAAGAGTTTGCCTCCTGGTGGAGGAATCACACAACATACATTCACATACATCGTGTCTCACCGTATGAAATGATGTCATTGTGCGAAGCACTAATATAAAGCAATAAAGTAGTTATTTACATCCATTCAATGTAAAACACAGCATCCACACACACGCAGATAAAAGGGAAATTTTGAAAAGATTTGAAGTGCCTCTTAAGCCCTCTACTGTCCCCAGCAAAGTCGCCACCTATCGACGTCGGAGAAAAATCTTCTGAACAGATCTTCCTTTCCCTAATTGTTTATTTTCTGCCCTTATTTGTCTTATCTGTTTTATATAGGGTGAAATTTTTAGGAAATGACCAACATGTATCATGTCGACGATTTGAAAGGTTTATAGAGTCGCCAGTTGGTATATTTTGAAATAGTTGTACCAACTCAACCGAGTTTTGTTTTTGTTTTTTGCAAGTAGGCCCAATTACTGGACGCTATCAAAACTTGGCCTTGGAAACCAAGATTCATAAAGTTCGGGGGCTTGGTTAAGCAAGAGGGAGGTGTTAGGCACCCCCCGACTTCCGTAAAACACGGTTACCACATATTTTCAATTTTTTCCTTTTATTTGCAATGTGTGTGTGTGCTGGAAGTAATTGAGCCTACGTGTTTGATTTGAAAGTAGTGTTGTGCTTCGTTGGACCTATATACGAAGGGTTTGATTTGTTTGAAAAATCCATTTTTAGACAAATATATGAAAATGACGTTTTGAAAGATGGTTTTCAAACCCTTATATGCTCGCATAGGAATTGAAGCCTTTTGATACTTTCATTTTTATTTTATTCCGCATTCGGCTTGATTTGGATGCTTAATGACGGGATGCGAAGCATCCTCGACCATAAAATGTATATACAAGTGCCGGTCTTCTTATGGGCATGAAATCTAACAAAGTGACCCTAGCATTACAAACTATAATTTTACTATGTTGAGACCTTAAATCCGGATAACTGTTTTAAGGTCCATCTGATTTACATTTATTGAAAAACTGGCAGAAGCTATTTACAATGCGGAGTTGTCCATCATGGGAATCAGATTTAGATCCATGTGGTTGATCATTAATCCTATAATTCCTAGGCTCACAGAAAATGATCAAGAAAGCCTGTACAACATAGATATTGCAATAACAATGCGAATTTACATCTAGACGTCGCAAGACAAAGGATTCAACAGTTAAATCTTTGCATACGCGTAGCTAAAGCTTCTAGTTCCAACTAGATATGGATCTAGGGTCGCGTAGTCACTTTAATATTTTACAAAACTAGAAAGAAAGCTAGATTTAAATAAATCTTAGCCATTCTAGCTCCTCAGTTTCGGTTTAACCGATTTTGAACTGATTAAAAGTTAGAAGTGGCTAGATTTAGATGAATCTAATCCACAAAATTTCCATTGAAACAGATTCATATCAAATGAATAATTAAAACAAGTATTTAATGACATTGAATAAAGAATATATATATATATATATATATATATATATATATAATGAAAGCTGTAAAGTGCCACGGATTTCAAATCCAGGCCCGACTGATAAATGCAAATATATATATATATATAAGCGGTAAAGGGCCACAGATTTCAAATCCAGGCCCGACAGAGAAATGTAAATATATATATATATATATATATATATATGTATAAAAGTTGTAAAGAGCCACGAATTTCTAATCCAGGCTCGACAGAATGAAATGTTAATATATATAGTTAATATATATATATATATATATATATATATATTAAAGCTGAAAAGGCCATGAATTAGCAATCCAGGCCAAACAAGTTAGAATAATTATATATATATATATATAAAAGCGGCAAATGCCACGGATTTACAATCTAGGCTTGACGGAATTGAATGTTAGTATATATATAGTCAGTTATATATATAATAAAGCTAAAAGGTCACGAATTAGCAATCCAGGCCAAACAAAATAGCATAAATATAAATATATATATATATATATATAGTTATATATATAGGAAAGTGGTAAAAATCCACGGATTAGCAATCCCGGCTGTGCAAATAAAGAAAAACTTATATATATACTTATATATACTAAAAAGTAAGCTAGAAAGGCCACAAATTTGAGATCCGGGAAAAACCAAAAGCTAAAACTTCACATGTACGTTCACATATGTGCGATAAAGGAGTAAATAGTTTCTGATCGTAAAAAAACTTACAATGGACAGCTCCACGGACTTTTTACGACTCGGAGGGCTTCAAATCTTCGTTTCCACCTGTTAAAACTTGATATGTTGTAGAATATACGTATGCAAACATATTGGAAGAATAAAATTGAAGTTTGGAGTACTAGAATTAGGGCTAAAGGTCAAAATGGGCGGAGTTTCTCTGTATTTTTCTATTTTTTCTCATTCTTTTTTGCAAGGGTGGGGGGGTCTTATTTATAGATAAAAATGGTAGCGGGTCTACCCGCGACAGCCGTGGGTAAAGGTGTGGCTGCCCGAGTTGGCCCCACTCCCGTGGTTCCCGCCGTCTCGAAGTACGTGCACTCTGAGCAACGTGATGTCTGCTTCGAACCTTCATAACTTTCAATTCGGGAATCCGTTTGAGGCGTACTATACCTTTTCGGAAAGCCCTTTTCGAGAGCTACACAATGACATAGGATTTAACCTTTTCCAAATCTTGGAAGATGGGTCCATGACCAGATCTTTGAATTTTCGTAGTTCGTCCGTTGAACTGTCTTGTGCTGTTTTCAGTCAGGATTGATGTTATGTCTCTTTCTGACCCTCATTGCATTAATTTGGCTTGATTTTGACTTGATTTGATGTCAAGTCAGTAAAATGACCATTTTTCCCTTCCAGGGGTTGTCTCTAGGATTGACAAGATTTTTGACTGTTTTCTCGGGGCGTTGTCTCCGAGGTTTGATCTTAGCCGATTCTGTTCTTCCTCAGGGTTGTGTCAGAGGTTGACTTAGTTTCCCAGGGTTATCTCTGGGGATGATTTGATGCTTCGGGGCTATCTCCAAAGTTGATTTACTTTCCCAGTGTTGTCATCGGGGTCCTATACCTCCCAGGGTTGTCGTCGGGGCTTGCCTTGACATCCTGGTGTTGTTATCGGGGTTGAGTTTGATCTCCCAGTGTTGTCATCGGGGTCTCTGTACCTTCTGGGGTTGTTACCAGGATATGTCTTGATATCCCGGTGTTGGCGACAAGGTAACTGTATCTCCCGGGGTTGTCGCCGGGGTAATTATATCTCCTAGGGTTGTCGTCGGGGCTTGAATTGATGATTTGGACTTCCAGGGTTGTCTTTGGAAGGTAAAAGATGGTTTTGCCCTCCTACAGGATTAATAACAGGAATGAAAAATTTAGAGTGTCTACAGTTGCCCCTCTTTATCATGTTTATGCAATACAATGGAATGAACATGATAAAGACTACTAGACACTGGAAATATGACATATGCAAATGTAATGCAATGTATAATATGCCATGTTATGAATGCTATATGCTCTTGTGGTGTTAGTTGCCACGGTTTTCTATCACTGACTGTTCCCGCACTTCCTGTTGGGGATGAAGTTGTTTATGCTGGTTTTCACTGAACTCTTTTGATGCATACTTGAACTATAGTTGGCAAAGCTTTCATCACCAGATCTTTTCCGATGCTACATTGGGTTGAAGCCAATGGTTTACCATATCTATCGGTGCTATCAAGATTAATCCTATAACATGCTGTAAAGATGTTTTCAAGATCTCTGTGGGGAAGATTCTTCCTTGGCTGATGCCATTAGACATTTTTGAACTCGACGTTGGGGTTGTCACCAACATCTTCTGTCTCCAAATAAGCTTTCTTACTTTTTTCTCCGCTGGGGATATTCCTCTTATGACGAATGACCTCATTGGGGATTCCTGATGCCTATCCTGATGATAGCTTACACCAGTTTACATCATCAGATCTTTCCCGAAGATACGTTAGAGTTGTCACCAATGGTTTGGATTACTGTTCGGTTGATGCTGACATTTTTGTCGGGGATATAAGTCTCACGATCAACTCGTACAATAGTTGACAACGATTTGACGATCATCGAACCTCCTCGATGCCTACCCAAATGGTAGTTTACAATGGTCAATTGAACTGATTTGATTCCTCGGCTATTTGTATAACAGATTCCATTATCTGTTCTCTCTGGGGAAAATTTCTCCACGGTTTTCATCACTGACTCATTCCCGATGCTACGCTGGAGTTGTCGCCAACGGTTTGCAATGTCAGATACTCTTACCTTCGTTGAAACAGTTATCAACGGCTTTCATCACCGGCTCGTTCCCGATGCTATGCTGGAGTTGTAGCTAACGGTTTATAATGTTAGATACTCTGACCTTCATTGAAGCAATTATCAACGGCTTTCACCACCGGCTTGTTCCCGATGCTTCGTTGGAGTTGTCGCCAACGGTTTGCTATGTCAGACCTAATCGTTCAAGTGACTGTATCTCCCGAGGTTGTCTCCGGGGCTTGACCTGACATCCCAATGTTGTCGCCAGGGTGATTGTATCTCCCGGGGTCGTCGCCGGGGATTGACTTGATGATTTGGACTTCCAAGGTTGTCTTTAGAAGTTAAAAGATGGTTTTGCTCTACTGCAGGGTTAGTAACAGGAATGCAAAATTTTGAGTGTCTACATCCATTTTCAAAACTTCAATTAGTTTTCATTTGAAAATTTATTTAAAACATGCTATAACAATTTATTTCTAGTCCAAACAATTAGAACATTATAACAAACATATCTCTAGACCTATATGATCTTATCACACTTGTCCAGAAGCTTAGAAGGCAAAGAAATAAATTTTCATTTTCTGAACACCAGCGCGGCCACGCTGGTTTTGTTCGTGGAAGTGGCGCGACCGCCTCACTTCGGCAACATACCCAGATAGTACTCTGTTCAGCAGAGTTTGAAAAATTCAACCCAAAACTTAACATCATGAATTGTAATCACCATGATATTTACTCAGAACTTTTAACACAAATCCTATTTCAATCCATAACTTACATATAAAATGTATTTACTAAACGTTTTAAGAGTTTAGATAGTAAACTCCACTTGAGCATTATATCACATAACTTACAAGCATAATTTTAGAACTTCAACTCATATAGATTTCAGTATATTCTAGCTCCAGATTTCATAGAAATCCTCTACATAGTTACCAACTAATTCAATTACATCTCCTATCTTATTTACAAACATCATTTTACAATACTAGGATCACATAACTCTTATTTATATTAAAAGAGATAGACAATACCTTCTTTGTTATTTCTTGCTCAAGCTTCAATCCTTCTTCCAATTATAATGTTTAAACTCTTCCTTCCATAGTTCAAATGCTATTCCACTCTTATAGAAATTATCAAGTACTACATTTTTCTACTTAAGAATTAGAGTAGGGGAGTTTGTGATCAACCAAGGAACTGAAAATGAGTTAATTGAGCTCTATTTATATAGCAAACCTATGCTTGGCCATTACGTTTGTAGCTGAAATGATTCATTGGTCTAAGATGCTTAAGCTCAGCCAGCTCCTACTTAATATTTTAATGACTTAGCTTGCCAATGCAATTATAATGCAGCTCATGCTATGCTTCTATTGTATTATATACTTATATAATACCCTCCATACTTATCGTGCCACAAATTATGTATATTAAATATACATAATGCTCTTTAAATATCAGGATAAAATATCTATAAATCTTTTCCATAAAAATGGAAGCTATTTATTAAATAAAAATATTTTATTTAATAAATTAATTTATTATATTTAAATAATTTATTTCCCATAAATTATTTTAGTATCCACAAAATACATTAATCACATTATGATTTGCTTCCAAAAATTATTTATAAAATAAATATATTTATCATCTCGCATTCCATATTATACTGTAATTATTCATAAAAATAGTATAATAAATCAAATAAAATAAAAATTTTATTTATTTCACATAATAAATTGTTTATAAAAAATTAGTAAATATATAGTAAATATAAATTATTATATTTACCATACCACATACATCCACATATTATACTGCATGTAATCACACATACAATGCAATATAATAACTATTAAAATAAAAACTTATTTTATTAAATCTTTATTTTTAATATTATCTGAAAATTTCATATCGCTACATTCTTCCCCCTTATAAAGATTATGTCCTCGGAATCGTAAAACAAAGCTATTTAAACAACTGGGGATAATTCTTTCTCATTCTTTCCTCTAATTCCTACGTGGCCTCCTCGGCACTGTGGTTTGTCCATAATACTTTTACTGAAGGTGTTATCTTATTCTGCAAAATTTGCTCTTTTCTATCCAATATCATAACATGAATATCTTCATACGTTAAATCTTTCTCAAATTAAATAGGCTCATATTCTATCACGTGTTTATAATCTGGCTTGTATGGTCGCAAGACCGACACATGAAACACATTATGGACATGTTCTAAACTCGGAGGTAAGACTACTTCATAAGCTACCGCTCCCACTTTTCTGAAAACCTCAAATGATCCTATAAAACGAGGACTTAATTTTCCTTTCTTTCTAAAACATATCTTTCCTTTCGAAGGAGATACTTTCAGAAACACGTGCGACTCGACCTAATTTTTTTTTGGTCTATGATGATCCGCGTACTTTTTCTGGCATCTTGAACCGCTATTAATTGCATACGTATCAATTTCACGATCTCTACGGTTTGCTATACCAACTCAGGTCCTAGCAACCGATGCCTCTAATCTCATCCCAACACAACGGTGTATTATATTTATCGACGTTGGAAAATTTAAGAATCCCGCAGGTTGGTTCGTAACCCGAGTTTCCTCAAATCGATCTTCTTAAGTTCTCTCTACCCCCACTCTTTTTATTTAGGAAAAACATTTTGAAGGGTTTTTTAGAAAAGAGGCCAACATGTGTTTTTGTCGACGATTTAAATGTTTAGAGTCGCCAGTTGGTAGATTGAAAATTGGTTGTACAAACGCAACCGAGTTTGATTTGAATAGAGGCCCAATTGCTGGACACTGTCGAAACTTGATATTTGAAATCAGAGTTTTGAGTTCGGGGGCTTGGTTAAGTGTGCGGAAGGTGTTAGGCATTCCACGACTCCCGTGTAAACACGGTACCGTATCTTTTCAATATTTTTCTTTAAAATTGGAATGCGTGAGTGAATGCTGTTTGAAAGTTGGGCCCATTGATTTGATTGATTAAAAGTTTTGACAAGCTTCGTTAAACCTATATACGAAAGGTTTGATTTGATTTGAAAATCTGTCTTTTGATTTGCAAAAGCATTTAATTTGATTTGCAAAAGCTTTTTCTTTTGATTGAATTGAAAATGATATTTTGAAAGCTGGTTTATCAAACCCTTACGCTGACATAGGAATTGAAGCGTATCGCTACTTTTAATTTTTATCTATATAGCCTTAAGGCTGCATGTGAATGATGATTTGCCGGGCTGCGAAGCATCCTCGACCACAAAAATATACAAGTGTCGGTCTCCTCATGGGTATGAAAACCATCGGAGGGACGCTGACACGACAATTGACATTTTTTCATTATTTGGAGACCTTAAATTCGGATAACCGTTTTAAGGTCTGTTTACATATATATTTCTATAGAAAAACTTGCAGAGTACATTTCTAAATCGGAGTTTGTCCATCGTGGGAATCAGATTTCGATCATTTTGATCATGAATCACACGATTCCTAGGCTCACATATGAGTAGCCAAAACCTGCACAGTTCAAATTTGTACATAAGCAGATAAATATCTCAAAATTGCTAGAACCGAGGATTCATTCAGTAAATCCTGGTCCGCAAGGCCAAAGCGTCTCGTTCCGACTAGATAGCGATCAAAGGGACACGAGGTTGCTTTTGAAGATGAAACTAGAAAAAAAGCTAGATTTAAGAAAATCTCAGCCATTCTAGCTTCCCGGTTTAGTCTAAAGGTTTTGAACCGTTTAAAAACTAGAATTGGCGAGATTTAAATAAATCTAGTCTGCCTACAGATATATCAGTGTCAATTCACACAAGATGAATATTTACAGCAGCAATTGAATAAATTGAGTAAAGCAATATATGTAATAATATATATACAAAAGCTGTAAAAGGGCGATGTGTTTTCACTCGCAAGCCCGGACTGGAATTGATATATATATATATATATATATATATATAATTGTAAATAGCCACAAAATAATCCAGGCTGAGACAGACATACTACCTGGATTACGAATCGGGCCAACTCGTTAAATTTTGCCGCGTACTCTGCAACAGACATACTATTTTTTTTCAATTCCAGAAACTTAACTTCCATATCCTGTTGCGTATTCTCCGAGAAGTAATTCTCGAGGAATAGCTCCTTAAATTTGTCCCAAGGAATAACTCCTTTGCCTGCTCGTCCTTTATTGGCTTTCCACCAATAGTTAGCTTCGCCCTTCATCATGAAAGTGGCAAAACTCATTTTCTGTGCTTCGGCCACCCGTGCGACCTCAAACACTTTCTCCATCTCTTCTACCCATGTTTGGGCTTCGATTGGGTCTAAGGTTCCCCAGAACTCCAGTGGTCCTACCAATTTAAAATCCTTGAAGCTAGCCAAGTGATGTCCTGGCTGCTCTGTAGCTGGCTGGGGTCTATTTTGCATTGCTTCTGCTAACAGGTCAACAAACTTTTGCAGTGGATTTGCATTTTCCTCTCCGTTGTTAACGGATCCTTCCTCCCTCTGGTTTCGTGGTAGTCTCCTAGGCTGCATGATCTGAGGAAAGGATGAAAACTTTAGGCTGTACGTGATATGCTATTCATGTTAGCAATAAGAAGTTAGGACATCTGTTAATCATATTCGATTCAAAAAAACAACTTCAGTATCACAATAAAACCCGATGGATCTCCTCAGCCCATCACTTACAAACTCTAATTGAGTTTTCTACTAAGGTTATAACCTAGGTTTCGCATTCCTAACGTTGATAACCTACAGCTTTGATACCAACATGTGACACCCCCAAATCCGGGTTCTCTAACCCTGATTCGGTCGTCACGATACAATACAAATATTCACCTCTAAATAACATACAATAACTAAATGCAGAATATAATAAACGTATGTCATTCATTCAAAAGGTGTTACTAGTCCCAAGATTCGATAACCTTAATATAATCATACAAACATAACCTAGAATTGTCATTAGGGTTCATAATACACAACAGTAATTTAACTAGGCATAAAGTAAATTCTGCTCCTTGCAAACTAATCCTACATCTTTTTAATTTATTTTTTTCATTTTTTATTTATCGAAAGGGGTAAAATAAAATTAATAAAACTCCAATGGAATCAATAGCTGATTGACCCTTTGGTTACTGGCTACAAAATAAGTACTTGAGGGGATCAGCCTCGCGTACGCCTTGTATATGCATAACATTCAACTCTGCTATTTGTATCTTATATTAGATACATGGGGTACTCCCCTATATATAAGGGGTGTTCTTTTCAATCTAAGAATCCATACCATCAATTGGTCTGGATAGCTTTTATAAAACTTCATACAATTATCTGACCGAACAAGGGTTCAGACTCTATCTGACGCAGTTCAAGAATTATAGAACTTTAAATAAGGTACAAGTCCAAGACTATACGAACTCAAGTGCACCAAGTGCGAATATCAATAAGATCGATGTGGAATAATTGTAAAGTAATTAAACCACCTAATAGCATGATTGGAAATAAGATTCAAGCTTAAATAAAATAACTTGTAACACAATAATAACCTGCTCAATACAATATGAGAAGGATAAGGAAGTTACACAATAAAGAATGAGTTTCAGAAGACTTGTACAAATAAATAGTGTAAGTCAGAGAACTTGCACAATCAAAGAGTGAAGTTTGGGAACTTTCCTGTTTGTTCAGCTACAAATTAATTCTAGCTTTAATTAAATCGCGTTGAAACAACCTAACATTAACAAGTCGGTCTTTCAATTAGAATGTGTAAACTAATATGAGTCTACACTAACAAGAATCTAATCATCATACCACATTGTCATTTCATGCTGCTTAAAAATCTGAGCATAATCTTTAACATTCAAACCACTAACATTAATCAATATACATGCTCTATGGTTATAATTCTAAATTCGAAAACCTAGCATGCTCATTCTATACCCACTTCAAAGTTATATGATTTTCATGTTGGTGACCTTAAGCTAATCAAGTTCGTGTATATTCATGTATGATGCTCATGTCAACATGTCTATAGGCATAAAGAAATCCTAATACACATACTTGCATAATCACAATGTAATTCACTTTGTACTTGATGATATTAGCTTTCACATTCTAAACTTTCTTTAAAATTTACACTAAGTCTACTAAGTACATGCAAGGCATCTCAAATTATGACTCACATGCATTAGAAACACATATCAAAGCCACATAAATGTATTCAAATGATCAAAATGTGAACATTATATATATATGTCAAAAAATCTAAGTTTGTCTTTTGAAATCAATGTAGTCTTCACTCATGTATGCTACTGTATGCTCAACACTTTAAACATGCATTCCATATCTATTTAGATCATACGATCGTGTTTGCAAATATCAGAATATACATATGTTACGTACATGTCAAAGTTCATATTCGAGACTATAAGTTTCATTTCAAAACCACATGTTTTTTCATCAATCGTGTGTACTAACATCGTTATAAATGTTCATACTACATGAATGTATTATTATATGCATGTTACTCATGTTCCTATACTTGCCTAATGATATACCATATGCTAGTACATAACAGGTTTGTAACAGAAGAATAAAAATCTGGTTTAGGCCTGGCGCAGCTGCTCCTCTTCCAGTACAAAACTGGCGCAGATGTGCAGGTGTGCGGCCAGAGATAGAAACAGACTGCTTCGGCATTACTGCAATCCCATTTCAAAAATTACTTCACGAAATCCTTTCTAGACATGCAATATTGCAGATCTAAGGTAACATAACAACTTATATACTTCATAACAAGCATTCTCTAATCAAATGATCATTCAATTTAACATAATCAAGAATTTGCTAATGAAGAACAAAAATGGAAATATACCTCTACAATTGGTTTGCTTAAATTTCAGATTCTCA
The DNA here is from genome assembly GCA_020205555.1 of Panax stipuleanatus. Taxonomy (NCBI): domain Eukaryota; kingdom Viridiplantae; phylum Streptophyta; class Magnoliopsida; order Apiales; family Araliaceae; genus Panax; species Panax stipuleanatus. Next base: position 41,226,080 of record CM035125.1, read on the forward strand.
CTATAATGTTATACTCACACTAGCCTTGCTTAACAGAATTCTCAGCAACAAAGAAAGGAGATGGAAGGCTTTACTTATAGGCAAATGGTTACACAGATATTAACTTTGCTCACCAAATCAAACCAATGGGTAGAATGAGAATTTAATGGTTAACAAGAAGTTGGTGGAATTCATCATGAAATTCACATCCCTTATAATCATTAGCTAGAATTGATGAATTTGAGAGAATATAGAGTAGTGTAGTAGCTTATTGTTTGTTCACGTGAGAGGAAATGAAATGGGCACACAATGTGGGACAAGAAATAACCCAGCAACTTGAAAATACAATACACTAAGTTTATATATATAGTCTACCATGCTTACTAAGACTATATCATAATTCATTTCATAAACACTTAGGTTACAAATAAATTAGAGGGTACACAATGTTATTTCTAATAAGTAAATAATAATACAATGTATCAAGTAGGTACATATACACCAACATATAATCCATGTACATTTTTCTTAATACCAACTATAATTTAATTGGGTATTATCATTATTCTAACGGTTATTATTATAATCATAATAACTTATTGAAAACATTATCAATTAACAATTGTTTATTGATATTAATATAAGGTTATCATCATGTCACATAATCAATAATATTATGTAACTCTCCTAATGAAATTAATCTTACTATATAGTCTATATATATAACATATAGCCATATTAATATGTCACATTGTACTATATGTAATATATAGATAACTACCATATATTTAAGGTTTAATTATCGCATGCTTGTATAAAATAATTAATCTGGCAAATATAATCTTGTTATATTTATTAATCCTTTACTCGCTAATATATTATTTATTCACAATAATAGTTGATCGACATATTACCAATTAATTACTCGTTAATCGTTTATCCTTTGTAATCACAATTAATCCTTTCACTATATTCAAGCAAATTAAATATTTAATTAATAATCATCCTATCAATTCTTTTGATATAAAACTTAGGGCTAGTCCACTAATTTAATTAGACCATTAGTGACTCCCTTTAATATAATCCTAGCATTTATTCGCATAGGCTCAACTCCCATAAACACATAACCACATAAGGTTTAAATAAGCTCACAAAACTAACTCATTAAAATTTAAATCACATATTAAATTAATAATAGAGTTTAAAATTCACGATCATTACATTCCTCCCCCCTTATAAAAATTTCGTCCTCAAAATTGTAGAAATAAGGTTACTCAAATAAAAACGGATAATTCGCTTTCATCTTCTCTTCTAGTTCCCACGTAGCTTCTTCGACTGCGTGATTCCTCCAGAGAACCTTGACGGAATGGATGATCTTATTCCTCAGGTTTTGTTCCTTCCTATCTAGTATCTGGACAGGAACTTCCTCGTACGATAAGTCTTTCTCGACTTGGATCGGTTCGTAGGAGATAAAGTGCTTGTAGTCTAGTTTATATGGCCGTAATACTGACACACGAAACACGTTGTGAATGTGCTCAAATTCAGGAGGTAATGCTACCTTATACGCCACTTCCCCGACTCACCTTAGAATCTCGAACGGTCCTATAAACCTAGGGCTCAACTTGCCCTTCTTCCCAAAACGAATCTTCCCTTTCCAGGGAGATACTTTCAAGAATGCATAGCTTCCTAATTCAAAATCTCTCTTCTTGCGATGTAAGTCCACATACTTCTTCTATGAAGCCCCCAAATCTGGGTTACCTGACCCTCGAGTTTGGTGCCCACGATCCAACATTTAAATATCATCTAACTACCCATTATGGATGAATATAAACATACATCTCATTAACTGATATCGTTAATACATTGCCCCAGTTTATCTAACCTTAACATAACAAACTTACCCTTAGATATACAAAAGGGTTATACAAAACAACATAATAAATATGTTCATTATAACTACTCTAGCAATACACCTTTGCCTTTGTCTTTCTCTGCCCCTCCGGCTACTTCGGTCCTAGCTGAAATATTATATTTAAGCAATAGTGAGCAACAAATTTGCTCCATAAGTTAATCATACAATAAAGTATAAGAATCAAGAATATAAGACTATCAATTTGATAGAATATCACCAAAGTTTGAAGGTCTTTGAAATAGCTGAACAAATCGTTAATCAATAACAAGACTTTTTTGCATCTTATGCAAAACAATAATTCAATAATGAAAGAGTAAAACGCTTTAGAAGTTTCTACGATATTCAATTGAATAACAATAATCAATTCTACGCACTAACAAAGAGGAAATATTTTCCAGATTTTATGCTAAGTGATCCATTGGATCAAGAACTTCTCTTCTCGAGTAACTATCAAAGATTTGACTTTGATATACCCAGGTGTATCAGATAACCATAAAGATTAAATCATACCACTCAGCAAGTACTTAGAGCGGCCAACTCCTTGTACCCTATATTATACATAATACTCAATAATAGTGCACAGGTCGATTTAGGACATTAAAGTTTGTTCATCTCAGTCTTACATCACGAGTTTGTACCATAACAATATGGTTTAGATTTGCTTTTAAAGAAATACTATGATTTCAATATCTAATCGCTTTCACAATCTAGCCGGAATAATTGGCATTGACCTGTCAATAATAATCGAGTTCTTTTCTCAAACCTATCAAGTTTCAATAAATATTTGTCTAGCCAAAACAATTAGCTACGACATATCTCAACACGATTCAATAATAGACAGAAATTAGCTGTACTATTTGCAATCAATAATAACTTCTACGGATGTGAATAACCAACAACAGTTATTCCCCAAGCATATTCTCAAAATCAATAATTCAATTTGAATTAATAAACATGCACTAACTGCGAATAATCAACAATAATGCTCAAACGTGGAATAATCAGCAACAATTAACCACCACTATATTTGAAAAGTAATAACTCGAGATTGAGTTAAGAAAACTTGCCTTCTCCGTTGATTACTGCTACACAATATATTCTATCTACGTTTGAAAGACCTATCATTAATAAGACCGATCTCTTAATTAGCACCACATATTTTACTCATAGCAATTTATCTAACATATAATCACGTAATCAATCATTAAGGAGTACAACTATACTACCTTAACACTTATTCATTCATTTATAAGTTCTTAATATAACTTGATAAAATATTTATGACTTCAGAATATTTAATAAATCATCTCAGTTTCTATTTCAACAAGCTAAAAGAAAACTGACTTCTCTTTCTGACCTTTTGAGTTTCTCATTTCAGTAACCTGAAATGTTTATTTTAGGAAGCTGAAATACACTATTCACTAAAATATAAAATCAGCCTATTATTTTTCAATTTTTTGGCCAATCATATATACATATATTCCATACATAAAAAGTATTTTTCTGAAAATTTTCAACTTACTTAAGTATTTTCCAAAAATTCATTTCTAGTTAATTCCTGAAGAAAATAACTACCTCACGTTTAACTCCAGAAATTCGCAACTCTTGGCGGGATCTTATACACATTAACGTGAGTCTCCAGTTTAAATTTCAAGGCCATCGGAGTTATACAACTCCGATTATAGCATTTTTTGTCGGGAAATCTCAAAAATTGAAATGGCCATAACTTGCTCAATTCAAGTCAGAATGAGCTCATTTTTGTACACAAGCTACTTCATTATATATATTTTCATGACCCAGAAGGCCGGAATTTATTACATAATTTAAGTGGACGAAATTGCCCTTACAATTTCCGGACAGCCTACTATTTTGACTTTTTCAGATTTTGCTTGCTTTGCTAAATCCAGTCCATACAAAAATCTATAATTTCTTTTTCAGTGATTCCACTTGGATCTATTAGAAGACTTATATATCTAACTCCAAAATCTGACCACATCAAAAAAATTAAAGTAGAATGATAGATATGGTCATTTACATATCATACTTCGTTTTTCCAAAAATCTATTTTTCAACTTTTGGTGATTTTTAAGAAAACTTCTATATTTTCACATAAAACCAAACATAACTCATCATAATACTTAAAATAACTCATATACTTATGGATATACCATGATCCAAGATCTATATCATCGAATAATCAACAAACACAAGATCAAACACAACAAAAGCTAAGAAAATTTTGATTTTCTTACTTTTGAAAAACATAATTCATATTTCTCACTTTAAATCTAACTTTTGATCCACAAAAGGGTTCAATCTATACATGAAACACTTTTAAACATATGACTCTAAGGTTTTTAACCTCAAGATCAAAACTTAATACTATCAACAGTCAAATCAAAACAAAAAGGAATTTAATCTCTATACAAATAGAAATCCTTATACCTTCTCTTGAATCCTCTTTTTCTTCTTTCAAATACTTAGATTAGAAAAATAAGAAACTAATACAAGCTCTCCTTCTTTTTCTTCCTATATGGCCGAACTTCTCACTTTTTCTTTCTTATTTCTATTTTGTTCTTTCTATTTCTTTTTTCTAGATAGCTTAGGAAATGGAAGATGAAATAAAGATGAGAGAGAAATGAATTTTTTGTGTATCTCCCACATCCTTCTCTTGTGGCCGGCCACTTGGCCCTCCTTTTGCCCCAAAATATTGCCATGTCTTAGAAAATCTTATCATATCTACCATATCTTATCAGTTCCTTACAAAATCTTATCAAATATATCCAATATCTATCCTTCTCTCTCATAATCTTCTCATATCTTATCAATATCTTTTCATATCTTATCAATATCTTTTCATATCAAGCATATCAAGGCATAATATTTAATCACATGCTCCTCCTCTTTCTTCCTTGTATACCCGGCCACTAGGGCCTTCCTTATCCTTCCAATTTGCTTTATATTAAGCATATCTAATGACTATAATGCCCCTCCATAAGTGGGCTTCAGCTTGGGCTTGAAATTAATTCCTTTGGGCTAGCGAATTATTATTCTTTTGCTTACTAACTTAAAATACATTTGGGCCACAACCATTAATTAATTGTGCCACTCATATACTTGCCCTTTATATCAAATATTGGGCTAGCTCAACAATTTAATTGTTATAAAATCAAATTAGCTACAAGCCTCATGCTCAAATAAATACTTGGGCTACACATTAATTCTTTGGGCCCTAAAATCAACTTAGTCCCACACTCATTAATTTTATTTTACCCTAAAAATTTAATTAGGGTTTCTCAATCACAGATTAGGGGTTTTAATCCCTCATTAGGGTTTACTAAGTTTATACCCTATCCGATCAATTATTGATCAAAAATTCTATACAACACAAACATATATTCATTAATACAATTATTATAACTGTATCTTCTACCGAATCCCTATCCATAACTAGGGTTAGGGTTTTTATTCTCTGTTAAACAAAATTATACTCATATTTCTCAGTCAATACATAGTTTGACCATTTTGCTAAACTCGTATCACAGATACTCAGCACAATATTGATAATCAATATCAATATTAAATACAAAAAAAATTTATTTGTAAAATTTTGAATTATTCAAAATTCTGGGTCCTCACATTCTCCCCTCCTTATAAGAATTCCGTCCTCGGAATCACCATTTTCTTATTCTCTACAATCTTTTAAAGTTGTATCATCAATTTATTCTTATCAACACAATATTCATTTGTGTCTCATATACAAACCTGTGACTTGAATCTATAAAAAAAACAATTCACAGTGATATCTATCCCATATTTTCTGAGTAATTTATTTACTCAACTAAATTATTACCTGTCACCACCTCCTGGGCAGCTACTACATCTTGCACCGTCATATTGAATGTACTGGCCATTGGTCTTCCTGGCTGTGCAGGTCCTCTAATCGTCAGGGTTCCACCACCGGGTCCCTTGTTGGTACTCCCCTTCTCCACATTCTTCTTTAGACAATTCTGAACCAGATGATCTGTTGATCCACACGCAAAACAACCTTGTATTTTCTTCGAACTGGGACAATTGGGTGACATGTGTCCCTCTTGACCACAGTTATAACAGACTCCCTTCCTCTTCAGACAAATTCCTGGATGATTCTTCCCACAAATTGCACAAGGCTCACCTCCCTTCCTATTCTTTTCTGACTTATTACCCGATTGGGTATTCTCACTCCATTTCTGCTTGTTCGGATTACTACCACCACTACTACCTCCTTCATTTGTTTTCTTCTTCTTCTCATGATGATATCGGGATGCAGCTTCGCTTTCCCCTTCAACAATTATCGCTTTATCCAACAAAGCAGCAAACGTATTAATCTGCAATACAACTACCTTGTTGTATATCCTTGGCTTCAATCCATTGTCAAATCTTCTCGCCTTTCTTGCCTCCGTGTCCACCTAATGAGGTGCAAATCTTGCTAACTCATTAAACTTAGCAGCATATTCTGATAACGACATATTCTCTTGCTTTAGTTCTAGAAACTTAACTTCCAATCTGGCTTGCATACTCGGCGAAAAATAGTTCTCAAATAACAACTCTTTAAATTTTGTCCAAGTCACTACAGTTGTCCCAGCTCTAGCCTGATTGGTTTCCCACCAGTAATTGGCTTCTCCCTTCATCAAATAGGTGGCAAAAGTTATCTTTTGCTCTTCTTCCACTCTCGCAATAATAAATGCTTTCTCTATCTCCTTTACCCAAGTTTGGGCTTCAATAGGATCCGTAGTTCCCTTGAATTCTGGCGATCCTACCCCTTTAAAATCTTTAAAGTTTGCCAGTCTATTAGCTGGCTGTTCTCTTGCTCTTGCTCTTGCTGTTTGCGCCCTATGTTGCATAGCTTGTGCTAACATATCCACAAAATTCTGTATCGGGTCTTCTTGACCTCCTTCATTATTCACTGATTACTCTTCTCTTTGATTTTGATTCTGTCGTCTAGGCGGCATTATCTGATTTAAATGAAAATCTTACATTAATCCTTTTTCTCTACAAAAATTCTTATTAGTAACATAAAAATTTAACACAAATTTCTCATATAATGGCATATTTATTCAAATAACACATAGTAGTTTTAGTACTTTAACACCTACTGTTATAATCAGTCACTATCCCTTTTTGATAAATATTGGGATTAACAACACAACCTTACACAAAAAGTTACAATTCTCCAAAATCATCTTAATATTCACATTGAAAATAAAGATTACATTCATACAAACAGATATATTACATATGCTCACTCATTGTTCTCGATATTACAATCTTTAGATTACACCTTGTTACCAAAAGATACTACTGCTTATACTTAAGCTGTCTACAGTCTACTCCCTTCTCCTGCCTTCTTACTGGGACACTTGTTAAATACGTGACCCATTCCTCCACATGAAAAACATTTTCTCATATTCGGCTTAGGACAATTTAGAGAAATATGTCCTTCCTGTTTACAATTGAAACACACGTTCTTCCACATCATACATTCTCCCAAGTGAGTCTTTCCACACTTGCCACAGATTTTCTTCTTTTTCGGGTTTGAGTTCTCTGAGTTATTATCACTGTCGTTGTCCCTTTTCCGCTTATTGCTTCTCTTCTTCTTCTTGACTACTCCCTTAGATGATCCACCACCTTCAGCCTTCATTCTTTCTACTTGTGTCTTCAGTTCGTTTCGTTCTTCGGTCATCTCGCGTAATGCTCGCTCCGTCTTCCACAACTCCTCCAAGAGAAATACTTTACTCTGGAGTTCTTGAACTTCTGTAGATGCTTGATCTTTTTCTCCAACTTTGGTCTTAATCTCCGTCTCCACCTTAACTTCTTCGGATTCTGCCTCCTCATCTTCATTCAGATATATTTCGGGATACTCATCATGATCACTCCCCAGATTCACCATGCGTTCATCTTTTCAAACTTCCTCAACTGACTCGCTCTTCGCTGGCACCTCGGCTACTAAAATTGGTGCAACAGCTGCCAAAACTTCTGTACTCATTTTATCTTCTCCTGACATCCTACAATCAGTTTAAACAACTTGATTAATACTTTACCAGTACGAATTTAATACTCACTATGTGTCCCCACATCTTTCTATTGATGTACTTCGGCAATCCCTAACTTAGAACTCCAAATGAGTTTTCTCTATCTCGCTTATGGTTATAATCCTAGGGTTTCCCCCCCCCCACTTAAGGTTTATAACCTATAGCTCTGATACCAACTTGTGATGCCCCCAAATTCGGGTTACCTGACCTCCGAGTTTGGTGCTCACGATCCAACATTTAAATATCATCTAACTACCCATTTATGGATGAATATAAACATACATCTCATTAACTGATATCGTTAATACATTGTCCCATTTTATCTAACCTTAACATAACAAACTTACCCTTAGATATACAAAAGGGTTATGCAAAACAACATAATAAATATGTTCATTATAACTACTCTAGCAATACACCTTTGCCTTTGTCTTTCTCTGCCCCTTCGGCTACTTCGTTCCTAGCTGAAATATTATATTTAAGCAAGAGTGAGCAACAAATTTGCTCCGCAAGTTAATCATACAATAAAGTATAAGAATCAAGAATATAAGACTATTAATTTGATAGAATATCACCAAAGTTCGAAGGACTTTGAAATAGCTGAACAAATCGTTAATCAATAACAAGACTTTCTCGCATCTTATGCAAAACAATAATTCAATAGTGAAAGAGTAAAACGCTTTTGAAGTTTCTACGATATTCAATTGAGTAATAATAATTAATTCTACGCACTAACAAAGTGGAAATATTTTCAAGATTTTATGCTGAGCGATCCATTGGATCAAGAACTTCTCTTCTCGAGTAACTATCAAAGATTTGACTTTGATATACCCAGGTGCATCAGATAACCATAAAGATTAAATCATACCCCTCAGCAAGTACTTAGAGCGGCCAACTCCTTGTACCCTATATTATACATAATACTCAATAATAGTGCACAGGTCGATTTACGACAATAAAGTTTGTTCATCTCAGTCTTACATCACGAGTCTGTACCATAACAATATGGTTTAGATTTGCTTTTAAAGAAATACTATGATTTCAATATCTAATCGCTTTCTCGATCTAGCCAGAATAATTGGCATTGACCGGTCAATAATAATTGAGTTCTCTTCTCGAATCTATCAAGTTTCAACAAATGTTTGTCTAGCTAAAACAATTAGCTACGACATATCTTAACACGATTCAATAATAGGCAGAAATTAACTGTACTATTTGCAATCAATAATAACTTCTACGGATGTGAATAACCAACAACAGTTATTTCCCAAGCATATTCTCAAAATCAATAATTCAATTTAAATTAATAAACATGCACTAACTGCGAATAATCAACAATAGTGCTCAGACGTGGTATAATCAGCAATAATTAACCACCACTATATTTGAAAAGTAATAACTCGAGATTGAGTTAAGAAAACTTGTCTTCTTTGTTGATTACAACTACACAATATATTTTATTTGCGTTTGAAAGACCTATCATTAATAAGATCGATATCTTATTTAGCATCACATATTTTACTCATAGCAATGTATCTAACATGTAATCACGTAATCAATCATTAAGGAGTACAACAATACTACCTTAACACTTATTCATTCATTTATAAGTTCTTAATATAACTTGATAAAATATTTATGACTTCAGAAGACTTAATAGATCATCTCAGTTTCTAGTTCAGCAAGCTAAAATAAAACTGAATTTTATTTCTGACCTTTTGAGTTTCTCATTTCAGTAACCTGAAATGTTTATTTCTGGAAGCTGAAATACACTATTCACGAAAATACAAAATCAGCCTATTATTTTTCAATCTTTTGGCAAATCATATATACGTATATTCCATACACAAAAAGTATTTTTCTGAAATTTTTCAACTTACTTAAGTATTTTCCAAAAATTCATTTCTAGTTAATTCCTAAAGAAAATAACTACCTCACGTTTAACTCTAAAAATTTGTAACTCTTGGCAGGATCTTATTCACATTAACGTGAGTCTCCAGTTTAAATTTCAAGGCCATCGGAGTTATACAACTCCGATTATAGCGTTTTTCGTAGGGAAATCTCAAAAATTAAAATGGCCATAACTTGCTCAATTCAAGTCAGAATGAGCTCATTTTTGGTCACAAGCTACTTCATTACATATATTTTCATGTTCCAAAAGGCCGGAATTTATTACATAATTTAATTGGATGAAATTTCCCTTACAATAACTGGACAGCCTACTATTTTGACTTTTTTAGATTTTGCTTGCTTTGCTAAATCCACTCCATACAAAAATCTATAATTCCTTTTTCAGTGATTCCACTTGGATCTATTAGAAGACTCATATATCTAACTCCAAAATCTAACCACACTCAAGAATTCAAAGTAGAATGAGAGATATGGTCATTTCCATATCATACTTCGTTTTTCCAAAAATCTATTTTTCAACTTTTAGTGATTTTTAAGAAAACTTCTATATTGTCACATAAAACCAACATAACTCATCATAATACTTAAAATAACTCAGATACTCATGGATATACAATGATCCATGATCTATATCATCGAATAATCAACAAACACAAGATCAAACACAACAAATGCTAAGAAAAATTTAATTTTCTTACTTTTGAAAAACATAATTCATATTTCTCACTTTAAATCTAACTTTTGATCCACAAAAGGGTTTAATCTATACATGAAACACTTTTAAACATATGAATCTAATGTTTTTAACCTCAGGATCAAAACTTCATACTATCAACAATCAAATCAAAATAAAAAGGAATTTAATCTATATACAAATAGAAATCATTATACCTTCTCTTGAATCCTCTTTTTTTTCTTTCAAATACTTAGATTAGGGAAATAAGAAACTAATACAAGCTCTCCTTCTTTTTCTTCCTATATGGCCGAACTTCTCACTTTCTCTTTCTTATTTATATTTTGTTCTTTCTATTTCTTTTTTCTAGATAGCTTAGGAAATGGAAGATTAAATAAAGATGAGAGAGAAATGAATTTTTGGTGTATCTCCCACATCCTTCTCTTGTGGCCGGCCACTTGGCCCTCCTTTTTCCCCAAAAGATTTCCATATCTTAGAAAATCTTATCATATCTACCATATCTTATCAGTTCCTTACAAAATCTAATCAAATATATCCAATATCTATCCTTCTCTCTCATAATCTTCTCATATCTTATCAATATCTTTTCATATCTTATCAATATCTTTTCATATCAAGCATATCAAGGCATAATATTTAATCACATACTCCTCCTCTTTCCTTCCTTGTATACCCGGCCACTAGGGCCTTCCTTATCCTTCCAATTTGCTTTATATTAAGCATATCTAATGACTATAATGCCCCTCCATAAGTGGGCTTAAGCTTGGGCTTGAAATTAATTCCTTTAGGCTAGCAAATTCTTATTCTTTTGCTTACTAACTTAAAATACACTTGGGCCACAACCATTAATTAATTGTGCCACTTATATACTTGCCCTTTATATCAAATATTGGGCTAGCTCAATAATTTAATTGTTATAAAATCAAATTAGCTACAAGCCTCATGCTCAAATAAATACTTGGGCTACACATTAATTCTTTGGGCCCTAAAATCAACTTAGTCCCACACTCATTAATTTTATTTTACCCTAATAATTTAATTAGGGTTTCTCAATCATAGATTAGGGTTTTTAATCCCTCATTAGGGTTTACTAAGTTTATACCCTATCCGATCAATCATTGATCAAAAATTCTATACAACACAAACACATATTCATTAATACAATTATTATAACTGTATCTTTTACCGAATCCCTACCCATAACTAGGATTAGGGTTTCTATTTTCTGTTAAACAAAATTGTACACATATTTCTAAGTCAATACATAGTTTGACCACTTTGCTAAACTCGTATCACAGATACTCAGCACAATATTGATAATCAATATCAATATTAAATACAAAAAAAATTTATTCGTAAAATTTTGAATTATTCAAAATTCTGGGTCCTCACATCTTCTGGCGATCTTGAGCTGCTACCAGTCGTGCTCTTATCACCTTGATGATCTTTACTATCTACTGTACCAGTTCTGGTCCCAGCAGTCGACGTTCACCTACTTCGTCCCAACATAAGGGCGTTCGACATTTTCTCCCATATAGCGCTTCGTACGGCGGCATTCCAATACTAGCGTGATAACTATTGTTGTACGCGAACTATACTAATGGAAGGTGATCCTCCCAACTTGAAGTCCATCACACAAGCTCGTAGTATGTCTTCAAGTGTTTGAATTGTTCTCTCTCTTTGCCCATCGGTCTGCGGATGATACGCGGTACTCATTCGTAGTTGTGTCCCCATTCTTTTTTGAAGACTCTTTCAGAATTTTTATGTGAATCGCGGATCTCTATCCGATACAATAGATACTGGCACCCCATGCCTCGAGATAATTTCCTTGACATACAATTTGGCTAGCTGGTCCAAACTATACTTAATCTTAATCGACAAAAAGTGAGCTGATTTGGTAAGACGATCTACAATCACCCATATGGCGTCGTGCCCTTTTTGCGTTGTCCGAAAGTCCCACCACAAAGTCCATTGTGATGTGCTCCCACTTCTATTCTGGAATCTCTAACGGTTGTAATAACCCGCTTGGTCGTTGGTGCTCTGCCTTGACTCTCTAACAAGTTAGACATCTACTTACGCATTCCGTAACCTCTCTCTTTATGTTTGGCCACCAGAAGTGGTGACGCAAATCTTGGTACATCTTCGTGCTTCCTTGGTGTATCGAGTATCTTGTACTGTGCACTTCTTTTAAAATCTCCTCCCTTAGTTCTGGTACTAACGGTACCCAAATTCGTCCTTCAAATCTCAATAGTCCAGTGCTATCAATCTTGTATTTTAATTCACCACCTTCAGCCAACCGCTTCTTGATGTTATTGCAATCTTCGTCCATCTCTTGTGCCTCTTTAACCTTATCTATTAAAGTCGGGCTCGCCGTCACTGCAAATAATTTCTCGTTGGTCTCCATCGGATACTTAATCTCCAAGTCTAGTCGTTCAAAATCTTTCACTAATTCCTCTTGAATGGTCAACTTCAATAACTTCTCTCTGCCTTTTCTGCTCAAGGCATCTGCCACTATATTTGCTTTGCCTGGAAGGTAGAGAATCTCACAATTATAACCTTTGATCAATTCTAGCCATCGGGGCTACCTCATATTTAGCTCCTTCTGCGTGAAGATATACTTCAGACTCTTGTGATCTGTATATATCTCACACTTCTCACCATACAAATAATGCCTCCAAATCTTCAAGGAAAAAACTACCACTGCTAACTCCGGTCATGAGTCGGATAGCCTTTCTCATAATCTTTTAGTTGACGTGAAGCGTACGCAATGACCCTGCCGTTCTGCATCAGTACACAACCTAGACCCTTGTGTGACGCAGCACTATACACTACAAACCTTCTCGTGTTGTCCGGTAAAGCCAACACAGGTGCTTGACTAAGCCTCTTCTTCAATTCTAGGAAACTCTCCTCACATTTCTCCATCCAAATAAATTTAATTGCTTTTCTGGTAAGATTGGTTAACGGCGACGCTATCTTCAAAAAATCCTGAATGAATCTTCGATAGTATCCCGCTAATCCTAGGAAACTCCTGATTTCTATTGGCGTCTTCGGCTGCTCCCAATTGATAACCACTTCTACTTTTGCTAGATCCACCGAAACACTATTCTTGTAGATAACGTGCCCCAAAAACTGCACTCTCTGCAACCAAAACTCACACTTGGAGAATTTTGCATACAACTTCTCCCTCCTTAATGTCTCCAACACTATCCGAAGATGCTCGTCGTGTTCTTCCTCCATCTCTGAATACACCATAATGTCATCGATGAATACGACAACAAACTTATCCAAATACTGTTTGAACACTCTGTTCATCAAGTCCATAAATGCTGCCGACGCGTTCGTCAATCCGAATGACATTACCAGAAACTCAAAGTGTCCATACCGAGTTTTGAATGCCGTCTTTGGAATGCCCTTCTACCTCACTTTTAGTTGGTGATAACCGGTCGGTCCTTAAGTCAATCTTTGAAAAGTATTTCGCCCCCTTCAACTGATCAAACAAATCGTCAATCCTGGGCAATGGGTACTTGTTCTTAATGGTGACCTTATTCAACTCTCGGTAGTCAATACAAAGTCTTAGCAACCCATTTTTCTTCTCTACGAATAAGACTAGTGCTCCCCACGGTGATACGCTAGGTCAAATGTATCCCTTATCTAACAACTCTTGTAATTGAGCCATCAGTTCTTTCATTTCTACCTGAGCCATACGATACGACGCTTTGTATACCGGTGCTGTCCCTGGTGCCAAATCAATAACAAACTCAATCTCTCTATCCTGTGGAAATCCCAGAATCTCATCTTGGAAGACATCGACGAATTCCCTAACAATAGGTATCTGACCCAGTTCACCCTCGACTCGTCGAGTATCAACCACGTAAGCCAAATAACCTATACAACCCTTCCTAAGCAATCTCCGTGCTTGCATCATCGTCAGACAATGAGATTATCTCGGCGATTTACTACCATAAAATACCACCTTCGACTTATTCGGAGTCTTCAGGTGTACGCACTTCTTCTTACAGTCGATAACTACTCCGTGAATCGATAACCAATCCATTCCAAGGATTACATCGAACTCCCCCAAACGAATCGGTATCAAATCCACGTTGAGCTTAAATCCTCGCAATTCATTATAACAGTTCCTATGAATGTATTCTACGGGGATAATTTCCTTGTTTGCTACTTCTAAGCTCATAGGGTGTTCTAATCTTTCACGGGGTAAGTATAACCGTTTAGCAAATTCTTCGAAAATAAAAGAGCAGGTAGCACCCTAATCAAATAACACATAGGCATCTATATCGTTGATTGGGATGATATTTGACACCACGTCCTTGGACTCCACCGCATCCTCTACGGTCATGTTGAACGTGCATGCCGCTGGTCTGTTGGCTTGACTGGCTGGCCCTCCGAAGCTCTGCCCGTTATTGTTGTTATTACAATTGATGCTAGCTGCATCGCCCTTTCTCTTCGGGCAGTCCTTGATCTGGTGATCTGGGGCTCCACACAAGAAACATCCTCCTTTTGGCTTGTTCGGACACTGAGGAGCCATGTGCCCCGATTGTCCACAACGGTAGCAAACGCTATTTCCCTTCATGCACTCCCCCGAGTGATTCCTCCCACAGTTGTTGCACTTCACATTTTTCTTGGCCTCTCCCCCAGACTTGTTGCCTCCGAAGGATTGGCTCTCCATCCATTTACGCTTGTTGGGGTTGCTGCCTCCGCTACTTCCCCCTTTCTGTCCCTCCTGTCCGGTCTTCTTTTCTTGTTTGAATCGCGCTATGGCTTCATTGCCTCCTTCTGCAACGATAGCCCTTTCCAGTAGATCAGAGTAACTCTTAATCTTCAACACAACTACTGCTTTCTGTACCCATGGTTTCAGTCCTAATTCAAACCTCCTTGCCTTCCTGGCCTCCGTATCAACTTGATGTGAAGCGAATCGGGCCAACTAGTTAAATTTTTCCGCGTACTCTGCGACAGACATACTACCTTTTTTCAGTTCCAAAAACTTAACTTCCATATACTGTTGCGTATTCTCTGAGAAGTAATTCTCGAGGAATAGATTCTTAAATTTGTCCCAAGGAATAACTCCTTCGCCTGCTCGTCCTTTATTGGCTTTCCACCAATAGTTAGCTTCGCCCTTCATCATGAAAGTGGAAAAACTCATTTTCTGTGCTTCGGCCACCCGTGCGACCTCAAACACTTTCTCCATATCTTCTACCCACGTTTGGGCTTCAATTGGGTCTAAGGTTCCCCAGAACTCTGGTGGTCCTACCAATTTAAAATCCTTGAAGCTAGCCAAGTGATGTCCTGGCAGCCCTGCAGCTGGCTGAGGTCTATTTTGCATTGCTTCTGCTAATAGGTCAACAAACTTCTGCAGTGGATTTGCATCTCCCCCTCCATTGTTAACGGATCCTTCCTCCCTCTGGTTTCGTGGTAGTCTCCTAGGTGGCATGATCTGAGGAAAGGAAGAAAACTTTAGGCTTTACGTGATATGCTATTCATGTTAGCATTAAGAAGTTAGGACGTCTATCAATCATATTTGATTCACATAAACAACTTCAGTATCACAATAAAACCCGATGGATCTCCTCAACCCATCACTTACATACTCTAATTGAGTTTTCTACTAAGGTTATAACCTAGGTTTTGCATTCCTAACGTTGATAACATACAGCTTTGATACCAACCTTTGACACCCCCAAATTCGGGTTCTCTAACCCCGATTCGTTCGTCATGATACAATACAAATATCCACCTTTAAACAACATACAATAACTAAATGTGGAATGTAATAAAAGTATGTCGTTCATTCAAAAGGTGTTACTAGTCCCAAGATTCGATAACCTTAATACAATCATACAAACATAACCTAGAATTGTCATTAGGGGGCGAGGAGGGATTCGAACCCCCGACACCGTGGTTCGTAGCCACGTGCTCTAATCCTCTAAGCTACAGGCCCCACCCCGTCTCCACTGGATCTGTTCTCGGGAGTACCCTCAAAAAAGGAACCTTTCCTCTCCCCATACACAACAGTAATTTAACTAGGCATAAAGTAAAGTCTGCTCCTTGCAAACTAATTCTACATCTTTCCTTTACCCTTGTCCTTCCCTGAAGTCTCGGGTTTAACTGCAATAGAAGTCACGATATAGCAAAAATGAGCAACAAGTTTGCTCAGCAAGTTTAAATACAACAATAAAGGATATATCATGATGAAATGAATATATCTGACAATGAATTCAACAATATGAATATCGAAAGCAATAATAATAATTGCTTTTAGAATAACTGATAGTGAAGTAGACTATGAATTATAAAACTCCAATGGAATCAATAGTTGATTGACCCTTTCGTTACTGGCTACAAAATAAGTACTTTAGGGGATCAGCCTCCCGTACGCCATGTATATGCATAAAATTTAACTCTGCTATTTGTATCTTATATTAGATACCTGGGGTACTCCCCTATATATAAGGGGTGTTCTTTTCAGTCTAAGAATCCACACCATCAATTGGTCTGGATAACTTTTATAAAACTTCATACAATTGTCTAACCGAACAAGGGTTTAGACTCTATCTGACGCAGTTCAAGGATTATAGAACTTTAAATGAGGTACAAGTCCAAGACTATACGTACTCAAGTGCACCAAGTGCGAATATCAATAAGATCGATGTGGAGTAATTGTAAAGTAATTAAACAACCTAATAGCATTCTTGGAAATAAGATTCAAGCTTAAATAAAATAACTTGTAACAAAATAATAACCTGTTCAGTACAATATGAGAAGGATAAGAAACTTGCACAATAAATAATGAGTTTCAGAACACTTGCACAAATAAGGAGTGTAAGTCAGAGAACTTGCACAACCAAAGAGTGAAGTTTGGGAACTTGCCTGTTTGCTCAGCTACAAATTAATTATAGCTTTAATTAAATCGCATTGAAACAACCTAACATTAACAAGTCGGTCTTTCAATTAGCATGTGTAAACTAATATGAGTCTACACTAACAAGAATCTAATCATCATGCCACATGGTCATTTCATGCTGCTGAAAAATCTGAGCATAATCTTTAACATTCAAACCACTGACATCAATCAATATACATGCTCTATGGTTATAATTTCAAATTCAAAAACCTAGCATGCTCATTCTATACCCATTTCAAAGTTATATGATTTTCATGTTGGTGACCTTAAGCTAATCAAGTTCGTGTCTCAAGTGTCAACTACTAAAGTCATAGTACCACGTAACGAGATTAACAATACTTAGTAAGCATGCTCTTGCGTATACTATTCATGTATACTTTAATCACACAGTCTATGCTTTAGAAATTCATTTTCTATGAATAAGCGTGCATAGGTGATATTCATATATGATGCTCATATTAACATGTCTATAGGCATAAAGAAATCCTAATACACATACTTGCATAATCACAACGTAATTCACTTAGTACTTGATGATTTTAGCTTTCACATTGTAAACTTTCTTTGAAATTTACACTAAGTCTACTAAATACATGCAAAGCATCTCGAATTATGACTCACATGCATTAGAAACACATACCAAAGCAACATAAATGTATTCAAATGGTCAGAATGTGAACATCATATATATATATGTAAAAAAACTCTAAGTTTGTCTTTTGAAATCAATGTAGTCTTCACTCATGCATGCTAGTGTGTGCTCAACAATTTAAACATGCATTCCATATCTATTTAGATCATACGATCTTGTTTGAAAAAAATCAGAATATACATATGTTACGTACATATCAAAGTTCATATTCGAGACTATAATTTTCATTTCAAAACCCCATGTTTTTTCGTTAATCGTGTGTACTAACATCGTTATACATGCTCACACTACATGAATGTATTCATATATGCATGCTACTCATGTTCCTATACTTGCCTAATGATATACCACATTCTAGTACATAACAGATTTGTAATAGAAGAATAAAAATCTGGTTCAAGCCTGGCGCAGCTGCGCCTCTGGCTAGTACAAAACTGGCGCAGCTGCGCAGGTGTGCGGCCAGAGATAGAAACAGACTGCTTCGGCAGTACTGCAATCCCATTTCAAAAATTACTTCACGAATTCCTTTCTAGACATGCTACATTGCAGATCTAAGCTAACATAACAACTTATATACTTCATAACAAACATTCTCTAATCAAATGATCATTCAATTTAACATAATCAAGAATTTACTAATGAAGAACAAAAATGGAAATATACCTCTGCAATTGGTTTGCTTAAATTTTATATTCTCACTATAATGCTATACTCACACTAGCCTTGCTTAACAGAATTCTCAGCAGCAAAGAAAGGAGAGGGAAGGCTTTACTTATAGGCAAATGGTTACACAGATATTAACTTTGCTCACCAAATCAAACCAATGGGTAGAATGAGAATTTGATGGTTAACAAGAAGTTGGTGAGGAGTTGGTGGAATTCATCATGAAATCCACATCCCTTATAATCATTAGCTAGAATTGATGAATTTGAGAGAATATAGAGTAGTGTAGTAGCTTATTGTTTGTTCACGTGAGAGGATATAAAATGGGCACACAATGTGGGACAAGAAATAACCCAACAACTTGCAAATACAATACACTAAGGTTATATATATAGTCTACCATGCTTACTAAGACTATATCATAATTCATTTCATAAACACTTAGGTTACAAATAAATTAGAGGGTACACAATGTTATTTCTAATGAGTAAATAATAATACAATGTATCAAGTGGGTACATATACACCAAAATATAATCCATGTACATTTTTCTTAATACCAACTGTAATTTAATTGGGTATTATCATTATTCCAACGGTTATTATTATAATCATAATAACTTATTGAAAACATTATCAATTAACAATTGTTTATTGATATTAATATAAGGTTATCATCATATCACATAATCAATAATATTATGTAACTCTACTAATGAAATTAATCTTACTATATAGTCTATATATATAACATATAGCCATATTAATATATCACATTGTACTATATATAATATATAGATAACTACCATATATTTAAGGTTTAATTATCGCATGCTTGTATAAAATAATTAATCGGGTAAATATAATCTTGTTATATTTATTAATCCTTTACTCGCTAATATATTATTTATTCACAATAATAGTTGATCGACATATTATCAATTAATTACTCGTTAATCGTTTATCCTTTGTAATCACAATTAATCCTTTCACTATATTCAAGCAAATAGAATATTTAATTAATAATCATCCTATCAATTCTTTTGATATAAAACTTAGGGTTAGTCCACTAATTTAATTAGACCATTAGTGACTCCTTTTAATATAATCCTAGCATTTATTCGCATAGACTCAACTCCCATAAACACATAACCACATAAGGTTTAAATAAGCTCACAAAACTAAGTCATTAAAATTTAACTCACATATTAAATTAATAATGGAGTTTAAAATTCACGGTCATTACAATAGGAATTGAAGCATATCGCTGCTTTCAATTTTTATCTATATAGCCTTAAGGCTGCATGTGAATGGTGATTTGTCGGGCTGCGAAGCATCCTCGACCACAGAAATATACAAGTGTCGGTCTCCTCATGGGTATGAAAACAATCGGAGGGACGCTGACACTACAATTGATATTTTTTCATTATCTAGAGACCTTAAATCCCGATAACCATTTTAAGGTCTGTTTACATGTATATTTCTATAAAAAAAATTGGCAGGGTACATTTCTAAATCGGAGTTTGTTCATCGTGGGAATTAGATTCCAATTATTTTGATCGTGAATCCCACGATTCCTAGGCTCACATATGAGTAGCCAAAACCTGCACAGTTCAAATTTGTACAGAAGCAGATAAATATCCCAAAATTGCCAGAACCGAGGATTCATTCAGTAAATCCTGGTCCGCACGGCCAAAGCGTCTCGTTCCCACTCGATAGCGATCTAAGGGACGCGAGATTGCTTTTAAAGCTTAAAGTAGAAAGAAAGCTAGATTTGAAGAAATCTCAGCCATTCTAGCTTTCAGGTTCAGTCTGAAGGTTTTGAACCGTTTGAAAAAGAATTGGCGAGATTTAAATAAATCTAGTCCGCCTGTAGATATATCAGTGTCAATTCAGACAAGATCAATATTTACAGCAGCAGTTGAATAAATTGAGTAAAGCAATATATATATTTACATATATACAAAAGTTGTAAAAAGGCGATGAGTTTTCACTCGCAAGCCCGAACTAGAATTGAAATATATATATATATATATATATATATATATATATATATAAACTGTAAATAGCCACGAAATAATCCAGGCTGTGACAGAAATGAAATATATATATGTATATATCTATGTATAAAAAAAATAGTAATAAGGGCAATGGGTTTTCACGCCGGTGATTGAAATTGACAGAAAAGTAGTCAACCAGTGATTGGGGAGAGCACCCAGTATGGCAAAGTGTGCAAAAGCAGTGAAATGGCCACGAAGTAATCTAGGTCGGACTGAAAATATATAAATATATATATATATATATATATATATATATATATATTGACAGAAATGTAGTCAACCAGGACTGATATGAGTACAAGTGATGGCGAAATTCTCTTATATATGCGTAAATATATATAAAAGCGATAAACTACCACGGATTTGACATCCGGGCTTGACAGAATTGAAATGTTAATCCATTTACAGTCCGGCAAATTTGCAAAAACTGTGTGTGCTAGTGCATTGAAGCTGCTGGAGCTGACGGATCGTCAATCCGAGTTGTAGAAATGCAAAAATTTTCGTTTATGTACATAAATATACCAATTTTTTCGAAAACAGCCACGAAACTAGGTTTCGGGCATATTTAGAAGATGAAACTTCATGTGCAAGTGGAAAACAGTGCAAAGTAGTAGTATTGATTTTCTGATCATAAAAATACTTATAATGGGCTGCAATACTGGCTTTTTGCCAAATCGTAGGCTCTATACGTCCAAATCTACCGGTTAGTTTCTTATATGTGGTAGTATATGGGTATATCTACGTGTTGGAGTGAAAATATTTGCGTTTGATAGAGGTGTAAAAGTCAGAAAATCAAAAAGGCAGAGCTTCATTGCGTTTCTGAATTAATAAAAATGAACGGGGGTGCACCTCTAGATATAGGCCAAGGAGCCGCAGATCTACCTAGGGCAGCCACAGGTAGAGGTGTGGCTCCCCTAAGTGGGGCCCACATGTTCGGTTTGGTCATTTCGAGGTGCGTGCATGCCGGGCGATGCGATGTCAGGTTCGAAACTTCATAACTTTTGATCGGAGAGTCCGTTTGGGGCGTGCTATAGCTTTTCGAAAAGCCCTCGCTGAGAGTGTCAGAATGACATAGGATTTAACCCCTTTTAAGTCCCAAAAGGTGGGTTCATGATCGGTTCGTTGTTTCCAAGTATTTAGTCCGCCGAGCCGTCTGGTGCTGTTTTCACCTGGGATCACTGTTGTGGTTCTTTCTTACCTTGGTGGCATTAATTTGGCTTGATTTTGACTGAATGGACTGAGAGTTGGTAAAATAACCATTTTGCCCCTCCCGGGGTTGCCTTTAGTGTCGGCATGGCCTCTAGTTGACTTCCGGGAGCTGTTTCTAAGACTTGGATCTCATTCGAGTCGGTTTGTCCCCAGTGTTGCCTCTGTGGCTGACGGGGTTGTTCCAAGTTTTTTTTTGGAGTTGTTGTGATACTTCAGGTCTATTTCTGAAGTCGACCTGACTTCACGAACTGATGTCGGGGATGACCTATACTTCCTAGGTTGCTGCCGGGCTGATTTGTACCTCCTGGATTGCCGTCGGGGCTGCGTTAACATCCCGATATGGTTGATCGGTGTTGTGCGTGTCCCGATATCGATGATCAGGTAATAGTTGATGTCCCAATATTGAGATCGTGGATGATTTGACGGTTCGATTGACGATCAGAGTTGGATAGACGGTCCGATTGATGATCGGAGTTGGATGAACGGTCCGATTGTCGATCGGAGTTGGATGAACAGTTCGATTGATGATCGGAGTTGGATGAACGATCTAATTACCGATCGGAGCTGGATTGATGGTCTGATTGATGATCGAAACCGGATTGATGGTCCGATTGACGATCAGAGCTGGATTGACGGCCCGATTGAAGATCAGAGCTGGATTGAAGGTCCGATTGACGATCAGAGTTCGATTGACGGTCTGTGTGGCGCCCCCAAATTCTCTACATTGCCTGTAGCAGATTCGGTGCTCTTGTAAATATTCTATAAGATAATAACTTCTATAAATCCAAAATTCACAGTATCCCAATCAGTTAAGAGTGCTCGTCAGAACAATTACCATATCTGGATACCCTCACTTGGATGTATAGATTTATAATCTTACAGATATTTCTTGCATATTAATAATTCCTATCTATCTGACATTCACAGTACAAATGATAAGATTGTTCTTGGAACTGAGGAGCGACCTCAGTGCTTACAGAACTCCCAAGATCATTCAATACCCTCATTCAGATGTATAGCTCATATAGATACTGTACTTGATACTATTCACTATGAATAAGGTAAAACCATTTAACTAATAACTTAACAATGTAATAATATCTGATTACATATTGATCAACTATTACATCCGAGAGATACTAAATTACATTCTTTGTCTTAATATAATAAACATTCATTCTTATAAACTGACTTTACCCATAAGTATTATTTTCTGAACTTCCTGGGATATTCGACGCAGCTGCAAAGGAAAAGAATATTTGCAAGAATGAGCTTTAAAATGCTCAGCAAGTTTTAAACAATTACAGTTTATACTCACACAATATCTGAAATGAAGGAACATTTAGTTCAGAGTATTTTTCTTATATATATACTGAGGTTTGATTTGCCAAACCCCACATATATTGAGTTTCTGTCAGTCATAAAGACTTAGCAAACCGGGTTGATTTGGCCAACCACACCAGCTAGGAGTATGCATATTATCCTATACAACCACCCGGTCAGTGTAAAACTGTCGATTATTAATAACCACCCGGTCAATGTAAAACTGTCGGTCATTGATAGTATCAGTATATATAATTGTACCAAGCAATATTGGTTTCACCACAGTCTATGCTTTGATATCAAATCAAAAACAATTTACGCAAGTAACGGTTCATATGTCTTGGTTATGCTTGAACAATAAGTCATAACCTTTTTCAAATCACAGAAATCACGAATAAGGTTTATATAATTTCGTATATCAATTTACAAGACTTACATTTAATATTAAAATTAAATGAAGTTAGAAAAACTTGCCTTTTATCACGATCGGCTACTTAAGTTATTTGAAAGTATACTGGCAACATAAATATGTTATAACAGTCATTAGAAATGATAACAATTAATTTCTAAGTAAACTAGTAGTGTCTGAGTTGACTTTGGAGTTCGTTCGGTATTTTATAGCTTCATTGAATAGGTATCAAATTAGTTTTTGGATCAAATTTATTTAAAAGTTTTCATATCTTATCTGGATATTTTAATTATTATTTATAAAAATTTCCAAATGTTTACAATAATTTTTAAATGATTTAATATCATTTAAAATGATTCTTAAATATTTAATAACCATTTAAAATAATTTTTAAATCATCAATATTATTTTTAAATAATTTATTTTTATTAATAATGATTTTTAAATCATTAGAATCATTTTTAAATAATTTATTATTATTTAAAATGATTTTTAAATCATTAATATTATTTTTAAGTAATTTATTATTAATTACTTTTCTTATCATTAATATTTAAATAAATTAAATATTAATAAAATTTTATGTCAAAATATTAAAAATTATTTATTATAATTAAAATGAATTTTCAGAATTTTTTATTAATTATTTAGTAATTATTTCAATTTATTTTTATTTATTTTAATTAATAAAATTAATTTCCAAAAATCGCTTGTCGCTAAAGACCTTTAGCGACAGAAGTGTCGCTATAGGTGTTCTTCATCACCTCAAGAACATGATGGTCAACGTCCAGGGGCTCAGTTTGACTCGATTTTTCTAGAAATCAATTTGGTTTCTGGGCAATCTATCCAATGAAAGTGTAGTACTAATGTAGTAGTACACATCTATGGTCACTTCACTGCTTAAAAACATCTCTACAAGTTCACACGGCCGGTCAAACCAACCCCTCAAGGCTGTTCTTCCTTTCTGGGCTGCCCAGAAACGCCGAGTCAATGCCGGTCAACGACCTTTATGGTCTTATATCTTATCGCCCGATTACTGTTTGGGTGTTCTAGTCGTCGGGCTCTATAGACTAACTACCAGAGTATATTGTTCGAGCAGTCACAAAGTCCATATACCAACCAGCAGCAAGATTTTAGACTTCAAATAATCGGTCAAGCCGCTGTTCAACATTTATAGGTTACCCAGAAATTGAATCTGGACAGTCAACGTGGTTTGACCGTTTATATTTTCCTGCCAGTGATTTTATAGGGCTCGAGATTGCTCTAGTTATATAGTACTCATGTCAAGGTACAACTTCGACTAACATCTAACATCTAACCAGACTGACAGGCGAACGATCTAGGCGGTCAAACCACCTGCCAGATCATGTTCTTAAGCTTTCTGGGTTACCCAGAAAGCAGCCGGTCATGGTCGGTCAACGACCTTTGACGGCTTATAACTCCTGATCCTATGTTCTGATTGTCATTCCATCACTTCTAGGCTGCTAACAACACTACATACTACAACTAAAAACTTTCATAACATCTAAACAACAAACAGTTAGCGAGATAAGAGGGCTGACATTCGTTGTCAGACCCTGTTTTGCAATTTCGACAGTTTTGCCTAAAACTCCATTTTGATGCTTTTAAATGTTATGGATCCATGTTTTAGCAACCCAGAACACTAAATAACTTACTAATGAACATATTTAAACAATAACAACAACAATTCAAATTTCAGAATTTAAAAATTAAGCTAAGGTTAGGTTTTTAACCTTTTTGAGTACTTTTTAATTTCTTCCTTCTTGATTCTATTTCTGGCTTGCTGGGAGTTGTTTATGAGTCAGTGGGCTATGTATGTTAAGTAAAAATTTCATGGTCTTGGGTTCTTATAACCTAGCCTTATATGAAAACTTCAAGTAGGGGTTAAAAATTTAATTTCTTCTTTTCTTGACACATAGACCTAGGTTATTTATGATATAGGTTGTGTTGTCAATACCTAAAGAGATATAGAGGTATGTGAAAATCTTTTGCTTGTTGCCCAAATGATTTTATCTTATCCTCTTTAAAAAGAGAGTTTTAAGGATGTTTTGGTCATTTTACATACTCTAAGGGTATTTTGGTAATTTCGCATATACTAAGGGTATTATGGTAATTTCCCACTTAAATACAAGGGTAATTTAGTCATTTTATATTTCATCTAGAAAATTAAAAATAAGATTGCACAATTAGGGTTTATAATTTAAAATTAAGGTTTATAATTGATATTAGGGTTTCATAATTAGGGTTAGGGTTTCTTAATCCCTAATTAGAGTTTTCTTAAAACCTTTTTCAATTAAATCTCTAATATATCATATTAAATTAATATATGTATAAAATCACAATCATATATAACATTATCAATGTATTATGTTATAATTTTAATTTATTATAACAACTATGTTAGGATTCATTATTTAAATAACATCTTAAACTCTATAAAACTTCCCATATATCTGTACATTGTTATATCTTATGTAATGATATATAACTATATATACTATTAATAAAGTTAAATACCCATCACACAAGATATTAAACATATTTATATTTACTGTTTATATTAATATTACTATTTAAAGTTTGGAATATTACAGTCCTATTGATGATCGGAGCTGGATTGACGGTCCGATTGACGGTCGGAGTTGGATTGACGGTCCGATTGACGATCGGAGTTGGCTGGAGTACCGATATTGGTGATTGAATTTGACTGGAGCTGACCGACATTGGGGATCGAATTTAGGTTTACCGATATTGTGCATCGAATTTAGGCTGAAGGATTGGCATTGGTGGCCGAGTTTGAGTTGGAGGCCCGGTATCAGAATTGGGGTTCAGTTGAAAAGACGGCTTTGCCCTACTGCAGTGTTAGTATTAGGAAAACGAAATTTCGAGTGTCTACAATATTTTCTGCCATACAACGCTTCGTAAGGCGACATGCTTATACAAGCGTGATAACTATTGTTGTACGCAAATTCCACCAGAGGTAAATAATCATCCCAACTTCCTTTGAAATCCATAACACAGGTTCTTAACATATCTTCTAGATTCTGTATCGTTCTTTTACTCTTTCCATCAGTTTGAGGATGGTAAGTTGTACTTAATCTTAACTGTGTTCCCATATGCTCCTGCAGACTTTTCTAAAAATTTGATGTAAATTTTGGATCTATGTCCGATACAATTGATAATGACACTCCATGCCGAGAAATGATTTCAATGATATACAATTTAGCTAACTGATCTAGGTTATACCATATCTTAATTGGCAAAAAGTGTGCCGACTTTTTTTGTCGATCAACTATAACCCAAATAGCGTCAAATCCTTTCTACGTTCTCCAAAGCCCCATCACTAAGTCCATTGTGATATGCTCCCATTTGTATTCAGGAATTTCTAATGGTTGATGTAAACCACTAGGTTTCTGATGTTTAACTTTGACTTGTTGACACGTCAAAAATCTATTAACGCATTTCACAACTTCTCTTTTCATATTCGGCCGCCAAAAATGTTGTCGGAGGTCTTGATACATTTTTTTACTTCCAGGATGTACTGTATACCTCGAACAATGAGCTTCTTATAGAATTTCTTCTTTCAATTTTGGTTCCGATACAACCCAAATTCTTCCTTCAAATCTGATAACTCCAATGTTATCAATTTTAAAATTATTTTCTTTTCCTTCGAAGATCTACTCTTTTAACTTCTCACACTCCTTATCTTTGAGTTGTGCTTCCTTGATTCTATCCAATAGAGTTGGATAAGTTTCTATTGAATATAACTTTTCTTTTAATTCTTATGGAAACGTAACTTCCAATTCCATTCTCTCTATTGCTGTTACTAGCTCATCCCGAGCTGTCATCATCATTAACTTTTTATGACATTTTCTACTTAAGGCATCAGCTACCACATTTGCCTTTCCTGGATGATAAAGGATTTTGCAGTCATAATATTTAAACAACTGTAGCCATCTTCTTTTCCTCATATTTAACTCTTTCTGCGTGAAAATATATTTTAGTCTTTTATGATCTGTATATATCTCACATTTTTCTCCATATAGGTAATGCCTCCAAAATTTTAAGGCAAAAACCACTGCTGCCAATTCTAAATCATGAGTAGGATATTCCCTTTCATAATCTTTTATCTGTCGTGATGCATACATAATGACTTTCTTGTTCTGCATAAGTACACACCCTAGTCCTTTATGCGATGCGTCACTATACACAACAAAATTTCCTGTTTCATCTGGTAATGACAGCACTGGCGCTTCACTTAATCTTTTCTTGAGTTTTTGAAAACTCGCTTCACACTTTTCTGTCCATAAAAATTTTACAGCCTTTCTTGTTAAAATTGTTAACGGAGTAGCTATCTTTGTAAAATCTTATATGAATCTTCGATAGTAACTCGCTAACCTAAGGAAACTACGCACTTCTATTGGCATTTTTGGTTGTTCCCAATTCGTAACTGCTTCCACTTTTGCTGGATCCACGGATATCCCATCTTTGTCAATCACGTGACCTAAAAACTGAACTTTCTCTAGTTAGAATTCACACTTGCTGAATTTCGCATATAACTTTTTTCCTTCCTTAGTGTTTCCAAAACTATTCTCAAATGGTCTGCATGATCATTCTGTGTCTTGGAATAGACTAGAATATCATCTATGAATACTACTACAAATCTATCCAAATATGGCTTGAATATTCTATTCATCATATCCATAAACGCGACTGATACATTTGTCAATCCAAAAGATATCACCAAAAACTCGTAGTGACCATAACGAGTCCTGAATGCTGTCTTTGGAACATCCTCATCTCTTACTTTTAACTGATGATAACCAATTCTCAAGTCTATCTTTGAAAAATACTTTTCCGCTTTCAGTTGATCAAAAAGATCATCGCTTCTGGGCAACAGGTACTTGTTCTTAATCGTTACTTTGTTTAACTCCCGGTAGTCGATAATAAGTCTTAACGATCCATCTTTCTTTTTTACAAACAACATCAGCGCACCCCAAGGAGACGTACTCGGTCGAATATACTTTTTATCCAACAATTCCTGTAGTTGTATCATCAATTCCTTCATTTCAACCGGAGCCATTCTATATGATGCTTTTGAAATTAGTGTTGTCCAGGTACTAAATCAATAACGAATTCAATTTCTCTGTTCGGCGGAAGACCTGGTAGTCATCCGGGAAAACATCAACAAATTCATTTACCACCGCAATCTGATCTATCTTTGCTCCTTTTTGTTGAGTATCAACCACATATGCTAAATAACCCACACAACCTTTTTGTGACAACTTCTTTTCTTGCATCATCGTTAAACAGCCAGTTTGCCTTGGCGATTTACTGCCATAAAATACCAGTTTCGACTGCTTTGCAGATTTACGGCTCACTGACTTCTTCTGACAATCTATCATTGCTCCATGGTTAAACAACCAATCCATTCCTAAAATTACATCAACCTCTCCAAGTTGAATCTTAATTAAATCTACCATTAACTTACACTCCCTTATTTTAACCCAACAATTCCTATAGATGTGCTCTACAGAAATTACTTCTTTATTGGCAACTTCTATGTTCATAGAGGTTTCTAAATTTAATAAAGGCATTCCTAATCGTTTAGCAAATTCGTGTGATACAAAAGAACAAGATGCTCCTGAATCAAACAACATATAGGCATTTATATTGTTAATTGGAATAATACCTGAAACTACATCTTCTGATGCCACCACATCCTTGACAGTCATGTTGAAGGTTCTGGCAGTTGATTTGTTTAGTGTAGCTGCACCAATTATAATTACCTTGCTGTTGCTATTCAACTGGTTGCTCATTCCTCCCTCTATTTTGTTCTTTGGACATTTCATGGCTAGATGATCCATCAATCCACAGACGAAACATCCAGAGTTCTTTTTTAGATTTGGACAATTAGGAGAGATATAGCCCTCTTGTCCACACTTGTAACAAACTGTCTTTCCTTTCAAACAAATACTAGAATGACTCTTTCCACAATTCTTACAGAGCTCAAATTTTTATTTCTATTGATCCCCTTGAACATTTTTAGTATTCACAAAATTATTCCACTTTCTTTTCTTATTCCAGTTGGTGCCACCTTCTATCTTGATTAGCCCTTCCATCTTTCCTTTATTCTTCTTGTTGTACACATTCATGGCTTCACTACCACCTTCTGTTATTATCTCTTTATCTAGGATAATACCAAACGTTCCAATCTGTAACACTGATAATTTATTATACAACCAAGGCTTCAAACCTTGTTCAAATCGTTTTGCCTTTCTTTCCTAAGAGTACACCTGGTATAGAGCAAACCTTTCCAATTCATTACATTTTGACGCGTATTGTGATACCGGCATATCCCCTTGTTTCAATTTAAGAAATCAGATTTCCATATAACTTTGTATAATTGGAGGAAAATGGTTTTCAAAGAACATCTCTTTAAACCTCTCTCAACTTATTATTCCCTCACTTGCCCGTGTCTTATTGACTTCCCACCAGAAATTTGCTTCTCCCTTAAGCATGTAAGCAGCAAACAAACTTTTTTGCTCATTGTTCATCCTAGATATCTCAAATCCTTGATCCAAGACTAAGCCTCTATGGGATTAGTAGTCTCTTTAAATTTCGGGGGTCCCATATTTTTTAAGTCTTTTAAATTAGTAACATGTACCACTGGTGGTTCTACATTTGCATTTGGTTGAGGGTTCCTATTCTGGAAAGCTCCCATTAATAATTCTACAAATTGTTGTATTAGGTTTTCTTGACCCTATAGACACTCAAAATTTTGCATTCATATTAGTATCCTTGCAGGAGCGCAAAACTATCTTTTATATTCCGAAGACAACCATGAAAGTCTACAATCACAATCAAACCCTAGAGATAGCCCCGGGGAAAGTCAAACTAACCTCAGAGACAACCCTGAGGACAGACAAAATCAACAGCAGTCAAACCCCGAAGACAACCTTGAATGAAGACAGCTACAGTTGCATCAAGTCCGGAAACCACCCCAGAAGGGAAAAAGGGTAATTTTGACAACTCAACATCAATACTGATCAAACCACTGTGGATAAGTTTGTATAGAGCCATCATAACAATCTAGAGTGTAAACTGCGCTAGACAACTCAACTATTTAACTGCGAAGACTAAAAGATCTGGTCATGGATCTTCTAGGATTCAAAAAAGGTCAAGCCATATGTCATTGCGTAGCTCTCGGAAAGAGCTTTCCGGAATGGTATGGCACACCTCCATAGGATTCCTGAATTGCCAGATATGAAGGTTTCAAGCAAACTGCACGTCAATCGAGTGAACACACTTTGAGGCGGCAGGGCCGACCAGGCCTAACCGCAGGTCTACCTGCGGCTATCGCAAGCACACCTACTGCTGGCCGGGCCTATATATATCAGCCCCCCATTTAACTTCTAAGAGAAGAGAAGGAAGAGAAGAGAGGGAGAGAATGTATATGAGAGAGAAAATTTGGCCATTGGAGAGAGAACTAGCTCAAATCTTACTCCGATCTTTGTAAAACTTCTTTGTAAACACTCTTATACATATATACTACAACATATCAAGTTTTAACTAGTGGAAACTGAGTTTTGAGGTGCCAAAAGCCATTCGTTAGCTGTTCTTGTGCTATACTGTAAGATTTCTTCATATCTGCTTTCTTCGCTTGCTCTAATATATATAAATGCTATATATATAGTTTGTCGTTAATATTGGTCAGATTTGATTTTTTAATTCCTTCATTTTATGTAAATAGTTGATATTTGTGCTTTATTGACTAGATCTGTACTAGATCTAGCTTTTAACTGGTTCAAAAGTTGTAAAACTTGAACCTGGAAGCTAGAATGACTAAGATCTGTATAAATCTAGTTTTCTTTCTAGTTTTTATAAATATTTGGCAACCACGTGACCCTAGATCTGTATCTAGAGGAAACTGGAAGCTTTGAGCTACTTGCATACAAGGATTTAACTAATGAATCCTTTGTTCAGCGATGTCTAGAATAGATATGTGTTTTATTATAATATATTCATTGTGCATGCAATTTATGTGATATCATATGAGCCTAGGAGCCATAGGATCTATGATTCAATAAATGGATCTAGATCCGGTTTCCACAATGGACTTTGTAAGTTGTATAACTAGCTTGCAAATCATTGTACGTGTAAATCCAGGGCTTTAAAATGGTATACTAATTTAAGGCCCAAAAATAGTGGAAATTTTGGTTTACGGTGCTCGGTCATACTTTTGATGGCTCTCATTCCCATAAGAAGCTCGACACTTGTATACAATATTTATATACTGTCAAATATGCTTCGCATCTTAATAAAATCAAATCAAGCCAAATATGGAGTAAAATTGGAAGTATCAAAGGGCTTCAATTCCTATGTGAGCGAAAGGATTTGAAAACAGCTTTTCAAAACATCACTTTTATATGCTTGTTTAAAATTAACTTTTCAATAAATCAAACCCTTCGTATATAGGTCCAGCGAAGCACATCACTAGTTTCAAAATAAAGCACTTCGATCACATTTATCTACATCACACACACACATACATCACATGCATAGGAAATGAAAAGATGCGATAATCGTGTTTCACGGAAGTCGGGGGTGCCTAACACCTTCCCCTCGCTTAAGTAAGCCCCCGAACTCTATGAATCTTGGTTTTTAGACCAATTAAATGGAGTCATATATTAGGCCATATTGCAAAAACCTTTTTAAAATCTGGTTGAGTTGGTACAACCATTTAAACTTACACGAACTAGCGGCTCTGTCAAATTTAGCCAAACATTAAAATCAATCTTTTCAAATCATTGACATTATATGTTGATGAATGGAAATTATACCCGCGAATCGAATACTTTTACACTTAAGAAGTTTCTGGTTCTTATTATTTTATATTGCTTTTATATTGTTTTGTTAGTATTTTATTTAATATAGGTTTTGCAGGAGTTTACAGGTTATTTTTAGCTTTTAGGGGCAAAAAGGTTATTTTTACAGCTAGTACAAAATCGGCGCCGCAGCGCTGCTTCTCTGCCAGCTCACCAGCCTTCAGCACTGCAGCGCCCCATTCCTTCACATTTCTGGCGCCGCAGTGCCAATTTATTGACCCGAGCCCTTAACCAGGCGTTGCAGCACCGTTTCAAGGCTTAATCTTGGCGCCGGAGCGCCACCTCCTGTTTTCATACAGAACCAAGTGGGAATGACCTAGAGGAAAGATGGATTACATATATAACATTTGAAGCTCCTTTTCAGAGATATCCAACATAGTGTGGAGCTTAACACTTTCACTCTCTCTTCTCTCTAGTTTAGCTTAGTTTAATTTTCTCTTAATCTTATATATAGCTTTTGATTACACATAGATTAGGGAGAGGATTGGGATTCCTTGGATCATCAAGAGCATTCATCAACATAGTTTAGAAAGCATGCATTTATGGGATTACTTGGAGATTGAAGAAAGCTTCGACAGAGTTTATTCTTCTCTTATTGATTTCTTTTGGTTTTGTAATCTATAAATGTTGTATATTGCTACTTATGTTTAGTTTAAGAGCTATGAACTAATTATTAGCTCTAATATTATAATGGAACCATTTTGTTATTTGAATTGATTATCTTATCTCTTTGGTTGGCAACATATGGTTTGGTTCACCATATTTATGCTTAATGATTCTTGCTAAGGAATTAGTGATGATTGTGGTAATCTATAAGAAATTGGGAAATGGATTGTAAATGTAGACCTTGATATGTTGGCGTGTGATTATGATTTATCTGTACCAATGGATTGCATAATTTTTGTGTAAGATAGGAAAATACTTATATGCTATGTGTGACCTAATTGAGAACCTATACTTTAATTCTTTGTTATGATTAATTCGCATAGGAATGTGTAGGATTATCACCTAGCTTGGTTGTTCTTTTCTGTTCTATTCCCGTTCGGGTGTATCTAGAGAGGATAGGTTTATACATACCTCGGAACAGGCGTATGAGCACTTGTGAGTTCTCGGTCGACAATCCTTCGTGACCACTAAGACCAAAGAGAGAAAGTTAGGATATTTGATGAAACATATCACACCAAGTGTTTGACAAAATGCTAGTGTGGGGTGAAGTTATGATCTTAGCTTGTAGCGCCTTAGATACCAATCGGTATCCATTTACTTGCTTTGATAATTAGAAGTTAATTAGATTAATTACACATAGTTCATTTAACTATTTGAATAAGACTTAAGCGATATAAAGTCAGTACTTGGTAAATATTAGCAGTAGTTCCTCGTGGGTTCGACAACTCTCTTATCATTATATTACTTATTAGATCGCGTATACTTGCACGTGTTTTATTGATTACGAAATCGACGAACAAGATTTTGGCGCCGTTGTCGGTGAACTATTTATTCTAATATTGTGTAATAATGATTTCAATCAATTTTGTCTTAATTTAAACTTGTATATTTGTATTTAATCTGTTTTAGCTTTGTTTTGTTTTAAAGTTCTTTAAGATATGGAAGAGCATAACTACCAATGGTCTTGTGAGAGGACGACACAACCTAGTTCGGAAGGAATACTTGAGCAATTGCAAGAGCAAATCGCAATTCTTTCAGGATTCTCTGATAATCTTGAGTGTCGATCTACTCTGAATGCCTACTGTCTTGATCAAGCTAACTACGACTCCACCTACTATCATCCGGAGAGCTATCTGAGCTTTTTATGGGACTACAACCAAGAACAAGCATGTGATCAAACTTTTTCATACCCATCAGAATATTCATTCCAACTGCTGCCACAATGTGATGAAACATCGAGATTGGATGAGACTCTGTGCCAATACTTCAAGTCCGAAGAAGAAAGAAAACTAGAAGAGCTCCTTACCAAGTTCATAGAGCAAAATGAGGTTCGGATGACGAACCAAGAAGCCTCATTATGGAACCTCGAGAGATAAATGGGACAACATGCCAAGGCTATCATGAATCCACCGCGAAGCAATCAAGCTGAAGTTACTGATCATGACGAAGGGGGTGAAGAGAATTGCACTGTGGATATGCAAGGAAATGGTGAGGAGTTACATAAGGTTGTTGAGGGGAATGTGGAAATGCATCCTATACAAAATGGGGATTCTGAAGATGGAGAAAATAGGAGCATGAGTGGTTGCAATGTCAAGAATGATGGAATTCTGGAAACCACTCTAAAGGTTGTTGTAACCCAAGAAGACCCAAAGGAGCATTAAGAACGATTTCAAATGTTAAAAGGCGAATTAGTGGATAACTCGACCAATGAAAGCTTCTTCGTGCTGATGGATGAAGTAATGTTTGAGGCTCGCCAATCGTCCATGTCCGCCCTGCAAATTAAGGAAAAGACAAAGAGGCGGCGTGAAATGGTTGTCTTCGCATATGAGCCAGACTGAAAGTAATTGCGTAGAGTCGGGCCAATGACTGTAAACAAGCTCTTCTTGGGAGGCAAACCAAGTGCTAATTTTAATTCAATATCCTTTTTTCTGCTTCTTTGCTTTTTGTAGGTTAATTGTCTATTTTCCTATATTATAGTAGTTTAGTATGAGCGTCGTAGTATTGCATCATATTAGGTTGCGTTGACACCAGCATTGTGTAGATTTCAGCTTGTCAGCATGCCTCAGTAGCATTTTAGTTATATAGTATTTTGGTTGTTTGCTTAAGTTCTTGCTAATAGTAATTGGGTTGCTGTGCAGATACTGTTAAATTTCTTTTTCAAGGTCCAAGTCCAGAGCTGCAGCGCTGCAGTTTGCTCTTGAAATGGCGTTGCAACGCCTATCTTAAAGCCCTGATTTTACAGTCAGCACTGCAGCGCCCCATAAAGCCCATCAAGCAGCGCCGCAGCACCAAGATTTTCCCAATTCTCTGTATGCCAAGCTATGCAGCGTAAAACAAAGAAGAAAACACAGCGCCGCAGCACCATCATCAATTTAATTATCTACCTGGCCAGCGCTGCAGAGCCATTCTATAAAGAAAAGCTGGCGCCGCAGCGCCAGAGCCTCTCAAATTCACTGTCTGAGCAGCGCTGCAGCTCTACTTAACGAAGAATAATAGGCGCTACAGCGCCGGTAGCGAAATTTGGTTTTTAAAAACAGCCAAAGACTCGACAGTGTGACCATTTGCTCCCCTTTCTTGACACCAGTTGCAACAATAAGACACTTAATCTAAAAATGAATCCCAGCCATCAACCCTAGCCTCCCCTAATCTAATACTCCCATTCATTCATTTTTAAATTCAATGATTGCTCACTGGAGAGTTGTCCAACCTAGGGTTCTGCAATTAAAGGTAATTTGGGATTTCTGTCTTCTCAAAGTATACTGTGTTTAATTGAGTTTGGTTTTTCTTCTAATTTCTATTAGGCTACTATAATATGTTGTATTGGTTGATTGATTTCCATTGAGGGAAATTGGGTTAGAGGACAAACAAGCGAAGGACTGTCAGACTAGGGTTAAGGCGACGCACGCCACCTGTTCGACGAATTGTCAAGGTGAAGATTTGGGGTCGTTTGGGCTTTGTTTGAATTAGGAATTGCTGGGATTTGGTTGGCCATTGATAGGGGTTCACTTTTGCACTGAATTAGCAACTCATTAACATAATTGGTTTGGTTTTTGTCGAGGTTTGCAATTGGCACTCATCTTAACTAATATAGGGGCAGACTTTTGCATTGGATTGGCTAATTGGCATAAGGCACTATTCTGACATCGGACTAAACTTTGCTTTGGCTTCAGGTCAAGCAGTAAATTGGCATTCATTTTGGGTTTCTTTGGCACTCAGATTAGCCTTTGTGGGAATCAGTTGGTATTGAGTTGTAGTTGGCTTGGATTTGGATTGATTTTGGGACATTTGTGCTCCGTAATTGCTGAAAAGTGAAAAATGCCTCCAAAGAGACAGAGACGTAGTGTTGGCGGATCTTCATCGTCGACACCGCAATGGGACCAAGAAAAGTTCGTTAGTGAGTAGGCGTCTGCCCGTTACAACCAAACGTTCGCCAAGAAAAGCTTAGTGCCTGAGCAGGGCTTGAGGCCCGACGATAAGAAAGGTGGGCAGCTGATTACTATGATACTTGAGTGAAAATGGTTGCATTTCACCAAGCAACTAGGGGCATCAAACTTCAATCTAGTCCACGAGTTCTATGCCAACGTCAGTGCTGAGGGCCCAACAGTAGTTCAGGTTAGAGGCCAAGCACCTTAATGTCATTTTTGACATGCCTAACCACTACTTGGAGAATAGGGAGCGAAACGACTATCTGAAGGATGGGATTAGCGCATACATCTTGGATGACATCGTTAAGCGGCTTTGCAAGCCAGACACTACATGGAGGACACACGAGTCCCCTGGGGAGAAGACTAATTTCCCTCAGAGCGCGCTCAGCTGCTATAGAAAGCAATGGTACAATTTTATCTGTGCCAGTATCATGCCTACACGCCACCACATTGATATCACCAAGGAGCGAGCGGTCCTCATATTTGCTATTGTCACCGGACTTGACATCGATATCGACACCTGCATCCAAGAGTCCATTTTGAAGGTAATCAAAGGCACCACATCTGGGGCTTCCACATCCATCACTTATTACCAGATTTTGCAAGCGGGCGAATGTGTAGTGGTCAGAGGATAAGGTTATGCAGCTAACCATGGCAGTCATTGACCACACCACCATTTCATGGTACGGTGTGTGGGACGGTGCAAAGTCGCATCCACGTAGCTAGGGCTATCTTCCTTCTACTCAGCCTCCACCTCCTACTTCAGAGGCTGGGACATCTCAGCCGCTGGAGTTGGACTCTTCATCACAGGGACCTTTGGCTGAGATTCTTGCATCTCTCAGCCTCTAGCATCAGAACCAGAATGAAGTTACTTAGAGGCAGGCGAGGCATTCAACAGTGATTGCTTAGAGGCAGGATATTATGATGCAGTATCAGGTTGAGCTCACGAACACTATGCGGGACATCTACTCATCTTTCAGTGGTGAGGATGCTGACATCATACCTTTCCAGTTCTGAGAGCCTCCTATTTTTCCACTATTCCCACCACCTCACCTACCACAAAGGAGGGCAACGAAGAGGGCAATGACGAGGGCGACGATAAGATCCCAGACGGCGACGGCACAGACTGATTCTACTTTCCATATCTCCAGCCAATGAGGGAATTGGCCATTTGAAGTTTGGGGGTGTTTATCAACTTTTCCTACCTATTTTTGCTTCTTATAGCTATCTTGTGTTAGGATGCCATTACTACTCTATGTTTACTATTTTGTAGCATTTTAGGCTGCAAGTATGTATAACTTGCAGTCATGGATTGTCAGTTTTTGGATTTTTTGGATGCATGGATCATTTATGAATGTTTATTGCTTATTTCTACCCATAATACAGATTTATTAGTATGAATGGATGTTTATCTATCTTTTTGTGCCGTGATAGTATCCATGATAATATTAGACCCTTTTTTGAGCTTATTCGTGCAAGGGTTTATATATTTAGTTAGATCTACCTAGTTGAGCCATGCTATGGCTTTTAACCCTATCTTGAACTGTTTATATGATTTGTGGGTTATTTGTAGTTAAATTTTTTATTGTGGCCAATGATATACGTGTTATGGCTTTGTCAAAATGGTCAAGCAAGTATGAATGAGATTCTTAAATTAATTTTTAATTAAGACTGCTGTTGATCCTGCCTAGCTATCGAGCACGTGCCAACTGTTATAGCTAGTTATGCTTCTAATAGACTTTATTGGTAATTTTTACATAAATTTTTTTCGTTAGCTCTTACGAACTTAAGTGAGTCGATGATAGTAAAATTTAGATTCTTATGCAAGTTCGGATACATTCGTGGCCTAATAGCATATAAATTTTTTTTAAAAAAAAATAAATCGATAGCCTTAGTTGACCAAGTTTGATTACGTGGCTTTTGTTACTCCAGTTAATAGATCCTTAGGGGTGTTCTACACCTAGTGCCCTAAAGCCATCTGGCTTGGGAGTCGTTGACCAAAAGATCGTTACATAGGTAACACTGAATAGCCTAATGTGATTAGACATTGCACGGTCATGCTTGAGGTTGCATTACTTCAAAATATAACGGATAAAAATTATAGTTTTGCTTAAGTTTGGCTACGTGGCTAGTGTTACTTGAGTTATTAGATTAATAGGGGTGTTCTACGTCTAGTGCCCTAAAGCCATCTGGCTTGGGAGTCACTGATCGAAAACTTATTACATAGGTACCTCAGCCTAAGGAAGCCGAATTTTGCACA
This sequence comes from Panax stipuleanatus, assembly GCA_020205555.1. Lineage (NCBI taxonomy): Eukaryota > Viridiplantae > Streptophyta > Magnoliopsida > Apiales > Araliaceae > Panax > Panax stipuleanatus. The sequence goes on from CM035125.1 coordinate 41,265,142, forward strand.
AGTCAAGTCTTACCGTTCTCATGCTAATACCGAATGGTCTGTTCTTGCATTTGTTGTCTTGTTCCAAAGTCTTGATGTAGATTGAGCGTATTGAGTTAGCATTTTCCTTATTGAAATTATCTATGTTTGCGAATTATAATTAGTTAAAATAGTTGGTAGTCACACACACAGAGATTTGGATTAGTAGTAGCCTAAGCTAGAAGTTTGATCGAAGCCTTATTTATGAGTTGCTTTTGCATTGAAATTGTTATTCTTATCCTTGAGGCCGCAATAATGGTATATAGTAGTTTAGTGTGATTTGCAGTTATTTTTACTTTTGATATTGTGATTATAATAGTTTTGCTTGAGGACAAGCAAAGGCTTAAGTTTGGGGGTATTTGATGAGTGGAAATTATACCCGCCAATCGAATACTTTTACACTTAAGAAGTTGCATGTCTTATTATTTTATATTACTTTTATATTATTTTGTTAGTATTTTGTTTAATATGTGTTTTGCAGGAGTTTACAGGTCATTTCCAGCTTTCAGGGGTAAAAAGGCCATTTTTGCAGCACTGGCACTGCAGCACCGGTTCCTAGTACAAAACCGACGTCGCAGAGCTGCTTCTCTGCTAGCTCACAAGCCTTCAGCACTGCAGCGCCCTATTCCTTCACATTTCTAGTGCCACAACGCCAACTCATTGACATGAGCCCTTGACCAGGCGCTGCAGTGCCGTTTCAAGGCTTAATCTTGGCGCCGCAGCGCCACCTCCTATTTTCAGACAGAACCAAGTGGGAATGACCTAGAGGAAAGAGGGATTACATATATAACACTTGAAGCCTCCTTTTTAAAGATATCCAACATAGTGTGGAGCTTAACACTTTCACTCTCTCTTCTCTCTACCTTAGCTTAGTTTAATTTTCTCTTAAGCTCATATATAGCTTTTGATTACACATAGATTAGGGATAGGATTGGGATTCCTTGGAGCATCTAGAGCATTCATCAACATGGTTTGGAAAGCATGAATTGATGGGATTACTTGGAGATTGAAGAAAGCTTTGACAGAGTTTATTCTTCTCTTATTGATTTCTTTTGGTTTTGTAATCTATAAATGTTGTATATTGCTACTTATGTTTAGTTTAAGAGCTATGAACTAATTATTAGCTCTAAAATTATAATGGAACCCTTTGTTATTTGAATTGATTATCTTATCTCTTTGGTTGGCACCATATGGTTTGGTTCAACATATTTATGCTTAATGATTCTTGCTAAGGAATTAGTGATGATTGTGGTAATCTATAAGAAATTTGGAAATGGATTGTAGATGTATACCTTGATATGTCGGCATGTGATTATGATTTATCTGTACCAATGGATTGCATAATTTGTGTGTAAGATATAAATATAATTATATGCCATGTGTGACCTAATTGAGAACCTATGCTTTAATTCCTTGTTATGGTTAATTCACATAGGAATGTGTAGGATTATCACCTAGCTTGGATGTTCTTTTTGTTCTATTCCCGTTCGGGTAGATCTAGAGAGGATACTTTAATACATACCTCGGAAGAGGTGTATGAGAACTGTTGAGTTCTCGGTCGACAATCCTTCGTGACCACTAAGACCAAAGAGAGAAAGTTAGGATATTTGATGAAACATAGCACACCAAGTGTTTGACAAAATGCTAGTGTGGGGTGAAGTTATGATCTTAGCTTGTAACGCCTTAGATACCAGTCATTATCCATTTACTTGATTTGATAATTAGAAGTTAATTAGATTAATTACACATATTTCATTTAACTATTTGAATAAGACTTAAGCGATATAAAGTCAGTACTAGACGAGAAGATGAGAATGCAGTTATTTCAGTAAAGACTAACTGGAGATGCTAGGGCATGGTATGCTCGACTGGACAACTCTATAATCCATAGCTGGGAAGAGCTAGCTCATGCCTTCTGATGCGTTTGAAGAGCAAGCGTGCTAGTTTATGGAAAGATTTGATTTAATGGCAAAGATCTGATTCAATGGCAATTCAATAATTTCGACCAAGTTTGGAGTGTCGGATTTGGGCGTTTTCGGAGCCTAATTTCATTGGAAACAGGTCAGCGATCAAAACTCACAAGAGCTTTGATTGCGACATGCAAGGTTTTTTGGTCAAATTTCATCGTTTAGGCCTTCAAAAAGATATTTTTCATTTTTAGGGTTATTTTCGTAATTGTCTTTATTAGTTTTCCTTTTCTGCATTTAAGGTTTCGCTATTTAAACACTTGTTATGATGGGGAGCCGCAGTTTTTGATGAATAATAAAATTTACGTATTTTCCAAAATTCTCTGAATTAGAATTTTGCTGCCTATTTCTTGGTATTCGTAGAATCAACATGTTGTAGAAGGTTATCGTTTGGCAATCATGCGCGGTTCAACAATTGATAACAGTTTTCTGTTTCTTCCGCTATTTCACCTTCCTGAATCAATACAGCTACCAGTAACAAATGGCTCCGGAAAGATATCAACTTACCAAAGTTAAAAAGCAAAATAGTGAGTCATTCCGAGAATATGCCCAAAGGTGGAGACGGATGGCAGCACTAGTCATTCCACCAATGACAGAAACTGAAATTGTGATGACTTTCATTGATATATAAGAAGCACCATTTTATGAGAGGGTCCAAGCAGGCATAAGAAAACCATTCTCAGAGATGATTAAACACGGAGAAATGGCTAAAATGAGGTTAAAGTCCGAAAAGATTAAAAACCTTACTACTTTCGAAGCCGTGGCTGAGCACATTCAGACCAAAAATTATGGGAATAATCCTCGGAGAGTTTATAAGAAGAAGGAATTAGACGTATCCTTTATACTCCAATGTCAATCTTAGAAAGGCAATCCAAACTTGCCCATTCAAAAAAAAACAATTATTGCCCTTTCCAAACATCTGTACAATCTCCAAATCATCCATTTCAAAAAGCCGAAAAGGTTAAACGGTGAAGAAAATTTACACCCTTAGGGCACTCACTTGAGAATATACTAAAGCTTCTGACAGCACAGAAGAAAATTGCTCAGCTCTTTCCCCCAGCCAATCCAAGTGGGAAGAATTTTGACCCAAGCAAAAAATGTGCTTACAATTCTAGAGCTCCTGGCCATGCTACACAACAATGTTGGTGTCTAAAGCACAAGATCCAAGATATGATAGATAGTGGTGAAATTGTGGTAATAACACTAGAGCAGCCACATATTTAGGATAACCCTTTGCCTCGGCATAGTGAGAAGGGAGTCAACATGATCAGTATGGGGAGCGGAGAATGTTCCAAGTATCTCAAGCACGTAGGGGACTCTTCCCAAACAAATAAGTATAGCTCTGACAAGTGGGGATATTCATAAGGTCAGCCTCTGATAGAACAAGAAATGAAGTCTACCAAGGAACATATTGGTCAATTGGCAGAACTAATGGTACACCAACACCAAGTGACTTGACAGTTGATAACTCAGGTCAACCCAAGTAGAACAAATCTTCCTACGCCTAAAATTCTTCCAATTGCAAAGAATGATCATTATCGATTCTATGAACATGAAACCTGGGCAGACAAAGTTACAAAGGAAGAAAGATTTCGAGCTCATAGAGAGTTTTCCTTTAAAAGAAAGTTAACTCCTTTGAATCAGCCTATGGAAGAAATTCTATAAATGTTGATCAACGAGGGAAAAGTCACAGAGCTGTTACCCCCAGTAACCCCTCAATTAAGGAAGTTAAATGCTTCTAAAATATGTCAATATCATTCCAACACTCCTAGTCATGATACAGAAGAATGTTGGAGACTTCGTCACTTAATTCAAAACCTAATTGAAAGCGGTGAACTGCTAAGAGTAAGTCAGGATAATATCTTTCCTGATGAAGAAATGATATTTCCGCCCCTAGCGTGGAGTTTGACAGAAGTTGTGGCAGTCATTTCCTGTGATAAGGGTACATCTGCAGTACCTCTAACAATTCAAGGAAAGGGGGATAAAAGAGGAAAGAATCGTGTGAAAGTTGTTACACCAAAACCACTGATGTTGCCATTTAGACCACAATATCCCTTACTCAGCTTAAAAAGAGTGCCATGGAATTATGGGGAGAATGAAAGATCAACATCGGATCACACTGCTGCCATATCAAACGATAACCCCATGTATCTACCTCAGCCTTGTCGACGTCGGGAAAATTCAATTCTTAGAGTTTGGTTCTTACCCTTTATGTTTCGCTATGTGATTTAAATTATCTTGCTTAAAGGGTGAGATTTTAGGAAAAGACCGACATACAATGTCGACGATTTGAAAAGATTTGGTTTTAATTTAATTGGGCAAAATAAGACAGAGCCGAGAGTTGGTATGAGTTAAATGGTTGTACCAACTCGACCAAAGTTTAAAAGATTTTTCAATATGGCCCAATATGTGACTCCATTTAATTTGTCTTGGAAACCAAGAGTCATAGAGTTTGGAGGCTTGCTTAAGCGAGGGGAAGGTGTTAGACACCCCTCGACTTCCGTGAAACACGGCTATCGCGTCTTTTCATTCCCTAAACATGTGAAGTGTGTGTGTGTATGTGTGATGCAGTTAATTATGTCTGAAGTGCTTTATTTAAAAGTAGTGTCCTGCTTCGTTGAACCTATATACGAAGGGTTCAATTTGTTGAAAAGTTTATTTTTAGACAATAATATAAAAGTGATATTTTGAAAAGTGGTTTTCAAACCCTTTCGCTCGCATAGGAATAAAAGCCCTTTGATACTTTCATTTTATTCCAGATTCGACTTGTTTGGATTTTTATTCTCGAGATGCGAAGCATCTTCAACAATATATAATATATATAAGTGTCGGGCTCCTTATGGGCATAAAAGTCATTGAAGTAAGCCCGACCACCACAACCTTAGTTTTCACTATTTTGGAGCCTAAAACCCGTATAACCATTTTAAGGCCCTGGATTTACAAGTACAAAGATTTGCAAGCTAACTGTACAACTCAAAAAGGTCCATCACAGGAACCGAATCTAGATCCATTGATTGAACCGTAGATCATATAGCTCCTAGGCTCACAGGATATTATATAAACAACCTGCATAACGAATATATTGAAATAACATATATATCTATTCTAGACATCGCTAAACGAAGGATTCATCAGTTAAATCCTCATTAGTGAGTAGCCCAAAGATTCTAGTTTCCCTTAGATACAAATCTAGGGTCACATGGTTGCTAAATACTTACAAAAACTAGAAGGGAAACTATATCTGTATCGATCTTAGCCATTCTACCTTCCAGGTTCAAGTTTTACAACTTTTGATCCGTTTAAAAGCTAGATCTGGCTAGATCTAGTACAGATCTGGCTAGATCTAGTACAGATCTAGTCAATAAAACTTAACTATTGACTATTTACATGAAATTAATGGTTAAAAAGTCAGATCTGATGAATATAAGCTACTAACTATGTATATTTAGCACTTATATACGTAGTAGAGTGGGCAAAGAAAGCAGATCTGGCAAAATCTTATAGTATTACGCGAGTGGATATCAAATGGCTTCTGGCACCTCAAAACTCATTTCCCACCTGTTAAAATTTGATATGTTGTAGTATATATGTATATGAGTGTTTACAAAGAAGTTTTACAAAAATTGGAGTAAGATACAAGCTCCGTTTAGTTCTTCTAGCCTCTTTGTCTCTCTCCTAAGCCCTCTCATTCTCTATTCTTCTCTTAGTAGCTAATGGGGTGAGGGGGTATATATAGTCCCAGCCAGCCATGGGTCAACCTGTGGCTGGGCCTAGTGTCCCCCACTACCTTGAAGTACGTGCACCTCGATTGTTCTGCAGTCGGCTTGAAACCTTCATAACTTATAATCTGGGAATCTGATGGAGGCGTGCCATACCTTTCTGAAAAGCTCATTTTGAGAGCTACACAATGACATGTGGCTTAACCTTTTTTGAATCCGGAAAGATGGGTCCATGACTAGATCTTCAAGTCTTTGTAGTCAGTCCGTTGAGCTGTCTGGCGTATTTTTTACTCGGGATTGTAGTGAAGGTCATGTATGACCTTATTCATAGTGGCTTGATCAGTATTGATGGAGATTTGGAAAAATTACCCTTTTTCCCTTTCGAGTTGATTTCCGGGCTTGACGCAGCTGTAGCTGTCTTTTCTCAAGGTTATCTCCGGGGTTTGATTGTTGTTGACTTCTGTATGTACTCAAGGTTATCTCTAAAATTGATTTGATGTTTCTCAGGACTGTCTCTGGGGGTCTTATTTGATGTTTCCCGGGGCTATCTTTGGGGGTCTAATTTGATGTTGTAGACTTCCGGGGTTGTCCCCAAAAGATAAAAGATAATTTTTCCCTCCTACATGGTTAGTAAAAGGAATGCGAATTTTTGAGTGTCTACAGATGACCCTTTTTATCATGTTTATGCAGTGCAATAGACTGAACATGATAAAGATTTCTAGACACTGAAAATATGATAAATGCAAATGTAATGCAATGCATGGTATGATATGTTATGAATGCTATATGCCTCTATGGGGTTAGCTGCCACAGGTTATATCAACGACCATTCCTTATTCTCTGCTGGGGATGACTTCCATGGCTGATACCACTGGACCTTTCTGAAATTACATTGGGGTTGTCGCAAATGGTTAGATTCCCATCAGGTTGATGCCAATGTTTCTAGCAAGGATAGAGTTGTTAATGATCAGTATCATAGAATCTTCTCAATGCCTACTTGAACGGCGGCTTACAAAGGTTGACCATCATTGAACTGTCTCGATGCCTACTGTAACGATAGTTTACAAAGGTTGAACATCATCAAACCTTCTCGATGCCTACTCGAATGGTAGTTTACAAAGGTTAACCATCATCAAACTTTCTCGACGCCTACTCGAACGGTAGTTTACAAAGGTTGACCATCATCGAACTATCTCGATGCCTACTCGAACGGTAGTTTACAACGGTTAACCATCATCAAACCTTCTCGATGCCTACTCGAATGGTAGTTTACAAAGGTTTACTATCATCGAACTTTCTCGATGCCTACTCAAACGGTAGTTTACAATGGACGCTTATCACTGAACTACCTCGATGCCTCAGCTAGAGATTTCTTTTATAACATATTCCATTATCGGTCCTTCCCGATGAAGATAGTTTATGACGGTGCCTACCCTGCTACTAGTTGACAATATTCATTACCGGACGGTCTCGACGCCTACTCGAACGGTAGTTTCCAAAGGTTCTCATCATCGAACTGTCTCGATATCCTTGCTGAAGTAGTGTTCAACGACTTCCATCACCGGACCCTTCCCGATGCTATGATGGAGTTGTCGCCAACGGTTTCCAATATCAGATATCCCGATCTTCGCCGAAGTAGTTCTCAAAGGCTTACACCACCAGATCCTTCTCGATGCTACGCTGGAGTTGTCACCAACGATTTGCAATTTGTTGAAGCAGTTCTCAACGGCTTACACCACCTGACCTTTCCCGATGCTACGCTGGGGCTATCACCAACGGTTTGCAATATCAGATACTCTGACCTTTGCTGAAGCAGTTCTCAACGGCTTACGTCACCAGAACTTTCCCGATGCTACGCTGAGGTTGTTACCAATAGTTTAGAGGGGATTTTTAGACTTTCGAAGTTTGGTATCCTATTTCAAGATTTTAGGCCCTTTCTGCTCAATATCGTAGAACCTGTTTTGTTGATTTGACTTTTTGGCTTTAGGGGACACCTCCACAACTCAAATTTGATCGACTCGAAGGGGGTGGGACCCACCCTGGGTTATCGCAGATCTACCTGCGATTGCCACGGGTAGACTTGCGATAGACCGCGGGTGGATTTAAGCCCCTGGCCCTTCAAAAGTCATTTTTAACTTGAACAAAACTGAAAAATCCAAAAATTCTCTCTCAGATCTACTCAATTCAGGCTGATTTTGGAAAAATACGTCACTATTTAAATGTTTTGCACAACTCTGGTAACGTTTATATCCTTTCTTTTTAAGTTTTGACCGTTAGAATGTTAGATTTCATGCATAATGGGTTTAAAAACAATGTATAAAATATGTATGCATAGATAACTTAATAAAAATGAATAGACTTAGTAAATACTTGTATTTTACCATGCTAAACATTCTGGTATGAAAATATTTTATTTTCATGATAGTAAATTTTCACCTCTTTTGATTGGTTTAGTCATCCTATTTGAGGACAGATGAACATGAATTTTTCAAAAAATACATATGGTGATTTGGCTACTATAGTAGGTTTAATTTTAATGTTTACACATGTCATATAAAATTTTCATACTTTTGGGTCGGTGTGCTACTGAATTGCCACCTATTCATGCCTATGCGCATATATATAGTCCATTTTACAAAGGAGACTCTGGCAAAAAAAATTCACGAGTCTGGGCATTTAATGAACTTACAAATTTAACTCTATTGGGGATGTATGCTAAACCAATGCATGCTTTAACACATAGTCTATGCATGATGCAATGACTTGAATTTAATGGGCTTTAACTTTGAAACGCACCTCACCCTTTCTGTGGTGATTTGGAGATTTTGTTCAGGTCATGGATTCAGACAAACCGAGTAGCTCTTGCAGGGTTTCCTCAGGTGTGAGGAGGACGGCTTCTGATGTCCCTTTGCCTCGTCTGGCCCGACAACTTCATAGGTTGACTGAGTCAGTGATTCGTCATATTCGGGTTGATAGGACGGATGCTATAGACGAGGAGGAGGATGTTCCTATTCTGGACCTCGCTTCTTCTTCTTCTACTCCTTGTTGGGATCTTCCAGGTATTAATGTGATGATTCTCGATCTTTTGGAAGATTTGAGACGTCACCCATCGATCTATCTTCACGCGAATGAGGTAATGGAAGTTTTTATTTTTGAATTTCTAATTTTTCCACTTTTAGGGCAATGGCTTAATCTTGATTTGATATTGATGCAGGTTCCCGGCTTTACCCAGGCCAGAGGGAACTGGTTCAGCATTCATTCCTTATACCAGACCCTTCATCCGGAGTATCAAGCAATCGTCCATTCTTGGGGTTTCCAGGCCTTCTTTTCTATTCCCCCGCTTTTCGCTGCTCCTGGGGTTATCTGCGGGCTTTATTTGAGCGTTGGTTTCACCAGACTCAGTCTCTCTATTTATTGGACTGCGAGGTGATGATGACACCGATGGACTGGCGGTTCATCACTTGATTGGAATTCACAGGGGAGCCGGTGACTTTAGTGGCTAATATTTCACCGGCTGCTGATCGATCCCTATTAGGAGTTCCTCCTTAGGCCCTCAAGGGTTGGGTTGTCCATTCTAGTCCCTTGAGCATTGATGCTTCGAGTGGAGCTTTGTCTGAGCCTCTGCCTGCTGATCAGAGGGATAGAGATTGCATTCTTCGGTGATTGTTCTTGATCATTATCAGGGGTTGTTTCCTGGCGGACAACTCCTCGACTGTCTCTTTTGCTCTCGTTAGCTCTACTCGTGATGTGGACCGAATTAGAGACTTTAACTAGGGCTCGTTCAACTTTTCCTATTTCCTTCGAAGGATGCGCTTACGCTCCGAGGGTATGACAAAGGCTAGGCTAGGCTTTTACCCATTTTTACTGGTGAGTAATTTCCCCTTATTTTTTAATTTCTCTCCCTCGGGTTGTTAATCTTTATAACTGATGACATTTAATCTTTGCATTTTTAATTTTGGGCATATGAGAGGCTCCCTTGCCTACGCCCAGTTACTACTTTAGGTGTTGAGACCTATCCGCGAGGACAGCGCTGGCATTATTCCACTTTGGTCGAGGTCCCTATAGCGGAGGGGTTTACCCATTCTCATTTATATTTAGAGTTGTTGACTGCCAATGTCGTCACATGGGTTCCTTATATCTTTGATTATCTGATAGTAGGTTTTGAGGACGGCTTTCCGACCGGGGTAGAGTATGCATTATCCACTCAACGGATCCCTTTCTTGACTGAGGGAGGCTGGGAGCTCTATTTGGAAGAGCGAGCTATTCGGAGCACTGTAGGAGAGATACTATAACACCCCCAAATCCGGGTACATCATTTCCACATGATTTGGTGTTCACTATCTAAATATAACATACATCTACCCAATAATAAATAATTGCAAAATAAACTACAACCTTTATAAATACTTAAATAAAATCTTCCTTGAAAAAGGATTACAACTTGTCCAATATAAAATCCTAGGGTTAACTAAACCTTAACATCAATCAAATAAATGCGAAAATAAAACATCATTAACTAAGTCTTATTACAATCAGATATTGAAGACAACAAGTCTTCACTTGTTCATCTTTCCTTTTTCTTTACTTGTTGACGGTACGTCAACATTCTTGGCTTCAACTGCAAGGGGTTTAAATTATGCAAGAGTGAGCAAACAAAAGCTCACTTAAAATACAACAGTGATATGACATAACTGAATAACTTTGAAAGGTTTGAATGACTTTACTTTCATCAAAATAAAGAATTGAATAATAATTCTTTCATCATTTTCAAAGTTCGAATATAGAATTTATCTGAGGGTCATACGACCTTGAACTATGTCCTAGGTTATAAATATTTCTATATAAAACCTTTAACAGTCATTGAGACTATGGACCTTTAACTCGTACTTAGTGGGATCAGCCCTTCGTACCATGTATTGTGCACAACCATCATAACGCTGTCGCATAAATGTCCCCTAATAAATAGGGTTGTTCATCTCAGTATTTGAATACAACTCCGCACCAAATAAAGTTTGGTTTGGATAGCTAAAAGGAAATCAGAGTTTCAACTATCATCAACTAAGGAGTAGTTGAATCGACTCACATTACTTTCAACAGTTCGATAATATAGGAATTAAGAACCAATAGACTTCTTCGTAAGCTTTGAAAATAACTTAAAGCGAATTGAAAGAGTAAGTTGATCTTGCTTGAACAACTAAGTCAAGATCACATCACTTATGACAAAACTTTAATACTTGTGCATTATGAACAATAGAATACAATATAACTTGTGTAATACATAACAAGTTAAGAATCAGAAATGAACTTGCATGGTATAATGAGCAAGGTTAGAGAACTTGCACAATGAAAAGATACAAAGATAAAGCTTGCCTAGCGTACAAGAATGGTTTAGAAACTTGCACAATATAAATAACAAGTTTAGAGATAGAAAACTTGTTTAAAGTAAAAGAATAAGGATTAGAGAACTTGCCTCAAGCGCAAGCTACACTTTAATAATTACAATCACTTCCACAATTATCCTACACATTACATTACGTTTAAAACGTCTATTAGTACTTAACTATAACGTTTAAACCATTGAACTTCATACTCAAGTCCAATCGAACAACATGGTTATGACGTACGTCGATACTAATACACATACGTGAGGCTAAACTCACAATCAAGCAAATCATACACGTATAGCACTTTTACTATTATATTGCATCTTACGGTAATAATATCCAAGCACACATATAATATAACAACATAAGACTTCAATCTATCTTAAACACATCAAAAGTATGTTATCTCATTACCTATTACACTTAATAAGTCATAAAAATAAGTTAGCTAAACAAACGCGGCATGAAAACTCAACGTAGGAGAAACAAAATTCCCAGACAGCATGGTACCCCGCTGGGGCGGGTGGTCCAAGGGTAAAAACCCCACTGGGGCAGGTCCCACTGTTGTGGGAACCCCCCAGCGTGCAAATGGCAGAGAAATAAGCTAATTTTGCTTTTTTTCTCCACACCAAAGTCCGATTTTCTCAACATGATGAACATGAAACTTGATAACAACAAAATTTTGGACTCTTTAACATGATTATAACATATAAAATCCTTACAACACATAATCAAAACCAAGTTTTCATGATTTTTGAAGAAAACTACAATATCAAGCGTTCTTGACAAAAATTGCTATTGCGAATTCATTTTTCAATCAATTCATGTAATTCCAATTGTACTAACTCTAATTTTTAACATATTAACATAACCCATGATGTAATTAAACAATAATCAGTAATCAAACACCAATTTGATAGTTTAAAAAGGCTATTTTCAAAATTAGTTCACAGTAAATTACTATGAACATGATTTCTTCATAAAAACTTGTTTCTACTTCAATTTGATTTTTGAAAACTTGTTTATGGCATATTATTCAATTATAAATAGTTTGTACACATAATTTCTACATATCTACATTAACATCATTAATTCCATGAGAATAAATTTTCACAGAGAACTCAAATTAAAGAAAACAACTACATAAAGTTCTTAAATTTATAAGGTAGTGATTATACCCTTTGTTTGGAGATTGAAGAAGAGTATGAAGATGATAGTGGATTCCTCTTAGCATTCTCAAGCTTTTCACCTCTTCTTAGTCTCTCTTCTTCCCTTTTCTCTCTATATTTTTCTCTGTAATTCTTCTTCTCTTCTCAAACACTGATATTCTCTCTTTCTCTTTTCTTCTTTTAGTTTAGGCTTTAGACTAAAACTAACGAAAACATAAAAAATATAATACATATACCTTAACTTACAAAATATATAATAATATGTATTAAGGGCAATTACTTCCTACATAAATTATCAGTTATAGAATTTCAAAAGCCATTAGGGCTTGTTTGGCAAAATAAAGTTATTTAAAAACAAATTTTATTAGCTAATGCCTTGTTTGGGTAAAATGGACTTAAAGCTAGTGCAATGGCCTTGTTTGGCAAAATCTTTTTAAAACAAAAGCAAGGGCCTTGTTTGGTTAAAATAATTTAAAAACTCTTTTCTTTATTTTAATAAATTCTTTTAACACATACTTTAATATTACACTTTAATTAATTAAATCTTTAACATTCTTATTTAATTAATTAAAATCTAAAATCAATTAATCATATAAAAATTGTCACATAATTATAATTACTCACTAATTATAATTCATGTAACACTCATCACATAATTCATCTAATTTAATTATCTCAATTAAATTAGAATTATACTATAAAATCAATATACATCAATTAAATTAAATATTAAATATTCATTTAATTAATTATAACTCTTAATTAAATCATTCCACAAAATCACATAATTTATTTATTTAACTCAATAAATAAATTACATTAAATATTTATTCACTCAATAAATATTAAAATTTAATATATAAAATCTCAATCGTTACAATCTTTCCTCCTGAAAAGGATTCTGTCCCCAGAATCACAACAAAAAACATTCACATAATAAAAATTCTCATCTGTTACATTCTTCCCTCCTTAAAAGGATTCTGTCCCCAAAATCGATATATAAGGGTTACATAAATAGCTAAGTAAATAATTAAGGATATAATTTTTTCATTACATCTTCAAGTTCCGACGTGGCTTCTTCAGCACTGTGGTTCCTCTAGATTACCTTAACAGAAGGTATCACTTTATTTCTAAGTACTTGTTCCTTTCTATCAACTATTTGAACAGGAACCTCTTCGTATATCAAGTCTTTATCAAACTGTAAAGGCTCGTATTCTATTACATATTTATAGTCGTGTTTGTAAGGTCGTGACATAGAAATGTGGAAGACGTTGTGTATATTCTCTAGCTCCGGAGGTAACGCCACCTCTTAAGCTACTTCACCCACCTTTCGTAGTACCTCGAAAGGCCCAATAAATCAGGGACTCAGCTTCCCCTTCTTGCCAAATTAAATCTTCCCCTTCCAGGGAGATACCTTCAGAAAAATGAAGCTTCCTGGTAAGAATTCTCGATTCTGTCGATGTTGATTGGCATATTTTTTTGTCTGTCTTGAGAAGCAACCAATCTTGTTCTGATCAGCTGCACAATTTTAGCAGTTTGTTGCACCAATTCCAGTCCCAACAGCTGACGTTCACTGACTTCATCCCAGCACAAGGGAGTTCTGCATTTCCTGCCGTATAACGCTTCGTAAGGCGGCATGCCGATACTCGCGTGGTAACTATTGTTGTAGGTGAACTCCACCAATGGTAGATGATCATCCCAGCTTCCCTTGAAGTCCATTACGCAAGCTCTTAGCATATCCTCAAGCGTCTGAATCGTTCTTTCACTCTGGCCATCAGTCTGAGGATGGTATGCCGTACTCATTCGTAACTGCGTTCCCATACACTCTTGCAAATATTTCTAGAAATTAGACGTGAAACGTGGATCTCTGTTGGACACAATTGACACTGGAACACCGTGTTGAGAAATAACCTCCTTGACATATAGCTTCGTTAATTATTTTAAGTTGTACTTAATCCTGATCGGTAGAAAGTGGGCTGACTTTATCAGTCGATCCACTATCACCCATATCGCATCAAATCCCTTCTGAGTCGCTGGAAGACCAACCACGAAATCCATCGTGATGTGCTCCCACTTCCACTCTGGAATTTCTAATGGTTATAATAACCCACTAGGTCTCTGGTGTTCTGCTTTAACTTTCTGGCAAGTTAGACATTTTGCAACGCATTCAGCAACGTCCCTCTTCATATTCGGCCACCAATAATGGTTCCTGAGATCCTGGTACATCTTCATACTCCCAGGGTGAATAGAATATCTCGAGCTATGAGATTCGCTCAAAATCTCCTCTTTAACATCTGGTACTGGCGATACCCAGATTCTTCCTTCAAATCGTAGTAGTCCTTCGCTATTGATTTTGAACTTGATCTCTTCACCATCGGCTATTCTCTTCTTAATCCTTTCGCACTCTTCGTCATGAAGTTGTGCTTCTTTTATTTTGTCTACCAGAGTAGAACCAGTAGTTACTTAAAACAGCTTCTCATCCGATTCCTTCGGATACTTTACTTCCAGTTCTAATCTAGCCATCTGTTCTATCAACTGATCCTGATCAGTTAACATGTTCAGCTTCTCCCGACCTTTTCTGCTCAGAGCGTCGGCGACGCCATTAGCTTTACCTGGATGGTAAAGTATCTCGCAGTCGTAGTCCTTGATCAGCTTCAACCATCTTCTTTGCCGCATGTTCAAATCCTTCTAGGTAAAAATATACTTCAGACTCTTATGATCTGTGTATATTTCACACTTCTCTCCATATAAGTAGTGTCTCCATATCTTTAGAGCAAACACTACTGCCACCAACTCCAAGTCATGGGTCGGATACCCTTTCTCGTAGTCCTTCAGCTGACGTGACGAATAGGAAATGACTTTGCCATTCTGCATCAGTACACAGCCTAATCCCTTATGTGACGCATCACTGTATACTACGAAATTCCCCGTACTATCCGGTAAGGACAACACAAGCGCAGTACTCAACCTCTTCTTCAGTTCCTGAAAACTTTCCTCACACTTTTCAGTCCAAACAAACTTAACTATTTTACGAGTTAAATTCATTAACAGAGTTACGATCTCGGAAAAGTCTTGGATAAATCTCCTGTAATAACTTGCCAATCCCAAGAAACTCCTTACTTCGGACAGTGTCTTTGGCTGATCCCAATTCATTACGGCCTTAACTTTCGACGAATCTACCGAAATCCCCTCTTTATCAATCACGTGGCCAAGAAATTGCACACATTCTAACCATAATTTGCACTTCGAGAATTTTGCATAAAGCTTCTTCCGTCTCAGCAATTCTAAGGTCAGCCTTAAGTGTTCAGTGTGTTCCTCCTTGGTTTTGGAGTAAACCAGGATGTCATCTATGAATACTACTACGAAATTGTCTAGGAATGGCTTAAACACTCTATTCATTAAGTCCATAAATGTAGCTGGGGCATTCGTTAGACCAAATGACATCACTAAGAACTCGTAATGTCCATACCGTTCTGAAAGCCGTTTTCGGTATATCTTTTCTTCTCACCTTCAACTGATGATACCCAATTCTCAAATCAATTTTTGAGAAGTATCTAGCCCCCTTCAGTTGATCGAACAAGTCATCGATCCTAGGTAAAGGATACCTATTTTTGATCGTAACTTTGTTCAATTCCCTATAATCAATGCAAAGATGCATTGATCCATCCTTCTTCTTTACAAATAAAACTGGCGCTCCCCATGGCGAAACGCTCGGCTGAATATACTTCTTGTCCAGTAATTCTTGAAGTTGAACCATCAGTTCCTTCATCTCGATCGTAGCCATTCGGTATGGAGCTTTTGAAATTGGAACAGTCCCTGGTGCTAAGTCGATCACGAACTCTATCTCCCTATCTGGCGGAAGTCCTGGTAAATTATCCGAAAACACGTCCACAAACTCCCTAACCACTGGTATCTCTTCTAACTTTGGGCTCTCCTTACGCGTATCTACTATGTAGGCTAGATATCCTACACAGCCTTGCGTCAAAAGTTTCTTGGCTTGTATAACTGTCAGACAACTCACTTGTCTAGGCGATTTGCAACCATAGAACACCAACTTCAATGAAGTCGTAAGGTTTACCGACTTCTTCTGACAGTCGATTATTGCCCCATGGTTGAACAACCAGTCCATACCCAGTATGACATCGAATTTCCCAAGTTTTATCAGAATCAAATCTACCCTCAGCTCCTGACCCTTAATGTCCAATCTACAGTTCTTGTAAACAAACCTAACTAGAATAACTTCCTTATTTGCAATCTCTATGTTTAAGGGGTAAACTAATTCCTCTATAGGTAAGTTTAGTGTTTTAGCAAAATCATTAGATATGAATAAACAAGTAGCACCCGAATCAAATAATATATATGCATTTATACTATTGACCGAAATAATACCTGCCACCACGTCTTTTGATTGCATAGCATCCTGCACCGTCATAGTGAATGTCCAGGCAGTGGGTCTAACAGCTTGCAATGGTGCAGCGATAGTCACGGTACTGTCGCTCCCATTCCCTCCGCTCCCTGTTGACCCTACCGTCAGCTTCTTAGGGCAACTACGGGCCATGTGATCCTTGGATCCACATGTGTAGCAAGCTCCCTTCTTCGGGTTTGGACAATTCGGTGCGATTTGGCCTTCCTGACCACAGTTGTAGCACACCCGTTTCCCTATCATGCACATTCCAGTGTGAGTCTTCCCGCATGTAGCACATGCTTCGAGCTTCCTCTTCTGCTGACTCCCAGCAGAGGTGTTGTCGTTCCATTTCCTTTTCTGATGGATAGCCCCACTACCACCAGCCTTGTTCTCCGTTTCATTCTTCTTCTTCTTCTCCTTATTGAATTTGGTTACCGCATCGCTTCCTCCCTCAGCGAGTATAGCCTTTTCCAACATAGCTGTGAACGTGTTCAGTTGGAACATAGGGACCTTGCTGTAGAGCCGGGGTTTCAGTCCCCGCTCAAATCTCCTTGCCTTCCTAGCGTCTACGCTGACCTGGTAAGTAGCGAACCTGGCCAACTCGTTGAATTTTACGGCGTATTCCGACACCGTCATCCCTCTCTGCTTAAGCTCTAGGAACTGGACCTCCATTTGGTCCTGCGAACTAACAGGGAAGTACATTTCAAAGAACATTTCCTTAAAATGTTCCCACGGTATGACTCCTTCACCCTCTCTGGTCTTGTTGGCTTGCCACCAGAAGCTAGCATCCGACTTCAACATGAAAGTCACGAATGCCGTCTTCTGGTCTTCGGTAACTCTAGCCACGTCGAATACCTTCTCCATCTCCATTACCAATATCTGGGCATCTATAGGGTTTACCGATCCCTTGAATTCAGGCTGTCCTACTACCTTAAATTCCTTGAAAGTCGTGCCCTGCACTTACGGCTGATTTGCAAGCGCTCCAGTCAGTAGGTTCACCAACTGCTGAACCGAGTTGGGATTCGTTCCATCGTTATTATTATTCGTCGAACCCTCGGTGTTTTGAAGTGTAGGTCTTCTTCTTGGAGGCATTTTCTGTTAAGAAAATATTATTATTAGATCCTTTATTTAATTATTAAGTATTCAAGTTCATACTTAAACATTTAAATAACTCAGTTCATGTAGAACACATAGCACATCAATAAACTTCTTTTATTCATTTATACATAGTTTTAAAACATCAAATAGATAGCATTTTTGCTATTTACATCATCTTTCTTGAAGTAGAACAAGTTACAGGATTACATTATTAACTCATCCCATTCTTATCTCAAATTATGGGATTTACATTTATTTATTACAAAAAGAAGCACATAATTAAGACTCTACTGTATAGGCATGTTAAGACGTTGCACAGCCTCTCTACGTTCTTCCTCCATCACCCAAAACACCATTCTTCGGTCCACCACGTACCATGGTAAACCTTGGAACTGAGCTGGGTAATAGAAGACATGATCCTGTGCTCTATCTATAGCCGTATGGAATGCGTATTCTGTTTCCCTCAGCTTGGCCCTCTTGGCTTCAGCCTCATCTTCAGCTCGGTCGGCTCGTTGAAAAGCCCTCAAGCTTGTTTCCTTAGCTCTGGCACGCTTCGTCGACTCCTCTTGGATGTCTTGCTTCAGCTTTGCTAGTTCATCCAGTGCATCATCCCGTTCACCCTCTACGTGGACTAGATCCCACTTTACGTTTCCTAGCTCAATGTCTAACTCTTCGATCGTCTCGTCTCGCTACTGTATGTGAGTCCGGCTCTTGTTCACCAGTTCCTGAAACTCCACGTTGCGGTCGTGAACCTCCTCGTACATCTCAGCACTAGTAGAGTGAGGTGGGAATTCCTCTTCGGGATCCTCTTCCTCCTCTAACTCATCCTCGTCCTCTTCCTCTGGAATAGGTGTCAGCTCATATCTCTGACCAGCTGCGGTGATCAACGAAGATGGCTCTCTCCTAACCAACTGCTCCCAGACAACATGGATGTCTCGGGGCTCCTCCTCTCTAGGCACCAGAGGTATAACCTCACTAGCCTGACTAGACACTTCAACATTCGTCATCCTGACAAAAGAATTTTAAAGTTTATTATTACGTGATATCGAATCGTCACTCTTCGAAATACTTAAATGTAAACACATAGCACATAAGGTAATTTAATATCTTTACCTATTCGATCTTCCTATAAGGCTACTACCTAAGGTTTTTTCCCCACCTAAGGTTCAAAACCAAATGCTTTGATACCAACCTGTGACACCCCCAAATTCGGGTACTTCATTTCCACAAGATTTGGTGTTCACTATCTAAATATAACTTACATCTACCCAATAATAAATAATTGCAAAGTAAACTACAACCTTTATAAATAATTAAATAAAATCTTCCTTGAAAAAGGATTACAACTTGTCCAATATAAAATCCCAGAGTTAACTAAACCTTAACATCAATCAAATAAATGCAAAAATAAAACATCATCAACTAAGTCTTATTACAATCAGATATTGAAGACAACAAGTCTTCACTTGTTCATCTTTCCTTTTCCTTTACTTGTTGACGGTACGTCAACATTCTTGGCTTCAACTACAAGGGGTTGTAAAATATGCAAGAGTGAGCAAACAAAAGCTCACTTGAAATACAACAGTGATATGACATAACTGAATAACTTTGAAAGGTTTGAATGACTTTACTTTCATCAAAATAAAGAATTGAATAATAATTCTTTTATCATTTCCAAAGTTCGAATATAGAATTTATCTGAGGGTCATACGACCTTGAACTATATCCTAAGTTATAAATATTTCTATTTAAAACCTTTAATAGTCATTGAGACTATGGACCTTTAACTCGTACTTAGGGGGATCAGCCCTTTGTACCATATATTGTGCACAACCATCTTAACACTTTTGCCAAAATGTCCCCTAATAAATAGGGTTGTTCATCTCAGTATTTGAATACAACTCCGCACCAAAATTTTTTGGTGTAGATAGCAAAAAGGAAATTGGAGTTTCAACTATCATCAACTAAGGAGTAGTTGAATCGACTAACATTACTTTCAACAGTTCGATAATATAGGAATTAAGAACCAATAGACTTCTTAGTAAGCTTTGGAAATAACTTAAAGCGAATTGAAAGAGTAAGTAGATCTTACTTGAACAACTAAGTCAAGATCACATCACTTATGACAAAACTTCAATACTTGTGCTTTATGAACAATAGAATACAATATAACTTGTGTAATACATAACAAGTTAAGAATCGAAAATGAACTTGCATGGTATAATGAGCAAGGGTTAGAGAACTTGCACAATGAAAAGATATAATGATAAAGCTTGCCTAGCATACAAGAACGGTTTAGAAACTTGCACAATATAAATAACAAGTTTAGAGATAAAAAACTTGCTTAACGTAAATGACTAATGATTAGAGAACTTGCCTCAAGCGCAAGCTACACTTTAATAAATACAATCACTTCCATAATTATCCTACACATTATATTACGTTTAAAACGTCTATTAGTACTTAACTATAACGTTTAAACCGTTGAACTTCATACTCAAGTCCAACCTAACAACATGGTTATGACGTACGTCGATACTAATACACATACGTGAGGCTACACTCACAATCAAGCACCTCATACACATATAGCATTTTTACTATCATATTGCATCTTACGATAATAATATCCAAGCACACATATAATATTACAACATAAGACTTCAATCTATCTTAAACACATCAAAAGTATGTTATCTCATTACCTATTACACTTAACAAGTTATAAAAATAAGTTAGCTAAACAAACGCGGCATGAAAACTCAACAAAGGGAAAACAAAATTCCTGAACAGCATAGTACCCCACTGGGATGGGTGGTCCAAGGGTAAAAGCCCCACTGGGGCAGGGCCCACTACTGTGGGAACCCTCCAGCTCGCAAACAGCAGAGAAATAAGCCAATTTGGCTTTTTTCTCCACACCAAAGTCTGATTTTCTCAACATGATGAACATGAAACTTGATAACAACAAAATTTTGGACTCTTTAACATGATTATAACTTATAAAATCCTTACAACACATAATCAAAACCAATTTTTCATGATTTTTGAAGAAAACTACAATATCAAGCGTTCTTGACAAAAATTGCTATTGCGAATTCGTTTTTCAATCAATTTATGTAATTCCAATTGTACTAACTCTAATTCTTAACATATTAACATAACCCATGATCAAATTAAACAATAATCAGTAATTAAACACCAATTTGATAGTTTAAAAAGGCTATTTTCAAAATTAGTTCACAGTAAATTACTATGAACTTGATTTCTTCATAAAAACTTGTTTCTACTGCAATTTGATTTCTGAAAACTTGTTTATGGCATATAATTCAATTATAAACAATTTGTACACATAATTTCTACATATCTACATTAACATCATCAATTCTATGCGAATAAATTTTCACAGAGAACTCAAATTAAAGAAAATAACTAAATAAAGTTCTTAAATTTATAAGGTAGTGATTATACCCTTTGTTTGGAGATTGAAGAAGAGTATGAAGATGATAGTGGATTTCTCTTAGCCTTCTCAAGCTTTTCACCTCTTCTTAGTCTCTCTTCTTCCCTTTTCTCTTTATATTTGTCTCTGTAATTCTTCTTCTCTTCTCAAACACTGATATTCTCTCTTTCTCTTTTCTTCTTTTAGTTTAGGCTTTAGATTAAAACTAACGTAAACATATAAAATATAATACGTACACTTTAACTGAAAAAATATATAATAATATGTATTAAGGGCAATTACTTCCCACATAAATTATCAGTTATAGAATTTCAAAAGACACTAGGGCTTGTTTGGCAAAACAAAGTTATTTAAAAATATATTTTATTAGCTAATGCCTTATTTGGGTAAAATAGATTTAAAGCTAGTGCAAGGGCCATGTTTGGAAAAACATTTTTAAAACAAAAGTAAGGGCCTTGTTTGGTTAAAACAATTTGAAAACTCTTTTTTTTATTTTAATAAATCCTTTTAACACATACTTTAATGTTACACTTTAACTAATTAAATCTTTAACATTCTTATTTAATTAATTAAAATCTAACATTAATTAATCACATAAAAATTGTCACATAATTATAATTACTCACTAATTATAATTCATATAACACTCATCACATAATTCATCTAATTTAATTATCTCAATTAAATTAGAATTATACTATAAAATCAATATACATCAATTAAATTAAATATTAAATATTCATTTAATTAATATATAACTCTTAATTAAATCTTTCCACAAAATCACATAATTTATTTATTTAACTCAATAAATAAATCACATAAAATATTTATTCACTCAATAAATATTAAAATTTAATATATTAAATCTCAATCGTTACAGATTCGCATTCCATATATACCTCCTGCTAGACGCCACTAGTCTTTATCTCAGCCGGTCACAGAGATTCCCCCGATGGGCTTAGATGGCTTTACTTTATCAGAGGTTCCTTACACTCAGGATGCCTTCTATCGCTCGTGGAATCCTTGTACCATTGAGGCTCAGACCCGCGCCACTCAGTTTATGGCGGACATGGTTCCCAGGTCTGTGATGATGACAAACTGGATTTCCTGTGTTAGAGACCCTACCCACTTGGAGTAGATTGCTAGCTTGACCTAGCTGTTGGACCGGGCACATCTTTTCATCAGGCATCTCGATAGAGATCCCTTGGAGGTAGATTCTTTTGATCCATCCAACTCTGGCACTGGCCCCTCAGGTGGCCCGTATTCTGATAGCTTCACTAGAGCAAATCCCCCTTTGTATCGACCAAATGCTCCTTTTGGTGGAGACACAGTGACTCAAGAGGAGTTACAGCAGGTTGATCGGCTAGATGATGTAGCTATCAGAGATTTCTTTTGATAGGCTTTTGTTATCTCTTTTGATAGGCCTTTGTTAGCTATTAGGCGGATGTGCCCCATTTCACTGTACTTTTTATTTTTAGTTGTAGACAGAGATGATGTATTTTGATCTTTATCAGATGATGTATTTAGGGATGTCTATACAATGCTTTTTATTTATTGCACCATATTGTCATTTATCATGATGCATGCATTATATGTCATGGATATGTGTTTATATTGATGAGTTAGCATTGACCCCTAGATGGTCACATGATACGATTCTATAGATGTCTTCATCCACCGTCACCCGTATTGAGCACATCCCACCCACCTTGATAGGCTCGTCTTTGAGGTCTTGGCATGATATTTTTCCTTATTCAGACCGGTTGGCCATTGATCATATGTTGAGACACTCTATGGCCCTTCTGACTTTCCAAGTTTCTGTGGGCTTCGTAGAGGGTATGTGTGACGAACGAGAATTTTGTACAGATATTTGAATATTTATTGAAATAAATAAATATTTTGATGATTTAATTATTGAGTTAAATAATTAATTCATGAATTTGTGGTAGATTAATTTAATTATATGTGTTACATTGATTAAATTAATGTGTAGTAATTTAATAGTTCAAAGTATATATTTAATTGAGTTTATTTGATTAAATGAATTAATTAAATAAGCATAATGTTACTTTAATTAATTTAAAAATTAATTAAAGAAGTAATGAATTGACATAATTAATAAATAAAAATATTAATTATGTGACAATGTGATTTAATGGAAAGTTATTATATTTTATTTAATTAATTTAAATAAAATTAATTGAGTAATTAAGAGTGTGACAATTAACAATATAATAAATTAGTTAATTAAAATAAATGGAAAAAAAATTAGTGTGTTAGCCAAACAAGGCCCTTGTAGTGGTTAGCCCGTTATTTAATACAACGGTAGATTATATATATACATATATGTAGATTATTTGTCAGACGTTTATATTATTTTTCAAAGTTAGAAGGTCAGAGAGAATAGATAGAGTTCTGTGAAGAGGAATTGAGGGAGATAGAGAGAAAAGAAATTGAGAAATCACTGTGTTGTCGTGAGTGTATTCATCTTCATCATCTTCAAAAGGGTAATTCCCTTCTTTTAGGTTTTTAAAATTTATATTTCTTTCAAAGTTCTTCAATACGTATTTGAAAGTTTATGTAAAAATTAGTTTTGAAATTAAGTCATGATATGGCTATATAAATATATATATATATATATATATATATATGTGTGTGTGTGTGTGTGTGTGTGTGTGTGTGTGTGATTATATCATGTTTTGTATTTGGTATGAATGATTTAAAATGATCAAAATCATGTAATTTGGCCTTAATTGGGTTTTTGAAAAGTTATAGAGTTCTTATACGTCTTTGTAAAAATTTCTCTGTTAATGATTGTTTTGAGAAATTAAGTAAGATATGGTCATATAAAGATTGATATATGATTAGTAATGCGTGTTGAATCATGTATACATGATTTACACTGATCACACCATGTAATTTTGTTGGTAATTGGGTTGTATGAAATACAGAGTATTGAATATGGGTCAATAACCCATATGAGTGAAATAAATGCTGTAATCATATGTTTTAATTAGAATTGACACATGATTATGATTGTATATATTAAAACAAAGAGAATAGAATTGGAATGAACGGATTCGGTGTTATAACGAATCCGTAATGAGAAATTTCATAATTTTTTATCAAACTTGACAAAATTATAAAGAGCAGTGAAATTAAATGTTTTAAATTGTGTAATTACGTGATTTAAAATGTTAGAAACATGCTAAAAGTGATTTATGATGTTCCTGTGAAGTTTATACTTCATGGGTAACATTACAAACCAGTGTATTGGTGTAAATTGAAAGAAAATGGCCGAGTTCTGTGTTCTTCGCGAGATTCTGGAAATTCGTAGCCGCGCGGCCGCGCCGTGCCAAAGGGTTAATGTCGCGCGGCTGCGCCTGTCTAGAAAATTCAAAAAATTTTCTAAGTGTTAAATTTTGAGTAATGTGTTTTAAATATAATAAACATGAAGACATGTTATATATGTGATAAGATGTTAATACAAGATTAATAACTTAGGTTTTGTGATTGATTAATAAGTTATTTAATTGACTTGAAACCATTATCTGAAAAACCTAATAATGAGTTCGAAGAACACTGTCGTGAATCGATAATCATATCAAACTTGTGATTAATTGATATTGTGAATGTATTGATAGGTAAGAGTAATTAAAGAACGTGAATTATAATTGTAGCTTGCGCACGAGGCAAGTTTCCTAACTATACTCTTTAAATTGAGCAAGTTTCCTAAACTCAAATCTTTACATTAAGTAAGTTTTAGACTTCAATTCTATATCGAGCAAGTACTTAATCTTGATTATTCAAATTCAAGATTTCATATAACATGTTGTGATTCTTTTAAAAGTATCACTTCAGTTATACAATACTTATTCGATTGTATACTCTTGAGAAGTTATTATTCAATTTGAAAATTATTTATTGTTGAATCCTTTAAGACTAGCGAACCCTTATGGATTTGACTAGTCCATAGTTGATGAACGTTCCAAATTCTAGAACTGCTATTGAGTTTATCCAAATCAAACTTTATTTAGTGCGGACTCTGATGTCAAACTGAGATGAACAACCCTATTAAAGGACTCTGATGTCAAACTGAGATGAACAACCCTATTAAAGGGGAATTGATGATGCTTTAAGCGTTGAGGTATTGTGCACAGTATCAGTACGAAGGGCTGATCTCCCTAAGTATGAGAAGTAAAGTCCAAAGTCTTATGACTGTTAAAGGTTAAAGGTTAATATACTTGACCTAGGACATAGTTCAAGGTCTTATGACCCTCAGATGTAATTTAATTCTCGATTATTATTCTTGATTCAAAAGTTGAGCTTTCTATTATTTAAATTTCTTTAATTTCACTCGCATGTTATTATTGTCATATTTTTATAATTGCGGGCATTTGTGCTCACTCTTGCATAATAACATTGCAGCTAAAAATGAACAAAGTGATGAACCTTCTAGTAGCAAGGGCAAAGGAAAAGCTAAAAAGTGTTAAAGACTTGTGGTGTTATTGAAATGTTAAAGTTCAAGACTTATGTGACATGATTAAGACTTATTTGATTACGTTTCAGCAACAGAGATTTATAGTTAAGTATGACCTGGGATTGATTATGTATTTACTATTTCAGATGTTGTAAAGATGATGGATTATTTATCTATTTAATGAATTTCTATTATTATGGGTAGATAGTCATATGATATTTGAACAGTGAACACCAAATCCTTTGGAAATTAAGATTCTGGATTTGGGGGTGTCACAAGTTGGTATCAGAGCCGTAGGTTATGAACCTTAGGTGGGGGAAAATCTTAGGATAGTAGCCTTCGAGAACATAGTAATGATAACTCTCATTAAGTTCTAAGAAAGATAATAAAATTACCTTATGTGCTATGTGTTTATAATTATATACTTGCTCGAGTATCGATTAGCTTCACCTAATATCTGAAACTTAAAACTTATTTTGTCAGGATGTCAGATATTGGAGGAGCTAGTCAGCCCTGGGATGTTGTACCCCTAGAGACTAGAAATGAGGAGCCCCGAGACATACATACAGTCTGGGAGCAGCTAGTTTAGCCAGAGCCATCTCCTTTGATCACAGTTATTGGTCGGGAGCATGAGCCAGAGATTGACTCAGAGGAGGACCCTGAGGAATTAGAGATCCCGGCTGAGGTAGCTGAGGAGGAGGAGGAAGACGTTGAGGAGTTCCCACCGAACTCTGTCAGCGCTGATATGTATGATTTATTATATGATCACAACATAGAGTTACGAGATACGATTCAGGAGTTGTGAGAGCGGACGGTTTCTCAACGGACTACCATCGAGCAGCAGGATGGTGAGGTTGAGACACTCCACACCCGTCTTGGAAATGTGGAATGGGACTTGGCTCATGAGAAGGGCCAAAGTGAGCAGAAGTCTGAGGAGATAGAAAGATTGAAAAATGAGTTGAAAGAGAAATAAAAAAGACTCGCCATAGTAGAGGAAGCTTGGGTGAGCAATGCACGACGTGCAGATCTGGCAGAGGGGGATGCGCGTGCAAAGAGAATTAAGGTTGTAGAGACGTGCTACACATTTTTGAGGGAAATTGATGTCTTAGCAGGCAGTGATGGGACAGTATGATTATGTGAATGCTTAACTGATAATTAATAATATAAATTCCGATGTGATAATAAACAAAGGAATATTCTGATGATTTAAATCCTGAAGATCTTTTATCTCAAGATAGTTGATGTAAATGGCAGAAATGCTATCGTACTATGTTAAAAACTTTTGATTTTAATAAAATATCAAAGTTTATTTGAGATGATATGAGTTAAAGTGATTATGTTAAATATTTGAGTTAAGTCTTAAGTATTTAAGAGATTGAATAAAGATCTAATGAGCGTATATCTTAACAGAAATATGCCGCCAAGAAGAAGACAAAATTGTCAACAAGCCCAAGAAGAGTCAACCAATAACAATAACAATAACAACAATGATGCCAATGCGAACTCCGTTCAGCAGTTGGAAAATCTGTTAGCTGGAGCGATGAACAATCAGCCTCAAGCTCCATCGAACACCACATTTAAAGACTTTAAGGCAGTGGGACCGCCAAAGTTTAAAGGCTCCACAAACCCGGTAGATGCTCAAACTTGGGTTATGGAGATGGAGAAAGTTTTTGAGGTCGCCCGAGTTAGGGAGGACCAAAAGACCGCCTACGCGACATTCATGTTATAATCAGAAGCCAGCTACTGGTGGCAGGCAAATAAGGTCAGGGGAGGGGAAGGTGTAATAACCTGGGAAAGGTTTAAGGAGATGTTTTTCGAGATGTACTTCCCAACCAGCTCCCAAAATCAAATGGAGGTGCAGTTTCTGGAGTTAAAATAGGGTAGTATGTCTGTGCCCGACTACGCGGAAAAGTTTAACGAATTGGCTAGTTTTGCCCAATATCAGGTGCATACTGACAAAAGAAAGGCTAAGCGATTTGAGTAGGGATTGAAACCCTGGTTGTATAGCAAAGTGTCAATGTTTCAATTGAACACTTTTGCTGGAGTTCTGGAGAAGGCCATCCTCGCTGAAGGTGGAAGTGAAGCGATGACCAAGTACAATCAGGATCAGAAGAAGAAGAATGATAGTGAAGGAAATAATAAGGCTAGTGGCAGTAACACGGGAGGAACCAATAATCATAAACGAAGGTGGAATGACAACCCATCGTCCATAAATCAGCAAGGGAGTCAGAAGAAAAGGATAGAACCATGCCCAACCTGCGGAAAGATTCACTTGGGAGTCTGCATGAAGAGGAAAAGAGTTTGCTATAATTGTGGTCAGGAAGGCCACATAGAACTTAATTGCCCTAACCCTAAGAAGGGGGCCTGCTACACATGTGGGTCAAATGATCACTTGGCTAGAGACTATTCCAAGAAGGCATCTGGAGGGGCAGGGTCAAGGGAAAACAAGGGGAATAGCAGTGGAAATTCTTCTATAATTATCGGACCGACTTCGACAAACCGACCAACTACAAGGACATTCAACATGACCGTACAGGATGCGGTGCAGTCTCGTGATGTGGTGTCAGGTATCATTCCGATCAATAAAGTCAATGCTTATATTTTATTTGATTCGGGTGCTACTTGTTCATTTATATCCGATGACTTTGCAAAGAACTTATAATTGCATAAAGACGAATTAGAAATCCCTATGAACATAGAGATTGCAAACAGGGAAGTGATTCCTATTAAATATATATACAAGAATTGTAGAGTGGATATTAAGGGTAACGTTATGAATATAGATCTTATCCCAATTAAACTTGGGGAATTTGACGTTATCCTGGGAATGGATTGGCTATTCAATTATGGGGCTGTAATTGATTGCCAGAAGAAATGTATTAACCTTATGACTCCATCAAAGGTTGTGTTTTATGGAAGCAAATTGCCTAGGCAAGCGAGTTGTCTGACGATGATGCAAGCCAGGAATTTATTAAGACAAGGCTGCGTAGGATATTTAGCCTACATAATCGATAGTCGTAAAGAGAATCCGAAGTTAGAGGAAATACCAGTCGTAAGGGACTTCGTGGATGTGTTTCCAGATGATCTGCCAGGACTTCCGCCTGACAGGGAAGTAAAATTCGTGATCAATTTGGTGCCAGGAACTACTCCAATATTGAAGGCACCGTACCGAATAGTTCCGGTAGAAATGAAAGAATTGATGGTTCAGTTACAAGAGCTACTGGATAAGAAATATATTCAACCGCGCGTATCGCCGTGGGGAGCACCGGTGTTATTTGTTAAGAAGAAGGATGGGACGATGCGGCTCTGCATCGATTATAGAGAGTTGAACAAAGATACCATTAAGAACAAGTATCCGTTGCCAAGAATTGGCGATCTGTTTGATCAATTAAAGGGTGCAAGATATTTCTCAAAGATAGACCTGAGAAGTGGTTATCATCAGCTGAAGGTGAGGCCAGAAGATGTCTCGAAGACAGCGTTCAGGACACGATATGGTCACTACGAATTTTTGGTTATGTTATTTGGTCTAACGAATGCGCCTGCAGCATTTGTGGGCCTAATGAATGGAGTGTTCAAGCCATTTTTGGACAAATTTGTAGTGGTGTTTATTGATGATATATTGGTATATTCTAAGACCAAAGAAGAGCATGTTGAGTATTTGAAGTTGACATTGTAGGTGTTGAGACGAGAGAAGTTATACGCTAAATTCTCAAAATGTGAATTCTGGATTGAAAAGGTGCAATTTCTCGGACTTGTGATTGATATGGACGGAATTTCGGTGGATCCCTCCAAAGTCGAACCAGTGATGAATTGGGATCAGCCGAAAACTCCGTCGGAAGTAAGAAGTTTTCTTGGATTAGCAGGTTATTACAGAAGATTCATTCAGGATTTTTCCAAGATCGCCCCTCCGCTAACGAATTTGACTAGGAAAGTTGTGAAATTCGTTTGGACAGAGAAGTGTGAGAAATGTTTTCAAGAACTTAAGAAAAGATTGAGTACAGCACCTGTGTTGTCCCTTCCGGATGACACAGGAAACTTTGTGGTATATAGTGACGCGTCGCATAAAGGTCTAGGATGTGTGCTTATGCAAAACGGCAGAGTCATTGCATATGCATGACGACAGTTGAAGGATTACAAGAAGGGATATCCAACCCATGATCTAGAATTGGTCGCGGTGGTATTTGCTTTAAAGATCTGGAGACACTATCTCTATGGGGAAAAGTGTGAAATATATACAGACCACAAGAGTCTAAAATATATTTTCACCTAGAAGGATTTGAATATGCGTCAGAGGAGATGATTAGAACTAATTAAGGACTACGATTGTGATATCTTATACCACCCGGGTAAAGCAAATGTTGTAGCCGACGCCTTAAGCAGAAAGGGTCGGGAGAAATTGATGATGTTGACAGCACAAGAAGAATTGATTTCAGCAATGGAAAAGCTGGAATTGGAAGTAGGATATCCAATGGAGACTGATGAGAAGCTGTTCCAGATGCAAGCTGGTATAACTTTATTAGATAAGGTTAAGGAATCTCAAAACCTAGATAAGGAATGTAAGGAAGTAAAGAAAAAGATATTTGAAGGAACTGAACTTAAATTTAAAATGGACAGTGAGGGTTTGTTGAGGTTTGAAAGCAGAGTTTGGGTACCGCCGGTACCAAAAATCAAAGAGGACATTTTGAGCGAGGCTCATAGTTTGAGGTATTCCATTCATCCCGGAAGTACCAAGATGTATCAGGATTTACGACAACACTTTTGGTGGCCAAATACGAAGAGGGACGTTCCCGATTGTGTTGCCGATTCCATTCAAAGTTCTTCAATACGTATTTGAAAGTTTTTGTAAAAATTAGTTTTGAAATTAAGTCATGATATGGCTATATATATGTGTGTGTGATTATATCGTGTTTTGTATTTCCTATGAATGATTTAAACTGATCAAAATCATGTAATTTGGCCTTAATTGGGTTTTCGAAAAGTTACAGAGTTCTTATACGTCTTTGTAAAAATTTCTCTGTTAATGATTGTTTTGAGAAATTAAGTAAGATATGATCATATAAAGATTGATATATGATTAGTAGTGTGTGTTGAATCATGTATACATGATTTACACTGATCACATCATGTAATTTTGTTGATAATTGGGTTGAATGAAATACAGAGTATTGAATATGGGTGAATAACCCATATGGGTGAAATAAATGCTGTAATCATATGTTTTAATTAAAATTAACACATGATTATGATTGTATATGTTAAAACAAAGTGAATGGAATTGGAATGAACGGATTCGGTGTTATAACGAATCCGTAATGAGAAACTTCATATTTTTTTTATCGAACTTGACAAAATTATGAAGAACAGTGAAATTAAATGTTTTAAATTGTGTAATTACGTGATTTAAAATGTTAGAAATATGCTAAAAGTGATTTATGATGTTCCTATGATGTTTATACTTCATGGGTAACATTACAAATCAGTGTATTGGTATAAATTGAGAGAAAATGGCCGAGTTCTGTGTCCTTCGCGAGATTCTAGAAATTCGTAGCCGCGCCGTGCCAAAGGGTTAATGTCCCGCGGCCGCGCTTGTTTGGAAAATTTAAAAATTTTCTAATTGTTAAATTTTGAGTAATGTGTTTTAAATCTAATAAACATGAAGACATGTTATGTATGTGATAAGATATTAATACAAGATTAATAACTTAGGTTATGTGATTGATTAATAAGTTAGTTAATTGACTTGAAACCATTATTTGAAAAATCTAATAATAAGTTCGAAGAACACTGTCGTCAATCGATAATTATATCGAACTTGTGATTAATTGATATTGTGAATGTATTGATAGGTAATAGTAATTAAAGAACATGAATTATAATTGTAGCTTGCGCACGAGGCAAGTTTTCTAACTTTACTCTTTAAATTGAGCAATTTTCCTAAACTCAAATCTTTACATTGAGCAAGTTATAGACTTCAATTCTATATCGACCAAGTACTTAATCTTGATTATTCAAATTCAAGATTTCATATAAGATGTTATGATTCTTTTAAAAGTATCACTTCAGTTATACAATACTTATTCGATTGTATACTCTTGAGAAGTTATTATTCAATTTGAAAATTATTTATTGTTGAATCCTTTAAGACTAGCGAACTCTTATGGATTCGACTAGTCCATAGTTGATGAATGTTCTAAATTCTAGAACTGTTATTGAGTTTATCCAAACCAAACTTTATTTGGTGCGGACTCTGATGTCAAACTGAGATGAACAACCCTATTAAAGGACTCTGATGTCAAACTGAGATGAACAACCCTATTAAAGGGGAATTGATGATGCTTTAAGCGTTGAGGTATTGTGCACAGTATCGGTACGAAGGGCTGATATCCCTAAGTACGAGAAGTAAAGTCCATAATCTTATGAATGTTAAAGGTTAAAGGTTAATATACTTGACCTAGGACATAGTTCAAGGTCTTATGACCCTCAGATGTAATTTGATTCTCGATTATTATTTTTGATTCAAAAGTTGAGCTTTCTGTTATTCAAATTTCTTTAATTTCACTCGCATGTATTATTGTCATATTTTTATACTTGCGGGCATTCGTGCTCACTCTTGCATAATAACATTGCAGCTAAGAATGAACAAAGTGATGAACCTTCTAGTAGCAAGGGCAAAGGAAAAGCTAAAAAGTGTTGAAGACTTGTGGTGTTATTGAAATGTTAAAGTTCAAGACTTATGTGAAATGATTAAGACTTATTTGATTACGTTTTCGCAACAGAGATTTAAGGTTAAGTATGACCTGGGATTGATTATGTATTTACTATTTCAGATGTTGTAAAGATGATGGATTATTTATCTATTTAATGAATTTCTATTATTATGGGTAGATAGTCATATGATATTTGAACAGTGAACACCAAATCCTGTGAAAATTAAGATACCGGATTTGGGGGTGTCACAGTATGTTATCTTGCTGGATTCCTAAGGGGCAGGTCTTTAGATTCGGCACCCATGAGTTGACTCCTACATTAGAGGAGCTTGAGCACATCACGGATTTTCCGCTGGATAGGCCCTACGCTAGAGTGGTTGTTGGTGAGTTGCGGCAGTAGTTCACGACATTGACTGGTTTACACAGTACGGTTGTCTTGGATGAGATCACCTCAGGATATGTTGTATCCATGGATTTCTTGATTGACCATTTTGGGTCGACAGATAACTACAACGTGTACTCAGGAGATTTTACCATTTTCGAGGATTACTGGCGTGTTGCCTGAGTAGACATTTTCTTGATGTGTGTTGTAGCTTATCTGTACATGCCGTTATATGTAGATCACCTGGACATTAGCTTGATTACGACAGTGAGTGCTCTAACGGAGGGTCATACCATTCTTCCTATGATTGTAGCAGAGACCTTGATGTTGGCCACATTCTGTCAAACCCGACCCACTGTGTTTTTCAGAGGTAGTGTCGTATTGTTATACGTTTGGTTTATGATGCATCTGAGACCAATTGGCATTTTCAGACGCTATAGGTACTGCTTTACACATGAGATAGCCATGTCTTACTCTTTTTGACTGGCTGACTTTATGGATGCAACCTCCTAGTTTATTTTTCTAGCTGTGATTGAGGATCCCTTTTCCATCTTGCCTTGCTCAGGATTCAGCTCCCCTTATAGTTTTGTTACTCACGCAGTAGTTATAGACTTCTTGCCCTTGGTTGGTCTGAGAGGGGTGACTACATATCATCCACTAGCTGTCATAGGACAGTTTGATTAGTTTCAGGATGTTCATCCTTTTGATAGATCTTTAAATCATTGATCATCAGCCTTGTCTTTGTCAGAGGATGATCTAGTCAGAGTTTATGATTATTGGACTCATCGAGAGAGTGATGATTTTTCAGCGAGTCATCCAGGTCGCTCCTCAGAGTATTCTGCGTGGCTGGAGGTAGACATTGCATCGACTATGGTTGTTTATTCAAAGGCCTATCACTGATTCAGACGGGGAGAAGCCTTTGGAGGATCCTGTTTCTCCTACAGAGGATCAGTTATTCTCTGGTTTGAGAACAACTATGTTCAGTGACACTCCTACCTCTTCGGCTGCTGCTGCCCCACCTTCTGTGGAGTCTTTAGAGGAGATGATATAGCTTCTGACCTTTGAGAGGGATCAGGCTAGGGCATTGATGTTGACGACCCTATCTGGCAGAGATGTTGTTTGTATAGAGAGGGATGAGGCCCGAGCTGCCAGGGATGCTTCTATTGCTGAAAGTACTGCTCTCAGATCCTACACGGAGGAAATTGTTGTATATATGAGTGCATTCATGGATGATCATGGTAGTACTCTACAGATGGCCGTGGATCTTTTATCTCATATTGAGACTGCTGGATAAGAGCTCAGAGATGCACCTCCATCTTCAAAGAGGGATGCGATGTTGGATTTACTGTCCCATTTGGGTGCTGGTTTATAGACTAACATTCATTTTCTTTCATAGACTAGGTTAGCCATTTTTGTCATTACATGACACATTGTATATATTAAACAGTATTATATGGCAAGGAAATATATTTTGATTCACTTTCCTTTTGCATATATTTTTATCTTTTCACGATGATTGACACTTTCTTTGTGACTTGCTGTCTTGATGTATCATGATCTATTTCTTGATGGACTGACATTGAGATGTCGGAGGGTCTCTCAGAATGGTACGTTGATCCTGGAGGCTTGTAGACACTCGAAATTTTGCTTTCCTTTGACTAACCTTTCAGGAGGGTAAAAATATAATTTTACTTTGGAGACAACCCCGAGGTAGGGCAAAGGCATATTTTCACCCTAGAGACAATCCCGTGGAGAAATCAAAGTACCAACGACGCCCAGACACGATGCAGACCAAACGACGATCGCAAAGCTGAGAAAGTGGCCTTAAGAAGTCACCGCAGCAATCGTTGAACTGCGTGCTACCAAGACGAGCCGATTAACAACCCCCGGGAACCAGAAGATACCTTTCAGCTTATTGCATCATCTTCCTGGACTTCGTCAGACGCGACGTTATTTCGTAGCCTTTTGCAAGGACTTTTTGGGATTTTTAGGTACGGAGCTCAACTTTCACCAAATTGAGAACTAAGGCACGTATTTTGAGGCAACCAGACCCGTGGGGCCCAGCCTCAGGTGTACTTGCTTTAGCCGTAGGTACACCTATGGCTGCCCATGGTGCCCTATTTCAGTAGCCAGCATCTCATTTATACAAAAAAAGAAGAGAAAGTTAGAGAGAGAAAGGCATTTCTAGAGAGAGAAAGGTTCGGATCTTGCTACATTTCATCACATTTGAGTTGTTTAAGCTTAGATCTTTTATACTTTGGGTGTCTCGAGTGATACAAAGTGATCCTGAGCCATAAAAAGCTTGTTCACGCGTCCCCTAAGGTGAAAAATGTTCATTTTAGCCACTTTCTTTGTAAATCTTTGTTCATTATAGTAGATTTATATTATATTTTTCTTGAATCTAGCTAGATCTTGTTGTTTTATACATATATTGTGGTGTAGGGGGTAGATCTATAGATCCCATCTGTTATTTATTGCATAAATTGTTGTAAATCAAGTGTGAAGGCTAGACCTACCTAGATCTAATCCGGACCTAGCCTTTTGAGTGGTTATTAAGCATGAATCTTTAACCCGTATGCTAGATTTGTTTAGATCCATGGTAGATCTACATGTTTTACTATTTTTGGTCAGTCCCAGTTACACCGTAGAGCCCTAGATCTCTATCTAGTGGTGAGGGGGTCCTAGTAGCTCGTAATGGAGATTTCAACTGATGAAATCATCTATTATCGAGCCTAGGATACATTGTAATACATATTTAAGTATAATAATGTGAGCCTAGGAATCCCGATAACAAGATCAATTGATTGGATTTTGACTTGATTCCCACGATGGACGTTTCTTTTTCAATGTAATGTTTAAATAATGTGAAATCATTATATATGTAATTTTTGGATTTTGAAAACGAATTCGAGGGGTTAGTCCCGAGAAGTCGGATTCAAGATCCCGTGATAGTGAAAACTTTGATTGCCGGTGTTCGGATTCATCAAGATGGCTTTCATGCCCGATGATGATCCGCCCCTTTTTAACGCTTTCTAGCATGCATTTTTATCAAAAATGATTTCCAAATCAAAATAGCAAAGAGCTTTCATAATAATCATAAAGCGATTTGGGGATAGACAATTAGATATTAAATGGACGTATCAAAAGTCCTCGATTGCTATTTAACGAAGGATTTGAAAACTTTGTTTTCAAAACACCATTGATATATATTGTGTTCTAAAAATGAACTTTTATATAAATCAAATCTTTTGTGCATATGGTTAAAGAGGTACAACACTACTTTCAAAATAATTTCATAAACTTAAGAATTAATAATGGAAGTATCAAAGGTCCTCGATTACTATTCGCGTGAAGGATTTGAAACCTTATGTTTTTCTAAATTATCATATGAAATGTATATTTTGTCTAAAAATAAACTTTTTGCTAAATCAAACCCTTCGTACAATGGTGCAAAAGAGGAACAACACTACTTCCAAATAACTCACAATGAGGCTTAGAATAAACTTTCAAAATAATACACACACACACTCTCACACACACACACACACACACACACTTTATACATAGGAAATTAATAAGATGGGGTAACTGTATTTTCACAAAAGTCGGGGACCGCCTAACACCTTCCCCTCGCTTAAGCTATCCCCCGAATTCTAAAAATCTCAGTTTCAAACCAATGTTACGGAGTCACATATTGGACCATATTGTAAAAACCTTTAAAATTCGGATGAGTTGGTACATCCATTTAAATCACACCAACTGGCAGCTCTGTCTCATTCATCCAATAATCAAAATTAATCAATAAAATCAAACTTTGTAAAATAAGTCGACTAATGTCGGTCTTTTTTCGAATCTCACCCTTCAGATGAATTAACTGACATAGCGAAATAAAAAGGGTAAGAAACAATAGGAAAAACGAAAAATAAAAGAAGACATCTAATCTTCAAACAAAAACAAAAACCATTTATTTTTCCCGGCGTCAACAGTAGGCGATTCTGCTGGGGACTATAGAGGGCTTAATTCGCGTTCAATCTTTTTGATTTCCATTCTGCATGTGTATTTATGTGTGAATGATCTTTATGTGTGATGAATGTCTCTAATCTTTAAGTGCTTTATATTAGTGCCTCGCACAATGTCATCATATTGCATCCGGTGAGGACGATGAATGTATGAATGTATGTTGTGTGGTACCTCAATTAGGAGGCAACCCCGTCGGTTGTTTATTACTGGACTCTAAAGAGTGTTCTCTTGTGAGGCTCAAGAAAGGCACCACTCAGATCCGCTCCAATTGAAAGATAACTATCTTCATTAAGTAAATTGCGAAGATCTGGGAACCAATTTCAAAAAGCCCGTGAGAGTAACCTAAGATAGATTAGCCTCTGATAAACTAAACGCGTACGATGTCTTCATGCCCTGTTACTTATAGAATTTACAAATATCATCCATCTTAAATTGTCTTTTGTACATCCTTCTTATCTTGTCATCAAGTCGACTAACCCCTTATTTTGCAAGAAAAGATTAAAAAACCCATAAACCGATGCATAACATATCATGCATCCATATCAGCTACCAATATCCAGAGTACACTAGATACCAGCTTTGTGCAGATTGGTCCTAGAACTCAATTTCGAGCCAAAAAGACGCGCTCACCACCAGTCCAAATGGCTGAAGGAAGTTCATCAAAACCTATTCCCGTATCTCGTGATGAGTTTGAGGAATTTAAGAATCAGATTGCCGAGATGATTACCCTGTTAAGAGAACATTGCAAAATATCTTAGGAGCCAAAATTGAAAACTCATATTGAACCCTCTGTGCAAGAAGATATGAAAATACCGAAAAAGGACGGTGATACCCAGATGTCCACACCTATCTCTCCCCTCGATGTCGGAGTA
The DNA here is from genome assembly GCA_020205555.1 of Panax stipuleanatus. Classification (NCBI taxonomy): domain Eukaryota; kingdom Viridiplantae; phylum Streptophyta; class Magnoliopsida; order Apiales; family Araliaceae; genus Panax; species Panax stipuleanatus. Next base: position 41,302,823 of record CM035125.1, read on the forward strand.
GCCAAGGAGGCCCCGGTCCAAAAGCTGACAAGGGAAATAGTAGACCTTTGAGAAGACATAGAAAATGGAGATATCAGGAAGAAAGTTAGATAAATAGAGGACGTTATTCGGTCTATTAAAGGGATAGGATCCCACGGAAGTGTGAATTATTCAGATCTATGTATTTTCCCAAAAGCGAGATACCCGGATAAGTTTCAAGTCCCAAAATTTGAGAAGTACAATGGATTGGGCGATCCCTACACCCATTTGAAAGTCTACATAGGTGAGCTTGGATCTTATGCTGAGGATGAGAGCCTCCAAATGCAGCTATTCCAGAAGAGTCGTACCGGTGAAGCCCAAACTTGGTACGCCCGGATTGACAAATCCAAAGTCCTGGGTTGGGACTATTTAGCCCATGCATTCCTCAACTAGTACAATTTCCAATCTCAGATGGCACCTGACCATTACCAAGTAACCAAAGTCAAGAAACTGAGCCATGAATTATTCAAGGAGTATGCACAAAGATGGAGGTGAATGGCAGCCCAAGTTAGCCCCCCAATGGATGAAGGTGAGATGGTGATAACTTTTATTGATATCCAAGAAGCCCAATATTACGACAGAGTCATGGCAGGAATAGGCAAACCCTTTTCTAAAATGATAAAGCATGGAGAGATTGCAGAACTGGGTTTGAAATATGGCAAAATCAAGGATTTTACATCCTTAGAGGCAGTGGCGGAGCATATACAATCGGGCAATTACTCGGGCGCTCCTAAGAGGGTATCTAAAAGAAAAGAGGTGGATGTCTCTTTAATATTACAAAGGCAATCAACGAGCATGAGTAATAGTCCCCCTATACAGAAGCAAGGTAATTCCCTTGTATTCCAGTCATCTGCAAAGGCCCAAAATCCTATGGCACCGAGGGTCAAGAAGAATAGGCAAAAAAGGATATTCACTCTATGAAGGGATTCATTGGAGAATATATTAGCACTGCTGGTTGCCCAGAAGAAGATTTCTGAGCTTGCTCCACCTGTCGATTCTCTAGGAAGGCAGTATGATCCCAGTAAGAAATGTGCCTAACATTTTGGAGCACCGAGGCATGACACTCAGAACTGTTAGACCTTAAAGCATAAGACTCAGAATACAATTGACAGTGGGGAGATTGTGGTAAAAGCACCAGAGCAGCCCAATCTTAATAATAATCCCTTACCTCAGCATGATGCAGAGGGAGTTAATATGATCAGTACAGAAAGTCGGGAGAACCACAAGTATTTATGGAAATTGGGAGAAGCTCCTACCATGACTGATCCTTCCATATGGGGTTACCCTGAAGAAAGTATACGATGGAGCAGAGCTTGGCCTCAATCAAGGTGCAAGTGGACCAATTAGTGGAGCTAGTTGTACACCAACATCAGTTGACTCACCAGTTGATCGATCAAGTCCTGCGAGGGCAGATCAATATTCCACCTCTTAAAGTTGTCCCATTTCCAAAGAGAGATCAGATTCATCTCTAAGCACAGACCCAATGGACAAAGAAAGTAGCAAGGGAGGCTAGATTTCACTCTCGATGGGAATTTGCAGCCAAGCACAAATTTACCCCACTGGGGCAGTCTATGGAAGAAATCCTGCGAATGTTGATCGAAGATGGAAAGATCACGGAGTTCTCACCACCCCCGGATCCTCGATCAAGTTGTTTCGACCCCAGTAAAACCTGCCTATATCATTCAAATGCCCCTGGACATGCCACTGAGGAATGTTGGGCCCTACGCCATCTAATTCAGAATCTGATTGAATCAGGAGAGCTGGAGATGATAAGGGATGTTGAGATTTTCTCTGATAAAGAGATAGTATATCATCGAAGGGTGCGAGGTTCAGAAGAAATGGTGGCAGTTATCACTATCACAAAAGAAACTTCCACCCTGCCTCTCACCATCCGAGGATTGTCCAATAGAGGAGACGAAACTCCATTGGAAATAGTTACGCAAATGCTGATGATGTTGACCCCTCGGTCGCATGTCTCTATTTTTAATTTGAAAAAGGTTCCTTGCAACTATGGAGAGGGTATAAGGTCAGAGACCGAATGTACTGCGATCCTGCCAAGGGATAACCCATTGTGCCTCCTAGGGCGGGTAATGAAGCCAATAGCTAAAACCATAGGAAAGATCAAAGAAGATTGTGGATTTCCTTAACAAAGTAGGACACAATGAGGCACGGACAATGAGGCAGCTGAAGGAGGCACCACCCCAAACCTCCATCCTTGACTTGGTGCTAGCCTTCGAGGACTACCATCAAATTCTAATCCAAGTGTTGGAGCAGGCTCACTTCCCCAAAAACATCGATACTGTGAAATTCCAGTATCTGATTAGCCATGTACTAGAGAGCAATGTGATATCTTTCACAGATAATGATATACCAGTCGAAGGAACTGGGCATCGCATGCCACTGCACATCGCGGTTATATCATCTAGGTATGTGATAGGAGGCGTACTCATCGATGGGGGATCGTCCCTAAATATCTGCCCTCAGAATACCTTGGAGAGGATGGATATCAATCCAAACCGGATCCGAGATAGCCATGTGGTAATCCGAGCTTTTGATGGATCACAGAGGGATACAGTGGGGGAAATTGAACTTCCCATGGAGATCAATCCATTTATTTTCAACATATCCTTCCAGATATTGAATATCACTACTGGGTATAACCTATTGCTGGGGCGACCATGGATTCATATGGCTGGAGCCGTTCCGTCCACTCAACACCAGCAATTGAAATACATCATCAACAGCAACTTAGTCACCGTTAATACTAAGCATGAATATCCTATTCATATTCTAGAAGATATGCCCGTGATCGGTCTAAACTAAGATGTTGAACCTGCGAGTTTTCAAGCCTTCGAAGTGAGCACACCCCAATACCAATCTTTGGGCTCGCGAGGGTTGAAACCTCGAATATACCCTGAAGTGATGGCAGTTGGTTAAGAAATGCTTTCCAAAGGACATCAACTAGGCCAAGGGCTAGAGCTAAAAGGCTAGGGGATTAAGAATCCCATACATATACCAACGCAGTTAGGCAGGGCTGGACTGGGCTATCTCGGTGGTTCCAAACACCGTAATCCGCACAAGCATATGCATATCTATATGATGATTCACCTCAAGCCAAACCTCACTGAATCAGGATTGAAAGATCCACTGAGGAAAGTCCCCACTAATATCTCAAACCTCCTGATACCCAATGTAACACCCGAGAAAATAGAACGATTATGTAAATGAATTTTATTTGATTTATTGACTAAAATTTTATTTTTTGTTTATTAAACTGAGTAAGCTAATCAAAGATCGTTCTATGACCTAGAGATTTCAGAAATGGTTAGGATTCTGGCTACGTGCTAGAAATAATTGATGTGAATTTATGAGACGAAAATAAAACATTTTTGAGAAAAAAATGAAATAAGCACTATTCACGTGTTGAAACCCTAAGGGTTAGGGTTTAACCCTAAGTGGGTTTGAGACCCTAAGCCTTTCTGGGAGATCAAAATGTCGAAATGACGTTCTGTCAAAAGATTTGACGGTAATATACCGTGAAAAGTTAAGTTAGCCGAGAAAAGTTTTCTCGGGAGGAAATCACTATTCATCATTTTCTGCTCGGGAATTATTATTGAAATTCTGAGAAATGCGTAATGATAGTATTTCATTTATGGCTCACGAAGTTTTCGCTTGCGGACTTAAAAACCCTAAGTATTAGGGAAAGTAAAATTTAAGAATAATTATTTAAGTATAATAATAAATGATTATTATACAAAATGAGTACAAGTATAATAGGAGATATTGTACGAGTATAATACAAAGAAGATACGAGAATTAATACGACGTATAATACGAATTTTATACGAAGAAAATATGTTTAATTTGAATTAATTATTAATAACTTAATCTGTGGATCGAACCAATGGGTTAACGGGTAGGTTAAACCCATGGGGCGACCCATGGGGAAACCCATGGGCACATGTGTGGCACATGAGGGGCATGTGGAGCATAAATAGCACATGGGCAAGACAAGGCAAGAGCAGGTTTGGTCCAATGACCAAACTACCCCAAGCCTTGCCAATTCTATAAATAGAGAGGCTTTGTTAGCCATTTAGTTGTTTAATCAAATTCCACCAACATAGAAAGAGAGAGAAAAGAGAGGCTAGTTCATGCTTTGCTAAGAATCATGCCAATAAAGGAGCAAAAAAGATCTTGAGTCTCCATACTCAAGCAAACAAGAACACTTAAGGTATAAAGATAAGAAATTTGATAAAAATCAATTGTCTTTCAATATTAGAATTGATAGAGAAGTGATTTGAGGAAGCATGAATTATAAAAAGTCATAACGTTGGCTAAATGGTGGATTAAAAATATTAATAAGTCGAGCATAAGTAAAATCATACCAATTGATTCAGAACTAGTAAAGAACTTATCAAATTCTTGAGAATTTGCATGATGAGCATGTTAAACCATTAAAACATAAGTGTTTACAATGGTTAAAATCATTAATAATCAACCAATGGATTGATTCCAATTGGTTTGAAGTAAAAATATCGAAGAACGAAGATTCGGCGAAAGTTACGCGATTAGACGTTGATCGTCGAAATCGTAAATTTTTTCAGAATAGAAGTCAGAAGTTGTCATGTGATTCAGAAATGATGGTTTTCGATTACATCACGTGTAATTAGGTAAAAAAGACTTGCAAGAGCAAGAACGAACCAATTCGGAGTTAAATCGAAGAATTGAGCGTCGAACGTTCACGACCGTTTAAAGAATGCGTAAAAATGGACTAATCGGCTAAGTTCTCGCCGACGAATTCAGAAATGAATTCCTACCTGATGAAATGATAGAACATAGAATTTATGAACTATTGGCTTTGGAACAAGCCAATTTCGAGTTGTAACGATCATGTTACAAGCTCGTCAAAATTTAAATTTTTTAGAATCTGGGGGTCGGCGCTGCCGCGTCGCCCAGACTCTTGTTCCCAGCGCTGCAGCACCGAAGCAGGGCTCAGACACTGCGAGGCAGCGACGCGGCGCTAACTTTAAGCCTTGTGCTGGCGCCGCCGTGCCCTTAAGGAAAAAATTTTCGACGTGAAGATTTCTAAACCTAGCTTTCTACATGGTAATTATGGGGCAACTAGATGGTTAATATTCATGAAGAGAAATCACTTAAACAACATGTTTAATAATGGTTTTATGAATTAAACGTTGAAAAAATGTATTTAAATTTAAAACTCAAAATCCGATAATGTGAACTATGAATCGTAATCGAGTTGTGAGCGTGCCTTAAGGTTATATAACCTATAATAAAGGTACATAATGCATGAATGACATTGAATAAAGTTAAAGCTCATGTAAATTGTATACATAGTCCGATAATGGGAATTCAATGGGAATGTGGATAACGTAACGAACCAGTTAGGGTTTCGTCCATCATTGTGCTTAATGTTGATCGACGGGAGTCGATTTATGATATATAGATGTTAATAAGCCGTAATAAACGTTAAATAACTTGAACGAATGTTATTAGCTTAACAATTTGGTTAAGTTATAAAAGAAGGAGAAGATAGGTTATACATTGTATATCATCTATGAATTCTCATTGGTATGTGATGTGTTTATGCTTTGTAGAAGTTGTAAAGACCGAGTAGAATAAACGTAAAGGTTTAAAAACACAAAGGCAAGTTTCCTAACCTTGCTCAAGTTCAACTTGATGCAAGTTTTCTAAACTCTTGTCTATACCTTGTGTTGGACAAGTTTTTATTATGCATGATCTCTTATGCATAAACTGTTATTGAATAGACGATGCCAATTGATTCGGCTAGATTGAGACTTAGCATATTTTGGTTGGTTTTCCATAAATCCTTCCAAAATATTTACAATATTGTTATCCTATGCCAATTGATGGGTATGGATTTTTAGGTAAACCTGAGTGTGAATAAACAATTATTTTTACGTCGTTAATTCGACAGGCACGTGAGGTTTCCACCAATTAAACTTAAACATGTTTAATGTACGAGTGTTGATCAACAAAGAGTACTACAGGCTGATCACCTGGATGTGATTGTAAGCTATATCGAACTTACGGCCTTAGTGACGGGTTGTTCTTTTCATGAATGAGAACTAAATTATGGTTCATGGTCGTTGACCAACACAGATTCTGAAGAGGCTATAAGTCCTTGGGAATGGTTTTAAAGGAATCAAAACGTTACTTTGATTATTCTTAAGTACTTCATAACTATTGTATAGTTATTGAAGACAAAGTTATATGATTCTTGATTTTATGGTTTCAAGATATGATGTTGAACTTGCTGAGCTATTTATGCTCATTCTTGCTTAAAACTAAATGATTTCAGCTATGAGCAAACGAACCGAAGGATCCGATAAAGACAAAGGCAAGTCCAAGATGGACAAGTAGTTACCTTTGTAATAATATAATATTAGTATTGTAATTACTGATATTATGACACAGAACAAGGTAATGGTTATAAAGAACCTGGGAATGGAATTAATAGAACGTAATATTTAGTAAACTCATACATATTATTGAAGTCTTTCATTGAATGTATGAGTAGATAGTAGTACCGTGTAGCACCATATCCAGGGTTTGAAGGTACCTAGATTTTGGGGGCGTCACAGGTTGGTATAAGAGCTTTAGGTTATAAAATTTGAGGGGGAAAACCTTAGGTTATAACCTTGAGAAGTGGAGTAGAAGATAGAAGTAAATAAACTCGGGTAGAGTTTCAAAGAAGAAAGTAACCTTAAACATATTAAATGTGAAATATGTTGTTAATATTTTGATTGTATACTAATCAAGTTATCTGTGTCTTATTGTAGATACCAGGTATTATGGACATATATAATGAAATACATGAGGTTAGTGAGGACTCAGTCAACTTTGTAGAGGTTATACCGATGCCGATAGCAGAGGTACTTGTAGTGATTCTAGAGGAGACTGATGTGGAAGAGGAGGATCCGTCAAAATACTCGAATAACTTTGACTTTACGTCATTATTTGACGGTATGTCGGAGGAAGAGGTGGAGTCAGTGCCAATTAATACGGTACTGCCTACTGAAGAGGTGGAGGAGACGACACCAGAGGAGTCCATGAAGGCTCTGTTCATGGCTGTGTTTGACCGGAACTTCCAACTTGGTAAAGAGGTTCGTGACCTGAAACAAGAGGTCCACGATATCCAAGAGGATAAGGAGGACATGCAGGTCTTCTGGGAGGTCGAGCATGACAAAAGGGTGCTGGCCAAGGATAAGGTTCGAGACTTAAAGTTAGAGGTCCAGGAACTGAAGGCGGAGCTTCTAAACAAGAAGCAAAGGATAAGTCGAATATCCTACATCCATAGGATTTCGCACCAGGATTACTAGCACCTGATTGCTAAGTATCCCGTGGAGGAGGGATAGACTCGGTATATGATTAGCCAGGACATAGTGGCCAGTATGGCTAATGCGGATTACGAGAATGCCGTGAGGTAGATGTAGTCCAGTAGAATGTATAGCAAAATTAGCAATGTAAATAGTGTGTAGCTATTATTGATGTAAAAAACTCTTTTGTATAAACAAGGGTAGTCTTTTGTAAATCCCAACTTTTGAAAAGCAATTACGGGACAGTATTGTAAATGGCTGAAGTCATGTATTGACGAACGATGTAGTGTTATACTACGAAGAAGCATCTTAATATAAAAGTTTATTGAAATGCTTGTCAATGTGATTGAGTTATTATTTGATTGTTAATAATAACCAAATGAAAAAATAAATAATAACAAAAATGTTTTTGCATTAACAGAAAATGCCGCCAAGAAGACAGCAAAGAAACCAGGAAGAAGAACCTCGTAATGAGGAGGAGAAAGGGAATAATAACCCGATGCAAGAATTTATGAATTTATTAGCTAAGGCTCGCAATAGGACGAGAGATAACGTATGCATTAATCATGGGGTAGGTCGGAGGACTAGCTTTATGGAGTTTAAAATTATAGGTCCACCTGAGTTCTATGGAACTACGGATCCTATAGCTGCCCAGGTTTAGGTAAAAGAAATTGAGAAGGCGTTTATCATAGCAAATGTCAGTGAGGCGCAAAAGACTTCTTTTGCGACTTACATGATGAAGGGTGAGGCCAACTACTGGTGGGAGGCCAACTAGGGTAGTGCCAGAACAGAAGTTATTACGTGGACACGGTTCAAGAAGTTATTCTTCGAGAACTACTTCCCCACGAGTATGCAAGGGAGGATGGAGATTCAGTTCCTAGAACTGAAGCAGGGGGACATGGCGGTTCCCCAATACTGCCAGTGTGACACCCCCAAATCCGGGTACTTTGTTTCCACATGATTTGGTGCTCACTATCTAAATAAAACATATATCTACTCAATAATAAGGAATGCAAAAAGATTTTCAACCTCATCATCAAATAAAATCTTCCTTATAAAAAAAGATTACAACTGTAATCCAAAAATATCACAGGCTTGCTAACCTTAACATAAACAAATAAGTGCGGAAATAAAATACCATAAACAAGTCTTATTACAATCACAATCAAAGATAACAAGTCTTCACTTGTTCATCTTGCCTTTTCCTTTACTTGTTGACGGTACGTCAACGTTCTCGGCTTTAACTGTAAGTAATTATGAAATATGTAAGAGTGAGCAAACAAAAGCTCACTTGGAATATATCAATAATATGATATAAACTGAATAGCTTCAATAGATTTGAATAACTTTACTTTCATCAACAATAAAGAATTGAATAATAATTCTTTCGTCAATACTTAGAATTTCGAATATTGAATCATTTGAGAGTCATAAGACCATGAACTATGTCCTAGGTTATAAACATTTTCGTTTAAAACCTTTAACAATCATTTAGACTATGGACTCTAACTCGTACTTAGGGGGATCAACCCTTCGTACCATGTATTGTGCACAAACATTTAACGCTTTCGCATAGTAACCTTGATAGTAGTGTGCATACAAGCCAATCATGTATGATGATAAAGCACATACTTTGTAAACAATCTTATTTATTTATTAATAAAATATTCATTTAAGGCATATAATTATCTACATGGTGCTGTTTTTATAATATGTAAATAACCCATAGTTTTAAGCAATGCTTTTAGAATCATGATGAGATCATGATAATGAGATCTAAATTCTTAGAAAGCTTAAAAACTAAAATAGTTCCCAATTGTGGGATTACTAAAATGGGGATTAGTAAATCCGGATAGATTGGTACATATGTTGCTTGCTCATTGGATGAGGATGACTGATCTCATGGTCATTTGTGTGGAGACACTAAAGCAAGTATGTAGGTGCTTATTGGAGAATAAGTTCACTGAACGTGACTCGCTATGGAATACCTAATGGAGTTTTACTCGCCTGTCAATAGGAATTCCTAATGTGATAGTAGTACAAGTGATCCTTGGACTTGAGATCATCATAGTATCTTGTATATAACAAATTATACCTTGACTTATTCCTTAAGGCCTTTTAAGGCATATATAGGGTATGCTTGGGTGTAATGAGTTACATATGGAGATAATGAATGATCAATAAAGAATCTACCACCTCTAGTAAAAGAGGAGATATGTCCTATGTGATTCGTTAAATGACAACCCAGGAATCCCTGGCCAAGGTTGAATGAAATTAGAAAGTAGTTTCTAATTTGCATTATTTGGAGTTGTGCATTTTCTAATCGAAATACATATAATTAAATAAAATAAGACTTGACAGTAAATCCATGTCTTATATTTAATTAGGACATTGTATGGTGGAAGGATTGAATTGTACAGTAACTATTAACTCACAGGTTCTTTTATGATTAATGTTGAAATCTATATTATCTGGAAAGTCGTTGATCGCTGGGGAGGCTTATCCCTATTGTAGAATAAATGTTATTTATTTAAATAGATTATTAGTTTAATTTATTTATTTAAATAAGATTAGAATTGTTCTAATTGATTTATTCACAACCGGTTTAATATGGAGAACCTAAAGGGTCACACCATAAAAGGAAGAAGAATTATTTAAGAAGAAAATGGCATGATAGTAATAATGCATTAAGTATAATTAATTTAATCTATGATGATAGAATAAATTAAATAGCTTAATGTTTATTATTTAATATTTTAGAAATATTAAATGTAAATTAATAAGAGGAGTCTTATTAATATTATTATTATTATTATTATTTTAATTCTAAAGGAGTTTAGGAATTAATATAATATCAGTACTCTCTCTCTAAATCCTAATAAAGATTAGGATATAAATTAATTAAAAGTATTTAATTAATTAATTAAATAAAACTCTATTCTAATTGGATTAGGAGGGTTAACCTAATATCTATATAAAAGAGTCTTATATCAGAAATAAGGTACGTGAATTTTTCAAGAGTTGGGAGTACACATATTCTATAGAGATAGAACCAAGGGTTAAGCCAATAACCCATCTTACTGAGTTCTTCATCTTCCTTGGTGGATCACCGTTAGAGGCCAAACATTTGGGTGGCTGACATTGATCAAGGGAATGAGCCACTACAGAGGAATCAAAGGAATCAAAGGAGTAGAACTTGTACCTGAGGAAGCTTGGATCTTCAAATGTATAATTCTATTTTTCTCCTTCTTCATTCACTGATAATTGATGCACAAGAATGATCATGGTAATGGGTTTGTATAAATTTTTGAAACCTAGTTTTTTACGCTTCCGCCCTATTTATGTGATTTGATTGTATGATTGCGTTACGTACAAACCCAACAGTGGTATCAAAGCCAATCTTGTGCTAATTATCAGTCTATGTGATTCCATACATGTATGATATGCGATTGGATCGAGTTCTGGGCAACAAATTTTTTTTCAGATTCTGCGAAGCTGCGCAGCTGCGCCGGTACAAGGCAATATTGCTGCGCAGTTGCGCCGGGTGCTGTTCCTGGTTTTCATGCTGAGCAGCTGCGCCGGTTCCCTTTACATTCTTGGCGCAGCTGCGCCAATGGACAGGAACTGAAATTTTTTTATGTTTTATTTAATTAAATGAATGGTTTATTTAATTAATAAAGGTTTAAAATAAAGATGTTTATTTTATATGAAATGAGATTTCAGAATTGCTAAAATTAAAGAGTTTAATTTGGAATTATTTTTGAATAAAATAAAGGAGTTTATTTTTCCAAAAACAAAGTTTAGCAAACTTTTGCCCATTAACTGATATTAATACATATATGGAATGAATTTATTTTCATGAGATGAATAAGTTTTATTGATACGTATGATGATATGTATGGTAATAAAAGGGATTGATTATGGACTATGACCAATGTGATTGGATTTTATTTTGGTTGAATGCTTGAATGAATGGGTTTTATAAAATGGGGTCTGCGTACCTCGTCTTCTCTAGTTTTATTCTCGATGTAAATTCTATCTCCTTTCTATGTACTTCCCCTTGACTGCTGATCAAGGTTTCTATTTAATTTTAAATAGTTAATGTAATAGAGATAGTTAGAATTATTTTGAAGAAATTGGAGACCAAGGAGCAAGGAACGCGTGAAGACTCATTTGTATGGAGCCAGGGTTTAAATGTAATAGTTATATTTAAATTTAAATTCTTGCACTCCTAGGTTTGACCTTTTGGTTCACTTGGTGGCTCTAGTGAACCAAACTAGAATAAAAGTCCATAATCAATCTGGGTAGAATATAGTATTCTATATTGCATGCTAAATATTATATATATTATATTTTATACAAACATGCTTCGCATGTTTAATAAAATGACGCGTATTTTATATATATATATATGTGCATGCGCGCTTAAAAAGATGAGACAAATAATAACAAACCCCTCAAAGAAACATTATTAAGTCTGAAGTGTTCAAATGATATTTGGAATATCGAACGTCGCCTTCTAGCATGATTAGTTAATAGAATATTAAATATTTAATATGAGTTTGTTGTGCTATCCACAAGGCGTGTATTGAATATTTAAGATGTTAATTAATCACATTTGATACTTATCAAGAAAATTGAACGATCTAGTCTTGTTGTGCTATCCACAAGGACGAAAATTTTTCTTTTTTGAATTTATGGAAGTGCTAGGCTGGACTTAACTTAAATCATTTTAGTTCGGATGTGCACACACATGACCATTATGATTTAAGAGGCAAAATAAAAGGAGTTACATGGTGATGTAATTGACAAGAGTTGTCTACCTATTTATTTGTATATCGCTTGTTGTGCTATCCACAAGGTTATATACATTTGAAATGGGATCCTTAATCTCACTAGCAAATCTTTAATTAGATGTTGCCGAACTATATGAGTGAGGGTAATATAGTTTGATGAAAATAGTGGGAGATACCAATTTAAAATAAAGACCTAAATTTATTTTGGTATGCAAAGTTAATAAAATGAATGTTTGCTAAAATGTTGTCTTTTCACATGCAGAATTTTAAAAATGTCAAAATCACTAATCTCACTACGAAGCATACTTGATGCAAATAAGCTTACCGGCCCGAATTATGAGAACTGGTTAAGAAATCTGAGAATTGTTCTCACTGCTGAAAAGATTTCTTATATCCTAAATTCCACTATCCCTGAATCTGTTTCAGAAACAGCCTCTGAGGAAGAGATTTCCACTTTCAATAAGTGGCAAGATGATGCATCTGTGGCTCAATGCATCATGCTCGCATCCATGAATAACGAACTTCAGCGTCTACACGAAAAAATGGATGCTCCTGCTATGCTGCTTCACCTCAAGGAGTTGTATGGTGAACAGAGTAGGACTGCTAGATATGAGATATCTAAGGAGCTCTTTCGATCTCGGATGACCGAGGGCACTGCCGTCGAGACTCATGTTCTGAAGGTAATCAATTTGATTGAACGCCTTGGACAGCTTGGGTTCGTCATGGATGGGGAGTTGAGTCAAGACTTGGTCTTGCAGTCACTCCCTGAGACCTTCTCGCAGTTTGTGGTTAATTTTCACATGAATAAGCTAGATGTCAGCTTACCTGAGCTGCTTAACATGCTAAAAACTGCAGAAGGTCACTTCTCATCCAAGAAGAACCATGTCTTGATGGTGGATTCTTCCAATAAAAGGAAGAGGCCCAAGGTGTCTTCTGAAAAGAAGAAATCTAAGAAGGCTAAGGGAAAAGGGAAAGAAAAGGAGCAAAAGAAACCTGAACCAGCTAAAGGAATGTGCTTTCATTGCAATGAGCCGGGACATTGGAAGAGGAACTGCAAGAAGTTTCTAGCAGAGAAGAAGCTTGGAGAAGCTTCGACTTCCAATCAAGGTTTGTTTATGATTGAAATTAATTTTTCTGAAAGTCATAATTCTACTTGGGTATTGGATACCGGCTGTGGTTCTCACATATGTAATACTGTGCAGGGACTGGTCAGAAGTAGAAAGCTGAACAAAGATGAGGTGATCCTACGAGTGGGAAATGGAGCAAAAGTTGCTGCATTAGCTATAGGAACTTATTGTTTAGCAATGCCTTCGAGCAAATTCATTTATCTTAATAATTGTTATTATGTTCCGAATATTATTAAAAACATTATTTCAATTTCTGTATTGGATATGGAAGGTTTTGACGTTATTATAAAGAACAATGGTTGTTCTATTTATAAAGACGATGTTTTATATGGTATTGGAAATTTGCGAAATGGACTTTATACACTTGACTTACAAGAAAATATATTTCAAATTGAACAAATTAAGAAAAGGAAAAGAGATGATATTAATTATACCTATATGTGGCACTGTAGACTCGGTCATATCAATGAAACAAGATTATCCAAGTTGCATAAAGATGGGCTCCTCGAGCTATCTGATTATGAATCATATCCAACTTGTGAATCTTGTCTCATGGGAAAATGACTAAATCTCCTTTTAGTGGAAAAGGAGAGAGAGTTACAGAGTTGTTGGTATTGATTCACACAGACGTTTGTGGACCTATGACAACAAGTGCACGGGGTGGGTATTCTTATTTTATTACTTTTACTGATGATCACTCAAGATTTGGATATGTGTATTTAATGAAATACAAGTCAGAATCATTTGAAAAGTTCAAAGAGTTCAGAAGTGAAGTAGAGAAACAAACGGGCAAGAGTATAAAGATATTTCGATCAGATCGAGGTGGAGAATACTTAAGCGGTGAGTTTCTCAATTGTCTCAAAGAAAATGGTATAATCTCACAATGGACTCCTCCAGGTACACCACAGTTAAATGGAGTATCTGAAAGGAGAAATCGAACACTGTTGGACATGGTTCGATCCATGATGAGTTTTACGGACCTTCCAATTTCCTTCTGGGGATATGCCCTAGAAACGGCTGCATACCTACTTAACAAGGTACCTACCAAATCCACCCCAAAGACTCCATATGAGATGTGGAAAGGGAGGAAACCAAATCTTAAGCATGTTAAGACTTGGGGTTGTCCAGCTTATGTCAAAAAGTTTGAAAATGATAAGCTACAGACTAAATTCGATAAGTGTAGATTTGTGGGATACCCTAAAGAAACCGTAGGGTATTATTTCTATCATCCAACTGATCAAAAGGTGTTTGTTGCGAAACATGGTACCTTCTTGGAGAAAGAGTTTATCCATGAAGGGGTCAGTGGGAGCAAGATATATCTTGAAGAAGTTCAAGAACCACAAGTTACCACGAACCAAAGTTAGGTACCTAACCAAGTAGAAGAACCTACTGTACCACACCCTGTTCGTAAATCTGGAAGAGTACCGAAGATACCTGAGAGGTATGGATTCGTTATAGAGGATAACGATGAGGTACACATCATGAATGATGATGATCCATTGAATTACGAACAGGCTATTAGTAATAAAGACTCAGGGAAATGGCTTGAAGCCATGAAATCCGAAATGGACTCCATGTATGAAAACAAAGTATGGTCTTTGGTTTCACCACCTGAAGGTATTAAACCTATTGGGTGTAAATGGGTTTTTAAGAAAAAGACTGGAGCAGACGGAAAGGTAGAGACCTATAAGGCCCGACTGGTTGCAAAAGGTTTCAAACAAAGACAAGGAGTTGACTATGATGAAACCTTCTCACCAGTAGCCATGCTCAAGTCGATTCGGATATTGCTTGCGATTGCAGCTTATAACGACTATGAGATCTGGTAGATGGACGTGAAAACGGCCTTCCTCAATGGGAAACTTGAGGAGGATGTGTATATGACACAGCCAGAGGGATTTGTTTCAAAGGTTGGAACAAATCAAGTCTGTAAGCTGCAACGATCCATTTATGGATTGAAGCAAGCTTCTCGTAGATGGAACATTCGTTTTTGATGAGACAATCAAAGAGTTTGATTTTATCAAAAACGAGGATGAACCATGTGTATACAAGAAGGTTAGTGGGAGCGCAGTATCATTCCTTGTATTATATGTTGATGATATATTACTGATAGGGAATGACATTCCTATGTTACAATCCATTAAAATCTGATTATCTAAAAACTTCTCCATGAAGGACTTGGGTGAAGCATCCTATATTTTGGGGATAAAGATCTATAGAGATAGATCTAAAAGGATGCTCGGCTTATCCCAAGGAACGTACATTGATACGATGCTAAAGAGGTTTAGCATGGAAGATTCCAAAAGAGGTCTCATGCCGATGAGCCATGGAATAAATCTCTCCAAGAAACAGGCCCCAAAGACACATGAGGAGAGAGACCGTATGAGTAAGATCCCTTATGCTTCTGCAATAGGATCTATCATGTACGGTATGATATGTACTAGACCGGATGTTGCTCACGCACTTAGAGTAACAAGCAGATACCAGTCGAATCCAGGAGAAGAGCACTGGAAGGCAATGAAAAATATCATAAAGTACTTGAGAAGAACTAAAGATATTCTTTTTGTCTACGGTGGGTCTGAATTAAAATTCGAGGGATTCACGGACTCAAGTTTTCAAACAGACCAAGATGACAGTAAATCTATTTCAGGGTATGTGTTTACCTTGAACGGAGGTGCAGTGAGTTGGAAGAGTTCCAAGCAGCAAACAGTTGCTGATTCAGTGACAGAGGCAGAGTATATAACTGTAAGTGAAGCTGCAAGTTGATGTTTTGGATGAAAAGTTCATTACAGAACTAGGAATGGTTTCTAAGTCTCATCTTGAATCTAAACATGTGTTGCGGCACTTTGATTAAAGAAATCATTGAAAGAGGAGAGTGTAGACTCTCAAGACAACATTGCAGATCCATTTACTAAAGCTTTAACACAACAGCAGTTTGATCGTCACTTAGAGAAGATGGGTATGAGATACCATGGCGATTGGCTTTAGTGCAAGTGGGAGATTGATAGTAGTGTGCATACAAGCCAATCATGTATGATGATAAAGCACATACTTTGTAAACAATCTTATTTATTTATTAATAAAATATTCATTTAAGGCATATAATTATCTACATGGTGCTGTTTTTATAATATGTAAATAACCCATAGTTTTAAGCAATGCTTTTAGAATCATGATGAGATCATGATAATGAGATCTAAATTCTTAGAAAGCTTAAAAACTAAAATAGTTCCCAATTGTGGGATTACTAAAATGGGGATTAGTAAATCCGGATAGATTGGTACATATGTTGCTTGCTCATTGGATGAGGATGACTGATCTCATGGTCATTTGTGTGGAGACACTAAAGCAAGTATGTAGGTGCTTATTGGAGAATAAGTTCACTGAACGTGACTCGCTATGGAATACCTAATGGAGTTTTACTCGCCTGTCAATAGGAATTCCTAATGTGATAGTAGTACAAGTAATCCTTGGACTTGAGATCATCATAGTATCTTGTATATAACAAATTATACCTTGACTTATTCCTTAAGGCCTTTTAAGGCATATATAGGGTATGCTTGGGTGTAATGAGTTACATATAGAGATAATGAATGATCAATAAAGAATCTACCACCTCTAGTAAAAGAGGAGATATGTCCTATGTGATTCGTTAAATGACAACCCAGGAATCCCTGGCCAAGGTTGAATGAAATTAGAAAGTAGTTTCTAATTTGCATTATTTGGAGTTGTGCATTTTCTAATCGAAATACATATAATTAAATAAAATAAGACTTGACAGTAAATCCATGTCTTATATTTAATTAGGACATTGTATGGTGGAAGGATTGAATTGTACGGTAACTATTAACTCACAGGTTCTTTTATGATTAATGTTGAAATCTATATTATCTGGAAAGTCGTTGATCGCTGGGGAGGCTTATCCCTATTGTAGAATAAATGTTATTTATTTAAATAGATTATTAGTTTAATTTGTTTATTTAAATAAGATTAGAATTGTTCTAATTGATTTATTCACAACCGGTTTAATATGGAGAACCTAAAGGGTCACACCATAAAAGGAAGAAGAATTATTTAAGAAGAAAATGACATGATAGTAATAATGCATTAAGTATAATTAATTTAATCTATGATGATAGAATAAATTAAATAGCTTAATGTTTATTATTTAATATTTTAGAAATATTAAATATAAATTAATAAGACGAGTCTTATTAATATTATTATTATTATTATTATTTTAATTCTAAAGGAGTTTAGGAATTAATATAATATCAGTACTCTCTCTCTCAATCCTAATAAAGATTAGGATATAAATTAATTAAAAGTATTTAATTAATTAATTAAATAAAACCCTATTCTAATTGGATTAGGAGGGTTAACCTAATATCTATATAAGAGAGTCTTATATCAGAAATAAGGTACGTGAATTTTTCAAGAGTTGGGAGTACACATATTCTATAGAGATAGAAACAAGGGTTAAGCCAATAACCCATCTTACTGAGTTCTTCATCTTCCTTGGTGGATCACCGTTAGAGGCCAAACATTTGGGTGGCTGACATTGATCAAGGGAAGGAGCCACTACAGAGGAATCAAAGGAATCAAAGGAGTAGAACTTGTACCTGAGGAAGCTTGGATCTTCAAATGTATAATTCTGTTTTTCTCCTTCTTCATTCACTAATAATTGATGCACAAAAATGATCATGGTAATGGGTTTGTATAAATTTTTGAAACCTAGTTTTTTACGCTTCCGCCCTATTTATGTGATTTGATTGTATGATTGCGTTACGTACAAACCCAACAAACCTCCCCTAATAAATAGGGTTGTTCATCTCAGTATTTAATACGAGTCCGCACCAAATAAAGTTTGGTTTGGATAGCTAAAAGGAAATTTGGAGTTTTCAACTATCATCAACTAAGAAGTAGTTGAATCGACTCAAAATTATTAAGAGTTCAATAATTCAAGAATTATGAACCAAGTATAAGTCATAACAATCGATTTCATATTAGATAAACATGCTTTAGAAATAACTTAAAGCATTTGAAAGATTAAGTAGATCTTGCTTGAACAAATAAGTCAAGATCGCATTATTTCAATAATAACTTCTATACTTGTTCAATATGAACATTTGAATACAAAATAACTTGTGCAAGAATTAACAAGTTAAGAATCGAAAACAAACTTGCATAATATAAAAAGTAAGGGTTTAGAAAACTTGCATAAACGTACAAGATAGGTTTAGAAAACTTGCTTCAAGCGCAAGCTACACTTTACAATTACAAATCACTCCCACAATTATCCTACATTTTACATTATATTTATAACATCAATTAGTACATCACCGATACTTTTAAACCGTTGAACTTCTTACTTAAGTTCAACTCACAATGTGGTTTATGACATAAGTCGCTAACTAACCACATACATGAGTCGACACTCACAACATGCACAACATACGCACATAACATTTTAAACTATCGTATTGTACCTTATGAAAGTAATATACAAGTGCATATATAACATATTAATATAAGACTTCAAATTATCTTAATCATATTAAAAATATGTTATCTCATTGTCTAATACACTTAACAAGTCATCAATTTAAGTTAGCTAACATATATCGCACAAAAACTTCACCGAACACAAACTAAAAATCCCGGATAGTCCCTACCCCAGCTGGGGCAGGGTTCCTTAGGCTTACAGCCACGCTGGGACGGGGCCCACTGCTGGTGGGTTCCCCCAGCTCGCGATCGTGCAGAGAAATAAGCCAATTAGGCTTATTTCTTCGCACCCAAATCAGATTTTTATCAACATAATGTATATAAAACTTTATGAAAACAAAACCTTAAAGTTTTAACATGATTATAACATTCATAAACACTATAACACATAATCAAAACATAATTTTCATGATTTTTGAAGAAAATAACATTCTTAAGCGTTCTTGATGAAAATTGCTACTATGAGTTTATTTTGAAACCATCATGTAATTCCAATTGTATTAACTCTATTCCTTAACATATTATCATAATCCATGATCAAATTAAACAAAATTAACAATCAAACCTCAATTTTGATAATTTAAAAGACTATTTTCAAAATAAGTTCACTGTAAATTACTATGAACGTGATTTCTTCATGTTTATCGTATTTACGTGAATTGAATCACTTAGACAACTATAACTATAAGAATCGTATATAAGCATACATATATATATATATATCACATATATACATCATAATCAAGTAATTTTCATAAAAAGATTATTACAAAGAAGTTTTTTTAAAAAATATGGAAGACATAAAACACAAAATAGAAAATTTGAACATAGAGAGTATACCCTTTGATTGTAAGGAAGAAGAAAATGATGTTTGTTGGCTTTAGCAAGGACTCCTCTTCCTTCTTCTTCTTCTTCTTCTTTTTCTTCTTCTTCTCTCTTCTCTCTTCTCTCTGAGTATTTTCACTCTAACTTTTTCTCTGTTCTTTCTTTGTTTGTTCTAACTTTCAAACGTAACTATTTTGTATAACATGTATAACTGATATACATATATTATACAAATAATGCATATAATTATATAGAATATATAATAGCTATCTATTAATTACATATACTAATTACTAATTAATATATAGGTTACACAAATTTGAATTTAAAAAGCCCTAAGGCTTATTTGGCAAAACAGCCTTATTTTTAAAACAGATTATTAGTAATTAAGGTCATGTTTGGTAAAACGAGATTAAAACAGAAGTAAGGGCCTTGTTTGGTAAAAATACTTTAAATCCCTTTTCTTTATTCTTTTAACACATAATTTAAATGTTACACTTTAATTAATTAAATTTTAACATTCTAATTTAATTAAATAAAAGCTAACATCAATTAACCATACAAAAATTGCCACATAACAATTATAATTACTCGTTAATTATAATTTCATGTAACGATTATCACATAAACTTCATCTAATTTAATTATCTCAATTAAATTAGAATCATACCATAAAATCAATATACATCAATTAAATTAAATATTAAATATTCATTTAATTAATATATTATACTTAATTAAATTACTCCACAATAATCACATTATTTATTTAACTCAATTAATAATTTAACTAAAAATATTTATTTAATTCAATAAATATTTATAATTAAATATACAAAATCTCATTCGTTACAATATTCCCTCCTTAAAAGGATTATGTCCCCAGAATCACAAATAAAAAAAAACTCATCTATTGCAATCTTCTCCCTTAAAAAGATTCTGTCCCCAGAATCGGTGTACAAGAATTTACACAACAACTAAGCAAATAATTGGGGATATGTCTTCTTCATTACATCTTTGAGTTCTCACGTGGCTTCTTCAGCACTGTGGTTCTTCTAGATTACCTTAACAGAAGGTATCACTTTGTTTCTATGTACTTTTTCCTTTCTATCCACTATTTGAACAGACACTTCTTTATATGTTAAGTCTTTATCAAACTGTAAAGGCTCGTATTCTATTACATGTGTGTAGTCATGCTTGTAAGGGCGTAACACAAAAATATGGAAAACGTTGTGTATGTTATCTAGCTCCGAAGGTAACGCAACCTCGTAAGCAACTTCGCCAACCTTTCGCAGTACCTTGAAAGGTCCAATAAATCGGGGACTCAGCTTCCCCTTCTTGCCAAATCGAATCTTCCCCTTCCAGGGAGATACCTTCAGGAAAACGAAGCTTCCTAGTAAAAATTCTTGATTCTGACGATGTTGATCGGCATACTTCTTCTGTCTATCTTGAACAACAACCAATCTCGTTCTGATCAGCTTCACAATTTCAGCAGTTTATTGTACCGGTTCCAGTCCTAACAGTTGTCTTTCGCCAACCTCATCCCAACATAAGGGAGTTCTGCACTTCCTACTGTAATACCCGAGAATTTCCATATATTATTAAATGAATATATTAATGAAAGTTGGATATTTATTTGAATATAAATATTTATGTGATATGGGATGAGTTAACTTAATTACTTCAAATTGAAATGATGATAATTGAGAAGAGAATATGGAGTTTATTATAAGCTCGAGGAATGCCTTGTGTGGCACAGTGATGAAAAGTATGTAATTTAATTCATTAAAGAAAGAATTAATAAGTGGATGATTAATTAATAATATATTATTAATTAAAGGTGATAAAATATTAATGGGTAATTAATGTTTGAGGCTAATATTTATTCTATTAATTGTTTAGTGTAAAATTATGTAATCGTATATTGTATAGTAACTGCAACTATATAATATGATGTATAATGTGACATTTTGGCATAACTATGTAATATATATATAAACTGTATTATAAAGGGTAGTGTGACACTTTAGTAATACTACGTAATATGAAAATTATATTGTATGCGTTACATACATGAACATATGTGACCATGTGATATGTATAGTACTTTAATGAATACTATATGGTATATTAAATTAAGGTGTGTGAATAATTAATAACAATAATTATTTCCATGAGTTACATAATTGGAATAATAAGGTTTGTAATAATATAATATGTCACTATTTGATTAACTCATAATGTGATATCATTAAAATATACATGGATTATATGATGTGTATAGAGATATATACCCTCAACTTATTATTGTAATATTACTATTAGAACCCATGTGTACACCCAATTGGAATTGAAACCTACGTGTATTTGACCCATGTATATATATAAGATGTATATAACCTAAGTGATAATATCATTCCATTACACAAATGCTGAGTTAGCTTGTCCCACATTAAGTGTCCAATTCCCTCCATTCTCTCATTCACGTGAAGAACAAAAAGGCTAACAGTCTACTCCCTCTTCTTCTCCCAAGATCATACTAGCTCATCATTTTAGGGGGAGTGGGATTCATGATGCATGTTACCAACTACTCACCAACTATCTAATGTCCAACATCTTCTTCCTTCATCTCTTGGTTTATTTTCATGGACAAAGGCTTGGCATGGGTTTTGAGTTTCCTATAAATTGAGCATTCCCCTTCATTCCTTGTTGCTGAAAATTAGTTGATAAGTGTTGCAAGAGTTTATAATGTGAAGTTGAGAGCAAGGTTTAGCAAATTTAAAGCTCAAGAGGTATAATACTTAAACCCACTTGAAGTTCAATTCATAGAAATTGCATGATATTGTTGGAATTAATGTGTGATAAGGTGCTAGCATAAGTTGTTAAGTATATCTATATGTTAGGAATGCAAAGTAATAGTATGTAAGCATGCTAGCTAAATACATTGTGAGGAATTGATGAAGTTCTGCTGAAGCAGAACATTGTCTGGCCTGGAACCGGAGTGGCGCGGCCGCGCCACTCCCTAGTACAAGTGGCGCGCAGCCGCGCCCCTCTGCAGTTTCTGTTGACAGTTTTGTTATCTCTTCTAATGTATTGAGCATGTTATATTAGCTAGAATATGCATATAAATCACCATGATATGTGCAATAAGGTTGCTATGTATATAGTAAGCCATGTTAGTTGTTTTAGTTGAGTATTTCAAAAGAAGCCTAAAGATTTGTAAACTAGATTGATAAACGTGGTGTAATATATGATCGGACCTTATGTGCAAATGTATTATGTTCTGATATGTCTTGATGTAAAACCCCAACTTTTATGAATAAATTGAATTTTTTCTGTATATTATTTTTTTGAAATAGTAAGGGGTTAATTTGATGAATGTGGTAACTTATGGGGTGATTTGTGCAAGTTTTACAAAGTAAGCAAGTGGCCATAAAATATTCATTGTGTCAGAAAATATTCGTTTGGTCGGGGAATATTCGTACGACGGCGCAATCATTTGTGGGCCTCATAACGGAAAATTATCGGATGAAAAAAACGACAAGAATAAGTTTTTCTAAAAATAACGGCGTGGTTGTTACAGTTAAAACTGTTGAAATACCCGGTGGTTAAAATACAATAATGCGCGGTGTTGAACAGTAGCACACAGTATTGCACAGTAATTCTAATTATTGATTCTTACGTAAGAAGTCACTACTCAATAATTATTACAATAATTACTGTTCAATATTTTATATTATTGATTCAATAATTGCTACATTGATAATTGCATAATATTTTATTGATTCAATAATTGTCATTGCACAGTATTTCACATTATCAAATCAATAATTCATATTATTTAAATAATATTATTAGATGGCATTATTGACAATGTCTAAGGAAGTTCTGCCTAGGAGGGATTATTTAATTGCGCGCCAGTAAGGAGAAATCCTTATCGGAATGCCCCCTCTTTCCTGGGAAAGACCTGTTTGTCAATTTTATAGTTCTGTAATATTATTTGTGAATGATTAATTATTGATTTATATAATAATAAAATAATTATTTTTGTGGATATAAAAGAAGGAATTAGTGCTGAGGTGTTTTTATCAGTATTAGTTGTTATTATTGTGAATTATAATATTAATGATGAAAAAATATTATTAAAAATGTGTTTTGTGAAGCCAAGTGAATTGAGATAAATAGAGAGATTTTTATTGAAGTATTTGTTGTAAGTTTTGCTTGTTACATGGACCCCCACTTATCATTTTTTAAAATAATCGGTATAAAATTATTCAGTATATATAAATATATATTATATGTGTGAAAGTGACATGTGGGGTGGGGCCCACATGTGGGATGAAAAATGAAAATGGAGTGGGGGGGGGGGGAGGAAACGTGTTTGGGAGGGAGTATTAGTATTATATATATATATATATATATATATATATATATATATTATAAAGTTTTATTTTATTAGATTATAAATAGAATATATTATATTATATTTAAAGTTTTTATTTTATTAGAATATTTTATTGCACAGTAATGCATAGTTAAAATCAAATTTCAAAAAAAATTCGTCGTTTGAGCGCCCGTGATGGTTTTACTGTTGGTCCGTGAAAAACTTTTCTAACTAGTATCATTCCATTCTCCTATAAATAGGATGCTTAGTTTAGAATTGAAAATCACTCCAGAATCAGAGAATTCTTCTTTTATAATATTGAGCGTATTTCTTTCGAGTTTTAAGAAGCTTTGAGTGTAGAAAACAGTGAAAGTTTTCTTCAAGAATATCCCCGCCCCTACCAGTTAGAAATACTTTTCTTTTAAGGTAAGGGGTATTATTTTTTCATATTCGCTTACGATACTATTTTTCGTATTCGTAAGGAATTTTATTTTCGTTCAATATTCGTAAGGAATATTATTTTCGTTCAATATTCGTAAGGAATATTATCTTCGTTCAATATTCATTCGAATATTATTTTCGTTCAACAGCTGTAAAGGATGTTATTTTTTTCGTAAATGATGTTATTCTTTTCAATATCATTATACCAAAATATTGGCATGGATTTTATTATAAAATTCTTACTTTTTTCGTCGGGGTTACTATTCACGTATACGGCACTATTCACGAAAAAATTAAATTTTCTTCTATTTGTCCAAGTTGGCTATTATGGGTCCTATCTTTGATTAGATCCAAGTTTTGATCTTTATTCTTGAATTTTGCTCCACAATTGATTATTATGGAGTATTCTTGAACTTGAATAAACTAAATTACGAATCCCTAATCTTTGTCCTTTATCTCACTGGATTTGTTATTTATATTATTTTTCATCATCCTCAGTCCTAAATAGTGATACAAATGAATATCTTTGGCCTGTAGTGCAAAGATGGATGATTACTTGATGAATATCTTTGGCCTGTAGTGCAAAGATGAACGATTATCTGATGAATATCTTTGGCCCGTAGTGTAAAGATAGACAGGTGTTGAGATGAACATGACCAACTGTTGATACAAATGAATATCTTTGGCCTGTAGTGCAAAAATATATATTTGATTCAAGATATATATTGATTGATGTTACATGGATAAAATATTAATTATAGACTTTCAAATCATAGAAGATAATAGGCATTATTTCCTACTTAACTCTTCTGATGCATTGTTATTTTCGCTGCAGTTGTTGATCTAAAACTTGTTGTCCATAATATTTTATCTTATTTATTGAAGGCTAACGATAATTTATTTTTCATTATCTTAGTTATAATATTCTTTACTGGGCTAGTTGAGCTCACCCTTTTTATCTATTGTCCTCTTCTGGGAATGAGAATGTTACGGGATCTAGTCGGGGGATAGTGTGATGGTCAGAGTTAGATCTGTAGAAGTCCTCACTATTCTGTAAAATAGTGGGATAATAATTGTAATGAATAAGGAATGAATTTGAATGTTTATATTTCGTATTATATACGATTTGCATTAAAATTCACAGTTGTATGGTCGTATTTCTTACGACCTTTTGTTATAAAAGTTTTGTATTTGAAATTTTGTACCATGTATTTGGCGACTCAGAATGGGTTGGTATTGAACCTATTTTGGGGGCGTCACAGTTGGTATCTGAGCTTCAGGATATGATCTCTAGCGGAGATCGGGGAATAGAACTAGGAGGGGAGAGACGAGTAAATCCTTCACTAGTGTGTCCTACCTAAGCTTATCTTGTATTTAATTGGTCAGTCGGAGCATAGGGTTAATATGTGATATGTTAATTTGTTTAATTAACCCTTGTTTTATGGCAGTAATTGAGAATGGCAGCTGAAAATGTTAGCAATGGAGTGAATGAGACCGTTGAGACACCTTTAATCACCAACAAGGAAAACGTGCAACAGGAAGGCGATACCACTGATCAGACGGTGAACGATGGGATGTTTAGAAGCTTTTTTTAGTTCATGCAAAATCAGACGAGGGAGACTCATGCACAAAATACAGGTGGAAATAACAACTCGCGACTTGTCACTGCCAAGCAGTTCAAAGAGTTGGGACCACTAGAGTTTCAGGGAAAGCCAGATCCAATCAAGGCAGAGACATGGGTTAAGCAAATTACCAAGATATTTGATGTCTTGGGATGCACAGAGGAACAAAAAGTTCCATTTGCCACGTTTATGTTCCGCGGAGAGGCAGATTACTAGTGGGAATCTGTGAAACGTACCCAGCCTGCTGCACTGTTCAATGACAAGTACTTTCTAGAAAGTATTCGTCAAATGAAGGAGGTAGAGTTTATTAAACTGAAACAGAACAATATGACGGTGTCCCAGTACGAGGCTAAGTTTGCGGAGTTATCCCGGTTTGCGTCTCATTTGGTTAATAATGAGGATCGTATGACGCGGATGTTTCTAAGAGGTTTGAAACCCGAAATTCGTCAGTATCTCATTTCTCACAAACTTTCTTTATATTCAGATGTAGTGAACAGGGCCCAATTGTTAGAACGTGATAATGATTATGTTCAACCAAGGGACAACAACCAAGGTCGTACCGATGGCAACAGTCATCTGAACAACGATAACCAGCAAGGAGGAAATTATCAGGTGAGAAGCGGTAACCACTCAGGTGGTAATTGTGGCCATAATAAAAGAATAAGTGAGTTGGGGGGAGATTTCAAGAAGAGAAGGTACAATAATGAGAACGTGAAAACGTCAATAGCAGCACCAACTGTTTCTAGGGGAGGAGAACGACCGCCGGTCGTATGCTATAAATGCGGCCAAGAGGGACACATCAGCAGACCCCCTCTTTTCTGGGAATGACCTGGTTGTCAATTTTGTAGTTTTGTAATATTATTTGTGAATGATTAATTATTGATTTATATGATAAGAAAATAAATATTTTTGTGGATATAAAAGAAGGAATTAATGCTGAGGTATTTTTATCAGTATTGGTTGTTAATATTGTGAATTATAATATTAATGATGAAAAAAATGTTATTAAAAATGTGTTTTGTGAAGCCAAGTGAATTGAGATAAATAGAGGGGTTTTTATTAAAGTATTTGTTGTAAGTTTTGCTTGTTACATGGACCCACACTTACTCATTTTTCAAAATAATTGGTATAAAATTATTCAGTATATATATATATATATATATGTGTGTGTGTGTGTGTGTGTGTGTGTGTGTGTGTGAAAGTGACATGTGGGGTGGGGCCCACATGTGGGATGAAAAATGAAAATGGGGCGGGGGGAGGAAACGTGTTTGGGAGGGAATATTAGTATTATATATATATATATATATTATATATATAAAGTTTTGTTTTATTAGATTATAAATAGAATATATTATATTTTATTTAAAGTTTTTGTTTTATTAGAATATTTTATTGCACAGTAATGCACAGTAAAAATCAAATTTCAGAAAATTTTCGCCAATTGAGCGCACGTGATGGTTTTACTGTTGGTCAGTGAACAACTTTTCTAAATAGTATCCTTCCATTCTCCTATAAATAGGATGCTTAGTTTATAATCGAAAATCACACCAGAATCAGAGAATTCTTCTTCTATAATATTGAGCGTATTTCTTTCGAGTTTTAGGAAGCTTTGAGTGTAAAAAACAGTAAAACTTTTCTTCAAGAATATCTCCGCCCTACCAGTCTGAAATACTCTTCTTTTAAGGTAAGGGGTATTATTTTTTCATATTCGCTTACGATACTATTTTTCGTATTTGTAAGAAATTTTATTTTCGTTCAATATTCGTAAGGAATATTATTTTCGTTCAATATTCGTAAGGAATATTATCTTCGTTCAATATTCGTAGGAATATTATTTTCGTTCAACAGTTGTAAGGGATGTTATTTTCTTTCGTAAATGATGTTATTTTTTTCAAAATCATTATACCAAAATAATGGCATTAATTGTATTATGAAATTCTTACTTTTTCCGTCGGGGTTACTATTCACGTATACGGCACTATTCACAAAAAAATTAAATTTTCTTCTATTTGTCCAAGTTGGCTATTATGGGTCCTATCTTTGATTGGATCCAAGTTCTGATCTTTATTCTTGAATTTTGCTCCACAATTGATTATTATGGAGTATTCTTGAACTTGAATAAACTAAATTACGAATCCCTAATCTTTGTCCTTTATCTCACTGGATTTGTTATTTATATTATTTTTCATTATCCTCAGTCCTAAATGGTGATACAAATGAATATCTTTGGCATGTAGTGCAAAGATGGATGATTACCTGATGAATATCTTTGGCCTGTAGTGCAAAGATGAACGATTATCTGATGAATATCTTTGGCCCGTAGTGCAAAGATGGACAGGTGTTGAGATGAATATGACCAACTGGTGATACAAATGAATATCTTTGGCCTGTAGTGCAAAGATGAATATTTGATTCAAGATATATATTGATTGATGTTACAGGGATAAAATATTGATTATGGACTTTCTCATCATAGAAGATAGTAGGCATTATTTTCCACTTAACTCTTCTGATGCATTGTTATTTCCGCTGCAGTTCTTGATCTAAAACTTGGTGTCCATAATATTTTATCTGATTTATTGAAGGCTAAGGATAATTTATTTTTCATTATCTTAGTCATAATTTTCTTTACTTGGCTAGTTGAGCTCACTATTTTCATCTATTGTCCTCTTCAGGGAATAAGAATGTTGCGGGAACTAGTCGGGGGACAGTGTGATGGTCAGAGTTAGATCTGTAGAAGTCCTCACTATTCTATAAAATAGTGGGATAATAATTGTAATGAATAAGGAATGAATTTGAATGTTTATATTTCGTATTATATACGATTTGCATTGAAATTCACAGTTGTATGGTCGTATTTCTTACGTCCTTTTGTTATAAAAGTTTTGTATTTGAAATTCTGTACCATGTATTTGGCGACTCGGAATAGGTTGGTATTGAACCTATTTTGGGGACGTCACACTTGACATGTGAAAATATGATAGTTATATTGTTAGACTATCCAAGCATGAATCAAAATAAGTTTTCAAGTAAAAGAACAAACTTAGAGTTTATAAATAAACTTTGATAGACGTATATACCATGTGGATGTTCTGATCTTGCGAGCATGGTAGTATGGTTTAGAAATGCATGAATAACCTGTTAACTTGTGTTTATGTGATTCGTAATGTAGCATGAGCATGTTGAACTCATTAGTGAACGTTACTAACAACAATATAAGCTTTAAAACGTGGACTTTGACATGTTCTAAATTCTGATATTTTAACATGTCTAATAGTACGTGTAACATCACTAGTATATCATACATGTGAACACACTTGTTAGATGTAATGCAAGTTAATCAAGCATGAGTTCGATTAAGCTACAAACAAGTAGCAATGCTAGAATCACGCATTCATGACATAGAAACATGTGAGCATGCCTACCAATAAAATATGTGACCACCTTATATGCCTAAGTGACAAGCGTGACAACTTATTGAATCCATGGCGTTGTATGACCCTAAGTCGTTAGAAATCGTGACTTAGAATTATAACATGTATAATTGAACTTAGAAAGGTTGTACAAACATGGAAGAACCCTTTAACATGTATATGAGTTATGAAATATCATATGTTGATACTTGAATCCAATTTTGACGGTTAACTTAT
The DNA here is from genome assembly GCA_020205555.1 of Panax stipuleanatus. Lineage (NCBI taxonomy): Eukaryota > Viridiplantae > Streptophyta > Magnoliopsida > Apiales > Araliaceae > Panax > Panax stipuleanatus. The sequence continues at coordinate 41,332,546 of CM035125.1, forward strand.
AACAATGTCATAACTTACTAAATGAAATATGATTGGTATTGATTATGGTCTTATGTGATAATAATGATATGAGAGTGTGTTTAACTCAAAAAAAGGAACGTTAAGGATAAAAGAATATTAGTCGAGACTTGTGAATTAATATAATACTATATATGGTATGACAGTGTAGCTAGGATAAAACTTAATTTATGTGTTGATTGTATATCCAAGGTAAGATATGATGCTGAAATATATGACTAATGGATATCATATATATACGTAATTATATTACGATAGGATTCGAAAGTGTTGATTAATTTCGTGAATAAACTACGCATAAGGCAAGTATCCTAAACCTTTGTCCTAATTTATTCAACGGATATTGTAAGCAAGTTTCTAACCTTACTCTTTATTGAGCATTCATTAATCTTGTGCTATTATTATCGTACAAGTAAGCTTTTGAGATTGAAATTCAGATATTTTATGGAAAAGATAAAAGTCGATTTATATTTTTCGAACTTTAAATCTTGAGATTGAACGTATAATTGTTGTGATCTATGCCATTTGATTCGGCTAGACTCATATTGTTGAAAGGCGACCCAAACCAATTGATTGGTGCGGGATCTTGTGTTTGACTGAGATGGACAACCTTCTTCGAAGGGAAAATATATTGGTCGGGAGACCGACGTGCGCACACTTTAAGTACGATTAAACGATATGCATACCGTAGGGTACTTTAGGCTGATCACCTGTTGTACTTATTTTTGATTGGGTTTTTAGTTTAATACTGTTAATTCTAGTAGCAGTTCATAGTCCTTAGTGACTGCTCAGTATTCAGTTATCTTGAAATCTTATATTGATTTAGCATTGAATCATATTGATATTATTCTGTCCTTAGCTACTGTTATTGAGAACTGTTGATATTCTTGTTATCTTTGAACTATCATATTCTGTTATACCCTTTTGAGATTCGAGAACTATGTTACTCACCCTTGTTGTTATATTACTTGCTGAGCAAACTTGTTGCTCATTCTTGTTTTTCCTAAAACATTTCAGTTAAGGCAGAGAAATGCGGACCTTTGGGCATCGACAAGGGCAAGGGGAAGGCTACTGAGTAGCTTTATTTATATAGAACTTTATGATTGTAATAAGGACTTATTCTATTATGTACTAGTTAAGGTTATGTATGTTTAAGTTATGTCTAAGCTATGTAATCACTGTTTAAGTTTCGAGACCTTGAGACGTGTATAAATTATATTAATTAAATGTAATCTATTCGGTAATAGAGTTGTGTATTATTCCGCTGTGCGATGCGACATTTAGTCGTGCTATTATTATCATGATGTTAGATTATAGAACGTGACAAACCGAATTAAAGTGACCCTGTGGCGGTCCAAATTTGGGTGCGTCACAGGTTGATATCAGAGCTGTAGTTATAAACCTTAGGAGTGAGTGTCCTTAGATTATAACTTAGGAGGACTCAGAAGTTAGAAAGGGATAGAACTCACATAGAGTTTCCCTAGAGAGAGACTTATCGTGTTATGAAATGTAACTTCATTCTATACAATGAACTTATGTTTTATTTAACATTCTAATGGAGTTGCTGTTGTTTGTCTTATGTTTATGATTGTAGGATGACAGACACTGGAGTACCTAGTAGAGTGGCCGAGGAGGAGCCCAAAGATATACATGTAGTATACGAGGCACCTTTAGAGGCTGTGCCAGTGCAGGCTGTTGCACTATCCGAGTCTGACGAAGAGGATGAGATCGAGGTGGAGTTTAACCCCGAGGAGGAGCTTATGGAGGACAAGCCTATTTAGGACGAGCGTATAGAGGAGGAGCCCATGGAGGACTCTTATGAGCCTAACTTGGAGGAGCATATGCTGGGAGAGTACGAGGAGCGTATTCTGGAGTTGGACTGCAGAGTCCAGGAGCTAGAGGTCGAGGCCCAGGAGAAAGAGTCTGAGTTCCAAAAACTGAGGGACGAGGACCACTAGAAGAAGTTAGACATGCAGGAGTTAGCGGTGGAGATTGCCTATCGCATAGAGGCAGGGATCCAGATGGGAACCTTATTCCACAGGTCGGTATCAAGAAATATAGATATGGCAGAAAAGCTGGAAGAGGTAGAACAAAGGGAAATAAGTGAGAAGACTGAGAAAGAGGCACTCCGTACTCAGCTAGAGTTGGAGGTGATGGATAGGATACACTTCGAGGAGAAGTGGGAGGCGGCCAATGAGAGAGCTAAGGACCTAGAGGATGAGGTCAGATGCAAGAAGAGGAAGATGAACAAGATGGGGTATGTGTTCCGTTCAACTTTTGAGAGGGTGATTGATGGTGTGTACCACTACCCAACGGAGCAGGGACAGACCCTACATACTTTGAGCCGAGAGTTGATAGCGTATATATCACAGATCAAGTAAAAGAGCGCTGTAGAGCGTGGGATGAGACCCTTAGTCAGTCTAGTAGTAGTATTTACTTTATATGATGTATATACTATATTGTAATCCCAACTTTTTTTATAAAGTGTGGGATAGTGATGTAAACCCCGAGTAAGCTTTTGTTAGAGGGGTAGTATGGTAGTATGTTAGTGTTCCCCATCTTTTGTGATATTAGGGGATATATGTGATAACATTTATAGAAATATGCTAGGATAATCATGTAATGAAACGATTTGGCATATGAATATAAATGAAGTTTATTTCAGAAATGTGTTATAAAATTTTATGCCTTTAGTATTAAAAGAAATACTTAAGTAATATAACTGAGTAATAATAAAATAAAAATTTGTGATGCAGATAATGCCGCCCAGACGTAGATTGACTGCACCTGAGGAGTCAGTGAACAATGAGAGGGAACAAGTAGACCCGATCCAGAAGCTAGTAGATCTGTTAGGAGAGGCCCTTAGGGGAAGGAACAACGAACCCGTTCGCCCCAATCCTCAAGGAGTACCAGTCACAAACTTTAAGGACTTTAGGAGTATAGGACCCCCAGAGTTCGAGTGTACTACCGACCCAATCTTTGCGCGGACATGGGTTAAGGATATCGAGAAGGCCTTCACTATCGCTCGTGTGGGTGAAGACCAAAAGATTGTATTCGCTACATATATAATGAGAGGTGAAGCCAACTACTGGTGGGAGGCACATCAACAAAGAGCTGGAGAAGGGATAATAACTTGGGATAGATTCAAGACTTTGTTTTTCAAAAACTACTTCCCGAAAAAGCATGAAGAATAGGATGGAGGTGAAGTTCTTAGAACTGAAGCAAGGTGATATGATGGTGGCGCAGTACGTGGCTAAGTTTAACGAACTAACGCAATTTGCAGAACACCAAGTTGGAGATGAGGAAAGAAAGGCTAGACGTTTTGAGTAAGGGCTAAAGACGTGGCTGTTCAATAAGGTATCAGTTCTTAAAATTGATTCCTTTGCGACATTGCTAGAGAAGGCGATCATTGCGGAAGGTGGCAGTGAGGCCTTAAATCTGTACAACAAGGAGAAGAAAGGAAAGAATACTGGAGGAGAGAACCGTGCGGGAGGAAGCAGTAGTGGAGGAAGGAACTTGGGAAAAAGAAAGTGGGAGAATAACAACAACAAGAAAAATAACAACAATTAATCTGGGAATTTTCGTGGAGGTTTTAAGAAGAGGGCTAAAGGATGCCCGAAATGTGGGAAGAACCATTAGGGCGATTACTGGAAGGGACGCGGCACTTGCTACAACTGCGGACAGGAAGGGCACATCCCGCCCAACTGCCCGAAACTAAAAAAGATACAAGGATGCTTTGCATGTGGCTCAACGGAGCACCGGATTAAGGATTTCCCAAAGAAGGGAAGTGGCGGAGGTAGCAGCCAACAAGGAGGAAACAAACTGATGATCAGCGGACCGGTACAATCAAACCGCCCAACCGCCAGAACCTTTAACATGATCGTCCAAGATGTAGTGGCTGCGAAGGACGTGGTGTCAGGTATAATCCCAATCAATGATATAAGTGCTTATGTATTATTTGATTCGGGTGCCAGCTATTCTTTTGTATCTGAAGAATTTGCTAGAAGACTTAACACACCCCAAGAACGATTAGAAAATCTCTTGAACATAGAAGTTGCGAATAAGGAAGTAATCCCTGTAGAATACATTTATCGAAATTGTCGCGCAAACATTAGAGAACATGAACTGAGCGTAGACTTGATTCCTATTAGATTGGGAGAATTTGACGTAATACTGGGAATGGATTGGTTGTATAACCATCCTACGATAATTGACTGTCAGAATAAATGTGTGAATCTTCAGACTCCGAGTAAGTCTAAGGTAGTGTTTTATGGTAGCTCATCGCTTAAGAAATCGTGTTGCGTTACGATGATGCAGGCCAAGAAATTTTTAAGGATGTGTAGGTTATTTGGCTTACATCGTAGATACTCGAAAAAAGGGAGTAGAAATTAAGGATATATCCGTAGTAAATGAATTTCAAGATGTGTTTTCGGACGATCTGCCTGGTCTTCTGCCAAATAGAGAAATTGAATTTATAATAGACTTAGCACCAGGAATGGCACCGATTTCGAAATCTCCATATCGTATGGCGCCAGTAGAAATGAAGGAATTAATGATACAACTGCAAGAGTTATTGGATAAAGGTTATGTACAACCAAATGTGTCTCCTTGGGGAGCACCAGTGTTATTCATTAAGAAAAAGGACGAATCGATGAGGCTCTGTATCGATTATCAAGAATTAAACAGAGTAACGATCAAGAATAGATATCCGCTACCGAGAATAGACGACTTATTTGATCAATTGAAAGGAGCAAAGTGTTTTTTGAAGATAGACCTACGAACAGGTTATCACCTACTGAAGGTACGGGATGGGGACATACCAAAGACTATGTTTCGAACCCGTTATGGACATTACGAGTTTTTGGTAATGTCATTTGGATTGACTAATGCTCCGGCAGCATTTACGGACGTGATGAACCGAGTTTTCAAGCCATACTTGGATAAATTCGTGGTAGTTTTCATCGACGACATCTTGATCTACTCAAGGACAGAAGAAGAGCACGCCGAACATCTGAGGATTGTTTTGGAGGCTTTAAGGAAGGAGAAGATGTATGCAAAATTTTCTAAGTGTGAATTTTGGATGGAGAAGGTTCAATTCTTAGGTCACGTGGTGGATAAGAATGGAATCTCAGTGGACCCTGCAAAGGTCAAGGCAGTAAGTAATTGGGAGTAGCCAAGAACACCGACGGAGGTAAGAAGTTTCTTAAGGTTAGCTGGGTACTATCAAAGATTTATTCAGGATTTTTCTAAGATAGCAACCCCGTTGACCAATCTGACGAGGAAGACGGTGAAATTTGTATAGATCGACAAATGCGAAGAGAGTTTTCAAGAGTTGAAGAAGAGATTGAGCGAAGCGCCTGTGTTGTCAATACTAGATGATGCGGGAAATTTTATGGTATATAGTGATGCATCGCACAAGGGACTTGGCTGTGTGCTAATGCAACACGGCAAAGTCATTGCGTATGAATCACGATAATTGAAGGATTACAAAAAACGATACCCTACTCATGACTTAGAGTTAGCGGCAGTAGTTTTTGCATTGAAAATTTGGAGGCATTATTTGTACGGAGAGATTTGAGATATACACGGACCACAAAAGTCTGAAATATATCTTCACACAGAAGGAGTTGAATATGCATCAGAGGAGGTGGTTAGAATTGATCAAAGACTATGACTATATTATTCTTTACCACCCGGGTAAGGCAAACGTGGTTGCCGACGCTCTGAGCAGAAAAGGAAGGGAGAAACTGTTTCATTTGACGACTCAGGAAGAATTGGTAAGAAAAATGGAAAAATTGGAAATAGAGGTAAAGGGACCAGAGAGGTCTGAAGATAAGTTATTTGTAATGGAAGCTCGTCCGACATTGTTGGATAGAGTAAAAGAAGCACAAGAGAAAGATGAGGAGTGCGAGAAAATCAGGAAGTGGATCGCAGAGAATGAGGAAGAGAAATTCCTAATGGATAAAGACGGTATTTTGAGATTCAAAGGAAGAGTGTGGGTACCAGCGGTAACCAAATTAAGGGAAGAGATTTTGCACGAGGCACATAATACGACGTATTCCGTTCATCCGGGAGGCACAAAGATGTACCGAGATTTAAGGCAATATTTTTGGTGGCCTAATTTGAAAAGGGAAGTCGCAGAGTGCGTTAGTAGATGTTTGACTTGCCAACGCGTCAAAGCAGAACACCAGCGGCCGAGTGGTTTGCTACAACCGTTGGAAATACCAGAGTGAAAATGGGAGCACATTACGATGGACTTCGTGGTAGGACTTCTAGTTACACAGAAAGGATATGATGCCATTTGGGTTATCGTGGATCGACTAACAAAGACCGCACATTTTCTACCGATCAAGATCCGCTACAGTTTGAATCAGTTAGCGAGTCTGTACATAAAGGAGATTATTTCATGACATGGAGTGCCGGTGTCAATTGTCTCCGATCTGAAAGTAGTATGCATACAAGCCAATCATGTATAATGATAAAGCATCTACTTTGGCGATGATCTTATTTATTTATTAATAAAAGTATTAACTTATTAAAGGCATTTAATTATCTCCATGGTGCTATTTTTATAATATGTAAATAACTCATAGTTTTAAGCAATGCTTTTAGAATCATGATGTTGATCATGCTAATGAGATTTAAATTCTTAGAAAGCTTAAAACTAAAATAGTTCTCAATTGTGAGATTACTAAATAAGGGATTAGTAAATCCAAAAAAATTGGTACATATGTTGCTTGCTCATTGGATGAGGATGATTGATCTCATGATCATTTGTGTGGAGACACTAAAGCAAGTATGTAGGTGCTTATTGGAGAATAAGTTCAATGAACGTGACTCGCTATGGAATACCTAATGGAGTTTTACTCATCTGTTAATAGGAATACCTAATGTGATAGTAGTACAAGTGATCCTTGGACTTGAGCTCATCATAGTATCTTGTGTGTAATGAATTACACTTTGACTTATTCCTTAAAGCCCTTTAGGGTATATAAAAGGGTATGCTTGGGTATAATGAGTTACATATGAAGATAATGAATGATCAATAAAGAATCTACCACCTCTAGTAAAAGAGGAGATATGTCCTATGTGATTCGTTAAATGACAACCCAGGAATCCCTGGCCAAGGTGGAATGAAATTAGAAAGGAGTTTCTAATTTGCATTATTTGGAGTTGTGCATTTTCTAATCGAAATACATATAATTAAATAAAATAAGACTTGACAGTAAATCCATGTCTTATATTTAATTAGGACATTGTATGGTGGAAGGATTGAATTGTACGGTAACTATTTACTCACAGGTTCTTTTATGATTAATGTTGAAATCTATATTATCTGAAAAGTCGTTGATCGCTAGGGAAACTTATCCCAATTGTAGAATAAATATTATTTATTTAAATAGATTATTAGTTTAATTTATTTATTTAAATAAGATTAGAATTGTTCTAATTGATTTATTCACAACCGATTTAATATGGAGAACCTAAAGGGTCACACCATAAAAGGAAGAATAATTATTTAAGAAGGTAATAGCATAATCGTAATAATGCATTAAGTGTAATTAATTTAATCTATGGTGATAGAATAAATTAAATAGCTTAATGTTTATTATTTAATATTTTAGAAAATTTAAATATAAATTAATAATAGGAGTCTTATTAATATTATTACAATTATTATTATTTTAATTTCTAAAGGAGTTTAGTAATTACTTTAATAGTAGTACTCTCATTTATTCCTAATAAGATTAGGAGACAAATTAATTAAATAAATTTAATTAATTATTCTCAATGTGGTGGGAAGTCTAAATTAATTAAAAAAGTTTAATTAATTAAATAAAATTCCATGTCTAATAGGATTAGAAGGGTTGACCAATATCTATATAAGAGGAGTCTTATAATAGATATCAGTTGATGTAATTCCAATTGTTGGAGAGTACTTCTTTTCTATAGAGGATAGAAAACTAAGCCAACCACCCTCCTTCTTGATAATTCATCTTCCTTGGTAGATCACCTCTAGAGGCCAAACACTTGGGTGGCTAACGTTGATCAAAGAAAGGAATCTAATCCGAAAATTCAAGGAGATCACGAAGAACAAGGAGTTGAACTCGTACCTGTGAAAGTTTCGTTCTACAAGGGTATGATTTTATAACTTCATATTTATCGTTTTAAATTAATAATTTGCATAAAGGATAATCCGGTTGATGGTTTTGTAAAAAATTTTAAACTCTGATATACCATACTTCTGCTAATTTTTGCAATTTGATTGCGTCACGATTTTGTACAAACCCAACAGTGGTATCAGAGCCAAACCTTTATGGAATCATTAATTATTTTGATTTCATATACATATGGGTATGTATTTAAAATAATTTATTGGGCATAATTTTATTGTATAAAATTAATTTTTATGAAAAAAAGGAGCAATTTTCGAACTGAAAAAAAAAATTGGCGAAAGTTTTTTTTCGGAAGAAACCTGATTTATATATATAAAGGGACCAATGCGCGAATATGCAGGATTCCAAATAGAAGTGATACAATAAAAAAACGTGAATCATGTATTATATATAAAAGTGATTCACGTTCCTTTTTGAAATCATTGCAGCAGGGTGAGGTTATTATATAATATATATATATATATATATATATAATATATTTATACTTTATCATATATATTATAGAATATACGGTTATATATTATATTATATATATATATAATATTTAGATATATATATATAATATATTATATTCTTAATAATTTTATAATTAAAATAAAGAGTTTATTTTAATCTTGAAATTTGATTTCATGCGATTTAAAATTGCCCATTAAATGATACTCATATATATATAGAATATTTTAATTCATGAGATGGATATTTATTTATTGATATATATGGTGATATGTATGATAATAAATAGGGATTGATTATGGACTATTTGACCAATGTGATTGGATTTTATTTTAGTTGAATACTTGAATGGATGAGTTTTATTACATGGGGTCTGCGTACCTCGTCTTCTCTAATTTATTCTTGATGTAAATTCTATCTCTCTCCTATATACTTTCCCTTGACTGTTGATCAAGGTTTCTATTTAAATTTAAAATAGTTTATGTAATAGGATTAGTTAGAATTATCTTGAATAAAATTGGAGACCAAGGAGCAAGGAGCACGTGAAAACCCGTTTGTATGGAGCTCGGGTTTAAATGTAATAGTTACGTTTAAATTTAAATTCTTGCACTCCTAGGTTTGACCTTTTGGTTCACTTGGTGGCTCTAGTGAACCAAACTAGAATAAAAGTCCATAATCAATTCAGGTAAAATATAGTATTCTACATGTGCATGCTTAGTATTATATATATTATATTTTATACAAACATGCTTCGCATGTTTAATAAAATGACGCATATTTTATACATATGTGTGCATGCGCGCTCAACAAGATGAGACAAATAATAACAAACCCCTCAAAGAAATAATATTAAGTCCGAAGCGTTCAAAGATATTTGGAATATCGAACGTCGCCTTCTAGCATGATAAATTAATAGAGTATTAAATATTTAATATGAGCTTGTTGTGCTATCCACAAGGCGAGTATTGAGTATTTAAGATGTTAATTAATCACATTTGATGCTTATCAAGAAAATTGAACGATCTAGTCTTGTTGTGCTATCCACAAGGACGAACATTTTTTTTTTTGAATTTATGAAAGTGCTAGGCTGGACTTAACTTAAATCATTTTAGTTCGAATGTGCACACACTTGACCATTATGATTTAAGAGGCAAAATAAAAAGAGTTACATGGTGATGTAATTGACAGGAGTTGTCTACCTATTTATTTGTATATTGCTTGTTGTGCTATCCACAAGGTTATATACATTTGAAATGAGATCCTTATTCTCACTAGCAAATCTTTAATTAGATGTTATCGAACTATATAAGTGAGGATAATATAGTTTGATAAAAATAGTGGGAGATATCAATTTAAAATAAAGACCTAAATTTATTTTGGTATGCAAAATTAAAAAAAAAGAATGTTTGCTAAAAATGTTGTCTTTTCACATACAGAAATTTAAAAAATGTCAAAATCACTAATTTCACTGCATAGCATACTTGATGCTAATAAACTAACCTGACCAAATTATACGGACTGGTTAAGGAATTTGAGAATAGTTCTCACTGCTAAAAAGATTTCTGATGTCCTATATTCACCTGTCTCTGGAACTGTTCCAGAATCAACATCTGAGGAAGAAATTGCCACCATTGTAAAGTGGCAAAATGACGCATCTGTGGCTCAATGCATCATGCTTGCATCCATGAATAACGAGCTTCAGCGTCAGCATAAAAACATGGATGCTCCTACTATGTTGATTCACCTCAAGGAGTTGTATGGTGAACATAGTAGGACTGTTAGATATGAGATATCTAAGGAGCTCTTCCAATCTCGGATGACCAAAGGTAAGGTGAACATAAAGGAACAAAAGAAACCTGATCCTGCTAACAAAGGAATGTGCTTCCATCGCAACGAGCCTGGTCATTGGAAGAGGAACTGCAAAAAGTTTCTGGCACAGAAGAAGCTTGGAGAAGCTTCGACTTCCAATCAAGGTTTGTTCATGATTGAAATTAATTTTTTAAAAAGTCAAAATTCTACTTGGGTATTGGATACCGGCTGTTGTTCTCACATACGTAATAATGTGAAGGGACTGGTCAGAAGTAGAAAGCTGAACAAGGATGAGGTTGTCCTACGAGTGAAAAATGAAGCAAAGGTTACTGCATTAGCTGTAGTCACTTATTGTTTAGCACAGCCTACGGACAAGTCCATTTATTTAAATAATTGTTATTTTGTTTCGAATATCATTAGAAACATTATTTCTATTTTCATATTAGATATGGATGGATTTGACATTATAATAAAGAACAATAGTTGTTCTATTTATAAAAGCAATGTTTTATATGGTGTTGGTAATTTATAGAATGGACTTTATATACTTGACTTGCATTAAAATATACTTCAAATAGAACAAACTAAGAAAAGGAAAAGAGATGATGTTAATTATATCTATATGTGGCACTATAGACTCGGTCATATCAATGAAACAAGATTATCCAAGTTGTATAAGGATGGGCTCCTAGAGCTATCTGATTATGAATCATATCCAACTTGTGAATCTTGTCTCATCGATAAAATAAGTAAAATACCCTTTAGTGGAAAAGGAGAAAGAGTTACAGAGTTGTTAACGTTGATTCACACAGACGTTTGTGGACATATGACAACGAATGCACGGGTATGGTATTCTTATTTTATTACTTCCATTGATGATCACTCAAGATTTGGATATGTGTATTTAATGAAATACAAATCTGAATCATTTGAAAAGTTCAAAGAGTTCAGAAGTGAAGTAGAGAAACAAACGGGCAAGAGTATTAAGATTCTTCGATTAGATTGAGGTGGAGAATACTTAAGTAGTGAGTTTCTCAATTGTCTCAAAAATTAACGGTATAATCTCACAACGGACTCCACCGGGTACACCACAGTTAAACGGAGTATCTGAAAGGAGAAATTGAACATTGTTGAACATGGTTCGATCCATGATGAGTTTTACCGATCTTCCAATTTGATTCTGGGGTCATGCCCTAGAAACGGCTCATATCTACTAAATAAGGTCCTCTCGAAATCCGTCCCAAAGACTCCAAATGAGATGTGGACAGGGAGAAAACCTGGTCTTAACCATGTTAAAATCTGGGGATGTCCAGCTTATGTGAAAAAGTTTCAAAATGATAAGCTAGGGACAAGATCTGATAAGTGCACGTTTATGGGATATCCTAAAGAAAGTTTGGGATACTATTTCTACAATCCTACTGAGCAAAAGGTGTTTGTTACGAAACACACTGCCTTCTTGGAAAAAGCGTTTATCCTTGAAGGGGCTAGTGGGAGAAAAATAGATCTTGAAGAAATTCAAGAACCACAAACCACTATAGATCAAGTGGATGAACCTGTCCAAGTAGAGACACCTACTGTACAACACCCTATTCGTAAATTTGGAAAAGTAACGAAGATACCTAAAAGGTATGGATTCGTCATAGAGGATGACGATGAGATACACATCATAGATGATGATGATCCATAGACTATGAGTAATAAAGACTTAGAGAAATGGTAGATGACCATAAAATCTAAAATAGATTTTGAAGCTATGCTCAAGTCCATTTGGATTTTACTTGCTATTGCAGCTTATTATTACTATATCTGGCAAAATGGACGTGGAGACGCCCTTCCTCAAATATACATTATTAGAGGAGAATGTATGTATGATACAACCAGATGGATTTGTTTCAATAGTTGAAGCAAATCATATAAATGAGCTATAATAATCCATTTATGGATTGAAGCAAGCTTCTCGTAGATGGAACATTTGTTTTGATGAGACAATCAAATAGTTTGATTTTATCAAAAATAAGGATGAACCATGTGTGTACAAGAAAGTTAGTGGGAGCCCTATTTCATTCCATGTATTATATGTTGATGATATATTACTAATAGAGAATGAAATTCCTATGCTAAAATCGATCAAAATAAAGTTGTCTAAACATTCCTCCATGAATGATTTGGGTAGAACATCCTGCATTGGGGATATAAATCTATATTAATAGATTTAAAAGCATGTTCGGCATAACCCAAGGAAACGTATATTCATTAGATGCTAAAGGCGTTTAGCTTGGCAAACTCCAAAAGGTGCCTCAAGATGATGAGCCATGGAGTGAATCTCTCTAAAATTGTCCTCAGTAAAAGAGAGATCGCATGAGTTACTAACATTTATGCAATGAAATATACGAAACTTGATGTTGATCAGTCATATTCTGGAGAAGATCACTGTGAGACAGTGATATACATCTTAAAGTACTTAACTAACACTAAGGATGTCATCATATCACATGATGAGTCTAAATTAAACTAGAGTGCTAAACAGACTCAAGTTTTTAGACTGACCAAGACGATAGCAATTCCACTTTAGGGTAAGTCGTTACCTTGAAAGATGGTGCAGTGAATTGGAAAGGTTCCGAACAACAAAAGGTTGCTGGTTTAGTGACAAAGACAAAGTATATAACTGTAAGTGAAGCTGTAAGTTGATGTTTCGGATGAAAAGTTCATTACAAAACTAGGAATAGTTCCTAAGTCATATCTAGAATCTAAACATGTGTTGCGGCACTTTGATTAAAGAAATTATTGAAAGAGGAGATGTCACCTTAGAGCGTGTAGTCTCTTAAGATAACATTGTAGATCCATTTACTAAAGCTATAACACAACAGCAGTTTGATCGTCACTTAGAGAGAGAAGTTGGTATGAGATACCATGACGATTGGCTTTAGTGCAAGTGGAAGATTGAAAGTAGTATGCATACAAGCCAATCATGTATGATAATAAAGCATCTACTTTGGAGACGATCTTATTTATTTATTAATAAAAGTATTAACTTATTAAAGGCATTTAATTATCTACATGGTGCTATTTTTATAATATGTAAATAACTCATAGTTTTAAGCAATGCTTTTAGAATCATGATGTTGATCATGCTAATGAGATTTAAATTCTTAGAAACCTTAAAACTAAAATAATTCTCAATTGTGAGATTACTAAAAAGGGGATTAGTAAATTCGAATAAATTGGTACATATGTTGCTTGCTCATTGGATGAGGATGATTGATCTCATGATCATTTGTGTGGAGACTCTAAAGCAAGTATGTAGGTGCTTATTGGAGAATAAGTTCACTGAACGTGACTCGCTATGGAATATCTAATGGAGTTTTACTCATTTGTTAATAGGAATTCCAAATGTGATAGTAGTACAAGTGATCCTTGGACTTGAGATCATCATAGTATCTTGTGTGTAATGAATTATACTTTTACTTATTCCTTAAAGCCCTTTAGGGTATATAAAAGGGTATGCTTGGGTATAATGAGTTACATATGGAGATAATGAATGATCAATAAAGAATCTACCACCTCTAGTAAAAGAGGAGATATGTCCTATGTGATTCGTTAAATGACAACCCAGGAATCCTTGGCCAAGGTGGAATAAAATTAGAAAGGAGTTTCTAATTTGCATTATTTGGAGTTGTGCATTTTCTAATCGAAATACATATAATTAAATAAAATAAGACTTGACAGTAAATTCATATCTTATATTTAATTGGGACATTGTATGGTGGAAGGATTGAATTATACGGTAACTATTTACTCACAGGTTTTTTTATGATTAATGTTGAAATCTATATTATCTGGAAAGTCGTTGATCGCTAGGAAAACTTATCCCTATTGTAGAATAAATATTATTTATTTAAATAGATTATTAGTTTAATTTATTTATTTAAATAAGATTAGAATTGTTCTAATTGATTTATTCACAACCGGTTTAATATGGAGAACCTAAAGGGTCACACCATAAAAGGAAGAATAATTATTTAAGAAGGTAATGGCATAATCATAATAATGCATTAAGTATAATTAATTTAATCTATGGTGATAGAATAAATTAAATAGCTTAATATTTATTATTTAATATTTTAAAAATATTAAATATAAATTAATAAGAGGAGTCATATTAATATTATTATAATTAATATTATTTTAATTTCTAAAGGAGTTTAGTAATTAATTTAATAGTAGTACTCTCATTTATTCCTAATAAGATTAGGAGACAAATTAATTAAATGAATTTAATTAATTATTCTCAATGTGGTGGGAAGTCTAAATTAATTAAAAAAGTTTAATTAATTAAATAAAATTCCATGTCTAATAGGATTAGAAGGGTTGACCAATATCTATATAAGAGGAGTCTTATAATAGATATCAGTTGATGTAATTCCAATTGTTGGAGATTACTTCTTTTCTATAGAGGATAGAAAACTAAGCCAACCACCCTCCTTCTTGATAATTCATCTTCCTTGGTGGATCACCTCTAGAGGCCAAACACTTGGATGGCTAACGTTGCTCAAAGGAAGAAATCTAGCCCGAAAATTCAAGGAGATCATGAAGAATAAGGAGTTGAACTCGTACTTGTGGAAGTTTCGTTCTACAAGGGTATGATTTTATAACTTCTTATTTATTGTTTTAAATTAATAATTTGCATAAAGGATGATCCGGTTGATGGTTTTGTAAAAAAATTTAAACTCTGATATACCATGCTTCTGCTAATTTTTGTAATTTGATTACGTCACGATTTCGTACAAACCCAACACGATCGAGATTCGCGCTTCACGTCAAATTTTTGGAAAAGTTTACAAGAGAGAATGGGAACGCAATTGAGGTTGAGTATCGCTTATCATCCTCAGACAGGCGGACAAAGTAAGCGAACTATACAAATGTTAGAGGACATGCTTCGGACTTGCGTGATGGACTTCAAGGAAAATTGGGACGACCACCTACCCTTAGTTGAATTCGCGTATAACAGCAGTTACCATGCGAGTATCGGCATCCCACCGTACGAAGCTCTTTACGGAAGAAAGTGCAAAACGCCATTATGTTGGGACGAATTCAGAGAGCGACGAATACTCGGACCAGAGCTAGTACAACAAACTGTAGACGTGGTGACAGTGATAAGAGCCAGACTAATAGCAGCTCAAGACTGCCAAAAAAAGTACGCAGATTTGCATCGGCAGGGCCGAGACTTTAAAGTTGGCAGTTTCGTATTCTTGAAGGTTTCTCTATGGAAGGGAAAGATCCGTTTCGAAAAGAAAGGAAAGTTGAGTCCAAGATTCATAGGACCGTTCGAGATACAGAAGCGAGTGGGCGAAGTGGCGTACAAAGTTGCATTACTACCCGAATTGGAGCACATCTACAACGTGTTCCACATTTCCGTGTTGCGACCATACAAGGCCGACTACAAGCACGTGATTTCTTATGAGCCTATTCAAGTGGAGAAGAACTTGGTGTATGAAGAAATTCCTGTCCAAATATTAGATAGGAAAGAGCAAACCTTGAGAAATAAAATTATTTCATCTGTAAAAGTACTTTGGCGTAACCACGATGTCGAGGAGGCTACGTGGGAATTAGAAGATAGGATGATGAGGGATTATCCCCATCTATTTGTGTAACCTCGTAGCAATTCCGAGGACGGAATTTTTATAAGGGGGGAGGATGTAATACCCGAGAATTTTCATATATTATTAAATGAATATATTAATGAAAGTTGGATATTTATTTGAATATAAATATTTATGTGATATGAGATGAGTTAACTTAATTACTTCAAATTGAAATGATGATAATTGAGAAGGGAATGTGGAGTCTATTATAAGCTCGAGGAATGCCTTGTGTGGCACAGTGATGAAAAGTATGTAATTTAATTCATTAAAGAAAGAATTAATAAGTGGATGATTAATTAATAATATATTATTAATTAAGGGTGATAGCATATTAATGGGTAATTAATGTTTGAGGTTAACATTTAATCTATTAATTGTTTAGTGTAAAATTATGTAATCGTATATTGTATAGTAACTGCAACTATATAATATGATGTATAATGTGATATTTTGGCATAACTATGTAATATATATATATATATATATATATATATATATATATATATATATATATATAAAACTATATTATAAAGTGTAGCGTGACAACTTAGTAAGACTACGCAATATGGAAATTATATTGTATGAGTTACATACATGAACATATGTGACCATGTGATAGGTATAGTACTTTAATGAATACTATATGGTATATTAAATTAAGGTGTGTGAATAATTAATAACAATAATTATTTCCATGAGTTACATAATTGGAATACTAAGGTTTGTAATAATATAATATGTCACTATTCGATTAACTCATAATGTGATATCATTAAAATGTACATGGATTATATGATGTGTATAGATATATATACCCTCGACTTATTATTGTAATATTACTATTAGAATCCATGTGTACACTCAATTGGAATTGAAACCTAAGTGTATTTGACCCATGTATATATATAAGATGTATATAACCTAAGTGATAATATCATTCCATTACACAAATGCTGAGTTAGCTTGTCCCACATTAATTGTCCAATTCCCTCCATTCTCTCATTCACGTGAAGAACAAAAAGGCAAAGAGCCTACTCCATCTTTTTCTCCCAAGATCATACTAGCTCATCATTTTAGGGGGAGTGGGATTCATGATGCATGTTACCAACTACTCACCAACTATCTAATGTCCAACATTTTCTTCCTTCATCTCTTCGTTTGTTTTCATGGACAAAGGCTTGGCATGGGTTTTGAGTTTCCTATAAATTGAGCATTCCCCTTCATTCCTTGTGGTTGAAAATTAGTTGATAAATGTTGCAAGAGTTTATAATGTGAAGTTGAGAGCAAGGTTTAGCAAATTCAAAGCTCAAGAGGTATAATGCTTAAACCCACTTGAAGTTCAATTCATAGAAATTGCATGATAATGTTGGAATTGATGTGTGATAAGGTGCTAGCATAAGTTGTTAAGTATATCTATATGTTATGAATGCAAAGTAGTAGTATGCAAGCATGCTAGCTAAATACATTGTGAGGAATTACTGAAGTTCTGCAAAAGCAGAACATTGTCTGGCCTGGAACCGGAGTGGTGCTGTCGCGCCACTCCCTAGTACAGTTGGCATGCGGCCGCGCCCTTCTGCAGTTTCTGTGGACAATTTTGTTATGTCTTCTAATGTATTGAGCATGTTATATTAGCTAGAATATGCATATAAATCACCATGACATGTGCAATAAGGTTGCTATGTATATAGTAAGCCATGTTAGTTGTTTTAGTTGAGTATTTCGAAGGAAGCCTAAAGATTTGTAAACTAGATTGATAAACATGGTGTAATACATGATCGGACCTTATGTGCAAATGTATTACGTTCTGATATGCCTTGACATGTGACAATATGATACTTATATTGTTAGACTATCCAAGCATGAATCAAAATAAGTTTTCAAATAAAAGAACAAACTTAGAGTTTATAAATAAACTTTGATATACATATATACCATGTGGATGTTCTGATCTTGCGAGCATGATAGTATGGTTTAGAAATGCATGAATAACCTGTTAACTTGTGTTTATATAACTCGTAATGTAACATGAGCATGTTGAACTCATTAGTGAACGTTACTAACAAGAATATAAGCTTTAAAACGTGAACTTTGACATGTTCTAAATTCTGATATTTTAACATGTCTAATAGTACGTGTAACATCACAAGTATATCATACATGTGAACACACTTGTTAGATGTAATGCAAGTTAATAAAGCATGAGTTCGATTAAGCTACAAACAAGTAGCAATGCTAAAATCATGCATTCATGACATAGAAACATATGAGCATGCCTACAAATAAAATATGTGACCACCTTATATGCCTAAGTGACAAGCGTGACAACTTATGTGAATCCATGGCATTGTATGACCCTAAGTCGTTAGAAATCGTGACTTAGAATTATAACATGTATAATTGAACTTTGAAAGGTTGTACAAACATGGACAAACCCTTTAACATGTATATGAGTTATGAAATATCATATGTTGATACTTGAATTCAATTTTGATGGTTAACTTATAACAATGCCATAACTTACTAAATGAAATATGATTGGTATTGATTATGGTCTTATGTGATAATAATGATATGAGAGTGTGTTTAACTCAAAAAAAGGAACTTTAAGGATAAAAGAATATTAGTCGAGACTTGTGAATTAATATAATACTGTATATGGTATGACGGTGTAGCTAGGATAAAACTTAGTTTATGTGTTGATTGTATATCCAAGGTAAGATATGATGCTAAAATATATGACTAATGGATATCATATATATACGTAATTATATTACGATAGGATTCGAAAGTGTTGATTAATTTCGTGGATAAACTACGCATAAGGTAAGTATCCTAAACCCTTGTCCTACTTTATTCAACGGATATTGTAAGCAAGTTTCTAACCTTACTCTTTATTGAGCATTCATTAATCTTGTGCTATTATTATCGTACAAGTAAGCTTTTGAGATTGAAATTCAGATATTTTATGGAAAAGATAAAAGTCCATTTATATTCTTTGAACTTTAAATCTTGAGATTGAACTTATAATTGTTGTGATCTATGCCATTTGATTCGACTAGACTCATATTGTTGAAAGGCTACCCAAACCAATTGATTGGTGCGGGATCTTGTGTTTGACTGAGATGGACAACCTTCTTCGAAGGGAAAATATATTTATCGGGAGACCGACGTGCGCACAGTGTAAGTACGATTGAACGATATGCATACCGTAGGGTACTTTAGGCTGATCACCTGTTGTACTTATTTTTGATTGGGTTTTTAGTTTAATACTGTTAATTCTAGTAGCAGTTCATAGTCCTTAGTGACTGCTCAGTATTCAGTTATCTTTAAATCTTATATTGATTTAGCATTGAATCATATTGATATTATTCTGTACTTAGTGATTGTTATTGAGAACTGTTGATATTCTTCTTATCTTTGAACTATCATATTCTGTTATACCCTTTTGAGATTCGAGAACTATATTACTCACCCTTGTTGTTATATTATTTGCTTAGCAAACTTGTTGCTCATTCTTTCTTTCCCTAAAATATTTCAATTAAGGCAGAGCAGTGCGGACCTTCGGGCACCGACAAGGGCAAGGGGAAGGCTACTGAGTAGATTTATTTATACAAAACTTTATGATTGTAATAAGAACTTATTCTATTATGTACTAGTTAAGGTTATGTATGTTTAAGTTATGTCTAAGCTATATAATCACTATTTAAGTTTCGAGACCTTGGGACGTGAATAAATTATATTAATTAAATATTATCTATTCGATAATAGAGTTGTGTATTATTTCGCTGTGCGATGCGACATTTAGTCGTGCTATTATTATCATGATGTTAGATTATAGAACGTGACAAATCAAATTCGAGTGACCCTGTGGCGGTCCGAATTTGGAGGCGTCACACTTGCCGTATAACGCTTCGAAAGGTGGCATACCGATACTCGCGTGATAACTATTATTGTAGGCGAACTCCACCAACGGTAGATGATCATCCCAGCATCCTTTGAAGTCCATAACGCAAGCTCTCAGCATATCCTCTAGTGTCTGAATCGTTCTCTTGCTCTGGCCATCAGTCTGAGGATGGTACGCCGTATAAATTTGTAATTGCGTTCCCAGACATTCTTGTAAACGCCTCCAGAAATTCGACGTAAAACGCGGATCTCTGTCGGACACAATCGACACCGAAACACCGTGTCGAGATATAATCTCCTTCCTGTACAACTTCGCTAACTGGTCCAAGTTGTACAATATTCGGAACATAATAACAATTATTAAGATAAATGGACTTGCCCAAAGGCATTGCTAAATAATAAGTTCCTACAGCTAATGCAGCAACCTTTGCTCCATTCCCCACTCATAGGATCACCTCATCATTATTCAGCTTTCTACTTCTGACCAATCCCTGCGCAGTATTACATATGTGAGAACCACAGCCGGTATCCAATACCCAAGTAGAATTATGACTTTCAGAAAAATTAATTTCAATCATAAACAAACCTTGATTGGAAGTCGAAGCTTCTCCAAGCTTCTTCTCTACTAGATACTTCTTGCAGTTTCTTTTCCAAAGTCCCGACTTGTTGCAATGAAAGCACATTCTTTTAGCTGGTTCAGGTTTCTTTTGTTCCTTTTCTTTCCCCTTTCCCTTAGCCTTCTTGGATTTCTTCTTTTCAGAAGATACCTTGAGCCTCTTCCTTTTATTGGAAGAATCCACCATCAAGACACGGTTCTTCTTGGATGGGAAGTGACCTTCTGCAGTTTTCAGCATGTTAAGCAGCTCAGGCAAGCTGACATCTAGCTTATTCATGTAAAAATTAACCACAAACTGCGAGAAGGTCTCAGGGAGTGACTTCAAGACCAAGTCTTGACTCAGCTCCCCATCCATGACGAACCCCAGCTGTCCAAGGCGTTCAATCAAATTGATCACCTTTAGGACGTGAGTCTCGACGGCAGTACCCTTGGTAATCCTAGATCGGAAGAGCTCCTTAGATATCTCATATCTAGCAGTCCTACTCTGTTCACCATACAACTCCTTGAGGTAAAGCAGCATAGCAGGAGCATCCATGTTTACGTGCTGACGCTGAAGCTCGTTATTCATGGATGCGAGCATGATGCATTGAGCCACAGATGCATCATCTTGCCACTTATTGAAAGTGGCAATCTCTTCCTCAGAGGCTGTTTCTGAAACAGATTCAGGGACAGTTGAATTTAGGACATAAGAAATCTTTTCAGCAGTGAGAACAATTCTCAGATTTCTTAGCCAGTCCTCATAATTCGGCCCGGTAAGCTTGTTTGCATCAAGTATGCTTCGTAGTGAGATTAGTGATTTAGATATTTTTAAAATTCTGCATGTGAAAGAAAATAACATTTTAGCAAACATTCATTTTATTAACTTTGCATACCAAAATAAATTTAGGTCTTTATTTTAAATTGGTATCTCCCACTATTTTCATCAAACTATATTATCCTCATTTATATAGTTCGGCAATATTTAATTAAAGATTTGCTAGTGAGAATAAGGATCCCATTTCAAATGTATATAACCTTTTGGATAGCACAACAAGCGATATACAAATAAATAGGTAGACAACTCTTGTCAATTACATCACCATGTAATTCTTTTTATTTTGCCTCTTAAATCATAATGGTCAAGTGTGTGCACATCCGAACTAAAATGATATAAGTTAAGTCCAGCCTAGCACTTCCATAAATTCAAAAAAGAAAAATATTCATCCTTGTGGATAGCATAACAAGACTAGATCGTTCAATTTTCTTGATAAGCATCAAATGTGATTAATTAACATCTTAAATACGCAATACTCGCCTTGTGGATAGCACAATAAGCTCATATTAAATATTTAATACTCTATTAATTTATCATGCTAGAAGGCGACGTTCGATATTTCAAATATCATTTGAACGCTTCGGACTAATATTATTTCTTTGAGGGGTTTGTTATTATTTTGTCTCATCTTGTTTAGCGCGCATACACATATATATATAAAATACACATCATTTTATTAAACATACGAAGTATGTTTGCATAAAATATAATATATATAATATTTAGCATGCAATATAGAATACTATATTCTACCCGGATTGATTATGGACTTTTATTCTAGTTTGGTTCACTAGAGCCACCAAGTGAACCAAAAGGTCAAACCTAGGAGTGCAAGAATTTAAATTTAAACGTAACTATTACATTTAAATCCGGGCTCCATACAAACGGGTATTCACGCGCTCCTTGCTCCTTGGTCTCCAATTTCTTCAAGATAATTTTAACTATTTCTATTACATTAAACTATTTAATTTAAATAGAAACCTTGATCAGCAGTCAAGGGGAAGTACATAGGAGAGATATACAATTTTACATCAAGAATATTTTTTAGAGAAGACGAGGTACGCAGACCCCATTTAATAAAACTCATTCATTCAAGCATTCAACTAAAATAAAATCCAATCACATTGGTCAAATAGTCCATAATCAATCCCCATTTATTATCATACATATCACATATATATTAATAAATAAATATTCATCTCATGAATTAAAATATTTCATATATATATGATTATCATTTAATGGGCAATTTTAAATTGCATGAAATCTAATTTCATGATTAAAATAAACTCTTTATTTTAATTATAAAATTATCAAGAATATTATATATATATATATATATATATATATAATATAAGCCATTCATTCATTTTGAAATCCTTAAACGCCCCAGGAATAGAATAAGGTAGTTTTTTTGTTTTTTTTTGTTTTTTTTTGAATGAAAATCCTTCCTGATTGCCTTCTTAAAAAGTAATGATGATCCCTCCTTTTGAAATAAGGTGGACCAGCGAGTAACCTCGTGACCCAGGAAAGAAAAGCTTCAAATCACTTTTAAAATCCTTTTTGAATCACTCGGATTCCAGCACCATGAAAAAAAAAAAAATTCTTTTCGCGAATTCCTTTTTTTTTTGTTTATTCTATAAAAAATAATTTTATACAATTAAAATTATGCCCAATAAATTATTCTAAATACATACCCATATGTATATGAAATCAAAACAATTAATAATTGCATAAAGGTTTGGCTCTGATGCCACTGTTGGGTTTGTACGAAATCGTGACGCAATCAAATTGCAAAAATTAGCGGAAGCATGGTATATTAGAGTTTAAAAAAATTTCTACAAAACCATTACCCGGATCATCCTTTATGCAAATTATTAATTTAAAACGATAAATAAGAAGTTATGGAATCATACCCTTGTAGAACGAAGCTTCCACAGGTACTAGTTCAACTCCTTATTTTTCGTGATCTCCTTGAATTTTTGGGTTAGATTCCTTCCTTAGATCAACAATAGCCACCCAAGTGTTTGGCCTCTAGAGGTGATCCACCAAGGAAGAGGAATTATCAAGAAGGAGGGTGTTTGGCTAAACCTTAGTTTTCTATCCTCTATAGAAAAAGAGTACTCTCCAACAATTGGAATTGCATTCAGTAATATCTATTATAAGACTCCTCTTATATAGACATTGGTCAACCCTTCTAATCCTATTAGACATGGGATTTCTTTTAATTAATTAAACTCCTTTAATTAATTTAGGCTTCCCACCACATTGGGAATAATTAATTAAATTCATTTAATTAATTTATCTCCTAATCTTATTAGGAATATATGAGAGTACTAATATTAAATTAATTACTAAACTCCTTTAGAAATTAAAATAATAATAATTGTAATAATATTAATAAGACTCCTCTTATTAATTTATATTTAATATTTCCAAAATATTAAATAATAAACATTAAGCTATTTAATTTATTCTATCACCATAGATTAAATTAATTACACTTAATATATTATTACGATTATGCCATTACCTTCTTAAATAATTATTCTTCCTTTTATGGTGTGACCATTTAGGTTCTCCATATTAAACCGGTTGTGAATAAATCAATTAGAACAATTCTAATCTTATTTAAATAAATAAATTAAACTAATAATCTATTTAAATAAATAATATTTATTCTACAATAGGGATAAGCCTCCCTAGCGATCAACGACTATCCAGATAATATAGATTTCAACATTAATCATAAAAGAACCTGTGAGTAAATAGTTACCGTATAATTCAATCCTTCCACCATACAATGTCCCAATTAAATATAAGACATGAATTTACTGTCAAGTCTTATTTTATTTAATTATATGTATTTCGATTAGAAAATGCACAACTCGAAATAATGCAAATTAGAAACTCCTTTCTAATTTCATTTTACCTTGACCAAGGATTCCTCGGTTGTCATTTAACGAATCACATAGGACATATCTCCTCTTTTACTAGAGGTGGTAGATTCTTTATTGATCATTCATTATCTCCATATGTAATTCATTATACCCAAGCATACCCTTTTATATACCCTAAAGGGCTTTAAGGAATAAGTCAAAGTATAATTCATTACATACAAGATACTATGATGATCTCAAGTCCAAGGATCACTTGTACTACTATCACATTAGGAATTCCTATTGACAGGCGAGTAAAACTCCATTAGGTATTCCATAGCGAGTCACGTTCAGTGAACTTATTCTCCAATAAGCACCTACATACTTGCTTTAGTGTCTCCACACAAATGACCATGAGATCAGTCATCCTCATCCAATGAGCAAGCAACATATGTACCAATCTATCCGGATTTACTAATCCCCTTTTTAGTAATCCCACGATTTGGGAACTATTTTAGTTTTAAGCTTTCTAAGAATTTAAATCTCATTAGCATGATCAACATCATGATTCTAAAAGCATTGCTTAAAACTATGGGTTATTTACATATTATAAAAATAGCACCATGTAGATAATTAAATGCCTTTAATAAATGAATATTTTATTAATAAATAAATAAGATTGTTTACAAAGTATGTGATTTATCATCATACATGATTGGCTTGTATGCACATTACTATCAATCTCCCATTTGCACTAAAGCCAATCGCCATGGTTTCTTATACCCATCTTCTCTAAGTGACGATCAAACTGCTGTTGTGTTAAAGCTTTAGTAAATGGATCTGCAATGTTGTCTTGAGAGTCTACACACTCCAAGGTGACGTCTCCTCTTTCAATGATCTCCCTAATCAAGTGAAATCGCCGCAACACGTGTTTAGAATTCTGATGAGACCTGGGTTCCTTAGCCTGTGCAACTGCTCCTGTGTTGTCACAGTAAACGAGAACTGCTTCTCTAATGCTAGGAACCACACCAAGTTCAGTTATGAACTTCTTCATCCAAACAGCTTCCTTTGCAGCTTCACTTGCAGCTATATATTCTGTCTCTGTCACTGAATCAGCAACTGTTTGCTGCTTGGAACTCTTCCAACTCACTGCGCCTCCGTTCAAGGTAAAAATATACCCCGAAATAGATTTACTGTCATCTTGGTCCATTTGAAAACTTGAGTCTGTGAAGCCCTCGAGTTTAATTCAGACCCACCGTAGGCAAGAAAAATATCCTTAGTCCTTCTCAAGTATTTTAGGATATTCTTCACTGCCTTCCAGTGCTCTTCTCCTGGATTCGACTGGTATCTGCTTGTTACACTAAGTGCATGAGCAACATCTGGTCTAGTACATATCATACCGTACATGATAGATCCTATTGCAGAAGCATAAGGGATCTTACTCATATTGGTCTCTCTCCTCAGGTGTCTTTGGGGCCTGTTTCTTGGAGAGATGTATTCCATGGCTCATCGGCATGAGACCTCTTTTGGAATCTTCCATGCTAAACCTCTTTAGCATTGCATCAATGTACGTTCCTAGGGATAAACCAAGCATCCTTTTGGATCTATCTTTATAGATCTTTATCCCCAAAATATAGGATGCTTCTCCCAAGTCCTTCATGGAGAAGTGTTTAGATAACCAGATTTTAATCGATTGTAGCATAGGAATGTCATTCCCTATCAGTAATATATCATCAACATATAATACAAGGAATGAAACTGCGCTCCCACTAACCTTCTTGTACACACATGGTTCATCGTCGTTTTTGATAAAATCAAACTCTTTGATTGTCTCATCAAAACGAATGTTCCATCTACGAGAAGCTTGCTTCAATCCATAAATGGATCGTTGCAACTTACAGACTTGATTTGTTCCAACCTTTGAAATAAATCCCTCTGGCTGTGTCATATACACATCCTCCTCAAGTTTTCCATTGAGGAAGGCCGTTTTCATGTCCATCTGCCAGATCTCATAGTCATTATAAGCTGCAATCGCAAGAAAAATCCGAATGGACTTGAGCATAGCTACTGGTGAAAAGGTTTCATCATAGTCAACTCCTTGTCATTGTTTGAAACCTTTTGCAACCAGTCGGGCCTTATAGGTCTCTACCATGCCGTCCGCTCCAGTCTTTCTTTTAAAGACCCATTTACACCCAATAGGCTTAATGCCTTCAGGTGGTGAAACCAAAGTCCATACTTTATTTTCATACATGGAGTCCATTTCGGATTTCATGGCTTCAAGCCATTTCCCTGAGTCTTTATTACTCATAGCCTGTTCGTAATTCAATGGATCATCATTATTCATGATGTGTACCTCATCATCATCCCCTATAACGAATCCATACCTCTCAGGTATCTTCGGTACTCTTCCAGATTTACGAACAGGGTGTGGTATAGTAGGTTCTTCTACTTGGTCAGGTACCTGACTTTGATCCGTGGTAATTTGTGGTTCTTGAACTTCTTCAAGATAAATCTTACTCCCACTGACCCCTTCATGGATAAACTCCTTTTCCAAGAAGGCGGCATGTTTCGCAACAAACACCTTTTGATCAGTTGGATGATAGAAATAATACCCTAAAGTTTCTTTAGGGTATCCCACAAATCTACACTTATCGGATTTAGTCTGTAGCTTATCATTTTCAAACTTTTTGACATAAGTTGGGCAACCCCAAGTCTTAACATGCTTAAGATTTGGTTTCCTCCCCTTCCACATCTCATATGGAGTCTTTGGGGCGGATTTGGTAGGTACCTTGTTAAGTAGGTATGCAGCCGTTTCTAGGGCATATCCCCAGAAGGAAATTGAAAGGTCGGTAAAACTCATCATGGATCGAACCATGTCCAACAGTGTTCGATTTCTCCTTTCAGATACTCCATTTAACTGTGGTGTACCTGGAGGAGTCCATTATGAGATTATACCATTTTCTTTGAGACAATTGAGAAACTCACCGCTTAAGTATTCTACACCTCGATCTGATCGAAATATCTTTATACTCTTGCCCGTTTGTTTCTCTACTTCACTTCTGAACTCTTTGAACTTTTCAAATGATTCTGACTTGTATTTCATTAAATACACATATCCAAATCTTGAGTGATCATCAGTAAAAGTAATAAAATAAGAATACCCACCCCGTGCACTTGTTGTCATAGGCCCACAAACATCTGTGTGAATCAATGCCAACAACTCTGTAACTCTTTCTCCTTTTCCACTAAAAGGAGATTTAGTCATTTTATCCATGAGACAAGATTCACAAGTTGGATATGGTTCATAATCGGATAGCTCGAGGAGCCCATCTTTATGCAACTTGGATAATCTTGTTTCATTGATATGACCGAGTCTACAGTGCCACATGTAGGTATAATTAATATCATCTCTTTTCCTTTTCTTAGTTTGTTCAATTTGAAATATATTTTCTTGTAAGTCAAGTGTATAAAGTCCATTTCGCAAATTTTCAATACCATAAAAAACATCGTCTTTATAAATAGAATAACTATTGTTCTTTATAACAACGTTAAATCCTTCCATATCCAATATAGAAATTGAAATAATATTTTTAATAATATTCGGAACATAATAACAATTATTAAGATAAATGGACTTGCCCAAAGGCATTGCTAAATAATAAGTTCCTACAGCTAATGCAGCAACCTTTGCTCCATTCCCCACTCGTAGGATCACCTCATCATTATTCAGCTTTCTACTTCTGACCAGTCCCTACACAGTATTACATATGTGAGAATCACAGCCGGTAACCAATACCCAAGTAGAATTATGACTTTCAAAAAAATTAATTTCAATCATAAACAAACCTTGATTGGAAGTCGAAGCTTCTCCAAGCTTCTTCTCTGCTAGATACTTCTTGCAGTTTCTTTTCCAATGTCCCGGCTTGTTGCAATGAAAGCACATTCCTTTAGCTGGTTCAGGTTTTTTTTGTTCCTTTTCTTTCCCCTTTCCCTTAGCCTTCTTGGATTTCTTCTTTTCAGAAGATACCTTGGGCCTCTTCCTTTTATTGGAAGAATCCACCATCAAGACATGGTTCTTCTTGGATGGGAATTGACCTTCTGCAGTTTTCAGCATGTTAAGCAGCTCAGGCAAGCTGACATCTAGCTTATTCATGTGAAAATTAACCTCAAACTACGAGAAGGTCTCAGGGAGTGACTGCAAGACCAAGTCTTGACTCAGCTCCCCATCCATGACGAACCCCAGCTGTCCAAGGCGTTCAATCAAATTGATCACCTTTAGGACGTGAGTCTCGACGGCAGTACCCTTGGTCATCCGAGATCGGAAGAGCTCCTTAGATATCTCATATCTAGCAGTCCTACTCTGTTCACCATACAACTCCTTGAGGTAAAGCAGCATAGTAGGAGCATCCATGTTTACGTGCTGACGCTGAAGCTCGTTATTCATGGATGCGAGCATGATGCATTGAGCCACAGATGCATCATCTTGCCACTTATTGAAAGTGGCAATCTCTTCCTCAGAGGCTGTTTCTGAAACAGATTCAGGGACAGTTGAATTTAGGACATAAGAAATCTTTTCAGCAGTGAGAACAATTCTCAGATTTCTTAGCCAGTCCTCATAATTCGGCCCAGTAAGCTTGTTTGCATCAAGTATGCTTCGTAGTGAGATTAGTGATTTAGATATTTTTAAAATTCTGCATGTGAAAGAAAACAACATTTTAGCAAACATTCATTTTATTAACTTTGCATACCAAAATAAATTTAGGTCTTTATTTTAAATTGGTATCTCCCACTATTTTCAACAAACTATATTATCCTCATTTATATAGTTCGGCAACATTTAATTAAAGATTTGCTAGTGAGAATAAGGATCCCATTTCAAATGTATATAACCTTTTGGATAGCACAACAAGCGATATACAAATAAATAGGTAGACAACTCTTGTCAATTACGTCACCATGTAATTCTTTTTATTTTGCCTCTTAAATCATAATGGTCAAGTGTGTGCACATCCGAACTAAAATGATTTAAGTTAAGTCCAGCCTAGCACTTCCATAAATTCAAAAAAGAAAAATATTCGTCCTTGTGGATAGCACAACAAGACTAGATCGTTCAATTTTCTTTATAAGCATCAAATGTGATTAATTAACATCTTAAATACGCAATACTCGCCTTGTGGATAGCACAACAAGCTCATATTAAATATTTAATACTCTATTAATTTATCATGCTAGAAGGCGACATTCGATATTTCAAATATCATTTGAACGCTTCGGACTAATATTATTTCTTTGAGGGGTTTGTTATTATTTTGTCTCATCTTGTTTAGCGCGCATACACATATATATATAAAATACGCGTCATTTTATTAAACATGCGAAGCATGTTTGCATAAAATATAATATATATAATATTTAGCATGCAATATAGAATACTATATTCTACCCGGATTGATTATGGACTTTTATTCTAGTTTGGTTCACTAGAGCCACCAAGTGAACCAAAAGGTCAAACCTAGGAGTGCAAGAATTTAAATTTAAACGTAACTATTACATTTAAATTCGGGCTCCATACAAACGGGTATTCACGCGCTCCTTGCTCCTTGGTCTCCAATTTCTTCAAGATAATTTTAACTATTTCTATTACATTAAACTATTTAATTTAAATAGAAACCTTGATCAGCAGTCAAGGGAAAGTACATAGGAGAGAGATAAAATTTTACATCAAGAATTTTTTTTTAGAGAAGACGAGGTACGCAGACCCCATTTAATAAAACTCATTCATTCAAGCATTCAACTAAAATAAAATCCAATCACATTGGTCAAATAGTCCATAATCAATCTCCATTTATTATCATACATATCACATATATATTAATAAATAAATATTCATCTCATGAATTAAAATATTTCATATATATATGAGTATCTTTTAATTGACAATTTTAAATTGCATGAAATCTAATTTTAAGATTAAAATTAACTCTTTATTTTAATTATAAAATTATCAAGAATATTATATATATATATATATATATATATATATATATAAGCCATTCATTCATTTTGAAATCCTTAAACGCCCCAGGAATAGAATAAGGTAGTTTTTTTGTTTTTTTTGTTTTTTTTGAATGAAAATCCTTCCTGATTACCTTCTTAAAAAGTAATGATGATCCCTCCTTTTGAAATAAGATGGACCAGCGAGTAACCTCGTGACCCAGGAAAGAAAAGCTACAAATCACTTTTAAAATCCTTTTTGAATCACTCGGATTCCAGCACCATGAAAAAAAAAATCTTTTCGCGAATTCTTTTTTTTTTTTGTTTATTCTATAAAAATAATTTTATACAATTAAAATTATGCCCAATAAATTATTCTAAATACATACCCATATGTATATGAAATCAAAACAATTAATAATTGCATAAAGGTTTGGCTCTGATGCCACTGTTGGGTTTGTACGAAATCGTGACGCAATCAAATTGCAAAAATTAGCGGAAGCATGGTATATTAGAGTTTAAAAAAATTTCTACAAAACCATTACCCGGATCATCTTTATGCAAATTATTAATTTAAAACGATAAATAAGAAGTTATGGAATCATACCCTTGTAGAACGAAGCTTCCACAGGTACTAGTTCAACTCCTCTTCGTGATCTCCTTGAATTTTCGGGTTAGATTCTTTCCTTTGATCAACAATAGCCACCCAAGTGTTTGGCCTCTAGAGGTGATCCACCAAGGAAGAGGAATTATCAAGAAGGAGGGTGTTTGGCTAAACCTTAGTTTTCTATCCTCTATAGAAAAAGAGTACTCTCCAACAATTGGAATTGCATTCAGTAATATCTATTATAAGACTCCTCTTATATAGACATTGGTCAACCCTTCTAATCCTATTAGACATGAGATTTCTTTTAATTAATTAAACTCCTTTAATTAATTTAGGCTTCCCACCACATTGGAAATAATTAATTAAATTCATTTAATTAATTTGTCTCCTAATCTTATTAGGAATATATGAGAGTACTAATATTAAATTAATTACTAAACTCATTTAGAAATTAAAATAATAATAATTGTAATAATATTAATAAGACTCCTCTTATTAATTTATATTTAATATTTCCAAAATATTAAATAATAAACATTAAGCTATTTAATTTATTCTATCACCATAGATTAAATTAATTACACTTAATGTATTTTTACGATTATGCCATTACCTTCTTAAATAATTATTCTTCCTTTTATGGTGTGACCCTTTAGGTTCTCCATATTAAACCTGTTGTGAATAAATCAATTAGAACAATTCTAATCTTATTTAAATAAATAAATTAAACTAATAATTTATTTAAATAAATAATATTTATTTTACAATAGGGATAAGCCTCCCTAGCGATCAACGACTATCCAGATAATATAGATTTCAACATTAATCATAAAAGAACCTGTGAGTAAATAGTTACCGTACAATTCAATCCTTCCACCATACAATGTCCCAATTAAATATAAGACATGAATTTACTGTCAAGTCTTATTTTATTTAATTATATGTATTTCGATTAGAAAATGCACAACTCGAAATAATGCAAATTAGAAACTCCTTTCTAATTTCATTTTACCTTGACCAAGGATTCCTCGGTTGTCATTTAACGAATCACATAGGACATATCTCCTCTTTTACTAGAGGTGGTAGATTCTTTATTGATCATTCATTATCTCCATATGTAATTCATTATACCCAAGCATACCCTTTTATATACCCTAAAGGGCTTTAAGGAATAAGTCAAAGTATAATTCATTACATACAAGATACTATGATGATCTCAAGTCCAAGGATCACTTGTACTACTATCACATTAGGAATTCCTATTGACAGGCGAGTAAAACTCCATTAGGTATTCCATAGCGAGTCACGTTCAGTGAACTTATTCTCCAATAAGCACCTACATACTTGCTTTAGTGTCTCCACACAAATGACCATGAGATCAGTCATCCTCATCCAATGAGCAAGCAACAGATGTACCAATCTATCCGAATTTACTAATCCCCTTTTTAGTAATCCCACGATTTGGGAACTATTTTGGTTTTAAGCTTTCTAAGAATTTAAATCTCATTAGCATGATCAACATCATGATTCTAAAAGCATTGCTTAAAACTATGGGTTATTTACATATTATAAAAACAGCACCATGTAGATAATTAAATACCTTTAATAAATGAATATTTTATTAATAAATAAATAAATAAGATTGTTTACAAAGTATGTGCTTTATCATCATACATGATTGGCTTGTATGCACACTACTATCAAGTAGAACCAGTAGTTACTTAAAATAGCTTCTCATCCGATTCCTTTCTGATACTTCACTTCCAACTCTAACTTATCCATCTCTCCTATCAACTGATCCTGATCAGTTAACATATTCAACTTCTCCCGACCCTTCCTGTTTAAAGCGTCGGCGACGACGTTAGCTTTACCCGGATGGTAAAGTATCTCGCAGTCGTAGTCCTTGATCAGTTCCAACCATCTTCTCTGGCGCATGTTCAAATCCTTCTAGGTGAAGATATACTCCAAACTCTTATGATCCATGTATATCTCACACCTTTCTCCATAAAGGTAGTGTCTCCAAATCTTTAGAGCAAACACTACTGCCGCCAATTCTAAGTCATGGGTCAGATACCCTTTCTCATAATCCTTCAGCTGACGTGATGTGTAGGCAATAACTTTGTCGTTCTACATCAGCACGCAGCCTAATCCCTTATGTGAGGCATCGCTGTATACTACGAAATTTCCCGTACTATCCGGCAAAGACAACACAGGCGCAATACTCAACCACTTCTTTAGTTCTTGGAAACTTTCCTCACACTTTTTCGTCCAAACAAATTTAACTGTTTTACGAGTCAAATTTGTTAACGGAGTTGATATTTTGGAAAAGTTTTGGATAAATCTTCGGTAATAACCTACCAACCCCAAGAAACTCTTCACTTCAGATGGCGTCTTCAGCTGATCCCAATTCATTACAGCTTCAACCTTCGACGGATCTACCAAAATCCCATCTTTGTCAATCACGTTGCCAAGAAATTGCACACGTTCTAACCAGAACTCGCATTTCAAGAATTTAGCGTAAAGGTTCTCTCGTCTCAGCGATTCTAACGTTAGTCCCAAATGTTCGGTGTGTTCCTCCTCAGTTTTGGAATAAACCAGGATGTCATCTATGAACACCACTATAAACTTATCCAGGAATGGCTTAAAAACTCTATTCATTAAGTTCATAAATGCAGCTGGGGCATTTGTTAGACCAAATGACATCACTAAGAACTCGTAATGTTCATACCGAGTTCTAAAAGTCATCTTCGGTATATCTTCTCTCCTCACCTTCAACTGATGATACCCACTTCTCACATTAATTTTTGAGAAATATCTAGCACCCTTCAGTTGATCGAACAAGTCATCGATCCTAGGTAAATGATACCTATTCTTGATCGTAACTTTATTGAATTCCCTATAATAAATGCATAGCTGCATCGATCCATCCTTCTTTTTCAAGAATAAAACTGGCGCTCCCCACGATCAAACGCTCAGCTGAATATACTTCTTGTCTAGCAGTTCCTGTAGTTGAACCATCAACTCCTTTATCTTGACTGGAGCCATTCTATACGGAGCTTTCGAAATCGGAGCAATTCCTGGAGCTAAGTCGTTTACGAATTCTTTCTCCCTATCTGGCGAAAGTCCTGCTAAGTCGATCGAAAATACGTCCACAAACTCCCTAACCACTGATATCTCCTCTACCTTCGGGCTCTCCTTACGAGTATCTACTATGTAGGCTAGATATCCTGCACAGCCTTGCGTTAAAAGTTTTTTGGCTTGCATTACCGTCAGATAACTCGCTTGTCTAGGCGATTTGCTACCATAGAAGACTAACTTTGACGGATTCGTAAGATTTACCGACTTCTTCTGATAGTCGATTATTGCCCCATGGTTAAACAACCAATCCATACCCAGTATCACATCGAATTCTCCAAGTTTTATCGGAATCAAATCTACCCTTAATTCCTGACCCTTAATGTCCAATCTACAGTTCTTGTATACAAACCTAACAGGAATAACCTCCCTATTCGCAATCTCTATGTTCAAGGGATAAACTAATTCCTCTTTAGGTAAGTTTAGGGTCTTAGCAAAATCATCAGATATGAATGAACAAGTTGCATCCGAATCAAATAATACATATGCATTTATACTATTGATCAGAATAAAACCTGAAACCACATCCTTTGACTGCACAACATCCTGCACCTTCATGTTAAATGTGCGGGCAGCGGGTCGAACGGCCTGCAGTGGTCCAGCGATAGTCAGAGTGCTGCCGCTGCCATTTCCTCCATTCCCTGTTGACCCTATTGCTGGCTTCTTCGGGCAGTTACGAGCCATGTGATCCTTGGATCCACATGTGTAACAAGCTCCCTTCTTTGGGTTCGGGCAATTAGGCGTAATGTGGCCTTCCTGACCACAGTTGAAGCACACCCGTCTTCCCTTCATGCACACTCCAGTGTGATTCTTCCCGCACGTCACAAATGCTTCAATCTTCTTCTTCTGCTGGTTTCCCTATTGACTTCCAGCAGAGGTGTTGTCATTCCACTTCCTTTTCTAGTTGATAGCCCCGCTACCACCAGCCTTGGTTTTCGTCTCATTCTTCTTCTTCTTGTCTTGATTAAACTTAGTCATCGCATCGCTTCCACCTTCAACGAGGATTGCCTTCTCCAACAAAGCTACAAACATATTTAGTTGGAAAATGGAGACCTTATTGTAGAGCCAGGACTTCAATCCTTTCTCAAACCTTCTCGCCTTCTTAGCGTCAGTACTAACTTGGTACGTTGCAAACCTAGCAAACTTATTAAACTTTGCCGCGTACTCTGACACTGCCATCCCTCCCTGTTTAAGCTCCAGGAATTGGACCTCCATCTGGTCCTGTGAGCTAACGGGGAAGTACATTTCAAAGAACATCTCCTTGAAATGTTCCCGCGCTATCACTCCTTCCCCCTCTCTAGTCTTGTTGGATTGCCACCAGAAGCTAGCATCCAACTTCAACATTAAAGTCGCGAACGTCGTCTTCTGGTCTTCGCTAACCCTAGCCCCTTCGAAGACCTTCTCCATCTCCATAACCCATGTTTGAGCCTCTATCGGGTTTACCGATCCCTTAAACTCTGGCGGCCCTACTTCCTTAAATTCCTTAAAAGTCGTACCCTGCACTTCCGGTTGATTCGCAAGTGCTCCTGTCAGTAAATTCACCAATTGCTGAACCGAATTGGGATTCGTCCCATTGTTATTGTTGTTGTTCACTACAAGAAAAAGGCCTAACAGCGACCAATACTATCAGCGACCGCACTTGCGGTCGCTGATATTAGTAATAGCGACCGACATCTGCGACCGTGATTTAATCCAGTCGCTATATACTATCCGCGACTGCATGAGGTCGCTAGTATAAATTTCCCTCCCAAAATTTGGCAAGAAATGTTGGCACAGAGGTTTTGTGCGACCACTTACAATCAGCGACCGTATGCATTCGCTGATAAGTCCATGTCATTAAAAATTAGCGACCGTCTGCGGTCGTTGATGGCGGTCGCTGATCAAACTTAATGTTACCAGTTTTAGTCATTCGCTCGACACAGCAGGCGAAGAAAAAAAAGAGGGAGAGCTCAGAATAGAGAGAAGAGGGAGAAAGGGGGAGAAGAGAAGAAGGAGAAGAGACGCCGCCACCAGTCCACCGCCGTCACCGGCCAGCCGCCGCCACCACCAAACATTGGTATCATTTTTTATTTCTTTCTCCCAATATTACATTTTTACTATTTATATCTTATGTTAGATTAGATTACATACTGAATTGGGTTTCCAAACTTTACAATTTTTACATTTCTACTATTTTAATTTATATCTGATTGTAAATGAGAGAGAAAGAGTATGAATGTAAATGACATTGATAATCCATTGTTTCGTTACCCTATGAATAGAAGGGATTAAAGTAAAAAGAAATGAAAAATCCTAATTTCAGTTTCATCTTTTTTACACATTACACCCCATGTGATTTTGTACACATATATTTTTATGTATGATTTGTATCTCTACTCCATAGTATTACTCTTGAATTTGACTGTACATTGTCTAGTCTTGCGAATTTGTTGATCTATATAAATGAATTTCAATAACTCTCACTTTCAAATAACCTAAAAAAAATGGGGGACTAAACAAAATTCAATCATTAATTTATTTTAAGACGCCGTTGCAAAAATTCTGACATGGAATTCAGAAAAAGGGATACGTGTTGACAGATATGGAATCGTCGATGTTGACCTCCATAGGTCTGCGTACTCCAACAAACCGTTTGTTTTACCAACTCAAGCAGTACAAGTATACTATACTCCTAGTCCTGTTAGGAAAAGGGATAGACCGCTTACAGATTGGTAAGTTGTAATTCATACTCCCGCGAGTAGTCGTGTAGAAGTAGTTGATGGGGAGATTTACCAAGAGCAGATGCTTCATAGACAAACTATAATAAATGTGGAGGACGACAATGAAGTAATCCAGTTAAATAGTGGAGATGAACCACATGAATTAGATCCTGAGTCAGTACTTGTGTCATATGACATTGATACTGAAGAGGAAGAGTTATTGACTGACACTGACACTGAATCTGAAGCAGATGATGGTTATGAATCTGTAATACGTATACAAGATGATTCTGACTCAGACATTGACACTTAAACAAATGAAATGTATGTTTAGCACATGTTCTGTATATCATTGTCATGTTTATGTACTTAATTATTTAAATGCAATTTCCTGTCATTATTGTCATTTTATATTCATATATATATGTAATCAAATATAACTCATACTAACATCTTTATATCATTGTCATGTTTATGTACTTAACTATTTAAATGCAATTTCCTGTCATTAGTCATTTTATATTCATATATGCATGTAATCAAATATAACTCATACTAATATCTTGAAATTTGTAATATATAGATGGCTTCTGAAGCAGCGCAAAAAAAAAAAGCGCGGCTTGGGTAGGGGGCCTAATCATGTGCCAAAGGCCCCTACTAATCCTGATGATCGGATTCTTATTCAGATTCGTCCTCCTCCGAACAGCACGTACGTCCGCATCATTTATATATAAGCATTTTAGATTCCATTTATACAAGATATATAACTAATGTAAATTTCTTTAAATATTATAATTATCTACTTATCTTTAATGTAAATTGTTGTATATTATAGTGATTTTTCATATAATAAGATCGTCAAGTGCATTTCACAGCTGTGCTTATAGAATTGGCCCACACCTGTGATTATGTGGGCGAGCACACCTATCGCCCACAAGGATGCAGTTTGGGCTGAATTTCAGGTATGTTTTTTTTAATTATAACAGATAATATAATATTCTAAGGAAAATTATTTAGTAGTGTTGGATTTTATGTTAAAAGTACCGTTTTAATATTATTATTGTTATTTTATTTGCAGAAAAGGTATAGATGGGAGGATGCGTAGACTTCAGTGATACAGACACTATTCTGGCAGAAGTACGACGCCCGCACCAAAGATAATTTGAACAAAGAACGACAAAAAGTCCTTCACAATGCATTGATCGACCATCCAGGCCAGGGAGAGGATTACATGCACGAGCATAGCCCCTGGTGGTGCACCCAGTCCAAATGGGCTGAGATGTGTGCCCAATGGAGAGATGAGAGCTGGGTCAAAAGACGCAAGACTGCTGCCACTAACAGATCCTCGGGTCTACCTGATGGCAAAAAGGTTAAAAGAACCTACAGGGGTGGCAGTATTTCACAGTTGCAGCATATCACTGCCAGGGTACGTATGAATAGTTTTAATATGTTTACAATCATGAATTGTAGAATATCACATGTTTACTTAGTAATATTGGAATATGTTTTGTATAGGAGTCTCAGTCTCAAGGTCAGCCTATCCATTGGCTGGATGTGTATGTGGCCACCCGTGATGGTCTGCCTGATGCTGTCCAGATAGCGGTAATAAGTTTTAACAACTTTGATCTTGTTTATCAAGTTTTACGTCATTCTTTAGAATTTTACTAATTTATTTTTAACTATTTAATTATTAACATGATGACATGATACTTATAAGCGTTTACTGAATGAGCGCTATCCTGAAGGCACCCCACGTCCGCCAATTGATCAAGAATTGTGGGATAGGGTGTCTGTTGTGAAGAAGAACTACGTCAAAGGTCAAGGACAACGACGATGCCCAACCTTCAGTGGCTCAGGCAGCTCTGCTACCCAGTCTTCACAGTCATCGAGTCATCTAGCTATTTATACTCCTGCTGACTGTGTGAGAGCTATATGTCAAGATCGCGATCTTCTTCATATACTGGGCTGGCATCTGGCGGCTCTAAGTCCTGATGAGTTAGCTGATGCAGTGGCTGCAGCAGCAGCATCACAGTATGGGGATGGCGACGAGGTAATCAATCTTATTTATTACAATCAAATTAGTGACTTTTATATATATATATATATATATATATATATATATATATATATATATATATATATATTGTTGTGTTTAATTTGTTGTATATTGTCATAATACCAGTATCAACATATATACTATATATGTAACTTGTTTTATTATTTTGTTAATTACAGGGTGATCAAGGAGAAACTAATTTGGCCAATAATGCATGACGACCGACTTAGCGTTATTTTCTAGTTATTTATGAATCTTGTACTTTTATATTCATTCTTTGGATGTCTGTATGTTACTTAAAGATTAGATTTATTTATATTTATTCAATTCATATTGGTTTTTAAAGGTTTATATACTAGTTTGGTGTATGTGTCGGTATATGGACGATGGATGTTTATATTGTTGTGCATGTTTATATTGTTGTGCATGTGTGTTGGGATAAAGCAGGTACAAAACATGTACAATTTTTTGGGAAATCTGCAAAATAGGAAAAATCTGGTTTTCAGGTTTTTTTACATCAGCGACCGTATGCGGTCGCTGTTAATTATTAGCGACTGCAAATCACATGAGGGTATTAGCAACCGCATACGGTCGCTGATGGCAGTCGCTAACAAGTGGTCCACATTAGCCTTTGGCCCTGAACCATGCTGACTCAGCTTAGCGACAATTTCGATCGCTAATATCGGTTACAGATACTTCGGTCGCTAATAGCGGTCGCAGATGTGCATTCCAGCGACCAGATTTTATGCGACGCCTATCTGCGAACGGGTCCGATCGCAGATGATTATCAGCGACCGACTGCGGTCGATGATAGGCAGTCGCAGATAGGCCTTTTTCTTGCAGTGGTTGTTGTTCGTTGAACCCTCGGGGTTTTGACATGTAGGTCTTCTTCTAGGAGGCATTTTCTGTTAAGAAATATCCTTATTAGATCCTTTATTCAATTCTTAAGTATTCAAGTTCATACTTTAAACATTTAAATAATTCCATTCACTTGGAACACATAGCACGTCAATAAACTTATTTATTCATTCATTCGTTGTTTTAAAAAAACACAGAATAGATAGCATCTCTAGTATTACATCCTCTTTCCTGAACTAAAAAGTTACAGGATTACATTATTATCTTATCTCATTATTATCTCAAATTATAGGATTTACATTTATTTACTGCATAAATAAACACATAATTAATAGTTCTACTATCTAGGTATATTAAGACGTCGCACGGTCTCTCTGCGTTCTTCCTCCATCACCCGAAATGCTGTCCTTCGATCCACCATGTACCATGGTAAACCTTGGAACTGAGCTGTGTAATAGAAGACACGATCCTGGTCCTTCTCTATAGCCATATGGAAAGAGTATTTTGTCTCCCTCAGTTTGGCCCTCTTTGCTTCAGCCTCGTCTTCAGCTCGATCGGCACGTTGAGTAGCCCTCAAGCTTTTTTCCTCCACTCTGGCGCGCTTTGCTGACTCCTCTTGGATATCGTGCTTCAGCTTTGCTAGTTCAGCCCGTGCATCGTCTCTATCACTCTCTACGTGAATTAAATCCCACTTCACGTTTCCAACCTCAATGTCCAACTCTTCGATCGTCTTGTCCCACTGCTGTATAGTTCCTTCGAGCTCTCCGACTCGACCATGTAGCTCCACGATACGGTCGTAGATCTCCTCGTACATCTCAGCACTAGTAGAGTGAGGTGGAAATTCTTCCTCGGGATCCTCCTCCTCCTCTGACTTTTCTGATACATACTACTCCTCATCATCTCTGTCAGATATCGGCTCATGCTCCTGACCAGCTATGGTGATCAATGGAGATGGCTCTCTCCTAACCAACTGCTCCCAGACAACATGGATGTCTAGAGGCTCCTCGTCCCTCGACATCTGAGGTTACTCCTCTCTAGCCTGACTGGACTCTCCAACGTTCATCATCCTGACAAGAAAATTTTAAAGTTCAATTATTACGTGACATCGAACGACACTCTTTGAATACTAGAATGTAAACACATAGCACATAAGGTAATTTATAATCTTCATCTATCACCACTATCTTTTCGATCTTCCTATAAGGCTACTACCTAAGGTTTTTCCCCCACCTAAGGTTCATAACCTAAAGCTTTGATACCAACTTGTGACACCCCCAAATCCGGGTACTTCATTTTCACATGATTTGGTGTTCACTATCTAAATAAAACATATATCTACCCAATAATAAGGAATTCAAAAAGATTTACAACCTCATCATCAAATAAAATCTTCCTTATGAAAAAGGATTACAACCTTAATCTGAAAATATCCCAGGTTTGCTAACCTTAACATAAACAAATAAGTGCAGAAATAAAATATCATAAATAAGTCTTATTACAATCACAATCAAAGACAACAAGTCTTCACTTGTTCATCTTGCCTTTCCCTTTACTTGTTGACGGTACATCAACGTTCTCGACTTTAACTGCAAGTAATTATGAAATATGCAAGAGTGAGCAAACAAAAGCTCACTTGAAATATAACAATAATATGATATAAACTGAATAGCTTCAATCGATTTAAATAACTTTTCTTTCATCAACAATAAAGAATTGAATAATAATTCTTTCATCAATACTTAGAATTTCGAATATTGAATCATCTGAGAGTCATAAGACCTTGAACTATGTCCTATATTATAAGCATTTTCGTTTAAAACCTTTAACAGTCATTTAGACTATGGACTCTAACTCGTACTTAGGGGGATCACTTCGTACCATGTATTGTCCACAAACATTTAACGCTTTCGCATAGTAACCTCCCCTAATAAATAGGGTTGTTCATCTCAGTATTTGATACGAGTCCGCACCAAAGAAAATTTGGTTTGGATAGCTAAAAGGAAATTTGGATTTTCAACTATCATCAACTAAGGAGTAGTTGAATCGACTCAAAATTATTAAGAGTTCAATAATACAAGAATTATGAACCAAGTAGAAGTCATAACAATTGACTTCATATTAGATAAGCATTCTTTAGAAATAACTTAAAGTATTTGAAAGATTAAGTAGATCTTGCTTGAACAAATAAGTCAAGATCGCATTATTTCAATAATAACTTCCATACTTTTTCAATATGAACATTTGAATACAAAATAACTTGTACAAGAATTAACAAGTTAAGAATCGGAAACAAACTTGCAGAATATAAAGAGTAAGGGTTTAGAAAACTTGCATAAACGTAAAATATAGATTTAGGAAACTTGCCTCAAGCGCAAGCTACACTTTACAATTATAAATCACTCCCACAATTATCCTATATTTTACATTATGTTTATAACATCAATCAGTACATCACCAATACTTTTAAATCGTTGAACTTCTTACTTAAGTTCAACTCACAACGTGGTTTATGACATAAGTCGCTAACTAACCACATACCCGAGTCTACACTCACAACATGCACAACATACGCACATAACACTTTAAACTATCGTATTGTACCTTATGAAAGTAATATACAAGTACATATATAACATATTAATATAAGACTTCAAATTATCTTAATCATATTAAAAATATTTTATCTCATTGTCTAATACACTTAACAAGTCATCAATTTAAGTTAGCTAACATGTATCGCACAAAAACTTCACGGAACACAAACTGAAAATCCCAGACAGTCCCTACCTCCACTGGGGCGGGGTTCCCTAGGCTTACAGCCCCGCTGGGGTGGGGTCCACTGCTGCTGGGTTCCCCCAGCTCGCAATCGTGCAGAGAAATAAGCCAATTTGGCTTATTTCTTCACACCCAAATCCGATTTTTATCAACATAATGTATAAAAAAACTTTAGGAAAACAAAACCTTAAAGTTTTAACATGATTATAACATTCATAAACACTATAACACATAATCAAAACCCAATTTTCATGATTTTTGAAAAAAAAAAAAAAAACAACATTCTTAAGCGATCTTGACGAAAATTGCTACTATGAGTTCGTTTTGAAACCAAATCATGTAATTCCAATTGTATTAAATCTATTCCTTAACATATTATCATAATCCATGATCAAATTAAACAAAATTAACAATCAAACCTCAATTTTGATAATTTAAAAGACTATTTTCAAAATAAGTTCACTGTAAATTACTGTGAACATGATTTCTTCATGTTCATCATATTTACGTGAATTGAATCACTTAGACAACTATAAGAATCATATATAAGCATATATATATATATATATATATATACATCACATATATACATCATAATCAAGTAATTTTCATAAAGAGATTATTACAGAGAAGTTCTTTTTGAAAAATATAAAAGACATAAAACACAATATAGAAAATTTGAACATAGAGAGTATACCCTTTGATTGTGAGGAAGAAGAAGATGATGTTTGTTGGCTTTAGTAAGGACTCCTCTTCCTTCTTCTTCTTCTTCTTTTTCTTCTTCTTCTCTCTTCTTTCTTCTCTCTTCTCTCTGAGTATTTTATCTCTAACTTTTTCTCTGTTCTTTCTTTCTTTCTTTGTTCTAACTTTCTAGCGTAACTATTTTGTATAACATGTATAACTGATATACATATATTATACATATAATACATATAATTATATAGAATACGTAACAACTATCTATTAATTACATATACTAATTACTAATTAATATATTGGTTACACAAATTTGAATTTAAAAAGCCCTAAGGCTTGTTTGGCAAAACAGCCTTATTTTTAAAACAGATTATTAGTAACTAAGGCCATGTTTGGTAAAACGAGATTAAAAACAGAAGTAAGGGTCTTGTTTGGCAAAAACACTTTAAATCCCTTTTCTTTATTCTTTTAATAAATCCTTTTAACATATAATTTAAATGTTACACTTTAATTAATTAAATTTTAACATTCTAATTTAATTAAATAAAAGCTAACATCAATTAACCATACAAAAATTGCCACATAACAATTATAATTACTCGCTAATTATAATTTCATGTAATAATTATCACATAAACTTCATCTAATTTAATTATCTCAATTAAATTAGAATCATACCATAAAATCAATATATATCAATTAAATTAAATATTAAATATTTATTTAATTAATGTATTACACTTAATTAAATTACTCCACAACAATCACATTATTTATTTAACTCAATCAATAATTCAACTAAAAATATTTATTTAATTCAATAAATATTTATAATTAAATATACAAAATCTCATTCGTTACAGCCAGGTTCAATGAACTGCCGAGGTTTGCTCCACACCAAGTGGACACAAAGTTGAGGAAGGTGAGGCAGTTTGAGCAGGGATTGAAACCCTGTCTCTATAACCGGATATCGGTTTTCCAAAGCATTACTTTTGGAGCCGTGTTAGAGAAGGCGATTATAGCCGAGGGTGGTAGTGAGGCATTGACCCTATACCACAAAGAGAAAAAGAATAAGGGTAAGACTGACGTGTCAGTCAAAATTGAGGGAGCCAGTGGGAGTGGCCAGAAGAGAAAGGGTTTCAACTCCGGGAATACCTGAGTAATGCAAGAGTTTCCTAAGAGGAGGATGGAGGCATGCAAGACTTGCGAGAAGACTCATCTGGGAGTCTGCCTCAAGGGCAAGGCGGTGTGTTACAACTGCGGACAGGAAGGGCATATTTCGCCAAACTGTCCCAGTTCGAAATATAATCGTGGTTGCTTTGTGTGTGGATCTACGGACAACATGGCACGAAACTGTCCGAAGAAGGGTCCGGATGGTGGGAAGGGAGCTAGCGCTAGTAAGCTAGCAATTGGTGGTGCAGTACCACAGGGTAGACCGACTGCCCGCATTTTTAATATGACCGTTCAGGATGCGGTTGCATCGAGCAATGTCGTAGCAGGTTTTATCCCGATCAACGACATAAATGTGTATATATTGTTTGATTCGGGTGCTACGTGTTCATTTATAGCATGTGAATTTGCTAAACGA
The DNA here is from genome assembly GCA_020205555.1 of Panax stipuleanatus. Lineage (NCBI taxonomy): Eukaryota > Viridiplantae > Streptophyta > Magnoliopsida > Apiales > Araliaceae > Panax > Panax stipuleanatus. The sequence goes on from CM035125.1 coordinate 41,377,265, forward strand.
TTAGGATTACTCCCCGAAAAACTTGTAAAGCCTTTGAATATTAAGGTAGCAAACGAAGAAGTAATTCCTGTTGATTTTGTTCATAGGAGTTGATGTATAGATATTAGAGGTAAAAATTGTCGGTAAATCTTATACCGATAAAGTTGGGAGAATTCGATGTAATTCTTTGGATAAATTGGTTGGTTAACCATGGGGCGATTATAGATTGCCAAAATAAAAGTGTGAACCTTCGGATTTCTAAGAAACCCAAGTTAGTGTTCTACGGTAGTAAATCACTAGGACGCTCTTGTTGTCTGACCATGACACAAGCCAGGAAATTGTTAAGAAAAGGATGCGAAGGTTACGTGTGCCATGTTGTTGATACCCAGCGATTGGGAGCAATATTGAAACAGATACCTATAGTCAATGAGTATGCAAACGTCTTTCTAAGCGATTTGCCAGGTCTTCCACCCGATAGGGAGACCGAGTTCGTTATAGAGGTTATGCCAGGCACGACACCAATTTCAAAGGCACCATATTGTATGGCGCCAGTCGAATTGAAAGAATTGATGATTCAATTGCAAGAGCTGTTGAACAAGAAGTACATTCAACGGAGTGTTTCTCCATGGGGAGCATCGGTATTGTTTGTAAAGAAAAAGGATGGATCGTTGAGGCTTTGTATCGACTACCAAGAGTTGAACAAACTAACGATAAAGAATAAGTACCCATTGCCCAGGATCGATGATCTCTTTGATCAGTTAAAAGGGGCAAATTATTTTTCTAAGATAGATTTGCGGACGGGGTATCACCAGTTGAAGGTTAGAGCGGAAGATTTACCTAAGATAGCATTTAGGACTCGTTACGGCCATTACGAGTTCTTAGGGATGTCATTTGGGTTAACGAATGCGCCAGCCGCATTCATGGATATGATGAACAGAGTGTTCAAACTGTGATACCCCTAAATCCGGGTACTTCAATTTTCACAGGATTTGGTACTCACTGTCCAATCATCATATATCTATCTACCCATAAAAATGCAACTCATGAAATAAAATAGGAATTATCCCCTTAAGGGGTTACAACATCTGAATAATTAAATAAATCCCAAGTTGAACTAACCTTAAACATCAGTGCAGAAACATAAATAAATAAATAAATAAGTCTTAAACAACATCATAAGTCTTAAACATAATATCCATAAATAAATAACAAGTCTTCATCACTTGTTAGCTTTACCATTGCCTTTGCTAGTGGAAGGCTCGTCAGTCCTTTCAATCTTAGCTGCAACGTTATTATGCAAGAGTGAGCACGATTGCTCACAAGTATAACAATATAACAGAAATACTAACATGCAAGAAATCAAAGGGCTCTGAATAATAGAAAGCTCGACTTTTGAATCAAGAATGAATAACATGAATCAAAAGTACATCTGAGGATCATAAGACCATAAACTATGTCCCAGGTTCTCAAGTATTTCTACTTTAAACCTTTAACAGTCGTAAGACTATATAGACTCTACTACGCATACTTAGGGGGATCAGCCCTTAGTACTATAAATGTGCACATCATCTCAACGCTAATGCGTAAATAATCCCCCTATAAACGGTTGTTCATCTCAGTTTGACATCAAAGTGTGCACCAAAGGATGTTTGGTTTGGATAAGTTCAATAACGGTTCTAGAATTTAGAACGCTCATCAACTATGACTAGTTGAATCAATAAGGGTTCGCTAGTCTTACAAGGTTCAATGATAAATGATAATCAAATCAAATAATGAATCTCAAGGGTATACAATTGAATAAGTATTGTATAACTGAAGTATAACTTCAAAAGAATTACTACATCTCAATGGAATCATAACTTGGATAAATAAGAATAAAAACTTGCTCAATATAGAAACATAAGTTTAGGACTTTCTAAATGAATAAGAAACTTGCATTACGATAATGAGTTAGGGATAGAACACTTGCCTCGTGCACAAGCTACAATTATAATTCACAATCCTCAATTAATCCTACATATCATTACATTCAAAATATCAATTAATTCTCAGTCCGATTATACTCATCGAATCACAAACGTCAGTTCTTGAACACGTTATTAGACTTCACGAATAACGAGTTTAAATCATGTATTTAACTTATCAATTCATCACGTAAAACAAGTTAATAATTTGTTTTCACATCTCATTATATGTTTCATATGTCATCATGTTCATTACACAACATTTTAAATTACATTTCTGAACTTTGAACACTTAAATAAAATTTACCGATTTATTTTGCTGGACGGAGCTGCAGCGCCCAGTTTATACTGGGGACAGGTGCTTCAGCGCTGAGCCCACGTCAGTGCGACCCTTGGCCTGGCGCTGCAGCGCTCGGTTCCTTCAAAGAACCGACGCTTCCGCGCCATGACTACGTCAACTCTTCCCTTGGCCTGGAGCTGCAGCGCCCGGTTCCTTCACAGAACCGGCGTCGCGGCGCCAGCGTCACAGTAAAGTCTGACAGTGTTCGCGAAGAACACAGAAAAAGCCAAATAATGCCAAATTAAGCTCAAACAACACTGTAGACACTCAAAATTTTGTATTCCTGTTATAGACGCTCAAAAATTTTGCGTTCCTATTACTAACCCTGCAGGAGGGTAAAACCGTTAGATCAACCCCGGTCTCAATACCTGGATGCCAATTAAGCCCCAGTTTCAATACCGGGATGTCACTCAACCCTGGTCTAAATACTGGGATGTCAACTCAACCCCGGTCTCAATATCGGGATGCCAGTTCAGCCCCGGTCTCAATACCGAGATGTCAACTCAATCCCAATCTCAATACCGGGATGTCAACTCAGCCCCGGTCTCAATACCGGGATGTCAGATCAACCCCGGTCTCAATACTGGGATGCTAGTTTAACCCTGATCTAAATATCAGGATGTTAACTCAACCCCGGTCTCAATACCGGGATGTTAGATCAACCCCAATCTTAATACCGAGATGTTAGATCAACCCCGGTCTCAATACCAGGATGCCAGTTCAGCCCCGATCTCAATACCGGGATGTCAACTCAGCCCCGGTCTCAATAACGGGATGTTAACTCAGTCCCGGTCTCAATACCGGGATGTCAGATCAACCCCGGTCTTAATACCGGGATGCTAACTTAACTCTAGTCTCAATACCGGGATGTCAGATCAACCCCGATCTTAATACTGGGCTGTCAGATCAACCCAGTCTCAATACCGGGATGTCAGATCAACCACGGTCTCAATACCGGGATGTCAGATCAACCCCGGTCTCAATACCAGGATGTCAGATCAACCCCGGGATGCCAGTTCAACCCTGGTCTCAATACCGGGATGTCAATTCAGCCCCGGTCTCAATATTGGGATGTCAGATCAACCCCGGTCTCAATATCAGGACATTTACTCAACCCCGATCTCAATATCGAGATGTCAGATCAACCCCGATCTCAATACCGGGATGTTAAATTAATCCCGATCTCAACACCGGGATGTCAGATCAACCGCGGTCTCAATACTGGGATGTCAGATCAACCCCGGTCTCAATACCAGGATGTCAGATCAACCCCGGTCTCAATATCGGGATGCCAGTTTAACCCCGGTCTCAATACCGAGATGTCAACTCAACCTCGATCTCAATACCGGGATGCCAGTTCAGCCCTGGTCTCAATACCGGGATGTCAGATCAACCCCTATCTTAATATCGGGATGCCAGTTCAACCCCGATCTCAATACCGGGATGTTAGATCAACCCCGGTCTCAATACTGGGATGTCAGATCAACCCCGATCTCAGTACCGGGATGTCAGATCAACCCCGATCTCAATACCAGGATGTCAGATCAAATTTGTTCTCAATACCAGGATGCCAGTTCAACCCCAGTCTCAATACTGGGATATCAACTCAACCCCGATCTCAATACAAGGATGTCAGTTCAGCCCCGATCTCAATACCGGGATGTCAACTCAACTCCGATCTCAATACCAGGATGTCAACTCAGCCCCGGTCTCAATACCAGGATGTCAGATTAACCCCGATCTCAATACCGGGATGCCAGTTCAATCTCAATCTCAATATCAGGATGCCAGTTCAACCCCGGTCTCAATACCGGGATACCAGTTCAATTTCGATTTCAATACCGGGATGTCAACTTAGCCCCGGTCTCAATACCAAGATGTTAACTCAGCCCCGGTCTCAATACCAGGATGTCAGATCAACCCCGATCTCAATATCGGGATGTCAACTCTGCTCCGGTCTCAATACCAAGATGTTAACTCAGCCCCGATCTCAATACCGGGATGTCGATTGAAATCCCGGCAACACTGGGATATATAGTGAAGCCCCAGTAACCATACCAAGATGTCATACAGCCCCGGCGATAATCTCGGGAGGTACAGGTCAACCCCGGTCACAATCTAGGAGGTCAGGTCAAGCCCCGATCACAACCCGGGAGGTCAAATCAACTTCGTAGCCAACCCCGAAGCATCGCATCGTCCTTGGAGACAACCCTGGGAAACTAATTCAGTCTCAGGGACAATCCTGAGGACAAACAGAGTCAGCTGGGATCAAAACCTAGGAGACAACCCCGGTAAGTCAGCCAAAGGCCATGCCATCGTAGGAGACAACCCCTAAAGGGGCAAAATAGTTATTTTACTAATTTGAATCCAATTAGGTCAAAACCAAGACAAATTGATGCAATAAAGGTTAAACAGAACCATAACATTGATCCCGAGTGAAAACAGCGCAAGACAGCTCAACGGACAAACTGCGAAGAATCGAAGACCCGAAGACCCAGTTATTAACCCATCTACTTGGACTCAAAAAATTTTTAGTCCCATGTCATTGTAACGCTCTCGGGGAGGGCTTTCCAAAAAGGTATAGCACACCTCAAACAGACCCTCCGATCAAAAGTTAGAAATTTTTGAATCTGACCTCGTGTTGCTCGGAGTGCACGTATTTCGAGGCAACGGGACCCACCACCCAGGCCCTACCACACGGCGCCGTAGGTAGACCCGCACCTACCGCGGGTAGGCTCACTTCCATCTGGTCTTTATATATAAGTGCCCCCTAGCCAATTTGAAAAAAAAAATATAGGAAAACGCTCTGAAACTCCTCCCATTTCATTTCCTAGCCCAACTTCTAGTACTCTAAACCCATATTTTATCACTCTAACACGTAGGTATACTCATATACTACCACATATAAAAAATTAAACGGTGGAAACGTCTGTTTGAAGCCTACGATTTGGCAAATAGCCCGTGTAGCAGTCCATTGTTAGTATTTTTACGATCAGGAAGTTCATACTACTTCATTGCGCATTTATACACTTGCACGTTAAGTTTCATTTTTTGATTATGCCCAGAACTCAGTTCCGTGGCCGTTTTTGCTTACATTTTCGTACATTTTAGTACATAAATACGTTTTCTGGCATTTGCACAGCCCGAATTGACGATCTGAGGGCTTTTAATCGCTTTTATATGTATATATATATATATATACATATATACATATACCAACTTTTTAGGACTGGGTAATCTCCTCGAGTCCGTTTGGGCTTTATTATGTATATATTTAACTATATATATACTAACTTTTCAATTCTATCAAGCCCGGATGTTAAATCCGTGGTAGTTACTGCTTTTATATATATAACTATATATATATATATATATGTAAATTTTTCTAACTTCATTTGGCCTGGATTTTGACTTCGTGGCCTTTTTATTACTTTAATATATATATACTAATTGTATATATTAACATTTAAATTTTCGTTTGGCCTGTATCATTTCGTGGCCTTTTTAGCGCTTTTATAAATATATATATACATACATTTCAGTCCGGGCATAGGAGTGAAAACCCATCGCCCTTTACAGCTTTTATATATATATATTTACATTCTGTCAAGCCTGGATCATCCTGTGGCTTTTTACAGCTTTTATATATATATATATATACATATATATATTTCAATTCTGTCCAGCCTGGATTACTCCGTGGTTTTTTACAGCTTTTAAAAATATATATATTTTTTCATTCCAGTCCGAGCAAAAGATTTGAAATTCGTTGCCCTTTATTGCTTTTATATATATATATATATATATATATATATATATATATATATATATATATATATTTCCATTCTGTCAAGCCTGAATTACTCCGTGACTTTTTATAGCTATTTATAAATAAATATATATATATATATTTACATTCCAATCCGGGCATCGAAGTGAAAACCCATCGCCCTTAACAGCTTTCGTATAAATATATAATTATATATATATATATATATATATATATATATTTTATTCATTGTGATTAAATATCTGTTGTAAATATTCATTTGATGTGAATCGACACTGATATCTATTTGGGCGAACCGAATTTCTTTAAATCTCGCCAATTTTATCTTTCAAACGGTTTATATTAGGTCCAATCGGAACCGAGAAGCTAGAATGGCTGAGATTTATTTAAATCTGGATTTATTTCTAGTTTATTCATTTGAAAGCAACCTCGCGACCCTTAGATCGCTATCTATTGGGAACGAGAAACTTTGGCTATGCGCAGGCCAGGATTTGACTGATGAATCCTTGGTTTTTACGACGTCTGGATGTAGATATCCATTTTCTATAAATATCTATATTGTGCAGGTTTACTCGGCTTCCCTTTGTGAGCCTAGGAATCGTGGGATTCATGATCAAATTGATCAGAATCTGATTCTCACGATGGACAAACTCCACATTACAAATGTACCCTGCCATTTTTTTTGTAAAATGTACATCTGAAATACCTTAAAACGGTGATCCAGATTTAAGGTCTCGAACATAATGAAATAATGGTCTGTCGTGTTCGAGTCACTCTGATGGCTGTCATGCCCATGAGAAGATCCGTTACTTGTATATATCTTGTGGTCGATGATGCTTCGCAGCCCAACAATAACCATTCAAATTGAGCCAAAAGGCTGAAAAGATAAAAATGAAAGTATCAACAGGCTTCTATTCCTATGAAAGCGTAGGGGTTTGAAAATCAATCTTTTCAAAAAATCATTTTCATATCTTGTCTGAAAAAGTACTTTTGCAAATCAAATCAAACCCTTTGTATATAGGTTCAACAAAATAAAGCACTACTTTCAAATCAATCAAGCGTAGGCCCAATTTCTTCCAGCATACACACACACATTGCAAATAAAAAGGAAAATATTGAAAAGATGTGGTACCGTGTTTACACGCCAGTTGTGGGGTGCCTAACACCTTCCCCACACTTAACCAAGCCCTCGAACTTAGAACTTCGATTTTAAGATCAAGTTTCGACAGTGTCCAATAATTGGGCCTACTTTCAAACAAAACTCGGTTGAGTTGGTATAACCATTTCAAATCTACCAACTGGCGACTCTATAAACCGTTCAAATAGTTGACATGATACATGTTGGCCTTTTCCTAAAAAACTTCACCCTTCATAAAAACAGATAAAATAAGGGTCGAAGAGCAAAACTTAGGAAGAGAGAAAAATTCGGGTCCAACTCGACCCGCATTTTTTCCCGACGTCGAGAAACACATTATAATATTACCCATGAGTTATAAACTTAACAGAAACATCATACAACGTTTCTAGCATGTTTTTAACACTTTAGATCACATAATCACTCAAATTAGAACATATAAATTTCCATATTTTTGATATTTTGCAAAGTTTCGTCAAAATCATGAAATTCTTCATTACAGATTCGTTATAACTCTGAATATGTCTGTTTAAAGTTCTTTGTTGGTCGTTTTACCGATCAATATATTCGTGCAAGTATACACGGTCAACAAGTAATAAAGTGTAAGTACAGATATCGTTCCCACGAGGAAATAACGAATAAAAGGTCACCAAAGTACTAGCACATAATCATCTCAATCTTATTTAAACGAGTGGTAAAGAGAATGAATTTAAAATAATTAAACTAAACAAGGAATTAAACCTAAACTAAATATTCCTAGATTAAAATCAGATAATGAAGGCATGAGATCCCAATTTCTCCTAATGATTCATCTAAATCAATAAACTCCCAATTAGGTCAAGTTAACCGTCATGGTTGTTAGCCGAGAACACGAAAGTGAGAGAAGGCCATCTTTCGATGCACCTACTCTATACCACGTGCAATCCACAGATGATAGAACGCACGTGGACACCCACATTATCTAAACCCCTATATGTCTATGGTGTTTACAAATAACTAGGGATTAAGGTCAAGTTCTCTATTGACTACGAGCGGCGCTTCGGTATATATCTATCCTAAGCACAAATCATATGTCTAACGCTATGTAAACACACAATCGCCCGCTATTATAATTTGATCTAAACCTATATTTCATCTTTCAATTCCACATAGGTTATCATAGTAATTGTTGGCTAAGCAATTAAGCAATGAAGGCATGAATCGCAATAGATAATCACATAGCAATTAACAATAACCAACACGGAAGCAAATCAATATCAATTACTCAAAAGGTTCCATTGGAATCTCAAAATAAAACCTAAATCATGAATGACTCAATTATATCATCCACAAAAAGAATACACTTCATCCGAATACAAATGAATAACAAGGAGAGTTAAAGTAAGAGAGTGCAATTTTATGTTCCTTCTCCAAGCTTGGATCTTTGATGTCCTCCAATTGTTTCAACCATCAAGTCTAATCTAACCCTAGAAAACTAACTACTAACAACTAATCTAACACTAATTTACTCCTACTCTAACTAAACAAGAAATGAGAAGAGAAAGGAATGGAAACGCTAGGGCTTAAGGCCTTGTTTTCTCCCTATTAGATATGTCTGCACAAACGAGGGCTCAAGCCCTTATATCTCTGCCTCTCCTGTTCATTTCAGCTGAAAGTCAAAGTCTGGCACAAAAATAGACTGGCACGGCTGCGCGCACTTTGGCCTTCTTCCTGGTGCAACCGCGAGGCCCTGGAATGCTGAGTTCTGGTCTGAGGATTGGCGCGGGCGTGCGTGCCTGCTGCTTTGTCCCGGCACGGCTGCGCATGCTGTGAATCTGATGCATTAGATTTCTCTAGCACCCTTTTGCCATCTTGTATCCTTTTTAGCTCTTTTGCCTCTTCACAACCTCATTAAGTCGATTGACTTCACGCTTTGCCCTATCATGCCATCAATCAATCAAGCACTTTTTAGCACTGTGCATCGTTTTGGCCTCATGGCACCATGCTCTCAAGCCTCATCATCCATGCCATCTTCATGCTCAAGCCACTTTCTGTGCGATGCCCCTTTTAGGCCATTTTTGGTCCTTTAACGCTCAATTTGCACTAAAGGAGTTCCTAAACAAGGAAGCTACAAAAGGAAACATAAACTCATTAAAAGCACGGGTTTACTTGAGTTTCGACAACAGAATGAGCTGGATACTATCTGAATAGGCGGTTAATAAAACCACTTATCAAATACCCCCAAACTTAAACGTTGCTTGCCCTCAAGCAACTAAAACAAAACTAAACGACTTATGCAATGCAATATATGATGTATGCAAACTACACTACTATGAATGCAAATCCAGACTCCAGTCGGTATTGAACTCACAAAAACATACCTCAGAAAACCACAAGATGATTAAACAGAAAAGCTACCCAAGACGAGATTAAAAACATATTCCTGCAAATCCATAACTGTCAGCAATGATGTATTGTGCGTTGTGTGCCTGGCAACCATTAAACATGCATTCAGATAAATAATTCACATACTATGCTTCTTAGGGGAAAAACAAGCTTTAACTTAAGAAAAATAGTAAATCATATAAGTTCTAACTAAGACCATGTATTACTAGAGTTAAGAGTCACATGGGGTTTTCAATAAGCTTTTATTCTTCACGAGGGCGTATTCGCACTTTCCCGTGTATATTATCGACCGTGAAATGCCTAGTTCTCTTAGGCTTTTCAATAATATCCATGTAGTGAGCTTTCGACCAACGACTCCCAAATCAGACGGCCTTAGAGCGCTGGGTGTAGAGACACCCTGAGGGCTTACTTGCTCGAATATCAAAGGCCACAGAACTCGACGTAACCGAAGTGTTTATTCTATTTTTCTCTTTTTCATTACATTTTCTTTTGTTTTCTTTTTCTTTTTCAAAGGGGAGTGCGTCTTACGCTCTATCTCCCCGCATAAATCATGCATGTCCCCTGTTTCCCCCAAACTTAGGATTTTAACAGTCTAGTTATTATTATATGCGAACTGAAACTCTTTTATTAAAACATAATTTTTCCACCAGAAGACAAGTATGTAAACATTTAAACTTAGCATATCATGGTGTTTACTCTATCGTGCTTACTGGTTACACAGTATCTGACAGGTAACGATTTACATATATGACCATGAAATCAGGCTTAAGTCTCAAATCAGTTCAACAATCAAGTGATTTCAGTTTCTTCACAGGTAACATACATAACTAACCAACTGAAAACTGGAATCATGCAGTGTGCTCTCACACAAAATGCATGCAAAACAAAAGAAAAATTTTAAAATTTTCACAAATTTTAATAAAATATGACCTAAGATGCAACTATATGAACTGACACAACATAAAATGAACTAACTACATGCAAACAAAACCAATACCCCCAAACTTAAACTATTCAATGTCCTCATTGAAGGTAAAGGTAAAAAGAACTCCCTTATTCGGCTTCTTATGCTGCATGAAATGAAGTGGACCTCCTCTCAGAAGTTTCCTCCGTCTCTCTTTCTGCTCTGACAAAATAAACCCCGCTCAGCACTGTACTCAACGAACCAACCCAGCTCCATATTAATTTTGCTCTGCCAGAGATTCCACACTCAATGTCTCAATTAATCAGGTTGAGAGGATGAGGTGGATGGGAATTGGTACTTTGGATTGAAGAGGTAGGAGGTTTTCAAAACTAAGGCTTATAGTGGAGGGGATTGCAGGAAATGGAAGAGATGGGGGATTGCATGAAGGAACTGAGGGTTTGGGATTATAGGGACTGCTAATAATTGACATGAAGTGGTACCCCCCAAAATCTGCAGGATTTTTCCTAAGACAGGCCCAGTTTATGTGTGGCGCGGCCGCTCGTTGTAATGCCTTGGATTGGGCACGGCAGTGCAGACCATCAGATTTTGTTGCTGCAGATTTTTGGCATGAACTGAGGTTGGCTTTTGCTTTTCATTCATTCCGAGCAGCCTTGGACCTGAAATATACAGACAATACTTATTAAGCCCTCCTAGACTAACAAAAGTATATAAAATCTATTTACATCAAGAGAATGAACATAAAAAGATATACGCATTTATATTCCCAAAATTTCTCTAAAGGCGTATATACAATGCAAGTGCATTAAAAGTACGCTATAAGCTATGTAATCCCAAAAATATACGCATTCATGCCTAAGTTCAAAAATGTAGGCAATGAACTCCTAATTCCTACAGTATGCAAAAATTTAAACTAAATATTAACTAAAAAGAATTAAACAAATAGGAGGGAATTGTGATAGAAAGCAGGTAAATGGAGAATTAAACAAAGAGATAGAGAGAGAATTGATGGGAAGCAGGCAATGGAGAATTAAACAAAAAGAAAGAGAAATGATGGGGTGCCTCCCATCTAGCGCTTGATTTATAGTCCTCTAACTCGACTATGTTTGCCCACTGCTACCCAACTCCCCGACGATAATGGAGAACCCCTCCATCCATCAGAATAGCTGTGTGACTTTGGCGGCTTCCCAGTAGGAGCGGATGCAGATTTAAACTACCTAGCATTGGATAAGTAAAAGAATTCCCCGTCCTGAAAGGTTGGGGAGCTAAGAAAGGGTTCCGTTGTGTAGGTGAAATGATCGGGGCATGGAGGTATAGACCACACAACGAACTCTCCTTCTATTCTCTTCTCTTCTAACCACCATGGTGTCGAGACTACGGAATCTCTCATGTCATCGAGATCCGTCTCTATAATGTGGCTACCAAGGGGGCAAGGATGTACAAACTTGACTAGAGTCTCAAACATCAGCGGAGAAGGCTCTTGAGGGATTATCACTATTGGTTCATACTGTTCCACATCCCCAATTATCTCCTCTTATTCCATTGCCTTTGGCTCGTCCAGTTGCAATTGCACTTCGGATTCTCTATCAATTTCTGCACCCATGTCATCGCACCACGTAGTCTGGGGATCATAACTTACGGCTTTAGTCATTGGAGGTACAGGATCATGCATTGTTGTCTCTTGTTCAAATACCTCGTCTTTCCTTAATGCCGTGCTAATCTGCTCTACCCAAATCTGAGGATCCTCATTTGAATACTCTTGCTCAATCAAGATCTCCTCGTCCACTTCATCCTCAGAATCCATGTACTAAATCTCACTGGAGTTCTGAGGTCCGTTGCTCATAGCTTCCACTACTTGAGAGAGCTAATTCTGAAGATTCTGAGTCTGTATCCCTTGCTCAATCAACTCCTCTTTCATCAAGGCCATGTTATTCTGATTTGCCCAATTCTGGAGATTCTCGCTTAACTGCTCTTGCTCAACTGAGGTCTCCTGTGTTGATGTTATGAAGTTTCCCCATATATTTTCCAATCCTTCCTTTTCAGTTTCAGTCTCGGGATCCATGTACTGCGGCTCGTTTGTTGAAGGATTGTTGATTAGGGCCATTTGATTCTGGAAGTTCTGGCTTGATTGCTCTTGGCTCCTAAGCCTCTCCTCTTGGCTTTCTAAGCTCCTATACATGAATTCCATTGGAGACTGTTCTCCTTGTAAACATGGGGATTGATATGGGGGTTTTGGTGCATAAGTTGGACTTGGCTCATATTGTTCTTGATAGCTCACAGTATGGTTTTGCATCCCTTGTTCATCCTCTATCATCAAGGCCTTGCTAATCTGCTCTGCCCCGTTCTGGATATTCTTGATTGACTTCTGTTGCTCAATCAAGATGTCCTTTAGTGATATGTCACCTCCTTCCTCCAATCTTACATTTTCTGTGTCACCCTCAAAATTATGTTGAGGCTCGTAAACTGGAGTTTGGAAGGTGCATTCTGGGGCGTATGCGGGATTTGAATCCCAGTGTTGGTCTTGATAGTAGTCTGATGAAGGGTTTGGGTGATACCCCCAATCTTGTTGATAAGTGGGATAAGGTTCGGTGTAGGAATAACCACCCCCATACTGCTCCTGTCCATAACTGATAGACTCCTGATAGCTCATATAAGCTCCAGCACCATAGTCATATGAAGTCACTGGCTCTCGACTCTGTTGGACTGAAACAGTATCCAACTTTCTTGAGGGCTCCTCTAACTGTGCTGAGAGTGTGGCAATTGGGTCGAGTCCATCAGTGCTTGCTTCCCTTGGTTGCTCTTGTCTTGTAAAGTTCCATGGATAGAAATTTAAGTCCAATGTACCTGAAAAGAGAATATGAGAAGAGAATTAAACAAAAAAAAATGTTTAAAGTAAGACTAATTTGATTTAAACTAATGTTGACAAACAGTTATCCAATTACTTCCTCGGCAACGGCGCCAAAAACTTGTTGGTCATTTTATCGATCAATATATTCGTGCAAGTATACACGGTCAACAAGTAATAAAGTGTAAGTACAGATATCGTTCCCACGAGGAAATAACGGATAAAAGGTCGCCAAAGCACTAGCACTTAATCATCTCAGTCTTATTTAAACGAGTGGTAAAGAGAATGAATTTAAACTAATTAAACTAGACAAGGAATTAAACTTAAACTAAATATTCCTAAAGTAAAATCAGATAATGAAGGCATGAGATCCCAATTTCCCCTAATGATTCATCTAAATCAATAAACTCCCAATTAGGTCAAGTTAACCGTCATGGTTGTTAGCCGAGAACACAAAAGTGAGAGAAGGCCATCTTTCGATGCACCTACTCCATACCACGCGAAATCCACATATGATAGAACGCACGTGGACACCCACATTATCATGTCTATGGTGTTTACAAATAATTAGGGATTAAGGTCAAGTTCTCTATTGACTACGAGCGGCGCTTCAGTATATGTCTATCCTAAGCACAAATCATATGTCTAACTCCATGTAAACACACAATCGCCCGCTGTTACAATTTGATCTAAACCTATATTTCATCTTTCAATTCCACATAGGTTATCATAGTAATTGTTAGCTAAGCAATTAAGCAATGAAGGCATGAATCTCAATAGACAATCACATAGCAATTAACAATAACCAACACTGAAGCAAATCGATATCAATTACTTAAAAGGTTCCATTGGACTCTCAAAATAAAACCTAAGTCATGAATGACTCAAGTATATCATCCACAAAAGGAATACACATCATCCGAATACAAATGAATAACAAGGAAAGTTAAAGTAAGAGAGTGCAAATCTGTGTTCCTTCTCCAAGCTTGGATCTTTGATGTCCTCCAATTGTTTCAACCATCAAGTCTAATCTAACCCTAGAAAACTAACTACTAACAACTAATCTAACACTAATCTACTCCTACTCTAACTAAACAAGAAATGAGAAGAGAAAGGAATGGAAAAGTTAGGGCTTAAGGCCATGTTTTCTCCCTATTGGAGATGTCTTCACAAATGAGGGCTCAAGCCCTTATATCTCTACCTCTCCCGTTTGTTTCAGCTGAAAGTCAAAGTCTGGCACAAAAATAGACTGGCGCGGCCGCGCGCACTTTGGCCTTCTTCCTGGCGCGGCAGCGCGGCCCTGGAATGCTGAGTTTTGGTCTGAGGATTGGCGCGGGCGCGCGTGCCTGCTGTTTTGTCCCGGCACGGCCGCGCGTGCTGTGAATCTGCTGCATTAGATTTCTCTAGCACCCTTTTGCCATCTTGTATCCTTTTTAGCTCTTTTGCCTCTTCACAACCTCATTAAGCCGATTGACTTCACGCTTTGCCCTATCATGCCATCAATTAATCAAGCACTTTTTAGCACTTTGCATCGTTTTGGCCTCGTGGCACCATGCTCTCAAGCCTCATCATCCATGCCATCTTCATGCTCAAGCCACTTTCTGTGCGATGCCCCTTTTAGGCCATTTTTGGTCCTTTAACGCTCAATTTGCACTAAAGGAGTTCCTAAACAAGAAAGCTACAAAAGGAAACATAAACACATTAAAAGCACGGGTTTACTTGAGTTTCGGCAATAGAATGAGCTGGATACTATTCGAATAGGCGGTCAATAAAACCACTTATCATTCGTTCTTTTTGTTTTAACATGCAGAATCATAATCAACCATCAATTTCAAGTTTAATAAACAATTAAAGCATGGAATTTTGTACATAAAGTCCATATTCATATTTTAACACTCTGTAACTTATGAAACTCTAATTAAAGCATAATTACATGGTTTTGATTACTCTAAAACATGAATAAATGATATAAAACATGTTATGAACAACTATTAACACATATATAATCATATCTCAAGCTTTCATCAAAATTTTCATCTATAGAGAACTTAAAATATGATTTAATGGAGAAACCTAAAAACATGAATTTAAAACTCATATAAGGGAATTACCCCTTGCTTGTTTGTTCAAATTGCTAGAATTCTCTCTTTGTTTCTCCAAATCTTTAATCTTTCTCTCTAACTTTTTCTCTAAGTTCTCTCTGAAGTTTTTTCTCTGATATGAATATAGTAATGAACTGATATGTTATATAAGATATAATACGTATAGGAAAATAACTGAAGACATAATGGGTTGTCATTTAATCCCCTCAATGGATTTAACTGCTCCCACTAACTTAAGGCCTTGTTTGGTTTGTCCCCTTTTATTTCTTTTCCCATTATTTTAATTAAAGTATTTAGTATATAGTTTATTTGTTATACTTTAATTAATCAAATAATCTTATTTAAATTTAATTAAATAAAAGATAATATTCCACATTAAATCACTTCATCACATAATTAAAATTCTCATTTATTAATTATGGCAATTCATTAAATCTCTAATTAATTAGAATAACATTATAATTATTAAATAATTTATTTAATTAAATAAACTCAATTAAATTCAAACTTTGAACTATAAAAATTCTCCACATTAATTTAATCAATGTAACACATATAATTAAATTAATCTACCATAACTTCATCAAATAATTATTTAACTCAATAAATAAATAATCAAAAATATTTATTTAATTCAATAAATATTTAAATTAAATTACAAAATTCTCGTTTGTCACATATTTCCCCCTTTAAAAGGATTTTATCCTCAGAATCACGGTTCAATTAAATTTGTCCCGTTACATTCTCCCCCCTGACAAAGATTTTGTTCTTAGAATCGCTTACATATAGATTAAGCAAATAAATGTGGGTAAGTTTTTATCATATGTTCTTCGAGTTCCCACGTAGCTTCTTCAGCGTTGTGTGTAAGACCCCAATTTTTATGAATAAGATTTAATTTCCTCTATTTATTATTTTGAAATAGTAAGGTGTTGATTTGATAAATGTGATAAGTTATGGGTAAGATGTGCAAATTTTACAAAGTAAGCAAGTGGTTATAAAATATTCATTGTGTCGGGAAATATTCGTTTGGTCGGGGAATATTCGTACGACGGCGCAGTCATTGGTGGACCCCACAACGGAATAACTGTCGGATATAGAAAGCGACAGAAATAACCTTTTTATAAAAATAATGGTAAACTTATTACCGTTAAACTATTAAAATACCCTGTGATAAAAATACAGTAATACGCGTTGTTGCACAATAGCACACGGTATTGCACAGTAATTTGAAGTATTGGTTCTTACGTAAGAAAGCACTCATTCAATAATTGTTACAGTAATTACTGTTCAATATTTTGTATTATTGATTCAATAATTGTCACAGTAACCACTACATAGTAGTTTACAGTATTAAATCAATAATTGTCACACATATTATTTAAATGATATTATTAGATAACATTATTGACAATGTCTAGAAAGTTCTGTCGAGAAAAGGAGTTAGGTTATATAATTGCGCGCCAATGAGAATAAATTCTTATTGGAAAGCCCCCTCTTTTCTAAGAACGACCTGGTTGTCAATATTATAATTCTATAATATTAATTATGAATAATAATTGATGAATAAAATAAAATTGTTGATAAATATGATAAGTAAATATTTGATCAATTTTGTTAAAAAGGGAGAAATTTTTGGTATGAGACATTCGTTGAAAGTTAACATTTTATCTTCTCTGATAAAATATTTATTCAAATATACAATTATAATATTACATTATAATAGTATAATATGATAATTTAATAGTATAATTTTATAATTTAAATGATATTTTTTTTATGGTATAAAAATAAAGTGAGGTGGAAGAGAAAAAAAAAGTAATTGGAATTCTTTTAATAATTATAAATGTTTATATATATATATATATATATATATACATATATATATATAATAAACATGTGGTTGGAATTTATTGTTTCAAAGGTGGTGGGCTGGCTTGTTTTTCAAAGAATGGTGTGCTGAGAAAGCCACCGAGGGTTGCATTTGTCAATCCTGGTTTGCTAAGCATTTCCTATAAATAGGGTGCTTAGTTAGAAATGAAAATCACACCAGAATCAGAAATTTCTTTCTCTATACTATTGGGCGCATTTTTTGTGAGTATTTAGATACTTTGAGTGTTGATAACAGTGCAAGTTTTTCTCATCATAATATCCGATATTCCAATCAGATCGAGTATTATACTAAGGTAAAGGATATTATTTTTCTCGTAAATGATGTTATTTCCTTTCAATATTCATAAAGAATATTATTTTCTTTCATATTTCATATTATGAAAGTGATAATATTTTATTTCATATTCCTAAATTTAAACTTACTACAGTAAGTATTGCTTCTATAATTCCTGAAATGATCAGAAATTCTTTGAATTTTGCTCTTCATCTAATATCATTTCACAAGAATATTGGTCTGAACTTTTTATGAAATTTTTATCTTTTCATGACGAGTTACTATTCACAAGTTACTATTCACGAGAAAAAAATTATATTTTTTTCTGTCCAAATTATCTTTGATTGTATCCATGTTTTGATCTCTATATTGACAACTTGGATATTCTTGAACTATGGATAAATTTGAATTATAAATCTCTAATATTTGTCCTTGATCTCACTAGATTCGTTCTTTATATCATTTTTCATCATCCTCGGTCCTATATTGTGGTAAAAGTTATCTTTGGTATGTAGTGCAAAGATGAACTGTTAATTTATGAATATATTTGGCCCGTAGTGCAAAGATGAGCTGTTGGTTTATGAATATCTTTGGCCTGTAGTGCAAAGATAGACAAGTGTTTGACATGATCATAACCACTGGTGATACAAACAAATATCCTTGACCCGTAGTGCATGGATAATTCGTTGATTGAAAATATTATTGATTGGTGTTACAGGGATAAAATATTGATGATGGACTTTTATATCACAAAAGATAGTAAACATCTTTGTCTACTTAACTCTTCTAACGAATTGTTATTTCCGCTGCAGTTGTTAATCTAAAATTGGTTGTCCATCATATTTTATCTGATTTATTGAAGACTAACGATGATTTATTCTTCATTATCTTAGTCATAATATTCTTTACTGGGCTAGTTGAGCTCACCCTTTTCTTTCATTGTTCTCTTTAGAAAATGAGAATATAGTTGGGACTAGTCGGGGAATCGAGTGATGGTCCGAGATAGAGCTGTAGAAGTCCTCACTATTTTATAAAATAGTGCGTTAATAATTGTAATTAATGAGACCTGAATTTGAGCGTTTATATTTTCTACATAATATTTGTATTAACGCTCACAGTTGTGTGGTCGTATTTTGCACGACCGTATAATAGTTGGAATTTGAAAATGTGTATTTGGAGTCTGTACCATGTATTTGGCGACTTAGAATAAGTTGTGTATTGAACCTATTTTGGAGGGGTCACAGTTGGTATCAAAGCTTAGGGATATGATCTCTGGCGGAGATCTGGGATTAGAACTAGGAGGGGAGAGACGAGTAAAACCTTTGCTAGTGTGTCCTACCTAAGCTTATTTGTTGATTAATTAGTCGGTCGGTGTAAGACCCTAACTTTCTATGAATAAAATTGAATTTTTTCTATATATTATTTTGAATAGTAAGGTTGATTTGATTAATGTGGTAAGTTATAGGTAAAATGCACAAATATTTTAAAATAAGCAAGTGGTTATAAAATATTCATTGTTGTCGGAGAATATTCGTTTGGTGGTGGAATATTCTTGTTGTCGGAGAATATTCGTACGACGGCGCAGCCATTTATAGGCCCCATAACGAAAAACTGTCGAATGAAAAAAAAAACAACAAGAATGAGTTTTCTATAAATAACGACGTAGTTGTTACCATTAACACTGTTGAAATATCCGGTGGTTAAAAATGAAGTAATACGCGTCGTTGCACAGTAGCACACGTTATTGCACAGTATTTTTATATTATTGTTAATTCAATAATTGCTACTGCACAGTATTTCCCATTATCAGATCAATAATTCATATTATTTGAATAATATTATTAGATAGCATTATTGGCAATGTCTAAGGATGTTCTGTCTAGGAGGGGTTATTTAATTACGCGCCAGTAAAGAGAAATCCTTATCAGAAGGCCCCCTTTTTCCTGGGAACGACCTGTTTGTCAATATTATGGTTCTATAATATTATTTGTGATTAATTAAATATTGATAAAAAATGATAAAAAAATGTTTATTTAATGGGGGAATTTTTAAAGAGATAATTGTTGAAAATTGATATTTTATCTTTTCAAATAAAATAATTTATTCAAATATATTATTATAATATTACATTATAAGTGTATAATGTGATAATATAATAATGTTGATATTTTTATAATAAATTCATGATTTATGAATAAATGAGGTGAAAGAGAGAAGATAGAATTGGAATTATTTAATAATTGTAAATATTTTAATATATATGTGTGTGTGTGTGTGTGTACGTATATGTGTGTGTGTGTGTACGTATGTGTGTGTGTGTGGAAAAACTGATGGGGGTGAGAGAAGAAAAGGGAGAGAGAGAGAGAGAGTGGAAGAATATGGAATAGGAAGAAAGAGAAAGGGAAGAGAAGAAAATTAGAAAAATCATCCGTATGTGGATTTCAGTCATTTTCTGTTTGAAATTTGGAAAAACTTCCTTCTACAAAGTTGTAGAGAATTAAATTTTCTATATAATGGACATAAAATTCGTATTTTTCTGATAAAAGGGCTATTTATTATGAATTATTGAAGTTTTGGAATAAATATTTTTTTATTAAAATATATGGCGGGCCCCACTTTTGGTTGTTGTAAATTCTGGAGTTTATTTCTAGAATGGTGGGTCCCACACATGGAAAAATGCTGAAATTGAAGTTCAAGGAGGTGTGCGGAAGTTTTTTTAAAAATATAATATTTTATTAAATTTTCTGCTTTGGCGTTCTAAGCATTTTTCTATAAATAGGATACAGAATTAGAATTTGAAAATCACACCAGAATCAGAAGTTTTCTCTCTATAATATCGAGCATATTTTCTGAGTATTTAGATACTTTGAGTGTTGTTATTCAGTGCAAGTTTCCTTCAGTATTATATCCGATATTCCAGCCAGAAGTACTATTTTTTTGAGATAAGGGATGTTATTTTTTTGTAAATGATGTTATTGCTTTAAATATCATTTCATCGAAATATTGGTATGAATTTTATTATGAAATTTTTACCTTTTCCATCGGGGTTACTATTCACATATACGACATTATTCACGTATACGGTACTATTCACGAATACGGTACTATTTACGAGTACTATTCACGAAGTATGATTTTTCTTATGAAATTTTTACCTTTTTCATCGGGGTTACTATTCACGTGTACGACACTATTCACGTATACGGCACTATTCACGAATACGGTACTATTCACAGAAAAATTAAAATTTCTTTTCTTTGTCCAAGTTGGCTATTATAGTTCTTATCTTTGATTGGATCCAAGTTTTGATCTTCATTCTTGAATTTTGCTCCACAATTGATTGTTATGGAGTATTTTTAAACTTGGATAAACTGATTTACTAATCCCTAAACTTTGTCCTTTATCTCACTGGATTGGTTCTTTAAAATATTTTTCATCATCTTCAGTCCTAAATAGTGATATAACTGAATATATTTGTCCTGTAGTGCAAAGATGGATGATTATTTGATGAATATCTTTGGCCTGTAGTGCAAAGATGAATGGTTACCTGATGAATATCTTTGGCCCGTAGTGCAAAGATGGACAAGTGTTGACATGAACATGACCAACTGGTGATACAAATGAATATCTTTGGCCTGTAGTGCAAAGATGAATATTTGATTCAAAATATATATTGATTGATGTTACAGGGATAAAATATTGATTATGGACTTGCAAATCATAGAATATAGTAGACATCATTTTCTACTTAATTCTTCTGATGCATTGTTATTTTCGCTGCAGTTGTTGATCTAAAACTTGTTGTCCATAATATTTTATCTGATTTGTTAAAGACTAACGATAAATTATTCTTTATTATCTTAGTCATAATATTCTTTACTAGGCTAGTTGAGCTCACCCTTTTCATCTATTGTCCTCTTTAGAAAATGAGAATGTCGCAGGGACTAGTCGGGGGACAGAGTGATGGTCCGAGTTAGAGCAGTAGTAGTCCTCATTATTTTTATAAAATAGTATGATAATAATTGTAATGAGGACTTAGTTTGAATGTTTATATTTTCTACATATTTGTATTGACACTCACAGTTGTGTGGTCATATTTTGTATGACCGTATGATATAAAAGTTTGTATTTGGATTCTGTACCATGTATTTGGCGACCCAGAGTGGGTTGGTTGGATTGGACCTATTCTGGGGGGGCGTCACAGTTGGTATCAGAGCTTAAGAATATGATCTTTGGTGAAGATCGAGGAATATAACTAGGAGGGGAGAGACGAGTAAATCCTTCGCTAGTATATCCTACCTAAGCTTATGTGGTATTTAATTGGTCGGTCGGAGTATAGGGTTAATATGTGATATGTTAATTTGTTTAATTAACCCTTATTTTATGACAGTATTTGAGAATGACAGCTGAGAATGTTAACAATGGAGTGAATGAGACCGTTGAGACACCTTTAATCACCAACCAGGAGAACGTGCATCAAGAAGGCAATATTCCTACTGTAAACAACCCCACCGATCAAACGATGAATGATGGGATGTTTAGAAGCTTTTTGTAGTTCATGCAAAACCAGACGAGGGAGACTCGGGTGCCAAATACAGGTGGAGATAATAGCAACTCGCGGCTTGTCACTGCCAAGAAGTTCAAAGAGTTGGGACCACCAGAGTTTTTGGAAAAGCCGGATCTGATCAAGGCGTAAACGTGGGTTAAACAAATTACCAAGATATTTGATGTCTTGGGATGCACGAAGGAACAGAAGGTTCCTTTCGCCACCTTTATGTTCCGTGGAGAGGCAGATTATTGGTGGGAATCTATGAAGCGTACCCAGCCTGCCGCACTCAAGATGTCTTGGGAAGCATTCTAGAAACTGTTCAATGACAAGTACTTTTCCAAAAGTATTCGTCATACGAAAGAGGTAGAGTTTATTAAACTGGAACAGAACAACATGACTGTGTCCCAGTACGAGGCTAAGTTCGTAGAGTTGTGCAGGTTTACACCTCATTTGGTGAAGAATGAGGAACGTATGACGCGGATGTTTCTGAGAGGTTTGAAACCCGAAATACGTCAATACCTTATTTCTCACAAATTTTCTTTATATTCGGATGTTGTGAACAGGGCTCAACTATTAGAACGAGATAATGAGTTTGTTCAACCAATGGAGAACAACGAAGGTCGTACCGGCGGCAGCAGTCATCGGAACAACGATAATCGGCGAGGAGAAAATTATCAGGCTAGAAATGGTAACCACTTCAGTGGTAATCATGACCAAGATAATAGAAGAAGTGAATCGGGGAGAGATTTCAAAAAGAGAAGGTACAACAATGACAACGTGAAGACGTCAGCACCAGCCTCAACTGTTTCTAGGGGAGGAGAACGACCACCGGTAGTATGTTATAAATGCGGAGAAGAGGGACACATCAGTCCCAACTGCACACAACAATCCAAGGTATGTTATAACTGTGGAAAGGAAGGTCATATAGCTCGAGATTGTCCTATAACGAAACCAAGTCCAGCGAGGGTGGTGATTCCAAAGGCTGTTCTGGACAAGTCAAAGTCGGTGGTTTCTAAAAGAGTGTTTGTCTTGACTTCCCAAAATACGAGAAACTGAACGAATTTATCACGGGTTAGTTAATTGTACACTTTTCCAAAGTCTATACCTTATTAGTTATCGGTTCTACCTATTCTTTTATTTCACCTACTTGCGCTCAACGTTTGAACTTGACTTCTGAGAAATTAGACTTTGACTTATTTGTTGAAACTCCGTTGGGTGAAACTTTCATTACATCTACAGTTTATAAATCTTGTTTGATTCAAGTTGGCACCCTCACATTAGCTGTTGATCTTATCTCTTTAAAAATACTTGAATTTAATGTGATTTTTGGAATCGACTGGTTAACCACTCATCATGCAAAAATTGATTGTTTCGTAAGGTTGTTAGCTTTCATTCAAACAACCAGACCACTAAAATCAATCAATGTCATTTCAAGTCGTAAAGCTATTCGTTTATTGAAAAACAGATATCAAGTTTTCTTAGCCCATGCCACTGATTTAAATCAGAATACATCAGATTTGAATGATATTTCTGTTGTTAATGAGTTTCCTGATGTATTTCCCAAAGAACTTACCGGTCTACCCCCAGAACGTGAAGTTGAATTTTTTATTGACCTTGAACCCGGTACAAAACCCATTTCTAAAACCCCATATCGAATGGCTCCTATTGAACTTCAGGAGTTAAAGGTCCAACTACAGGAGTTGCTAGACATCGATTTTATTCGTCCTAGTACGTCTCCTTGGGGTGCTTCTATTTTATTCATAAAGAAGAAAGACGGTAGTGTGCGACTTTGCATTGACTATCAGGAGTTGAACCATGTCACCATCAAGAATAGGTATCCGTTACCTCGTATCGAAGATCTGTTCGACCAGTTGCAAGACGCATAATTCTTTTCAAAAATCGATCTTCGTTTTGGATATCATCAGTTAGAGATTAGAACTGATGACATTCCAAATACTATCTTTAGAACTCGATACGCGCATTACAAATTTCTAGTTATATCTTTCAAATTGACCAATGTCCATGCTGCGTTCATGGACATGATGAACCGAATATTTGAGAAATATTTGGATCATTTCGTGGTTGTCATTATTGATGACATCCTAATATTTCTTTACTTAGAACGAACTCAACATGCGACAACGACGTTGGCTCGAGCTGTTGAAAGATTACAAAAATACTATCCAATACCATCTTAGAAAAGCGAACGTGGTAGCTGACGCGTTGAGTAAAAGATCGTATGCGGGAACGAGTGCGATGTGATCAACACAAAGGCCTATTTTGTATGACGTACAAAGGATGTAGATAGAGTTAAAGACTCTAGGGACCCACATGATGATATACGCGTGGAGCTGATGAAGATGAAAAAGAAGGTGCAAGAAGGTGCGGTTCCAGAAGCAAGAATCGATGAAGAAAGAATACTTCGAGTCAACGCCAGACTTTGTGTTCCTAACGATGCTGATTTGAAGTAGATAATTATGATGGAAACACACAACACACGTTTGCAATAGTACCAAAATGTTTCGTAATCTTTGACATACATTTTGGTGGAGCAATATGAAGAGAGAGATCGCGGAGTTTATCTCGAGGTGTTAAACGTGTCAACGTGTCAAGGCGAAGCATCAAAAGCCATAAGGTGTGAAGAGCCCCGAGCCTTTCACTGGTGACTTCTTGTGTGGGGTGCACCGAAGCTAGACTCTCCGTAGGGGACGACGTTTTGTGCTGTGGCAAACTGATAGGTACCATTGTGAGATACAATAGTTGAAGCACCATGAGAGTCACAGTTGGAATCGAAGAAATGACATGGGAGTTAAAATCGAAAATGAAAACGAGGTATTCTCACCTTTTCGACATACCAGGTACGTACGTCAATTTCGAAAAATAAAATTTCATAAGGAGGGGAGGTTGTAAGACCCCAACCTTTTATGAATAAAATTAAATTTTCTCTATATATTATTTTGAATAGTAAGGGGTTGATTTGATTAATGTGGTAAGTTATGGGTAAAATGCGCAAATATTTTAAAATAAGCAAGTGATTAGAAAACATTCATTGTTGTCGGGGACTATTCATTTGGTCGTGGAATATTCTTGCTGTCGGAGAATATTCGTACGATGGCGCAGCCATTTGTGGGTCCCATAACGAAAAACTGTCGGATGAAGAAAACGACAAGAATGAGTTTTCTATAAATAACGGTGTAGTTGTTACCGTTAACATTGTTGAAATACCCGGTGGTTAAAAATGAAGTAATACGCGTCGTTGCACAGTAGCACACGGTATTGCACAGTATTTTTATATTATTGTTAATTCAATAATTGTTACTGCACAGTATTTCCCATTATCAGATCAATAATTCATATTATTTGAATAATATTATTAGATAGCATTATTGGCAATGTATAAGAAAGTTCTGTCTAGGAGGGGTTATTTAATTGCGCGCCAGTAAGGAGAAATTCTTATCGGAAGGCCCCCTCTTTTCTGAGAATGACCTGTTTGTCAATATTGTGGTTCTATAATATTATTTGTGAATAATTAAATATTGATAAAAAAATGATAAGGAAATGTTTATTTAATGAGGGAATTTTTAAAGAGATAATTGTTGAAAATTGATATTTTATCTTTTTTGATAAAATAATTTATTCAAATATATTATTATACTATTACATTATAAGTGTATAATGTGATAATATAATAATATAATAATGGTGATATTTTTACAATAAATTCATAGTTTATGAATAAATGAGGTGGAAGAGAGAAGATAGAATTGAAATTATTTAATAATTATAAATATTTTAATATATATGTGTGTGTGTATATATATATATATATATATATATATATATATGTGTGTGTGTGTGTGTGTGTGTGTGTGTAAGTATATGTATGTGTGTGTGGAAGAAATGGAGGGGGTGAGAGAAGAAAAGGGGGAGAGAGAGAGTTAGTGGAAGAATATGGAAAAGGAAGAGAAAGGGAAGAGAAGGAAATTGGAAAAATCATCCGTATGTGGATTTCGGTCATTTTTTGTTTAGAATTTGGAAAAACTTCCTTCTACAAAGTTGTAGAGAATTAAATTTCTTATAGAATGGACATAAAATTCATATTTTTTTTGATAAAAGGGCTATTTATTATGAATTATTGAAGTTTCGGAATAAATATTTTTTATTAAAATATATGGTGGGCCCCACTTTTGGTTGTTGTAAAATGTTGGAGTTTTGTTCTAGAATGGTTGGTCCTACACATGGAAAAATACTGAAATTGAAGTTCAAGGAGGTGTGCGAAAGTTTTTTTTAAAATATAATATTTTATTAAATTTTCTACTTTGGCGTTCTAAGCATTTTCCTATAAATAGGATGCTGAATTAGAATTTGAAAATCACACCAGAATTAAAAATTTTCTCTCTCTATAATATCGAGCGTATTTTGTGAGTATTTAGATACTTTAAGTGTTGCTATTCAGTGCAAGTTTTCTTCAGTATTATATCCGATATTTCAGCCAGAAGTACTATTCTTTTGAGGTAAGGGATGGAATTTTTTTGTAAATGATTTTATTGCTTTCAATATCATTTCATCGAAATATTGGTATGAATTTTATTATGAAATTTTTACCTTTTCCGTCGGGGTTACTATTCACGTATACGGCACAATTCACTTATACGGTACTATTCACAAATACGGTACTATTTATGAGTACTATTCACGAAGTATGATTTTTCTTATAAAATTTTTACCTTTTTCATATTGGGGTTAGTATTCATGTGTACGGCACTATTCACGTATACGGCACTATTCACAAAAAAATTAAATTTTCTTTTCTTTGTCCAAGTTGGCTATTATAGTTCCTATCTTTGATTGGATCCAAGTTTTGATCTTCATTCTTGAATTTTGCTCCACAATTGATTGTTATTGAGTATTTTAAACTTGGATAAACTGATTTACGAATCCCTAAACTTTGTCCTTTATCTCATTGGATTCGTTCTTTAAAATATTTTTCATCATCTTCAGTCCTAAATGGTGATATAACTGAATATCTTTGGCCTATAGTGCAAAGCTGGATGATTATTTGATGAATATCTTTGGCCTGTAGTGCAAAGATGAATGGTTACCTATTGAATATCTTTGGCCCGTAGTGCAAAGATGGACAGGTGTTGACATGAACATGACCAACTGGTGATACAAATGAATATCTTTGGCCAATAGTGCAAAGATGAATATTTGATTCAAGATATATATTGATTGATGTTACAGGGATAAAATATTGATTATGGACTTTCAAATCATAGAATATAGTAGACATCATTTTCTACTTAATTCTTCTGATGCATTGTTATTTTCGCGGCAGTTGTTGATCTAAAACTTGTTATCCATAATATTTTATCTGATTTGTTGAAGACTAACGATAAATTATTCTTTATTATCTTAGTCATAATATTCTTTACTAGGCTAGTTGAGCTCTCCCTTTTCATCTATTGTCCTCTTCAGAAAATGAGAATGTCGCAGGGACTAGTCGGGGGACAGAGTGATGGTCCGAGTTAGAGCAGTAGTAGTCCTCACTATTTTTATAAAATAGTATGATAATAATTGTAATGAGGACTTAGTTTGAATGTTTATATTTTCTACATATTTGTATTGACACTCACAGTTGTGTGGTCGTATTTTTCACGACCGTGTGATATAAAAGTTTGTATTTGGATTATGTACCATGTATTTGGCGACCCAGAGTGGGTTGGTTGGATTGGACCTATTCTGGGGGGCGTCACAGTCAGAATATAGGGATAATATGTGACATGTTAATTTCTTTAAATTAACCCTTGCTTTGTGGCAGTATTTAAGAATGGCAGCTGAAAATCTAAGCAATGGAGCATTTGAGACATTGAGACACTACTAATCACCAACCAGGATAATGTGCAACAGGAAGGCAATAATTCTCCTATAAACAACACCACCAATCAAACGATGAACGATGGGATGTTTACAAGCTTTTTGAAGTTCATGCAAAACCAGACGAGGGAGACTCGTATTCAAAATACAGGTGGAAATAATGGTAACTCACGGCTTGTCACTGCCAAGGGGACCACCAGAGTACTTGGGAAAGCCAGATCCAATCAAGGCAGAAACTTGGGTTAAGCAAATCACCAAGATATTTGATGTCCTAGGATGCACGGAGGAGCAAAACGTTCCATTCGCCACCTTTATGTTCCGTGGAGAGGCAGATTACTGGTGGGAATCTGTGAAGCGTACTCAGCCTTCCGCACTCAAGATGTCTTGGGACAAGTTTCAAAAATTATTCAATGACAAGTACTTTTCAGAAAGTATTCGTCATATGAAGGAGGTAGAGTTTATCAAACTGGAACAGAATAACATGACGGCGTCCCAATACGAGGCTAAGTTTGCGGAGTTATCCCGGTTTGCATCTCATCTGGTGGATAATGAGGAACGTATGACACGGATATTTCTGAGAGGTTTGAAACCTAAAATTCGTCAGTACCTTATTTCTCACAAACTTTATTTATATTCAGATGTGGTTAACAGGGCCCAATTATTAGAACGAGATAATGAGTATGTTCAACCAAGGGACAACAACCCAGGTCGTACCGATGGCAACAGCCATCGAAATAATGAAAATCAGCGTGGAGGAAGTTATCAGGCCAGAAGCGGTAACCACTCCGGTGGTAATCATGGCCATGATAATAGAAGAAGTGAGTTGGGGGGAGATTTCAAAAAGAGAAGGTACAATAACGACAACGTGATAACGTCGGCACCACCATCAACAATCGTTTCTAGGGGAGGAGAACGACCACCGGTCGTATGTTATAAATGCGGACAAGAGGGACACATCAGTCCAAACTGCACCTAGCAATCCAAGGTATGCTATAATTGTGGAAAGGAAGGTCACATAGCTCGAGTGTGTCCTATAGCGAAATCACGTCCAGCGGGGATGGTGACTCCAAAGACTGTCCCTGACAAGTCAAAGTCGGTGGTTCCTGGAAGAGCTTTTGTCTTGACTACCCAAAAAGCGAGAAACCCAAACGAGGTTATCACGGGTAAGCTAATCATAAACTCTTGCGAAGTCTATACCTTATTAGATACCGGTTCTACCCATTCTTTTATTTCACCTACTTGTGCTCAACGTTTGAACTTGACCCCTGACAAATTAGACTTTGACTTATCTGTTGAAACTCTGTTAGGAGAAACCTTCGTTACATCCACAGTTTACAAAGCTTGTTTGATTCAAATTGGTACCCTCACATTACCTGTTGATCTTATCTCTTTGAAAATACTTGCGTTTGATGTGATTTTAGGAATCTACTAGTTAACCACTTATCATGCCAAAATTGATTATTTTTGTAAGGTTGTTAGTTTTCATATTCCTAACCAACCTGTTGTGCGAATTCAAACAACCAAATCCCTAAAATCAATCAATGTCATTTCAAGTCATAAAGCTATTCGTTTATTGAAAAATGGATGTCAAGCTTTCTTTGCCCACGTCACTGATTTAAACCAAAATACGTCAGATTTGAATGATATTTCTATTGTTAATAATTTTCCTGTTGTATTTCCCGAAGAACTTCATGGTCTACCCCCAGAATGTGAAGTTGAATTCTTTATTGATCTTGAACCCGGTACAAAACCCATTTCTAAAACCCCATATCGAATGGCTCTTATTGAACTTTAGGAGTTAAAGGTCCAACTACAGGAGTTGTTAAACATTGGTTTCATTCATCCTAGTACATCTCCTTGGGGTGCTCCTATTTTATTCGTAAAGAAGAAAGACGGGAGTATGCGACTTTGTATTGACTATCGGGAATTGAACCATGTCACCATCAAGAATAGGTATCCGTTACCTTGCATTGATGACCTGTTCGACCAGTTACAAGGTGTACAATTCTTCTCAAAGATCGATCTTCGTTCTGGATATCATCAGTTAAAGATTAAAACTGATGACATTCTAAAGACTGCCTTCAGAACTCGATACGGGCATTATGAATTCTTAGTCATGTCTTTTGAATTGACTAATGCTCCTGCGGCCTTCATGGATATGATGAATCGGATATTCAAGGAATATTTGGATCATTTTGTGGTTGTCTTTATTGATGACATCCTCATTTACTCCAAAAGCCGTGAAGATCATGAGCACCACTTGAAGCTGATACTTCAAAAACTTCGTGAAAACAAACTATATGCCAAGTTGAAGAAATGCGAGTTCTGGCTTGAGGAAGTAGCATTCCTTGGGCACATGGTATCGAAACATGGAATATCAGTTGACTCGGCGAAGATTAAAGCAATACAAAGTTGGGAGCAACCTAAGTCGGTAACCGAAGTACGTAGCTTTCTGGGCTTAGCTGGTTATTATCAGAGATTCATGGAAGGATTTTCTTGAATCGCTACTCCATTAACTCAGCTAACTCGAAAAGATACAAAATTCGGATGGAACGAGGAATGCGAGAAGAGCTTCCAAGAGCTCAAGAGGAGACTCATCTCGGCACCTGTTCTGACAATACCATCTGGTTCGGATAGATTTGTCATCTACAGCGATGCTTCGGGCAAAAGGTTAGGATGTGTTCTCATGAAACATGGGAAAGTTATAGCCTATGCCTCATGACAACTCAAAGAATATGAGAGGAATTATCCTACTCATGATCTAGAGTTGGCAGCAGTCGTTTTCGAGTTAAAGATCTGGAGACACTACCTGTATGGGGAGAATGTTGAGATCTATACGGATCATAAGAACCTCAAATATTTCTTCACCCAAAAGGAACTCAACATGAGGCAATGACGTTGGCTTGAGCTGTTGAAAGATTACGACCATACCATCCAATACCATCTTGAAAAAGCGATCGTGGTAGCTAACGCATTGAGTAGAAGATCATATGCGGGAACGAGTGCGATGATGTCAACACAAAGACCCATTTTGAATGACCTACAAAGAATGGAGATAGAGTTAAAGACTCTAGGGATCCACGTGAAGATGGCAAGTATACGCGTATAACCAACTTTAATTGATAAAGTTAAAGCTGCTCAAGCTACAGACCCGGAGCTGATGAATATGAAAAAGAAGGTGCAAGAAGATACTATTCCAGAAGCAAGAATCGATGAAGAAGGAATACTTTGAGTCAACTCCAGACTTTGTGTTCCTAACGATTCTAATTTGAAGTATAAAATTATGATGGAGGCACACAACACACCGTTTGCAATCCATTCTGGAAGTACCAAAATGTATCGTGATCTTCAACATACATTTTGGTGGAGCAACATGAAGAGAGAAGTTATGGAGTTTATCTCGAGGTGTTTAACGTGTCAACGTGTCAAGGCAGAGCATCAAGTGACAAAGGGTCCATTGCAACAACTTGAGATTCAAAAATGGAAGTGGGAACACATCACCATGGATTTCGTTACGGGTCTTCCTAAGGTTTCTCAAGGCATAGATGCAATTTGGGTTATTGTCGATAGATTACCTAAATCTGCTCATTTCTTGCCTATACGAGAGACTTATTCTCTTGAACGTCTTGCTCGTATGTATATAAATGAGATTGTAAGACTACATGGTATGCCAGTATCCATAGTTTCGGATCGAGACCCAAGATTCACTTCACAATTTTGGGTCAGGTTGCAGAAAGCTATGGGCACGAATTTACGATTCAGTTCTGCATATCATCCTCAAATGGACGGGCAATCGGAAAGGACTATTCAAACTCTTGAAGATCTATTAAGACTTTGTGTTTTAGACTTTGAAGAAAGTTGGGATAAGTACTTACCATTAGTAGAATTCTCATACAACAACAGTTATCAGGCAAGTATAGGCATGGCTCCATTCGAAGCGTTGTACGGACGAAAATGTAATTCTCCAGTATGCTGGGACGAGGTGGGTGAAGCAACATTGTTAGGACTGGAGTTAGTACATATGACTACAGAAAAGATTCAAATGATCCGACAACGTATACAAACAGCACAAGATCGACAAAAGAGTTATGCTGATCTTCATCGAAGGGACGTGGAATTCAATGTTGGAGACCATGTATTATTACGTGT
Source organism: Panax stipuleanatus (assembly GCA_020205555.1). Classification (NCBI taxonomy): domain Eukaryota; kingdom Viridiplantae; phylum Streptophyta; class Magnoliopsida; order Apiales; family Araliaceae; genus Panax; species Panax stipuleanatus. The sequence continues at coordinate 41,409,466 of CM035125.1, forward strand.
TGCTCCATGGAAAGGAGTTACTGTAACGCCCCCAAATTCGGGTACCTCTCTTTCCTCGGATCCGGTGCAGTCACGATACTACTAGTCAAATATTTACATCTTTTATTCATAACTTAAAGAATAAAACTTGCTTTATTACAATTTAGAATATAAATTCTTTTCACTATCAGGATCTCGTATGATGACTCCAAACTTTTACAAGTTACAATCTTGGTCATTTACCATTCCTGTCTTATATCATGTTCGATATTATAAAAATGCGGAATAACTTACTCTTTTTCAATCTTCCTTGAATAAAATCTTTTATTGATTTCACAATCTTAAATCAATTACAAATCCTTGAATCACTATATTATGATTCACTCTATTCAAATTTCTGTATAACCGTATACATCTTAACTTGATATCCTCTATGTATTAACTAATACATCTTTACAGTACGACAAGTATTAAACCTTGTAAACAAATATCAAGTATAACTACTAGAACCTAAACATGGTTCGAACGATAATCTAAATAGCATTCTTCGTTGCGATACTATCTAACTTTATCAATCAAGAAGCACGAAATCTTTATCGTATGTCCTTAACCTGCAAAAGTGGTTATTTGCAAGAGTGAGCTTGACAGCTCAACAATTCTAACAGTTTTCATGCATCACATAGCATATAACATCATACTCAGTTCATGCAGTTATAATCAATTTATATTTACTAAGCATGTTACTTCTCACATAACAAGCATATCATCAAAGATAAACTTTCAATCTCATACATTCCTCATATACAGTTCATATATAAGTTCACATCATCACAGCATAATATAATTCAACTAACAGTATTGAATTCATATATCAAATAGGAACTAAAAGACTTGTCTGATTCATAGTTTAACAACTACGACTTAACTGCTTAAAGATATTTGCGCTTCGTGTAACCCTACACAGTTATATAATCATGGATTCATATCCATTAGTCATACATTCATACATTCTCAATATAATAATAAGTATTACATTGTTTTCTATCTTGGTTCTTAGAACCTTGTTTCACTTTCTTATTGTACGCTTAGTATAGCTAGGTACGTATAGATATATCTCAACCATACATACTTACTATCATCCTTCATATACATGTATCACACACTTAACTAAAGGTGTTTGACATATATTTAAAACTTATATGATCCTTGTTATTCATACGTTTCTCAAACCTTAACGGAATTATAGTTTTCAAGTTTTATATAACCATTGTACAAATCAACACTTAATGCATCATTAAGATTCTATTTTATAACTCAAAAATAATAATGTAAACATGCTGCTATGTTCATCACGTATACATGTTTATAAGGGCATTAACTCAAGTTTTAAAACCTAGCATGCTCATTCTATTCCAAGTCAAAATCATATGGTATTCATGCCGGACTTTCATATACCTCAAGTAAATCAAGTTTATGCCTCAAAGGTCAACCACTAACTTTATATTACCACATAAAGAGGCTAAACAATACTAAGTATGCATGCTCGTGCTTATACTACACATGTATACTAAATCACATAGTCTATGTTTTAGAAATTCATTTTCTTGAATATTCGTGCATAGGTGAAATCCACATTTCATCACAGGATGCTCATGTCAACATGTCTATAGGCATAATGAATCCTAGTATACATGCTTGCATGATCATAATGTAACTCACACAGTGTTTGATGCTATTACCTTTCATATTCTAAGTTTTTATAAAAATCGCACTAAGTCAACAAAGGTAACTTAGTATATGCAAAGTACCTCGTAGCCATGACTCTCATGTATTAGAACACATATATAAGTCACATACACGCAGGCAAATGGTCAAAATTTAAAAGACATAAGTCTTGGTCAAGTTCGCTTCAAAAAGTTCTTAAGTTTCTCCTTTGAAAACATTTGAATCTTTCAAACATGTACGCTAGTTTGTTCAACACTTTAAACATGCATTTCATGTCATTATAGGCCATACGATTGTGTTCACAAAAATCAGAATACACATATGACATGTTCATGGCAAGCTCACTTTAACTAGTCTAGGTCCATTTCAAAACCATAAGGTTTCTTTCCATAACACATACCAACATGGTCAAAATTACGTATGTAGTATCAAGAATATATATTATGAGTTATTATTAGTTTCCATGCTTGTCCAAGGTGGTACTAATAAATTATCATTATCAGATGCATAACAGGAACTGAAAACCTAGGACCAGAGCCTGGCGCAGCTGCGCTGCGCCCCAGCACAAGGCTGGCGCAGCTTGCGCATGGGCTCGGCCAGAGCTGAAGTTCCTTCTGCAATGGCAGTACCTCAAGCCAAACTTAGAATTTCACAACGATTATCATTCTAAGATACTACATTACAGTTCTATCATGATTATAAGCTAGCATAGCAACTAATAATCATACTCCAATCAAGTTATCAAATAATCTCTGCTTAATTCAAAAATTAAGATATTAGAATTTTACAGAAAATGGTCAATATGAGTGTACCTCTGCTAATGTATTAATCTGTTGTATCAAGCCTCCTTCAATTTCAGATTCTCACTATTGATACAAACTCACTCTCTGATTACTCTCTAACACTTAAAAATATCCCAGCAATTGAAAATGGGAGGAGAAGAGCTTACTCTTATAGGCATTTGAATAACCAGACAATGCATAAATCTTCCAAATAAAATCAAAGGATTGCAAGAGTGTATAATGGATAAGAGGGAGTGGTTGAGAGTTGGTGAATTCAATCATGAATCCCACTCCCCTTACACTCATTAGCTAGATTATTGTTGAGTTTGAGAGAAATAGTGGTAGAGTGGCTAGCTTCTAGAGTTCACGTGAGGAAGAATGAAGAGGTGACTCTCACTTAGGGACAAGCACTATAACTCAGCAATAGCAACTAGCAAGTGTAGTATATATAAACACTTAGGTTATATAATATATACACATTTTATTTCATATAACTTAGGTTATAAATGAATTACCATTGAAACTTCTAATTACAATGTATCAAGTAGGTTACATATTTATTAACATATAACCCATGTACATTTTTGTTAACACTGAGTATAATACAATTGGGTATTACTCATTATCATAACAGTTATGATAACGGTTATTATTACAGTTATAATAACGTATTGCCTACATTATCAATTAACAATGGTCATTGATATTACTATACATCAATGTTCACCCATACACTTATTATCATATAAACACTTACTATTATGTAACTCACATAATGCAATTAATCTTACTATATAGTTTATATATATATATATATATATATATAATATAGTCACATTAAAGTTGCACTACACTTTATATAACATATGCGTAACTACTATATGTTATACTCTTAATAATCACATCCTTTGCACATATCAACTAGTTGAGCAATTATAATCATATTAATAATCTACTTGTTTATATATTATTATACTCTATGACAGTTAATTAATTAATAAAATATTAATTAATTCATCTCTCATCAACCAATGTAATTATTAATCTCCATAACAATTAATTAACATTTATATGGTTAGTTATCACATTAGACAAATATAAATCTTATTATATTTATAACCAATATACTTATTACCATACTATCACTCGCAATAATAATAATTCAACATACCAATATAATAAAACTTAACAATTAACTTAGATTAATTGTTTAATTAATAATTCCTCCATCCTTAAATAATTTAATTAATTCATCATCGAATCTACTATCGTGCCACACAAGGCATTTCTCACAAGCTCAATATTAAACTTATTATCTTCCCCACACTTAATATTCTTTTAATATAATGTTTGTGTGACACATGCATTTTAATGCTAAGCTACATCAATTAATTATACTTATAATAAGTATAACCTTTAGGCATATAATAATTAATATATACTCTATTAATTATTTAAATAATAATATCCACGATAAAATAATAACTTAAGTTATTTAATATATTAAAATAACTTAGTTTTCTTTCATTAATCAACTCTCTTGTAAATACATTAGAAATTATGTATTTTACCATAACATAAAATATTATGTTTTCTCCCAATAAGGACATTCATTATTAGAAAATAATTTACTTATTGTCTCAAGACAATATTCTTAATATAATATCAAATAACTATATGTGCGACACATGTACATATATTATATATAGTAAATAGATAATAAGTTTATTTTCTATTATAATAAATTATTTCCATCAATTTATTTACATATAGCAAATAAGTTTAAATATATTTACTATATTAATTAATCATACCTATTACCTCATACAAAAGCATATAAGAAAATATTATTATTCAAAAATAACATTTCCTCCTTTTATTAAAATAATTCAATATTAAAAATTATTTTAATATCCTTTATTTGAAATATATAATAATCATTTCTCTTTCTTTTCTATAAATTGTCCATAAAACAATTTCTTCAAATATTAAATATTCATTTAAAGATATAATGATTTCCATCTCCCTTTAATAACGTATATATATTTAACGTTATTCGTACAGTAGACTTTCTCACATATTACCACTCTAAGTAATATATATAAAAAGTATCAACTATAATTACATATTCAACACACATATTAATTCACTCCTTTACTTAAGTAAATTAAACCCTGTACTATATCACCATAGTTAATTAAGGTTCAATATTCACATTATATTATTTCATAATATAACTCTCAACTTAAATTAACCCATATTTATTCTCATTAGTTAATTTCCTTAACTAACTCATGTTTCACTATCCAAACCCATTCACGGATAGCTTAAGTACTATTAATAACCTATATTATAAACAATATAGTTATTAGTATACATACACAAGAAAATGGTGATTATACATTAAACATATTTAATGTCACCAACTTACTATGATAAAATAATTTTATAAATTATTTTATATCGTTAGAAAATTTTATCCATCTCCTTTATCTTAATTAAATTGTCTCTACGATAAATAACAAATATATATTAATAATATATTTATTAATCACAAAAAATCACATAAATGTTCTAATTCGAACCCTTCTCACACTTTAAGAATTTCATTTTTTAAATCCTTATTTAATAATTTCTGAAAATTCGGGTTCTTACAGTTACGAGATTCGGAAAGAGAAGAAAGCTCAACCCATGATTTATCGGTCCATTTGAGATCCTTGACCGAGTAGGAACTGTAGCCTATAGACTCGCCTTACCTCTAAGCATGTCTCTTGTTCATAACGTTTTTCATATATCCATGCTTCGTAAATATGTGAAGGACCCAAACCACAATATTGTGTTAGAACCAGACAAGATAGCCGAAGATTTAACGTACGAGGAGGTACTTGTGAAGATCTTAGATAAGAAGGAACATGTCCTACGCTCAAAGTTTTATACCTCAAGTTAAAGTTTTGTTGAGGAACCATGATGTCGAGAAAATGACCTGGAAGTTGGAATCGAAAATTAAAGCGAGGTATCCTCACCTTTTCGACATACCATGTACGTACATCAATTTCGAGGACGAAATTTCTTAAGGAGGAGAAGTTGTAAGACCCCAACTTTTTATGAATAAGATTTAATTTCCTTTATATATTATTTTGAAATAGTAAGGTGTTGATTTGATAAATGTGATAAGTTATGGGTGAGATGTGCAAATTTTACAAAGTAAGCAAGTGGTTATAAAATATTCATTGTGTCGGGAAATATTCGTTTGGTCGGGGAATATTCTTTTTATCGGAGAATATTCGTACGACGGCTCAGTCATTGGTGGACCCCACAACGAAATAATTGTCGGATATAGAAAGCGACAGAAATAACCTTTTCTAAAAATAATGATTAAACTGTTACCGTTAAACAGTTGAAATACCTGGTGATAAAAATACAGTAATACGCTTTGTTGCACAGTAGCTGTGACAACCCGTGAATTTATAAGATCTTAAATGATTAAATAAGGGTTAAATAATAAGACCTAGACTGGAAAAAGGTATGGATTTAAAAAATTTGTGAAGGACTTATATGGTTTTGTGTATTGTTTATATATTTATTTAACATATAAAGAGAGTTAAGAATAAATATTATAACCTAATATATATTAGGTATGGAATTTAAATAACCTAAGGGTTATAATAAAAAAGGATGTTAGTATTTAAAATATTAACTAACACTAAGAGATTAAGTTTATTATCTCAATTTATTAATTTTATTAAAGCAAGTCTAATTGGGTTAAGTAATTAAATATATTTGAGTAAGGATTTGATTTATAAATTGAGTGAATAGAAACCCTAACTAAATGCTTAGGGTAGGATAGAATTATAAATAGTGGACTATGTTAATTTACATAGCCCAAATATTTTATTATCAAGCCCAAAGTAATTAAAGGAATGACCCAAGTCTTGGCCCAGTGGAAGAGGAAGTTGGACATTTAGTAAGTTAATAAAGCAATAAAAACAAACCAAGTAAGGAGCAAAATGGGCTAGAAAATTCGGCCCATATAGAGAGGAGAAGAAAGGTTCATGAATGTAATGATTAAGTTTACCTACTCTCAACAACTCCCCACCAATTGCAACATGTGTCACCCATTTATTAAGCCACTCATTTTGTTCAAGTGTGCAAGCAATGGTTTCATTAATGAGAGAGAGAGAGAACTAGAGTGTTGGGTAAAAATATTACATATATATGATATATCTATATCATATTTACCAACACACAAATCATTCATTCTCTTTGTTACTTTATTTCATTCTCTTACTTCCTTATTTGCTAACTATCCAAAGCAAAGCTAGAGAGAGGAGAGGGACGGTGGGAAGAGGGAGAGAGAGAAGAAAGTTTGATCTTTCTTCTCCCCTAAATCATCATCTATTTGGATAGATCAAGAAAGAATATTTACAAAGCAAATGTATAAGCTTTAAACTAGTTTATGAAATTTGTGTTTTATTGTTCTGGATCAAAACATGGATCTATGATTCAAAACTCCAAAACCTTAGATCTATATATTTATAAGTGTTATATGTTTGGATCTATCACTTTTAAGTTTCAAAAGTTAGATCAAAAACAAGAAGAATGAAACTATGTTTTAAAAGTTTGAAAATCTTAATTTTTCTTAGCATAGATTATGATTTGCTTTGATTTGATGAAGTTTTGATGCAATAGATCATGGATCATGGTAGATCCACGAGTCTAAGGTGTATTAGTATGTATTATAATAGTTTATGATGTTTAATGTTTGGTTAATCAAGAGAACTAGGAAGATTTCTTAGAAAACACAAAGATTGGAAAAACTGATTTTAAGAAAACGTAAACTGAAATTCAAAAGACCATATCTCCTATTGTATTTTGAGTTTTTGAGTGTGGTCAATTTCTGGACTTAGATCTGTAAGTCTTCTAACTTTTCCAAGTATAATCAATTACAAAGGAGTTATAGATTTTCGTGTGGACTATTTGTAGCAAAGGAGGCTAAATCTAAAAATTACTAAAAAGCAATCTATCCAGAAATGCCAAGGGCAATTTCGGCAACTTATTTTATGAAATAAAATCCAGTATTTTGGGACATTAAAATATATGTTATACAGTAGCTTGTGTCCAAAAATGAGTTCATTCTGACTTAAATTGAGCAAGTTATGACCATTTCAATATTTGTATTTTTTCTATAAAAATCGCTATAACCGGAGTTCTACAACTCCGATGGCCATGAAATTTAAACTGGAGGCTCACGATAACATGTATAAGATCCCGCTAAGATTTGGAAATTTTTGGAGTTAAGCGTGAGATAGTTATTTTCTTAAGGATCTAACTAGAAATGGATTTTTGAAAAATACTAAAGTAAATTAAAAAATTCCTAAAAAATTATTTTTGTGTATGAAATATGTGTATATATGTTTGGCCAAAGGGTGGAAAAATAATAAGATGATTTAGTTAAAAAGGGGGAATCCAGCTTGCTGGATTGCAATCTAGTTTGCTGGATTGACCATCAAGTTGCTAGAATGATCTGTTTGGATAATCCAGGTTGCTGGATTGAAGAATTAGTGAATCCAGGTTGCTGGATTGTAGGTAAGTTGAATCCAGGCTTGCTGGATTATAGGTTAGTTGAATCCAAGCTTGCCGGATTGGATGACAGTTGAATCCAGACTTGCTGGATTGGAGGTCAGTTGAATCCAGTCTACTGGATTGGAAAATGATTTATTAAATTGAAATTTAGTCTGAATCCAGGTTGCTGGATTAGGTATTCAACTTACTTAATTATAAAGGACTTATAAAATGAAATACTAAGTGTTAATTCACAAGTTATATGATATAATAGTGTTAAGTCTAAGGTAGTACAATCGTACTCTTTAATGGTTATTGTATAGTAGCTGGGCTAAACGACTCCTTCATATGAGGAAGGGATCTACGAATTATTAACCGATCTAACTCACTTATAGCGTAGACTAGACGAAAACTAATTTGTTAGTTGTTTGTGGGAAACCACTCAGTATACTATATTGAATATTATTAAAGACTCAATGTGTGTTAGGTTTAGACTTGTGTATATATATAGTGTTAAGGTTATCTAATATTTGACTATGTGTGTAAATGTTAAATAGTTTACTTATAAGGTATGTTATGCTAATTGAAAGATCAATCTTATAACTGATAGGTCTTTACAATAAAGTGATTAAATTATATTGCGTAGCAGTAATCAACGGTACAGGCAAGTTTTCTCTAACTCAACTTTGAGTTATATTACAAATCATGTTCGTAAATAATTATTGTTAATTATTCACATCTATACTGATTATTGATTCACACTTAGTGCATGTTGCATATGTTCATCAGGTATGAAAGGCTGATCACCTTCATTACCATTTGATTCAGTTGAATTTATTCATGTTCATTGTTGGCTATTCAGCATTATTGATCCATGTTCTTTCACAATTCTTATATTGTTGAAAGTTTGTCAGCTTATTATTCTTTTCAATCATGATGTATCTTCATTTGAACTTAAACTTGCTGGGCAAACTTGTTGCTCACCCTTGCTATATCATGATAAATATTTCAGATTAAAGAAGAAACTTCGGACACAGTCAAAGGCAAAGACAAGTTCCATGATGAAATTATTATACGGTTAAAATGGTATTAGTATTGGTTATAAATGACATTGTATGTCGTGTAGGATATTGAATGTAGGTATTAAGTTAAGGTTACAGACCTTGGAAATTATGTTGTAAAAGTTATTGTATAAACAATTTATGTTTATATCTTCCGCAATAGTTATAGAAATGATGTATCGTAACGTACTAGGTTTGAGTTTCTGGGGACCCGGATTTGGGGGCGCTACAGTAGCACACGGTATTGCACAGTATTTTAAATTATTGGTTCTTATATAAGAAGGCACTCATTCAATAATTGTTATAGTAATTACTGTTCAATATTTTGTATTATTGATTCAATAATTATCACAGTAACCACTACATAGTAGTTTATAATATTAAATCAATAATTATCACACATATTATTTAAATGATATTATTAGATAACATTATTGACAATGTCTAGAAAGTTCTGTCGAGGAAAAGGGTTAGGTTATATAATTGTGCGCCAATGAGAAGAAATTCTTTTTGGAAAGCCCCCTCTTTCCTGGGAACGACCTGGTTGTCAATACTGTAATTCTATAATATTAATTATGAATAATAATTGATGAATAAAATAAAATTATTGATAAATATGATAAGTAAATATTTGATCAATTTTGTTATAAAAGGAGGAATTTTTGGTATGAGACATTCGTTGAAAGTTGACATTTTATCTTCTCTGATAAAATATTTATTCAAATATACAATTATAATATTACATTATAATAGTATAATGTGATAATATAATAGTATAATTTTATAATTTAAATGATATTATTTTTATGGTATAAAAAAAAGTGAGGTGGAAGACAAAAAAAAAGGAATTGGAATTCTTTTAATAATTATAAATGTTTTAATATATATATATATATATATATATATATATATTATATAAACATGTGGTTGGAATTTATTATTTCAAAGGTGGTGGGTTGGCTTATTTTTAAAAGAATGGTGTGCTGAGAAAGCCACCGAGGGTTGCATTTGTCAATCCTGGTTTGCTAAGCATTTTCTATAAATAGGGTGCTTAGTTAGAACTGAGTGTATTTCTTTCTCTATACTATTGAGCGTATTTCTTGTGAGTATTTAGATACTTTGAGTGTTGATAATGCAAGTTTTTCTCATCATAATATCCGATATTCCCAGTCAGATCGAGTATTATACTGAGATAAAGGATATTATTTTTCTCGTAAATGATGTTATGTGCTTTCAATATTCATAAATAATATTATTTTCTTTCATATTCCATATTATGAAAGTGATAATATTTCATTTCATATTCCTAAATTTAAACTTACTACGGTAAGTATTGCTTCTATAATTCCTGAAATGATCAAAAATTCTTTGAGTTTTGCGCTTCATCTAATATCATTTCACTGGAATATTGGTCTGAACTTTTTTTAAAATTTTTATCTTTTCATGACGAGTTACTATTCACGAGAAAAAAAATTTATATTTTTTTCTGTCCAAATTATCTTTGATTGTATCTATGTTTTGATCTCTATATTGACAACTTAGATATTCTTGAACTCTGGATAAATTTAAATTATAAATCTCTAATATTTGTCCTTGATCTCACTATATTCGTTCTTTATATCATTTTTCATCATCCTCAGTCCTATATTGTGGTGAAAGTTATCTTTGGCCTGTAGTGCAAAGATGAGCTATTAATTTATGAATATCTTTGGCCTATATTGAAAAGATGAACTGTTGATTTATGAATATCTTTGGCCCGTAGTGCAAAGATGAGCTGTTGATTTATGAATATCTTTGGCCTGTAGTGCAAAGATGGACAAGTGTTTAACATGATCATAACCACTGGTGATACAAACAAATATCCTTGGCTCGTAGTGCATGGATAATTCGTTGATTGAAAATATTATTGATTGGTGTTACAGGGATAAAATATTAATGATGGACTTTTATATCACAGAAGATAGTAGACATCATTCTCTACTTAACTCTTCTAACGAATTGTTATTTTCGCTACAATTGTTGATCTAAAACTGGTTGTCCATCATATTTTATCTGATTTATTAAAGACTAGCGATAATTTATTCTTCATTATCTTAGTCATAATATTCTTTACTGGGCTAGTTGAGCTCACCCTTTTCTTTCGTTGTTCTCTTCAGGAAATAAGAATATAGCTGGGACTAGTCAGGGAATGGAGTGATGGTCCGAGATAGAGCTGTAGAAGTCTTCACTATTTTATAAAATAGTGTGTTAATAATTTTAATTAATGAGACCTGAATTTGAGCGTTTATATTTTTTACATAATATTTGTATTGATGCTCACAGTTGTGTGGTCGTATTTTGCACGACTGCATAATAGTTGGAATTTAAAGATGATTATTTGGAGTCAGTACCATGTATTTGGCGACTCATAATGGGTTGTGTATTGAACCTATTTTGGGGGTGTCACATTGTGGTTCCTCCAAATTACCCTAACAGAAGGTATAACTTTGCTTCTGAGAACTTGCTCTTTCCTGTCAACAATCTGAACAGGAACTTCTTCATAGGATAAGTCTTTCTCAAATTGCAGTGGTTTATATTCAATAACGTGTTTGTAATCGAGTTTATACGATCGTAAAACTGACATATGAAAAATATTGTGGATGTGCTCTAACGCCGGAGGTAAGGCTACCTCATACGCGACTCCTCCAATTCTTCGCAGCACCTCAAATGATTTATTGAACCTCGGGCTCAATTTTCCCTTCTTGTTGAATCTGATCTTTCCCTTCCAGGGAGAGACTTTCAAGAAGACATAGTTACGGATTCAAATTCTATGTTCTTGCGGTGTTGATCAGCGTATTTCTTCTGCCTATCCTGAGCAGCTACCAATCTTATTCGGATCACCTTGACAATCTCAGCGGTCTGTTGTATAAATTCTGGTCCTAGCAATTGTCTTTCTCCAACTTCATCCCAATATAATGAAGTTCTGCACTTTCTGCCGTACAACGCTTTGTAAGGCAGCATGCCAACACTAGCGTGGTAACTGTTGTTGTAACCGAATTCTACTAACGGTAGGTGATCATCCCAATTTCCTTTGAAATCCATGATGCATGCTCTTAACATATCTTCCAATGTCTGGATCGTTCTTTCACTCTGCCCGTCTGTCTGAGGGTGATATGCCGTACTCATTCGTAACTATTTTCCTATGCATTCCCATAGTCGCTTCCAGAAATTCGATGTGATGCTGCGGATCTCGATCGGAAATAATCGACACTAGAACTCCGTGCCTTGAAATAATCTCCTTCACATACAGCTTCGCCAACTGATCTAAGTTGAATCTGATCTTGATCTGTAGAAAGTGTGCTGATTTTGTCAATCGATCCACGATAACCCAAACTACGTCGAAACCCTTCTGAGTCGTCGGTAGACCTACTATGAAATCCATTGTAATGTGTTCCCATTTCCATTCTGGGATCTCCAGTGGTTGTAACAATCCACTTTGCCTCTGATGTTCTACTTTCACTTTCTAACAAGTCAGGCACTTGGCCACATAATCGGCAACATCTCGTTTCATATTCGGCCACCAGAAATGCTTTCGGAGATCCTGGTACATCTCCGTACTCCCGGGTGAATCGAATACCGCGAACTATGAGCGTCGTTCAAAATTTCCTCTTTAATCTCTAGCACTGGCGGTACCCAAACTCTACTCTCGAATCTTAGTAGTCCTTTGTTATCCACTTTGAATTTCTGTTCATTCCCTTCAGATATCCTTTTCCTGATCTTCTCACATTCTTCATCTTGAAGTTGTGCTTCCTTAACTTTATCTAGTAAAGTTGTAGCGGCTCCCAGCTGGAACAGCTTTTCGTCAGACTCCTTAGGATATCTCACCTCTAATTCCAGTTTTTCCATTGCTGAAATTAGCTTCTCCTGGGCAGTCAATAACATCAATTTCTCTCGTCCATTTCTGCTTAAGGCTTCGGCAACCACATTCGCTTTACCCGGATGGTATAAAATCTCACAGACATAGTCCTTTATCAATTCCAACCATCTCCTTTGGCGCATATTCAGGTCCTTCTATATAAAAATATATTTCAGACTCTTGTGGTCTGTATATATTTCACACTTCTCTCCATAAAGATAGTGTCTCCAGATCTTCAAAGCAAATACTACCGCAGCCAACTCCAAATCATGGGTCGGATACCCCTTCTCATAATCCTTCAGTTGTCGTGACACATACGCAATGTCCTTGCATAAGCACACAGCCTAGTCCTTTATGCGATGCATCACTATACACTACAAAATTTCTTGTGCTATCCGGAAGAGATAACACAGGTGCTAAGCTCAACCTCTTCTTCAGCTCTTGGAAGTTTTCCTCACACTTTTCCATCCAAACTAATTTCACCAATTTCCTAGTTAAATTCATCAGCGGAGTTGCGATTTTGGAAAAGTCCTGAATAAACCTTCTGTAATATCTTGCCAATCCAAGAAAACTTCTCACTTCTGACGGTGTCTTCGGCTGATCCCAATTCATCACAGCTTTAACCTTGGAGGGATCTACCGAAATTCCGTCCTTATCAATCACATGTCCAAGAAATTGTACCTGCTCTATCCAGAATTCTCATTTCCAAAATTTGGCATACAACTTCTCTCTTTTCAATACCTCTAATGTCACCTTTAAATGCTCTACGTGTTCCTCCCTGGTCTTTGAATACGCTAGAATGTCATCGATAAACACCACCACAAACTTGTCTAAAAATGGCTTAAACACTCTGTTCATTAGGTCCATAAATGCTGCAGGAGCATTCGTTAGACCAAATGACATCACCAAAAATTCGTAGTAACCATATCGAGTCCTGAACGCTGTCTTTGGAACATCTTCTGTTCTCACCTTCAATTATTGATAACCACTTCCCAGGTCTATCTTCGAGAAGTATCTCGCTCCCTTCAACTGGTCAAATAAGTCTTCGATCCTAGGTAAAAGATACTTATTCTCGATTGTGACCTTGTTCAACTCTCTATAATCAATGCAGAGCCGCATCATTCCATTCTTATTCTTTACGAATAACACCGGCGCTCCCCACGGTGATACGCTCGGCTGAATATACTTCTTGTCTAATAGTTCTTGCAGTTATACCATCAACTCTTTCATTTCCACTGGAGCCATACGGTACGGGGCCTTCTATATTGGAGCAGTTCCTGGCGCCAAATCGATCACAAACTCTACTTCCCTAACTGGCGGAAGTCCTAGCAAATCATCCGGAAATACATCCATGAATTCTCTCACTACTGGTATTTCCTCTAACTTCGAACTCTCTTTGCGACTATTGACTATGTAGGCTAAATATCCTACACAACCTTGTCTCAACAACTTCTTGGCCTGCATCATTGTCAGACAACTCACCTTTCTAGGCGACTTTCTGCCATAAAATACAACTTTTAACGGAGTCATAAGGTTAATACACTTCTTTTGGCAATCAATTATCGCCCCATAATTGAATAGCCAATCCATTCCCAAAAAAACGTCGAATTCTTCAAGTCTAATCGGGATAAGATCTACGTTCATCACATTACCCTTAATGTCCACCCTACAGTTCTTGTGTACGAACTTAACAGGAATCACTTCCCTATTCGTAATCTCTATGTTCATAATGTATTCTAACTTGTCCTTAGTTAATTCTAGGTTCTTAGCAAAGTCATCGGATATAAATGAGCAAGTAGCACCCAAATTAAATAATACATAAGCATTAGCTTTATTGATCGGAATGATACTTAACACCACATCACGTGACTGCACAGCATCATGTACGGTCATGTTGAAAGTCCTGGCAGTAGGTCGATTGGTTGCTGTCGGTCCCGAAATAGTCAGAGTGTTGCCACCGCTGCTTCCTCTGTTCCCACCTGCTCCTGCCCCTCCTGATACCTTCTTGGGGCAATCCCTTGCCAGATGGTCCTTTGACCCACATGTGAAGCAGTCGCCCTTCTTAGGGTTAGGGAAGTTCGGTGCTATGTGGCCTTCCTAACCACAATTGTAGCAGACTCTTTTCCCCTTCATGCAGACCCCCAGGTGATTCTTCCCACAGGTCAGACAAGCTTCCACTCTCTTCTTCTGGCTTCCTTGCTGATTATCGGTCAACACACTGTCATTCCACCTTCTTTTCTGATTACTGCCTCCACCAATGTTACTGCCGCTAGCCTTGTTACCTTCTCCCTCACTCTTCTTCTTCTTCAGCTCTTGGTTGTACTTGGTCATAACATTGCTTCCAACTTTAGCGATGATTTCCTTCTCCAATACTCCAGCAAAAGTGTTCAACTGGAACATTGACACTTTGCTATAGAACCAGGGCTTCAGTCCCTGTTCAAACCTCCTTGCCTTCCTCTTATCGGTATGCACTTGATATATGGTGAACCTAACCAACTTATTAAATCTCGTTTCATAGTCTGGCACAGACATATTAGCTTTCTTTAGCTCCAGAAACTGAACCTCCATCTGGTTCTGCGAGCTCGTCGGGAAGTACATTTCGAAGAACATCTCCTTAAACCACTCCCAAGTTATCACGCCTTGTCCTTGTTGGGTTTGTACGTAACGCAATCATGCAATCAAATCACATAAATAGGGCGGAAGTTCGAAACATAGGTTTTCAAAATTTATACAAACCCATAACCATGATCATGCTTTGTGCTAGTAATCAATAACAAAAAAAGAGAGAACATAGAATTATACCTTTGAAGATCCAAGCTTCCTCAAGTACAAGTTCTACTCCTTTGATTCATTTGATTCCTCTATAGTGGCTCCTTCCCTTGATCAATGTCAGCCACCCAAATGTTTGGCCTCTAATGGTGATCCACCAAGGAAGATGAAGAACTCAGGAAGATGGGTTATTGGCTTAACCCTTGTTTCTATCTCTATAGAATATGTGTACTCCCAACCTTTGGAAAAATTCACGTACCTTATTTCTGATATAAGACTCTCTTATATAGATATTAGGTTAACCCTCCTAATCCAATTAGAATAGGGTTTTATTTAATTAATTAATTAAACACTTTTAATTAATTTATATCCTAATCTTATTAGGATTGAGAGAGAGTACTGATATTATATTAATTCCTAAACTCCTTTAGAATTAAAATAATAATAATAATAATAATAATAATAATAATAATAAGACTCATCTTATTAATTTATATTTAATATTTTTAAAATATTAAATAATAAACATTAAGCTATTTAATTTATTCTATCACCATAGATTAAATTAATTATACGTAATGCACTATTACTATCATGCCATTTTCTTCTTAAATAATTCTTCTTCCTTTTATGGTGTGACCCTTTAGGTTTTTTATATTAAACCGGTCGTGAATAAATCAATTAGAACAATTCTAATCTTATTTAAATAAATAAATTAAACTAATAATCTATTTAAATAAATAATATTTATTCTACAATAGGGATAAGCCTCCCTAGCAATCAACGACTTTCCAGATAATATAGATTTCAACATTAATCATAAAAAAATCTGTGAGTTAATAGTTACCGTACAATTCAATCCTTCCACCATACAATGTACCAATTAAATATAAGACATGGATTTACTGTCAAGTCTTAATTTATTTAATCATATATATTTCGATTAGAAAACGCACAACTCCAAATAATGCAAATTAGAAACCTCTTTCTAATTTCATTCTACCTTGGCCAAGGATTCCTGGGTTGTCATTTAACGAATCACATAGGACATATCTCCTCTTTTACTAGAGGTGGTAGATTGTTTATTGATCATACATTATCTCCATATGTAACTCATTATACACAAGCATACCCTATATATGCCTTAAAAGGCCTTAAGGAATAAGTCAAAGTATAATTTGTTACATACAAGATACTATGATGATCTCAAGTCCAAGGATCACTTGTACTACTATCACATTAGGAATTCCTATTGACAGGCGAGTAAAACTCCATTAGGTATTCCATAGCGAGTCACGTTCAATGAACTTATTCTCCAATAAGCACCTACATATTTGCTTTAGTGTCTCCACACAAATGACCATGAGATCAATCATCCTCATCCAATGAGCAAGCAACATATGTACCAATCTATCCGGATTTACTAATCCCCATTTTAGAAATCCCACGATTGAGAACTATTTTAGTTTTTAAGCTTTCTAAGAATTTAGATCTCATTAGCATGATCTCATCATGATTCTAAAAGTATTGCTTAAAACTATGGGTTATTTACATATCATAAAAATAGCACCATGTAGATAATTAAATGCCTTAAATTAATATTTTATTAATAAATAAATAATATTGTTTACAAAGTATGTGCTTTATCATCATATATGATTGGCTTGTATGCACACTACTATCAATCTCCCACTTGCACTAAAGCCAATCGCCATGGTAGCTCATACCCATCTTCTCTAAATGACGATCAAACTGCTGCTGTGTTAGAGCTTTAGTAAATAGATCTGCAATATTGTCTTGAGAGTCTACACGCTCCAAGGTGACGTCTCCTCTTTCAATGATCTCCCTGATCAAATGAAATCGTCGCAACACGTGTTTAGATTTTTGATGAGACCTGGGTTCCTTAGCCTGTGCAACTGCTCCTATGTTGTCACAGTAAACGGAAACTGCTTCTCCAATGCTAGGAACCACACCAAGTTCAGTTATGAACTTCTTCATCCAAACAGCTTCCTTTGCAGTTTCACTTGCAGCTATATACTCTGCCTCTGTCACTGAATCAGCAACTGTTTGCTGCTTGGAACTCTTCCAACTCACTGCGCCTCCGTTCAACGTAAACACATACCCTGAAACAGATTTACTGTCATCTTTGTCTGTTTGAAAACTTGAGTCCGTGAATCCTTTGAGTTTTAATTCAGACCCACCGTAGACAAGAAAAATATCTTTAGTCCTTCTCAAGTACTTTAGGATATTCTTCACTGCCTTCCAGTGCTCTTCTCCTGGATTCGACTTGTATCTGCTCGTTACACTATGTGCGTGAGCAACATCCGGTCTAGTACATATCATACCGTATATGATAGATCCTATTGCAGAAGCATAAGGGATCTTACTCATACGGTCTCTCTCCTTAGGTGTCTTTGGGGCCTGTTTCTTGGAGAGATGTATTCCATGGCTCATCGGCATGAGACCTCTTTTGGAATCTTCCATGCTAAACCTCTTTAGCATCGTATCAATGTACGTTCCTTGGGATAAACTGAGCATCCTTTTAGATCTATCTCTATAGATCTTTATCCTCAAAATATAGGATGCTTCACCCAAGTCCTTCATGGAGAAGTTTTTAGATAACCAGATTTTAATTGATTGTAACATAGGAATGTCATTCCCTATCAGTAATATATCATCAACATATAATACAAGGAATGATACTGCGCTCCCACTAACCTTCTTGTATACACATGGTTCATCCTCATTTTTGATAAAATCAAACTGTTTGATTGTCGCATCAAAACGAATATTCCATCTACGAGAAGCTTGCTTCAACCCATAAATGAATCGTTGTAGCTTACAGACTTGATTTGTTCCAACTTTTGAAATAAATCCCTCTGGCTGTGTCATATACACATCCTCCTCAAGTTTCACATTGAGGAAGGCCGTTTTCACGTCCAACTGCCAGATCTCATAGTTTTTATAAGCTGCAATCGCAAGCAAAATCCGAATGGACTTGAGCATGGCTACTGGTGAGAAGGTTTCATCATAGTCAACTCCTTGTCTTTGTTTGAAACCATTTGCAACCAGTCGGGGCTTATAGGTCTCTACCTTCCCGTCTGCTCCAGTCTTTCTCTTAAAAATCCATTTACACCCAATAGGCTTAATACCTTCAAGTGGTGAAACCAAAGTCCATACTTTATTTTATTACATGGAGTCCATTTCGGATTTCATAGCTTCAAGCCATTTCCCTGAGTCTTTATTACTCATAGCCTGTTCGTAATTCAATGGATCATCATCATTCATGATGTGTACCTCATCGTCATCCTCTATAACGAATCCATACCTCCCAGGTATCTTCGGTACTCTTCCAAATTTACGAACAGGGTGTGGTACAGTAGGTTCTTCTACTTAGTTAGGTACCTGACTTTGATCCATGGTAATTTGTGGTTCTTGAACTTCTTCATGATATATCTTACTCCCATTACCCCTTCATGGATAAACTCTTTCTCCAAGAAGGCAGCATGTTTCGCAACAAAAACTTTTTGATCAGTTGGATGATAGAAATAATACCCTACGGTTTCTTTAGGGTATTCCACAAATCTACACTTATCGGATTTAGTCTGTAGCTTATCATTTTCAAACTTTTTGACATAAGCTGGACAACCCCAAGTCTTAACATGCTTAAGATTTGGTTTCCCCCCTTTCCACATCTCATATGGAGTCTTTGGGGCGGATTTGGTAGGTACCTTGTTAAGTAGGTATGCAGCCGTTTCTAGGGCATAACCCCAGAAGAAAATTGGAAGGTCCGTAAAACTCATCATGGATCGAACCATATCCAACAGTGTTCAATTTCTCCTTTCAGATACTCCATTTAACTGTGGTGTACCTGGAGGAGTCCACTGTAAGATTATACCATTTTCTTTGAGACAATTGAGAAACTCACCGCTTAAGTATTCTCCACCTCGATCTGATCGAAGTATCTTAATACTCTTGCCCGTTTGTTTCTCTACTTCACTTCTGAACTCTTTGAACTTTCAAATGATTCTGATTTGTATTTCATTAAATACACATATCCAAATCTTGAGTGATCATCAGTGAAAGTAATAAAAGAAGAATACACACCCCGTGCACTTGTTGTCATAGGTCCACAAACGTCTGTGTGAATTAATGCCAACAACTATGTAACTCTTTCTCCTTTTCCACTAAAAGGAGATTTAGTCATTTTACCCATGAGACAAGATTCACAAGTTGGATATGATTCATAATCAGATAGCTCTAGGAGCCCATCCTTATGCAACTTGGATAATCTTGTTTCATTGATATGACCGAGTCTACAGTGCCACATGTAGGTATAATTAATATCATCTCTTTTCCTTTTCTTAGTTTGTTCAATTTGAAATATATTTTCTTGTAAGTCAAGTGTATAAAGTCCATTTCGCAAATTTCCAATACCATATAAAACATCGTTTTTATAAATAGAACAACTATTGTTCTTTATAATAACGTTAAATCCTTCCATATCCAATACAGAAATTGAAATAATGTTTTTAATAATATTCGGAACATAATAAAAATTATTAAGATAAATGGACTTGCCCGAAGGCATTGCTAAATAATAAGTTCCTACAGCTAATGCAGCAACCTTTGCTCCATTCCCCACTCGTAGGATCACCTCTTCATTGTTCAGTTTTCTACTTCTGACCAGTCCCTGCACAGTGTTACATATGTGAGACCCACAGCCGGTATCCAATACCCAAGTAGAATTATGACTCTCAGAAAAATTAATTTCAATCATAAACAAACCTTGATTGGAAGTCGAAGCTTCTCCAAGCTTCTTCTCTACTAGAAACTTCTTGCAGTTCCTCTTCCAATGTCCCAGCTTGTTGCAATGAAAGCACATTCCTTTAGCTGGTTCAGGTTTCTTTTGTTCCTTTTCTTTCCCTTTCCCCTTTCCCTTTGCCTTCTTGGATTTTTTCTTTTCAGAAGATACCTTGGGCCTCTTCCTTTTATTGGAAGAATCCACCATCAAGATATGGTTCTTCTTGGATGGAAAGTGACCTTCTGCAGTTTTCAGCATGTTAAGCAGCTCAGGCAAGCTGACATCTAGCTTATTCATGTGAAAATTAACCACAAACTGTGAGAAGGTCTCAAGAAGTGACTGCAAGACCAAATCTTGACTCAACTCCCCATCCATGACGAACCCAAGCTGTCCAAGGCGTTCAATCAAATTGATCACTTTCAGGACATGAGTCTCGACGGCAGTGCCTTCGGTTATCCGAGATCAGAAGAGCTCCTTAGATATCTCATATCTAGCAGTCCTACTCTGTTCACCATACAACTCCTTGAGGTGAAGCAGCATAGCAGGAGCATCCATATTTACGTGCTGACGCTGAAGCTCGTTATTCATGGATGCGAGCATGATGCATTGAGCCACGGATGCATCATCTTGCCATTTATTGAAAGTGGCAATCTCTTCCTCAAAGGCTGTTTCCAAAACAGTTTCAGGGATAGTTGAATTTAGGGCATAAGAAATCTTTTCAGCAGTGAGAATAATTCTCAGATTTCTTAGCCAGTCCTCATAATTCGGCCCGGTAAGCTTATTTGCATCAAGTATGCTTCATAGTGAGATTAGTGATTTTGATATTTTTAAAATTATGCATGTGAAAAGACAACATTTTTAGCAAACATTCATTTTATTAACTTTGCATACCAAAATAAATTTAGGTTTTTATTTTAAATTGGTATCTCCCACTATTTTCATCAAACTATATTACCCTCACTTATATAGTTCGGCAACATCTAATTAAAGATTTGCTAGTGAGATTAAGGATCCCATTTCAAATGTATATAACCTTGTGGATAGCACAACAAGCGATATACAAATAAATAGGTAGACAACTCTTGTCAATTACATCACCATGTAACTCCTTTTATTTTTCCTCTTAAATTATAATGGTCATGTGTGTGCACATCCGAACTAAAATGATTTAAGTTAAGTCCAGCCTAGCACTTCCATAAATTCAAAAAAAAAATTGTTCGTCCTTGTGGATAACACAACAAGACTAGATCGTTCAATTTTCTTGATAAGCATCAAATGTGATTAATTAACATCTTAAATACTCAATACTCGCCTTGTGGATAGCACAACAAACTCATATTAAATATTTAATACTCTATTGATTAATCATGCTAGAAGGCAACGTTCGATATTCCAAATATCATTTGAACACTTCAGACTTAATATTATTTCTTTGAGGGATTTGTTATTATTTGTCTCATCTTGTTTAGCGCGCATGCACATATATATATAAAATACGCGTCATTTTATTAAACATGCGCAGCATGTTTGCATAAAATATAATATATATAATATTTAGCATGCAATATAAAATACTATATTCTACCCGGATTGATTATGGATTTTTATTCTAGTTTGGTTCCCTAGAGCCACCAAGTGAACCAAAAGGTCAAACCTAGGAGTGCAAGAATTTAAATTTAAATTTAACTATTACATTTAAACCCGGGCTCCATACAAACGGGTCTTCCCGGGCTCCTTGGTCTCCAATTTCTTCAAGATAATTCTAACATCTCTATTACATAAACTATTTATAATTAAATAGAAACCTTGATTAGCAGTCAAGGGGAAGTACATAGGAGGGAGATAGAATTTACACTGAGAATAAAACCAGAGAAGACGAGGTACGCAGACCCCATTTTATAAAACCCATACATTCAAGCATTCATTCAAAATAAAATCCAATCACATTGGTCATAGTCCATAATCAATCCCTTTTATTATCATGCACATCAACATATGCATCAATAAATTTCCATTCATCTCATGAATAATAAAGCTATTCCATATATGGATCGATGTCATTTAATGGACAAAAGTTTTGCTAAATTTTATTTTTGAAACAAAATAAACTCTTTTATTTTAATCAAAAATAAATCCAAATTAATCTCCTTTAATTTTAGCAATCTGAAATCATATTTCAGATAAAATAAACATCTTTATTTTAAAACTTTATTAATTAAATAAACAGTTTACTTAATTAATGAAAATCAGATTTCAGGGTCTGTTTAGGAACCGGCGCAGCTGCGCCCAGAATGAACTGGGAAGCTGCGCAGCTGCGCAGGTAGCCTGAGGCGCCAGTTTTTGCAGACCGACGCAGCTGCGCCAGTAATGAACTAGGCAGCTGCGCAGCTGCGCCGTTCATCGCAGAAACTTGCAGAAAACGATTTTGTCCAGAAAATTCGATCCAATTCTCACATCAATTCATACATGGAATCATAAAATTGATAATTAGCAGAAAGTTAGGCCTTGATACCACTATTGGGATTGTACGTAACGCAATCATGCAATCAAATCACATAAATAGGGCGGAAGCGCGAAACATAGGTTTTCAAATTTTATACAAACCCATAACCATGATCATGCTTTTTGCTAGTTATCAGTAACAGAAAAGAGAGAACATGGAATTATACCTTTGAAGATCCAAGCTTCCTCAGGTACAAGTTCTACTCCTTTGATTCCTTTAATTCCTCTGTAGTGGCACCTTCCCTTTATCAATGTCAGCCACCCAAATGTTTGGCCTCTAACGGTGATCTACTAAGGAAGATGAAGAACTCAGGAAGATGGGTTATTGGCTTAACCCTTGTTTCTATCTCTATAGAATATGTGTACTCCCAACCTTTGAAAAAATTCACGTACCTTATTTCTGATATAAGACTCTCTTATATAGATATTAGGTTAACCCTCCTAATCCGATTAGAATAGGGTTTTATTTAATTAATTAATTAAACACTTTTAATTAATTTATATCCTAATCTTATTAGGATTAAGAGAGAGTACTGATATTATATTAATTCCTAAACTCCTTTAGAATTAAAATAATAATATTAATAAGACTCCTCTTATTAATTTATATTTCATATTTCTAAAATATTAAATAATAAATATTAAGCTATTTAATTTATTCTATCACCATAGATTAAATTAATTATACTTAATGCATTATTACTATCATGTCATTTTCTTCTTAAATAATTCTTCTTCCTTTTATGGTGTGACCCTTTAGGTTCTCCATATTAAACCGGTTGTGAATAAATCAATTAGAACAATTCTAATCTTATTTAAATAAATAGATTAAACTAATAATCTATTTAAATAAATAACATTTATTCTACAATAGGGATAAGCCTCCCTAGCGATTAACGACTTTCCAGATAATATAGATTTCAACATTAATCATAAAAAACCTGTGAATTAATAGTTACCGTACAATTCAATTCTTCCACCATACAATGTTCCAATTAAATATAAGACATGGATTTACTGTCAAGTCTTAATTTATTTAATCATATATATTTCGATTAGAAAACGCACAACTCCAAATAATGCAAATTAAAAACCTCTTTCTAATTTCATTCTACCTTGGCCAAGGATTCCTGGGTTGTCATTTAACGAATCACATAGGACATATCTCCTCTTTTACTAGAGGTGGTAGATTCTTTATTGATCATTCATTATCTCCATATGTAACTCATTACACCCAAGCATACCCTATATATGCCTTAAAAGGCCTTAAGGAATAAGTCAAGGTATAATTTGTTATATACAAGATCAATAAGGCTCTTAAACGGACTGTTCGTAAACGAACAATCCTTTTGCGTACACTTTTAAATTGAATAAGTGGGCCCAATTATGTACTATCTCAATTATGTAGGATAAGTAGGAAAAGGATGTACGCAAAAGGATTGTTCGTTTACGAACAGTCCGTTTAAGAGCTTTATCCTATACAAGATACTATGATGATCTCAAGTCCAAGGATCACTTGTACTACTATCACATTAGGAATTCCTATTGACAGGCGAGTAAAACTCCATTAGGTATTCCATAGCGAGTCACGTTCAGTGAACTTATTCTTCAATAAGCACCTACATATTTGCTTTAGTGTCTCCACACAAATGACCATGAGATCAGTCATCCTCATCCAATGAGCAAGCAACATATGTACCAATCTATCCGGATTTACTAATCCCCATTTTAGAAATCCCACGATTGAGAACTATTTTAGTTTTTAAGCTTTCTAAGAATTTAGATCTCATTAGCATGATCTCATCATGATTCTAAAAGCATTGCTTAAAACTATGGGTTATTTACATATCATAAAAACAGCACCATGTAGATAATTAAATGTCTTAAATTAATATTTTATTAATAAATAAATAAGATTGTTTACAAAGTATGTGCTTTATCATCATACATGAGTGGCTTGTATGCACACTACTATCAGTCCTCCCCAGACCTTGTTTGCCTACCACCAATAGCTGGCTTTTGCATTCAGCATGAACGTAGCATAAGCAGTCTTCTGATCCTCGTTGACCCTAGCGACATCGAATACCTTCTCCATCTCCATAACCCAAGTCTGTGCTTCGATGGGGTTCATGGATCCCTTGAACTCTAGTTGTCCCACCACCTTGAAGTCCTTGAACGAAGTGTTCGGTGGAGCTTGCGGCTGATTTTCAAGTGCTCCAATCAATAAGTTCACCAACTGCTGAACGGGGTTTGCGTTGGCATTAGCGTTGTTATTAGTCGACCATTCCTGGGGAGGTTGACGAGTAGGGCGTCTTCTCGGCAGCATATTTCTGTTAAGATATACGCTTATTAGATCTCCACTCAATTCTTTAAATATTTAAGACCTAACTTAAACATTTTAAGATAGTCACGTAACACAAATCATCTCAATAAAACTCTAATATTTTATTCATTCAAAAGTTCTAAACAAACGAAAGATAGCATTACTGTTATTTACATCAACTATCCCGAGATAAAGAATCTTTAGGATTTAAATCATCATCATATTCCGTTGTTTATAATCACATCAGAATTTACATTATTAACTACCATAAAAATATTCACATAATCAAACTGTTCCTATCACGACCTACTCAGGCGTCGAACAACTTTTCTGCACTCTTCTTCCATAATGCGGAACATCATCCTACGGTCCAGCATGTAACAAGGTAATTCCTCGAACTGAACTGGATAATAGAACACTCAATCCTAGGCTCTATCAATGACTATCTGGAACGTGTAGTCCGTCTCCTCAATCTTTACCTTCTTTGCCCGATCGTCATCCTCAGCAAGATCTGCACGTCGTGAAGCCCTCATCCAAGCTTCCTCTGCTATGGCACACTTCACTGATTCCTCTCATAAATCATTCTTCAGCTTCTCTATCTCAACTGACTTTTATTCATTTTGACCCTTCTCATGAACCAGCTCCCACTCCACGTCTCCAAGACGTGTATCCAGATTCTCAATCTCGCCATCCTTCTGCTCGATGGTCATCCGTTGTGCAACTGTCTGCTCCTTCAGCTGCCCGAACAGTATTCTGTAACTCTATGTTACGGTCATATATCTCAACACTGATAGAGTTTGGTGGAAACTCATCTAGGTCCTCAGCTTCAGCCTATCAACCTCTACTTCTTCAGAGTCCTCCTCTGAATAAAACACTGGCTCATGCTCCTGACCAACAACAGTGATCAATGGAGATGGCTATCTCCAAATCAACTGCTCCCAGACTGTATGAATGTCTCGGGGCTCCTCCTCAATAGTCACTCGGGGTACAACCTCCCTAGGCTGACTGGATTCTCCAACATCCGACATCCTGACAATCAAAATTTTAAGTCTTTAGTTACTACGTGATGCTAATCGATACTCGTGAGTACATAAATAATCACATGAGCACATAAAGTCTTTTATTATCTTTCTTAGAACTCGATAAGAGTTTATCTCTACTATGTTATTGATATTTTAAAAAGGCTACTACCCTAAGGTTTTCCCCCACCTAAGGTTCATAACCTACAGCTTTGATACCAACTTGTGACACCCCCAAATCCGAGTACTTCAATTTTCACAGGATTTGGTGCTCACTTCCAATCATCATATATCTATCTACCCATAAAAATGCAACTCATGAAATAAATAGGAATCCTCCCCTTAATGGGTTACAACATCTGAATAATTAAATAAATCACAAGTTGAACTAACCTTAAACATCAGTGAGGAAACATAAACAAATAAATAAGTCTTAAACAACATCATAAGTCTTAAACATAATATCAATAAATAAATAACAAGTCTTCATCACTTGTTAGCTTTGCCCTTGTCTTTTCTAGTGGAAGGCTCGTCAGGTCTTTCAATCTTAGCTGCAAGGTTATTATGCAAGAGTGAGCATGATTTCCCACAAGTATAACAATATAACAAAAATAATAACATGCAAGAAATCAAAGGGTTCTGAATACTAGAAAGCTCGGCTTTTGAATCAAGAATGAATAACAAGAATCAAAAGTACATCTGAGGGTCATAAGACCAAGAACTATGTCCCAAGTTGTCAAGTATTTCTATTTTAAACCTTCCTATAACAGTCGTAAGATTATATGAACTCTATTACTCGTACTTAGGGGGATCAGCCCTTAGTACCATGAATGTGCACATCATCTCAACGCTAACGCATAAATAATCCCCTATAAAATGTTGTTCATCTCAGTTTGACATCAGAGTCCGCACCAAAGGAAGTTTGGTTTGGATAAGTTCAATAACGGTACTAGAATTTAGAACGCTCATCAACTATGGACTAGTCGAATCAATAAGGGTTCGCTAGTCTTACAAGGTTCAACGATAAATGATAATCAAATCAAATAATGAATCTCAAGGGTATACAATTGAATAAGTATTATATAACTGAAGTATAACTTCAAAAGAATTACTACATCTCAATGGAATAATAACTTGGATAAATAAGAATAAGAACTTGCTCAATATAGAAATATAAGTTTAGGACTTTCTCAATGAATAAGAAACTTGCATTACGATAATGAGTTAGGGATAGAACACTTGCCTCGTGCACAAGCTACAATTATAATTCATGATCCTCAATTAATCCTACATATCATTACATTCACAATATCAATTAATTCCCAGTCCGATTATACTCATCGAATCACAAACGTCGGTTCTTGAACACGTTATTAGACTTCACGAATAACGAGTTTAAATCACGTATTTAACTTATCAATTCATCACGTAAAACAAGTTAATAATTTGTTTTAACATCTCATTATATGTTTAATATGTCATCATATTCATTACACAACATTTTAAATTACATTTCTGAACTTTGAACTCTTAAATAAAATTTACCGATTTATTCTACTGGACGGCGCTGCAACGCCCAGTTTGTACTGGGGACAGGCGCTGCAGCGCTGAGCCCACGTCAGCTCGCCCCTTGGCCTGGCGCTGTAGCGCCCAGTTCCTTCAAAGAACCGGCGCTGTCGCGCTATTACTACATCAGCTCTTCCCTTGGCCTGGAGCAGTAGCGCTCGGTTCCTTTACAGAACCGGCGCCGTGGCGCCAGCGTCATAGTAAAGTCTGACAGTGTTCGTGAAGAACACAAAAAAAGCCAAATAATGTCAAATTAAGCTCAAACAACGCATTATAATATTACCCATGAGTTATAAACTTAACAGAAACATCATACAATGTTTCTAGCATGTTTTTAACACTTTAGATCACATAATCACTCAAATTAGAACATATAAATTTCTATATTTTTGATATTTTGTAAAGTTTCGTCAAAATCATGAAATTCTTCATTACAGGTTCGTTATAACTCCGAATCTGTTCGTTTAAAGTTTGTTCTCTTCGTTTTAACATGCAGAATCATAATCAACCATCAATTTCAAGTTTAATAAACAATTAAAGCATGGAATTTTGTACATAAAAGCCATATTCATATTTTAACACTCTGTAACTTATGAAACTCTAATTAAAGTATAATTACATGGTTTTGATTACTCTAAAGCATGAATAAATGATATAAAACATGTTATGAACAACTGTTAACACATATATAATCATATCTCAAGCATTCATCAAAATTTTCATCTACAGAGAACTTAAAATATGATTTAATGGAGAAATTTAAAAATATGAATTTAAAACTCAGATAAGGGAATTACCCCTGCTTGTTTGTTCAAATTGCTAGAATTCTCTCTTTGTTTCTCCAAATCTTTAATCTTTCTCTCAAACTTTCTCTCTAAAGTTTTTTCTCTGATATGAATATAGTAATGAACTGATATGCTATATAAGATATAATACGTATAGAAAAATAACTGAAGACATAATAGTGGGTTGTTAGTTAATCCCCTCAAAGGATTTAATTGCTCCCACTAACTTAAGGCCTTGTTTGGTTTGTCCCCTTTTATTTCTTTTTCCATTATTTTAATTAAAGTTTTTATTATATAGTTTATTTGTCACACTTTAATTAATCAAATAATCTTATTTAAATTCAATTAAATAAAAGATAATATTCCACATTAAATCACCTCATCACATAAGTAAAATTCTCATTTATTAATTATGGAAATTCATTAAATCTCTAATTAATTATTAAATTAATTAGAATAATATTATAATTATTAAACAATTCATTTAATTAAATAAACTCAATTAAATTCATACTTTGAACTATAAAAATTTTTCACATTAATTTAATCAATGTAACACATATAATTAAATTAATCTTACTACTATAATTTCGTCAAATAATTATTTAACTCAATAAATAAATCATCAAAAATATTTATTTAATTCAATAAATATTTAAATTAAATTACAAAATTCACGTTCGTCACACAAATAATATTTGGGCAAGTTCGTCGTAGTGTTCATTGATGATATTCTAGTCTATTCCAAGACGAAAGAAGATCACGCTGAACATTTGAGATTAGTGTTGGAAGCACTAAGGAAGGAGAAGATGTATGTGAAATTCACTACGTGTGAATTTTGGTTAGAAAGAGTGCAGTTTCTAGGGCACGTCATCGACAAGGATGGGATCTCAGTGGATCCTGCGAATGTGGAAGCAGTGATTAACTGGGAACAACCGAAAACACCGACGGAGGTGCGAAGTTTCCTAGGGTTAGCGGGTTACTATCGGAGGTTCATCCAGAACTTCTCGAAGATAGCTACTCCGTTGACAAATCTGACAAGGAAGACTGTGAAATACATGTGGACCGAGAAATGTGAAGATAGTTTTCAAGAGCTGGAGAAGAGGTTAAGTCAAGCACCGGTATTGTCTTTACCGGAAGAGACGGGGAATTTTGTAGTGTACAGTAATGCGTCACATAAAGGACTGGGTTGCGTGCTTATACATCATGGCAAGGTCATTGCGTATGCATCTAGGCAGTTGAAGGAATATGAGAAAGTTTATCCTACTCATGACCTTGAACTTGCAGCAGTGGTTTTTGCCTTAAAAATTTGGAGGCATTACCTATATGTGGAGAAATGTGAGATCTACACAGACCATAATAGTATGAAGTATATCTTCACCCAGAAGGAGTTAAATATGAGGCAGAGAAGATGGTTGGAGTTGATAAAGGATTACGACTGTGAAATCCTGTATCACCACGGGAAGGCGAATGTGGTGGCCGAAGCCTTAAGTAGAAAGGGTCGGGAGAAGCTATCGATGTTAACAACTCAGGAGGAGTTGATAAAAGTGAGATGTCTAAAAGAGGAAGGGGAGAAGCTGTTTACGATGGAGGTTCAACCTACTATAGTATAAAAGGTGAAGGAAGTGTAACTCAGAACTGATGAGTGCAAACGGATAAAGAAGAAGATTGCAGATGGTACCGAGGATACGTACAGTCTTGATAACGAAGGGTTATTGAGATTTAAAGGAAGAATTTGGGTTCCGTGTGAGCCGGAGTTGAAAGAAGAGGTAATGGATGAAGCTCATCACTCGAGGTACTCGATTCATCCTGGTAGTACCAAGATGTATCAAGACCTTCGAACAAATTTCTGGTGGACAAACTTAAAGAGGGAGATAGCTGAGTATGTCAGTAGGTGCTTAACTTGTCAAAAAGTTAAGGCCGAACATCAACGACCTAGTGGTTTACTATAATCATTGGAGATTCCGGAATGGAAGTGGGAGCATATCACAATAGACTTTGTGGTAGGACTTTCGACGACACAAAAAGGATACGACGCTATTTGGGTAATAGTAGATCGTTTGACGAAGTCAGCTCATTTCTTGCCGATAAGAGTCAAGTACAACTTAGACCAGTTAGCTAAGCTTTACGTCAAGGAGATTGTCTCAAGATATGGAGAACCAGTTTTGATTGTGTCAGATCGCGACCAGCGATTCACCTCGAATTTTTGGAAGAGCTTGCAAGAACAAATGGGAACGCAGCTGAGGTTGAGCACAGCGTATCATCCACAAAAGAATGGGATAAGTGGGAGGAAAATTCAAACGCTAAAAGACATGCTAAGGTCTTGCGTTATTGATTTAAAGGGGAGATGGGACAACCATCTACCGTTGGTAGAGTTCGCCTACAATAATAGTTATCACGCTAGTATAGGCATACCGCCTTACGAAGCGTTGTATGGACGGAAGTGTAGAACGCCACTATACTGCGATGAAGTCGGAGAACGTCTAATGTTGGGACCTGAAATGGTGCAACAAACGGCGGAAGTGGTTAAGTTGATACGAACGCGGCTAGTAGCAGCTCAAGACAGACAGAAAAAGTATGTCGATCCACATCAGAAGAACAGAGAATTCGAAGTCGGTTCATATGCATTCCTGAAGGTGTCACCTTGGAAAGGGAAGATACGCTTCGGGAAGAAGGAAAAGTTAAGTCCTAGGTTTATAGGACCTTTTGAAATTTTGAGAAGGGTAGGAGAGGTAGCATATGTGATAGCATTACCTCCAGAGTTGGGACATTTCCATAACATGTTTCACATATCGGTATTGCGTCCCTATAAGCCGGATTACAAGCACATAATCGAGTATGAACCTATCCTAGTCAAGAAAGACTTAACATATGAAGAGATTCCTATTCAAGTCATTGATAGGAAAGAACAAGTGTTGAGAAGCAAAGTCATATCTTCGGTGAAGGTGTTATGGAGGAACCACAATGCCAAAGAAGCAACGTGAGAACTCGAAGACAAGATGAGGAAGGCTTATCAGCATTTGTTTGAGTAACTTATATCGAAATTTTGGGGACAGAATTCTTATAGGGGGGAATGTAACGCCCGAGAAAATCGAACGATTATGTAAATAAATTTTATTTGATTTATTGAATAAAATTTTATTATTTGCTTATTAAACTGAGTAAGCTAATCAAAGGTCGTTCTATGACCTAGAGATTTCAGAAATGGTTAGGATTTTGGCTACATGCTAGAAATAATTGATGTGAATTTTTTAGACGAAAATAAAATATTTCTGAGAAAAATATGAAATAAGCACTATTCACGTGTTGCAACCCTAAAGGTTAGGGTTTGACCTATAAGGGTTAAAGGTTTGAGACCCAAGTCTTTCTGGGAGATCGGAATGTCGGAATGACGTTCTGTCAAAAAATTTGACGGTAATATATCGTGAAAAGTTAAGTTAGTCGAGAAAAGTTTTTTCGGGAGAAAATCATTATTCATCCGTTTCTGCTCGGGAATTATTATTGCAATTCCGAGAAACGCGTAATGATAGGATTAAAAGACGAGATAGAATATGTAATAATATTTTATTTATAGCTCGCAAAGTTTTAGCTTGCGTACTTAAAAACCCTAAGTGTTAGGGAAAGTAAAATTGAATAATAATTATTTAAGTATAATAAATTATTATTATTATACGGAATGAGTACAAGTATAATACGAGATATTGTACAAGTATAATACGAAGAAGATATGATAATTAATATGACGTATAATACGAATTTTATACGAAGTAAATACATTTAATTTGAATTAATTATTAATAACTTAACCCGTGGATCAAAACGATGGGTTAACGGGTGGGTTAAACCCATGGGGCGACCCATGGGGCAACCCATGGGCACAGGTGTGGCACATGGGGGCATGTGGAGCATGAGGGTGGCATGTGCTAGCACATGCTAACACATGGGCAAGATAAGGCAAGAGGAGGTTTGGTCCAATAACCAAACTACCCCAAGCCTTGCTAATTCTATAAATAAAGAGGCTTTGTTAGCCATTTGGTTGTTTGATCAAATTCCACCAACATAGAAAGAGAGAGAAAAGAGAGGCTAGTTCATGCTTTGCTAAGAATCAAGCCAATCAAGGAGCCAAAAAGATCTTTGAGTCTCCATACTCAAGCAAACAAGAACACTTAAGGTATAAAGATAAGAAATTTGATAAAAATCAATTGTCTTTCAATAGTAAAATTGATAGAGAAGTGATTTGAGGAAGCATGAATTATAAGAATTCATAAGGTTGGCTAAATGGTGGATTAAAAACATTAATAAGCCAAGCATAAGTAAAATCAACCAATGGATTGATTCCAATTGATTTGAAGTAAATATTGGGTTTGTACGAAATCATGGGCGCAATCAAATTGCAAAATAAGCGAAAGCATGGTATATCAAAGTTTAAATAATTTATATAAAACTATTACCCGGATCATCCTTTATGCAAATTATTAATTTAAAACGATAAATAAGAAGGTATGGAATCATACCCTTGTAGAACGAACCTTCCATAGATACGAGTTCAACTCCTTGTTCTTCGTGATTTCCTTGAATTTTTGGGTTAGATTCCTTCCTTTGATCAACATTACCCACCCAAGTGTTTGGCCTCTAGGGATGATCTACCAAGGAATAGGAATTATCAAGAAGGAGGGTTGTTGGCTAAACCCTAGGTTTCTATCCTCTATAAAAAAGGAGTACTCTCCAACAATTGAAATTGCATCAACTGATATCTAATATAAGACTCCTCTTATATAGATATTGGTCAACCCTTCTAATCCTATTAGACATATGGTTTTATTTAATTAATTAGGCTTCCCAACGTATTGGGATTAATTAATTGAACTCCTTTAATTAATTTGCCTCCTAATCGTATTAGGAATATATAAAAGTACTAATATTAAATTAATTCCTAAACTCTTTTAGAAATTAAAAAATAATAATAATTCTAATAATATTAATAAGACTCCTCTTATTAATTTATATTTAATATTTTCAAAATATTAAATATTAAATAATAAACATTAAGGTATTAAATTTATTCTATCACCATAGATTAAATTAATTACACTTAATGCATTATTATGATTATGCCATTAACTTCTAAAATAATTATTCTTGCTTTTATTGTGTGACCCTTTAGGTTCTCCATTTTAAACCGGTTGTGAATAAATCAATTAGAACAATTATAATCTTATTTAAATAAATAAATTAAATTAATAATCTATTTAAATAAATAATATTTATTCTATAATAGGGATAAGCCTCCCTAGCGATCAATGACTTTTTAGATAATATAGATTTCAACATTAATCATAAAAGAACCTATTAGTAAATAGTTACCGTACAATTCAATCCTTCCACCACACAATGTCCCAATTAAATATAATACATGAAATTACTATCAAGTCTTATTTTATTTAATTATATGTATTTCGATTCGAAAATGCACAACTCCAAATAATGCAAATTAAAAACTCCTTTCTAATTTCATTCTATCTGGCCAATGACTACTGGGTTGTCATTTAACGAATCACATAGGACATATCTCTTCTTTTACTAGAAGTGGTGGATTCTTTATTGATCATTCATTATCTCCATATGTAACTCATCCCAAGCATACCCTTTGATATACCCTAAGGGTCTTAAGGAATAAGTCAAAGTATAATTCATTACACACAAGATACTATGATGACCTCAAGTCCAAGGATCACTTGTACTACTATCACATTAGAAATTCCTATTGACAGGTGAGTAAAACTCCATTAGGTATTCCATAGCGAGTCACGTTCAGTGAACTTATTCTGTAATAAGCACATACATACTTGTTTTAGTGTCTCCACACAAATGATCATAAGATCAATCATCCTCATCCAATGAGTAAGCAACATATGTACCAATCTATCCGGATTTATTAATCCCCTTTTTAGTAATCCCACGATTGAGAACTATTTTAGTTTTAAGCTTTCTAAATTTAGATTTCATTAGCATGATCAACATCACGATTCTAAAAGCATTGCTTAAAACTATGGGTTATTTACATATTATAAAAATAGTATCATATAGATAATTAAATACTTTTAATAAATGAATACTTTTATTAATAAATACATAAGATTATCTCCAAAGTATATGCTTTATCATCATATATGATTGGCTTATATGTATACTACTTTCAATCTCCTACTTGCACTAAAGCCAATCGTCATAGTATCTTATACCCATCTTCTTTAAGTGATGATCAAACTATTGTTGTGTTAAAGCTTTAGAAAATGGATCTGTAATGTTGTCTTGAGAGTCTACATGCTCTAAGGTGACGTCTCTTCTTTTAATGATTTTTTTAATCAAAGTGCCGCAACACATGTTTGGATTCAAGATGAGACTTAGGAACTATTCCTAGTTCTGTAATGAACTTTTCATCTGAAACATCAACTTGCAGCTTCACTTACAGTTATAAACTAGCAACCTTTTGCTGTTTGGAACCTTTCCAATTCACTGCACCACCTTTCAAGGTAACGGCTTACCCTGAAGTGGATTTGCTGTCGTCTTGGTCAGTCTGAAAACTTGAGTCTGTTTAGCCCTCTAGTTTAATTCAGACTCATCATGTGACATGATGACATCCTTAGTGTCAGTTAAGTACTTTAAGATATTTATCACTGTCTTACAGTGATCTTCTCCAAAATATGACTGATCAACATCAAGTCTTGTATATTTCATTGCATACATGATAGTAACTCATGCGATCTCTCTTTTATTGAGGATAATTTTAGAGAGATTCATTCGATAACTCATCATCATGAGACACCCTTTGGAGTTTGCCATGCTAAAGCTTTTAGCATCTAATGAATATACGTTCTTTGGGTTAAGCCGAACATCCTTTTAAATTTATATATACAGATTTATATCCCCAATGTAAGATGTTCTACCCAAATCATTCATGGAGGAATGTTTAGACAACTTTATTTTGATCGATTGTAGCATAGGAATGTTATTCCATATCAGTAATATATCATCAACATATAATACAAGGAATGAAACAGCGCTCCCACTAACCCTTTTGTACACACAAGGTTCATTCTCGATTTTGATAAAATCAAACTCTTTTGATTGTCTCATCAAAATGAATGTTCCATCTTTGAGAAGCTTGCTACAACCCATAAATGTATTGTTGTAGCTCATATACATGATTTGCTCCAACCATTGAAACAAATCCATCTGGCTATATCATACATACATTCTCCTCTAATAATGTGTATTTGAGGAAGGGCGTTTCCACGTCCATTTTTCCAGATCTAGTAATAATAAGCTGCAATCGCAAGTAAAATCCAAATGAACTTGAGCATTGCTTCAAAAATCTATTTTAGATTTTATAGTCATCTACCATTTTTCTGAGTCTTTATTACTCATAGCCTGTTCGTAATTCAATGGATCATCATCATTCATGAAGTGTACCTCATCGTCATCCTCTATGACGAATCCATACCTTTCAGGTATCTTCGGTACTCTTCCAGATTTACGAATAAGGTGTTGTATAGAAGGTGTCTCTACTTGGACAGGTTCATCCACTTGATCTATAGTGGTTTGTGGTTCTTGAATTTCTTCAAGATCTATTTTCCTCCCACTAGCCCCTTCAAGGATAAACCCCTTTTCCAAGAAGGCAGCGTGTTTTGCAACAAACACCTTTTACTCAGTAGGAATGTAGAAATAGTATCCCAAACTCTCTTTAGGATATCCCACAAACGTGCACTTATCAGTTCTTGTCCCAAGCTTATCATTTTGAAACCTTTTCACATAAGCTGGACATCCCCAAATCTTAACATGCTTAAGACCAGGTTTCCTCCCTGTCCACATCTCATATGGAGTCTTGGGACGGATTTCGAGGGGACCTTATTTAGTAGATATGCAGTCGCTTTTGAGGCATAACCCCAAAATGAAATTGGAAGATCAGTAAAACTCATCATGGAACGAATCGTGTCCAACAATGTTCGATTTTTTCGTTCAGATATTCCATTTAACTGTGGTGTACCTGGTGGATTCCATTGTGAGATTGTACCGTTATCTTTGAGACAATGAGAAACTCACGCTTAAGTATTCTCCACCTCGATCTGATCGAAGAATCTTAATACTTTTGCCCGTTTATTTCTCTCCTTCACTTTTGAACTCTTTGAACTTTTCAAATGATTTAGATTTGTATTTCATTAAATACACATATCCAAATCTTGAGTGATCATCAGTGAAAGTAAAAAAAAAATACCATCCCCATGCATTCGTTGTCATAGGTCCACAAACGTCTGTGTGAACCAATGCTAACAACTCTGTAACTCTTTCTCCTTTTCCACTAAAAGGAGATTTAGTCATTTTACCCATGAGACAAGATTCACAAGTTGGATATGATTCATAATCGGATAGCTCTAAGAGTCCATCCTTATGCAACTTGGATAATCTTGTTTCATTGATATGACCGAGTCTACAGTGCCACATATAAGTATAATTAATATCGTCTCTTTTTATTTTCTTAGTTTGTTCTATTTGAAATATATTTTCATGCAAGTCAAGTATGTAAAGTCCATTTCGCAAATTATCAACACCATATAAAACATTGTTTTTATAAATAAAACAACTGTTGTTCTTTATTATAATTTCAAATCCATCCATATCTAATACAGAATTTGAAATAATGTTTCTAATTATATTCAGAATAAAATATTAATTATTTAAATAAATGGATTTGCCCGTAGGCAGTGCTAAACAATAAGTGCCTACAGCTAATGCAGCAACCTTTGCTCCATTTCCCACTCGTAAGACAACCTCATCCTTGTTCATCTTTCTACTTCTGACCAGTTCCTGTACAGTATTACATATGTGAGAACCACAGCCGGTATCCAATACCCGAGTAGAATTTTGACTTTCTGAAAAATTAATTTCAATCATGAACAAACCTTGATTGGAAGTCGAAGCTTCTCCAAGCTTCTTCTCTGCCAGAAACTTCTTGCAGTTCCTCTTCCAATGACCCGGCTTGTTGTAATGGAAGCGCATTCCTTTGCTTGCTAGATCAGGTTTCTTTTGTTCCTTCATGTTCACCTTGCCCTTAGCCTTCTTAGATTTCTTCTTTTCAGAAGATACCTTGGGCCTCTTCCTTTTCTTGGAAGAATCCACCATTAAGACATGGTTCTTCTTGGATGGAAAGTGACCTTCAGCAGTTTTCAACATGTTAAGTAATTTAGACAAGCAGACATCTAACTTATTCATGCGGAAATTTACCACGAACTGCGAGAAGGTCTCAGAGAGTGACTGCAAGACCAAGTCTTGACTTAACTCCCCATCCATGACAAACCCAAGTTGTCTAAGGCGTTCAATCAAATTGATCACCCTTAGGACATGAGTCTCAATGGAAGTGCCCTCGGTCATCCGAGATCGAAAGAGCTCTTTAGATATCTCATATCTTGCAGTCCTACTTTGTTCACTATACAACTCCTTGAGGTGAAGCAACATAGTAGGTGTAAGAACCCGAATTTTCAAGATTTATTAATAATAAGAATTTAATAAATAAAATTCTTAAAATACGAGATGGGTTTGAATAAGAATATATATACGTAATACGAGGTATGTAGTATTGTATTACATAGGATAATATGAGCTATGTAATAAGTGATTTTGTATTTAATAAATATATATCATTATTATATATTTGTAGAGATGAATTAGTAAGAAGATGGATAAGAGTTATCTATCAACACTAAATAATTTATAGAATTATTTTATCATAGTAAGTTGGTGACATTAAATATCGTTGATGAATAATCACCATTTTCTTGAGTATATATACTAGTGATTAGTATGATTGTAATATAGGAATTAATTAGTACTTAAGCTATCCATGGATGGATTGGGATAGTGAAGCATGAGTTAGTTAAGGAAATTAACTAATAAGTATAAATATTGGTTAAATTAAATTGAAAGTTATATTATGGAATAATATAATTTGAATATTAAAGCCTCAATTAACTATAGTGCTATAGTAAGGGGTTTAAGATCACTTAAGTAAATAGTGAGTTAACACATGCGTGGAATATGTGATTATAGTAAGTGCCTTTATATGTATCACTTGGCATGGTATTATATGAATGTGCGAACGACGTTAATAAAATACATTGTTAAACCAATATATCTTTAAATAAATATTGATTATAGAATTAATTAATATTGAGATATGGTTAAATGTATAGATTAAAGAAATTGTTTTGGAGACAATTTATAGAAAGAAAAAAGAAATAAATATTATATATTTCTAATAAAGGATATTAAAATAATTTTTAATATTGAATTATTTTAATAAAAGGGAGAAGGTTATACCTTGTATGACTTTGTATGAGGTAATATGAATGAGGGTAAATATATTAAAACATATTTGCTATATGTAATATATTAATAAGAAATAAACTTATGGTCTATTTTCTATATAAAAGGTGTACATGTGTCGTACATGTAATTATTTTAATGAGATATAGATATTATATTAAGAATAATATCTTGAGATAATAAATGAATTCTTTTATTATAATTAATGCCTTTAGTTTCCAAAATTATAAAAAAAAAACGTTTTGTCATGGTAGAATACATAGTTCTTATAATAATAATGTATCTCCAAGAGGGTTAAATTTATAAAAGAAAACTAAGTTATTTTAATTTACTAAATAACTTGAGTTACTATTTTACTGTAGATTTTATTATTTAAATAATTAATAGAGTAAATATTAATTATTCTAAGCATAAAGGTTATACATATTATAAGTATATAATTATTTAAGGTAGCTTGACATTAGAATGCATGTGTCACACAAACCTTATATTAAAGGAATATTAAGATGTGGTGAAAGTGATAATAAGCTTAATAGTGTAAGCTTGTGAGATATGCCTAGTGTGGCAAAGTGGTGGAATAAGCATTCATTAAATAATTTAATGAATGAATAATTAAATGAATTAATTAGTATTATTATATAAATTAATTGCTATATGCAATGATATGTAATTATATGTTATATAGTAGCTACATCTATATGACATGAAATGAAGTGTGACACTTCAAGAAAACTATATTATATAAGAACTATATATAGTAAGGTTAAAGGAATGATATAAGTTACATAAATAATGTTTATGTGACAAGATGTGATGAATGGATACATTAAGGTGGATGTATGGAATAATAAATTACACTAAATAAACAATTATTATTTAATAATTATTTCAATAAATAAATATAATTGAAATAATAAAGTTGTAATAATATGGTGTGACAATACTCAATCTTACTATATTCGGTATTGTCAAATGTACATGGATTATATGATTGGGTGTATATGTGACCCTATCATATCATATGGTAATAACATTAAGTTATTAGATATAAGCTTGCAAGTTAGCCCATGTGAGAGCAATGATGGTTAACCAAATGGCTAGGGTACAATGAATAGTAGTAGTTGGTGGGAGTTAGTCACCAACTCTTCTTTGCCCCTTGTGTAATAACCATAGGAGGGTAATAGCTTGGCTATTAGTAGAGACCATGCATTGGTGTGTAGAATATTAGTTTATTTGCTAAATGCAAGTATATATGTTATGCGAATTAATTATGTAACATGACCCTTAGAATGCTGAAAATTTTGTGTCATGGTGAAGTTTGTAAACTAAGAGCCATGTAGGAGAAATGATGAGTAAGGACAATGAATAATAGTAGTTGGTGGAGTTAGCCACCAACTCCATTCCTTGCCCCTTGGTTATTGCCCATAGGAGGGTAATAGATTGGCCATGATTTGAGACCACTAATTTGTGCTAGTATATGAATGTGCTAGTATATAAGTTATGAGAACATATGATGTAATGGTATTACATTATAAACATATTATAAGATGTGATAATAAGAATAATATTAATTATGATTATAGTATTGTAAGCTTGAGGTCTATTACATACTAAACTTACATAATTGTGCCTTGTGTGGCATGGGTGGTAAAGTTAAATCAATTAGAGGTTTAACTATAATGGCAAGTTAATAAATAATTGATATTAATTATTATTATAATATTTGGGTGTAATTGAGATAATAATTTTATGGAAAATTATGGTATGAGGATACCTAACTATTTTATATCTAGTCTAATTAAAATGTTAATTGAATTAAACCAATGTACATGAGATACATGATATTATGTATTGGTGTATAATTAAATTGTGAGGGTACTTGTTTATATGTGGGTATATATATGTTTGTGTATATGTACCCATAACTTTATTAGTGTAGCAATATTAAGTCAATGTGATTTATTTGTGAGCCAAAAGGGAAGTAGAGGTCATTGGCCTATGTTAGAGGATGATGATGGCTATGGTGATGATGAAAGGGGTGGTTGCAATAGTGTCCCTCCTACCAACTCCATCTTATCCAATGTTTTTCTCTTCTATCCTTTAGTTTGATTTGTTGGGCAAAACCTGATAGTAGTGTGCATACAAGCCAATCATGTATGATGATAAAGCACATACTTTGTAAACAATCTTATTTATTAATTAATAAAATATTCATTTAAGGCATTTAATTATCTACATGGTGCTGTTTTTAATAATATGTAAATAACCCATAGTTTTAAGCAATGATTTTAGAATCATGATGAGATCATGCTAATGAGATCTAAATTCTTAGAAAGCTTAAAAACTAAAATAGTTCCCAATTGTGGGATTACTAAAATGGGGATTAGTAAATCCGGATAAATTGGTACATATGTTGCTTGCTCATTGGATGAGGATGAATGATCTCATGGTCATTTGTGTGGAGATACTAAAGCAAGTATATAGGTGTTTATTGGAGAATAAGTTTACTGAACGTGACTTGCTATGGAATACCTAATGGAGTTTTACTCGCCTGTCAATAGGAATTCCTAATGTGATAGTAGTACAAGTGATCCTTGGACTTGAGATCATCATAGTATCTTGTATGTAACAAATTATACTTTGACTTATTCCTTAAGGCCTTTTAAGGCATATATAGGGTATGCTTGGGTATAATGAGTTACATATGGAGATAATGTATGATCAATAAAGAATCTACCACCTCTAGTAAAAGAGGAGATATGTCCTATGTGATTCGTTAAATGACAACCCAGGAATCCTTGGCCAAGGTAGAATGAAATTAGAAAGATGTTTCTAATTTGCATTATTTGGAGTTGTGCGTTTTCTAATCGAAATACATATGATTAAATAAATTAAGACTTGACAGTAAATCCATGTCTTATATTTAATTGGGACATTGTATGGTGGAAGGATTGAATTGTACGGTAACTATTAACTCACAGGTTCTTTTATGATTAATGTTGAAATCTATATTAT
This sequence comes from Panax stipuleanatus, assembly GCA_020205555.1. Classification (NCBI taxonomy): domain Eukaryota; kingdom Viridiplantae; phylum Streptophyta; class Magnoliopsida; order Apiales; family Araliaceae; genus Panax; species Panax stipuleanatus. The sequence goes on from CM035125.1 coordinate 41,451,633, forward strand.
CTGGAAAGTCGTTGATCGCTAGGGAGGCTTATCCCTATTGTAGAATAAATGTTATTTATTTAAATAGATTATTAGTTTAATTTGTTTATTTAAATAAGATTAGAATTGTTCTAATTGATTTATTCACAACCGGTTTAATATGGAGAACCTAAAGGGTCACACCATAAAAGGAAGAAGAATTATTTAAGAAAAAAATGGCATGATAGTAATAATGCATTAAGTATAATTAATTTAATCTATGGTGATAGAATAAATTAAATAGCTTAATGTTTATTATTTAATATTTTAGAAATATTAAATATAAATTAATAAGAGGAGTCTTATTAATATTAATATTATTATTATTATTATTATTATTATTATTATTATTCTAAAGGAGTTTAGGAATTAATATAATATCAGTACTCTCTCTCAATCCTAATAAGATTAGGATATAAATTAATTAAAAGTGTTTAATTAATTAATTAAATAAAAAAAACTATTCTAATTGGATTAGTAGGGTTAACCTAATATCTATATAAGAGAGTCTTATATCAGAAATAAGGTACGTGAATTTTTTCAAAGGTTGGGAGTACACATATTCTATAGAGATAGAAACAAGAGTTAAGCCAATAACCCATCTTCCTGAGTTCTTCATCTTCCTTGGTAGATCACCGTTAAAGGCCAAACATTTGGGTGGCTGACATTGATCAAGGGAAGGAGCCACTACAGAGGAATCAAAGGAATCAAAGGAGTAGAACTTGTACCTGAGGAAGCTTGGATCTTCAAAGGTATAATTCCATCTTCTCCTTCTATGTATTGACTGATAATTGATGCACAAGAAAGATCATGGTTAAGGGTTTGTAAGAAAATTTTAAAATCTGATTTTTCATCCCTTCCGCTGCGTTTATGTAGTTTGTTTGCATGATTATGTTTCTAGCAAACCCAACAAAACCATGAATTGGTCCATGATTTTTCTATAAATTGGAAGTTTTCCCTTCACATTTCTAGTTGGCTAAGTTCTTGCTAAGTTGCTAGAGAGAGTTTGTTGATAAGCATAAAGAGAGGGAAGTGCTAAATTGAGAGGAAGCTATCTAAGTTGAAAGCAAGCCTAGTATTGCAAGCCTTGAAGAGGTAATGTTACTATGAATATTTCTCATTTCAAAGTTCTATAATTGTAAGAGATTATCATGATATCAGTAGATTTATAATCTGGTTAACATTGTTATCAAATGAAGTCTAAAGATACAAATCCAATTATAATGCAAGATTGGTATAATGTTGTGCGGTTGAGGAATTTCTAGAGAGTTCATGAAACTCTTGATGAATCAATATGTGAATTGATGATTTTATAGAAACTTTAGTAATATTGTTTCTGTAAAGTTTTATTTGTAATTGGTTGGCTGGAATTTGGTGTGGAGAAAAATTCGAAACCCTGGAGGGGGCCCGCCCCGGAGGGCCTTGTAAGCCTTGTACCCCCGCCCCGGCGGGGGATATGCAGGGAAAAATGTTTGAAGCCTCCCCGGCGGGGGGTATACAGAAAAAAGGGGGCCTTTGTTTTGAAAAGCTAAGTTTATGTAATAATCTAATGGCATTTTAACATGCCTTAAAATGTTAGATAATAGTAATGAGTTATATTAATAAAATAATGTGTAATTTTAATTTGGATAATTATAATTATAGTAAAGGTTTAATTTAAATTATAAATTTGTTAAATTATAATGAATATAGTTTGATTAATTATAATCAAAGTAAATGTTTAACTTGAAGTATAATTTGTGTAATTATAACTTAATATGTGATTATAATTTAGAATAATTATAATTAAGGTGAATGTGTAAGTTAAATTATAATTTAATGAGTGTATAAATTAAAATTGATTATTTATAATCTAAGTAATTGTTTAATTTAAATTATAATTTGTTTAATTATAATTTAATGCATGATGTGATTAATTTTGTTATGAATAACTATTAACTTATTAGTTAAAGAGGAATGAGTTAACCTAAAGTGGTTAACTAACGTTGAGGATTAGCTATATGATAATTAACTGATATTGTTAATTATATATATGATTTGACAGTAAGTGTCAAACGAGTAAATTGAAGAGAATTACAAAGTGTAAATTAGAATTTGCTTAGACATTTGATAAGCGCTGCTAGGTGACTAATAATTGATGTGTATGGTAATACATGTGTAGAATTGATAAAGCATATTATATTAAGCTATCTTTTTTTTGGTAATTGATAATCTACGAGCCAGGCAAGTTTTTCAGTTCCTAATTGTTATATGAATTCGATAACTGTTAATTAAATTATATTATGTTATGAGAATGTTGATATGAAATGCATATGGAATATGTATGATATTTAAAAGTTGATCTTTGATGATATATTGTGAAGTTAATCTCTATGCCTGTTATGTGAGAAGTAACATGCGTAGTATGTTTAAATGATTTATGAATGCATGAACTGAGCATGATATTATATGCTATGTGATGTATGAAAACTGTTTGAATTGCTGAGCTGTCGAGCTCACTCTTGCAAATAACCATTTTTGCAGGTTAAGGATCCACGGTAAAGTTATGTGCTAACTGATTGATAGAGTTCGTTAGCATTGAAAGAAGATTACTGTGTAATTAAAGTTATACTCTTGAACCATGCTTAGGTTCTAGGAGATGTACTTGATAGTTGTTTACACTGTTTAATACTAGTAGTGTTGTAAAGATGTATTAGTTAATACATAGAGGATATTAAATCAAGATGTAGAATCTTATACATTAATTCGAATAGGATGAATCATAATATATTGATTCAAGGTTATGTAATTGATTCAAGATTATGAAATCAATAAAAGATTTTATTCAAGAGGATTGAAAAAGTTTAAGTTATTCCGCATTTTTGTAACATCGAATTTGATGTTTAGACAAGGATGGTAAATGACCAATATTGTAACTTATAAGAGTTTGGAGTCATTATACAAGATCCTAGAAATGAAAAGAATTTATATTCTGAATTGTAATAAAGCAAGTTTTATTCTTTAAGTTATGAATAAAAGATATAATAATTTGACAATAGTAGTATCGTAGCGGACCGGATCCGACGTTTCGAAGGGACACGAATTTGGGGGCGTCACAGTAGGAGCATCCATGTTTTCATGCTGACGCTGAAGCTCGTTATTCATGGATGCGAGTATGATGCTTTGAGCCACAGATGCATCATCTTGCCACTTTATAATGGTGGCAATCTCTTCCTCGGAGGCTGATTCTAGAACAGTTCCAGGGACAGATGAATTTAGGATATAAGAAATCTTTTCAGTTGTGAGAACTATTCTCAGATTCCTTAACCAGTCCATGTAATTCGGTCCGGTCAGTTTGTTAGCATCAAGTATGCTACGTAGTGAAATTAGTGATTTTGACATTTTTAAATTTTTGTATGTGAAAAGACAACATTTTAGCAAACATTCATTTAATTAATTTTATATACCAAAATAAATTAGGTCTTATTTTAAATTGGTATCTTCCGCTATTTTCTTCAAACTATATTACCCTCACTTATATAGTTCGACAACATTTAATTAAAGATTTTCTAGTGAGAATAAAGATCTCATTTCAAATGTATATAGCATTGTGGATAGCACAACAAACGATATATAAATAAATAGGTAGACAACTCTTTGTCAATTACATCAACATGTAACTCCTTTTTATTTTGTCTCTTAAATCATAATGGTCAAGTGTGTGCACATCCGAACTAAAATGATTTAAGTTAAGTCCAACCTAGCACTTTCATAAATTCAAAAAAGAAAAATATTGTCCTTGTGGATAGCACAACAAAACAATATTGTTCAATTTTCTTGATAAGCATCAAATGTGATTAAATTAATATCTTAAATACGCAATAGTTGACTTGTGGATAGCACAACAAACTCGTATTAAATATTTAATACTCTATTAATTTATCATGCAAGAAGGCAACGTTCGATATTCCATATATCATTGAACGCTTTAGACTTAATATGATTTTTTTGAGAGTTTTGTTATTATTTGTCTCATCTTGTTTAGCGCGCATGCACATATATATATAAAATACGTGCCATTTTATTAAACATGCAAACTATGTTTGCATAAAATATAATATATATAATATTTAGCATGCACATTTAGAATACTATATTCTACCCGGATTGATTATGGACTTTTATTCTATTTTGGTTCACTAGAGCCACCAAGTGAACCAAACTATCAAATCTAGGAGTGCAAGAATTTAAATTTAAACGTAACTGTTACATTTAAACCCGGGCTCTATACAAACGGGCCTTCACACGCTCCTTGCTCCTTGGTCTCTAATTTCTTCAAGACAATTCTAACTATCTTTATTACATAAACTATTTAAATTAAATAGAAACCTTGATCAACAGTCAAGGGGAAGTACATAGGAGGGAGATAGAATTTTACATCAAGAAAAAAAATCATAGAATACGAGGTATGCAGACCCCATTTAATAAAATCCATTCATTCAAGCATTCAACTAAAATAAAATCCAATCACATTGGTCAATAGTCTCATAATCAATCTCATTTATTATCATACATATCACCATATTCATCAATAAATAAACATTCATCTCATAAATTAAAACATTCCATATATATATGAGTATCATTTAATGGACAATTTTAAATTGCATGAAATCTAATTTCAAGATTAAAATAAACTCTTTATTTTAATTATATATTATTAAGAATATTATATATAAATATATATATATATATATATATATATAATATTATATATATATATATAATATAACTGTAACATGTTAATATATATATATAGTAACTTTATATATATCACTTTATATATATATATATATATATATATATAGTAGTAACAATATATATATATATAACCTGTTTGATAACCTCCTGCATGGGTCACTTTTTAAAAGGTGAATCCGATTTTCAAGGGAAGTGAATTCTATACAGTCACCTTTTGAAGTCCTTTTAAATCTAAAACATGCTCTCACTTCTAAAAGAAATTCATGGGTCATCACCCTTTACCGAATTCAAGCAGCAGGAAAAAAAAACTTGTTCCGCGAATTAGAAGCTTTCGTGATAAAATAATAATTTTATACAATTAATTATGCCCAATAAATTATTCTAAATACATACCCATACATATATAGAATCAAAATAATTAATAATTGCATAAAGGTTTGACTCTGATGCCACTGTTGGGTTTGTACGAAATCATGGGCGCAATCAAATTGCAAAATAAGCGGAAGCATGTTATATTAGAGTTTAAAAAATTTCTACAAAACCATTACCCGGATCATCCTTTATGCAAGTTATTAATTTAAAACCATAAATAAGAAGTTATGGAATCATACCCTTGTAGAACGAAACTACCACAGGTACGAGTTCAACTCTTTGTTCTTTGTGATCTCCTTGAATTTTCGGATTAGATTCCTTCCTTTGATTAACGTTAGTCACCCAAGTGTTTGGCCTCTAGAGGTGATCCACCAAGGAATAGGAATTATCAAGAAGGAGGGTGGTTGGCTAAACTCTAGGTTTCTATCCTCTATAGAAAATGAGTACTCCCCAACAATCAGAATTGCATCAACTGATATCTAGCATAAGACTCCTTTTATATAGATATTGGTCAACCCTTCTAATCCTATTAGACATAGGATTTTATTTAATTAATTAAACTCCTTTAATTAATTAAGCTTCCCAACATATTGGGATTAATTAATTAAACTCCTTTAATTAATTTGCCTCCTAATCTTATTAGAAATATATGAGAGTACTAATATTAAATTAATTCCTAAACTCCTTTAGAAATTAAAAAATAATAATAATTATAATAATATTAATAAGACTACTCTTATTAATTTATATTTAATATTTTTAAAATATTAAATAATAAATATTAAGCTATTTAATTTATTCTATTACCATATATTAAATTAATTACACTTAATGCATTATTACGATAATGTCATTACTTTCTTAAATAATTATTCTTTCTTTTATGGTGTGACCCTTTAGGTTCTCCATATTAAACCAGTTGTGAATAAATCAATTAGAACAATTCTAATCTTATTTAAATAAATAAATTAAACTAATAAACTATTTAAATAAATAATATTTATTCTACAATAGGGATAAGCCTCCCTAGCGATCAACGACTTTTCAGATAATATAGATTTCAACATTAATCATAAAAGAACCTATGAGTAAATAGTTACCGTACAATTCAATCCTTCCACCATACAATATCTCAATTAAATATAAGATATGGAATTACTGTCAAGTCTTATTTTATTTAATTATATGTATTTCGATTAAAAAATGCACAACTCCAAATAATGCAAATTAGAAACTCCTTTCTAATTTCATTCTGCATTGGCCAAAGACTATTGGGTTGTCATTTAACGAATCACATAGGATATATCTCTTCTTTTACTAGAAGTGGTAGATTCTTTATTGATCATTCATTTTTCTCCATATGTAACTCATTATACCAAAGTATACCCTTTGATATACCCTAAGGGTCTTAAGGAATAAGTCAAAGTATAATTCATTACACACAAGATACTATGATGACCTCAAGTCCAAGGATCACTTGTATTACTATCACATTAGGAATTCCTATTGACAGGTAAGTAAAACTCCATTAGGTATTCCATAGCGAGTCACGTTCAGCGAACTTATTCTCTAATAAGCACCTACATACTTACTTTAGTGTCTCCACACAAATGATCATGAGATCAATCATCCTCATCTAATGAGCAAGCAACATATGTATCAATCTATCCGGATTTACTAATCTCCTTTTTAGTAATACCACGATTGAGAACTATTTTATTTTTAAGCTTTCTAAATTTAGATCTTATTAGCATGATCAACATCACGATTCTAAAGGCATTTCTTAAAACTATGGTTTATTTACATATTATAAAAATAGCATCATGTAGATAATTAAATGCCTTTAATAAATGAATACTTGTATTAATAAATAAATAATATTGTCTCCAAAGTATATGCTTTATCATCATACATGATTGGATTGTAAGCATACTACTTTCAGTAAAAATATCGAAGAACGAAGATTTGGCAAAAGTTACGCGATTAGACGTTAATCGTCGAAATCGTAAATTTTCTCGGAATAGAAGTCAAAAGTCGTCGTGTGATTTGAAAACGATGGTTTTTGATTACATCATGTGTAATTAGGTAAATAACACTTGCGAGAGCAAGAACGAACCAATTTGGACTTAAAACGAAGAATTCAGCGTCGAACGTTCACGAACGTTTAATGAACGCGTAAAAATGGACTAATCGGCTAAATTCTTGCTGACGGATTCAGAAATGATTTTCGACTTGATGAAATGATAGAACATAAAATTTATGAACTATTGGCTTTGGAACGAGCCAATTTCGAGTTGTAACGATCATGGGCCGCGCCACCCAGACCCCTGTTCCCAGCGCTAGAGCGCCGAAGCAGGGCTCAGACACTGCGAGGCAGCACCGCGGCGCCAGCTTTAAGCCTTGTACTGGCGCTGCCGCGCCCTTAAGGAAAATTTTTTCGACATGAAAAATTCTAAACCTAGCTTTCTACATGGTAATTATGTGGCAACTAGATGGTTTATATTCATGAAGAGAAATCACTTAAGCAACATGTTTAAGAATGGTTTTATGAATTAAACGTTAACAAAACGTATTTAAATTTAAAACTCAAAATTCGATAATGTGAATTATGAATCGTAATCGAGTTGTGAGCGTGCCTTAAGGTTATATAACCTATAATAAAGGTACGTAATGAATGAATGACATTGAATAAAGTTAAAACTCTTGTAAATTCTATACGGAGTCCGATAATGGGAATTCGACGGGAATGTGGTTAACGTAACGAACCGGTTAGGGTTTCGTCTGTCATTGTGCTTAATGATGATCGACGAGAGTCAGTTTATGACATATAGATGTTAATAAGATGTAATAAACGTTAAATAACTTGAACGAATGTTATTAACTTAACAATTCGGATAAGTTATATAAGAAGGAGAAGATAGGTTATACATTGTATATCATCTATGAATTCTCATTGGTATGCGATGTGTTTATGCTTTGTAGAAGTTGTAAAGACCGAGTAGAATAAACGTAAAGGTTTAAAGACGCAAAGGAAAGTTTTCTAACCTTGTTCATGTTCTACTTGATGCAAGTTTTCTAAACTCTTGTCTATACCTTGTGTTGGACAAGTTGTCATTATGCAAGATCTCTTATGCATAAACTGTTATTGAATAGTCGATGCCAATTGATTCGGCTAGACTGAGACTTAGCATATTTTGGTTGGTTTTTCACAAATCTTTCCAAAATATTTACAATGTTGTTATCCTATGCCAATTGATGGGTATGGATTCTCAGGTAAACCTGAGTGTGAATAAACAAATGTTTTTACATCGTTAATTCGACAGGCACGTGAGGTTGCCACCAATTAAACGTAAACACATTTAATGTATGAGTGTTGATCAACATAGAGTACTACAGGTTGATCACCTGGATGTGCTCGTAAGCTATATCGAACTTACGGCCTTAGTGCCGGGTTGTTCTTTTCATGAATGAGAACTAAATGATGGTTCATGGTCGTTAACCAACACAGATTCTGAAGAGGCTATAAGTCCTTGGGAATGGTTTTAAAAGAATCAAAACGTTACTTTGATTATTCTTAAGTAATTCATAACTATTGCACAGTTATTGAAGACAAAGTTATATGATTCTTGATTTTGTGGTTTCAAGATATGATGTGGAACTTGCTGAGCTATTTATGCTCATTCTTGCTTAAAACTAAATGATTTCAGCTAAGAGCGAACGGACCGAAGGATCCGATAAAGACAAAGGTAAGTCCAAGATGGACAAGTAGTTACCTTTGTAACAGCATAGTATTAATATTATAATTACTGATATTATGACACAGAACAATGTAATGGTTATAAAGAACGTGGGAAGAGAATTAATAGAATGTAATATTTAGTAAACTCATACATGTTATTGAAGTCTTTCATTGAATGTATGAGTAGATGGTAGTACCAAGTAGCACCATATCCAGGGTTTGAAGGTACCCGGATTTTAGAGCGTTACACCCAAGGTCAATCAGAGCATAAATAAGGAAACCCATGAGGTAGAACCCCTCGAGGCTATAGAGGCCAGAGAGGCCAAAAATATGAAGTTTATAGAGGAGATCAATCTTCGATTTATGTGCAATTTTAGCCTCACCGAAGGTGCTCCTAAGGATTTATCAGGGAAGGGTCCAATAGACAATCATCCTGATGTCCCGGTCATTAATTGGAAGAATGTTAACATCCCAAAGAAGGATCCTGGGTCTAGTTCAGAATCAGTCATGGTCATCCTCAGAGACAGCAGTGACTAAGATGACACCTCCATCTCAGCCATCCCTGAAGATCTGACTACCAGTAATTGGACGATCACTCCTCAGATCGTCCGAAAAGGGTAAAAATAGAAAGTGATCTGTTATCGGGGAGATTATCCTTTATATTTCAGTCTATTTTATTATATCTACAACTTTTTATTGCCTTTTGTCATATTAACTGTTGAACCCTTTTGTAATTGACAACTGTTTTATATATATATATATATATATATATATATATATATATATATATTAAGCAATCAATTTTTCTTCTAAGGTTTCAAAATTTGAGTATTTCTAGCCCTGTCCTTGACTTGTCAAATTCGAGTAGTGACTACGATTTTGATATGGAATTGGACTTTGACTTGATGAGGATTGAGCAAGAAGCGGTAGACGATGATGAGGTGCCTGAGGAAATTAAAGAATGGGTCGAAGACAGACCCAAACCTAACCTTGGGCAGACCACCGCCATAAACATTGAAAACCCTGACCATCCTAAAGAGCTACAGATTGGAACCAACCTTCCCTCTAGCCAAGAAAAAGACTTAACTAACCTCCTAACCCAGTTCCAGGATGTTTTTTCCTGGTCTCATGAAGACATGATAGCTTTATCAACGGACATAGTCATCCATGGGTTACCAGTTAAAGAGGGGTTCAAACTAGTTAAGTAGAAGCTAAGACGTTTGAAACCAGAATGGAGTCTGAAGGTCAAAGAAGAAATTATCAAACAGTTCAATGCGGGTATCATTACGGTATCAACCTACCCGAAATGGTTATCTAATGTGGTCCCAGTGCGAAGTCTGGGGCAAAGGTGCGAGTTTATGTAGATTATCTAGATCTCAACAAGGCCAGCCTTAAAGATGACTTCCCAATACCATTCATCCATGCGTTGATAGATAACACGGCGCAGTACGAGATGTACTCCTTCATCGATTTCTTCACCAGATACCACTAGATTATGGTTGCTGAAGAAGACAGGGAAAATACTGCCTTCATCACCCACTGGGGCACTTTCTGCTATAGAAGATTGGCTTTTGGCCTCACTAACGTTGGTGCTACTTATTAGAGAGCCATGATGGTGTTATTCCATGATATGATGCACAAAGAGATAGAAGTATACGCGGATGATATGATCGTAAAGTCCAAGGAGGCAGATGACCATTGTACCCGTCTTCAGAAGTTGTTCGAGCGGCTTTGTAAATATGATTTAAAGTTGAACTCCGCCAAGTGTGCTTTTAGCGTGAAGTCGGGTAAACTCCTGGGATTCTTTGTAAGCAATCGAGGTATCGAATTGGACCAAAATATGCTAAGTCTTAGTCTATCCGAATCAAATGTGGTCCCAGTGCGAAGTCTGGGGCAAAGGTGCGAGTTTATGTAGATTATCGAGATCTCAACAAGGCCAGCCTTAAAGATGACTTCCCAATACCATTCATCCATGCGTTGATAGATAACACGGCGCAGTACGAGATGTACTCCTTCATCGATTTCTTCACCAGATACCACTAGATTATGGTTGCTGAAGAAGACAGGGAAAATACTGCCTTCATCACCCACTGGGGCACTTTCTGCTATAGAAGATTGACTTTTGGCCTCACTAACGTTGGTGCTACTTATTAGAGAGCCATGATGGTGTTATTCCATGATATGATGCACAAAGAGATAGAAGTATACGCGGATGATATGATCGTAAAGTCCAAGGAGGCAGATGACCATTGTACCCGTCTTCAGAAGTTGTTCGAGCGGCTTTGTAAATATGATTTAAAGTTGAACTCCGCCAAGTGTGCTTTTGGCGTGAAGTCGGGTAAACTCCTGGGATTCTTTGTAAGCAATCGAGGTATCGAATTGGACCAAAATATGCTAAGTCTTAGTCTATCCGAATCAAATGGCATCGACTATTCAATAATAGTTTATGCAGAAGAGATCATGCATAATGACAGCTTGTCCAACATAAGGTATAGACAAGAGTTTAGAAAACTTGCGTCAAGTAGAACTTAAACAAGGTTAGGAAACTTGCCTTTGCTTCTTTAACCTTTAAACGTACTCTACTCGGTCTTTAAAACGTCTAGAAAACATAACACATAGCATACCAATGAGAATTCATAATCGATATACAATGTATAACCTAACTTCTCCTTTTTGCATAACTTAACTGAATTATTAAGCTAATAACATTCGTTCAAGTTATTTAACGTTTATTACGGCTTATTAACATCTATATGTCATAAACCGACTCCCGTCGATCATCATAAAGCACAATGATGGACGAAACCCTAGCCGGTTCGTTAAGTTAATCACATTCCCATCGGATCCCCATTATCAGACTCTATATAGAATTTACATGAATTTTACCTTCATTCGATGTCATTCATGCATCACGTACCTCTATTACATGTTATATAACCTTAAGGGATGCTCACAACTCGATTACGATTCATAGTTCACATTTTTAGATTTTGAGTTTTATAGGTGATATGTGGGAGTGCATGTGCTAGCATATGCTAGCATATGGGCTTGACATGGGCAAGAGGAGGTTTGGTCCAATGACCAAAGTGCTTTTGGTCTTGTAAAACTATAAATAAGAGGCTTGGTTGATTTATTTGAAGGTTTACAAAGTTGATAGCATATTGAGAGAGAAAGAAAGAGAAGCTAGCTTATTTCTTTGAGTAAGAAACCAAGCAATCAAGGAGCAAGTAGTTCACTAGGCTCTTTATCAATCAACTAAGTACTCAAGAACACAAGAGGTATACCATTCAAACCTTAAATTTCAACTTCCTTCAATATATAATTGATAGAGAAGTGAATTGGTGGAGCATGATTGATAAGAAGTAATAAGGATGGCCTACTAGTGGACTTAAAACACTAATAAGCCATGAAAAAGAGAAATTGTAATAATTGATTAAGGACTTAATGATGAATTTATTAAAATTATGAGAGTTTGAACAATAAGTATGTGAAACCATTAAAAAATAGAAGTTTGTAATGGTTAGAATCACTAATGAATAACCAATGGATTTATTCCATTTGGTTTGAAGTAAAAATATTGAATAACGAAGATTCGGCGAAAGTTACGCGATTAGACGTTAAGCGTCAAAATTGTGAATTTCCCAAAATAAAAGTTTGTTGGGGAAAATCTAGTTACGCACAACACGCAAGTATACGTGGTCAACAAGTAATAAAATGAAAGTAAAGTATCATTCCCACGATGAATTATTTAATAACTATCACCAAATACTAACCCGTAACCAACTCAATCTTATTTAAACGAATGAATTAGTATTTCGAATCAATATGTAATTAAACTAATTCTAACTACCCCTAAAATGAAATAGAATATGAAGACTTGAGACTATATTTTCACCTATTGTTTAGTTTAAATCAATACACTTCCCATTAAATCAAATTAATTATCTCGAATGGTTAATCAAGAACACTAAGGTAAAATATGACCATCTCTCGATGCACCATACACATATCAACTTACATCCACAAATGATAGAATTAAGAGGAACACCCTAATTAACTAATCCACTATATCTCTATGTGAATTACAATTAAAGAGAGTTTAAGCACAAGTTCTTATCAGATTACATGTGGTGTAAGGTCTATCTCTATCCTAAACACAAATCATGAATTCCAACGCCATGCAGAAAACACAATCACATGCTATTATGATCATATCTAAACCCATAATCCGTCTCTCGATTTCATATGGGTTATCATGGTAATTGTTAGCTAGGCAATTAAGCAATTTAACACAAATCATAATAGACAATCCAATAATAATGAATAAGACTAACACAGAAGTATATCAAAGTAAACTACGCAACAAGATCCATTATAATCTCAAAATAGAGTTTAGCTCATGATTAAGTCAAAATTCATAATCCACAATTATTTATACATTGAAAGATAAAAATAGAAGTAAAGAGAAGTTAAGAATTGAGATATGCAAATCTGAATTTCTCTTGCTCCACTCTGAACCTCCAATGATCTTCAATTACTTCAATCTTCAACTCTAATCTAAACTAGGGTTTTATCTAATCTAATCTTATAGAATGGAATCTAACTCTCTAATCCTTGTGTATTCTTCTCCTTTTATAACCCTCTTATGATCCCTCTCCAAATCAACGCTCAGAATCCTTTTCCGAGTCAACTTCTAAAAATTAGCTTTTTCTTCCCAACTGTTGGGTTTGTATGTAACGCAATCATGCAATCAAATCACATAAATAGGGCGGAAGCGTAAAAACTAGGTTTTCAAAATTTATACAAACCCATAACCATGATCATGCTTTGTGCTTGTTATCAATAACAGAAAAGTGATAACATGGAATTATACCTTTGAAGATCTAAGCTTCCTCAGGTACAAGTTCTACTCCTTTGATTCCTTTGATTCCTCTGATAGTGGCTCCTTCCCTTGATCAATGTCAGCCACCCAAATGTTTGGCCTCTAACGGTGATCCACCAAGGAAGATGAAGAACTCAAGAAGATGGGTTATTGGCTTAACCCTTGTTTCTATCTCTATAGAATATGTGTACTCCCAACTCTTGGAAAATTTTACGTCCCTTATTTCTGATATAAGACTCTCTTATATAGATATTAGGTTAACCCTCCTAATCCAATTAGAATAGGATTTTATTTAATTAATTTATATCCTAATCTTTATTAGGATTAAGAGAGAGTACTGATATTATATTAATTCCTAAACTCCTTTAGAATTAAAACAATAATAATAATAATAATATTAATAAGACTCCTCTTATTAATTTATATTTAATATTTCTAAAATATTAAATAATAAATATTAAGCTATTTAATTTATTCTATCATCATAGATTAAATTAATTATACTTAATGCATTATTACTATCATGCCATTTTCTTCTTAAATAATTCTTCTTCCTTTTATGGTGTGACCCTTTAGCTTCTCCATATTAAACCGGTTGTGAATAAATCAATTAGAACAATTCTAATCTTATTTAAATAAACAAATTAAACTAATAATCTATTTAAATAAATAACATTTATTCTACAATAGGGATAAGCCTCCCTAGCGATCAACGACTTTCCAGATAATATAGATTTCAACATTAATCATAAAAGAACCTGTGAGTTAATAGTTACCGTACAATTCAATCCTTCCATCATACAATGTCCCAATTAAATATAAGACATGGATTTACTGTCAAGTCTTAATTTATTTAATCATATGTATTTCGATTAGAAAATGCACAACTCCAAATAATGCAAATTAGAAACCTCTTTCTAATTTCATTCTACCTTGGCCAAGGATTCCTGGGTTGTCATTTAACGAATCACATAGGACATATCTCCTCTTTTACTAGAGGTGGTAGATTCTTTTTTGATCATTCATTATCTCCATATGTAACTCATTACACCCAAGCATACCCTATATATGCCTTAAAAGGCCTTAAGGAATTAGTCAAAGTATAATTTGTTACATACAAGATACTATGATGATCTCAAGTCCAAGGATCACATGTACTACTATCACATTAGGAATTCTTATTGACAGGCGAGTAAAACTCCATTAGGTATTCCATAGCGAGTCACGTTCAGTGAACTTATTCTCCAATAAGCACCTACATACTTGCTTTAGTGTCTCCACACAAATGACCATGAGATCAGTCATCCTCATCCAATGAGCAAGCAACATATGTACCAATCTATCCGGATTTACTAATCCCCTTTTTAGTAATCCCACGATTGGGAACTATTTTAGTTTTAAAGCTTTCTAAGAATTTAGATCTCATTAGCATGATCAACATCATGATTCTAAAAGCATTGCTTAAAACTATGGGTTATTTACATATTATAAAAACAGCACCATGTAGATAATTAAATGCCTTTAATAAATAAATATTTTATTAATAAATAAATAAGATTATTTACAAAGTATGTGCTTTATCATCATACATGATTGGCTTGTATGCACACTACTATCAATCTCCCACTTGCACTAAAGCCAATCGCCATGGTATCTCATACCCATCTTCTCTAAGTGACGATCAAACTGCTGTTGTGTTAAAGCTTTAGTAAATGGATCTGCAATGTTGTCTTGAGAGTCTACACGCTCCAAGGTGACGTCTCCTCTTTCAATGATCTCCCTGATCAAGTGAAATCGCCGCAACACGTGTTTAGATTTCTGATGAGACCTGGGTTCCTTAGCCTGTGCAACCGCTCCGGTGTTGTCACAGTATACGGGAACTGCTTCTCCAATGCTAGGAACCCCACCAAGTTCAGTTATGAACTTCTTCATCCAAACAGCTTCCTTTGCAGCTTCACTTGCAGCTATATACTCTGCCTCTGTCACTGAATCAGCAACTGTTTGCTGCTTGGAACTCTTCTAACTCACTGCACCTCCGTTCAAGGTAAACACATACCCTGAAACAGATTTACTGTCATCTTGGTCTGTTTGAAAACTTGAGTCCGTGAATCCCTCGAGTTTTAATTCAGACCCACCGTAGACAAAAAAAATATCTTTAGTCCTTCTCAAGTACTTTAGGATATTTTTCACTGCCTTCCAGTGCTCTTCTCCTGGATTCGACTGGTATCTGCTTGTTACACTAAGTGCGTGAGCAACATCCGGTCTAGTACATATCATACTGTACATGATAGATCCTATTGCAGAAGCATAAGGGATCTTACTCATACGGTCTCTCTCCTTAGGTGTCTTTGGGGCCTGTTTCTTGGAGAGATTTATTCCATGGCTCATCGGCATGAGACCACTTTTGGAATCTTCCATGCTAAACCTCTTTAGCATCGTATCAATGTACGTTCCTTGGGATAAGCCGAGCATCCTTTTAGATCTATCTCTATAGATCTTTATCCCCAAAATATAGGATGCTTCACCCAAGTCCTTCATGGAGAAGTTTTTAGATAACCAGATTTTAATTGATTGTAACATAGGAATGTCATTCCCTATCAGTAATATATCATCAACATATAATACAAGGAATGATACTGCGCTCCCACTAACCTTCTTGTATACACATGGTTCATCCTCGTTTTTGATAAAATCAAACTCTTTGATTGTCTCATCAAAACGAATGTTCCATCTACGAGAAGCTTGCTTCAACCTATAAATGGATCATTGTAGCTTACAGACTTGATTTGTTCCAACTTTTGAAATAAATCCCTCTGGCTGTGTCATATACACATCCTCCTCAAGTTTCCCATTGAGGAAGGCCGTTTTCACGTCCATCTACCAGATCTCATAGTCGTTGTAAGCTGCAATCGCAAGCAAAATCCGAATGGACTTGAGCATGGCTACTGGTGAGAAGGTTTCATCATAGTCAACTCCTTGTCTTTGTTTGAAACCTTTTGCAACCAGTCGGGCCTTATAGGTCTCTACCTTTCCGTCTGCTCCAGTCTTTTTCTTAAAAACCCATTTACACCCAATAGGTTTAATACCTTCAGGTGGTGAAACTAAAGACCATACTTTGTTTTCATACATGGAGTCCATTTCGGATTTCATGGCTTCAAGCCATTTCCCTGAGTCTTTATTACTCATAGCCTGTTCGTAATTCAATGGATCATCATCATTCATGATGTGTACCTCATCGTCATCCTCTATAACGAATCCATACCTCTCAGGTATCTTCGGTACTCTTCCAGATTTACGAACATGGTGTGGTACAGTAGGTTCTTCTACTTGGTTAGGTACCTGACTTTGGTCTGTGGTAACTTGTGGTTCTTGAACTTCTTCAAGATATATCTTGCTCCCACTGACCCCTTCATGGATAAACTCTTTGTCCAAGAAGGTAGCATGTTTCGCAACAAACACCTTTTGATCAGTTGGATGATAGAAATAATACCCTACGGTTTCTTTAGGGTATCCCACAAATCTACACTTATCGGATTTAGTCTATAGCTTATCATTTTCAAACTTTTTGACATAAGCTGGATAACCCCAAGTCTTAACATGCTTAAGATTTGGTTTCCTCCCTTTCCACATCTCATATGGAGTCTTTGGGGCGGATTTGGTAGGTACCTTGTTAAGTAGGTATGCAGCCATTTCTAGGGCATATCCCCAGAAGGAAATTGGAAGGTCGGTAAAATTCATCATGGATCGAACCATATCCAACAGTGTTCGATTTCTCCTTTCAGATACTCCATTTAACTGTGGTGTACCTGGAGGAGTCCATTGTGAGATTATACCATTTTCTCTGAGACAATTGAGAAACTCACTGCTTAAGTATTCTCCACCTCGATCTGATCGAAGTATCTTAATACTCTTGCCCGTTTGTTTCTCTACTTCACTTCTGAACTTTTTAAACTTTTCAAATGATTCTAATTTGTATTTCATTAAATACACATATCCAAATCTTGAGTGATCATCAGTGAAAGTAATAAAATAAGAATACCCACCCCGTGCACTTGTTGTCATAGGTCCACAAACGTCTGTGTGAATCAATGCCAACAACTCTGTAACTCTCTCCCCTTTTCCACTAAAAGGAGATTTAGTCATTTTACCCATGACACAAGATTCACAAGTTGGATATGATTCATAATCAGATAGCTCGAGGAGCCCATCTTTATGCAACTTGGATAATCTTGTTTCATTTATATGACCGAGTCTACAGTGCCACATATAGGTATAATTAATATCATCTCTTTTTCTTTTCTTAATTTGTTCAATTTGAAATATATTTTCTTGCAAGTCAAGTGTATAAAGTCCATTTCGCAAATTTTCAATACCATATAAAACATCGTCTTTATAAATAGAACAACCATTGTTCTTTATAATAACGTCAAAACCTTCCATATCCAATACAGAAATTGAAATAATGTTTTTAATAATATTCGGAACATAATAACAATTATTAAGATAAATGGATTTGCCCGAAGGCATTGCTAAACAATAAGTTCCTACAGCTAATGCAGCAACTTTTGCTCCATTTCCCACTCGTAGGATCACCTCATCTTTGTTCAGCTTTCTACTTCTGACCAGTCCCTGCACAGTATTACATATGTGAGAACCACAGCCGGTATCCAATACCCAAGTAGAATTATGACTTTCAGAAAAATTAATTTCAATCATAAACAAACCTTGATTGGAAGTCAAAGCTTCTCCAAGCTTCTTCTCTGCTAGAAACTTCTTGCAGTTCCTTTTCCAATGTCCCGGCTCATTGCAATGAAAGCACATTCCTTTAGCTAGTTCAGGTTTCTTTTGCTCCTTTTCTTTCCCTTTTCCCTTAGCCTTCTTAGATTTCTTCTTTTCAGAAGACACCTTGGGCCTCTTCCTTTTATTTGAAGAATCCACCATCAAGACATGGTTCTTCTTGGATGAGAAGTGACCTTCTGCAGTTTTCACCATGTTAAGCAGCTCAGGTAAGCTGACATCTAGCTTATTCATGTGAAAATTAACCACAAACTGCGAGAAGGTCTCAGGGAGTGACTGCAAGACCAAGTCTTGACTCAACTCCCCATCCATGACGAACCCAAGCTGTCCAAGGCGTTCAATCAAATTGATTACCTTCAGAACATGAGTCTCGACGGTAGTGCCCTCGGTCATCCGAGATCGGAAGAGCTCCTTAGATATCTCATATCTAGCAGTCCTACTCTGTTCACCATACAACTCCTTGAGGTGAAGCAGCATAGCAGGAGCATCCATTTTCTCGTGCTGACGCTGAAGCTCGTTATTCATGGATGCGAGCATGATGCATTGAGCCACAGATGCATCATCTTGCCACTTATTGAAAGTGGCAATCTCTTCCTCAGAGGCTGTTTCTGAAACAGATCCAGGGATAGTGGAATTTAGGACATAAGAAATCTTTTCAGCAGTGAGAACAATTCTCAGATTTCTTAGCCAGTCCTCATAATTCGGGCCGGTAAGCTTATTTGCATCAAGTATGCTTCGTAGTGAGATTAGTGATTTTGACATTTTTAAAATTCTGCATGTGAAAAGACAACATTTTAGCAAACATTCATTTTATTAACTTTGCATACCAAAATAAATTTAGGTCTTTATTTTAAATTGGTATCTCCCACTATTTTCATCAAACTATATTACCCTCACTCATATAGTTCGGCAACATCTAATTAAAGATTTGCTAGTGAGATTAAGGATCCCATTTCAAATGTATATAACCTTGTGGATAGCACAACAAGCGATATACAAATAAATAGGTAGACAACTCTTGTCAATTACATCACCATGTAACTCCTTTTATTTTGCCTCTTAAATCATAATGGTCATGTGTGTGCACATCCGAACTAAAATGATTTAAGTTAAGTCCAGCCTAGCACTTCCATAAATTCAAAAAGAAAAATTTGCATCCATGTGGATAGCACAACAAGACTAGATCGTTCAATTTTCTTGATAAGCATCAAATGTGATTAATTAACATCTTAAATATTCAATACTCGCCTTGTGGATAGCACAACAAACTCATATTAAATATTTAATACTCTATTAACTAATCATGCTAGAAGGTGACGTTCGATATTCCAAATATCATTTGAACGCTTCAGACTTAATATTATTTCTTTGAGGGGTTTGTTATTATTTGTCTCATCTTTTAAGCGCGCATGCACATATATATATAAAATACGCGTCATTTTATTAAACATGCGAAGCATGTTTGTATAAAATATAATATATATAATATTTAGCATGCGATATAGAATACTATATTCTACCCGGATTGATTATGGACTTTTATTCTAGTTTGGTTCACTAGAGCCACCAAGTGAACCAAAAGGTCAAACCTAGGAGTGCAAGAATTTAAATTTTAAATGTAACTATTACATTTAAACCCGGGCTCCATACAAACGGGTCTTCACACGCTCCTTGCTCCTTGGTCTCCAATTTTTTCAAAATAATTCTAACTATCTCTATTACATTAACTATTTTAAAATTAAATAGAAACCTTGATCAGCAGTCAAGGGGAAGTACATAGAAAGGAGATAGAATTTACATCGAGAATAAAACTAGAGAAGACGAGGTACGCAGACCCCATTTTATAAAACCCATACATTCAAGCATTCATCCAAAATAAAATCCAATCACATTGGTCATAGTCCATAATCAACCCCATTTATTATCATACACATCAACATATACATCAATAAATATCCATTCATCTCATGAATAACAATGTTATTCCATATATGGATCGATGTTATTTAATGGACAAAAGTTTTGCTAAATTTTATTTTTGAAACAAAATAAACTCTTTTATTTTAATCAAAAATAAATCCAAATTAAACTCCTTTAATTTTAGCATTCTGAAATCATATTTTAGATAAAATAAATTTCTTTATTTTAAAACTTTATCAATTAAATAAACAGTTTACTTAATTAATTAAAATCAATTTTCAGGGTCTGTCCAGGTACCGGCGCAGCTGCGCCAGTAATGAACTGGGCATCTGCGCAGCTGCGCAGGTAGACGGAAGCAGCAGTTTTTGCAGACCGACGCAGCTGCGCCAGTAATGAACTGGGAGGCTGCGCAGCTGCGCCGTTCGCCGCAGAAACTTGCAGAAAACGATTTTTGTCCAGAAAAACGATCCAATTCTCACATCAATTCATACATGGAATTATAAAATTGAAAATTAGCACAAAGTTAGGCTCTGATACCACTGTTGGGTTTGTATGTAACGCAATCATGCAATCAAATCACATAAATAGGGCGAAAGCGTAAAAACTAGGTTTTCAAAATTTATACAAACCCATAACCATGATCATGCTTTGTGCTTGTTATCAATAACAGAAAAGAGAGAACATGGAATTATACCTTTGAAGATCTAAGCTTCCTCAGGTACAAGTTCTACTCCTTTGATTCCTTTGATTCCTCTGATAGTGGCTCCTTCCCTTGATCAATGTCAGCCACCCAAATGTTTGGCCTCTAACGGTGATCCACCAAGGAAGATGAAGAACTCAAGAAGATGGGTTATTGGCTTAACCCTTGTTTCTATCTCTATAGAATATGTGTACTCCCAACTCTTGGAAAATTTCACGTCCTTTATTTCTGATATAAGACTCTCTTATATAGATATTAGGTTAACCCTCCTAATCCAATTAGAATAGGATTTTATTTAATTAATTTATATCCTAATCTTTATTAGGATTGAGAGAGAGTACTGATATTATATTAATTCCTAAACTCATTTAGAATTAAAACAATAATAATAATATTAATATTAATAAGACTCCTCTTATTAATTTATATTTAATATTTCTAAAATATTAAATTAAAAACATTAAGCTATTTAATTTATTCTATCATCATAGATTAAATTAATTATACTTAATGCATTATTACTATCATGCCATTTTCTTCTTAAATAATTCTTCTTCCTTTTATGGTGTGACCCTTTAGGTTCTCCATATTAAACCGGTTGTGAATAAATCAATTAGAACAATTCTAATATTATTTAAATAAACAAATTAAACTAATAATCTATTTAAATAAATAACATTTATTCTACAATAGGGATAAGCCTCCCTAGCGATCAACGACTTTCCAGATAATATAGATTTCAACATTAATCATAAAAGAACCTGTGAGTTAATAGTTACCGTACAATTCAATCCTTCCACCATACAATGTCCCAATTAAATATAAGACATGGATTTACTGTCAAGTCTTAATTTATTTAATCATATGTATTTCGATTAGAAAATGCACAACTCCAAATAATGCAAATTAGAAACCTCTTTCTAATTTCATTCTACCTTGGCCAAGGATTCCTGGGTTGTCATTTAACGAATCACATAGGACATATCTCCTCTTTTACTAGAGGTGGTAGATTCTTTATTGATCATTCATTATCTCCATATGTAACTCATTACACCCAAGCATACCCTATATATGCCTTAAAAGGCCTTAAGGAATTAGTCAAAGTATAATTTGTTACATACAAGATACTATGATGATCTCAAGTCCAAGGATCACATATACTACTATCACATTAGGAATTTCTATTGACAGGCGAGTAAAACTCCATTAGGTATTCCATAGCGAGTCACGTTCAGTGAACTTATTCTCCAATAAGCACCTACATACTTGTTTTAGTGTCTCCACACAAATGACCATGAGATCAGTCATCCTCATCCAATGAGCAAGCAACATATGTACCAATCTATCCGGATTTACTAATCCCCTTTTTAGTAATCCCACGATTGGGAACTATTTTAGTTTTAAAGCTTTCTAAGAATTTAGATCTCATTAGCATGATCAACATCATGATTCTAAAAGCATTGCTTAAAACTATGGGTTATTTACATATTATAAAAACAGCACCATGTAGATAATTAAATGCCTTTAATAAATAAATATTTTATTAATAAATAAATAAGATTGTTTACAAAGTATGTGCTTTATCATCATACATGATTGGCTTGTATGCACACTACTATCACCAACATGCCCGCCCAGGCCAGATTTTTGTACTAGAGACCCCTTGCCCTGGCGGGGTTACAGTCTCTGAAATTACAAAAATGCCATTAAGCTCCATTTTTATATTTTGACCCTCTGAAGCCGTTTCCTACAACACAAACACAAAAACAAGTAAAAGAACACTAAAAGTACTTAAATTAACAAAGAATTAAGCCTTAACGGTGTCTAATTCGTAGGTATAAAACCCACTTATCAAAGTCAAAAATCGCCGTTTGATTCAAAAACGTTGGTTTTTGATGGCGTAATGTATAATTAGGTAAATAAGACTTGTGAGAGCAAGAACGAATGAATTCGGACTTAAAACGAAGAATTGAGCGTCTAACGTTCACGAACGTTTAACGAACGCGTACAAATGGACTAATCGGCGAATTTCTCGCCAACGGATTCATAAATGAATTTTGATTGGATGGAATCATAGAACATAGAATTTATGAACTATTGGAACGAGCCAATTCCGAGTTGTAACGATCGTGTTACGAGCTCGTGAAGTTTAATTTTTGCAGAATTTTTCTGAGTTTGGGGGTCGGCGCCGCAGCGCCGCCCATGCCTTGTGTTCTAGCGCTGCAGCTCCGGGACAGGGGATTTTCACTGCGAACCAGCGCCACAGTGCTGCCTTTAAGCCTATAGTTGGCACAGCAGCGCTCTTAAGTGAAATTTTTCCGACGTGAATGTTTATTAACCTAGATTGCTACATGGTAATTATGGGGCAATCATATGGTTAATATTCATGAAGAGAAATCACTTAAAAAACATGTTTAAGAATGATTTTAAGAATTAAACGTTGACAAAACGTATTTAAACTTAAAACTCAAAAATCGATAATGTAAATCGTGAATCGTAATCGAGTTGGGAGCGTGCCTTAAGGTTACATGACATGTAATAAAGGTGCGTGGTACTTAAATGATATCAAGTGAAGTTAAAACTTATCTAATTTCCATATGGACTCCGATGACGGGAATCCGATGGGAATGTGATTAACGTATCGAACAGTTTAGGGTTTCGTCGGTCATTGTGCATAACAATGATTGACGAGTATCGGTTTATGACATATAAATGTTAATAATCCGTGTTAAATAACTTGAACGGGTGTTATTAGTTTAACAGTTAGGTTAAGTTATACGAGAAGGAGAAGATAGTTACAAAATGTATATTAGTTGTGATAATCTAATTAGTATGCTATGTGTTTATATCTTGTAGAAGTTGTAAAGACTGAGTAAAGTAAACTAAAAGGTTTAAAGACGCAAAGGCAAGTTTTCTAACCTTGTTCAAGTTTTGCTTGATGCAAGTTTTCTAACTCTTGTATTAACTTTACGTTATGCAAGTTTTCTAAACTCTTGTCTATACTTTATGTTGGACAAGTTATCAAGATGCATAGTTGCCTATGCATGAACTGTTATTGAATAGTCGATGCCATTTGATTCGGCTAGACGTATATGTAAATTATTTTGATTGATTTTTCATAAATCTTTCAAAGTATTCTTGATGATGTTATCCTATGCCAATTGCTCTGGTACGGATTCAAAGTTAAACCTGAGTATGAATAAACAAAGGTTTTAACGTCTTTTATTCGACGGGCACTGGGAGTTGCCAAAAATCTTAAGCGTGCAAACGTTTAAGGATGGAGTGTTGATCAACATAGAGTACTACAGGCTAATCACCAGGACGTGCTGGTAAGATATATCGGGCTTACGGTCTTAGTACCGGGTTTTCCTTTTATGAATGAAAATAGAAAAGAATGTTCATAGTCTTTGACCAGCTCAGATGCTGAAGTGACTATATGTCCTTAAGGATGATTTTAAAAGAATTCAAAATGCTATTTTGATTATTCCTACTACTTCATAACTATTGTACAGTTATGTAAGATCAAGTCATATGATTCTTGATTTTGTGGTTGCAAAATAAAATGCCAAACTTGCTGAACTAGTTATGTTCACTCTTGCTTAAAACTATATAATTTCAACTAAGAGCTATCGGACCGAAGGATCAGGTAAGGACAAGGGAAAATCCAATATGGATAATTAGTTATCCTTGTAATAGCATAGTATTATTCCTGTAATGAATGATATTATGACACAGAATGAATGTAAAGGTTATTAAGAACTTAGGAAGGGATTATTGTAATGGAACATTTAGTAAACTTATGCATGTTATTGAAGTATTTAATTGAATGTATGAGTAGATAGAAACACCGTGTAATATCGTGTAGCACCATATTCAGGGTTTGAATGTACTTGAATTTGGGGGCGTCACAGTCGTGAGCGGTCTGAGGAAAGGAGTCACTGCTAGCAGTATTGACCTTGTTCTCAAGATATGCGATCTTGGTGTTTCTTCCATTAAAATTGGTATCTATTTCTTTCTCTTTGGTTTTGTCCAATATTAAGTTTATTAGTAATTTGGTACTTGATTTTTGTGTCATTTCCCTTTTTATGTTCTTTCATTCAATTTCCAAGCTATTAGAGTGACCACCTGAATTGCTTTACATTAGCTTTCTCTGTTTTGGGTCCTATAACTTTTACTTCCATTAGAAAATAAGAGGAAGAAAGTTGTTTGCATTTCATATTCTTTGTGATTTTCTTTATTTCTCTTATGCTACGTTTGGATTGATGGAATAAGAGGGAGAATAGAATGAATTAGTCCGTTGGAATGATAAAAATGTTATTTGATTTGTTTATTCCTAACATAATAATGTATTTGTAAGAATCCGAATTTCCAAGAATCATTATTAATAAGAATTTAATGAATAAAATTCTTAAAGCATGAGATAGATTCATATATGAATATATCAGTGATATGAGGTTGTAGTATTGAATTACATAGGGTAATATGAACTATGTAATACGTGATTCTTAGTGTTTAATAAATATATATCATTATTATATGTTTATAGAGATGAATTAGTAAGGGAGATGGATAATATTTATCTATCGATATTAAATGATTTATAGAATTATTTATCATGGTAAGTTGATGACATTAAATATTTTTGATAGTCACCATTTTTCTGAAGTATATGTACGTGCAAGTATTAGGTTCACATCTGTGCAACCGTAGCCTTTGATGGTTGATATATAGGAGCTGGGCTAAACAATTCCTTCAGTGAGCGGAGGTATATACGAATTAGTAACCGATCTAACTCACTGTGAAAACAGTGTAGACGAGACGAAAACTAATTTGTTGGTTGTTTCTGGGAAACCACTCAGTGTACTATATAGACTACTAGTAAAGATATTGGGTGTGTTAGGTTTAGATTTGTATATATGTACGTTGTTAGAGAAAGAAGAAAATCAATATATCATTAGATATGTATTGGTTAGAGAATTATTAATTAATTGAATACATGACGAGAAGTGTAGATTAAAGGAATGTATATATGTGTTATATATGTATATATATCCTGAATGATGTGGATTGGTGATAAGAGGAATAATTATTATATATTTCTAATAAAGAATATTAAAATAATTTCTTATATTGAATTATTTTAATAAAAAAGGGAAGTGTTATTTTAAATAATAATAATAATAATACCTTGTATGTCTTTGACTGAGGTAATATGAATGAGGGTAGATATATTGAAACATATTTTCTATGTATAATATATTGATAGAAAATAAACTTATGGTCTATTTTCTATATAGAAGGTGTACATGTGTAGTACATGTAGCTATTTCAACAATGCTTAGATATTATTTTTAAATAATATCTTGAGGAATTGAGTAAGTTATTTTTATGATTAATGTCTCTAATGGAGATAATATTATATAATAAGACTTATTACATCATGTTATGAAGGAATGATTAAACGGGATTTATTGATATTGCTATGTGCAAATATACATGTTATGTGAGTTAGTATCTGTGCGTATAATCGCTTGAATTAATTAAAAAGGAGTCACTAATGGATTGTTAAATTAGTGGACCAACCCTAAGGTTTTATATCATGGTATTAATAGAAGCATTAGTATTTAAATATTCAGTTTACTTGAATATAGTGTAGAGGTTTAAACGTGATTGATTAAATAATATTTTGGATAATTAATCGATAACGTATGAATTTATTGTTGTTGAGAATAATAAAACATAAGCATGTAAAGGATTAATTGTGATTACAAAAGATTGAAGATTAGCGAGTAATTAATTGATAATATGTCAATTAACTATTATTGTGAATAAATAACATATTAATGAGCAAAGGATTAATAAATATAATGCGAATATATTTTTTTAATTAATTTTTATGCAAGCATGCGATAATTAAATCTATAGTATATAATGGTTCCCTCTATATATTATATAGGTGCAATGTGACACATTAATGTGGATATATATTATATAGTAAGATTTATGGCATTATGTGAGTTACATAATATTTATTACTCATGTAACATGATGTGTGTAGGAAGACTTTAATGTATATCCTGTCACCTTATACTGATATCAATAAACAATTGTTAATTGATAATGTTTTCAATAAGTTATTATAATTAAAATAATAACCGTTTATATTATAATGAGGAAAGATAATACCCAAATTGTTTTATATTCAGTATCAACGAAACGTACACGGATTATATATGTGCATAGTAAATTTACTACATGGTAGTATTATTTATTTATGGGAATTACATTGTGACTCAATTATACAATCTAAGTGTATATAAAGTATACATATATAACCTTAGTAAGTACATTTCAAGTTGCTGAGTTATATTAGAGTTCCTCTTCCTCAATTTCCTCTTCACGTGAACACATGGCTAGTCTACTCTATCTCTTCCCTCATTTTCATCAAAGCATAGCTAATGAGTAGATGGGGAGTGGGATTCATGATTGAACCCACCAATTTCTTGATAACCTTCATACAATTGCTTCTTCCATTGTTTTGAAATGGTAAGCAAAGCCATGAACCGTATAAACATTTGCCTATATAATAAGGCTCTCCTTCTTCCTTACATTGCTGAGATTTTCTTGGAATTGATAGAAAGAGAATTGAGAGTGAGTAGCATAGTAGCATTATATAATTTGTAATAGCAAGTTTGGTTTCCATCACAGAGGTATAACTTCCCATTCTCATTCTCTGCATAATTTTCAAAATTCTTGATTATTGAATTGATTCATGGATTGATTAATTAATTGATTGGGATATGTTATTAAGTGGTTATATGATGTTATAATAGTTTAGAATTGCTAAATGTTATGCTAGAAACGAGTTTCGTTGGAAATTTTGTGAATTGGGCTAGCAAGCTGCCGAAGCAGCCTGCGTCTGCGTCTGGTCTGTGCTCGGCGCAGCTGCGCCAGTTTTGAACTGGCCAGCTGCGCAGAACCTGCTGCAGAATTTTTTGCTTCTGTTTCGTTTTCTTTCCAGGCTAGCTTGATGGTAACCTTTAGTCAAGCATGGAAACTGATATGAATCCATAATATAAACTTCTTGGTATTACATGGTCATGTTAGCATGTTTTATGAAAGGAAAACATATATTTTAAAAGGAAACTTGTAGTTTCAAAAGTGAACCTTGCCACGAACACATCATATGAGCATTCTGATTTTATGAACATGTTAGTATGGTTTATATTGACATGAAACGCATGTTTAAAGTGTTGAACACACTAGCACACATGATTGAAAGACTCAAATGATTTCAAAGAAGAACTTAAGAACTTTTTAAGTGAACTTGACCAAGACTTATGTCTTGTAATTTCTGACCATTTGAGTATGTGTAAATGACTTAGACATGCATGAAATCAGGTTTAACATATATGAATAAGTACCTTGACATAGCATAAACATTCTTGACTTCGTTAGTGTGCAATTTCTAAAGAAAGTTATAAGATTTTAAAATGAGCCTTGACACCTACTATTGATGCTTACGTTCTGACTTTGTAAGCATGGTTGCATGGTCTAGATAGGCATGAAACACATGCCTAAAGTATTAAGCACACACTAACATTCATGGTTGAAAGTTAAGATGTTTTCAAAAAGATAAACTTAGGCGTTTTGGAAAACTAAGTTGCATGATCATAGTGTATTAGTGTTCTAATATGTTTGAGCATACATGCTAGTGCTTTTAAATGTGATGTATGTGCACACACCTTACTAGACACTATGAAAGTTAGTTAAGCATGAATTTAGACATGTTTTAAAGCAATTATCGATGCTAGTTGTACGTATATGATAAAGGTAATTGTGAGCATGCATATTAACTAGTATGGCACCTCACATATATACGTGATGAACATAGTAGCATGTTTATATTATTATTTCTGAGTTATAAAATAGAATCTTAATGATGCATTAAGTGTTGATTTGTACAATGGTTATATAAACTCGAAAACTATAATTCTGTTAATATTTGAGAAACGTATGAATAATAAGAATCATATAAGTTTTAAATATATGTCGAACACCTTTAGTTAAGTGTGTGATACATGTATATGAAAGATGATAGTAAGTATGTATGGTTAAGGTATATCTATACGTACATAGTTGTTCTAAGGATACGATGAGAAAGTAAAACGAATGTTCTAAGAACCAAGTTAGACAACAATGTAATCAATTGTTATTATATGGAGAATGTATGGATGCGTATAACTGATATGTATGAATTCATAATTGTATGATTGTGTAGAAATACACGAAGTGTAGATATTTTTAAGCAGTTAAGTCATAGTTGTTAAATTACGCATCAGGCAAGTCTTTCAGTTCCTATTTGATATATGAGTTCAATAACTGTTAATTGAATTGTATTATGCCATGAGAATGTTAACTTATATGTGAACTATATATGAGATATGTATGAGATTGAAAGTTGATCTTTGATAATATGCTTGTTATGTGAGAAGTAACATGCGTAGTAGATATTAATTGATTATGAATGCATGAACTGAGTATGAAATTATATGCTATGTGATGTATGAAAACTGTTAGAATTGCTGAGCTGTCGAGCTCACTCTTGCAAATAATCACTTTTGCAGGTTAAGGACTCATGATAAAAGTTACGTGCTACGTGATAGAGTTCGAAGATTTCAGTTTATCTAAATATATGTTCTTGAATCATGCTTAGGTTCTAGAAGATGTATACGATAATAGATGTCAATGTTTTATACATGTTAAAATTATAAAGTTATGTTATGTAACACATAGGGATTTCGAATTGAGATGTATACGTTTATACAGTAATTCAAAACATAGTGAATCATCCTTTATAATTGGTTCAAGGTTATGTAATTGATTCAAGATTATGAATTCAATGAAAGATTTTATTCAAGGAGATAGAAAAGTTTTAGTTATTCCGCATTTTTGTAACATCAATTGTGATGTATAGACAGAAATGGTATATGACCGAGATTTGAAAACTTATAAAAGGTTTAGGGTCATCATACAAGATCTTGGATATAAATAGAAATTATATTTCTATATTGTAATAAGTGAAATTTATTAATTAAATTTTAAATAAAAAATATATAGTTCCGCGATAAATATATCGTGACGGACCGAATCGGAGGTGTTTAAGAGACCCGAATTTGAGGTCGTATTCCTGCCGGAATGATACTTAACTTAAAATTATAATTTTCATTCTGGAAGGCGTTGTCAGGATTAAGTTACTCCGTCCATCATTTTTAAGTAATCGACAAATATGCCCCTGTAAAGATATTATTGGGAATTACGGGTTCCATATCCATTCGATCGATCTGTTACTAGGAACGGTGAGAGAGGAGGAGCTGAGGAGAGAAGATGGCAAGCCACAAATCTTCAATCAATCGATCCACAAAACTAACGCGTTGCTGAGATTGGTACAGTCAAAGCTTTGAACTGAATCAAATAGCTTCCAAGTCTCTCTATATTTCTGGAATGATTTCTGTTCGTACTTTATACTTTGATTTTGTTAATATATTTCACAAATCTTCACGTCTGTATCTTAATCCAGCTACTTTGAATCTTAATTAATCTGATCATGAAGATTTTACAACTTCACTAGTTATAATTTGCTTTTGATTTGGGGGGCTCGGTTATATAAACCAATTACTGTTTTGTTTCTGCTTTTGATTTGGGGCTTGGGTATCCAGAATGTTTCAGCTGATATGTATATAGTATCCATGCTTCAGAGTTGAAGATATATACTTGTAAACTAGATATATTTATATTCATATGATGCTCACAAGTAATTTATATTATCCAACACCTAGTTATAAACTTATAATAGAATTCATGGTTTAAACTTTTGAGGAGTTATGTTTGAGTTGAAGATATATACATCTACATTAGCAATTTTTATATATTTATAATTCTCACTGTCATCCTTGTGTTGACTGTTCTGATTGTTAATTCTACATAAGGAAAATGATAAGCAATGTGAAAGTGGTGTCCCGTGTTATTTGAGACATCTTATTTTCTGTATTTTTCAACTCTATGGTAGCAAAACTCCATGATAGCAATTGCTTCTGCAATAAATAAATTAATAAAAGGAAAAAAATCATCTTAGATTGTGAGTAAACTGATCAGTGTGTATTAAATTGAGATTCTCATATGTAATAGGCTGCTAGTCATCCCATCTCTTTTCCATTAACAGAATAACATGTTTGCCGAATTTTCTTGTGAACATATATTCCAAGCCAAAAACAGCCCAAATGTGAGGACAAAATAATAGTAAATACTACGTACTAGATAGATCGTTATCATCGATCTCTCTAATATCAAATCACCTCTCTTTCTCTAGATCTTCAAAAGGAAAGACTCTGTATAGGGCAGATAGATGGGTAAGGACATTGTGGTTGCAGAGCATGGCCGAGACTACGAAGACCCACCCGACAGCTCCACTATTTGATTTCGAAGAACTCACCAAATGGTCCTTTTACAGGGCCATCATTGCAGAATTCATTGCAACCCTCCTGTTCCTTTACATTACCGTTTTAACTGTTATTGGTTACAAGAGCCAGACTGAATCTGATCAGTGCGGCGGCGTTGGCATTCCTGGCATTGCCTGGGCCTTCGGTGGCATGATCTTTGTCCTTGTTTATTGCACCGCTGGTATATCTGGTAAGTCCTCTTGTGCCTTACCTTATTAAGCCAAGTGGCATGCAGTTATTACTTCTCAATTGGTCAATAAATTATTTCACCAACATACAGTATAGTGTAATAATTTAAATTAGTCAATGAAAATGATACAATTTATAGAGTTTCGGAGATTTCGAGTAATTGGAATATTTGCAGGGGGTCACATAAATCTTGCAGTGATATTTGGGCTGTTTTTGGCTCAGAAGACGTGTGATTTGCAGAGTTTATTTGTGTGCTAAGATTTAGCAAATGAAACTAGAATCTATCTGTACATTTATTGGTAACCAAATTCATGTCCTTAAAAAAGTTTCTGAAACAAGTTGTCAAAGTCCCAACAGAAGGTGTATTACACGATATGAAATGTGATTTGTAGTGTTTATTTAATGTTGTTATTTCATTTCAAGGCAGTGGTTCATTATCTCGTTTGTGTGTACATGGCAGGATATTTTTGAAGTTAACTTCTTGGGAGTTTGGGTTGTTAACACCTAGGATTGTTACACTCTGCAATGGTTCATTAGTTAACTAAAACTGCCATGCTTGCAGTTTTTTTTTTCAAAAACTTTTTTGGATACTGCTATGATATAATTAATTACTATGTTTTACTGTTTTTTTTAATTAGTGTTATCTTTTTTTCTCTAACTTGTTTTAGGTGCACCAAAATAGAGCAAAGTGACAGAATAAGACATTTCCAAATTATTTGGATCTCTGTGTTATATTTGACAACGAGAGAGTAACTGGAAAAGATGTCGGCTGCGGAAATGATCGAATTAGATGAAGAGATCCAAACAAATGATGGAGATGATGACTTGACTCCAACCTGCAGTGAGGAAATATCTAGCAAGTCCTCTAGTTTTGTAAGAATTTATTGAGTAGAGTGTTATACTAGTTATTTAGACATTTTACTATGTTGGTTATTGAATGATGATAGTGAGATTTTGTCTAGAATTTATTGATGGGATGCATTACTAGTTAATTAGACATTTTATTAAGTTGTTGGTTGTTGAATGAAGTTATCCGATATGTTATTGAATTTATCATCACTTTATATTATTGAGTTGGATGTTATACTAGTTGATTTAGTTTTGTTTAATTGTATTTTATTTTACATTACTTATCTCTATTTTTAATAAATTTAAATAAATAATTCTAAAGAAATAAAAAAAATTATAACAAATAAATAAATTATAAGTAAGAAAAAAAATTTAAAGTAGAAAAAAAAACGGAAGAAAGATAGAATTATAATTTTTTTTTTTACAAAAATATGAGTCAAATTTTAAATATATATTGAATTTAAGTTAAATTTGGAGGGTATTTAGGTCACTTTCTAATAATTTATTTTATTCTTGGATGTATTCCTAACGTCAACCAAACATATATATGGAGTATTAAATTCCCTCTCCTATTCCTTTCCCTCCACTATTCCATTCCTTCAATCTAAACGTAGCATTAAAATTTTTATTTTTTCCCATCATTTTTGTTTGACAAAAAATTAATGACACGCTACTAGAAATTTGACACACTACTAAAAAATTAATGACACACTACTAGGTTCAATCTATAGATTTTTACTATTTCTGGTGTTTAAATCTTATTATATCACGTATTTTGATGATCGTCATTGATTTTTTATAAGCATATTGGAAAATTTGATTCATAATCTTTTATGAGCTTTCATGCGAGACAAAGTAGGTTCTAGTTGGGGTTTCCGTCAGTTATCTATTGTTGAACACTCACTCATGCCACATTAAGTACATGTATATATTCAGTGTGTAAACCATGTGTGGGCTTTAAGATGGTGCTTGTGCTTTGCATATGTTCATCGCACATATGTTCTATACATTTCAGATCTGCTTTCTAATGAAAATTTCAGTAGCGTATCTTTCTTAAGTATCGTTACCTTCAACCAATTTCTAGTAAGTGGCTATTTCGTTAGAGT
The DNA here is from genome assembly GCA_020205555.1 of Panax stipuleanatus. Classification (NCBI taxonomy): domain Eukaryota; kingdom Viridiplantae; phylum Streptophyta; class Magnoliopsida; order Apiales; family Araliaceae; genus Panax; species Panax stipuleanatus. Next base: position 41,485,444 of record CM035125.1, read on the forward strand.
ATTGTGGTAGAGGTCAGAAGTTTTGCCTAGTAGTGTTATTTTGTTTTATACGTATATATATGAAAAATGATCAAGTCCGGACTCCCGGATTTTCTTAAAATACGGAATTTTTTTTTGCTTTTTTTTTTTTTATTTTTTTAAAACAACTAATAAAAAATGTATAATATTTTATGGAAGTGAAAATTTTTCATAATACATTATTTTGGGTGTGATTTGGATACATATAACAAAACAGGTCTGTACAGACTGTACAAACCTGTTTTGTTATATGTATCCAAATCACACCCAAAACACTGTATTATGAAAAAATTTCAGTTCCATAAAATATTATACATTTTTTATTAGTTGTTTTAAAAAATAAAAAGCAAAAAAAAATACCGTATTTTAGCTCGGTCCGGGCGTTCGGACCTGATCCGGCCTCATATATATATATATATATATATAGGGAGCATTTTAAGAGCATAACTTTTAAAAGACATAACAAGCATAACACTTTTAGCGACGGACAGACCTATGGCGACGGACGGACCTATGGCGACGGATTTAGCGACGGTTTGGTCCGTCGCTAAATGGGAGTTCTGCTCTTTAAGGAGTTATGCACTTTAAGAGTTATGCTCATGATCCTTGTTCTATATATATATATATGTTGTGTGCCGGTAAGTGGAAGTGATAATATATAGGTATTAAGTGTGCAGACATGTCATATAGCGTTATTCAACTAGTGCAATGCAAGGGTAATATTAGGTGGAATCTGCTAGCACATTTTTGTAAGCATATAATATCATGGGTGATGGGTCTTAGTATAACTCTAAAATCAAGTAGTCATGCTGAGACTCGAAACAGTTACCCAGCCTTGTGTTCTGAAATTCAATAGAATAAGCTAAACATGCTAAGTGCTGAGGAATAAATTAAGGAACCCAAACCCACAATGCTGAAAGTTCAAAAACCAAGTGCAGAGCAATATCACTAAATTCGTGTACTGAAAATTTTATAAGCTAAACATGCTGCAGAATTAGTTTTAGTGGGAATTTGTTGATTCAATAAACAAGTCACTAAGCGTGGGTTCATGCTAATACATATCATACCGTTCCGTTCCACTTTGTTACTCTTTAAACTGCTAAGTACGTAACTCCTTAAAATTTGCTAGTCCGGCTACAAGAGAGGAATGGCGTAGGGGAATAACTGAAATCATCTCTTCCTTTATATTCCCATTCCCTAAACCAGTCCATTCCATTTCATTTCCTTCCTCTCAATTACCGAACCAAACAGTCCCAACTTTTGTCCAAAATTTATTGGTTTCGGCAGGAAGCTTCAAGAGTAATCGGGACTGGGGCTCGATTCTGATAGAAGGGCAGCAACAAGGAGGATTATAGCTGACCTATAAACATACGATTCAGCCCATTGAACCATCATAGCACGGTAAGTTCTAATTCTTGACTTTAGAAACAATGATGGACTGTTTTATGCAAAATTTAGTATGTTATTGCTGTGATATTTGGGATTTCAGAAAGGAGATAAGTTGTTGTTGTGCGGAGTAATAAGGGAGGAAGTTTTTGGCTTGAATCATGTAGAACATGTATGAACTCTGTTTTTAAAAGTGGTGCACATAAGATGTTTGAAAATTTGCCTCAAAGGGAATTTATGCTTAAAAATCAAAAATTAAGCAAAGCTTGAGGCTAGGATATCTTTATATATGTGTTATGATGTTAACTAAGTTAATTGAGTGAATCAAATCAAGCCCAAATCAAGTTTTAAAGAATTTCTAAAAACTTGAAATTAATGAAAAAGTGGCCAACAGGGCATTTTCAAGCCTCTGTAATACCATCTTAACAAACCCAAATTGGCCATGCTATATTTTTATAAAATACTATGATATACCATGTAGAACATATCAAAATTTGGAAACAATCGGATGTGTAGGGTGTGAGATATAAAATCGCAAAGTAGCTCCAAAAATCACGAATCTGTAGAAAATCTGGGCAGCTCCCCTGCTCCAGATTCTGATTTCTGTTTAATTACAGTTCTGCCACTGAGTCCTAACTTCTGTTTAATTACATTTCTGTCATTGAGTGTTTAGTTAGTTAAAAATCAATAATAAAATGTGTTTTAATACATAAGTTAATCTATAAATTTTGCTAATAACCTAACATAATTACTAAGTTGAGATTATGAAGTTAAATCTTTGAAATATGGAAATTTAAACCATTTTTGAAGAATATATTACCGTTAAGCTATGTAATGACTTTAATTGCATTACGTAAATATATGCAAGATAGTAGCAACACAAATGGCCTATAATTAAACTAAATAGTCCAACGAAGTTAGTAAATTTAAGATTAAGCTATTAAACTTTGAAAATACAAGTTTAATTGAGAATTTTAGAATGCGTATACCTTAAGATATGTAATGAACTAAAGATTCTAATTACATTATATAAGCGTGTGTGATATATTAGCAAAATATATAACCTTTGAACTAGACTATTAACCCAATATGGTGAAAAACTTGATATTGAATTGTTACTCTTGAAATATATACAATTTTGGTCAAACTCAAGAATGTGTTACATGTTAAGCTATGTAATAAGCATTATATGTATAACGCGGGAGATTAGCAATATGAATTATCCGGATCGGATATAATTGACTTAAGTGTAAATCAAAGTTAGTGAAATGAGTATACATTAAGCTATTGCACTATTAATCCATAAAAACTAATGATTGTATATTTAAACTATAACAAATCCAATGAAGTGAATGAAAAGGGAGATTGAAAGATTAAACTTAAAGGATACACGTTTAAATCAAAATTCTTGAAATGTGATAGCATTAAGCTATAAAGTAACCTTATGTATGTGATATAGGTGTTACGCAAGATCATAACGCTTCGAGTTTGCGTAATCGCATAGAGTCGGTAGCTTTGCATCGCAAAGGCAAGTATTTCAACTTTCCTCCATAATTGACATCTTGTTGAGAAATTTTATTCAATGACTAATCTTATTGCAATTATATCAACATTTCTTCCTTGATTAAGATATATGTTGAGAAATTTTATTCAATGACTAATCTTATTTGTATTATTGCTATATGATTCCTTATCTTTCATAGTTTTTTGAAAGGGTACAAAACAAGAAATTAGGGATGTAGCGAAGGAAATTTTGTGATTATTCACTTAATATAGACTTGTAAAACTAACTTGTGATTGGATAGGATGTGTGAAATCTCATACTTGGTATATTTTTCTTCAATCTGATAGAATTATGTGGTCTTTCCGCTCTTTCGATCTTAGATCCTAATTCTGATGAAGAGATGAAGAAAGGTAAAACTGCTCCAGGAGTAGCCTTACTTGATCATAGTTTTCGCGACGGTAGTTGACCGTTAAGACGCGACTCTGAACTAGTAGGATATAGATTGTGCCACGATACTGCATACTGATGAATTACGTGGTAATTTATGTAATATCTTGAAGTAAAATCAATTGAACTTTGTGGAGTCTGCGCATTCTTGTGGAGTCTGTGTATCTATGGGTGAGACAATCACCTTCTTTTCTATCTAATTTACTAAAATTATCATCTGGGTTATTTCTTTTCTTGAGATTTGATTTCCAATTGTTCGATTTAGCTCTACTGATTGAAAAAGGTGTTTTTGTTGATGTACAGTTGACAGATGTGGGAATCCTCTTTTATCGATTGGAATTCTATTGTAAAGTTGGGTAGTTTGAGATAATGTGCTGCTCAGATTTGAATCAGTATGAATATGATAGTGAATAGTGAGTGTGAATTTGAAAAGTAGTTCTAATTAAATTAAGCTTTTTGAAATAGTTTTGATTTATTGACTTTTTGTGTGTTTGTTTCAATTTTGTGATAAGTCAATTCTTGTTGTAAGGAATGATTAGGGTCACTAGACTCTGTTGCACTGCCTTAGAAAGATGTTTGCGTTGTGGATATGATAGTCAGTTGAATTCTGAAATTAATGCAAATTGTGAAGTGTGGTTGTGTTAAGTTATTGGAAATTTGAGGGTATAGATGGAGTTCAAATGTTTGTTGCTGAGAAAGGTGTCAGTATGTTTGCTAAGCTTATGTTGAGTTTATATTTAGTTAATAGAGCAGCTGTGTTTAATTGTTAAACTTTGGATTATTTAGTTGTTCCACAGAAAAACAAACTTGGTATTCTGGGGATTATTCATTGAGATATTTTTTTTTACCAATTTTCCTACCCCCTTTCCTTATTTTTTTAGACAGCAGACACCATAAGAATGAGAAGAAAATTAAAATTATAAGTTATTTAGCACAAAATACGGAGCTCAACTAGCAAAAATAAAAAAATAAAAATGTGTAGCTCTATTGCATTGGGTCAACTTAACCATGTTGCTTAGTTGATTTATCGTTACGACGCTGTTCTTTGTTACCCAACAGTTCTTATAGAAGTATTTGTAATCAGCCTGCATTGATGCATATAGTGAATCCGAGGAAAGTCAAGTATAACTTTCCTTTTAGAATCCTCCTACTTGCAGATCCAGTAAGACTGATAAGTTAAATGCAAATTGCAATAATAGTTGGACTCTGAATTCTGTTTATAAAATTCATTCTTTTGTAATAATCAAGGATGTGAAAGTTCATTGGGACATTCTATGAAAAAAATAATCTATTTAGTTGAAAGAAGGAGAAAAGAAGATAAAAAGTGGTTTTATATTCTTTTAATAGGTTATTGCTTTGTTCATAGGTTTTAGTTATAAGGATGGTAATAGATGCGCAGACTCCACAAGGTTCTATCTCTTAACATCTGTGTTATGTTTGTGCCTGAGTTTCATCTGGACCTATCAGTGAGCTTTTGATCTGTTGAATTCTAATGCTTGCATTGACATACTAGTTTCCATTATCAATTGGTTCCACGAGTCATGATAACAACATGTTTTGCATATAGGATTAACTAAATTTGATTACCTGATAAATAATTTGAACGATTTTATTATAGATGGTATGCTATATTTACTATTGATGCTTACTAGTAGCTGTTATTACAAATTCACTGCACTGTAATTGCTAATATTTAATGTAGTCTTGAGGAAGTATCACATATTTTATATAGTTTGTACTTTGTAGTCTGTTGATCTTTGTTCATTTATTTCTGTCCAGTTACAACACTTTCTCACATGATGTCGTAAAGAAAATGCCCAAAGTGGGTCTTGTTGAGTAGGTGAAACATTTTTTTTATAGTTTCATCTGTTGTTCACTGAATTCCAATTATTTTCTTTTAGGCTCAAATTCAGTTAGATCCTTGATCTTTCTAAATGCAATGCAAATCCCTTTTCTCAGATTCAGAGACTACAAGCAGCACTTGGTGAGCAAACAGAGATCAGAAAATCTAGCCAGGAGGAGTATGAAAAACTTCAAAATGTAAAGTTCTACAACTTTAGATGATAGCCTTTAATGCTGTGGTATGCTGATTTATAAGCTTCTGGTCTAAATTTGTACTTGTTTGTTAATCAACAGTGCTGCCTATGTCACTGTTAAATGTATGATTGGCTGGTCGTTCTGCTCTAACATTTTTTCTTCGACTTCCTACATATTCCTATTTAAAATTCTTAACTGGATAGTAGAAAACAAATAAATTCCAAAATGGAACCATGGTCTTCCATGGAGATTGCTTGAGCGTCTTTTAGGGAATTGACCCCCGTTATTTATATATTTATATTTTAGAAGTGAAACATGCAAAGGTCATCAAGCAAAGATTGTCAAGAGCAGTCTCCTTGCGCTAATATGTTGTTACTAATTCATTCCACTAAATTGCATTCAAAATTCAGTTGGTTAAGGTAGTATAGTACTCAGTTGAGATTGAGATCTGTATATTCTTACTTCAAAAGAAGTTTATTGTTATTTTTTATGGATAAAGTTATATGGTACCATTGGTCATTTGGAGCGTATAGGAGTTTAGTTGCTCTTTCGTGATATTGTTGAAGCTTAGTTTGAGTTTTCTCAAAGTGAATGAATTCCTTAAATATGTGATTTAGTGGTACTCAGTTGATATCTATTGTTACTTTCTAATGTGAATGAATTTGTTATTTCAATTTCAAAGTTCATATTGAAATAGTAACAACTTTGTGATTTCATATTGTCCTTGTATTATTATGTCCCCAAAGTCTATAGTGTGTCAATTGTGTAGTTCTAAACAAATTCAATCTATAGTCTCAAATGTTATATCTTGGTGTGATCAGTGTATAGTCTTATTCTTTCAACTGTGTCAATGAACTTAGTGCAACACATTTTAATATTTTTCCTTGTTGGTTTGTTCCATTTTTGGTAAGCATTAGATACTAACCGATACAAAAAGTGTCCTCATTCTTGTTAGTCCATGTTCTTGGGTTGCGGAGGATTTTTTCTGTTCTAGTCCATGGCTTGTTCTTCTTCCCTTCTTTTTGTGTGTATATGTCGGTGTTTAAGTTAACAACTTTATCATACTGTTATTATAATTAATCAAGTTATAACTTTAATATTTATTTCTTTTCTTCAATACTTGCTCAGGCTTGCTTTCGATTTCGCAAAGGGGAAAATGAGAAAGTGAAGGAGGTCTTTCGTAACCATTATAAAATACTTTATTCAAAATGGTTAAGCATGCAAGGCGCGAAGCTCATAAGAAGGCCCATACAGCAGGTTCTCTCTCTCCGTATTAATTTAAGTTCACCAGGTTCATTTTTTTCTTATTCCTCATCTTATTGAAATTGAATTTTGGTGTTTCTTGTGCAGCATGAAGTTTACAGGCCCAACCTTGATTTCCTTAAAGAAAATGATGATGAAGTGGACCTAACATGATGTACACTTCATTCCTTCTAGTTTGTTGTTATTCTTTCAGTTTTCTTATGTTAGTTATTAAATATTGTAAGTATCCTTGAGAGATCAAGATACACTAACAAATTATGTACTTATTGTGACTTGAGCATTATCTATTTATATATGGCGTATTAGTTTTAATTATTGGCTCTTTATGCATTAGTTTATCAATTAGTTTAAAGCAAGTATGACATTTATATTAACTTGAAATATTAAATTTAATATTTATTATAGCAATTAATAAAAATAATAGTAATAATAATAAATATGAAATCACTGATTTGAAAATTAATTATAATTTACAATGAATTTTGATTATTTATCAATTAATTTTTTATTTACAAATTTATAATTTGTGAAGGATTTTACTTGAGAAATGGACATTAATGAAGGATTATTTTTCTCACTAATTTTTTTTTTAGTTAATTAGTTAGTAATCAATAAAACATTATTTTTCTCACTAATTTGAAGAAACATTCTCAATTTATAATTAGTGAAGGAAAATCTTCTCTCGTTAAATAAAGTTGTTCTTCATAATATATTATTTGTGAGGGAATAAAGTTATTCACTAATTTCAAATAGTCATTCTTAAAATATTATTTGTGAAGGAAACCAATCTTTCACTAAATAACAATATTCCATTACCAAATATAATTTGTGAATAAAAAGTTATTCAAAGTATATCATTCACAAAAAATATTTAGTTACTACTTAGCAAAGAATACCCTATTGCGAGGAGGTCTTATGCTAGTAATTGTGTGAAGGGAATATTTATTCGCAATAAATCTCTTGTGAGTGATATATTACATCTTGTGAAGGATTTGTCTTTCACTAGAGGTCATTTTTGGTGTAGTGTTTTCTCCAAGTCTTTCCCAAGCTTAGCAGTCATATCAGATGCAATGAATCCTGGAGCCACAGCATTCACTTGGATGAAAAGACATTAAATTTAATTTTCCTCGACTAGTAATAGCTGCATCTCAACGTGTGTCATCTTATATAATTTGTGGAGAACTCACATTAATGTTCCTGTTTGAATATTCCTTTGCCACGGCTTTAGTGAAGCCAATCACCCCTGCTTTTGCTGTGACACCTCCAAATTCAGACACTCATATCTTGAATTCGGTGCATCACGATTTATATCTAAAATCTCACACAACGAAATAATAGAATAATTTATATTGACATAATATAAATATTCTCGTCCCAAGGCCTCGTAACCGTTACTAAGACATTACATAATAAAATCCATAACATAGCTTAATACATAAACCATAATTAAATCTTATTACAGCTTAACAATAAACTTCTAGCATAGAGGACTAAAGCTAATCCGTAGCTTTGCCATTTCCTTTATCTTTGCCTGAGGGTTCACCACGTTCTGCCTTAACTGTAAGGTTTAAAGAAAGCAAGAATGAGCAACAAATTTACTCAGCAAGTATATGATAATAAGGGTGAACAGACATGATATAAAGTTAATAATCTCAAAGGTATAATAATCAAAGATAGCTCAAGGGTTAAGGAAGAATGCTGTAAACAAAGAAATAGCAATAACTTCAAAACTGTCATTTGAATTTTAAACAATGAGTCATTATAGACCGGAAGATTTTAAAAGAATCCAAAGGTTTCAACACTGAGTAGTCACTATGGATAGAGAACTCCTACTAGAATCAACAGTATTAAACTAATAATCCAATAAAACAAGTATAATAGGTGATCATCCCAAAATACCATACGTCATGCATAACATTTAAACATGATGTTTGTGTGCACATCGGTTCCCCGACAGTTATAAAATTTCCCCTTCAATAAGGGTTATTCATCTCAGTAGATTTGTAAGAGTCCGCACCAAAGCAATTGGTTTTGATAGCTTTCTAACTCATAGATATTTTGTCTAGCCGAATCAAATGATTTAGACACTTTTCTCAATTTATTTAAGAACAAAAGTTCAAACTTGCAACATGATTCGAATTTCAGAATATGAATAATGATTTGTACAAGTATAGACAATTTCTCAACATATATAAGGTTGATATAACAACAATTCGAACTCACACAATATCCAAAGTTGTGAAAGTTAGGGAACTTGCCTTCCGCGTAGTTTATCACTCTATAGCTTATTGATACCTCGAATTTCTATTTTATCATAGTTATGTATATACATAATTTCATTAGTTATACAAGTTCGATGCACAACTATCTCATATACATACTTGGTATGTATGTTAAGCACATACATCAAGCCTCCTCTTAGCTACATAGTCAAACAATACTATTATAACATCACATTGATGGGTTTTTGAAACTTTATCTAAATCTTTCTAAAAATATTGATAAGTATTGAATCAATGTAGTCACTATACACTTAAGCACTTAGAACATCACTTTCTTCACGTATTATAGTTTAAGACATCAATGTAAACATGCATCAAGTTTCAGAGTACAAATAATATAGTCAGATTAAACTACAGGGCGGTGCGGCCGTGCTGGAATATGACTAGGGAGTGGCGCGACCGCGCTGCTCCCTGTCACAACCAGAGCTGACTTTTAGTCTACTTGAATCCAACTCACTTACTAGCATATATAGGTCATGTTATACATTAAACATACATATTACGCGGTTTATGATTAGGTTTGGCTCCCATCTTACTTTAAGTTTACATCCAACCTATATAGTTTTATTTTAACTTTTCGTTTAACAAGGCCTAATGAGTTCATTTCACAAAGGACCAATAATGAAAGTATTTAAACCATATATTGCTATTAATGAACCATTGATACGCATGTTCACATGTATATCATTCATTTACACTTAGGTTGAATAGATTAACACTTGAAATCTTATTTTACATCATGTTTGAAAAGTCTAAATCATGCTTAGTTAGATGGTGAACATATTGGTCATGTCTAGAAGCATAAAGTATCTTATTATGTTTTTCCAAAAGTTCAGAATTTAAGTTAGGTAGTTTTCAACAAAGTTGATTTTCAACTTCTAAGTTTTCCTTGCAAATCTCATGTTAAACCAACCAAGCATGCAAAGCAACTTTAAATCCATATTTCATACTCATGTATATACATAAGTTGCATACACTTGTTCATAAGGCCAGAACTTAAAAGACATAAGATTCGTCAAGTTTTATTTTTCAACTTATAAGTTTCCTTTACAAACTCCACCTAAAACAAGCTAAAGTGACTTATTATAACTAAAGTAACATCAATCCATATGTCATGGTCATTTATAGGCATAATCAAGTCAAACTAACATGCTCAACCTAATAGAAATCACAAAAATTGGATTTCATGACTGACAGATGGCACGGTCGCGCTGTGTTTGTACTGGGAAGTGGTGCGGCCGCGCCACTTCGGTACAGACCCAGGCTTGACCTCTGTTTTATGAAGAACTTGAAAACTTAACACACAACCTTTGATTTAGCATGCTCAGACCCATTATATTAACTCCATAACATACATATAAACTTAGATAACACGTAGATATCAACTTCCAACTCAATCAACAAAAATTTAAGAAGTCCCAAAAACTTATCAAACTTGAAATTAAGAGTATAGTTAATGTAATGTTACCTCTTGAAGCTTGCAATTGCTAAACTTGCTTTCAAATTTGCCAATTTATCAGAAGTTTATCAGAAGTTTGCCAATTTGAAGAATGAAGAGGAAGACTTCCAGTTTATAGCCAAGCTATTAACCAATTGGTGGTTTTGTCCAAGAAACTAAACCAATGGAAGGAAGAAGAATACATTGGGCAAGAGGAATTTGATAGAAAGTTTCCCAACTACTTCCCTCAACCCACACCCCCATTCATCATGGATTTCACTGAATTTGAGAAGAAGTAGGCTAGCCTTTTTGAGTTCTCAGCAAAGAAGGAGTAGACCATTTACTATACACAACTGAGAATTAGAATGGGACTAGAGTTTTGGGACTAGCAATAATACTTCCTATTTTAGCAGCAAAATGAACCTCATATACAAATGTTAACTTCTTTTGGCTCACAAGTGAATTTTTAATGAGTTGATGTTATTTCCTTTTGATAAGTTAGGGATACATGTATATATAATCATATAATTCATGTACATTGATTTAGTCTAAATCATATTTACATTGGGTTAGACTATAATTCAGTGGGGTATTATTAACCCATTATTTAAAATACTCATTTTAATTATCCCACCACACATCATGATGTCACATAAGCTCCTTTAAGTAACTTAGTAGAATTATATGATTCAACTCACCTTTATTATATGATTTTATATAATATATTTATTCATATTTCAACGTCACACCTTATCTTATATTTAATGAATGAAGAAACTTTATTATATATGACCACACCTTACAAGTTATGGCACAAAGTAATTAGTTAATAGTAATAGAGATTAGTCTATCACGTTATTTAATTATATACCCATTAATTTAGTATAATAATATTAATTAATCCATCATTAAATCATTTCTTCATTAATTTAATTAAACCATCACTTAGTCCATCATCATGCCACACAAGACATTCACATAGGCTTAACTTAAGCTTTTCATTAAATTCTCCACATTTCTCAATCATCATATACTCAATTTAATTATCTCATCTCATGCCATAAAAATATTTATACTTGAATAAATATTCAAACATCTATTTCTCTTAATATTAATATTATTTATAAAATTCACGGGTATTATATTTGCAGCACTGTAATTTGCTTGTCTGACATTTCCGACAAGACCGATAACCGATGTTATATTGATTATCCTTCCCTGAGAAATAACAGTTGACAGTAATTGGAGATCCAAACCAGAACAGGCTTAGTGGCAAAGAACTCCACCAATTATTTCAAACTTTAGATATAATGTAGCTCATCTTCAAGTTCTTAGCACTTGAGGGCCTTATATTAATGTAATATTTTGCTTAGTGATCACAGACATCAGCATGCTTAGGTTACCACTAAACTAACTTCGCAAATGTAACCAGAAATAAAGAAAAGGAAAAATAAAAGGTTACTATACAATAATAAGGAAGTCAAGTATGTTTCATTCAATCCCCCAATTTGAAGTATCTGAGATACAAGTTTGTTGAATGTAATCCTTTTTATTATGTACCCACTACTCACAGATTCCATGATAGAGATCATGATGAATTATAAAGGCTATTTATTTTTTTTAAATGGTTATTGAAGTCCATTTGTCAATATAATCCCAATGCTTTTTCTGAACTGTACTCCTGCTCCCTCCACTCATGAGAAAAATGATAGGGAGATACAATCATGAATCTCTCCTAATCAGTAAAAACACATACATACAAAAATGACCAAAGAGGCACCCAAAATATGCATATTACATATAATTTATTAGTCATAATTTATTTTTCAGCTTTATTTTGGCCTAATGCATTCATGAATTTGCAATTCAATAAGAAACAAATAAAGCAGAGCGAGACGCGTTGCACAATTGAGATAGAGAAGGGTTGGAGTGATGAACTTGCTACCTTCACCCAGTCTATAGCACGAGGATCCCAGATTTCAAGGGTATCTTAGTAGCATAGCTGATCTCTACTATGAAAGATTTTGATCGCAAGGGTCGTCTAGACCTTTTACCAGGCTCACTATGGTTTCTGTTAACGCCAAGATCTCGCCACGCGCCTCAATCACGAAAAACGCGTCTAATCCTGCACAATGAACACGTCAGCACCGGATCTGGATGGTTTTGGGCCGCCGTGGATTGCTCTGGTGTGAGAATAAGTACAGGCCAGAAAAAAGGATTAACAATAGAGGTTGTGTGCTCTAGTGTCTGGAGAGAAAAAATGTTCGTTACCTCCTTTGTGTAGTACCCTGTACCCATATATCATCTCACCAACTTGCATGTTTCCCCCCAATGCTTACTAGCTAGCTACATGCAGGCTTTTTCATACTTGCTCTCCCCCCAGTCAATATTATGTCAACTCCACATTAATGAAGGAGGCTAAAGACGGATGTGCCCATCACCTCAATCAGTCCCCTGCTAATCCCATAGATTAGGAATAATTTTTAGTTCATAAGTTGCCACCTATCACCCATCATCAGCTCCAGCCCAGACCAAATAATCATTTAGAAAAATAGTCCAATGCACCAAGGATAAAAGGGGTTTGACACAAAAAGTTCAAAATAAATTAGACCGGCCCAAATCTCCACAGCCCAACATTGCCCCCTAGTCTTTTATTAAACAGTATGTTTGATGAAAGACTATAAGGGCCCGATCCAAACACCAAAAAGAATTCGAACATATTCGGTGAAGCCCACTTGATAAAAGGTCCATGACCGGATACAGATCTCTCCGATTCAAAAGTAAATATAAACTCTTTAAATTCAAAAGTAAATGACGGTTTCTTCAATTCCAAGAACAGACGCCAACCCCCTATATCATTGCCTTCATTAAATGCGCGGCCCTTGGGTTTTGTGAATCACCGAAAAGACAACTCTATAAAGCCTCAAACCCTTCATTTTGGACAACTTTATCTGTCCACTTGAGATTAGAAGCTTTCTAGTTTTCTTCCTCCTCCGACTTTCTCTTTCAATTAATCTGTCAACTATGGCTTCTCAAAACACAGAAAACACTACTCTGACCTCTGAGATCCCTCCATCTACCAATCCGACCGCTCCGCACCCTAGGTCTGCTCCATCTTCTGGCAAAAATCCTGCACCCCCCATTCCTGTACCTCCTCCTTTCAACTTCGAGGACGAGGAACAGCACCCCATTGCCAACAGTCCTTCTACTCTTACAGAGGACGATATCAATATTATCCGTGAGCGTTATTCCATCCCAGATACTCATCATCTGAGGGTACCCACCCTTTCTGAAAGAATGTACCAACGCCCTGAAGGCTGGACCGCCATGCCCTTTACCTTCCTGGAAAAAGGGGTTCGTCTTCCTCTTCATTCCTTCCTCATCACCCTTCTAGGGTTTATGGGTGTCGGGTTCGCCCAATTAGCCCCCAACTCCTACATTCACATTCTCGCCTTCATCGCTTTTTGTAGCGAAATAGGAGTTTCTCCTTCTATCGACTTCTTTTTTACCCTCTTTACCTCGGGTAAATCTCGCGAACGAGGTTTCAAGGTATTGGGCAAGCAAGCTCCAAAACCTAACTCCAAGTTCGAGAAACGCCCTTTGATGGACACTCCTTCGAGCAACAAAAAGTGGTATGAGAAGTGGTTCTTCGTTAAAGGACCTGAGATTTCTTCTGTTCCTGACTGGACCACCTCTGCACACACTACCGCAGACCTTGGTGACATTCCAGAAGAGCGGGTGAGGGAGATAGCAAAGTTCATGGAGAGGCTTCCAATGAAAGAATGGTGCTTCGCCCTTCTGAGTAAGCAAGCGTGGTTGTATGGCCACAAATGTAAGTCTGAAGTCAATATTTGTATAATTTATCCAATCTCCCCCTTTTTTTTTTATTTTTTTTAATATCTATTCTGAAATATCTTTTTCAACTTTGCAGTATCAAGCCTACCTCCTCCGATCTGAAAGAATTAGAGGAGTTCCTATCTACCGAACCATCCCAAGATCATTCCGAGGTTCGAGAAACGGAAGTACAAGCTTTAGAAGACCAGCATACCAAAACCCCAATGGTCGAACTAAACCCTGCCGAAGGGTCTAGCCAGCCTCGCCGAAAGAAAAGAGCTGCTAGAAAGCCCAGGCATACTCTAGCCTCGGTTCTCACCGAGAGCCTTCTTGATATGCCTATCGCTGATCGCGCAAAGATCCTCCTCACCAAAAAGCGAAAGGCTAAAATCAATATCATACCTCTTACACCCGAAGAGCTGAGGGTACCTCCCTCTGAATCGTCACAACATCCGCCTCCACCTTCGATAACCGAACCTGATGAATTCGAGGTTGAACCCAGTTCTCCTCTTATTCGAAAGAAGAAACATCCTTCGGATGGCCAATCCTTAGGTGAAGATCAGCCGATACCCTCCCCTCATCGATCGAACCCTCCTTTCTTTAGGTCGATGTTTGGAGATTCTCGATCACCCAGCTTATGGCCTGATCAGAACGAGGACTTCCCCTTACACCGCTATAATTCTTTCGTTTTGGACTCAAATAACCATCGGTTCGGCAACAGCTCCATTGCTGATTTGATGGAAGAAGGCCTGGCCAACCAGGCTAGAGTAAGTATTTGACCATTCACGCTTATAAATAACTTCTTTAAGCATTTTATTAACTCAGGATAACTGCAGGCTAATGGAATATTCGGGCGTCTCTATCAGAGGTATAAAGAAGCCAAAACCGAGGAAGAGGCGGCCCGAAGAGAAAATGCCATTTTAAAGTCTGCACTGGCCAAGGAGAGAAGCGAACATGAAAATATTCGCTTCAACTGCAGGGGTCTCCAAGGCGATCTTGCTAAAATGAAGGAACAACTGGACGCGTCTGAAGTTTCTCGACACGTAATTATACAACGGAATGAAGAACTTCAGCGTGCCAAAGAACAGTTAGCTGATAATAACCGGAATCTGGCCTTAGCCGTGTCAGATGCTAAGAGATCCGAAGAACACCACCTGGATCTCCGAGGGAAAGTTGAAAAGGAGCTTCGTGACCTGAAGTTGATGGGTCCCCCTCTCACCGAAGAGCTTCGCAAGGAGATTCAGGCTGAGTACCGGAAGTCTCCTGCCTTAACTAACGAAATAATTCAAATATACGCAGAGGGTTACAAAGCGGCCCGAAGCAAGGGTAAAACTAAATTAGCAGCCGTTGCTGTAAACCCGTTGCTCCTTGACTCTCATGAAGATGAAGGCGAGGAGTAACGGTGATAGAAATTTATCCTTCGTACACTTGTATAAATTTCAGCGTCAATGTATTGGCTTTATTATGTTTAATGAAATATATCTTATCCCTTGTTACTCCTTTTCAGTCTAAGTTATATTGTTATCCAATCATCATGTGATTGAACTCCAATACTTCAAACAAAGTCAAGTAATAACATAAGACGAGACTTACTCATTACCGAAGAATGCCATATTCCATTGTTAGAATGAATAATTCACCAATCTTTTAAGAATATTAGTTCCGAAGAACTTGTAATGTTATTCGGCTTCATAACAATTGGATAATCCCATCCTTCTCTGAGAGCCAAAGAGGTTCAACCCAAAAGATATTCCACTTCGCTACGAGGAGTCGAAGGGATCCAACTTTATAACTGGTGACCACGTTCTCTCCGAGAGCCGAACGGGTTGGACCATCAATAGTTCGCTTCGCTACGAGGAGATGAAGGAATCCATCCTTATACCAAGCTAGCAACCTCGTTCTCTCTGAGAGCCGAACAGGTTCAATCCAAAAGATATTCCGCTTCGCTACGAGGAGTCGAAGGGATCCAACCTTATAACTGGTGACCACGTTCTCTCCGAGAGCCGAACGGGTTGGACCATCAATAGTTCGCTTCGCTACTAGGAGACGAAGGAATCCATCCTTATACCAAGCTGGCAACCTCGTTCTCTTCGAGAGCCGAACAGATTCAACCCAAAAGATATTCCGCTTCACTACGAGGAGTCGAAGGGATCCAACCTTATAACTGGCATGAAGAAAAACCATTATTGGAGAGAAAAAGAGAGCCACTTTTATTGATAATTGTCGTGGTAGTTACAGACTTCCGGACTTTGACACTAGCTCTACTGAAAATACTTGCGGAGCCTTCCAGCATACCAAGTATTCTTAATTTCAGACCCATCTAAGGCTCGCAACCGGTAAGTTTCGGGCTTTGGTACGCTAATGACTTCATAAGGGCCCTCCCAATTTGGCATGAGTTTACCCATATTCTGAGGCGTAGAAGCTTCCACCTCTCGAAGAACAAAATCCCCAACTTCGAATCTCCGAAGCTTTACCCCTTTGTTGTAGTACTTAGCAACACGACGTTGATATGTGGCCAATTTTATCAAGGCTGCCTCTCGGACTTCTTCGAGCAGATCTAAGTTAGCTTTGAGTCCTTCATCATTGTATAATTCTTTAAATTGACTTACCCGAAGACTTGCAGATCCAATTTCCACCGGAACTAGAGCATCAGAACCGTATGCCAATCTAAATGGGGAATCTCCCGTTGTAGTCCTTGGCGTAGTTCGGTAAGCCCATAACACACTAAGTAATTCTTCAGGCCATCTCCCTTTGGCGTTATCCAGCCTTTTCTTGATCCCATTCAGGAGTATTCTGTTAGTCACCTCAACTTGCCCATTAGATTGTGGATGGGCAACCGAAGTCTTTCGATGCTGAATCCCTAACTCCTTCAAGAACGTCTCGAATTTTGATCCCACGAACTGGCGTCCATTATCTGAAATTACCACCATAGGAATACCAAATCGAAAAACTACTGATTCTTTCAGAAACTTCAAGCATTCTTGCTCCGTTATCAGCCGAAGCGGCTTCGCCTCTACCCACTTAGTCATATAATCAATTGCCACTATAACAAAATTGACCTGACCTTTCGCTTTTGGGAGTGGACCCAGTATATCTACCCCCCAGACAGCAAAGGGTATAGGAGATAAAATCGAGTATAGCTCTTCTGATGGCTGATGTGGGATTGAACTATTTAACTGGCATTTCGGGTATTTCTTCACATAATCAGTAGCCTCTTTAAAAATTGTTGGCCAATAAAAACCTTGACGAAGCACTTTATATGTTAACAACTTCGCGGCTATGTGATCACCGCAGATACCTTCATGAACCTCCCGAAGGGCATATTCAGCTTCAGATGGGATCAAGCACTTCAATAATGGGGAGGAATAAGCCCTTCGATACAGATCTCCGTCAATAAGTATGAAGTTTGCACTTTTATATTTTACCTTCTTGGCTAACATCTGATCTGAAGGTAGTACGCCGTTTATTAGATAGTTTATGTATGGGGTCATCCAACAATTAGATCGCTCTACACACATTACTTCCTTTTGCTGGATGCTAGCTTGTTTCAAGATTTCCAAGTAAACTATCCCGTCAAAAGCGCTTGATTCAGTTGTAGCCAGCTTCGCCAATGCATCAGCGTTTGAATTATCAGTCCGACCAACACCTTGAAATTCACACGAGCCGAAGTGTTGAAGTCGATCTTTCAATTCTGCAAGATACTTAACCATTTTGGAACCTTGAGCTTCATATTCCCCCGAAACTTGCTTGATGACCAGTTGAGAATCACTGTAAATAATACATTTCTGAACCTCCAGACTTCGGGCTAGACGTAATCCTGCTAATACCGCCTCGTATTCAGCCTCATTATTTGTTACCCTGAATTCAAATCTGATGGCTTACTGTATTTTGAATCCCTTCGGGCTTGTCAGAATTATCCTGGCACCACCAAGATCTGAAGTAGAAGATCCATCCACATATAAAGTCCAAGAATCGTGTACCTGCTGAAGTGTAGCCACCGTTTTCGTAGATCCCTCCATTTCGTTCATGCTGCCATCAGCTTCGAAAAATGAGCATTCTACCATAAAATCAGCCGAGGCTTGGCCTTTAATAGCTGTCCGGGGATAATACTCTATGAAGAACTGGGATAATTCCATCGTCCATGTAGCAAGTCTCCCCGAAATATTTGGCTTTCCTAACACCTTCTTCAGTGGTTGATCCGTGTACACCACTATTATCCGACCTTGGAAGTATTTCCAAAGCTTTCTATTGGCAGTGATTAAAGCAAAAGCAAACTTCTCAAGGTTTGGATACCTTGTTTCTGCGTCCCTAAGGGCATGGTTCACGTAGTAAACCGGGTGCTGCTTACCCCCAACTTCCCGCACCAAAACCGCTCCTACTGCCAATGAACTCGCAGCCAGATACAAATACAAGGGTTCAGTAGGAATTGACTTTACCAGCAGAGGTGCCGAAGATAAGTACCTCTTAATTCCTTGGAAAGCTTCTTCACACTCCCAAGTCCATTGGAACGTCTTTGCATTCTTCGATCCCTTCAATGTATTAAAAAACGGCAAGCACCTTTCCGCCGATTTAGACATGAACCTCCGCAACGATGCTATTCTGCCAGTTAAACGCTGGACATCCTTGTATGACTGTGGGGACTTCATGTCCAAGATAGCCTGGATTTTTTTTGGATTAGCTTCGATACCTCTCTTGCTGACCAAATATCCTAAAAACTTGCCTGCTCCTAGCCCGAAAGTGCATTTAGTCCGATTCAGTTTCAAATCATAATGACGAACTGTCTGGAAGCACTCCTCCAGGTCGTCTAGATGACCCTGAACAGACATACTTTTCACAATCATGTCATCAACGTAAACTTCCATATTCTTTCCTAATTGCTCCTTGAAGACGTGGTTCATCATCCTTTGGTAAGTAGCCCCCGCATTGATCAGACCGAACGTCATTTTCTTGTAAGCATATACCGGCCGATGAGCAATGAAAGCTGTCTTTGGTACATCCTCCTTGCACATAGAAATTTGATGATATCCCAAAAAAGCATCCATAAAACTAAGCAAAGCGTACCCCGAAGTTGCATCAATAAGTTGGTCAATATGAGGCAGAGGGTAGAAGTCCTTCGGGCACGCTTTATTCAGATCGGTGTAGTCTATACAAACTCGTCATTTGCCATTATGCTTCTGTACCAGAACCACGTTTGCCATCCACTCTGGATAATCAATCTCGAAGATAAAGTCTGCATCTAGTAACTTGGTGATCTCCTCATCAATTATTTTTTGTCTTTCCGGTGCAAAGATCCTTCTCTTCTGCCGAACTGGCTTCTTAATTGGATCCACTTGCAATCGGTGCTCAGCCACTTTTCGACTTACTCCCGGCATATCACTAGGAACCCAAGCAAAGACATCGGCATAACATCGAAGTAACTCCATCAGGTTTGTTCGAAAAGGCTCGGGCAGTCCCAAACCGACTTTCATCGTTTTTTCTTTCTTTCCCGGGATCAATTCGATCTCCTCAGTCTCCTCCACTGGCATGACTAATGGTTCTGTTCCACTTTCTGTAAATGGTTCCACTTCAATGGCCATTGTATGTTTCTGCTTACTGATTCCTATCCCCGAAGTGATCAGAGCATTCCGATAACACCTCCTTGCCAAGTCCAAATCTCCTGCGACTTCGCCAACTCCGTGGGGCATAGGAAACTTAATTTTGAAGTGGGGGATTGAAGTAACTGCCTGCAAAGCTGTTAAGGTAGGCCTCCCCAAAATGGCAGTATAAGCTGAATCAACATATACAACGTAAAATTTACAGTTAATTTGAACCTGTTGGGGAACCGTTCTGAAGACAACCGGCAGCTCAATAGTCCCTGCCACTTTGACTGGATCGTTGCTGAAACCATAAAAAGGGGCCTCCTGCCCAATTTCCATTTTCTGACCATCTAGAGGCATTCGGTGATAAGCATGAGCATACAGTATGTCCACCGAAGAGCCATTGTCGATCATCATCCTTTTCATATCCACCGAACCGACCTGTGCAGTGATCACCAAGGCTCCTTCGTGTGGTTCGATAGGTTCCGAAGGAAAATCTTCATCTGTGAATGAGATTATGGAACCCAAATATGCCCTTTCAGCCTTTAGAGGTTTATCTACCAGAGACATCACCGAGTCCAGATACCCTCGTCTCTTCTTACTGGCAACCTTACCCATATTTCCCCCAGATATCACACCTACCACATGCCGCACCGCCTAGTTCGGCACTAGTTGAATAGGCTGGGCGACTTGAGCTAACTCCCTATTCCTTGGCTGGTCTCTTTGTTGTTCCCGCCCTGCTACATACTGCATCAGAGCACCACTTTGAACTTTCCTTTCATTGAGCTCCTTCAAGCCCCAGCAGGAATTAGTATCATGCCCAACCGCCCGATGATAATTGCAGTATAAAGCAGGATCTCCAGATCTTGGTTGGGGATTGTTTTTAGGCGGTTCAAAGTATGGTTGGTTCTTTATTTGTTCCAAAATAGTAGCCCGATCTGTGTTGAGTTGTGTATATACCTTATTCACCTTCTGAGTCAGAATGGGCGGACGATCTCCCCTGGGTATCCAGTTATTGTTATACCTCTTTTGATTCCCTTCGAACCGATCATTACCGCCACTCATCTTTCTCTAATTACCGTCTGGCTTCTCGTTATCCTTCTCTTTTGCCTTTTCCGAAGAGCTCTGCTTCAAGCTGGCCATCGCCTCTTCTATCATGATGAAGCCTTCGGCCTTTTCAAATGCTTCGGCCAAACTCTTCGGATGCTTGAACATCAGTTTCTTTACCAGTTTTTCTGATTTCACCAGATCTAAACCATTCTGGAACAACCCTACCGCCTGAAGATCGTTAAGATCTGAAACCTGACCACAGCTTCTCGGAACCTCTTCACATATTGCCTCAGAGTCTCGTTCGAATACTGCCTCACTTGGGCCAACGATCCCGTGGGCCTTCCCCATCTCTTATTGCTCCTGAAGCGAGCACGAAACTTGTCACACAAATCCATCCATGACGCGATCGAACCAGAAGTCAAAGTCCCCAACCATTGCCTTGCGTCCTTTCTTAACGTCAATCCAAATGTCTGACATTTAGCTACATCTGAATAGTCGTAATAATCCATCAATCTATCAAATGCTTGGCTGTGGTCGAATGGATCCCCAGAACCGTCATAACTTTCCATATGAGGTAGCTTTTTGCTGGGATCTGCTTTCTCCTTAAGAATTTCTGATGAGAAGGGAGACACCTTTTTGTCCGAAGTCTTCTTCCCTTGCTGAACCTCTGTTAGCTGCTTCCGAAGCTCTCTTATCTCTTTCGTTAGGTCCTCTACCACCCCTGCTGAAGAAATAACTTCTTTCCCTGGAGAATTCGTCTTATTGTGTTTAATCCGATCTATTCCATCCGGACTAAACGATGCCGAAGGACTTCGTCTGTTACTTCGGCCGGAGCGAGAATTCCCTGTGTGGTGTACCCTCTTCGGACTCTCTGGAGAATAACTTCTCGACCGGCTTCGTCGCCCATCTCTTCTACCATCTCTATGATACTCAATACGAGGCATTCTTTTCGAAGTCTCGGGAAAATATTCTTGCGGCCCACTTCGTTTCTTGTCAGGAGAATGGCTACAAGACTTGCTATCAGCCCGCCTGGAATATTCATCCCTCCTTGCTCTTCGACCATGTGATCTACTCCGTCTTCCCGGTCGAGTGTAACTGGAAGCTTCGTCTTCTTTCTCAGCCATAAGAACCATCTGTTTAGAAATCTCCTCCCTCTGTTGTAGAAGTGCTTTCAAAGCCGTGTCGGTTTCTTGTGCCATCTTTGCCAAGGTAGAAATTTTGTCTGCCTGACCTTCTCGATGTTGGGTCCTAGGCGGTGTATCTACCACTCTTTTACGACCTTTGTCAGGAATTTTACCGGTAGTAGGAAATAACTTCCTCTTGGTATCACCATGACCTCTAGTATGAGGCCCTCCCAGAACTTCTTGTGATCCAAGTCTATCATGGATACTTACCGAAGGGCCCAACCTGTCTTTCACCAAAATTCTTTGCAAAGAAGAACTAGCAGTTATCGGCTGTCCTTTGGCTATAACTGTCTTAGTGTTCACCATAACTTCTGATGTAAGATGTTCAATGAGTGGTGATTGAAAACCAGAAACACTAGAGCCCATCCTTCTAGCGCCAATGTTAACGCCAAGATCTCGCCACGCGCCTCAATCACTAAAAGCGCGTCTAATCCTGCACAATAAACACGTCAGCACCGGATCTCGACGGTTTTGGGCCGCCGTGGATCGCTCCGGTGTGAGAATAAGTACAGGCAGGAAAAAAGGATTAACAATGAAGGTTGTGTGCTCTAGTGTCTGGAGAGAAAAAATGCTCGTTACCTCCTTTGTGTAGTACCCTGTACCCATATATCATCTCACTAACTTGCATGTTTTCCCCCAATGCTTACGTCAGCTGGCTGCATGCAGGCTTTTTCATACTTGCTCTCCCCCCAGTCAATATTATGTCAACTCCACATTAATGAAGGAGGCTAAAGACGGCTGTTCCCATCACCTCAATCAGCCGCCTGCTAATACCATAGATTAGGGATAATTTTTAGTTCATAAGTTGCCACTTGTCACCCATCACCAGCTCCGGCCCAGACCAAATAATCATTTAGAAAAATAGTCCAATGCACCAAGGATAAAAGGGGTTTGACACGAAAAGTTCAAAATAAATTAGACCGGCCCAAATCTCCACAGCCCAACAGTTTCCATTGCGGGAAGGGCATTCACATCAAATATGTCCATAAATGAGCTGCAGTAAACAAATGATAAAATGAGTTAATAAGACAATTTCAAACATGCAAAAAGGAAAATGTATGCAAAGAAATATGACAATAAAATTCTGTTGAGTACCTTGAATCTTTCCAAACAGGATTCACTTCTAGATGTGGAATAACAAGAGTTGCATTCAATATTTTAGCATTTCTTACACTTTCCTTTTCACTGAAAAGAACTTTCCCTACACATAATTTTCATATTTCTACCCATGGCATGCACTTAATCATACTCATTATTAATTAAGTCTTTCAAGCTATTCAACAAGACATTTTAGAGACTAATACCAAACACACAAAAAAGAATAAAAGGCAAAAAAATTAGAATAAAAAGAAGTACATGAGGAGGCAAATCACAACTGGAATCCTTTAAAAAATGGACTAACAATTTGATCAAATTACATACTTCTCTAAAGATGTCTAAACCAATCTTGAAACTCAAAATAATAATAATAATATGAAAAATAAATGATGAATAACCAAAAGTCACAACTTCTCTTATTTTTAATACTATTTTCCACATGCTTTTTTTTTTATCATGTTACAAAAGGAAGGCGGGTTCATAAATTATGAAGAAACAAGAAAAAAGTGTCAAATACAATAATGCTATCAAAAGTTTAACAAAAGTAAGAGACAAATACCAAATTGTTAGCCCAAAATATGAATGGGTAATAACTTGAAAGTACTCCATTGTACTGAACGTTACTCATAGGACTATACTGCCTCTTAGGGACTACTGGGTTCCATTGATTAAACAAGCATAACCCCAAAGATTAAACAAAATGAACCCAGTGCCGACAGAACTGGAACATTATCTGCAACAGCTGATCTCTTCTGCTCCGATTTCGCATATCACATCAACAAAATTCCTCATCCGTAAGAAAACCTTCATACACATAAGCTCTAACAAATATTCAAACCTAATTAGCTGATGAAATCAAATATTACTTGAAATTTGTAGGAAAATTAGACAAGATTAGAGATATTGACCTAGTTTTCGATGAAA
Source organism: Panax stipuleanatus (assembly GCA_020205555.1). Taxonomy (NCBI): domain Eukaryota; kingdom Viridiplantae; phylum Streptophyta; class Magnoliopsida; order Apiales; family Araliaceae; genus Panax; species Panax stipuleanatus. Next base: position 41,509,485 of record CM035125.1, read on the forward strand.
CTTGCTTGACTTTGGAGGGATTGATAATGGAGGAGCTTGACTTTGGAGGGATTTTGATCCTATGCTATTTCAATCAGTCTAGAAGTTGTCAGACATGAAAAATTCATAAGTAGGCATGAATCGATGAGGATATTATACCTCGGAGGCGATCGATAGCGAAAAGCTCGAAATCTTAAAGTCTCACTTCTAGATGCGGAGCGGAACGATACAGTAGAATGGTCGGAAGCACAGCGCACCGACAAATTTGCTCTGTGGTCTGACGATTTCGTGATTTCCAATCTAGATTGAGCTAGAGGGGGAGAGAGGATGAGTGAGGTAGATTAAAGAGAACTTCTCCGTGTTTTAAACTTTTCAAGTTTTCGAGCTGAAAAGCTTCTGCGCCCTCCGTGTTTTTTTAACCACATACACAACGTTTTGTTAAAAAAACGTTATAACTTTAAAATAAAAAATTGACCCTTATAAATCCACAACGTTTTTATATATCTAACTACAAAATTTAGTCAAAAAGCCCTGTCCAAATAAAAATCACAACGGTTTTTTTACAACGTTGTCTATTAAGTGTCATCTTTTTACTGTTTTGTAGTAGTGAGGCTATTTCTTTAGTATGATATGCCTCGGTGGTTTGTTTGATGACCAACTAGGAATACCCAAAGACTGCTAACTGTTTGATACCCATAGATTAGGCCAGTTTCAATCCCATTATACAGTCTTCATACTCGGCTGTGTTGTTGGTGTTGACAAACTGTAGTTTAGTAACCACAGGATACAGTTCTCCCGTAATAGATACAAGAATTACCCCTGGTCCTGTACCTTCCATGTTTACAGCCCCGTCAAAGTATAATTTCTAGAATTGGCATGTATCTTCTCGAAGGGTTTGCTGAATTGCCATTATCCCATCATCCGGGAAATAAGTCTCCAAGGGTTCAAAATCCCCTGATGGTGCTTCGGCCAATTGATCCGCAATTCCTTGACCTTTGATGGACTTTTGAGTCACGTAGATAATATCGAATTGCTGGAGGATTAATTACCATTTGGACAATCGGCAATTTAACATGGGCTTGCTGAATATGTACTTCAGAGGATCCATACGAGATATGAGATGGGTTGTGTGCCCATGAAGGTAATGTTGTAACCTTATGGCGGCCCATGCTAAAGCACAACAGGTTTTTCAATCAAGGTATATTTATGCTCAGAGCTGTTGAACCTCTTGCTGAGGTAATAGATAGCTCTTTCCTTGACTCTATCATCTTTCTACTCCAGCATGCAGCCCATAGCGTTGGAATTGACTGATATATACAAAAACAGTGAAATTTTATCATAGGGAGGCACCAAAACAGGGGCATCAATCAGTTGCCTCTTGATGGCGAGGAAGGCTTTTTGACAGTCTTCATTCTACTTTTTGGAGGAATTTTTCCTCAACAGCTTAAAGATGGGCTCACAAGTTGTAGTGAGTTGAGAGATGAATCTGCTTATGAAGTTGATTTTCCTAAGAAATCCCCGCATCTCCTTTTCTGTTTGGGGTACAGGCATCTGAGTGATGACTTTAATCTTGGCGGAATCCAGTTCAATGCCTCTGTTGCTTACCAGAAATCCTAATAATTTACCAGATTTGTCACTGAAAGCACACTTGGCTGGGTTCAGCTTCAAGTTGTATTTGCAGAGTCGGTTGAATAGCTTTCTGAGATGGTCGGCGTGGACATTTTCCTCTCGGGATTTGACGATGATATCATCCACATAAACCTCTATCTTTTTGTGTATTATGTCATGAAATAAGGCCATCATGACCCTTTGATATGTGGCACCAGCATTGATAAGGCTGAAAGATAATCGCTGATAGCAAAAAATTCCCCAGGGAGTGATGAAGGCTATTTTCTCCCTATTTTCTTCAGCAACCATGATTTGATGATGCCCGGGGAAGCAGTCAACAAATGAGTACATGCCAAATTACACAGTGTTGTCTATTAATGTGGATGAAAGGTACTGGGAAGCCATCTTTGAGACAAGCTTTATTTAAATCCCGGTAATCCACACATACTTATACCTTCCCTCCGGGCTTAGGCACAGGAATTATATTGGACAACCATTCAGGGTAGGTTGACACCATGATAATACATGCTTTGAATTGCTTGACAATTTCTTCTTTGACCTTCAGTCTTCAGTCTCCCGAGTTTCTATTTGACTGGTTTGAACCCTTCTTTAATGGGCGGTCGATGAATGACAATATCAGTAGACAAGCCGATCATGTCTTCATGTGACCATGCAAACACATCCTTAAACTGGGTTAGGAGGTCAATCAGGTCTTTTATTTGGTTTGGTGTAAGGTCACTTCCTATTTGGATTTCTTTAGGGTTTTCTGAGGTCCCGATATTGACAGTGGTGATTTGATCGAGGTTTGGTTTGGGCTTTTCTTCGACCCATTCTTTAATCTCCTCAGGCACCTCATAGTCATCTATCTCCGCTTGATTAATCCCCATCAAGTTAAGTCTAGTTCTGTATCAAAGTCGTAGTCACTGTTGAGACTTGGCAATTCATCAGCAAGGCTAAACAAATCCAAATTTGAAGTCCTGAAAATAAAATGCTTTCACTTAATATATGAAACTGTTTTATCATACAAAGCATTAGTAAAAGCATGCCAAAAGTAACTGCTAGCACTACACAACAAAGAAGAGGTGGATAATAGCAACCCCTTCATTATTACAATCAACAAGGACCTGACCCTAGACAACTGGAGTAGCACTAAATAATAACTCCTTCATTAAGGCTGATCAAAGGCATATCCCCTTGCACATGGACTAGATACTCTGGTTCGGCATTAATAGTTACCAGATTACCATTAATAATATATTTCACCTATTGATGAAGGGTGGAAGGGACTGCTCCAGCCATATGGATCCACGATCTCCCCAACAGTAAATTATATCTCGTGGTGATGTTCAACACTTGGAAGGATATGCAGAAAGTATGTGGGCCAATCTCCACTGAGAGTTCAATTTCTCCTACGACATCTTGTCGTGACCCATCGAAGGCTCTTATGACGACATGAATGCTCCAGATTCGATTTGGATTGATTTTCATTATTTCTAAAGTGTCATAGGGACAGATGTTTAAGAAAGATCCTCCACCTATCAACACGCCTCCTATCATATATCTAGAGGATATCACTGCTATGTGCAATGACTTGCAATAACCAGTCCCTTTTGCCTGTATGTCATCATTAGTAAAAGATGTCACATTGCTGTTGACAATGTGATCTATCAAGTGATGGAACATTTTTGTATCCACAGCCTTTGGCAGATGCGCTTCTTTCAGTACTTGCATTAAGATCTTATGATGATCTTTCGAAGACAATACCAAATCCATAATGGATATCTGTCGAGGTGCCTCTTTTAATCTTTGTACTACTTTGGCTCCATTATGCCCCATTTTGCTGAGGAATGCTTCAATTTTCTTCTCAGGCACTTTCCCCGTGGTTTTAATGGCAGGTTTTACCACACGTTTGTAGACACTCGAAATTTTGCATTCCTATTACTAACCATGCAGCAGGGCAAAATCATCTTTTACTTCTAAAGACAACCCCAGAAGCCTACAACAGCAAATCAGACCCCCAGAGACAGCCCCAGGAAACATCAAATCAATTTTAAAGATAACCCTGAAGACAGACATAAGTCAACAGCAGTCAAACCCCGGAGATAACCCTGAGGAAAGACAACTGCAACTACGTCAAGCCTGAAAGTCAACCCGGAAGGGAAAAAGAGTAATTTTACCAACTCTCCATCAATACTAATCAAACCACTATGAATAAGGTCATACAGAACCTTCACAGCAACCCCGAGTGAAAACTGCCCCAGACAACTCAATGGACTGATTGTAAAGACTTGAAGATCTAGGTATGGACCCATCTTCTTGAATTTAAAAAAGGTCAAGCCCTATGTCATTACTTAGATCTCGGAAAGAACTTTCTGAAAAGGTATGGCACGCCTCCATCGAATTCCCGAATTGTAAGTTATGAAGGTTTCAAGCCGACTGCACGACGATCGAGGTGCACGTACTTCGAGGCAGCGAGGGCCACCAGGCCCAGTCGCAGCTCTACCTACGACTGCCACAGGTAGACCCGTGGCTGGACGAGCCTATATATACCCCCTCCCCCTTTAGCTTCTAAGAGAAGAATAGAGAATGAGAGGGCTTAGGAGAGAGAAAAAGAGGCTAAGAGAGCTAAACGGAGCTTGTATCTTACTCCGATTTCTGTAAAACTTCTTTGTAAACACTCATATACATATATACTACAACATATCAAATTTTAACCCGTGGGAAATGAGTTTTGAGGTTCCAGAAGAAGTTCGATAGCCATTCTCGCGCAATACTGTAAGATTTCACCAGATCTGCTTTTTTCGCCCACTCTAATACATATATAAGTGTTATCTATACATAGTTAGTATCTTATAGTCGTTATATCTAACTTTTTAACCATTTATTTCATGTAAATAGTTAATATTTAAGTTTTATTGACTAGATCTGTACTAGATCTAGAGATCTAGCTATTAACCGGTTCAAAAGTTATAAAACTTATCTGGAAGATAGAATGGCTAAGATATGTATAGATCTAGTTTTCCTTCTAGTTTTTATAAGTATTTAGCGACCATGTGACACTAGATCTGTATCTAAGGAAAACTGGAAGCTTTGGGCTACTCGCTAATGAGGATTTAAATGATGAATCCTTTATTTAGCAATGTCTAGAATAGATATATATGTTATTTCAGTATATTCATTATGCAGGCTGTTTATATGATATCCTGTGAGCCTAGGAGCTATAGGATCTACGGTTCAATTAATGGATCTATATCCGATTCTCGTGATGGACCTTTTTGAGTTGTACAGTTAGCTTGCAAATCTTTGTACATGAAAATCCAGGGCCTTAATATGGTTATACGTGTTTAAGGCCCCGAAATAGTGAACTCTGGTTGTGGTGTTCGGGCTTACTTCGATGGCTTTTATACCCATAAGGAGCCTGACGCTTATATATTTATATATTATATATTGTCGAAGATGCTTCACATCTCGAGAATAAAAATCCAAACAAGCCGAATCTGAAATAAAATGAAAGTATCAAAGGGGTTCTATTCCTATGCGAGTGAAGGGGTTTGAAAACAGCTTTTCAAAATATCACTTTAATATTATTGTCTAAAAATGAACTTTTTAACAAATCAAACCCTTCGTATATAGGTTCAATGAAGCACAACACTACTTTTAAATAAATCACTTCAGGCACAATTAACTGCATCACACACAGACACAGACACAGACACACACACACACTTCACATGTTTAGGGAATGAAAAGACACGGTAACCGTGTTTCATGGAAGTCAGGGGTAGGGGTGCTCAAAAAATTCAGTTTTTTCGATTTTTTACTGAACCGGTTGATACCGGTACCAGCAGTACCGATTTTTTTCGGTACCGATTTTTTTGATTTTTTTAACTTTTCGGTACCGGTACCGGTACTTAAAAGATTTTACCGAAATACTGAAAAAAATCGAATTCTGTTGGCAGTCAACAACAACATATTGATGTTTCAATCTTATGATGGATGGCCTTTGCAAACAAACAATAGAATAATGAATAATGATCAATATGTTGCTGACTTGAATAGATTTGCCTTACAAAATGATCAATCTAGTTCATAAAATAGCCTTACTGCTCCTTTTTATTACAAAATAGATTACTGCTCCTTTTTATTTGTCCAATTCACAGAATGTTACAAACTTACAATTGTAAACTAGGAAATTTCAAGCAAAGAAAAAGAAAGAAGGGAAAATACTTAGTTTTAAAAAAAATTGTTTATATATTAAAAAAATTATTTAATTTTTGCGGTATAACTGAAAACCGAACCGAAAAAACTAAAATCGACTTTGTACCGAACCGGTACTGAAACCGGTTATTCGGTACCGGTACCGGTTCTCGGTTTTCTGGTATTTTTGGTTTGGTACCGGTTTGGTTTTTTCGGTACCGGTTCGGTTTTTTACCGATGAGCACCCCTAGTCAGGGGGTGCCTAACACCAAGCTCCCAAACTCTATGAATCTCGATTTCCAAGACCAATTAAATGGAGTCACATATTGGGTTATATTATAAAATCTTTCAAACTTCGGTTGTGTTGGTACAACCATTTAACTCATACCAACTGGCGGCTTTGTCTAATTCGGCCCAATTACATTAAAACCAAATATTTTCAAATCGTCAACATTGTATGTCGGCCTTTTCCTAAAATCTCACCCTTTAAGTAATATAATTTAAATCAGATAGCGAAACGTAAAGGGTAAGAACCAAACTCTAGGTATCGAATTTTCTCGACGTCGACAGGTGGCGACTTTGCTGGGGACAGTAGAGGGCTTAAGACGTATTTTAATCTATTCAATTCCCTTTTATCTACATGTGTGTGAATGTTGTCTTTACATTGAATGGATGTGAATGAATGCTTTATTTACAACGCTTTATGTTAGTGCTTCGCACAATGTCATCATTACATACAGTGAGGCGCGATGAATGTATGTTATGTGATTCCTCCACTAGGAGGCAAACCCGTCGGTGGCTGATTACTGGACTCAAGAGGAGAATAATCCCGCGAGGCTTAGGAAAGGCGCCACTCAGATCCGCTCCAATTGAAAGATCGGATTAAATTCTCGTCTAGTAGATTGCGATGATATGAGAACCTTCATGTCGAAAAGCTCGTGAGAGTAAACATAAGATATGTTAGCTTTTGTTAAACCAAACGTGAAGGGAAGTCTCTTCATACCTTTCACTTTCAAATTCCATGTCAAATATTGAATGTCAATTCCTGTCAAGTATTAAATGTTGTAAATATTAATTCTTTTCTAATTCATTGTCAAATATCAAAACCTGTCATGCTATACTATCATCGAAACAACTGACATCTGTTTTGCAGGAAAACATTAACAAAAATCGCTAAAAACTGACACATTGCATAGCATGCATCCTGTTAATATTTGTCAAGACTAAACTACCTACTTTTATTGTAGGCAAGATTGGTCCTATTACTAGAGCCAAATCTAAGAAGGCACAAAGCCTATCCACTAACATGGATGAAAGTACCCAACAAGGGTCAGGTTTCATATCTCTAGAAGAATTCGAGGGACTCAAAAATCAAATAGCAGAACTAGCTGTATTCCTGAAAGAACAGGGTAAAAGTACTCAGGGTCAACAGATACCCACTCAACCAAAGTCCTCTGAACAAGGTGGTAACCAGGGTACTGACAAGAAGAAGGAGGTACAGATACTTGAACCTCAATCAAATGAGAAAACCAACAAAACCCCTGAAATCACCAATCTCAAGGAAGATCGAGAAACTGATGACATCAGAAGGAAAGTCCAACAAATGGAAGAAACCATCCGGTCAATCAAAGGGACTAGAGCATATGGGAGTGTTAACTACTCAGACCTCTGCATCTTTTCAGGGGCCCGTTATCCAAACAAGTTCTAAATTCCAGAATTTGAAAAATACGATGGATTGGGAGATCCTTACACTCATTTGAAAGTTTACATTGGAGAACTCGGATCCTATATCAAGGACGAGAAGCTAAGAATGCAGTTGTTTCAAAAAAGCCTGATTGAAGAGGCCAGGGCCTGGTATGCTTGATTGGACAACTCCAAAATCCATAGCTGGGAAGAGCTAGCTCATGCCTTCCTAAATTAATATAGCTTCCAGTCACAAATGGCTCCAGATAGATATCAAATTACCAAAGTTAAAAAGCAGAACAATGAATCTTTTCGAGAATACACCCAAATGTGGAGACGTTTGGCTGCTTAAGTCATTCCATCAATGACAAAAATTGAGATGGTAATGACACTCATTGATATATAGGAAGCTCCATTCTATCAAAGGGTCCTAACAGGCATAGGGAAACCATTCTCAGAAATGATTAAACACGGAGAAATGGCTGAGATGGGATTGAAGTCTGGGAAGATTAAAGACCTCACTGCTTGGGAAGCCGTGGCTTAGCACATTCAGGCCAGAAATTATGGGAATAATCCTCGGAGAGTTCATAAGAAGAAGGAAAAAGATGTATCCTTGATACTCTAAGGTCAATCTCAGAGAGGCAATCAAAACCTACCCATTCAAAGGAAAAATTATTTCCCTTTCCAAACATATGTACAATCTTCAAATCCTCCGTTCCAAAAAGTCGGAGAGGTTAGACGTCGAAGAACATTTACACCCTTAGGGGACTCACTTAAGAATATACTAAAACTTCTAGAAGCCCAGAAGAAAAGTGCTTAGCTCCTTCCCCCAGCCAATCCAAGTGGGAAGAATTTTGACCCAAGCAAAAAATGTGCTTACCATTCTGGGGCTCCTGGCCATGATACCCAAGAATGTTGGTCTCTAAAGCATAAGATCCAGGATATGATAAACAATGGTGAAATTATGGTAACAACACCAGAGCAGCCACATGTTCAAGATAATCCTTTACCTCAACACAATGAGGAGGGAGTCAACATTATCAATATGGGGAGCAGAGAAGGTTCCAAGTACCTCAAATACGTAGGGGACTCTTCCCAAACAAACAAGGATAGATCTGACAAATGGGGGTATTCAGAAGTCTAGTTTCTGATAAAATAAGAAATAAAGTCTATCAAGGAACAGATTGGTTAATTGGCAGAACGAATGGTATACCAACACCAAGTAACTTATCAATTGATAACTCAGGTCAGCCGAAGGAGAACAAATCCTCCTACGCCTAAAATTCTTCCAATAGCAAAGAAGGATCATTATCGGTTCCATGAACATGAAACCTTGGAAGACACAGTTGTTAGGGAAGAAAGATTCGGAGCTCATAGAGAGTTTTCCTTTAAGAGAAAGTTCACTTCTTTGAATCAGCCTATGGAAGAAATTATCCAGATGTTGATTAACGAAGGAAAAGTCACAGAGCTGTTACCCCTAGTGGACCTTCGTCAAGGAAGTTTAATTCCTCCAAGATATGTCAATATCATTCCAACACTCCTGGTCACGGTATAGAAGAATGCTAGGGACTTCGTCACTTAATTCAGAACCTGATTGAAAGTGGTGAACTGCTAAAAGTCAGTCAAACCATATATAAACCCAAATCCTATAAAGCCTTATTGACGCCTGGAAAAATAAATGGTTTTTATTTTTGTTTGAAGATTAGATGTCTTCTTTTATTTTTCATTTTTTCTATTGTTTCTTACCCTTTTATTTTGCTATGTCGGTTAATTCATCTGAAGGGTGAGATTCGGGAAAAGACTGACATTAATCGACTTATTTTACAAAGTTTAATTTTATTAATTAATTTTGATGATTGGACCGAATGAGACAGAGTCGTCAGTTGCTATAATTTAAATGGATGTACCAACTCATCCAAATTTTAAAGGTTTTTGCAATATGGTTCAATATGTGACTCAGTAGCATTGGTCTACAACCGAGATTCTTAGAATTTGGGGGCTAGCTTAAGCGAGTGGAAGGTGTTAGGCACTCTCCCGACTTCCGTGAAAACACGGTTACCGCATCTTATTGATTTCATATGCATAATGTGTGTGTGTGTGTGTATTATTTTGAAAGTTTTTTTAAGCCTCATTGTGAGTTATTTAGAAGTAGTGATGTTCCTATTTTGCACCTATGTACGAAGGGTTTGATTTAGCAAAAATTTTATTTTTAGACAAAATATACATTTTATATGATAATTTGGAAAAACATAAGGTTTCAAATCCTTCACCCGAATAGTAATCGAGGACCTTTGATACTTCCATTATTAATTCTTAAGTCTATGAAATTATTCCAAAAGTAGTGTTGTACATCTTTAACTCTATGCATAAAGGATTTGATTTATATAAAAGTTCATTTTTAGAATATAATATATATCAATGGTGTTTTGAAAATAAAGTTTTCAAATCCTTCGTCAAATAGGAATCGAGGTCTTTTGATACTTCCATTTATTATCTAAATGTCTATCCCCAAATTGCTTTATGATTATTATGAAAGCTTTTTGCTATTTTGATTTGGAAATCGTTTTTGGTGAAAATGCATGCTAAAAAGTGCTAAAAAGGGTCGGATCATCATCGAGCATGAAAGCTATCTTGATGAATCCGAACACTCGCAATTAAAGTTTTCACTATCACGGGATCTTGAATCCGACTTCTCGGGACTAACCCTCAAATTTGTTTTCAAGATCCAAACAGTACATATACAATGATTTTGCATTATTTAAACATTACATTGAAAAAGAAACATCCATCGTGGGAATGAAGTCAAAATTCGATCATTGAATCTCGACATTGGTATTCCTAGGATCACATTATTATACTTAAATATGTATGTACAATGTATCCTAGGCTCGATAATAGATGATTTCATTAGTTAAAATCTCCATTACGAGCTACTAGGACTCCATCACCGCTAGATAGAGATCTAAGGCTCTACGGGGTAATCGGGACTGACCAAAAGTAGTAAAACACATAGATGTACCATGGATCTAAACTGATCTAGCATACAGGTTAAAGCTTCGTGCTTAATAACCACTCAAAAGGTTAGAACCGGCTTAGATCTAGGTAGATATAGCCTCTGGACTTGATTTACAACAATATATACAATAAATAACAGATGGGATCTATAGACCTACTGCCTACACCACAATTTATGTATAAAACAACAAGATCTAGCTAGATTTAAGCAAAATATAACAAAAATCTAGTATATTGAACAAAGATTTACAAAGAAAGTGGCTAAAATGAGCAATTTTCACCTTGGGGGATGCGTGAACAAGCTTTTTATGGCTCAGGATCACTTTATATTACTCGAGACACCCAAAGTATACAAGATCTAAGCTTAAACAACTCAAATGTGATGAAATGTAGAAAGATCCGAGCCTTTCTCTCTTTAAAAATGCCTTTCTCTAACTTGTCTATTCTTTTTATTTTGTGTAAATGAGTTGCTAGCTGCTTAAATAGGGCTCCATGGGCACCCGCAGGTGTACCTATGGCTGGATTAGGTACACCTAAGGCTGGGCCCCATCGGTCTAGTTGCCTTAAAGTACGTGCCTTAAGTCTCGATTTGGTGAAAGTTGAGCTTCGTACCAAAAAATCACAAAAAGTCTTTGCGGAAGGCTACAAAATAACGTCAAGTCTAACGAAGTTGAAGTTCAGGAAGATGATGCAGTAAGCTAAAAGGTATGTTTCGGTTCCCAGGGGTCGTTAATTGGCTTGTCTTGATAGCATGCAGTTCAATGATTACCGCGGTGACTTCTTATGGCCACTTTTTTAGCTTTGCGATCCTCGTTCGATTTGCGTCATGTCTGGGCATCGTTGGCACTTTTATTTCTCCACGGGGTTGTCTCTAGGGTGAAAAGATGCCTTTTCCCTACCTCGTGGTTGTCTCTAAAGTAAAATTATGCTTTTACCCTCCTGAAAGGTTAGTCCAAGGAAAGCGAAGTTTCAAGTGTCTACAGAAGCCCCTCTTTGTCATGTTTATGCAATGCAATGAAATGAACACGACAAAGATTACTAGACATAAAGATACATGACAAGGTATATCTAATGATGCAATGTCATATGTAAAGAATGCAATGAAAAGTGTGATTCAGATTTAAAAAGGGTTATTCCCACCTGCTGAGGGAGATAAGGATTGTGAGAATATTGTCGAGCACTACCGACACCTTCGTCGGGTTGAATCTAATGGATTCAACATCAGGGTTAAGTCGATACCTTCACCGGGGTTAATGCCAGTGGATTCTATATCAGGGTTGAGCCGATACTTTCACTGGGGTTAATGCTAGTTGATTCTATATCAGGGTTAAGCCGATACCTTCACCGGGGTTAATGTCGGTGGATTCTATATCAGGGTTGAGCCGATACCTTCACTGGGGTTAATGCCAGTGGATTCTATATCAAGGTTGAGCTGATACCTTCACCGGGGTTAATGCCAATGGATTCTCTATCAAGGTTGAGCTGATACCTTCACTGGGGATAATGCCAGTGGATTCTATATCAGGGTTGAGCTAATACCTTCACCAGGGTTATTACCGGTGGATTCTATATCAGGGTTGGACCGATACTTTCACCGGGGTTAATGCCGGTCGATTCTATATACCTTCACTGGGGTTAATGCTAGTAGATTCGATATTAGGGTTGAGCCGATACCTTCACTGAGGTTAATGTCGGTGGATTCTAAGATGGGTTATCGATAAAATGATTTGGAAACATTCATTGTTTCCCATCGTTCCACAACGGGGTTTTTGATTCCCCCTGATTTTTACCCCTTTTCGGAGGTTTTCAGGGTTTTTGAGGCTTAAAAATGACCTAAAAGGGCACCTTTCTTAGTCACTACTTTGTTTTGGACCTGTAAGAATGTGTTTCAAATTGCATTTTACCACATGGGGAGTCGAGGTTCCCACCTTGGGCAGCCGTAGGTACACCTACGGATGGAGCAGGTGTGCCTGAGGCTAGTCACGTTTTGCCTTATACCCCCGGGCAGGCTCATATTCGCTCATTCAATTCATGTTTTCTTTCATTTTCTCTATAGAATCAGACCCTTCTTCTTAGATCTACTTAAATCGGGCTTGATTTTGGGTATTCCGCCACCGTACGTTCATTCTACGCACTGCAGGTAACATATACATCCAACGTTTTTGCGTTTTAACCGGTGTTTTACTGTACTTTCTATATTAAATGCAATATATTGAAAATGTATGCATAAATAGCTTGATAGACATGTTATAATGCAATGCATGCTTACGTATCATCATATGGACTGTATGAACGTAGTATATTTTGTTTTGATAGTTAGTCTAGACATGTATTCGGATAATTCATTAGAAAAACTATTTAAATTGTTATTTACTTGCTTGGCTGTGATGATATACCCTCATAAGGTGGTTTAATGCGTGCTTATGTGCACGTGGATAGTCCATATTATAGAGAAAACTCTGATGAAATTTTTTGATGAGTTAAATGATAGGATCCTATATGCAAGCTTATTTATGCTAGGATATTTATGTTAAAATGATGTACACATCTATTTGAGACACGTGTAGGACATGCATGATGCTAGGACCCAAATTAAATTCCTAAGAGTCTACTGTCTCTAGGTTATAGTAATTGCATATTAAAATAAAATAAAGATACAGACTTACTTTATCTTATTTTGATTCCCATGAACTCGTTGCCCTGGAATGGAGTCAGACAGACCTAGCAGCTTTGGTTCCCGTAGGGCTTCTTCCGGGGTTTGCCCTCGGAGGTCCGCTTCGAATTTTCCTATTCCATGGATTGCCTGACAGGTTTGTCGATTGACGGAGTCAGTACACCGTCCTCTTAATAAGGATAGAGGTGAGATGCCTGAGGGGGTTAATGCCCCTGAGCCTGAGGTTCGTCCTCCGGCTATTCCTAGATTTCTTCCTGGTATCCAGGTATCTATTCCTAATTTATTGGGCACTGGTTTGATCCATCATCTCTCTGCTTACTTGTAGGCGAACGAGGTACTGAAGTTTTCTATATTGATTTGAATTTAATTCTCCATTCTTGCCAACAATCGGGTTTTGACCTTGATGTCGTGCTGGTTCCAAAGATTACCCAGCCTAGGGGTAATTGGTTCAGTATATTCTCTTTGTATTAGTCGTTTCACCCTGAGTATCAGGCTCGGGTGGATTCCTTGGGATTTCAGGCCTTCTTCACCATTGCCCCCACGCTATTTCCCTTGGGGCTATCTCTGAGCTCTGTCCGAGAGATGGTTCCATCAGAGTCAGTCCCTCCATCTACTGGATTGCAAGGTCATGATGACGCCTATATATTGGCGGTATATTACTGGTTTGCAGTTTGTTGGGGACAGGGTACCTTTAGAGGCTCATATCACCGCCACTACTGTTCTCACCCTTCTCAATTTTTCTCCTCAAGAGCGAGCCTTCAAGGCTCGTAGTATCCGGTCAGGTTCTCTAAGCATGGACGCAGCTCAGGGTACTCTGCAAGAGCCATTACCTAATGATTTGGTGGAGAGGGATCGCATCTTGCGGCATCTATTCCTGACCATCAAAAGGGGTTGTTTCATTGCGAACAACTCCTATGCCGTTCCTTTTACCTTGGTAAGGGTTGTTCGGGATGTAGACCGCATTGAGGACTACGACTGAGGATCTTTCACATTCACTATCTTCCTTCATTGGATGTGACTGCGATCGGAGGGAGTGATCGATGCTTGGCTTGGCTTCTACCCGTTTCTTTTGGTGAGTCATCTTGACCGATTTATGATTCTCTGAATCTTGATTTGCCTTTTCATGATTAATGTCAGTTTCTTTGAATTGACAGTTCTGGTCTTACGAGAGGCTCCCTTGCCTTCGACCTCTCACTGTTCTGGGCTTGGATACCTACCCTCGGGGTCGTAGATGGTATCAGTCCACATTATCAGAGGTTCTGGTCTTGGTAGATTTCACCCATACCCGCCTCTAGCTAGAGTTATTATCCGCATATAACGTAGTGTGAGTCCCCTATACTGTCGAGCACCTGGCTAAGGGATTTAAGGACGGTGTATCGACCGGGCCAGAGTACTATCTGTCTACTCACCAAATTTTTTTCCTGTTCGATGGAGGCTGGGAGCTCTACCTTGGAGAGCGTGCCTTTAGATGTATCACTGGGGAGGTTCGTCTTCCCTTTCGACCTCTGCCTCATTGGTTTTGGCCTTTGGCTCTGCCTGTTTTAGAGATTCCTGTGGCGGGGTATGAGGGGTTTCACCTATCAGACAACCCTTTACCTCGGATGACTTCTCTGCTTGGTGGCGTCCTCACTCTATTGGAGCTCATACCAGGGCTACCCAGTTCTTGGGAGATATGGTTCTAGGGTCCATTGTGATGACCGAGTGGATCACTTGCTTTTAGGAACCTTCTCATCAGTCCCAGATCGCAGCTTTGACTTATCAGGTGGAGAGGCTATTGATGTAATGTTGTCATTTGGGCGGAGATCCGTCATTAGCTGATACCTTCGATTCCCAAGGGCATCAGGCCGAACCATCAGGTACTGGTGGTTTCATGGATGGAGAGGGTCCCTCTGATTATCGCCCAGGTATGCAGGATGTGCATTACCACCCTGATATGCAGGGTATGCCTACTCAGGATGATTTGGCTCAGGTTGATCAGTTCGACGATTCCAGCACCTTCTTGGAGGATATGGATATTCTTTTATAGGCCTTTGTTAGACATTGGGCGTATGTGCTCCATTATCATGTACTTTTTATTTTTAGTTTTCACATGTATCATAGGTATGACATTGATATATATATATATATATATATATATATATATATATAAAACTGATGTATTTCATTTTGATATATATATATATATATATATAATGCTGTCTTTTTTTCATTTATTCATTTCATATGCTATATTATCGCTCATTACAATGAATGCTTTATATTGAAATGCTTGGATAGAGATTGATCCCTATATAGTCTTTTGACACAGTTTTTACAGATGACTTCCTCTTCCGTTGCTCTCTTGGATCACTTTCTGCCTAGTCGGATAGCTACCAGTTTGAGGGTTTGGCACGATAGTCTGCCGGATTCTGACCGTGTCGCATTTGGTCGCATGTTGGGCCACTCCATATCTCTAATATTCTTTCAGGTTCTAGAGGGATTTGTTGATGGGATGCTCACTCATTGGATCCCAGAGCGCCATGTCTTCAGGTTTGGCTCTGATGAGTTAACTCCGACTTTGGAGGAGTACAGTCGCATTTTAGGTTTGTCGATAGATGGGCCCTACATCAGAGTGGCAGTGGGATATATGCATCGTCAAGTCATGATTGTTACTGGTTTGAGGAGGTCAGTCGTCTTAGCCGAGGTTGGTGGTAGCCACATCATCTCGATTGACTTCATGATAGACCATTTTGCCTCTACTGACAGCTTCCTTGTCCATCGGGCAGATTTTGCTATTTTCAAGTATCAATGGCAGACTGCGCGGGTAGATGCCCTGATCATGTGCATCTTATCTTACTTTTCCATGCCCTTCTATGCCGATCATATGGACGTAGGGATGTCGATGGCTGTCAGGGCTCTTAGAGATAACTTTACCATTCTTCCCTTTATCTTAGTGGAGACCTTCATTTCAGCATCTTTCTGTCGGTCTGTCGATGATCAAGATTTTCGCAGTAGCCCTGTTCTTTTATACATCTGTTTTATGACCCACTTAAGACCTATTGGTAGGCTTCATAGACACAGGTTCTATTTTGGTCATGGCATGGCATTGACTTATTCATTCCGTCCATCTACATGCGTGGACGTGACGTCTTGGACCGCATTTTTGGATGTCATGGAGGAGCCAATTGAGATTATCATGTATTATGGCTATTGCTCGTTCCTGAGATTTATCACTCATGTGGCTGATCTAGACTTCCTTCCTTTGGTCGGTTTGAGGGGTGTGACCACATATCATCCTCTGGAGGTGATGGGTCAGTTTGATCAGTACCAGGATGTTTCTGCATTCAAGGGGACTGAGGATTATTGATTTCCCATTTGCTTAGCCACCGAGGCATATTTGGCCCGGGTTTACGAGTTTTGGTCCCATCGGCAGACTGCAGAGTTCAGAAATAGCCATTTGGGCTGATCAGTAGAGTTTTTAGCCTGGTTAGAGTTGGATGCAGCTTCGGTTGTAGCAGATCAGGCCGAGGCAGGGGATTGATCGACTGATGATGTGGAGCCGATGGCAGACCTCGTATCTCCTACTGAGGAGGATTTGTTTGCAGGTTTGACAATGGCTTTAGTTAGCACAGCTCTGAGTTCTGCTTCATCCTCTAGGGATAAGTTGGATCATTATGTGCGTCTCTTAACTTTTGAGCGGGATCAGGCTCGGGCCTTGATGTTGACCGCTGTGATAGGTAGGGATGCAGCCATTGTTAAGAGAGATGTCGCCATTATTACTCAAGATGAGGCTATAGCCGATAGAGACACAATCTGATCTTTTATGGATGGGCTCACTGGTCATACTCGAGAGGTTATCCAGAGTCAAGAGGGTAGTTTTAGGTTAGTAGTAGAGTTGCTGAGACTGGTTGATACACTAGAGTAGGAGATCAGGGTTGGTCCTGTGACTGCAGATACAGCTGCATACTTGGAGATGTTGTCTCGCTTAACCACCGATTTGTAGTCCTATTTTATTTTCCTGCACAGACTATGTTATTATCTTTTGTCGCATATAAGAATAAATTTTATATTCTAAACAATTGTATATATAAAAAGTAACAAGTTTAGCCCACTTCCCTCGTTTGAGTATGTCTAGACCTGTATGCTGATTGTCGTTTCTGCTTCATGATTTATTATTTTGATATAGAGCGGCTCTTATCATCCTCGTGCAAAATCGAATAGAGCGATGCCGAGATACATAAGATTTTTTCAGTAAGGGCCGACAACTTTGAGGGTTTTACTGGCTGTTTTTGGTTTTTTGACAGGTTTAAGGTTTGGGTTTGATATAGGGTAAAAGGGTTTTATTTTTATTTTTTGAAGGTTAGACCGCACCATAAATGGCTGCCTATGTACTCTCGTGGATGATGGGAGATCGGGTCTTTCGTAGTTCAGGCTTGGCCTAAAAACTTGACTTGATATATTTTTTCTTTTCTTTTTTTTAACAAGTTCAAGTGAAAAAAGGGTCTCAGACATAATACCGTTTCACAGAATTAAATTTGATCAATTGTGGGAATTCTTCACCGTCCATCTCTTCCAACCTCATGGCTCCGCCTGACAAGAATGCTTTGACAATGAAAGGTCCTTTCCAATTTTGAGCAAATTTTCCTCTGGCAGCATCCTGGCCTGGAATGATCTTCTTCAGTACCAAATCATGCTCTTTGAATGCCCGGGGTCTTACTTTCTTGTTATAGGACCAAGACATTCGCTGCTGGTATAGTTGACCGTGAAACATAGTTGCAGCTCTCTTTTCATCTATAAGGAATAACTGATAGTATCAATCTTGTATCTATTGGCCCTCCTCTATCTGGGAGTCTAGAATTACTCTTAGCGATTCTAGTTCAACTTCTTCGGGGAGTACTGCCACTATGCCATAGATCAATGAGTAGGGTGACGCTCTAGTCGAGGTTCGAGTCGACATTCGGTAGGCGAGCAAGGTTAACGACAACAAATTCGGCCATCCCTAATGGTTTGCCGACATCTTCATCATTATCTTCTTGATGTTCTTATTAGCGGCTTCCACCGCACCATTCATCTTTGGGCTATATATAACGGAGTTGAGGTGCTTGATATTGAACTTACTACACAGTTCCCTCATCATCTCATTATTCAGATTCTTGGCGTTGGCTGACACGATAACCTCAGGTTGTCCATATCGACAGATGATGTTATTTCTAATGAAACCAACAATGACCTCCTTGGTAACTTTGGGGAAATAGGATGCTTACACCCACTTGGTAAAGTATTCAATCATGGTGAAGTAGAATCTGTGATTGTTACTGGATTTAGGCTCAACGGGTCCGATCACGTCCATTCCCCACATGGAAAACGGTAATGGCGACGTCATGCAATGGTGCTAGTTAGGCGGTGCATGGATCACGTTAGCATGGATTTGACATTGATAGCAGCGCCTAACGTGATCATCACAATCAGCTTTGAGGGACATCTAGTAATGACCCATCCTTAATATCTTCTTAGCAAGAAGGGGCCCACTCATATGTGCTCCACATACTCCACTGTGTACTTCATCCATGAGTCTTTGAGCTTGATCCTTGTCAAGGCACCTTAGAAGGCCTACGCCCGAATCTCTCTTAGGGCATCTTTGTTTAGGTTGAACTTCATTGCCATCCTTCGTATTTGCTTCTTTTCAGCTTGGGTTATTCCCTCGGGGATGGATCCATCTCGTAAATATTCTTTAATATTTTGATACCAAGGTAGTCCTCTAGGAGATAATTCATTGGATATTTCCCCAACGCTGTTCCCATGAGTTGGTGCATCTTGCACCGTGAAGTTGATAACAGGTAGGCCTTTTCTCGATGACATATTGATCAATAAAGCTAATGTGGTCAATGCATCGGCAAAGTCATTCCTATTCTGAGGGATATGCATAAAGGCGATATCTTCAAACTCTCTTGCTAACTTGACAATATAGCGGTGGTATGGCAATAGATGTAATTCCTTGGTACTGTAGGCCTCTATGGATTGCCTGATGACTAGCTCCGAATCTCTAAATACTGCCGCCAATCTTTTGACACCCATGGATTAAGCCAATTTTAACCCCAGGAGGCATCCTTCATATTCTGTTATGTTGTTGGAGTTGTTGAATCATAGCTTAGTTACCACAGGGTACTGCTTCCCAGTGATAGATACAAGAACTGCCCCTGCCCCGGCTCCTTCTGCGTTGGCGGTGCCGTCAAAGTACAACTTCCAAAATTGTCTCATGTCTTTCTTATGGGCTTACTGGATTGCCATCAGCTCATCACCAGAGAAATATGTCTCAAGAGGCTCATAACCTCCTGTCGGTGCTGCCGATAGATGGTTTGTGATTCCCTGTCCCTTAATGGACTTTTGGGTCACATAGACGATGTCAAAATGTTGAAGGATTAGCTGCCATTTGGATAATCAACAGTTTAACATCGGTTTGCTGAAAATATACCTTGAAGGATCCATGCGGGATATGAGATGGGTGGTATGGCAGTGCAGGTAATACTTAACCTCATAGTGACCCAAGCTAATGCGCAATAGGTCCTTTCTATCAGCATATATTTATGTTCTCCACTACTGAATCATTTGCTGAGGTAATAAATGGCTCTTTCCTAGCCCATATCATCCTTCTGCCCCAGTAAAAAGCCCATGGTGTTGGAGTTAACTGATATGTATATGAACAATGGGACTCCCTCCCTTGGGGGTACCAGAATGGGTGTTTCAATCAACCTCTTCTGGATGATGTGAAAAGCCTATCCGATAGACAATTGGAGTAGCACTCCGTGCATCAGTCGAAAAGGGTAAAAGGGCAGAAATTCCATCTGCCCTGAAGCGTGGTTTTATTTCCTGCTTATTTTTGTTGCACTGCAATAGCAGTTACTTTTGTCATGCTTTTTGCTAAATGCTTTGTATGATCAAAGAGTTTCATATATTAAAGTGAAAGAATTTTGTTTTCAGGACTCCAGAGTTGGATTTGTTTGACCTTGCTGATGAGATGCCAAATTTTCACAGTGACTACCACTTTGATATAGAACTAGACTTCGACTTGATGGAGATTGATCAAGATGAGATGGATGACTATGGGGTGCCTGAGGAGATCAAAGAATGGGTCGAAGACAAACCCAAACCAAACCTCGATCAAACCATCACTGTCAATATCGGAACCACAGAAAACCTTAAAGAAATCCAGATATTCATGGACCTTACCCAAAACCAAAGAAAAGACCTGATTGAACTCTTAACTCAGTTTCAGGATGTGTTTTCATGGTCACACGAAGACATGATTGGTTCGTCTACTGACATTGTCATTCATCGACTGCCCATTAAATTTGGATTCAAGCCAGTCAAGCAAAATCTAAGTCGATTGAAACCTGAGTGGAGTCTGAAAGTCAAAGAAGAAATTGTCAAGCAATTCAAAGTCGGCATCAACATGGTATCAACTTACCCTTAGTGGCTATCCAACATAGTTCCCGTGCCTAAGCCCGGAGGGAAAGTACGAGTATGCCTGGATTGCCAGGATTTGAACAAGGCTTGTCTCAAGGATAACTTCCCAGTACCTTTTATCCACATACTGATAGACAACACGGCACAATATGGTATGTATTCTTTTGTTGACTATTTTGCCGGGTATCATCAAATCATGGTTGCTGAAGAGGACAGGGAGAAAACAACCTTCATCACTCCTTGGGGAACCTTTTGTTATAGACGTTTGTCTTTCGGATTTATCAATGTCGGTGCCACCTATCAGCGAGCTATGATGGCCCTTTTTCATGACATGATGCACAAAGAAATAGAAGTCTATGCGGATGATATCATCGTCAAATCCCTGGATCACATCAGCCATCTCAAAAGGCTTTTCAACAGGTTGCACAAGTACAACCTAAAGCTGAATCCGGTCAAATATGCTTTTGGTGTCAAATCAGGAATGTTATTGGGATTTCTAGTAAGTAACAGAGGCATTGAGATGGATCCCACTAAGATTAAAGACATCACCGAGATGCCCGTGCCCCGAACAGAAAAGGAAATACGGCGATTTTTGGGGAGAACCAATTTCATAAGAAGATTCATCTCTCAACTCACGGCAACTTGTGAACCCATCTTTAAGTTGCTAAGGAAAAATTCCTCCATGAAATGGAATGAAGATTGTCAGAAAGCCTACCTTTCCATCAAGAAGCAGTTAATCGAAGCACCTATCTTGGTACCCCTAAGGGATGAGGTTCCCCTATTTATGTACCTGTCAGTTAATGCCAACGCCATGAGTTGCATGCTGGGACCAAAAGATGATAGAAGTAAGGAGAGATCTATCTATTATCTCAGCAAAAGATTCAGTAGCGGAGAACAGAAGTACACTTTGATTGAAAAGACCTGTTGTGCGTTAGTATAGGCCGCCATGAGATTACAACATTATTTGCATGTGCACACAACCTATCTCATATCCCGCATGGATCCTCTGAAGTACGTATTCAGCAAACCCATATTGAATTACCGATTGTCCAAATGGCAGTTGATTCTACAACAGTTCGACATTATCTACGTGACTCAGAAGTCTGTCAAAGGTCAAGGAATTGCAGAGCACCGTCAAAGGATTTTCAACCCTTGGAAACTTATTTCCCGGATGATGGGATAATGACAATTCAACAAATCCCTCAAGAAAATACAGTTTAATATTGGAAAATGTATTTTGATGGAGCCGTGAACATAGAAGGTGCCGGAGCTGGGGCAGTTCTTGTCTCTTTTACAGGAGAACAGTATCATGTGGCCATCAAGTTATAGTTTGTCAGCACCAACAACACAGCCAAGTATGAAGGCTGTATAATGGGGTTGAAACTGGCCCAATCCATGGGTATTAAACGTTTACTAGTCTTTGGGGATTCTGAGTTGGTTATCAAACAAACCATTGGGGCGTATCATACCAAAGAATTGAATTTGCTGCCACATCATCGGCAAGTTATCAAGATATCCATGGAGTTTGAAGAAATAACCTTCATCTACATCCCTAGAGGTAGGAATGACTTTGCTGATGCATTGGCAACGTTGGCTTCCTTAATCCACATATCTGATAGGATGGGAATTCCTGACATCAAATTTATAAGCCAAAAGGCCCCGACATATGGGAATTACATTGGAGAAATATCAGATGAACTACCTCCTATCAGATAGCCTTGGTACCAAGATATAAAAGAATATCTTCGAGATAAATCTACGCCTACCGGGGCAAGTGAAGCTGAAAGAAAGCGGATTCATAAGATGGCTATGAAATTCTATCTAAATGGAGATGCACTCTATAAAAGGGATACTGAAATAGGCCTTTTAAGATGCCTGGATAAGGATCAAGCCCAAAGACTGATGGATGAAGTCCACGGTGGAGTCTGTGGTCCACACATGAGCGGTCCTTTACTTGCCAGAAAAATATTGAGAACAGGGCATTACTGGATCTCTCTCAAAGCTGACTGTGATGATTACGTCAGAAGATGCTACCAAATTCCAAGTCCATGTAAATGCCATCCACGTTCCTCCAAACGAACTGCACAATATGAGTTTTCCATGGCCCTTTTTCATGTGGGGAATGGACGTGATTGGGCCAATAGAACCCAAAGCCAGCAATGGTCATCGATTCATCTTCACCATGATTGATTATTTCACCAAATGGGTAGAGGCTGCATCTTTTCCCAAAGTCACCAAAGTGGTAATCATTGGTTTCATCAGAAATAATGTAATCTGTAGATATGGACAACCGGAGGTGATCGTATCAGACATTGCCAAGAATGTAAACAACCAAATGATGAAAGAATTATGCAGCAAGTCTTAGATCAAGCATCTCAATTCCGTCATCTATCGTCCTAAGATGAATGGTGCTGTCGAAGCGGCCAACAAAAATATTAAGAAAATCATGAAAAAGATGTCCGCCAATCACAAGGGATGGCCTGATCTATTGCCTCTTACTCTACTAGCTTATAGAACGTCAATGTGTACTTCTACTAGGGCTACCCCCTACTCATTAGTCTATGGCATGGAAGCAGTACTCCCTATAGAAGTAGAAATGGAGTCCTTGAGGGTATTAATAAATGCTCAGATAGAAGAAGACCGGTGGTTGCAAGAGCGATACCACCAGTTATCCTTGATAGATGAAGAAAGGGCTACAACCATATTTCACGGGCAATTATATCAGCAAAGGATTTCTCGGTTATACAACAAGAAAGTTCGACTCCGACAATTCAAAGTAAATGACTTAGTATTGAAGAAAGTCCTTACCAATCAAGATGAAGCCAAAGGAAAGTTTGCCCCAAATTGGGAAGCCCCTTTCATTGTCCAAGAAGTGTTGACAAGAGGAGCCATAGCACAACATATTATATCATACATTGCGTTACATTTGCCTGTATCATATTTCCCGTGTCTAGCAGTCTTTATCCTGTTCATTCCATTGCATTGCATAAACATGATAAAGAGGGGCATCTGTAGACACTCAAAATTTTGCATTCCTATTACTAACCCTGCAGGAGGAAAAATCATTTTTTACCTTCCAGAGACAACCGTGGAAGTCCAAATCACCAAATCCAGCCCTAGCGACAACACCAGGAGATCAAGTCAATCCTCGGCGACAACTCTGGAGATCAAATCAAGTCCCGGCGACAACACCGAGAGATCAAGTCAACCTTCGAAGACGAACCTGAAGCATCAAATAAATCCCCAGAGACAACCCTGGGATATCAAGTAAACCTTAGAGATGACCTTGAGGAAGAATAGAGTCGGCTAGGATCAAACCTCAGAGACAACCCCGAGAAATAGTCAAAAACCCTGTCAATCCTGTAAACAACCCCCGGAAGGGCAAAATGATCATTTTACCAACTTAATATCAAATCACGAAAAAATTAATCCAAATTAATGCCATGAAGGTCATGCAGACCCATAACGTCAATCCCAAGTAAAAATAGTATAAGACAGCTTAACGGACGGACTGCGAAGACTTGAAGATCTGGTCATGGACCTAACTTCCTGGATTCAAAAAGGTCAAATCCCATGTCATTGTGTAGCTCTCAGGAAGGGCGTTCCGAAAAGGTATAGCACGCTTCCATCGGACTCCCAGATTGAAAGTTATGAAGGTTTAAAGCAGACAAAGTGTTGGTCAGAGTGCACGTATTTCGAGACAACAGGACTCACGGGACCGGGGCCCACCCGGGGAGCTGCAGGTAGACTCGCGGCGACTTTGGTCTATAATTAAAGACCCCTATCAGCCAAAAAGAAGAGAAAAAAAAGAGAAAAAGAGAGGAAATTCTGCCCATTTCAGCTCTTAACCCTACCTACAGTGCTCCAAACTTCAATTTTACTCTTCCAATACACTTGTATACTTATATATACTAACATATCAAGTTTTAACTGGTGGAAACGGAGTTTTCAAGCCTACCAAGTGGTTTAAAGCCTCTAGCACTATACACTGTAAGATTTCTTGTGATCGAAAACCTTTTACTGCTTTAACATATATATATATATATATATATATATATATATATACGCTCATATATATATATATATATATTTATAGCTTCTAGTTTCGCCTGAATCTCAAATCCGTGGCCTTTCTGGCTTTAATCTATGTATAGATAAGTATATATATACATTTTTAAGTGTTATTTCAGTCTGGATTTCAAATCTGTAGCTTTTATCGCTTTAATATATATATATATATATATATATATATATATATTTGTAAGTGTTATTTATCCTGGATTGTTAATCCGTGACATTGTCAGCTTTAATATATATATATAACTATATATATATACTTATATTAATTCAGTCATGCCTGAATTTTAAATCTGTGGCTTTTTTCTGCTTTAATATATATATATATATATATATTTATACTAACTTGTTTGGTCTAGATTGCTAATCCGTGACCTTTTCAGCTTCAATATATATAAGCATATATATATATACCAATATCAGTCACGCCTGGATTGTAAATCCGTGACACTTTCTAACTTTAATATATATATAAGTAATATATATATATATATATATTATTTATTCAATATGATTAAATATCTATTTTAACTGTTTATTTGATGTAAATCTGTTCTCATGTAAAGTTTATTGATTAGATTTATATAAATATAGCCATATCTCACTTTTAATCGGTTCAAAAGTTGTCAAACTGGAACCATTGAGCTAGAATGGCTAAGATTTATTTAAATCTAGTTTTCTTTCTAGTTTTATAAATATTAAAGCAACTACGCGACCCTAGATTTGTATCTGGAGGGAACGAGAAGTTTGGCTACGCGCATGCAAGGATTTAACTGATGAATCCTTTGTCTTGCGACGTTTAGATTTTTATTTGCATTTTATTTTAATATCTCTGCGGTGCAGGCTTTTTGGTAATATTCTGTGAGCCTAGGAATCACGGGATCTACGATTAACCACATGGATCTAGATCCGATTCCCGCAATGGACAACTTTGCACTATAAATACATCTTGCCTGTCTTTTTGTAAATGTAAATTAGAGGACCTTAAAACAGTTATCCGGATTTAAGGTCTCAACCTAGTAAATTTTGGTTTGGGGTGCTTGGGTCACTTCGATGGCTTTCATGCCCAAAAGGACCTCGACACTTTCATATATTATTTGGTCGAGGATGCCTCGCATCCCGACAATAAAATCAAAATCAATCGAATGCAGAATAAAATAGAAGTATCAAAAGGCTTTAATTCCTATGTTAGCGAAAGGGTTTTAAAACCATCTTTCAAAACATTATTTTCATATCTTGTCTAAAAATGGAATTTTCAAATAAATCAAACCCTTTGTATATAGGTCCAACGAAGCATATCATTACTTTCAAATAAAGCACTTAGGCCTAATTATTGCAAGCACACACACACACACACACTGCAAATAAAATAGGGAAATTGAAAAGACGCAGTAACCATGTTTCACGAAAGTCGGGGGGTGCCTAACACCTTCCCCCCTCTTAATCAAGCTCCCAAACTCTATGAATCTCGATTTCCAAGGCCAAGTTAAATAGAGTCCAGTAATTGGGGCTACTTGCAAAACTTTTCAAATAAAACTCGGTTGAGTTGGTACAACCATTTCAAACATACCAACACTCTGTAAAATCAAAATTTACAAATCGCCGACATTATATGTCGGCCTTTTCTTAAAAATTCACCATTCAAATAAAACAAATCAAATAGAGGACATAAAGGGTAGAAACACATAAGGAAAGGGGGACCGCCAAATATTTTTCCCGACGTCGACAAAGATGATGCAAAGTTGGCTCAATGCATCATGCTCGCATTCATGAGTAACGAGCTTCAGCGTTAGCATAAAACTATGGATGCTCCTGGTATACTCCTGCACTTCAAGTAGTTGAATTGTGAGGAAAGTAGAACTGCTAGATATCAGATATCTAAGGAGCTCTTCTGATCTAGAATAACCGATGGTACTACAGTACAGACACATGTCCTAAAGATGATCAATTTGATTGAACAATTAGGATAACTAGGTTTTTCATAGATGGAGAGTTGAGCCAAGATTTGATCTTTTAGTCACTCTTAGACTTCGTCTCACAATTGTTGTGAATTTTCACATGAACAAGCTAGATTTTAGTCTGAATGATTTGCTTAACATGTTGAAAATGGTTGAGAGTCACTTTCCAACTAAGAAAGACCAAGTCTTACTGGTAGGGGCCAAAGGATCTTCTGAAAAGAAGAACAATTCAAAGAAGGTATAAGGAAATACATAAACAAAGGATAATAAGAACAAAACTGATATGGATAGCAAAGGAGGTTTCTTCCACTGCTATAAGTCTGGACACTGAAAAAGAAACTATGAGAAGTATATTATAGAGGCTAACCAGAAGAAGCTTAGTGAAGCTTCAATTACAGATACAGGTTTGTTCATGATTGAAATAAATCTTTCTGTAAGTCAAGTTTCTACTTGGGTATTGGATACCAGCTTTGGTTCTTACAAATATCGATTTATGAAGGGACCAAGCAGAAGTAAAAAGCTAAACAAAATATAAGTAATCCTATGTGTGGGGAATGAATCAAAGGTTGTTGCACTAGCCATAAGAACTTATAAGTTTAGCATTACTTACAAGCAAGTCTATTAAGTCAATAAGTTGTTATTGTATTCTATTTCTCGTTAGAAATATTATTTCTATTTTGTTATTGGATAATGAAATTTTTGGTATTATATTTAAGAAAAATTGTTATTCTATTTATAATAATAATGTTTTGTATAGAACTGGAAGATTACTTAATAGGACTTTGCATACTTGACTCACATGAAAAATAATTTTGCAAATTGAACAAACAAGTAAAACAAAAGGAGATGATTATTTAAAGAGTTGAATATATGTATTTGATGAAATACAAGTTTGAATTATTTGAAAGGTTCAAAGAATTCAGAAGTAAAACTAATTGACAAAGTATTAGGATTTTTCGATTGGATCGAGGAATAAATACTTGTGTAATACGTTTCTAGATTATCTTAAATGGTTTTCTCACAATGGACACCTCCTGATACACAATAATTTATTGATGTATCTAAAAGGAAAAATCATACCTTATTTGTGATGCCTCCAAATCCGGGTCCCTAGAACCTCGGACCTGGTACGTTACGGTACTTCATCTTCATACGTATTCTATAAACTAATGCCGAATATATAAACATAAATTGTTTATTTCACATGATTCTATAACATTTCCCAAGGTTTATTAACCTCAACTGAATACATACCTTCAGTAACTTAAAAGGTTCACATATTTGATTTACATCAGATAACTAATATTTATAAATGCATATAATCTACTCTTGGAATTTGCCTTTGCCTCTATCTTTCTTCGAGTCTTCTTCTTAATCTGAAATTTGTTATCATGATATAGCAAGGGTGAGCAACTACTTTGCTCAGCAAGTTTATATACAACAAGGATATATCATGATTGAAAGAAAGAATAAACTTTCAAATTTTTAACAATATAATAATTGTGAAAGAGTATGAATCAAAATGTCAATAATTGAATTACTGAATCAATAATGTTTAATGTCAACAAGGATCATGAACAACTTTAACTGAACCTTATGGTAATGAAGGTGATCAGTTTTTCATACCTGATGAACATATGCAACATGCATTAAGTAAAAATCAATAATAAGAATAGATGTAAATAATCAATAATAATTATTCACTAACATGCTTTGAAATAATAACTCAAGTTTGAGTTAAGGAAAGCTTGCTTGTACCGTCGATTACTGCTACGCAATCTAATTTTATCTCTTTACTGAAAAGATCTATTAATTATGTAGACACCCAAAATTTTTCATTCCTATTGTAGACACTCGAAATTTTGCGTTCCTGTTACTAACCCTGCAGGGGGGGGGGGGAAACCGTCTTTTTAACCTCGGTCTCAGTATCGGGATCTCAACTCAGCCCCGGTCTTAATACCGGGATGTCAACTCAGCCCTGGTCTCAATACCGGGAAGACAACTCAGCCCCGGTCTCAATACCGGGATGTCAACTCAGCCCTGATCTCAATACTGGGATCTTAACATAGCCTCGATCTCAATACCGGGATGTCAACTCAGCCCCGATCTCAATATCGGGATGTCAACTCAGCCCCGATCTTGATACCGGGATGTCAACTCAGCCCCGGTCTCAATACTCAACTCAGCTCCAGTCTCAATACCAGGATGTCAACTCAGCCCCGATCTCAATACCGGGATATCAACTCAGCCCCGTTCTCAATACCAGGATGTCAACTCAACCCTGATCTCAATACCGGGATGTTAACTCAGCCCCGGTCTTAATATCGGGATGTCATCTCAGCCCCGATCTCAATATCGGGATGTCAACTTAGCCCCGGTCTCAATACTGGGATGTTAACTCAGCCCCGATCTCAATACTGGGATGTCAACGCAGCCCCGATCTCAATACCGGGATGTCAACTCAGCTCCGGTCTCAATACCAGGATGTCAACTCAACCCCGATCTTAATACCGTGATGTCAACTCAGCCCCGGTCTCAATACCGGGATGTCAACTCAGCCCCGATCTCAATACCAGGATGTTAACTCAGCCCCGGTCTCAATACCAGGATGCCAACTCAGTCCCGGTCTCAATACCAAGATCTCAACTTAGACCCTATCTCAATATCGGGATGTCAACTCAGCCCGGTCTCAATACCAGGATGTTAACTCAGCCTCGATCTCAATACTGGGATGTCAACTCAGTCCCGATCTCAATACCGGGATGTCAACTCAGCCTCGGTCTCAATATCAGGATGCCAACTCAGCCCCTGTCTCAATACCAGGATGTCAACTCAGCCCCGATCTCAATACCGGGAGGTTAACTCAACCCCAACGATAACCCCAGGATGTGAAGTCAAACCCCGATCACAACCCGGGAGGTACAGTAACCCCGACGACAACACCAGGAGAACTAGTTCAGGCCCGATCATAATTCGGGAGGTCAGGTCAAGCCCCAATCACAACCCGGGAGGCCAAATCAACTTCAGAGACAACCCTGAAGCCTCACGTCATCTCCAAAGACAACCCTGGGAAACCAAGTTAGCCTCGGAGACAACCCTGAGGACAAACAGAGTTGGCTGGGATCAAAACCTTGGAAACAACACTGGGAAAATAGTCGAATACTGTGCCAATACAGGAGATAACCCTTGGAGGGGTAAAATGGTCATTTTACTAACTTGAAGCCAATTCAGTCAAAATCAAGTCGAATTGATGCCATAAGGGTCAGAAAGAACCATAACATTGATCCCGAGTGAAAACAACACAATACAGCTCAACGGACAAACTGCAAAGAAATGAAGATTTGGTTATAAACCTATCTTCTTGGACTCAAAAGGTTTATTCCCATGTCATTATGACGCTCTCTGCGAGGGCTTTTCAGAAAGGTATAGAACACCTCAAACGGACGCTCCGATCAAAAGCTAGAAAGTTTTGAACCTAACATTGCGATGCTCGGAGTGCACGTACTTCGAGACGATGGGACCCATCATATGGGCCCTACCACGTGGAGCCGCAGATAGACCCACGGCTGTCGCAGGTAGGCCCGCTTCCATCGGGTCTTTAAATATAAGTGCCCCATTTCCAAAAAGAGAAAAAATAGAAAACGCTTTGAAACTCCAGCCATTTCGTTTCCTAGCCCGACTTCTAGTACTCCAAACCCAGATTTTATTACTCTAACATGTAAGTATACTCATATACTACCACATACCAAAAATTGAACGGTGGAAACGTCCATTTGAAGCATACCAAGTGGCAAAAACCCCGTGTAGCAGTCCATTGTAAGTATTTTTACGATCAGAACTCGTTTTCTACTTCATTGAACATTTATACACGTTCACGTAAAGTTTTATCTTTTGATTTTTCCCGGAACTCAGTTCTGTGGCCGTTTTTGCGTACTTTTTAGTACATTTATACGTTTTTTTCGCATTTGCACAGCCCGGATAGACGATTCGCGGCTTTTACTAGCTTTTACGTATATATATCTATATATGTATTAACTTTTTCGGACTGGATCACTGACTCGTGTCCTTTCTGGATTTATTATGTATATATTTAACTATATATATACTAACTTTTTAATTCTGTCAAGCCCGGATGGCAAATCTGTGGTAGTTACTTCTTTTATATATATTTATATATATATAAATATTTCTGACTTCATTTGGCCTAGATTTGGATTTCGTTGCCTTTTTATTGATTTAATAGATATACTAACTGTATATACTAACATTTACATTTTCGTTTGTCCTAGATCATTTCGTGGCCTTTTTACCGCTTTTATAAATATATATATATATATATATATATATTTACATTTTTGTCTGGGCATAGGATTGCAAATTCGTCATCCTTTACAGCTTATATATATATATATATATATATATATATATATATATATATATATATATTTCTATTATGTCATGTAATACCCGAGAATTTTCATATATTATTAAATAAATATATTAATGGGAATGAGAATTTATTTGAATATAATGATTTTGTGTTATGAGAATGATTAATTCAATTATATTAAATTGAATAATTATAATAATTGAGAAATTGATGGAGTTTACGATAAACTCGATGAAATGCCTTGTGTGGCACAGTGACGTAATATTAACGATTATATTAACTTAAGCGAACAATTAATCTATATTAATTATTGATCGTAAAATATTAATTAATTGTCATCGTAGAATAATTGTTATAAAATATTAATGGTGAATGATTAATAATATGTGATTATTATTATTGCAAGAAATATAATAATAATAATGAGCAACGTGTCTATAATATAATAAGATTTATATTAAAGTAATGATTAATCATATAAGGGTTAATTAAATTGTTATGAAGATTAACAATTATATTGATTGATAAAGGATGTGTGTATATTATTAATTACTATTTAATTAATAAGATGAGTAATTCTATGTGCAAGCAGGCGAATTAAATGTGTAACATATAGTAGCTAACTATGTATTATGTGAAGTGTAATATGACACTACTATATGGTAAGGCTTATTGAATTATGGGAGTTACATGATAATGCCTATGTGACATGTGAATATACAGTAAAAGAATATGATATGGATTATATATGTGTAAATTAATTGTACCACATTGCCATGTTAAAAGTACATTATGACTTAAAAGTATATATTATATAATCTAAGTGGACTTGTATAATATAAGTATGTGTTTATAGTATATAAATAATTAATAAAGTTCCTTCATTCATTGAATAAGGCAAGATGTGTTGTGACATTAAAATAGCCTATGTGATAATATGTATGTAAGTATACATTAAAATAGTGTATCATGAATATAAATAATAATTGATGATTATTTATATATATAATGGAATAATAAAATTTAATAAAGAAGATAATGTGATGTGATTATATCCAAGTAAATTATATCCGGTATTAATAAATGTACATGGATTATATGATGTGAGTACATAGGTAATCCCTAATTTTTCCTAATATAGTAATAATTGTACATTAAAACCCATTTTTTTGGAAAGTATAGTAACTAAATTGAACTAATTAATCACATTGCTGGAAATTCAAATGTATATGATGCTCCAACAGTGGCCAAACAGTGGCCTATAATCCCATTGCGTAAACTTGAGCAGCTATACTCCATGGTGATGATGGCTAAGCATATGGCTGAGGAAGAGTAGTTGAGCAACTCCTTATTACCCATTGTTCTCTTCTTCTACCTCATGAATTCTAACCTTTGAGCAAAGCCATTAACTAGATAACAATTCCTCTATAAATTGGTAGCTATGTTACTAAGTTTACGTTGCTATGTTTTGTTTGATAAAATTCTGAGAATTGAAGTTTGAGTGTTTGTTGTTCAAAGAAGAATCTAGCAATCACAGAAAGTTAGAAGCTAAGCAAACTAAGTTTCAAGAGGTATAATTCTGAATTCCATAATCTTCATTCTTGTTCGCTGTCAAAGTTTCAAATCTTGATCACGTTGAATTGGGTTGTAATTGGGGTATAGAACAATTATTTAGTTGTTATAATAAACTTATAAGCATGTTAGAATACAATGTGATTGTTTTCGTGAATAAATTTTATGAATTGGGTTGCTGTCTGCCGAAGCAGGAGCTTCCAGCTCTGTACAGGTAACGGCGCAGCTGCGCCCTGGTTATACTAGGGTGCTGCGCAGCTGCGCCAGTGCTGGACTTATATTTTGCTGGCCAAGGCCCTGCGCAGCTGCGCCAGTTTTGAACTGGGACGCTGCGCAGATGCGCCGGTTACTGGATCTAGTTCCTGCTTTCTGCTAGAAATCTGTTATGGTATAAATAATTAATGTGACTTCAACAAGTCTACTAATGAGCTTGGCATGCCTATATGGATATATTGAGACAATGTAAGCATGTTTTACTAAGAGTTACACACATACTTATAGTTTGCGATAAACTTAGAGTTTTATAAACAAACTTCGAATTTGAAAATGAACTCGATATGTGTACTTGCCATGTTAACATTCTGACCTTGCAAGCATATTTGTATGACTTAAGGATGTATGAAAAGCATGCTAACTCGCGTATATAGGTTCCATAATAAAATGTGGACATGTGAACCTTACTAATGACAACATAAGCTTTAAATGTGGACCTTGACATGTTATATTAGGACTCTACGTTCTGATATTTTTAACATGATTGAATATGCTTTGAAGGCATCATACATGTACGTACTTGTTAGATGTAATGCAAGTTAATCAAGCGTGAGTTCGATTAAGTCACGAACTAGTAACAGTGCTAGAATCACACATCCGTGACATAGAAACATATGAACATGCGTATCAATAAAATATATGACTACTTTATATCTCTAAATGATATGCATGACAACTTATGTAAATTCATGGCATTGCATAACCCTAAGTCGTTCGGGATCGTGAATTAAAAAAAAAACTAAATCATATATGATTGGAATTTGAAAGATTGAACAAGCATGAAAGTATCCTTTAAATATGTGTACGTACTTTGTGATATCATATGTTATGTGTTACTTGAACCCAACGGTTAACTTATGAGAATGCCATAACTTGCTAAAATGAAATATATTTTAGTATTGCTTGTAGTCTTATGTGATATTAATAATATGCGAGTATGTTTACTAATTGTGGTAGTCTCACATGATAGTAATGATGTATGAATCTGATCAACTTTAGAAAAGAGGAAGTTAAGAATAGAAATTATATTCTATATAACTGTGTAGCTAGGTTAAAACTTAGCTTATGTGTTGATCATATATTCGAAGATAAAATGTGAAGTTAAATTATATGACTAATGAATATCATATATATACGTAATGGTATTACGATAGGAATTCGAAAGTGTTGGCTAGCTTTACGTGAGTAAACTACGCATAAGGCAAGTATCTTAAACCCTTGCATTATTTTATTCAACGGATATCGTAAGCGAGTATCTAAACCTTATCTCTTTGGATACAAGTATTCTATCTTTGTATATTGCGAACTAATTTCCTACTTAATCGTTTGAATTGAATTAGCATACTTGAACTCTTATTTCATTAAAGCTATTATTCATGTTGAACTTAGTATTGTTCTTGAATATTGTGAAAGTGTCTATGCCATTTGATTCGGCTAGACTTATATTATTGAAAAGCGACCCAAACTAATTGATTGGTGCGGGATCTTGTATTTGACTGAGAAGAACAACCTTCTTTGAAGGGAATATATAATTTTCGGAGAACCGACGTGCACACTTGAGTATGATTGATTGTTATGCATAACGATGGTGCTTTAGGCTGATCACCTGTTGTACCTGTTTTTGTTGGATTTTCAGTTTATTACCGTTAATTCTAGTAGAAGTTCATAGTCCTTAGCGACTGCTCAGTATTCAGTTATCTTGAAATCTTGAATTGATTTGTTATTGAATCACATTGATATTATTCTGTCCTTAGTGACTATTATTGAAAATTGTTGATATTCTTGTTATCCTTGAACTATCAAACTTTGTTATACCCTTTAGAAAATTAAGGATTTTATCACTTACCCTTATTGTATATTACTTGCTGGGCAATTTGTGCTCATTCTTGCTTTCCCTAAAACATTTCAGTTAAGGCAGAGCAGGGCGAACCTTCGGGCGTTGATAAGGGCAAGGGCAAGGCTACCAACTAGCTTGTCTCTTTTACGTTTTTAAATATTTTAATGTTGTATTAAGATGATGTAGTAAGACTGGTTTTGATTATGTTTAAGCTTAAGTTAGGTTATGTAATAAGTCGTTAATTGATATTATTATGTAATCTATTAAGTACTGTAGGTTGCGAGACTTGGAGGAATAATTATAATAAATCATTGTAAATTATTCTAGAATAGATTTTCCGCTGTGATCGTGTGATATTAGTTATTATTATCGTGATGTATTACCATGAGCACGTGATGAACCGAATTCGAGAGACCAAGTGGCGGTCCTGGAATTTGGGGGCGTCACATGTCAAGCCTGGATCATCCCGTGGCACTTTTACAGCTTATATATATATATATTTACATTTAGTCAAGCCTAGATCATCCCATGACTTTTACAGCTTTTATATATATATATATATATATATATTTCAATTCTGTCAAGCCTGGATTACTCTGTGGGTTTTTACAGCTTTTATAAATATATATATATATATATATATTTTCATTCTAGTCTAGGCATAGGATTTGAAATTCGTCGCCCTTTACAACTTTTATACATATATATATATATATATATATATATTTCTATTTTGTCAAGTCTGGATTACTCCGTGGCTTTTTATAACTTTAATAAATAAATATATATATATATATATATATATATATATATATTTACATTCCAGTCCGGGCATAGGAGTGAAAACCCATCGCCCTTTACATCTTTTCGTATATATATAATTATATATATATATATATATATATATATATTCTTTATTCGTTGTGATTAAATTTCTACTTTAAATATTCATTTGATATGAATTGGCGTTGATATTCATTTGGCGAACTAGATTTTTTTAAATCTAGCCCTTTCTACCTTTCAAACGGTTCAAAATTGGTCCAACCTTAACCGGGAAGATAGAATGGCTAAGATTCATTTAAATTTAGCTTTCTTTCTAGCTTTGTTCATTCTTAAAGCAACCTCGCGACCCTCAGATCTCTATCTAGTGGGAACGAGAAGCTTTGGCTATGCGCATGCAAGGATTTGAATGATGAATCCTTTGTATTGCGATGTCTAGATGTAAATATATATATTTTCTGTGAATATCTGAGCTGTGCAAGTTTTCTTGGCTTCTCTCCGTGAGCCTAGGAATCGTGGGATTCATGATCCAACTGATCAGAATCTGATTCTCATGATGGACAAACTCCACATTACAAATGTACCCTGCCAGGTTTTCTGTAAAAATGTACATCTGAAAAACCTTAAAACGGTTATCCGTGTTTAAGGTCTCGAACATAATGAAATAATGGTTTGTCGTGCCAGAGTCACTCTGATGGCTATCATGCCAATGAGAAGATCAACACTTGTAAATATTATGTGGTCGAGGATGCTTCGCAGCCCGATAAATCACCATTTAAATTGAGCCCA
Source organism: Panax stipuleanatus (assembly GCA_020205555.1). Classification (NCBI taxonomy): domain Eukaryota; kingdom Viridiplantae; phylum Streptophyta; class Magnoliopsida; order Apiales; family Araliaceae; genus Panax; species Panax stipuleanatus. The sequence goes on from CM035125.1 coordinate 41,545,760, forward strand.
AAGGCTGAAAAGATAAAAATGGAAGTATTAACATGCTTCAATTCCTATGCGAGCGTGAGGGTTTGAAAACCTGCTTTCAAAACATCATTTTTGTCGACGTCGGTGGAAAAATGAGCGGGTCGAGTCAGAACCCGGATCTTTCTCTCTCTTCCTAAGTCTTGTTTCTACCCTTATTTTGTCTTTTTTATGAAAAAGGGTGAAGGGTTTTTTAGAAAAGGCCAACATATATCATGTCGACGATTTAAACGTTTTATAGAGTCGCCAATTGGTAGATTTGAAATGGTTGTACCAACTCAACCGAGTTTTGTTTGAAAGTAGGCCCAATTGTTAGACACTGTCGAAACTTGATCTTTGAAACCAAAGTTCTAAGTTCGGGGGCTTGGTTAAGTGTGGGGAAGGTGTTAGGCACCCCACAACTCTCGTGAAAACACGGTACCACATCTTTTCAATATTTCCCTTTTTTATTTGCAATGTATGTATGAATGCTTAAAAAAATTGGGCCTACGCTTGTTTGATTTGAAAGTATGGACGTGCTTCGTTGAACCTATATACGAAAGGTTTGATTTGATTTGCAAAAGTCCTTTTATTAGACAAGATATTAAAATGATGTTTTGAAAGGTTGATTTTCAAACCCTTACGCTACCATAGGAATTGAAGCATGTTGATGCTTCCATTTTTATCTTTTAGGTCTTTTGGCTCAATTTGAATGGTGAACGTCGGGCTGCGAAGCATCCTCGACCACAGAATATATATACAAGTGCCGGTCTTCTCATGGGCATGACAACCATCGGAGTGACTCTAGCACGACAAACCATTATTTCACTATGTTGAGACCTTAAACTCGGATAACCGTTTTAAGGTCTTTCGGATGTACATTTTATAGAAAAACTGGCAGGGTACATTTGTAATGTAAAGTTTGTCCATCGTGGGAATCAGATTATGATCAGTTCGATCATAAATCCCATGATTCCTAGGCTAACAGAGGAAAGCCAAGAAAACCTTCACAGCTCAAATATGCATAAAAAATGGATATTTACCTCCAGATGTCGCAAAAACCAAGGATTCATCAGTCAAATCCTGGCTTACGCGTAGCCAAAGCGTCTTGTTCCCACTAGATAGCGATCTAAGGGTCGCGAGGTTGCTTTTCGAATAAATAAAACTAGAAAAACTACCCAATTTAAGTAAATCTCAACCATTCTAGCTTCCCGGTTCTGTCTGAACCTATTTTGAACCGTTTGGAAGATAGAATTGGCGAGATTTAAAAAAATCTAGTTCGCCCAACTAGATGTCAGCGCCGATTCATATCAAATGAATATTTACAGCAGATATTTAATCAAAATGAGTAAAGAATATATATATAATTATATATATACGAAAGCTGTAAAGGGCAATGGGTTTTCACTCCGATGCTCGGACTGGAATATATATATAAAAGCTGTAAAAAGCCACAGAATAATCTAGGCTTGAAAGAATGTAAATATATATATATATATATATATATATATATATATATATAAAAGCAATAAAGGGCGACGGATTTCAAATCCTATGCCTGGACTGGAATGAAAATATATATATATATATATATATATATATATATATATATATATATATATATATTTATAAAAGCTGTAAAAAGCCACGGAGTAATCCAGGCTTGACAGAATGGAAATATATATATAAAAGCAATAAAGGGCGACAGATTTCAAATCCTATGCCCGGAGTGGAATGAATATATATATATATATATATATAAAAGCTGTAAAAGAGCCACGGGATGATCCAGGCTTGGCTGAATGTAAATATATATATATATATATATATATACATATATAAAAGCTGTAAAAGAGCCACGAGATGATCCAGGCACGACATAATGTGTATATATATATATATATATATATATATATATATATATAAAAGCTGTAAAAGGGCGATGGGTTTTCATTCCTATGCCCGGACAGAAATGTAAATGTATATATATATATATATATATATATATAAATTTAGAAAAGCGGTAAAAAGGCCACAGAATGATCTAGGCCAAACAAAAATATAAATGTTAATATATATACAGTTAGTATATATATATATTAAAGCAATAAAAAGGCCATGAAGTCAAAATCTAGGCCAAATGAAGTCAAAAAATTTTATATATATATATATAGTTATATATATAAAAGCCGTAACTACGACTGATTTGACATCCGAGCTTGACAGAATTGAAAAGTTTGTATATAATAGTTAAATATATACAAAAAAAAGCCAAACCAGGACTAGGAAGATAATCCAGTCTGGAAAGGGGCATATATATATGTATATATATATACTATATATATATAAAAGTTGTTAAAAGCCGCGGATCGACGATCTGGGCTGTGAAAATGCCAGAAAACGTGTTTATGTACCAAAATGTACAAAAACGTAAGCAAAACCGCCACGGAACTAAGTTCCGGGCATAATCCAAAAACGAAACTTAACGTGCAAGTGTACAAATGCGTAATGAAGTAATATGAACTTTCTGATCGTAAAAATACTCACAATGGACTGCTACACGGGCTTTTTGCCAAGTTATAGGCTTCAAACGTCCGTTTCTACCGCTCAGTTTTTGATATGTGGTAGTATATGAGTATATCTACGTGTTAGAGTGATAAAATCTGGGTTTAGAATACTGAAGTTGTGCTAGGAAACGAAACGGGCAGAGTTTCAGAGCGTTTCTCTATTTTATTTTGGCCTGGGGCTGCACTTATATTTATAGACCCGATGGAAACGGCTCTACCAGAAGTAGCTGCGGGTGTACCTGCGGCACCACGTGGCAGGGCCCAGATGGTGGGTCCTGTCACCTCAAAGTACGTGCACTCCGAGCAACGTGAGGTCAGATTCGAAACTTTCTAACTTTTGATCGGAGCGTCCATTTGAGGCGTGCTATACCTTTTCGGAAAGCCTTCACCGAGAGTGTCACAATGACATGGGACTAAAAAATTTTTGAGTCCAAAAAGACGGGTTCATAACCTGCAGCAAACGGTTGCTGATTTAGTGACAGAGGCAGAGTATATAGCTGCAAGTGAAGCTGCAAAGGAAGCTGTTTGGATGAAGAAGTTCATAACTGAACTTGGTGTGGTTCCTAGCATTGGAGAAGCAGTTCCCGTATACTGTGACAACACCGGAGCGGTTGCACAGGCTAAGGAACCCAGGTCTCATCAGAAATCTAAACACGTGTTGCGGCGATTTCACTTGATCAGGGAGATCATTGAAAGAGGAGACGTCACCTTGGAGCGTGTAGACTCTCAAGACAACATTGCAGATCCATTTACTAAAGCTCTAACACAACAGCAGTTTTATCGTCACTTAGAGAAGATGGGTATGAGATACCATGGCGATTGGCTTTAGTGCAAGTGGGAGATTGATAGTGTAAGAACCCGAATTTTTAGATATTATTAAATAAGGATTTAATAAATAAAATTCTTAAACTGTGAGATGGGTTCGAATAATAATATATATATGTGATATGCGGTATGTGGTATTATATTACATAGGATAATATGGACTATGTAAAATGTGTTTTTGTGATTTATAAATATATTATTAATATATATTTGTTACTTATCGTAGAAACGATCCAGTTGAGATAAAGGAGGTGGATAAATTCCTATCGATATTAAATAATTTATAGAATTATTTTATCATAGTAAGTTGGTGACATTAAATATCCTTAATGTATAATCACCATATTCTTGTGTATGTGTATTAATAACTAGTATGCTTATAATATAGGTTATTGATAAATCTTAAGCTATCCGTGAATAGGTTTGGATAGTGAAGCATGAGTTAGTTAAGGAATTAACTAATAAGAATAAATATTAGTTAATTTAAGTTGGGAGTTATATTATGGAATAATATAATGAGAGTATTGAACCTTAATTAACTATGATGATATAGTACAGTGTTTAATTTACTTAAGTAAATGAGTGAATTAATATGTGTGTTGAATATGTAATTATAGTTGGTACTTTTATATATATTACTTAGAATAGTAATATATGAGAAAGTCTAATGTACGAATAACGTTAAATATATATATATATATATATATATATATATATATATATATATATACGTTATTAAAGGGAGATGGAAATCATTATATCTTTAAATGAATATTTGAAGAAATTGTTTTGGGAACAATTTATAGAAAAGAAAGAGAAATGGTTATTATATATTTTAATAAAGGATATTAAAATAATTTTTAATATTGAATTATTTTAATAAAAGGAGGAAATGTTATTTTTGAATAGTAACATTACCTTATATATTTTGTATAAGGTGTGATTGATTAATATGATAGATATATTACATATTTGCTATATGTAAATAAATTGATAGAAATAATTTCTTATAATAGAGAATAAACTTATTATCTATTTACTATATATAATATATGTACATGTGTCGTACATATAGTTATTTGAAATTATAGTAAGAATATTGTCTTGAGACAATAAGTAAATTATTTTCTAATAATGAATGTCTTTATTCGGAGAAAACATAATATTTATGTTATGGCAAAATACATAATTTCTAATGTATTTTTCAAGGGAGTTTAATTAATGAAAGGAAACTAAGTTATTTTTAATATATTAAATAACTTAAGTTATTATTTGATCGTGAATATTATTATTGGAATAATTAATAGAGTATATATTAATTATTATAAGCGTAAAAGTTATACTTATTATAAGTATAATTAATTGAAGTAGTTTAGCATTTTAATAGCTGGAGTTATTATATTACCGTAAAGGTTATATAGAATATTTGAATATTTTCATTCACGATATATTTATATATGTGAACCTTGTGATTTAATAGTTCTAATTATATTGAACATGTTATAAGTAGTAAGTGATGAGAATAAGAATAAGCTTAATGTAAGCTTGTGAAATATGCCTTGTGTGGCACGATAATAGATTCGGTAATGAATGATGGAAGAATTATTTAAACAATTAATCTATATTAATTGTTATTATAATAATATGTTGAATTATTATTATTGCGAGTGATAGCATGATAATAAGTATATTTGTTATAAATATAATAAGATTTATATTTATTGTGAAAATTAACTATATAAATGTTAATTAATTGTTATGGAAATTTTAATCCCATTGATTAATGAGAAATGGATTAATAAATATTATTATTAATTAATTGATGAGATAAGTAAATTACTTACTTCTATGTGCAAGCATGCGAATAAAATGTCTAGCGTATAGTAACTAACTATATATTGTACGAAGTATAAAGTGCAATATGACTATGTTATTTATGAATATAAACTATATAGTAAAGTTTATTGAGTTGTAAGAGGTACATGAAATGTGGGTGTGACAATGTGTATATTAAGTATACAATAAAATAATATATCATAGATATATTGTAAAAAATTATTGAATTTACTAATAGAGGAGACAATACACTGTGATGGTACCCGATAGAATTATATTCGGCATTAATAAGATGTACATGGATTATATGTATGTACACTACTTGATACATTATATTATTATTTACTCATTATGAGTGATATTGTGTACCCTCTAATTCATTATAACCTAAGTGTTTATGAAATGAATTATGATATAGTCTTAGTAAGCATGATAGGCTATATATATAACCTTAGTGTATTGTATAGCCAGTTGCTGAGTTATTTATTGTCCCACATTATGTGCCCATCTCATTTCTCCTTCACGTGATATGCTCCAAGCTAGTCTACTTCCTACTCCTCAAACTCAACATTCCATAGCAAATGATGAGCAAGGGTGAGGAATTCATGATGAGTTCCACCCACTCTCACCAACTCTCCCTTATCCATTGAACAAGCTTGCATTCCTTTGGTTTAATTTGAGGTGGAATTGTAATGTCTGTGTAAACATTTGCCTATAAAATGAAGCTCTTCTCCTTCATCTTTTCATTTTGCTGAGCTTTTGCTTAAGTGTTAAGTGGAGAGCATTGCATACCTTAGTAATAGCATTCTAGAATTGAGAGAGAATTTAGTAGTAGCAAGCCCAAGTTGTTAGCAGAGGTACAATATACCTTTCATGTTCTTCAATTCATGTTTTCTAAAATTCTGTAAATTTCTAATTCTTGAATTGAGTATGGAATCCATGATTATGTGATCAAGCAATGTTTGTTAATTGCTCCTTAGTTGCTATGCTAGCTTATAATCATAATAGAACTGTAATGTAGTAGCTTAGAATGATAATCGTTGCGAAATTCAGAGTTTAGCTTGAGGTACTGCCGAAGCAGAAGCTGCTCTGTCTCTGGTCTGCCAGTGGCGCAGCTGCGCCAGTTTTATACTGGCCAGCGGCGCAGCTGCGTCGGTACCAGACTTGGGTTGGGCAAGGCCCTGCGCAGCTGCGCCAGTTTTGAACTGGGGAGCTGCGCAGCTGCGCCGGTCCCTGATCCCAGTTTCTGCAGATTTTGTTCTTGCTTGATGTCTGCTAAGTGATAGATATTGAAAGAAATTAGGACAAGCATGCTGGTATGATTAATACATATATATGGACTTGTTAAACTAGTATGTGCATATTATATTCGGATCGCTTACGTGAACGATGAAGTTATATTTTTGAAAATAAACTTAAGGTTTTATAAACGAATTTTGGCGTATATAAGTCATGTTTATATTCTGATTTTGTGAACCCGATAGTATGGTTTATATTGACATGAAATACATGTTTAAAGTGTTAATCACACTACCTTACATTATTGATAGAAAAGACTTGTAGATTGAAAATAGACTTAAAGTTTTATAAACGAACCTTGACATATACATATGATGTGTATGTTCTGATTTTTAAGGATGATTGTATGACCTAGTTATGCATGGAAATAGGTATGTCATGTGGTTTCAAACCCCTTTGAATACCATGAACCTCTTGGTCACTTTAGTGTGCGGTTCTAGAGAAAACTTGAAGCCTTGAAATTAAACTTAAAGGAACTTGTGTACTTAAAGTTCTAAATATGATAACATACGTACATGGCATAAGTAGATATAAAATGATTCAAAGTAGCCTTGCATGATTAGTTAAGCATGACATTGATTTTTGGAGAATAAAACTTATGAAGTTTTGAAAGTAGAATGGTTGAACATAGAGTTACTGGCATTCTAACTTTATGAACATGCATGATAGGACTTATATGCCTCTAGTCGTGATTGGTATGTGCACCCCGCTAGTTAACCGTGATATGCACTGTGCGAGCATGTTTTGAAGATGTACTACACTAACTATAGGTAAATAGATTAGATGTAGGCGGACATGTGTAAATGAAAGATGATATTAATTGAGTATAGTTAAGGTATACCTATGCGTACCTAGCTATACTAAACGTATGATAAGAAAGTGAAACAAGGTTCTAAGAAATAAGTTAGACAACAATGTAACCTTTGTTATTACATTGAGAATGTGTGGATGCATATAACTGATGAGTGTGATCTCTATGGTTAATATAACTGTGTAGGATTACACAAAGTGCAGAGATTCTTAAGCAGTTAAGTCGTAGTTGTTAAACTACGAATCAGGCAAGTCTTTCAGTTCCTATTTAATATATGAATTCAATAACTGTTAGTTGAATTATATTATGCTGTGATAATGTGAACTTATATATGAACTGTATATGAGATATAAATGAGATTGAAAGTTGATCTTTAATGATATACTTGTTATGTGAAAAGTAACATGCGTAGTAAATATAAACTGTTTATAAATGCATGAACTGAGTATGATGTTATATGCTATGTGATGCATGAGGACTGTTAGAATTGCTGAGCTGTCGAGCTCACTCTTGCAAATAACCACTTTTGCAGGTTAAGGATTCACGGTAAAGATTTCGTGCTTCTTGATTGATATAGATAGATAGTATCGCATTGAAGAATATTACTTAGATTATTGTCTGGACCATGTTTAGATTCTAGATGATGTACTCGATAGTTGCTTACACTGTTTAATACTTGTTGTATTGTAAGAATGTATTAATTAATACATAGAGGATATCGAGTTGAGTTGTAAATGTTTATACGATAACTCAGATAAGAAGGAATCATATTATATAGTTGATTCAAGATTTGTAATCGGTATCAAAGTTATGGAATCAATAAAAAGATTTTATTCAAGGAGGATTGAAAAAGTTTAAATTATTCCGCATTTTAGTAACATCGAATATGATGTAAAGATGAGATCTTGGATATAAATAGAATTTATATTCTAAATTGTAATTAGTAAAGTTGTATTCTTTTAGTAATGAATAAAAGATGTAATAGTTTGGCGATAATAGTATCGTGACTGCACCGAATCCGAGGTTTCGAAGGAACGTGGATTTGGGGGCGTCACAGATAGTAGTGTGCATACAAGCCAATCATGTATGATGATAAAGCACATACTTTGTAAACAATCTTATTTATTTATTAATAAAATATTCATTTAAGGCATATAATTATCTACATGGTGCTGTCTTTATAATATGTAAATAACCCATAGTTTTAAGCAATGCTTTTAGAATCATGATGAGATCATGATAATGAGATCTAAATTCTTAGAAAGCTTAAAAACTAAAATAGTTCCCAATTGTGGGATTACTAAAATGGGGATTAGTAAATCCGGATAGATTGGTACATATGTTGCTTGCTCATTGGATGAGGATGACTGATCTCATGGTCATTTGTGTGGAGACACTAAAGCAAGTATGTAGGTGCTTATTGGAGAATAAGTTCACTGAACGTGACTCGCTATGGAATACCTAATGGAGTTTTACTCGCCTGTCAATAGGAATTCCTAATGTGATAGTAGTACATGTGATCCTTGGACTTGAGATCATCATAGTATCTTGTATGTAACAAATTATACTTTGACTAATTCCTTAAGGCCTTTTAAGGCATATATAGGGTATGCTTGGGTATAATGAGTTACATATGGAGATAATGAATGATCAACAAAGAATCTACCACCTCTAGTAAAAGAGGAGATATGTCCTATGTGATTCGTTAAATGACAACCCAGGAATCCTTGGCCAAGGTAGAATAAAATTAGAAAGAGGTTTCTAATTTGCATTATTTGGAGTTGTGCATTTTCTAATTGAAATACATATGATTAAAAAAATTAAGACTTGACAGTAAATCCATGTCTTATATTTAATTGGGACATTGTATGGTGGAAGGATTGAATTGTACGGTAACTATTAACTCACAGGTTCTTTTATGATTAATGTTGAAATCTATATTATCTGGAAAGTCGTTGATCGCTAGGGAGGCTTATCCCTATTGTAGAATAAATGTTATTTATTTAAATAGATTATTAGTTTAATTTGTTTATTTAAATAAGATTAGACTTGTTCTAATTGATTTATTCACAACCGGTTTAATATGGAGAACCTAAAGGGTCACACCATAAAAGGAAGAAGAATTATTTAAGAAAAAAATGGCATGATAGTAATAATGCATTAAGTATAATTAATTCTATGATGATAGAATAAATTAAATAGCTTAATATTTATTATTTAATATTTTAGAAATATTAAATATAAATTAATAAGAGGAGTCTTATTAATATTATTATTATTATTATTATTTTAATTCTAAAGGAGTTTAGGAATTAATATAATATCAGTACTCTCTCTCAATCCTAATAAAGATTAGGATATAAATTAATTAAAAGTAATTAATTAATTAATTAAATAAAACCCTATTCTAATTGGATTAGGAGGGTTAGCCTAATATCTATATAAGAGAGTCTTATATCAGAAATAAGGTACGTGAATTTTTCAAGAGTTGGGAGTACACATATTCTATAGAGATAGAAACAAGGGTTAAGCCAATAACCCATCTTACTGAGTTCTTCATCTTCCTTGGTGGATCACCGTTAGAGGCCAAACATTTGGGTGGCTGACATTGATCAAGGGAAGGAGCCACTACAGAGGAATCAAAGGAATCAAAGGAGTAGAACTTGTACCTGAGGAAGCTTGGATCTTCAAAGGTATAATTCTATTTTTCTCCTTCTTCATTCACTGATAATTGATGCACAAGAATGATCATGGTAATGGGTTTGTATAAATTTTTGAAAACCTAGTTTTTACGCTTCCGCCCTATTTATGTGATTTGATTGCATGATTGCGTTACGTACAAACCCAACAAGTTCATCACCGGGATAGAGTTCGAAGGTGAGCTAGTGCCTATCGTGGCTGACATTTCACCTACTACCGTTCGGTCCCTCTTGGGAGTTCCTGCGACAGCCATCAAGGGTCGGACGGTCAGTTCTAGTCCCTTGAACGTAGATGCCCAGAGTGGGGCTTTGACTGAGCCTCTGCCTGATGATCAGAGGGTTAGAGATTGCATCCTATAGCGACTATTTTTGGTGATCATCAGGGGTTGTTTTCTTGCGGACAACTTTTCGATGGTGTCCTTTGCCCTGGTCAGTGCCACTCGGTATGTGGAGCGCCTTAGTGATTTTGATTGGGGTACCTATACCTTTGCCTATTTCCTTCGAGGGATGCACATGCGCTCGGAGGGTGTGACAGAGGCTTGGTTAGGGTTTTACCTGTTCCTGCTGGTGAGTATATCTCTCTTGTACCTTTTTGATTGCATCATTTATATATGTCAGTCTTGATCACTGAGGACTTTTAATATTTGCATGGCTAGTTTTGGATATATTAGAGGCTTCCTTGCCTACGTCCCGCCACTAATTTAGGCCTGGAGACCTATCCTTGGAGACGATGCTGGCACCACTTCACTTTAACGGAGGTCCCCGTAGCTGAGGGATTCGCCCACTCCCGCATGCCGCTTGAGCTATTAACGGCTGGATCGATCTCGTGGGTCCCGTACACCTCAGACTTTTTGACAGTCGGGTTTGAGGGCAGTTTTCCCACTAGCCGGGAGTTTGCATTATCCACCTGCAGAGTCCCATTTTTGACAGAGGGAGGTTGGGAGCTCTATTTAGGAGAGCGTGCTATTCAAAGCATCATGGGGGGAGATCCATATTCCCTTTGTTCCTTCTGCTTGGCATCACTTGTCGCTGGCTCAGCCACTCACAGACATTACTATGGAGGGCGTAGATGGCTTTACCCTATCAGAGGTTCCGTACAGCCAGGAGGCGTTTCATAGCTGCTGGAGTCCTCGTACTATTGGGGCTCAGACTCGTGCTACCCAGTTCGTGGAAGATATGGTGCTGGGGTCTATGATGATGACAAACTGGATAGCTTGCCTGCGAGATCCGACTCATGTGGACCAGATTATAGGATTGACCCAGCAGTTGGAGAGGGGCACATTTATTTATTAGGCACCTTGGTCGAGATCCATCAGAGGCAGCTTCTTTTGATCCTTCTGGCACTGGAGCGGGCCCTTCTGCAGGTCCATTTTCTAGCAGCTTTGTCAATGCTGATCCTACCTTATATTGACCAAACATTCTCACTGGCCGAGATTTTGTGTCTTAGGAGGAGCTGGAGCAGGTTGATAGCCTGGATGCAGATATTCTCGACCTCTTTTGATAGCTTCCCTAGCTATATTTTTTTGATAGGCCCTTGTTTATCTATTAGACGGGTGTGACCTATTTTGATAGGCCTCTGTTAGTAGTTGGGAGGCTGTGCCCCATCTCCCTATACTTTTTATTTTGGATTGTATGATTAGACAGAGATGATGCTTGCAGTAGATAGTTTATTTTAGATATGCATGATATTTCCTATCTATTTCATTATGTTTTATCATTGTCATTATGTATATATTATGTCATGGATATGCACTTAGACAGATGAGTTCAGATTTGACCCCTGAATGGTCTTGTGATACGGTGATACAGATGTCGTCATCAACGATTAGCCGCATCGAGCATTCCCCACCATCCTTGGTAGCATCCTCACTGAGGTCGTGGTATGATAGCCTGCCCTTCCCAGCTAGAGGGACAGCAGATCGGATGTTGGGGTGTTTCTTGGCCCTTATAGATTTTTAGGTTTTATACGGATTCATAGATGGCATTCTATCCTGTTGGATACCTGAGGGGAAAGTTTTCTGCTTCGGATTGCATTAGTTGACTCTGACCTTAGAGGAGTATGAGCGGCTTATAGGTTTAACACTGGACCTGCCTTGCGCTCGTACAGCTATCAGCGATATGAGGAGACCATTCATGCATATGCCGGGTCTGCGACATAGAGTAGTCACTGACGAGATCATTTCAGGACATGTGATCTCTATCGACTTCCTAATCGATAGCTTTGGCAAGCTAGATAGCTATAATCGATACGCCGGGGATTTTCTGATTTTGGCAGAGGAGTGGCAGTTGGACTGGGTAGACATTTTGCTGATGTGTGTCACGACCTATGTATACATGCTACTATACTTGGACCATTTAGATATTGGCTTTATGGTCGTGGTCCGTGCCCTTAAGAAGGGTAGTACCATTCTACCGATGATACTGGCTGAGACATTGAGGTCGGCTACCTATTGCAGCACCCATCCAGAGGGGTTTTTTAAAGGTAGCTCCGTCTTGCTGTATATATGGCTCATGACCCATTTGTGTCTGATTGGCACCTTTAGACACCACGGGTACTGCTTTACCCATGAGATAGCCTTGTACTACTCTTTCCAGCCAGTGGAGTGTTCGGATACAGCGACATGGTCATCCTTTTTGACAAATATTGAGCATCCCTTTTCAATTTGGCCATGCTCAGGACTGGTATACCCTTATAGCTTTATCACTCATGCAGTTAGCATGGACTATCTGCCCCTAGTGGGATTGAGAGGGGTGACCACTAACCGTCCGTTGGCAGTTATGGGTCAGTTTGATCAGTTCTAGAGCCTATACCAGTTTGAGGGGGCCGTTGATCAGCGAATATCAGCTTCATCTCTATTATCAGTCGACCTGATCAGGATCTATGAGTGTTGGACTCATAGGGAGAAGGATGATTTCTCTACTAGCCATCCGGATTGCCCTCTAGAGTATTCGGCGTGGTTGGAAGCTGATATAACAGCAGTTACGGCTATCTTGTCAGCTCCGAGTATAGATTTAGATGAGGAGGAGCCTATGGAGGATCCTAATTTTCCCACAGAGGATGAGTTGTTTACCGACTTAACAGCGGCTTTAGTTAGTGACCCTCCGATCATTCCTGCCGGGACAGATCCCATGATTGCTGATTCACTAGCTCGGATGACTTTTGAGAGGGATCAGGCTAGGGCATTGATGTTGATGGCCCTGTCTGGCAGAGATATAGCTTTCGTCGCCAGATACGAGGCTTGAGATACTCGGGATACAACATTGGTTGAGAGAGACGAGGCTCTATCTACCCGAGATGATGCTCTTGAAGAGAGAGATGAGGGTCGATCTGTCAGAGATGCAACATTTGAGGAGATTGAGGAGGTTTTGATTGTCAGGGATGCTACTTTTGTGGAGAGGGATGAGGCCATAGCCACCCGAGATGTATATATTGTTGACAGAACAGCCCTCAGGTCATATACAGATAGTCTGGTTAGAGAGATGAGTGCTTTCATCGACGGTCACAGCGCTACTACGCAGATGGCTGTGGATGTTCTAGCTCGTATGGAGGTTGAGGGTATTGCACTTGTAGGTGCTCCACCATCTTTAGAGAGAGATGTCATGTTGGCATTGTTGTCCCGTCTGTCATTGGGTCCATAGACTAGCTTTGTTTTCCCTGCACGAACTAGATCAGCCATTTTTGTCATGTACAGGATATTATGTATATATCAAACAATATTATATATCAGAGAAATATATTTTGATTCATTTCTATGTTGGATATGTATTGTCATTGCTGAGTGATTACCACTTCTTTCATGACTTGTTGTTGTTGATATATCATGAGCTTCTCCTTGATGGATTGACAGTGAGATGTCAGAGAATATCTTAGATGGGCCTGTTAATCAGGGAGACTTGGTAAATTTTAGGTTTTATCGGGTTTTGGTGTCTTGGGACTTATTTTTTTTTTTGGAATTTTGTTTTTCTTTGAAGGTCATACCGCACCATGAATGGCTGCCTACGTACTCCCGAGTTGAGGGAGATCAGGTCTGTGACACTCCCAAATCCGGGTACTTCATTTCCACAGGATTTGGTGTTCACTATCGGAATAAAACAAACTACTACCCGTAAATAAGGAAATCAAAATAAATTACAACCTTAACGTAATAAAATCTTCCTTTAAAAAGGATTACAACCTTGTCAAAAAGAAACATTCCCAGGGTTTCTAACCTTAAACATCGTCAATGCGGAAAAATAAAACATCTTAAATAATTAAAGTCTAATTACACAACATAACATAAATTTGAGCAAGTCTTCACTTGTTCATCTTGCCCTTGCCTCTGCTAGTTGACGTCTCGTCAACTTTCTCAACTTTGGCTGCAATGGTTATATAAATGCAAGAGTGAGCAAACAAAAGCTCACTTGAAATAACAATCAATAATGATGACATATCACTGAATAACTTCAATTGAATTGAATAATATTTCTATCCTCAATAATCAAGAATATGATTTAGAATTTAGAATTCATCTGAGGGTTATAAGACCTTGAACTATATCCCAGGTTATAAATATTTCTATTTAAACCTTTAATAGTCGTTAGACTATATGGACCTTAACTCGTACTTAGGGGGATCATCCCTTCGTACTATGTATTATGCACAAACATCTTAATAGGGTTGTTCATCTCAGTATTGATTAATGAGTCCACACCGAAAGAAAGTTTGGTTTGGATAAGCTCAAAGAGTAATTTAGAGTTCAACTATCATCAACTAAGGAGTAGTTGAATCAACTTACAATAATTAAGAATTCAAAATTTTTATGAAATAACTATGAGTCATAATAATAGACTTCATATTCAATAGTCATGCTTTAGAAATAAACTTAAAGCATTTGAAAAATTCAATAAAACCTTGCTTGAACAATTAAGTCAAGGTTACATTAATTCAATAATGAATTTCAATAAGATACTTGCTCAATATGGAAACTATAGAGAATACAAAAATTTGCATAAACGTAAAAAGAAAGGATAGAACAACTTGCCTCGTGCACAAGCTACAGTTATAATTACAATTCACTTCCTCAATCATCCTACACATTACATTACGTTTACAATATCGATTAGTTTCATAACCACTACGTTTAATCGTTGAACATCTCACTTAAGTTCAACTTATCAACGTGGTTCGTAATCTTAACTTGTTAACTAACCACATAACGTGAATCTAAACTCACAACATGCATATCACACATGTATAACCTTTTAAATTATCATAATCATACCCTACGACAACAATATCCAAATTCACACATAACTTGTTAATATGAGACTTCAAAGTGTCTTATACATGTCAACAATATGTTATATTATTGTTTTATATACTTAACATGTCTTCAGGTTCGTTACATTAAGTTAGCTTATCATGTAATGCATAAAAACTATACAAAACACAAAACAAATTTTTGGACAGCAAGGAAGCCCACTGGGGCGAGGTTTTAGCAAGCTGGGGCAGGGGTCCCTTCTAGGGGAAAAATCAGCTCACGAACTTGTGCATGGAAAAGCCAATTTGGCTTATTTTCTCGCACTCAACTCAAAATTTAGTACATATAATTCATATAAAACTTTATAAAATCATAACTTTAAGCTTCTAACATGTTTTAATATATATAAACATCACAACAAATAATCAAACACCCTTAATTTTATGATTTTGAAGAAAAACACCATTGTTAAGTGTTTTTACAAAGAATAAACAATGTGACTTTGTTTTTAAACCAAATCACACAATTTAAAGCATGTTAATTTTGTTTCTTAATATATTATTGTTAGAGTTTATGCCCTAGAGGCCAATTCTTTGATGTAATTGGTTAACATTTTTGATATTATATTTGATTGAATAAATGAATTATTTTATTATGATTTTATTTACTGCGTTATATAAATGTTAACATAATAAAAGTCCTTAGAATAATGATACAAATCATATGGCTTCAAGTATGTGACTTGAATATGAGATCATATAATTACAATTAGTATCATTACTCTTAAATGTCCCTAGTCGAGTGTCATTGTTAATGGGACAACAATAATACATTGAGACTAGTATGTGGATTGACTGATGGCCAAATCTCATTGGTCATAAATATATGAGATATTGAGTCAATGCATAGGTACATGTTAGAGAACAATGTACTAGACAGACCCACCATGAGAATTCTACATGGAGCATTATGCAGAGTGTCATAAGCAATTCTTATAGTGACAATGATGTAATGATCCTTCGACCTGAAATCACTATATTACTACACAGGAATTTATGTACTTTGATATCATCAAAAGTCACCTTTAATAGAGTGAACAATAAAGGTGATTATTGGGTACATCATGAATTGTGTGAGGAATATGAGTGATCTAGATGGAATTTAACCCTCTTATATATATTAGGGGTGATATCCATAGGCCTTTTGATTGAGTAGGACTATGAAATGAATGGCCATGCTCAAATAGTGATTTTTTTCATATAGTCTACTCATCGATCAAGAAAACTCTGATTAAATTATGAAGAGGATGACACATTCCATGCCTCGAGTTTAATCTAGGATGTCAAGGTTAAAAGGATTAAATTACATTGAAACATTGGTCACGAAAAGGTTGTATCGAATCACCGATCTTATTATTATTTGGGTAGCAGTGATGCATTACTAGATGCCGCTCACTATTTATAATTTTATAATATGATTTTAAAATTATCGCCAACATAATAATAACCTATAGGGTCACACACTAAGAACGTAATTAAAAGGGAATTAATTTAAATTGTAAGGATTTAAATATATCAATATGATTGATAGTATTTAAATTAAGAATTTAAATTAATAGGATAATTTGTATATATATGTATATTAATTAAGTAAGACTTAATTAAGATATAATCTATATATAAATTCGGATTTTATTTTTCTAATTGGATTAGGATTTGGTTAATTCTTTTAACTGCTATATATATATGTGATATATTAGCCATTTTTAGGGAAGAGATTATAAACCCAAACCCTAGCCGCTCTTAGAGAGAGACTAGAGAGAAAAACTTCGAAAGTCCAGATCCTTGGCGGCTAGTACCGCAGCTTTTCTTGTTGCAGATTGTGTGACGATTCGCTGGACGTTCGTGTGGATACAGTAGAGACGCAGTTCCTTTGGATTGCGTTGAAGATTCGAAGCTGTTCCAGAATCTCCATCGTCTCTGTGCAGGCTTGAATAATCGGTAAAACAGATCTAAACCTCTGAATTAATATGTTTTTGCATGGATCCTGTTTTAGAGTTTCGGAAATTTTTTAATTTCCACTGCATTTATGTGCCGAAATCCCTACAATTATTACAATCTACGATCAATTTATATAACATAGCATAATCAAACACCAATTTTGATATTTAAGAACCAATCTTTTCAAATTAGTTCACTATAAATTGCTGTGAACATGATTATTCATGTTCATTTGATTTACATGAATTGATCAACTTAAACAATCATATAAATCATATATAACAATTTATATACATAATTTAACATACATAGATCATATACTCACAATTATCATGAAAACTTAAATCATAGAGAAGTGAGAATATGAAGAACAAGGAAGAACATAGTTAACAATTATAGAGTTTAGATTGCTACCTTGATTCCTTGTTAGCTTTTAGAAGAAGATGAAGATGATGAACTTTGATTTCACAGAGTTTTTCTTTCTTTCTTTCTCTGTTTTCTCTTTTCTCTCTTTTCTTTCTCTGCTCTCTCTTTCTCTGTTCTTCTTATGTTCTAAGTTAACGTATAATACATATAACTGATATAGATATAATATAATATAATTACACAATATATAACTGACATTTCTATTAAGTACACATATCTGTTATTTTTATTTGAAAATCAAAAGCCATAAGGCTTGTTGGCAAAGACCCTTTAATTTAAAAAATAGATTTTTAGGAACTAAGGCCTTGTTTGGTAAAACTACATTAAAACCCTTTTAGCTTATTTTAATAACTCTTTTACTATATAGTTTTAAATGTCACACTTTATTTAATTAAATCTCAATATTCTAATTTAATTAAATTAAAGCTAACATCCATTAAATAAAATAAAATTGCCACATAATTAACTTGATACACAATTATAATTTACTCAATAATCATAATTTCATGTAACAATTAATAAATCTCTAATTTAATTATTTAAATTAAATTAGGCATTACTATAATTATTCACTAAATTATTAAATCATTATTTAACAAATCACCACATAACAACTCATCTAATTTAATTATCTTAATTAAATTAGAATTTCACCACAAAATTACTTAAACATCAATTTAATTAATGTATTGCACTTAATTAAATTACTCCACAACATAATCACATAAATTATTTATTTAACTCAATAAATAAATAAATTAAATTATTTATTGAATTCAATAAATATTAAAAATTAAAATATAAAATTCTCGTTTGTTACAATCTTCCATCCTTAAAAGGATTCTGTCCCCAGAATCACAACTAAAAAAAAAACTCATTCGTCACATTCTTCCCCCTTTAAAAAGATTATGTCCCCAGAATTGATATACAATAAATTAAACAAATAATTGGGGATAAGTTTTCATCATAACATCTTCGAGTTCCCACGTAGCTTTTTCAGCATTGTGGTTCCTCCAGATTACCATAACAGAAGGTATCACTTTATTTCAAAGTACTTGCTCTTTCCTGTCAACTATATGAACAGGAACTTCTTCAAACGTTAGGTCTTTATCAAACTGTAACGGCTCATACTCTATCACATGCTTGTAATTATTTTGTACGGTCGCAACACAGAAATGTGAAAAACGTTATGAATATGATCTAACTGCGGAGGTAATGCAACCTCGTAAGCTACCTTACCAACCTTTCGCAGTATCTCAAAAGGTCCAATGAATAGGGGACTTAGTTTCCTCTTCTTGCCAAATCGAATCTTCGCCTTCCAGGGAGATACCTTCAGGAAAACGAAGCTTTCCACTTCAAATTCTCAATTCTGACGATGATAATCGGCATACTTCTTCTGTCTATCCTGAGCAGCTACCAATCTTGTTCTGATCACCTTGACTATCACAACAGTTTTGTTGCACCAATTTCGGTCCCAATAGTTGTCGTTCACCAACCTCATCCCAGCATAATGGAGTCCTGCGTTTCCTACCGTACAATGCTTCGTAAGGTGGCATGCCAATACTCGCATGATAACTATTGTTGTAAGCGAATTCCACCAACAATACATGATCATCCCAGCTTCCTTTGAAGTCCATAACACAAGCTCTCAGCATATCCTCTAGAGTCTGGATCGTTCTCTCGCTCTGGCCATTAGTCTGAGGATGGTATGCCGTACTCATTTGCAACTGCGTTCCCAAGCATTCCTGTAATCTCTTCCAGAAATTCGATGTGAAAAGCGGATCCCTGTCTGATACAATTGATATCAGAACACCGTGTCTAGAAATAATTTCCTTAATGTTCAACTTTGCTAACTGATCCAAGTTAAATCTAATCTTGATAGGTAAGAAATGCGCTGACTTCGTCAGTCGATCCACGATAACCCATACTGCATCACATCCCTTCTGAGTCGTTGGAAGACCAACCACGAAATCCATCGTGATATGCTCCCATTTCCATTCTGGAATCTCCAGTGGTTGTAGCAATCCACTTGGTCTCTAATGTTCTGATTTGACTTTCTGGCATGTTAGGCACTTTGCAACACATTCAGCCACGTCTCTCTTTATATTCGGCCCCCAAAAATGCTGTCTGAGATCCTGGTACATCTTCGTACTTCCAAGGTGAATCAAAAATCTCGAACTATGAGCTTCACTCAAAATTTCCTCTTTGACTTCGGGCACTGGAGGTACCCAGATTCTCCCTTCAAATCGTAGTCCATCATTATCAATCTTGAACTTTATCTTATTACCATCGGTTACACTCTTCCGGATATTCTTACATTCCTCATCATGTAGTTGTGCCTCTTTCACTTTGTCCACCAAAGTTGAACCGGTAGTTACTTGGAACAATTTCTCATCCGCCACATTCGGATACTTAACTTCCAGCTTCAACTTAGCCATCTCATTTACCAACTGGTCTTGAGCAGTTAGCAACATTAACTTCTCACGACCCTTTCTGCTTAAGGAGTCGGCAACGACGTTCGCTTTACCCGAATGGTAAAGAATCTCGTAATCGTAGTCTTTGATAAGCTCCAACCATCTCATTTGGCGCATATTCAAATATTTTTGTGTAAAGATATACTTCAGACTCTTATGATCTGTGTATATCTCACACTTTTCTCTATATAGGTAGTGTCTCCATATCTTCAAAGCAAACATTATTGCCGCCAATTCCAAGTCATGGGTCGGATACCCTTTCTCATAGTCCTTCAGCTGACGTGATGCATAAGCAATAACTTTTCCATTTTGCATCAGTACATAGCCTAATCCTTTATGTGATGCATCGCTGTAAACCACGAAATTTCTTGTACTATCAGGCAATGACAACACAGGAGCAGTACTCAGCCTCTTCTTCAGTTCCTGAAAACTTTCCTCACACTTTTCTGTCCAAAAGAACTTAACTGTCTTCCGAGTTAAATTCGTTAACGGAGTTGCGATTTGTAAAAGTCTTGAATAAATCTTATATAGTAACCTGCCAATCCCAAGAAAATTCTCACTTCTGACAGTGTCTTCGGCTGATCTCAATTCATTACAGCTTCAACCTTCGACGAATCTACTAAAATCCCATCTTTGTTAATCATGTGGCTAAGAAATTGCACACGTTCTAACTAGAATTCGCACTTCGGGAATTTTGCATACAATTTCTCCCGTCTTAGTGATTCCAATTTCAGCATCAAATGTTCAGTGTGTTCCTCCTTAGTTTTAGAATAGACCAAAATGTTGTCTATAAACACCACTACGAACTTATCCAGAAATGGCTTAAACGCCGTATTCATTAAGTCCATAAATGCTGCTGGTGCATTCGTTAGACCAAATGACATAACCAAGAACTCGTAATGTCCATACCGAGTTCTAAATGTCGTCTTCGGTACATCTTCTCTTCTTACCTTCAACTGATGATACCAACTTCTTAAATCTTTTTTCGAGAAGTATCTAGCACCCTTTAGTTGATCGAACAAGTCATCAATTCTAGGAAAAGGATACTTATTCTTGATCATGACTTTGTTCAACTCCCTATAATTAATGCAAAGCTGAATCGATCCATCCTTCTTCTTCACGAACAATACCAGTGCTCCCCACGGTGATACGCTCGGCTGAATGTACTTCTTTTCTAGCAATTCCTGCAGTTGAACCATCAACTCCTTCGTCTCGATTGGAGCCATTCTGCACGGGGCTTTCGATATCAGAGCAGTCCCTAGTGCTAAGTCGATCACGAACTCTATCTCTTTATCTGGTGGAAGTCCTGGAAAATTGCTCGAAAATACATCTACAAACTCCTTAACCACTGATATGTCTTCCAGCTTTGGACTCTCCTTACTAGTATCCACTATGTACGCTAAGTACCCTACACAGCCTTGCTTCAATAACTTCTTGGCCTGCATAATCATCAGACAACTCGCTTGTCTAGGAGATTTGCTCCCATAAAACACTACCTTTGATGGAGTCGTAAGGTTTACAGACTTTTTATGGCAATCAATTATCGCCCTATGGTTGAACAACCAATCCATACCCAGTATAACATCGAATTCCCCATATTTAATCGGAATCAAATCTACCATCAACTCATGACCCTTAATGACCAATCTACAGTTATTGTGTTCAAACCTAACAGGAATAACCTCCCTATTCGCAATCTCTATGTTCAAAAAGTAAATTAATTTCTCCTTAGGTAAGTCTAAAGTCTTAGCAAAGTCATCATATATAAATGAACAAGTAGCACCCGAATCAAATAATACGTAAACATTAATACTATTGACCAGAATGATACCTAACACCACATCTTTTGACTGCACAGTATCCTGCATGGTTATGTTGAATGTTCTGGCGGTGGGTCGGCTCACCTGCGATGGTCCAGCGATAGCCAAAGGGTTACCGCTGCCATTTCCTCTCCCTCTTGTCGACCCTCTAGCTGGCTTATTTGGGCAATCTCGGGCCATATGATCCTTAGACCCGCATGTGAAACACGCTCCCTTCTTCGGGTTAGGACAATTTGGCGCAATGTGGCCTTCCTGACCACAGTTAAAACATACCCGCCTTCCTCTCAGACACACTCCAGTTTGATTCTTTCTGCATGTAGCACATGCTTCAACTCTTCTCTTCTGTTGGCTTCCTTGTTGACTCCCGACAGAGGGGTTGTCGTTCCACTTTCTCTTCTGGTTGGTACCACTACCACCAGCTTTGTTCTTTGTCTCATTCTTTTTCTTTTTTAGGTCTTGATTGTATTTGGTTAAGGCATCGCTTCCACCTTCCGCGATGATCGCCTTTTCCAACACTGCAGTAAATGTATTCAACTGGAACATGGAGACCTTACTGTACAACCAGGGCTTCAATCCCTGCTCAAATCTTCTCGCCTTCCTCTCATCAGTACTGACCTGGTAAGTTGCAAACTTTGCCAGCTCGTTGAATTTTGCGGCGTACTCTGGCACTGTCTTTGCTCCCTGTTTCAGCTCAAGAAACTGAACCTCCATTTGGTTCTGCGAGCTTACTGGAAAGTACATTTCAAAGAACATTTCTTTGAATCGGTACCATGCTATCACACCTTCTCCTCCCCGAGTCTTGTTAGCTTACCACCAGTATCTAGCTTCCGACTTCAGCATGAATGTCGCGAAAGCCGTCTTCTGGTCATCGTTAATTCTGGCTACATTAAAGACCTTCTCTATTTCCATCACCCATGTCTGGGCTCCTATCGGATTCACAGATCCCTGGAATTCTGACGATCCTACCACTTTAAATTCCTTAAATATCGTAGCTTGAATTTGCGGCTAATTCGCAAGCGCTCCCATAAGTAAGTTCATCAGTTGCTGAACTATATTGGCATTCGTCCCATCGTTGTTGTTGTTGTTTGTAGAACCCTCTTGTGGTTGACGTGTAGGTCTTCTTCTAGGAGGCATCTTTCTATTAAGACATACTCTTATTAGATCCCGACTCATCTCTTAAAAATATAGGATCAAATTTAAACATTTAAAATAAATCAATTCACACTTGAACACATAGCACGTCAATAAACTTCGTTATTTTATTCATTTATAGTTTTAAAACATAGAATAGATAATATCTCTGCTATTTACATCATCTTTCCTGAACTGAACAAGTTACAGGATAACCTCATCATCTTATCCCATTATTATCTCAAATTCTGAGATTTACATTTATTACATAAAAAAACACATAGTTTGTTACTACACTATCTAGGCATGTTAAGACGTCGCACAGCTTCTCCATGTTCTTTTTCCATCACCCGAAACACTGTTCTGCGATCCACCATATACCACGGAAAATTTTTGAACTAAGCTGGGTAATAAAAGACACGATCCTGGGCCCTATCTATAGCCGAATGAAAAGCATATTCCGTCTCCTTCAGCTTAGCCTTATTCGCTTAAACCTTGTCTTTAGCTCGTTCTGCACGTTTACTAGCCTTCAAGCACACATCCTCTGCTCTGGCATGCTTCGTTGACTCCTCTTTAATATCGTTCTTTAGTTTCGCTAGCTCAGCCAGTGCATCATCCCTTTTACTCTCCACGTGAACTAGATCCCACTTCGCGTTTCCAAGCTGATCGTCCAGTTCTTGAATCGTTTCCTCCTTCTGCTGTATGGTAGTCCGACTCTCGTCCACCATCTCCTCCAGCTCTCCGACTCTATCCTACAGCTCAGCGTTGCGGTCGTAGACTTCCTCGTACATCACAGTGCTAATAGAGTTAGGTGGAATCTGCTCTTCAGGAGCCTCCTCCTCCTCCTCCGGCTCATCTTCGTCATCTCAGTTAAAGACTGGCTCATGCTCTTGACCCACTACTGTGATCAATTGAGATGGCTCTCTCTGAACCAACTGCTCCCAGACAGTATGGATGTCGTAGGGCTCCTCATCCCTAGGCATCTGGGGTAACTCCTCCCTAGCTTGACTGGACTCTCCAACATTCGTCATCTTGACATAAAATTTTAAAGTTTAATTATTACGTGATATCGATCGATACTCCGCGGGTATATAAATGTAAACACATATCACGTAAGGTAGTTTATTATCTTAACTATCATCACTATCTTTTCGATCTCCTATAAGGCTACTACATAAGGTTTCCCCACCTAAGGTTCATAACCTAAAGCTCTGATACCAACTTGTGACACCCCCAAATTCGGGTACTTCATTTCCACAGGATTTGGTGTTCACTATCTGAATAAAACATACTACTGCCCGTAAATAAGGAATGCAAAATAAATTACAACCTTAACGTAATAAAATCTTCTTTTAAAGAGGACTACAACCTTGTCAAAAAGAAACATTCCCAGGGTTTCTAACCTTAAACATCGTCAATACGGAAAAATAAAACATCTTAAACAATTAAAGTCTTATTAGAAAACATAACATAAATATGAACAAGTCTTCACTTGTTCATCTTGCCTTTGCCTCTGCTAGTTGACGGCTCATCAATTTTCTCAACTTTGGCTATAATGGTTCTATAAATGCAAGAGTGAGAAAACAAAAGCTCACTTGAAATAACAATCAATAATGATGACATATCACTGAATAACTTCAATTGAATTGAATAATATTTCTATCATCAATAATCAATAATAGGATTTAAAATTTAGAATTCATCTGAGGGTCATAAGACCTTGAGCTATGTCCCAGGTTATAAACATTTTTATTTAAACCTTTAACAGTCTTTAGACTATATGGACCTTAACTCGTACTTAGGGGGATCATCCCTTCGTACCATGTATTATGCACAAACATCTTTTCGCATGGTAATCCCCTATTAATAGAGTTGTTCATCTCAGTATTGATTAATGAGTCCGCACCAAAGAAAGTTTGATTTGGATAAGCTCAAAGGGTAATTTAGAGTTCAACTATCATCAACTAAGGAGTAGTTGAATCAACTTACAATAATTAAGAATTCAAAAATAAAAGAATTATGAAATAACTATGAGTCATAACAATAGACTTCATATTCAATAGTCATGCTTTAGAATTAAACTTAAAGCATTTGAAAGATTCAATAAAACCTTGTTTGAACAATTAAGTCAAGGTTACATTAATTCAATAACGAATTTCAATAAGATACTTGCTCAATATGGAAACTATAGAGAATACGATAACTTGCATAAACGTAACAAGAAAGAATAGAACAACTTGCCTTGTACACAAGCTACAGTTATAATTATAATTCACTTCCTCAATCGTTCTACACATTACATTACGTTTACAATATTGATTAGTTTCATAACCACAACGCTTAACCGTTGAACTCCTCACTTTAGTTCAACGTATCAACGTGGTTTGTAATCTTAACTTATTAACTAACCACATAACGTGAATCTAAACTCACAACATGCATATCACACGTGTATAACCTTTTAAACCATCATAATCATTCCCTACGAAAATAATATCCAAATTCACACATAACTTGTTAATATGAGACTTCAAATTGTCTTATACATGTCAACAATATATTATATTATTGTTTTATATACTTAACATGTCTTCAGGTTCATTACATTAAGTTAGCTTATCATGTAATGCATAAAAACTACACGAAATACAAAACAAATTTTTGGACAGCAAGGAAGCCAGCTGGGGCGGGGATTTAGCTCGCTGGGGCTGGGGTCCCTTCTAGGGGAAAAATCAGCTTGCAAACTTGTGTAGGGAAAAGCCAATTTGGCTTATTTTTTCTCACCAAACTCGAAATTTTGTACATATAATTCATATAAAACTTTATAAAATCACAACTTTAAGCTTCTAACATGTTTTAATATATATAAACATCACAACACA